>CM028130.1:1446742000-1447974000 GCA_016271365.2 Neoceratodus forsteri | reverse complement strand
TTAGACATCAGGAACAGGAACAGCAGTGAGTAGTAAGCAAACTGAACAAATGTTTGACAGCTATCTAATGTGCTGTAACTGGCATTCACTTTATATAGATAAACAAGTGTTAATTTAGCTGCATGAAAACTGATTAGCACCTTGTTACAGTGTCTCAGCAGTACCGTAATGTCAAGTAAAATGTCCGCTGCACAGGGGCTGTAATTAATTGTGTAAGTGTGATTTTTTTTGTATTGGGCACATAGGAAATGGTTTTTGGTTTTAACAAAACATCCATTATAAATGGGCATCCGTTATAACCATGTCCATTATAACTGGGCTGGACTGTATACTGTACAAAGGTGACTGTTGTTGAGGTGCAGGTCAGGCAGTATAGGCAGACCAGAAGAAGTTATAAAATATGCAGGTAGCATTTTATTATTATCAATAATAGGAAAATAAAAAATAAAATTGTTCTGGATAGCTCTTTACAAAGGCAGTAAAAAGACAACAAAGTCTTTCATCTGAGGGTATCTCTATCTCTAAATTTCAGTCTCTCTCTCTCTCTCTCTCTCTCTCTCACAAAATAGTGCTTTCTTTATATATAATATTTTTTCCTGGCAATTAACTTCTATATCCTGAGCTTGTTAAGATACATGTCCTGTTTTCACACAATGTCCTAAAGCTTTGTCAGTTTTTTTCCTGCAGGTGCAACAAAAAAGATCATGGTGTCCCAGAGCTGATCTCCTGCTAACAACTTTGCAAATGAGCTTGTGGAGGTCAAACTGCATTTCAAGGCTAACTCCCTGAGTTCCAAATAGCTTTTTGCAATCATTTCAACAACATGTATTTATTTATTTAAGAGATTAACCAGGCAGGCATACTGAGTGGGGGACTGCTCGTTTCCAGATGCAACCTGGGTGAATTTCAAGGGGTACATCAGGACAGATAGTTACACAGTTTTACATAGGTACAGAGTATAAACATGACAGAGAACATTTAGGTACACAGACAGTGTGAGAGAACATTCAACTAGGCACTCAGAAAGGAACAGGAACAATAAACAGAACTTACTCTGACCCTAAGAGGCAGCAGGTGAGTATATACAATGCATCATGAAGAAGGGGCACATGGGGCTTATAGCTCAGGATACCTAGTTGCAGCTGCATGTATCAGAGAAGTATGCGTGGAGAAGAGGGTTGAGGAGTTTTGGGTTAGTGGTAAGCCTGATGTTTGCAGGTAGATCATTCCATAGTTTGGGCAAGTGATATTTAAAGGCAGATTGTCCCTTGGATGTATGCATGAATTGAACTTGGAGAAGTCTGGAGTTGGAGCTTCTGAGTGAATAGGCCGAGGAAGGTTGAACCAATAAGGATGAGCTGAGGAAGTGGGGGAGGGACTGTGTCCAGAATTTAGCTATGACTCTGGAGCAGTGGCTCAATCTGTGGGACATGAGTGAGTATAGTGCTAGGGAGCTGTATAGATCATAGTGATGGGTCATTGGGGGCAGTCCAGGATGAAGCAACAGAAGGAGTGAAAGAGGGTGTCAAGGCTGGCCAGGTTGGATGAGGGTGCAGTGCCATAAACCACATCACCATAGTCAAGTATAGGGAGAATCATTTTATGCACTATTTCCCTCCTGACTGTAGTGGGCATACACCCCTTGTTGCGATATAGAGCACCCAGTTTAGGGTATAGTTTTGTGTAGCGATTCTATGTGTACTGAGAAATCTAGGTGTTGGGCAAGCCAAACTCCAGGTATCTGAATGAGGTGCAAGATTCCAGGGGGGACCTGTCCAGGATATGGAAGGCTGGAGGATCAACTTGCCAGGAAAGATGTGGTTGTGAGACGAAGGTTAGGGATACAGTTTTCTTTGCATTTAGGAATAGTTGGTTGAATCTGAACCATTGCTGTACAGCATTGAAGTCCTGTTGTAGTACATTGGACACAGTTCCTGTGGAGGGGCCAGAGGCGTACAGTACGGTGTCGTCTGCATACTTTTGTATGGCTGAGTTTGTACAGGCCAGCAGGAGGTCATTTAAGAATATAGAAAATAGTAACGGACCCAGGACGGAACCTTGGGGGACCCCTGTGGTGACTGGGAGGGGGAAGATATTTGAGAGCCAATTCTCACCGATTGGAGTCTGCCAGTCAGGTAGGCCTGAAACCAGCTAGTAGCAAGGCTGGAGAGGCCTGTGTCATTAAGTTTTGCTAGTAGCTTGGTGTGGGAGATGGGGTTGAAGGCCTTGGCCAGGTCTATGAAAATTGCTGAGGTGATAAGCTCCTTGTCCATATGCGAGGAGATATCATCAGTGAGTCTTAGAAGGACAGTGGTAGTGGAGTGAGACTTTCAGAAGCCAGACTGATATGGGGTGAAGAAAGAGGTAGAATCAAGGTATTGGAAGAGTTGGGCAAGGGCGAGGTGTTCCTGAAGTTTGGCCAGTATTGGGAGTAAGGAGATGGGGCTATAATTACCAGGTGCAGAGGGATCACCACCCTTTGGGAGGGGGATAACAACCACCTGCTTCCAAGTGGCTGGCATTTTAGCCAGGGAGAAAAAGAGGTTGAGGAGGCTGGCTAATGAGGCGGCAATGGCGGGGGCTGATAAGTGGAGTAGTTTAGCATCCAGGCCTGAGGGGCATTTGCCTTTGTTGGGGTCAAGAGCACGTAGAGCATGTAGGACTTTGGCCAGGGTGACTGGGTGGAAGGAGAATGTGTTAGCAGGGGGGAGTTCTGGGAATTTGTTGATGAGCTATGTATGGGTGGGGTGTGTAGGAGAGACGTAGCGCTGCTGGTAAAGAAGGTATTGAAGGCAGTGGCAACCTCACTAGGGTCTGAGATGGTGTTGCAATGGATGGATAGTGTTGGGGTCGGGGGTTGGACTGGTGGAGACAGGAGGGATTTAATGATTTTCCAGAAGTTTGTGGGGTGGCTAAGGTTGGAGTAGAGAGTTGACTTTAAATAGTTCTTTTTGGCCTGCCATATCGATCTGGTGCAGGAGTTGTGGAGGGTTCGGTATCTTTGTAAAGATTCTTGGGAGCTGACTAGCTTGTGTTTTTTCCAGGCCTGGTCCCTGGCATGGCATCTGCTAATGATGTCGGCAGTGACCCAGTGGAGATGGGAGCCCTTTACTCTTGTGCTTCTTAGTGGGGCATGGTAGTCCCATACAGCAAGAAAGTTGCTCTTGAACAATTTGAAGGCGAGGTCAATGGTACGTGCCTTCTGTATGAAGGACTAATCAACATGGGCCAGGTCATGCAGGAGGGAAGGAAGACATAAGGATTTAAAGGTTCTTGTGAGGAGTGTCCTAGAGGGGGGTTCGGCAGTTCTGTGAACTTTCTGGACCATGTAAGCCATATGGTGATCACTCAAGGAGTCAGGGAGGAGACTGGCTTTAACTATCCTGTGAGGGTGAGATGTAAGGACCCAGTCCAAGAGAGAGTGGTTAAGTGTTTTGGGGTTCAGTCGGGTGGGTTGGTCGATTAGTTGGGAGAGGTATAGAGAGCTTATTTTGGTCCATAGCTTCGAGCAGTCACTGGCTAGCCAATTGAAATTGAAGTCACCAAGGATGTGGAGCTCACCATCTGTGGCAAGAGACTTTAATATGGCCAGGTGGTCTATGACTGCAGGCGAGGGGGTAGCAGGGATGCAGTGAGTACCCGCTACATACACAGGGGAGGAGTGAGGGAGAGCAAGCTTAACCAGTAAGGATTCAAATTGTGGTGCAGGTCCAGGTATCTGGACTGGAGTGAACTGAATCCTGGTGGAGATGAACATGGCAATGCTGCCACCTTTTTTCTTGCCCATGCAGTCCTGCCTGATCAGTGAGTAGCCAGGAATGGTTACAGCAGAATCATCATGGTGTGGCTTCAGCCATGTCTCAGATATAATGAGGATGTCTGGGCATAGGGCTAGGGTGGTGAGTTGTAACTCAGGTACTTTGTTCAGAATGCTGCAGATGTTGAGGTGCAATAAACGTAGGCCCTTGGGGACAGTTAGAGGGAAGGGGGGATTGGGAGGTGCAGGACCTGGGTTGGTTTCAACATCCCCTGCCAAGAGGAGAAGCAGTGTGAGGTAGTGTATAATTCTATTCCAAGCTGATCTAGACTTTTGATTGGAAAGGGTTACTTGTAGGGTAGATGGGGCAGCAGAAGTAGCCAGGTTGCATAGGACAGTTAACCCTGGAGTGAATGAGGGAGGGAGGATGGTAGCACTGAGCTCCCAAGTAAGGATGGGTATATGTGGCATTGGGCGTGGGATGGTGGTTGATGAGGGGGCAGAGGGGTAGGGAGGGAGTAATAGAGGTGGAGGTTTGGTTCCTGCAGGGGCTGGGTTGCTGGGGGGAGAGAGAAACTAGAGGAAATGCCAGGGAGAAAAGTGGGAGTAAATAAAGAAGCATTTTGCTTGTTGAGTTCAGCAGCAAGCTGGGACTGTGTATAGCGGCCGCTAGTGGTGGGAACATATAAGCTGCTAATGCAAGAGTGGACTGATTGGTTCAGATGAGTCACCTGACAGTGCCTATAAAAGAGAGAGATGACCAAGGGTAGTGGTGGGGGTGGTGGGGAGCTGGCGCAGAGCGCCGGCGAGGCCAAAACCTCACGCCGACACCTGTAAGCTGGCAGCTGTGAGCTGCGTCATGCTCCATACCTTTAATGTGCTCCGGGGGGGTCTCTGCTGTGGTGAATCCATGGGGAGGACAGGCAGCAAGGAGGCCCTCGTGACCCCCGTGGTGCTCCTGGGGAGGGCTGGCGTCTTCGGCCCTCGTGACCCTGGCTGTGAGACAGAAGAGAGAGGAGAGAATCAATTTATGTGTTGCCGGAGGGGCGGGGCTGCATCTCAGCTAAGCTACCTAGTACTAGATTGGCTTCTGTAGAAAACAACTGAGCTACCCTCGAGCACTGTAACCGGGGGCTATTTCTTCTATGCTGGGCTAACACACTTAAGGTACAATGCTGAATAATTACATTTGGCTGAGAGCAACAGAGAGTTGTTTTTTAGGACTGAGCTAACAAACCTTAGACAGTAACTTTATTATGGCTGAAATGCGTTTTTTAGGACTGGGCTAACAAACCTTAGACAGTAAATTAATTAAGGCTGTAATGCGTGGAGTTGCACAATGAAAAACAATTAAATTATGGTTGAATGTTTGGGCTGCACAGTAAAAAAACAATCAGTAGAGTTGTATAACTATATACATTTTCAAACCAGAGAACCCAGTTTCATATAAAGATCCACATATATTTTTATAACCACAGATAAGCAAGGGGGAAGAAAAGATAGAAATAACAAGTTAAGGCAGGGAGATAACAGGAGGGGGAGAATCATGAGACTGTCAGAGTGATCAGTTCCTAGGTATCACAAGATAATGTTTGCAATCAGACAAACAAGAGACAGAAAAGGAGAAGATAGGACAGCTTCTTGCTTTTTACTCTTTCTGCATAAAAAATTGGGAGGGGGTCTTATTCATCCCTGTCACAGTGACTTGTAAAAAGGCCAGTTTTCCAGTCCAGCCCTTTAAAACCATCATCCCCCAGTTTGGAGGCATTTCCTATCCCCCCCAAAAAAAATTATACCCTGACAAAGAAATAGGAGCAACGTGCCACCAAAGGAACTCATTATTGTTGCAATGATTTGAGTCATTCTGGTATCAAAACAAGCTATTGATCCTAGTTTGAATTAAATAAAATAATGAGAAGCTAAAAACACATAAAACAAACTAAACTCAAATATATAATAAAATACTGTAGTTCCAAAAAACTGTGAACTATTAATATAGCAAATTAGCTATGTCTGGCTTCCACTAGTTAACAACTTTTCACTTGGCCCCAAGAGTTCCCTCTCAGTTGCCAGGCCCCAGGAACCTGAGTTGGCAACTCAAGCAGGGAGTCAGGAATAGACTAGCAAGCACTGTGCTGGAAAATAAGATAATGGCAGAGCCCAGTACTCTATAATACCTGCAAGAGAATCAAACATTAAAACAGCTGCTACTATACAGTACTTATGCAAACCCTGCTAAGGACAGTAGATTACAAAACATTTTGCGTCCCAGTGGCACCACTTGTATGAACGCCACTTTGGTGGGGCGAATTTTTGATGCTACAAAACTTGCCAACTTATAGAAGATCCTCATCTGCTAGTACTGTACACCCCATACCCTCTGGCATGCCAAGCCGGAGTATTTGTGGTGTTTCAAGTGACCAAGGCAGGTAGGCAGTGTTCTGATAAGGACAGGCTGGACACAGTGCAACACATGGTGATCAAAATGATTCGGGGCCAATAGAGCAGATCTTATGAGGATCGTCACAAGGCACTGAAATGTGCTTGTTGGAGATCAGATGAGAGAGGGGAGAGATGAAAGAGACATTCAAGTTCCTGAAAGGAATGAACAAGGTAAACTTTGAGGAACTGTTTAGCACAAATAGCATATCAAGAACACAGTGGCATGAATGGGAACTGATGGATGGGAGGTTCATAAGGGAAGTGAGAAAGGTTTTATTTAATTGAAAGGGTGGTGGGGCCATGTAACAATCTACCAGCTGATGTGGTGGGTGCAAAAACAATCAATGGTTTCATACATAGTTGGGACAGAGTTATGGGCTTAGTGATAATTCAGGGTGGTGGTGGAAGGGCAGGGAGCATGGGGGTGGATAGTGTGGGTTAGAACCCCTGTATGGACAATGGGTCCCAGGTTTATTAGGGTTTATCAGCAGACTGGAGAATATTTTTCTGCCATCATTGTCTTTGTTTCTATGTTTCTTTTCAGTAATATATCCAAACTAATTCTCCCTTAGATATACATATATATATATATATATATATATGATTAGAGGAAGACAAGGGACAGCATTGAAGACTTAGGTTAGAGGAGGTGATTACAGCTGATCATGGGTAGAAGGCAGGCACACTAAACAGATATTTTTTTGGGGGTATTTGCAGTCAAGAAGGCAGGTCCACTCATAGTCAGCAGGATGAAATTGATGAGTAATACAAGGGAACAGCTGGAGATAGGAGAGATCACCAGAGAATGGGCACTAAAGGGACTGGGTAATCTAAAAACTAGTAAATCACCAGGCCCAGATAGGATTCATTTTAGAGTATTAACAGAACCAAGAAAGGTACTGCCAAAGCCACTATCAGTCCTCCATATCAATCAATCAATTTTTATTTCACCAGGTGTAGCACCATTGAGCAAGCTCATTTCCAAGGTGGAATATAGTCTATAGTGAATCATTCCCAACGGATGAAGTGTCTGTAGATTGGAGGATGTTTAATGTAGTTCCCCTACACAAAGGTGGCGATAGGTAAAATCTGGAAATTTATAGACCAGTGAGCTTAACATCAATAGTGGGAAAGCTTCTGAAAACATTTATTAAGGAGAAGATAGTTACATGTTTGGAAAAATGAAATTAATTCATGGATAGAAACCAGCATCGGTTCGCCAGGGGGTCGATCATGTCAGACCAGCTTAATATTTTTTATAGCTACAGTGGGCATGGCCCTACAGATGTCTTGCTATCTCTGTAGAGAAAAGGGAGCTCACCAGATACCTAACAGACTTTTTAACTCCTGTGTTCCCATAGACGACATATGATGTCGGAACCATTCATTGCTGGATCCGAACCAAAATGGCCACTAGGAGCAAATGAGTTAAATAGTGGAGGTGAATGGCAATCACTGCATATTCACCACATTATTTTGTCCTTCGGTATCAGTGGAGCACAGCACTGTCTGCCATGTTCAAGATGGCGGCATGGAGTTTTCCTTGCATGCATGATGAATCATGCATGTGCATTGAATTCTGCACCGCTGTCTTGTTGTGCTTGCTGCAGCACTCTGCTATGTTTAACCAGACTGATCAACCCCTTGACATTGTATCTTGCAACAGTAAGCTTGGCTTGCCCAGCTATATCTAAAACTGTGCAAACTGGGTAAGCCCACCCCCATGAACCCAGGCAGACCCCTCAGGGCTACTGAAGAGGGTGGGTATTCTCTTCTCTGTGAATTACAACAACCCCATAATCCACATGCAATGTAACAGACAATATGGCAAAAAGTAAAACAGTAAATCAACCCATAAAACATAACAGCAACAACTTTAAGGTGTCTAGGCTTTGGCTCTGCTGGTGGTAGGTACACAGATCTTGTCAAAGCCTTGGATTTAAACCCTGCAGTTCCCCTAAACAGCAACAATAGAACCTGGCTAACCTTTTCTGTGATTCATAGCCAGTTCTCTAGTATGTCATCATCCTTGTTAAACATTTAAACAGAATTCCTGCCCCCCCCCCATCATTCAATACAAACAATCTGATACAGTCATCACAGGTTCCCAGAGTTACTGGCCAAGAGACACCCCCATCCCAATTCATGTAGGGGGTCGATGTGATGCCTGTCAAACAGCACCCCCCCCCACCGCATGAGCACAGAAAGTGTGTGTATGGGGGGGTTGGGGGCTATCGATCATTTAATAAATTAAAATGTTCTTTGTTTTTTTAGTCAATGGGCAGTGATTCAGCACTTGTCTTCTTCTGCAGAATCTAGAGGGGTATCTAATCTACACAATATACTCTACACACTTGGCATTAAGCATGGAAAGCTACCACGGGACATCCCCTTATCCAGCTTGCAGTGTTGGTTTTATCTGCACAGTTTGGTTGCTTATCTAAGTCCTACCAGAATGCAAATTTGATGGAAAGGGGAGTTCAGAACCTTCCTGTAACAGAGAGTGCAGAAGTAACAAATTCTGATCCATGTGGCTTGCCAAGCTTCTGGAGACTATATTAACCCTTAGTATCCCAGCCATCACCAGCCATTACAGTACTGCCCTTATAGGAGGCCCGTGCAGCCCTCCCATGTCAACCTCCAGTATCACCCAATCAGTGGTAAATCTGGATTAGGGTTTCAAAGTACACTCCACCTAGCAGTCATCCCCAACCCACACAATACGCCCATGGACAAGGAAGCCCCCCCAGCAACTTGCTTCCCCTTACACCTCTCCCTTTTGGTACAAATGAAAAACCTTTATTGTCTGATTTCAACCCCCCCTCCCCAAAGGTCTCAGGTAGGGAAAATGATGGAATCACTTCTGAAGGAAAGAATTGTTGAGTACCTAGAGGCCAGTGGGACACAGGACCCAAGGCAGCATGGATTCACATCAGAAATGTTGTGTCAGATGAATCTAATAGATTTCTTTGACTGGGTGACCAAAGTAGTAGACCAGGGAGGGGATGTGGACATGGCCTACCTAGATTTTAGCAAGGCATTTGATACAGTCCCACACAAAAGATTAATAAACAAGTTAGCCAGCCTTAGAGTGGGTCCCAAGGTAGTAGCCTGGATAAAAAATTGGCTGAACAACAGGACGCATAGGGTAGTAGTAAACAGAGTCCACAGTGAAGAAAGGAGGGTTACTAGCAGGGTAATGCAGGGTTTAGTACTGGGACCGATCTTTTTTAATATCTTTATAAGTGGCATTGCAGAGGAACTGGAAGGAAAAGTATGTCTCTTTGCAGACGACACAAAGATCTGCAATAGGGTTGATACACAAGATGAAGTGGAAAGGAAGAGAAGGGACTTTGCAAAACTGGAGGAATGGTCAAATGTATGGCAGCTTAGATTTAACGCAAAGAAGCGCAAGGTAATGCACCTGGGAAACAAAAACCCAAGGAAGAGTACACAGTGGGAGGTGAGATACTGACAACAATAAAAATGGAAAGGGGCCTGAGGGTAATTAAATCAGATGACCTAAAGGTGGGCAAGCAATGTGAGAAGGCAGTAAGGAAGGCTGGGGGGACACTGGGATGCATAGGGAGAGGCATCAACAGTAGAAAACAGGAAGTTGTTATCCCTCTGTACAGACAGTTGGTGAGACCACATCTGGAGTACTGTGTGCAATTCTGGAGACCCCATCTCCGCAAAGACATAGACAGAGTGGAGGCTGTCCAGAGGAAGGCAACCAAAATGGTGCAGGGTCTGCACCAGAAGACATATGAAGAGAGACTAAAGGAGCTTAATATGCATACCCTCAAGGAAAGAAGGGACAGGGGGGACATGATAGAAACTTTCAAGTACGTCAAGGGAATCAACAAAGTCCAAGAGGGTAATATTTTTCAGAAAAAGAGATGTGCAAGAACAAGGGGACACAATTTGAAGATAGAGGGGGGGGACAGTTCAGAGGTAACGTGAGGAAGTATTTTTCTCAGAGAGGGTTGTGGATGCATGGAACAGCCTCCCTGAGGAGGTCATGGAGTCAAGAACAGTGGGGGAATTCAAGAATGCATGGGACAGACATAAGGCAGTCCTAGTGGGGGGTAAGAGGAAGTAGGCTGTTGGTTAACTAGGATCTGCAGCTTATCCGTTAAGAAGGAAAATGGGCAGACTTGGTGGGCCAAGTGGTCCTTATCTGCCATCAAATTCTATGTTTCTATGTTTCTATGGTCTTAACAGTCAATGATGAATCTTATGGATTGTACTTCTCCCATGAATGTACGTTACTTTTGCAGAATCAGTTTCTTAGAGGTCGCTCTGAAAATCCAAGGAAAAATCCAAGGATTAAGTCTACTTATGGGCTGCCCAAAAAGCCATGAGAGCATATGGCTAAAAAAAAAAAAAAAAAGAGTACTTGATACTGACCTCTGCAGAGAAAAAAAAATACTCATCCTGAAGCTGGTGTCACAAGACGCAGAGGGGCCTGGTATCAGGTCCTGTTGGTGGGATTGAAAGACTACGGCTCCATGTATAATTGAGGGCACCTTGTTTCTTTTTGAATTCAGTTGAATACACCTGTGTGCTGGTAAAGGTGTATAGAGGATTTAGAAGTCTGTAGGTATTGTAGTGGGAGGGTTGTGGATCGTAAAACCTCTTTTTGCCCTTAGTTTACTCATTTTACGTCTTATATTAAAAATGTATCTTTTTATTGCTCACTTTTTCAAACTGAGCACCAGTTATTTTATTAAATCTGGATTGGGTGGGAGTATGCAGATGACTGCTGATGTTAACCAGAGCATAAATTGCTAAACGCATATTACCTAGGTGTAAGGTTTCGAGTGTGAGGAGATTCATGTAAAGGAAGTTAAAACACTATCTCAGTAGTCTCTTCGATAGCAGAGATTGCCTGGAACTATGATTATATGCTTGAAACTCCTGGTTTTTGCTGAAATTTTCCTGTCAGAGAATTGTGAACTAAAGACGCCATCCCCCTAATCTGATATGATAGGTAGAAGACACTGAGCAACAGTGTTAGAAAGGCCTAGAATAGTTTTGATGGGCCACAGTGTAACTGTCTTTTATTATTTTATTTGAGTTATCTCTTTTACATTCTGTTTTTTTTCCTGGCAAAGGGTCTTTACCTTTTCCACTTGGATGCCATTGAGGCCTTTTTTATGTGTTCTAGTGGATTTGCATTATATATTTATTATTTGTTGTTTTAGGTTTTTAAAATCAGACCCCATATAAAGCCTTATAGTCTGCAGGAAGATCATTTGCTACTCTAAGAACTTTGGTGATCATCTCTTGGTCATTGAATGGGACCTGAACTCTAGGATATAGCCTGAATTCTCCTCGAAGGACTTCTTTGAAACCACAAGTTGTATTTCTGTATTGATTCATCCCAATTTTAAATACTTAGTGAAGGAGTGCGTAGACTTACATTATATTTTCAGAAATCAGCTCCTGTATGGGAACTATTTTAATAATAAAAAATAGTCTATTTGAAATGTGTTTCAAATTGACTGTTTAGGACAAACAGGCACTCCAAGAAATTATTGGGACTAAGCTTTTTGTTTAGAAACTGGTATATTTATTTTTTCCATATCTAAAGGAAACTACTATATGCTAACCATATTTATTATCAGTTAGAAAATGGGCTTTTTATTTGGAGGCATCTGATTGGCTGGTACCCATTCCACAGGGGTACATTAACTTTCAATAGATGCCCACCAAATAAAAAGTGCCAGCCAAAACCTATCTTATGCCCAGCCAAGTATCCTTGTGCCCAGCCTGTTTCATCATTGGCTGAAGCACTGGGCACAAAATGTCAAACTGCTGCCATTGTTTTTTAAACATTTAGCGAGAGTCACGCCACCACCACCACACACAAACACTACTTCGATGACACAGCGAGTGACCAGTGTCACTGCCAATTCCCTCTCTTCCAGAGAATCAATACTGACTAAAAAAGAAATGATAAGCCTGCAGAGCAGCATATTTTTTTTTTACCCTGCGATCCAGTCATACAGCTGTTCTATAGATGTCCCGCCCGCCCCCAGCCTGCTCCCGGCTCCCTGTACTCGATCAAACAACTCTGCTGCACAACAAAGTAAACCTTCTTGTCTCCGCTGAGTAACCCATCCCTATCCACAAACGAACATCCCTTCAAGTGGGAAATAAAATAACATTTATTTTCGCAACTGCTGCTGCCGTCCATTTCCACTCACCTCGGTCTTGCCACATGCTCCACAAATATCCCGACTGCATATTGGAACCCGGTCAAGCACGCAGCAAAAACAATAATGTACAATAAAAACTAGCTCCTTTTACAGTTTTGGCGGCAGTTAGAAAAACTGCACTTTAAACCTCATACCCTCGCTCTGCACTTTCATCCTGGTCCTTGCACGTCATACTTGCCTGCACTTCCTGCCTTTGTGTGGCAGACGTTAACAACTCGCAACTCCGATTGGGGAAAAAAATATCAAGACAGACAGAAAACTGCTTTATTTTTAAAGTAACAATATGTCAAGACAGACAGAAAGCTGCTTTATTTTAAAATAACAATGGGAAGAACTGTATTAGATCTGTAGTAGCCGTAGTGGGTGGGGGGCAACAAGACATGGAACAGGAGGACTACTTTACAGCATAAACATTTAAATTTCATTTCACTCTGTTTTCAATTTCTTTTTACATTTTATTAAATCTCACATAAAAATGCCACAGGTAGCCCATTTTCTAATCGCAATAATGCCCTCCAGGGTGGGCGGTATGGCCAATACCGCCCACCCTGTCGGGCATTATTGCTTACTTATTTACACATTTGAAGTCTTTTTGTGTCTTTGTATGTATGTGTATATACTTGCATGTAACTTTACTACAACAATAATTACTGTTATTTAGAAATTAGGGTGTGATGCACACTAGAAGTGATAATGACTTGCAAGAAATTAGGCCTGATAAGGAGAACAGAAATTGCATTAAAAAGATTCTGCACACTTAATGCAAACTAATAACATTACCTTGGCTCCAGTGAGTAATTCAACAAATACTAATAGACAAAGGACACCTCTACTATGTTAGATTTTACTGATGCTGTTAGAAATAGGGATCTGGGCTTATGTGATGGTGACACACAGAGTATAGGGAATTAATTAATTTGGAAGCTAATAATGAGTATATACTTATTACAGATACTAAAAGGGCAGGTAAGGACTTGCAAAACAGAACAGCTCATAATACTGCAAATGTAGATCCCTTGCACAAACCTATTACAATTTTTCTTGAGGTCAAGGGATCTATGTAATTAGGGATAATAAGATATGGGAGGTTCAGGTAGAAGAACAACATGGAACAGGGGAGGATTTAATTGGCCTCTTGACCCCTGTTATGGTCATACCTGTTGAAGGCACACAAAATCTCACTAAAAGCAGACTGGATTTATTTAGTTTTTTAAGTCTTGCCTCAGATATTGATTCAGTGTTAGATAAAGCTGTCTGAATCTTACGTAATATTTTATTTATTTGTTTATTGAATTTTGGCAACCGGGTGAGCCCACTGGGACTTTACAGTCCCTTTTTCAGGAGCAACCCAGGAAGAGCAGTAGATACAAAAATAGTGCATTGAACAGTGAAAAGCAGATAATATATACATAGGTTATG
Source organism: Neoceratodus forsteri (assembly GCA_016271365.2). Taxonomy (NCBI): domain Eukaryota; kingdom Metazoa; phylum Chordata; order Ceratodontiformes; family Ceratodontidae; genus Neoceratodus; species Neoceratodus forsteri. Next base: position 1,447,960,158 of record CM028130.1, on the reverse strand, counting down.
GCAGTTTCCAAGCTAACTGGATAACAACATTTGGATATCATAAGAGGAGTACAATAAACAATATATGCTGACACAGTAGGACAACATCATTAATACAATGGCTACTTAGAAAAGAAAAAAAGTCAAGTTTTCCTGCTTGGCAGGGTAGCTACGCTAAGGTACAGTAGAAGAGCAAAGGAGTGGATTCAGGGAGGAAGATTGCTGCACAGATTAGTGAGAAACCAAAGGGGAGTCATTTGGAACAGGCACAAACAGTGGAGGCAGATAGGAGAGTTAGCAAAGAGGATTTAAATTTGGTGAAGGAGGAACAGGCTAGTAAGGGGTGTGGCAGGGAGTTCCTGACATAAACAGCAGAGAAGGCAAATGATCTTCGTGCCACAGCTAGCCGTGGTTTGGGAAAAACAAGCAAGGGCAGGGAGGCAGACCTGAGGGCTCGTTGAGGTTGCTGAAGCCAGACAATCTCACCAAGGCTGGGAGGAGTGTATTTATAGACCAACTTATGCATCAGGTAGAGGGTGGCCACACGAAGTTTAGATTCAAAGGATAACCAACCCAGTGAAGAAAGGACATCACAGTGGTGATGACGGGCATGAACACCGATTGCAAATCTTCCCACCCTATGGTATTCCTGTTTAAGATGGGATAAAACAGTTAAATTGGCTGCGAGCAGTAGATGAGTGCAATAAGTTAGCATGGGAAGGAGCAATGCCGCTGCTATCTTGAGGTGGGAGGCCGAGGCGAGGAAGGGACAGATACGGCACAGCGTGCCAAGCTTTTGACTAATAGATTTGGTAATGATGGAGACATGAGTGTCAAGAGAAAGTACTGAGTCAAGGGTAACTCCCAGGTATTTAAAAGATAGAAATGACTCAAGAACGTCATCATTATGAATGAGAATCACAAGGGGAGGTTTGATATGTGTAGAAGAAGGAGGATGGGAGAACAGCATGCTTTTAGTTTTTGTGTGTATTCAGAACTAATTGATGTTCAAGGAACCAGTCCTCAAGAGCATTGAAATCTCTACTTAAGTTGTGATTGATCCATTTGATGTCAGAGGAGGCGTGGTAGATAATGGCATCATCCATATAGAGATGCACAGAGGCCCCTCCACAATTGTTTGGTGACTCATTAATGAAAAGAGAGAATAATAGAGGATATTGATCTTTCTCCAGATAAACAAGAACATATAGGATAGTGCATGGGGAACAGTTGACAACAGGGCTATTCTTTCACCGAGTTGGCACTATGACGACAGATTACCTCAAGAGTGCCGCTTGAGAGGTAATCCATCGTCATAGTGCCAACGAGGTGAAAGATTAGCCCTGTTGTCAACTGTTCCCCATGCACTTTTCTTTATAGTGTATGGTGGAACGTTGTTTTTTGGGAAAAAAAATCACTACAGCATGTTTCTGCTTCAAAACATTTTTACTGGGTTACTAGAAGGAAAAAAGAACTTTACATTTTGAATGTTTTCATGCTTGACATTTTAACTGTTTATTCACTGCTATCTAACCTTCTTATTTTATAGATGAAATCGGCTAACAGTGGGTCTAACTCTGTAGTGGGAATATCATGTATTGCCCTGTGCTCGTCGTTGTCTCTCAGGAAACTATGTAATTGCCGCATGTCATTTCTCATTTTTTTTGCCGTTTTTTTTGTTTTCCTGATCGAGGATGAATCTATCCCGTTCTGATAGTGGCTTTGATAGTACTGCCGTCGACATTGCTGCTTTCGCTATGTGTCTTGTCTATGGAGTGAGCCCTAACTGTCAAATGCTGCTCGAGGACATAGTGTGGGACATGCGCAGTGCAGTAGAACAAAAATAATTCTGCTGCACTGCAAACGTCACTAGTGTAGGAGAACAACATTTCGACAGTGATGTATTTCGGTGGAGAACGACGTTCCACCATATACTATAATATGTAGAGCAGTTGTCTATTTCAGAGCCTGATTTGAGTATGATATTAAATCCTTCCATTGATAATAATATGGAAAAGAGCAATCTGGATCCTGCACAGTTAGAGCCCCTGAATCCCCATGGATGTTTGTATCCACAGATAAAGTTCAAGAGCAACTAGTGAGGGGTGATACAACATAGTTACCTACATCTGATTCTTTTGACCTGCTTATTGTTCATATAAAGCATTTGGAAAGTGAATTGGCATTTGTAACAATTGAATTGGCTTCACAGTTCCTTTTGTTAAAATAGATTTGTCCTAAATTAGATGAAGGGCATACAAAATTTTGGACTATCAGTTTTGGTTAGATTGTGATGCCTGATACTCTTGTGAAGGGAAAAATAACAACAGTGGAACAAAGAGAAGAAAAATTAAAAAAATAGAAATGAAAACAAAAAAAATGAATAAAAAGGACAAGGAAAAAGCATTAACAATTTCATCACAATTGGTATTGGATACCCAAGTGGGAGATAATCAAAAAGATGAATTAAAAACACTAGAAGCTAAAAAAAGAGCTAGAGTTAGTCCAGACATAAAGAGACACATAAATAACATAGAACAAAATATTGTCCCAATAGAAATAAACAATATAAATGTCCCAATCATAACAGAAACATCCAGTAGAAATGGGAATGGTAGTCAGCACCACTTAGTGGATCTGGATGGCAACCTCAGTAAAAAGAAATATAATAGGTGATGACATGGTTGTTGAAATCATGAATATCTTTAGAAAGCCAGTGAGGATGCTGAAAACTTGAAAGCATTAATACAGCATTTGTCAATTGCAAATTGAACATCCCACAGGCCAAGGATATGTACTGGTGGATAGTCTGAAAGTAGCCAAACTCGTATGTGGAGGAGCTTTTAGATTGGAGGAATTAGGCCTTGAAATAATGTCTTTGGTTTCCTAGCAGTCTATTACAGGAGAAAATGTTGCAGGGTTATTTAATATAGGAGTGGAAGAGGAAAGAATCATGTATTTACTCTGTTCTTTTAACTGAAATTGGTCACTCCCAACCCCCAGCTAGGTGTATCCAAGTGAATAAAAGAGAGACACTGGTGATTTTGTCCATATTTGGGATTGATCCTCTAAGAGAAATCAATTTATTACATCATATTTGTTTCCTGTTGTGTGAAGTACTGGAAATAAAATTAGGCTATCAAGGGATTAAAGGGGTACAAAGAGCTGACAGTAATGAATCAAATAGCCAGATAGATTTGTGGGTTCAAGATTCTGACTTGGCAGCACAAATTTGAAGGACAGCAGTGGACTTACATCAGTTGAATATCCACATAGCTGATTTAGTAGGCCAAGCTCTCCCAGTGTACCACAATCCCAAACCAAACCAATGGAATTTCCTGTAGTATGGAATAGAGTTGGGGAAAATAATTTTAATCTAGTACTCTAAGTGAAATTTCTACAATGAATATCAACCAGTACCCCAGAAGTAACTTTCTACTATGATTAGCCACTGATGATATGACTAAGGTTTTAACTACTAGTGATAAAAAGATAGCTGTATTGAAGTTATTTCATGACACATCACCAGCCTGGCTACAACATACTGTATATAGATCCTGAATGACTTGAATTTATAAGTAATTTTAATTTAATTTGTCTCCAAGAGACCTGCATCTCTCGGAATATAGACTACGTTCTTTTGCAAAACCATCAAAAAAAAAAAAATCAAGGTAGAAATATGGATGGGTTGACTATATGTAATATCAATGAAATTATTATGACAAGGAGATTTCTTCCAGTTAGTGCACATTATTTTTCCAAATTTGCAACTTTTGGTTATGAATGTCTATATTTCCCCCAGCTCTTCTAAATCATATAAATCATATAGTGATGCAGTGTGGGTGGATATTTAACATTAACTGGCTCTCACCCACAACCTCAACCCACAAGGATGCACTGTCAGCCATCCACTTTGCACAGCTTGTCAAGACCCCTACTAGGACAAACTACTGTACGGGAACTAGTACACTGGATTGGGTACTTATAAACCAGCCAGAGCATATCACCAAAACCTCTGTTCTACCTGACAGTCTTAGTGACCACTCTCTTATTGTGTGCTGTTGGACTAACAAGTATTGCAAACCCCTGGCCAGAACTATTACCAACCAGGTTCTTATCCGTGGCTACCTAGAGCTGCTAAAATCTGAGCTAAGGCACACTGACTGGTCTGACCTATATTCCACAAACAATATTGACACTGCGCTTGAACTGTTCATTAGCCAGTTCAACACTGTCTGTGACAAACATGCACCTCTAAGAACTAGAAAAGTAAAGGGGACATGCAACCCATGGATCACCGCCGACCTCATCGAACTACTGAGAGCAAGGGATCACCTCTGGCACAAGGTGCAGGCCTTTGTAACCCTTACAAACCTACAAAACTATAGGAGGGCTAGAAATTAATGCACCAAAGCAGTCCGGACTGCAAAAAGCCAATATTACAAGGATGCCCTCAATAACAGCTGGAATAACAGCAGATTGTTCTGGAAAAACATAAACAACATCACAGGGAAGGACTTCAAGACCACACCTCATGTGCTAAATCTTGAAGGAACTCTAACCACGGAGCCTGAAGTTATTGTGGACACCTTCAATAAGGCATTCTCAGACCTGAGTAGTATCCTCCCCCCTGACTACTTCAACCCCAACAGACCAACAAACAACATAGGAATACCAGATCGACAACATCACCACCCTCCATTCTATTTGAAGTCTGTCACTGAAAATGTAACCAGACACTATCTTATGAAAGTCCAGGGGAAATCAAGGCACAGTGGTGACTCCCTGGATCTTAAATGTATCAACCTCACCCTGGATGAAGTCCTTACACTGCTTACCAAAGTAATCAACCTCTTTCTTAATCTCTTGCAGTTCCCAGAATGCTGGAAATCCACGACTGTCACCCTGATTCATAAGAGTGGGGATCGTGCACTTCACGGGAATTACCACCCGACCTCAATCCTTCCACCACTTTTGAAAGCCCTGGAGTGCATCATCGCTGACCAGCCTGTGGAGTACCTGGAATTATACAATCTTCAATTTACTCAACAACACGGATTCAGGAATGGTCATAGTACTATCACAACCTTATTGGAATTCACTGGTTACATACATAACTCTCTGGATCAAGGGCTCTTGGTTGGGGCAGCTTTCATTGACATCACCAAGGCCTTTGATACAGTAAACCACTCACTCCTCATTGACCAACTTAATGACATTGGTCTCTCCTCTGACACCACCAAATGGTCCACTAGCTACCTTACTAATTGAACTCAGCAAGTAAATATTGAGGACGTCCTCTCAGACAGTAGACCTGATCACTCAGGGGTCCCACAAGGATCCATCCTGGGTCCACTACTATTCTATATATTTCTAAACAAGCTTCTGAAATCCTGTCAGGGCCATATCCTCCTATATGCAGATGACGCTGTTGTCTTCACTAGGCACCCTCATCCAATACACCTTCAGGATCAACTCCAACTAGGCTTTGAATCTGTTGAAAAATGGTTTACTGATCATAAGCTCATAATGAATTATAAAAAACCAAGACCATGATGTTCACCAGCACCCATTGTCAGCATAACAGCTTCCAACTAACCATTGAAAATTATGTGGGCCTCCGGGCTAGTACAGCAATTCAAGTACCTGGGTATGACCATTGACTCTACCCTGTTCTGCACACAGCACATAGACAATACAGCAAAAGCCATAAACAGGAGGATCGGTATGCTATACAGGTATAAGCGAAACCTAACCCAGGAAGCGCTGCAACTAGCCATACTTAGCTCTGTAACCTCACACGCTAACTATGGTATGATCATCTATGGATCAGCTACTGACACTGCCCTTTGGTGCATCAAACCAGCTCTGAATAAAGCCTGCCAGCTTCTTACTGGTGCTGCGCGACAGACCCATACATGTGACATTTATTCCCAGGCAAACTGGTTACAGTTTGATAGTAGGCTCAGATACCAGCCCTGTCTACTAGTGAAAAAAATCAGTCTAAATATGATGCCTCCAGGTGTTCAAGCCCTCCTAAGTCCTCCGTTAAACCCACACACCACCAGAAGTTCCAGCAATCAGATTTTCAGAACTCCGCACTTGGACAGTAGACAGCATGCTTTTGCCTACAGAGCCCCACTCTGGATCAACTCGCTGCACTTCAGCATGTCCAGTGCAACTAAGTTGGGTCATTTCAAAAATGGGTGAATACCTGAGGAATGCACTAGCAAATGGCTAAAAAGGAGGGGTGGAAGAACAATGGAGAAAAATCAAAACTGCTATCATAGAGGCAACAAGCCTTTGTGTGAAACAAATAATGAAAACAAAGAGGAGTAAAAAACCACTATGGTTCTCAAAAGAGGTGGCAGGGAAGGTTAAGGAGAAAAAGGCTGCATTCAAAAAGTATAAGGAATCACAGAAGGAGCATGACAGGGAACTGTATCAATTAAAGAAGAAAGAAGTGGAGAAGGCAGTCAGAATAGCAAAGGCCCAAACTGAGGAAGAAATAGCCAACTCAGTTAAGAAGGGGGATAAAACCTTTTATAGGTACATTAGGGAGCATAGAAAGGTTAAGGGAGGAATAGTGAAGATTAATAAAGGAGAGGGGAGGTGGGCAGAGGGAGACAGTGAAAAGGCAGAGATACTGAATGAATACCTTTGCTCAGTATTCACAAAAGAAGATGAGGAGGAGTTACCTAAACCAGACAATAGAAGCACTCTGGGTAGGGGGGTTGACACCAGTCCATTTACAGAAGAAAGAGTCCTGAAAGAACTCCTAAAACTCAAGGTGGACAAAGCAATGGGGTCTGACGGGATTCACCCCAGAATCCTAAAAGAACTATGGGAGGACCTAGTGACACCACTGACCACACTTTATAACAAATCATGGGAGGATGAGGTGGTACCTGAGGACCGGAGGAGGGCAAATGTGATTCCCCTTCACAAAAGTTGGAGCAAGGCAGAAGCAGGAAACTACAGACCTGTAAGTTTGACCTCCGTGGTAGGGAAAATGATGGAATCACTTCTGAAAGAAAGAATTGTTGAGTACCTAGAGGCCAGCGGGGCACAGGACCCAAAGCAGCATGGATTTACAGCAGGAAGGTCATGTCAGATGAATCTATTTGATTTCTTTGACTGGGTGGCCAAAGTAATAGACCAGGAGGGGCTGTGGATATGGCCTACCTAGACTGTAAGGCATTTGACACAGTCCGCACAAAAGACTAATAATCAAGTTAGCCAGCCTGGGAGTGGGTTCCAGGGTGGTAGCCTGGGTAGCAAACTGGCTGCACAACAGGACACAGAAGGTAATAGTGAATGGAACACATTCCGAAGAAAGGGGGTTACTAGTGGAGTACCTCAGGGCTCAGTACTGGGTCCAGTCCTCTTTAACATCTTTATAGGTAACATTACAGAGGGTCTGGAGGGAAAGGTATGCCTCTTTGCAGATGACACAAAGATCTGTAACAGAGTTGATACACAAGGGGGGGGTAGAAAGGATGAAAAGGGACTTGGCAAGGTTGAAGGATTGGTCAGACATATGGCAACTTAGATTCAATGCAAAGAAGTGCAAAGTAATGCACCTGTTAAACAAAAACCCAGGAGAAGAGTACACAATAGCAGGGGAGGTACTAACAACAACAAAAATGGAAAGGGACTTGGGGGTTGTCATATCAGATGACCTAAAGGTGGGTAAGCAATGTGAGAAGTCAGTAAGAAGAGCCAGGGGGATACTGGGATGCACAGGAAGGGGCATCACAAGTAGAAAAAGGAAGTGGTTACCCCCTCTGTACAGACAGTTGGTGAGACCCCATCTGGAATACTGTGTGCAGTTTTCGAGACCCCATCTACGCAAGGACATAGACAGGATGGAAACAGTCCAGAGGAGGGCAACTAAAATGGTGCAGGGTCTGCATCAGAAACCATATGAAGAGAGACTGAGAGAGCTTAATATGTATACCCTTGATGAAAGGAGGGACGGGGGGACATGATAGAACCTTTCAAGTACCTCAAGGGAATCAACAAAGTCCAGGAGGGTAGCATCTTTCAGAAAAAGAGATGAGTAAGAAAAAGGGGGCACAATTTGAAGATAGAGGGGGGATGGCTCAGGGGTAATGTGAGGAAATGTTTTTTCACAGAGAGAGTGGTGGATGCATGATGGAACTGCCTTCCTGGGGAGGTTGTTGGGTCTAAAACAGTGGGGGAATTCAAACATGCATGGGACAGACGTAAGGCAATTGTAGTGGGGGTTGCAGGAAGTAGGCTGTTGGTTAACTAGAATCTGCAACTTGTCCAATAGGAAGGGAAATGGGCAGACTGGGTGGGCCAAGTGGTCCTTATCTGCCATCAAAGTCTATGTTTCTATGTTTCTATATTATATTTCAAGCACCTCCTGTGGCAACACCTAGTAGCTGAGGCCTCTTGCAGCTGCTGTCACTAAGGTCTTCCCTCTCAGGCCCTCACTTTAAGGACAGCTGAACTACCCCTGCCTACCCAACAGCACACAACACTTTCGGTAGCACTCACCTCTGTTTTTTTCACTTTCCCCCTTCAAGCTTCCCTGTCACTGCTACTCCCCCCCCAGCTTCTTCCTCCTTGTACTCCCTCTCCCACCCCCTCTCCACCGCCCTTATTTCTTTTCCCCTTTCACCCTCCTGACCTTAGGTAAGCTAACAGTAACTGACTCAGGCATAGAAACATAGACTCTGATGGCAGAGAAGGACCGCTTGGCCCACTTAGTCTGCCCATTTCCCTACCTACAGGATAAGCTGCAGATCCTATTTAACCAACAGCCTATTTCTTCCTACCCTCCACAAAAATTGACTTATGTCTGTCCCATGCATTCTTGAATTCTTCCACAGTTTTAGACCCCACAACCTCCTCAGGAAGGCTGTTCCATGCATCCACCACCCTCTCTGTGAAAAAATACTTCCTCACACTGCCCCTGAGCCGTCCCCCTTTATCTTCAAATTGTGTCCCCTTGTTCTTGCACGTCTCTTTTTCTGAAAGATGCTACCTTCTTGGAGCTTACTGATTCCACTGAGGTACTTAAAAGTTTCTATCATGTCCCCCCTCTCCCTCCTTTCCTCAAGGGTATACATAGTAAGCTCCTTTAGTCTCTCCTCGTATGGCTTCTCTTGCAGACCCTGCACCATTTTATTTTCCCTCCTCTGGACTGCCTCCATCCTGTCAATGTCCTTGCGGAGATGGGTTCTCCAGAACGGGATGCAGTACTCCAGATGGGGTCTCACCAACTGTCTGTACAGTGGGATAACAACGTCCTGTTTTCTGCTGGTGATGCCTCCCCCTATACATCCCAGTATCCCTCCAGCCCTCCCTACTGCCTTCTCACATTGCTTGCTAACCTTAAGGTCATCTGATATGATTACCCCCAGGTCCCTTTCCATTTTTGTTGTTGTTACTACCTCTCCCCATTGTGTAATCTTGCCCTGGGTTTTTGTTTCCCAGGTGCATTATTTTGCACTTCTTTGCATTGAATCCAAGCTGCCATATTTCTGACCATTTCTCCAACCTTGCCAAGTCCCTTATCATCCTTTCCACACCTCCTTGTGTAACAACCCTGTTGCAGATCTTTGTGTCATCTGCAAAGAGACATACTTTTCCTTCCAGTCCCTCTGCAATGTCACTTATAAGGACATTAAAAAGGACTGGACCCAGTACTGAACCCTGCGGTACACCGCTAATAACCCCTCTTTCTTCAGAGTGGACTCCATTTACAATTACCTTCTGTGTCGTGTTGTCCAGCTAATGTTTTACCCAGGCTACCACCTGGGACCCACTCCCAGGCTGGTTAATATGATTATTAATCTTTTGTGTGGGACTGTGTCAAATGCCTTGCTAAAGTCTAGGTAGGCCATGTCCACAGCCCCTCCCTGGTCTACTACTTTGGTCATTCAGTCAACTAAATCAATTAGATTCATCTGACATGACCTTCCCACTGTGAACCCATGCTGCCTTGGGTCCTGTGCCCTACTGGCCTCTAGGTACTCAACAATTCTTTCCTTCAGAAGTGATTCCATCACTTTCCCTACCACAGAGGTCAAAATGACAGGTCTGTAGTTTCCTGCCTCCGTCTTGCTCCCACTTTTGTGAAGGGGAATCACATCCACCTTCCTCCAGTCCTCAGGTACCATACCATCCTCCTATGATTTGTTAAAAAGGATAGTCAGTGGTGTCACTAGTTCTCTCCTTAATTCTTTTAGAATTATGGGTGAATTCCATCAGGCCCCATTGCTTTGTTCACCTTCAGTTTTAGGAGTTCTTTCAAAACCCTTTATTCTCTGAAAGGACTGGGATTGACCCCCCTATCCAGAGTGCTTCTGTTAATTGGATTAGGCACCTCCCTCCAATCTCTTTTGTGAACACTGAGCAGAAGTATTCGTTCAGTATCCCTACTTTTTCACTGTCCCTGTCTGCCTACCCACCGTCCATTCTATTTGGCCTCACTATCCCTCCCTTTGTCTTTCTACACTCCCTGATATACCTATAAAAGGTTTTATCCCCCTTCTTAACCGAGTTAGCTATCTTTTCCTCAGTTTGGGCTTTTGCTATTCTGACTACCCTCCCTGCTTCCTTCTGCCTTAACTGGTACAGTTCTCTGTCCTGCTCCTTCTGTGTTTCCTTATACTTCCTAAATGCTATCTTTTTTTCCCTAACCTTCCCCACCACCTCTTTTGAAACCCATAGTGACTTTTTCTTTCATTTTGATTTGTTTATTTGCTTCACACAAAGGCTTGTTGCCTCTGTGATGGCAGTTTTGATGTTTCCCCATTGTTGCTCCACCCCTCCTTCTAACCTGCTTGCTAATGCTTTTCTAAGGCACTCTCCCATCTTGCCAAAGTTAGCCCTCCTGAAGTCCAGAACCCTCACTTTTGTATGGCTTGACTCTGTAGCTGAGTTCATCGTGAATCACACTGTTTGATGGTCACTTGTTCTCAGATGGCTACCCACTTCTAGATCTGAGATCCTCTCACTGTCCCCATTTGAGAGTATGAGGTCTGAGATTGCTCCCTCATGAGTGGGTTCCAAAACTAGCTGTCTGAGGCATGCCACCTGAAGGGAATCGAGAATGGCCCTGCTTTTGGATGTGGCTGCCGCACAGGTGCTCCAGTTAACATCTGGCATATTAAGGTCCCCCATCAACAGTATGTCCCCTTTTTCTGCCATCCTAAGGATGTCTTCTATCATATCCTTGTCCATTTCCTCCCCCTGACATGGGGGTCTGTATACAACCCCTGTGCGGATTGTGGTGCCATTTCCAGTCTCTAAGGTGACCCACAGCGCCTCCTCTCCTCCCTGTTTACTCTTTTGTTCAGTTGCTTTTATCCCTTCCCTTATGTAGACAGCTACTCCGCCCCCTTTTCTCCCCTCCCAGTCTCTCCTGTAGGTTGTGTACTCTGGTATGTTAACATCCCAGTCATGGTTCTCAGTGTACCATGTTTCTGTGACTGCTACGATATCCAGGCATCCCTCTTCCATCAAGGCCACCAGTTCAGATAGCTTGTTGCCCAGACTACAGGTGTTGGTACTCATTACTCTCCATTTCTTGATGACCTTACCCCTTTTTGCCCCATCCCTGTCCTTACTGCATTTGTCATTTTCTCCATTTACCCCTTCCCTTCTCCCTATCAACATCTCTATGCTGGTGTTTACCTCACTTAATACCCGGATTTTTTTTGGGGGGGGCTAGGATTTCCCTGCTTCTCTCCAGTGCCTCCCCCATTGGCTAGTTTAAATGCTTGCCAATGAAGCATTTAAACCTATCACCTAGGATCCTGGTTCCCCTCATGGACAGATGCAGACCATCACGCCAGTATAGGCCTGCATCTCTCCAGGTGGACCCCCAGTCCCTGAGCTCTGCACCAGTTTTTCAACTACTGATTGAATCCCATGGTGTGGAGCACCATAGCCTCACACATGCCATAGACAGGTAGCACTTCCGAGAAGATTATCGTGCATGCTACTTGTCTAAGACCCTTCCCCAACTCCATAAATGCTTCCTGCGCTGTTCTGATTCCTTTCTTAGTCAGGTCATTTGTCCCTAGGTGGACAATGACATTCAGCTGCCTCCCCTGTGCAGCTGCTCCGGTGAGCCTGAGGATTCGCTCCCTGTCCCTCCAAGCTATGACGCAAGGCAGGCACCTTACCTCCCTCTCCCCTTCCTCCCCCAGTTCTACCTTCCTAACAATGGCGTCCCCCACCAGGAGTTGTTTCCTTCCCCTGCGGGGTCTGATGCCACCCTCCTGTGGGTCTCCTTTGTTGAGGTTCCCAGCATCCCAGCATCCTCCTTGGTCTCCACTGTGGGTGCCTCCATAGAGGAACCACACTTTGCCAGAACAGCATATGAATTGTGGAGAGGTACAACTGGAGGGATGCACCTCTGTTCCACCACCCTCAACCTCCCTGAGCCCACTGTGGTCCAACCGCTCCTCTTTCTTGGCAACCTCTGAGGCAACGGCAGTGGCCCTGGTGGTCCCTGGGTGGGAGAGGAGGTCCCACAAATCCTGGCCAACTCAACCTGGAGATGAGCAACCTCCTCCCTCAGCCCAGAGAGGTGCCTGCAGATGGGACAACACCACATCCTCCAGAACGTCTCCTGAAAGACTGCTGCTCCACAGCCACTGCACTGCACCACTCCCATCATGTCTTATTTCTGGACCCCTAACTGTTGTTTGGAATATTTACTCTTTCCTCTGTTTTTTTTTTTTTTTGTACAATGCCTCCGTTACTTGTAAAATAGAGCTCTGTTAATTGCCTTCATCATTTATCCTGACATGTCTTCTAACTAGCTCTACCAATTCTGCATTTAAATATTGTACTGGTAACATGTTACTCTTGTTTTCTAGTGACCTAGTGACCCTGTAATGTGTGTCAACTCTAAAACTAACTGTACTTTGTCTGTATTGTCCTTTGATGTGGAACCTATTAAATGAACTCACATTCACAAGTATCAATCTGAGAATTCAATAACTAAATAAATAAATAAAACTTAGTAAACAAAATAATAGATATCTCTGAGCATAATGATGAGGCCAAGTTTGTGATTATGGGGGATCTAAATGATCATATTGCTGATAACAGTAACTTACATGATATTTCAGTCTTTTATTTCACAAATGTTAATACCAACAGATCCTCTAGGGATAAAATTATTAATGAAAAATGGGAAAAAATGTATCCCTCTATTGCAAAACCACACTCTGGCAGTTATTAATGGTCTCACAGAAGCAGATTGCAAGGGGGACTTCCCATTCTGTGTTAGTGTTCTCAGAAACACTAATGATTATAACATCTCTCCAATATTAAACTAAACACTCTTTCAAAAATTTGGCAGTTAATATGCATCCTAAGAGTGATCATGCTGCACCACAGTTCAGCTTAAGTATAATAGATTCATGCATGTTTACAAAATTAGCTTTGCCAGGTCTAGTTCTAGATTTAGTGAAATGATGTTAAGATCTCAAGCTGCCTTACACTGGAACAAGCTACCTTATTCTGTTTGCACTTTGACATCCGCATTCGCTTTTGCAATTAATTGGAAAATTGCTTCTCTAACACTTGTAAATGTTATTTATAAAACATAATTTATGTACTTTTGTTTTTAAGTAGCTCACAAGTTTGCACACAAGACTGTCTTGTAAACTGGGATACTTTTTCCTGATGATGTGAACCTGTATAAAAATAACATTTTTATGTATGTATCTATAATTAGCTGGTTAAATCAAGTACTAAGACACATATAGAGGGTGGTGTTCAATTGGAAATACTAGCTAACAAATGCCTGAATATAGATATGAAGGTGTGCACACAAGTAGAAGAGCTACTCTTTTCGAAGGAAAACATGTTGATGCTGGACTGTATTAACTCTTGCTGTGCTGCAGACTGATGTATCAGTACAGAACTCCAATATGTTCTAATTCTGTCGGTAGCTTAAGAGTTGAAAGAACAAAGTCCCCCAAAGAGGCATTCATTAATCTGGATAAAATGATTTTGTATTGAAGAACAGTGTTATATATTAAAAGAAAGGGTGCTATTGAAACCAAATCAGGGTTTAATCAAGTATATGCTTCCGCTAAAAGGGAACCTGCAAAGGAAATAAGACTAACAAAGCTCAGTCCATCTAGACAAACCCTAACACAGCTCAATCATACAAGAAAGCAATATAAACTTATATTGGAAGGTGAGAAAATAACATTTTGGGAGAGTGCTTGGCCACAAATGTACTGTGCTATAGAGAGGAAGGATTCCCATTTCTACTGGACTATGGTGGCCAAAGGTACTTTTAATTGTGAAAATAATCCTTTAAAACTCATTTTAGCAGATAACTAGTTTATTTCAAAAATATGTTTTATGAGCTGAATAGTGTACAGGAGTAGACTAATTTTGAAAGACAGTTATCCTGTGAGTATGATCCCCTTATATTTACCTTCCAAGAAGTGGAACGAACTTCACTGTCTTCAAAAGCAAATAAGCTCGGTATGGATGGGATATCAGCAGATGTCTTTAAAGCCCACCTGGACTTATGGGTGCCACTGTTTACTAACTTGTTTAATAAATGCCTTAAAACAGATTTACTCTAGTGAGTTGAAAAAGGAATGTGATAATTCCTATCTTTAAAAAGGGTGATATGAGAGAGTCCAAGAATTACAGGCCCATTAGTCTTTCTGACACCATTTCTAAGCTTTACTTCAAAATCCTAATGAGTAGATACAAGTTTGGGTGGATAAAAATAGATAGCTAACAGATCTCCAGGTGGGCTTTAGACATAATACTTCAACTGTTGGTCATATTTTCACGTTAGATCATGTACTAGGAAAATATCTGCTTAACAAAAAATGTGAAGATTATGCAGCTATTTTTGATTTTAAAACTGCCTTTGACTCTGTTCATAGGGTACTGCTATGGCACAAATCAATTCAAATGGGTGTTTATATGACTATTTTGATTCCAATAATACAGTTATATTCAAATAATATTACTTACATTAGATATGATTGATCTGGCAACCGCACCAAACCTCTTTGTTCTAATCACAGTGTAAATCAAGGATGCCTACTGGCTTATATAATGTTTAACTTGTATATTAATGAAATTCTCTTAAATACAGATGCTAGAGATTTTCATTTCCTGAAACATAAAAACATAGAAGTTGATGGCAGATAAGGACCACAAGGCCCATCCAGTCTGCCCATTTCTTTTTCTGCCTTATGAATGTGCCATCGGCCTTTGCTCTGTCAATGGCCTATCTATTCATACTCATTTGTATTGCTCCCTTATGCCTATCCCATGCCTGTTGGAAGCCCTGCACTGTATTCATATCCACCACTTCCTGAGGTAGGCCTTTCCATGCATCCACCACCCTTTCTGTGAAAAAGAACTTGATCACATTACCCCTTAATCAGCCTCCCTCTAATCTCTTGCTGTGTCCTCTTGTCCTGCTATTTTTCTTATATTGAAACATGTTAGACTCTTTCACCATGTTAATGCCCTTAAGGTGTTTGAATGTTTCGATCATATCACCTCTCTCCTTCCTTTGCTCTAGGGTATACATATTGAGCTCCATAAATCTGTCCTCATATGTTTTCTGATGCAGCCCCTGCACCATTTTGGTTGCCCTTCTCTGGACTGCCTTAAGTTTGGTGACTGTCTTTGTAAAGGTGTGGCCTCCAGTACTGCATGCAGTACTCCAGATGGGGCCTAACCAGTGTCTTGTAAAGAGGGATTATTACCTCCCACTTATGACTTGTGATACCCCTACTAATACACCCCAGCATCCCCCTAGCCTTACCTACTACTTTAGTGGTCTGTTTGGATGATTTCAGGTCATCTGTGATGATGATGCCCAAGTCTCTTTCTTCCCTTGTGACTGCCAGCAACTCCCCTCCCAGCCTATAGGTGGCTTCAGGGTTTCTCTTCCCTAAGTGCATGAGCTTGCACTTCTTTGCGTTAAACCCCAGTTGCCACTCTTCTGACCATTTTGCCAGTTTTTCCAGATCTCTTTTCATTCTGTCCACCCCATCTGGATCATCTACTCTGTTGCAGATCTTGGTGTCATCTGCAAACAGACAAACCTTACCCACCAGTCCATCTGCAATGTCACTGATGAAGATATTGGAGAGGACTAGCCCCAGAACTGATCCCTGAGGTACCCTAATTGTGACTTGCTTCTCTTCTGACTGTATACCATTTACCACCACTCTCTGTTTTCTGCCCATCAACCAGTTTACCACCCAGTTGACCAACTTCTGACCCACCTGAGCCTACCCAGCTTATTAATCAATCTTCTATGTGGAACAATATCGAAAAGCTTTGCTGAAGTCAAGGTAGGCAACATCAACTGCTCCCCCTTGGTCCACCACTCTGGTTACCCAGTCAAAGAAATCTATGAGGTTAGTTTGAAAGGACCTTCCTGTTGTAAACCCATGCTGTCTTGGATCCTGTGCTCCTATGGATTCCAGGTGTTGCACTATCCTTTCCTTAAGGAGTCCCTCCATAATCTTGCCCACTACTGAGGTAAGACTGACTGGTCTGTAGTTCCCTGCCTCCTCCCTACTACCACTGTTGTGGAGCGGGATCACGTGAGCCCTTCTCCAGTCTTCTGGGACCTCTCCTATGCTCAAAGACTCACTAAACAGTTCTGCTAATGGCTCTGCTAGTTCCACCCTTAGCTCCTTTAGTACCCTGGGATGTATGCCATCAGGTCCCATTACCTTGTCCACCCTGAGCTTATCAAGCTCTTGTAACATGGCTAAATTACAGAGACCGAAAACAGCAATAACGATTGGTGCAAAGGCATCACATGGCATAATTTTGAGATGGCATTAATCTTACAATAATGCAGTCCCCAAACTGATGTACCAGGGTGAGCCACAGACCTTGAAAGCAGCACAGGAGGAAATGGTACTGTATCTGCACGGGACCATTACTTGTCTGTCCCACCCACCCAAATGTCCATGGCTCTGTCTGCACGTGAATCCCGGATAAGGAACAGTAATGTAGACTGGGAAGTGTCAGTGATGTGAAGCAAAAGAGTAGAGCAACCAACGAGGCAGTCCCAGAGCGCAACGCACACTGACAGGGACCTCAAGTGGAAATGCGATGTGTGCTGAAGTGGCAAAGGTTTGCCATAGATGGGATGGGCAATCTGAAGGAATCATGTTCTAAACACAAGGAGGACACCCCGAACAGCTGCAATTGAGTGACTAAAGCAAGAAATGGTGAACAGAACCAGACACATGAAACAGGAGAGGTAGGGAGATCAGAGCGATGCTGTAGGCACACAGACAGGGGCACAAAATATGCAAAACAGATTCAGTGGGAGATACAGGAACCCACGAATGACCGTATCATGGACCTCCTAGGGTGCGTATTGAAATATTAGCTGCAGAGATCTGCTCAATTGTCAGGAGGAAATATTGAGACATACTGTCTTCACAGTAATGTTAACTATTTTTTTCACAACATCACCATATAAATGCCAGTCTGGCAAATGTTGCAAAAGTGCACAAAATAAATTGAAACAGTGCAAAATGTGTTCCTATTCTTTCATTCACACTATCAAAATAAGAGTAATAGTAACTATATTGTCCTAGAAGCCATGTTACAAAAGCATTAAGCCACTCCAAAGGTGGCATCTGATGGGGAATTAATGCATGGTTGGGCCATTGTAAGCACTCAGCCTTCGGCCTCGTGCCACAACCCTCCCAACCACGCATTAATTCCCCATTAGATACCACCTTCATCATGGCTTAATGCTTACTTGTAGAACCCTTTCTTTTGTGAAGAGTCTAGTGCACACCTCCCTCCCCACTGTGTCCATGGTGCTGAGCTGTGGGCCCTGCCCTACCTTCTCTTCAGTAAATACTGAGCAGAAGTTTTTTTTTAGGATAGATGCTGTTACATGGTCCTCCTCCTCACGTGCCCCCTTATCCCCTTTGATATTAGCAATACCCCCTCTGGACTTTCTCCTTTCACTAATGTATCCATAGAAAGTCTTGTTACCTTCTTTTACTATCTGTGCTAGTGTTTCCTCGGTTTGGGCCTTTGCCTGCCTTACTGCCTTCCCTGCTTCCCTTAGGCAACTTTGGTATGCCTCCCTATCATCATCCCGCTGCATTTCCTTATATTTCCTGAAGGCCAGTCTTTAGGCTCTGACCTTTTCTGCTACTGTTTTTGAGAACCAAAATGGTTTCCTTCTTCTTTTGCGCTTCCTTTTCTCTCTAACACAATGAGATGTTGCTTCAAGCATTGCATCCTTAATGCTTGCCCGCTTTGCCTGTACCCCCTCATCTGTATTTCTTTTTGCCAGGGCTAGCTTAACTCTGTTGGCCATCTTATCAAAGTCAGCTCCTCTGAAGTCCCATATTTTTGCCTTGGAATGGGATTATTTAGTTCTAGTGGCCAAATTGAACCATACCATGTGATGGTCACTGGCCCCCAAGTGACCTTCTAAGTGGAGATCTGTGATCCTTTCCCTATTAGTCAGTACTACATCTAGGATAGCCCTGTCTCTTGCGGGTTATTATATTAGTTATCTGAGGCCCTTCCCTGCCGGGAATCTACTATGTTTCTAGTTCTGGCAGATGTTCCTGCTGGTATTGATCAGTCTGTATCCAGCATGTTGAACTCCTGAATTGCCCCGTCCAGGATTGGCTTACGCAGATATGATTTTATTATTGCTTTCTCCAGTTGATCTACAATGTAAACTAAATGTATTCTACCAAGCTTTGTCAAAAGCACAAGTTAATCATTAATTACAATGAAACAAAAATAATTATCTTTGGTGGGAAACAAAATATTCTTTCAAAATGCATGATACTTTAATTGAGGTGCTTGATGAAAATTCTTATCTAGGTGCATTGTTTACTGTGAATGGGAAATGGTCTAGATATGTAAAAGGCCAAGTGCAAAAGGTTAAACAAAACACAAGTGTTTTATTGAGATTAAATTATCTTTATGGCAGGGCAGCTGTTACCCCAACAACGGTGGCAGGGAAATCTAAACTGAATCCAATAATGTTTTGCAGTTAATCTTTTTATTGAAATCTTTGCAGTTTACATAATAACATATACCTACAAAAGAAGTACCTAGACATCAGAGTGATATTGTATTCCATCATAAACTGACAAGTACAGTAACAGCTCATATAACACATACATATTTGTCCTTGGGACATTTATGGCACACAACAGTTAGTGTTAACCGACTGGAAACCTAATGGAGGCTGCTATGAGAGCTAAGGGGGGAGGATTGCAACATCCCATATTAGTACCTGTGGAGGACAGTTGTAAACAGGATTGTTAGTCTACAGGGGTGCCAAACTTTACTGGGTTGGGTATCAGCTAGGTCTCGTGTGTGTTGCAAGACATATTGCAAGTAAGGTGTCCAAAGAGTCTGGTATTTCTCTCCTTGATGTTTTGCTTGAAAGGATAATTTGGTATTCATTGCCAGGGTTTCAACAAAGGTACACCATTCCTGAATGATTGGTATTTCAGAGGACCTCCACCTGGTGAGAATTAACCTCTTGGCCTCCACAGAGGCTACAGTCAGCCATTTCAGGCTTGTCGGGGTGGAGCAAGTCCAGGTGGTTTGCATCCTAGTAGGGTATGTGGGGACATTGGGAGATCTGTGCCAAGAATGGCTGAACACTTTTGGACTACTTGTGATCAGAATGGGACAATACGGGGACAAGCCCATATGGTGTGTAATAAATCTGCTCCCTGGGAGTCACATCTCCAGCATAGATCATGGGGGACCACTCCCAGTAGCTTAAGTTGGGCTGGGGTCCGATACCAGTAATGCAGGACCTTCCTTTTGTAACAGGTGACTATTTTGGTCCACATAAGCCTGATGCGGCAGTCTCCAGCATTTACACCAGTCCCCCTCAGAAATGACTACTTGAAGGGCAGGCTGCCATTTGACTTTAGCTCCCTTAGTAGGGTCAGGCTGTGCATCTCTCATCATCTGGTAGATGGAGCCTGCTGTGGCCTTGTGGGGTTTGAGCCAATCTGTCAATGGCAGGGGGGTTCCTGAAAGGGTTCTGCTGGACCTACAGGCCCTGCATTTACATTGGAGGTTAGACCATTGATTGTATACAGATCTAATCTGCAAGTATCG
Organism: Neoceratodus forsteri; assembly: GCA_016271365.2. Lineage (NCBI taxonomy): Eukaryota > Metazoa > Chordata > Ceratodontiformes > Ceratodontidae > Neoceratodus > Neoceratodus forsteri. The sequence continues at coordinate 1,447,940,043 of CM028130.1, read as the reverse complement.
CCAAAACAAATTTTTGGGTAGGTTGAATTTCTCCTGAAGGTTCTGGAAAGATTCTAAATACCTTTTGTCAGGAATCAGTAGGGTCATGTATCCTGCAGATTAATCTCTTTTCCTAGCTGTACCAGCGAATTGGGCTACCCTCTTTACTCAATTCTGGGTTACTCCAAAGCTAAGTGAGAATTCCTAGTCTGGGACAGCGATTGGAGATTCTTGCCATCTGTAACCATGTCTTGTATGCCGAGGATATGGAGACCCAATGAGCATCTCTGGGCTTGAAAGCGCTACTCAAACAAAGAGAGGGATGTATTACTCTGATAACTTTCTGTTCTTTGTGACACCAGGCCGGGAGGGAAGGGCCCAGGTTCTGGAAGGATAATAGTGTTTTAGCCATGAGAACGGCATACATGTAGTGCTGAATGTTTGGCAGGTTCCACCCACCCGGCTTCCAGTGAGCCTTAAGTTTGGCTCTACTAAATCTGGGAGGGGATTTGCCCCATAGATAGTGTCATATATGTGGGTCTAACTTCAGAAACCATTTGTCCTGCACTATAATGAGGAGATAGGCCAGGAGGTAATACAATCTGGGTGCCAGCATAATCTTAACTGAATCTATTTTCCCCAGGGGAGAGAGATTTAGGTATTGCCATCTGTTAAGTTCCATTTGAAATGTATTAATTATGGGTAGCATGTTCAGGGGGCCTAATTTGTGGAGATCTGGGGACAGAACAATCCCAAGATATTTGATTTGTGAGCCTGCCCACACCAGACCTGAGGCTATTCACGTGTCTATTGTTGTGTGGCTATTAAGGGGCACAATTTCAAATTTAGTTCTATTAATCTTTAGTTCTGACAGTTGCTCAGACTAGAAGAAAATCTCCAAGATGTGATCCAGGCCTTGGGAGATATCACTGGTCAAGATGAGGCAATCATCTGCATATAAGTTGGTTTTAAATTCCTCATGGCCTACTGTTATGCCTTGTATGAGGTTGTGGGCTCGGATGACTACTGACAAGGGTTCTGTGGCAAATATAAAAATCAGAGGGGAGAGAAGACAGCCTTGCCTAGTACCTCTCTGTAAAGTGAACAGCTCTGAGAGGAGGCCATTGGTGAGGACCTTGGCTGTGGGGCCATTATAGATGGTGCTGACCCACCCTCCAAAAGTGGGGCCTATGTTGAAATGGTCCCATTGTTGTGTGGCTATTAAGGGGCATGATTTCAGATTTAGTACTATTATGCTGAGATAGTTCCATTCAACTGAATCAAAGGCCTTCTCAAAGTCAATGGTAATAGCTGTCGCAGGGGATGTCAGAGTTGAGGCCTTTTTGAATAATGTGACTAGTGCTCTTAGGTGGTCTACACTGGACCTCCCTTTGTCAAAGCCGACTTGTAATTCATGGATTAGGGATGGAGAACCCTTTCTAGTCTGCAGACTAAAGTTTTGACCAAGATTTTGATATCAGCATTTATCAATGATATGGGCCTATAACTTGCAGGGGATTTGGGGTCTTTTCCTTCTTTGGGGAGGACTGTTATCACTGCCTCTTTCAAAGATCCTGGGAGCATCTGAGAAATGTGGGCTTCTCTCAGCATTTGGAGCATGGGTCTGCTTATGATTTCTTTGTTGAACTGGCAGAGGTCCACCAGGAAGCCGTCACTTTCAGAGACTTATGTGGAGCCATCCCTTCTATGGCCTTGATTAGTTCTGCTTCCTCAATGGGTGCATCCAGCATGGCCTTTTGTGTCTCTGATAGGGAAGGAAGGGATGTTTGGGCCATGAATATATTGAAGCTGGGCCTGTGGAAGGGGTCTTGGGCCTTGTATAGAGTGTTATAGAAATTAGTCATAGTCTTATTGAGTTCTTTAGGGGAGAATTGCACCACTCCTGATGTGTCTAAGTTTTTCAATATGCCTCTCGGCCTGCCGGTTCCGAAGGCAGTATGAAAGGAGCTTCCCTGCCTTTTCCCCCGGTCCCAGTATCTGTGCCATGATCTTGCCATTTGTAGCTCTGCTTTCCTAGTGGCCAATATGTTAAGTTTGATTCTGAGAACTGTTAGGCCATATCTGAGGGCATGATTGGTTAGCTGATTGGGGTCAGTTTTGTACATTGCCTCCTTTTGTTTAAGTTGTGTTTCAAGCTGTTGGGCCTCAGTTTCCCTTTGTTTCCTCCTATGCACTGCGTAAGATATGGTCCTGCCACTTAATGTGGTTTTAAAGGCTTCCCAAATCATATGGGATGAGGCACCCAATTCTAGGTTGTCCTGGAAGTAGTTTGACATCTCCAGCTTCAGCCATTTTTGAAACAGCATATCAGTCAGGAGGAGGTGGTCTAGCCACCATGTCACTGGCCATTCTTTCCCAGGATGTAGGTATGCCTGTAATTGCACTGGGGTGTGGTCCAATACATACAGGAGGGGCAATGGTCACATCTGCAATGACAGGGTTTAAAGTGATTGATGTGAACCAGTAGTCAAGTCTGCTGGCCATAGCCCGAGGTTCAGAATAAAAAGCATAGTCCTTCGTGGAAGGATGAAAAGCACCCCATGTGTCTGTTAAGCGGTGCAAGGCCAGCAAGTCAGTCAGGGTTCACAATGCTTTACTGTGTAATTCGGGTTTGGCATTGGACCTGTCAAGTAGATGGTCCATGGCCATGTTAAAATTCCCCCCAGTATCATATCTGGCTTGTCTCCAACCATGTCCAGTAGGGCTTGGGACACTACATTGAAGAACTCTGGTTTATCTCCATCAGGTGCATATATATTACCTTGAATGAGGAGCCCTCTTTTCGTGTTTACCCTGACCAAAATCCATCTCCCCTCTTTATCCCTACACTGTTCCACAATTGGCCATTTTGTTGCTTGTGACATAGTATCAATACCCCTCTCTCGGCTGTTCCTGAAGAGCTATGTGCTTCCCGCCCTACCCATTCCCTCACTAGCTTCTTTGCCTCCACCTGCTTAATCTTTGTCTCCTGGAGGAAAGCAACTTGTGTTTTCAGCATTTTGAGTCTGGACATCACCTTATTCCTCTTGATCAGGTCATTTAAGCCCCTCAAATTCCATGATGTGAAAGTTACCGGTAGTGCAGATTTCATAACAAATGCTTATAAATAAAGTCCTCCCCATTATCCCTGAGTGGAGTTCCCTCACCTGTTACTAGTGAGAGAAGGAAGTCTGACCCAGCACGTCGCTGTCCCCATTAGCCCTACCATCTGAATATTCCTGCACATAACTCTCTGTACACATCACACCTAATACATTTTCCCTAATTATCTCTGTAAAGACTTCCCATTTTTCATAACTAAGCAAGTACGCAGGTTTTTTGGCCAAAACAGTAAAACAGCAATCCATATACAGGGCGGAGTATGAGCACCTACAAAATTTGCATCTGTGAATTGTACCATTTTGAGGGTCTCCTGGGGTCGAGACCTAAGGTGGCAGTGGAAGGACCATTAAGCTCTCCCTAAATTCTTGAGATTGGGCCCCTAGCTCAGCCAGGAGGAGATGGCCTAGTACTCCAACAATGACTTGAGGGGATCTCTCAGAGGCACCATCCATCAGAAATGTCAACATCTGAAGAATCATTAAATCTAAGGATAACACTGACAATAAAGTCAATGGACCACCATGGATCTGGGGCCCAACTGGGGCCCTAGTGTCTCTGTATATAGCAGCTACTCAAGCTGTGTAAGGGTGCAGGGGCAGTTCTTTCTGCCTCCCCTATGTGAGACATCATAGCAGAACCCTGTGAGTCAGAGGGACCTCCTCATGGCAGACAAACAGGTTGGGGGGTATATCAAGGTTCTCATGTATTGTCTGAGGGGAGTCTATAACCATCCTGTCAGGTGGAGGCACCCAGTTTGCCTTCTGGGTTGTAATGCAGCTATGGGGCTTACGAGACTTAAGGAGAGCACACCCTCTGGATGAAATGTGAGGAAGCCTCCTCCCTCATTCTCCAACAGGGTCAGCAGTGAAGTGTGCATGCCTCGATGGGGGTGAGGAAAACCCCACTGACCCACTAAATTTGTGTCCTGTCATAGTCGCCATGCACCTCAACATGATTTCAAGGGGCAAACCAGGTTGCTGTGCAGCTATTTTCCAAACACATACATATACGATATACTACCTTCATGTCAATTCTGCGGCCTAAGTCAACCTTTGGATAGGCTTTGGTTTGCATAGGGCACCTACAGCACTACAGATTAACAATCAAACATTTGTCAACATAACTAGAGATATTTAGTGGTGAAGGGAGTTATCCATACTTTTCAAGGATGCTGAACACAAGCAAGGCAGCAGCCACTACAGCGCAAGATCGAGGACCAGTATGTCCGCATCAGGGATGAGTGTACTCCTTCTAATAAGTTTTTCTAGGTTAGGGAGAGGGGAAGGGGGAGGGAGAGGCGCATGCAGCCCCTGTGTTGTGGGGAGTGCTGGCGCAGCTTTGAGGCATGGCTGGAAATTTGCAGAACTGTCTGCCGAATGAGCATTGCCCCCACCATAGATCCCACCATTGTGTTAGCAGGCACTGCCCCTCCAAACCCCACCAGTATATCAGCAGGAGATATACAGAATTAGTACAGTAGTAGCCACAGACATTGCCAGCTATTTCCAGATATTTCTCGAAATTTCTAAAGAGTTTCTCTTTGTTGCCCCTACTGTGGAAATGCAGAAAGCAGGAGATTTCTCTAGAAATATCACATAAATTTCGGGAAATAGCTGCCAATGTCTGTGGCTACTATTGTAACTTCACCCCCTTTACCCCGCTCTTATTAGCGAGGACTATGAAAGCAATAAAGTTCAAGGAGACTCAAGGATATGCAAAGGATACCAGGACTGCCCTAAGAGAGCTGATAGTCATTGTCTGAGGCAGTTAGCAGCTTGGCGAGCCATTCAATTGAGTCTTCTTCACCTGCAGGGTCTTCTGGGGTACAGTTGGCCCATTCTTCGGGTACAGGGGACCAGTCGCCAGTCTCTTTGGTCTCCGCCTCTGATGCCAGTTTCTATTCATGTCAGTTTTAGAGAGACTGAGCACAGAGGGCATTAGCTCACTCAAAGGTTCATATCTATTCAATGTCTTGATAGGAGTGACCCCTGGGGAACAACTGCTTGTGTCAGATTGCAGGAATCTGCTTTGCCTACTCCGTGATCTCTGTCATCTGCTGGTGAGTGGGGTGCCTGCACCTGCCTTTGCCTTCTTTTTTTGGTCGTCCTCTAATAGCGGTTTGCCAAGCTGGTGTCACAGCAGCTTCCCTAACATCAGGGTGAATTTCCCTCCTGTCATCTGCTTGCGATACCTCTATGTAGGAATCTGCTGTGCCATGAGGCGTGCCATGTGGTCTGTTTTGGTGCGATAATTTCTCTTGATAATCCCACACATATTATTCTTCTGCAGGAGATTCAAACATGGTAAATTCCGCATTGATTTTCTAGCCACAGGAGAGCAGGATATCTGAGGGAGGTGGGAATATTGAGACTATAACACGTAGGTTTGCCAAGGATTAAACAGTTCAAGCGAGAAGTCTTGGAACATTTGTACCCTATTCCCCTGCCATTGAAAAGCTCCTTGCTGTCTTGCCTGCTTAAGGTAGAGCTCTTTTTCAGGGTACTGAAGGAACTTACACAGTATTGGCCTCGGTCTTTCTCCAGGTTGGGGTGAGGAATAAGGGATCTGTGAGCCCTCTTGATGTCGGGGGATACCCTATTATTAGTTTTGGTGAGGGCAGGCAACAGTTTTTTCAGGACTCCCACCATGTCCCGGCCCCTTATGGAATGCCCACTATTCGGATGTTTTTTCATCGGGCATGATTTTCCAGATCATCTACCTTGTTCAACAGGTATTGCAGTTTTTAGTGATGATCTTGGAGGGTGCCTTGTTGAAATTTTAACAGTAGAGATAGTGTCCTGAATAGCTTGCTCCATGTGGGGTAGCCAGGTGGCCAGATGTGCTAGATCAATAGTTCTCAGACTTTGTCACAGTGAGCCTCCCCAAATCCATGGAAAAGATTTTGAGCCTCCCCCAAAAATTTAAATAATCTTGGGCCTCCCCAAAGAAAAATAGCATACTGTACTTTGCGCAGTACACCATGAATAAATTGAAACCCCTTTGAGTACTTGGCTCACATTCAGTTGTTTGTCTTATACTGACGTGGAACCTTTGAAAAAGAGCTCCTGTGCTCAAAGGCGTTATCTGAATAACAAATAGAATAAATAAATATTATTCAGCTTATTGTAACCCACCCAGGCCAACCTACGTACAGTGCTATTTTAATTCTTGAACCATTGTTACCCCTTGTTGCAGTACCTTCATGGGTCAGACTACTTTCCCTGTTTCCTCTCTATATGAAATAACCTTCCTACATACTTTGCCTCTCCCCATCCTTCCCTGCTCCTAACCAAATTCTCAGGGATGACTTTGCTCCTTCCTGCTGTTGCTCTTAGCACTTCAGTGCTCAACCCTTGTATTTGGGCTGTTCTGCCATCAGGCTACAAATTGATCAATTACCGCCACTCATTTTTAGTTTATTGTTCATATTTGTTTGCAGTATTGTTCACTGTGTATTTCTTGATTGTTTTACAGTTGCCTTTTGAAATGTATTCACTCCCTGCCCTTCCCTGGGTACACCTGAAATGAACCTTTCATTCACCTTCCCTTGTCACCTATTAGTAAATAAATACATTAAATTCACCTACTATTATCCTCTTTCAGTTTGCATCATCTCTTCACACAAAGTATATAAAACTCAAAATTTAAATACATTACTTTTTCAGGCTTGCTTGAGCCTCCCCTGGAACAGGTTGGGGCCTCCCCAGGGAGGCTGGCCTCACCATTTGAGAACCCCTGTGCTAGATCATCATTAGTTTTTTGAGCAGCCAGTTTTAAATCCAAGGTGTCTATAAGGATTTTACCCAGCTTAGCCATAATGATAGTAATGTCAGAGGGATGTCAAGCTGTTTGAGGGCTTGCCACCAGATGTGAGCGGAAGGCAGCAGCCATTGTAACCCACAGATGTACAGCCGCGTTGGTGCTTTCGGGCAGGCAGTAAGGAAATTGAGCTTGCCTGCCTAGTTCGGCCTGTCTGCTCATGGTGTGGGCAAAACTAGCACAAAACTCCTTTCCTGTTTGACAAGATGTTCAAGTTTGGGATCATTGGGTAGTGCTCAAGTTCCTGTCCACACCTGTGGCTATTTATAAATGAAACAACTGGCGCTTTTGATGGATGCCTGGAAAATGGCTCCTGTGGTGGTCTCTCCTAGTACATTGCCACCATGTTTGATGGCAAGCTCTGTCCCAATATAATCCAATAATGACCTATGGAGCTGGGGTATAGGGATACTATACACCACATGAGTTAGAGATTCCTTTCTCCTTATTTTACTGCTCACTTCTGAAACTCAGTAAAACCTGGCCTGCTGAGCATGTAAGAACTGAGCTGGGCAGAGTTCCAGTGAAAGCAATTATTGATATGAAAGACCAGATTGTGAGGATTAAGAAAGATGGGGGGATGGAGTAGGGGAGGACCAGGCAGAGACACTGAATGAGTACTTCCGCCTGTGTGCATGAGCGAAAGGGGGGCAGATACCCCATGGGAAGGGTGTAGTGGGCAGGGGGAGTGGGGGCAGCTGATATCAGAATTATGGAGGACAGGGTGCTGGAGAGACTAAGGGCACTGAGGGTGGACAAGGCACCGGGGCCAGATGGCATCCATCCTAGGGTACTTAGGGAGCTAGCAGAGATCCTGGTGGGACCACTGGCAGACCTGTTCAGTACATCACTGGATACAGGATGCATGCCACAGGACAGGAGGATGGCCCATGTGGTGCCCATTCATAAAAGTGGCCTGAAGGATGATCCAGGCAACTACAGACCAGTCAGTCTCACTTCAGTCATGGAGAACTCATGGAGTCAATCCTAAAAGTCAGTGTCAGTGGCTCAGTTGGTAGCACACTCACCTCTGAGGCCGGGAGATGAGAGGGCTGTGGGTTCAGTTCCCACATCTGGCACTTGGGTTAATATCCCAGTACTGACACTGTAGTGCAGCATGAGAGGGGTGCTGCACTTCTGAGGTGCCGTCTTTCGGATGAGACGCAACTGAGGTCCGATCTGCCTGGATTGGTGGTAGTTCAGGTGGATGTTAAAGATCCCATGGCACTTATCGAAAGAGTAGGGGAATTTCCCCGGTGTCCTGGCCAAATTTCCCTCATTCACTAAAAATACCATCAACAGCTTAATCTGGTTCAGGGTAAGTTGGCATTCATCTGTATCCCCCTCACCCAGGTCGTGCCTGAAAATAGGCAGGATTTGTCTAGTGCACTTACCCGGTCAACAAAAGCTAAATAAATAAATAAATAAATAAAAAGACAGGCTGGTGACTTTTCTGGAAGACAATGGGCTTCAAGATGGCCATCAGCATGGTTTTATATCGGGCAGATCCTGCCAGACCAACCTAGTCAAGTACTATGACTGGGTTGCCAGGGAACTGGACAAGGGCCATGCAGTGGACATCCTATATTTGGACTTCAGCAAGGCCTTTGACTTAGTGCTGCATGGGATGCTGGGGGGAAAACTGGAATACACTGGAGTGGGGACAAAAATGGTTAACTGGCTCACCAACTGGCTGAAAGGTAGGCAGCAAAGGGTGGGGGTGGTGGTGGTGTGGGGGGGAACTCTCATCCCCAAGAGACGTTAAGAGTGGGGTGCCCCAGGGTTCAGTACTGGGACTGGTGCTGTTAGGGATATTCATAGCCGATATCTCAAATGGGATCCGGAGTAGGATCAGTCTGTTCACAGATGATATTAAGATTGGTGCAGTGGTAGATGACATGGAGGGGTGGAGGTGGTTGCAGAAAGACCTGACCAAACTACAGAAATGGTTGGAGGCATGGCAGTTGGGGTTCAACACCAAGAAGTGCAAGGTACTGCACTTTGGAGCAAGGAACCAGGGGTGGAAATATCAGTTGGGAGGGGTACAGTTGGTAAGCACAGTGGAGAAAAAGGATCTAGGGGTACTAATAATGGTGAATATGAACCACTCAGCTCAGTGCAGGAAGGTGGCTGCAAAAACAAACAAGATGCTGGGGTGCATAATGAGGGGAATCTCCTTCAGGCACAGATAAGTGATCCTACCCCTGTACAGGTCACTGGTCAGGCTGCACCTGGAATACTGTGTGCAGTACTGACGTCCATTCCTGAAGAAGGACATCAGATTGCTGGAGGGGGTGCAGCATAGGGCAACGAAGATGATACAAAGACTTGAGGGAAAATCCTATGAGGAGAGGCTGGGAGAGCAGAAAATGTATTCCCTAGAAGAGAGGAGGGATGGGGAGATATGATCAAAACCTTTAAGTACCTAAAGGGTATTAACAGGATTAATGCAGAAGGGATTCTTCATATCAGAAGGGGGAGGGACATGAGAGGGCATCAGCTGAGACTGAGGGAGTTTCAGGAGGGAAATCATAAGAAACCTTTTCATGGAAAGGGTGGTAGATAAGTGGAACACTCTGCCCGAGGAGGTGGTATCGTGTAGAATTGTAGGAGGATTTAAGAGATGGTGGGACAGAGTGAGGGGTGGTTATGAGGAGGAGAGGGGAGGATGGGGCAGCTGCAAGTTGAGGAGCTAGCTGAACAATCGAGCAGACTCGATAGACCATGAGGCCTATTTCTGCTGGCATTTCATATGTTCGTATGATGTTAAGGTGGTTCTTTAATGGTTAAGAATATTAAACCATAAGGCCAATGTCTGGACAGCCCGATGTTTGAAAGAAAGATTGATATGGCTAAAACATGCAAATAAGTCACCCTGGTTAGAAAACTTCCAAAATATATTCTCAAATAATTTGAAAAGTCTCTGGAAAGATTTTTTGAAGGGAGTCATTATTCTGCCATCTTTTAAGCTGATTATGAAATCACATATTTTTATGGCACAGCAAACAAGGGATATGCAGGTACAGTAATTAAGTTGTATATCAATTTTAAAAAAAATGGCATGGATGTTAAATGTACTTGCAGTTAACCTCTTTCACCTACGGCAAGATGCTTAATTACTAGGTGTCACTTGGAGCCTGGAAAGAAGAAAACAGTTCCTCTTTGTCTTTTTTTTTAATCTGTAAAAATGTGTGTAGATGGTGCACTGCTATGTTACACTGTAATATGTATGCATATATGTGTATATATATTCGTCAGCGTGTGTGTGTGTATCACAACAATTAGAAGGTGCAGTTAGGTGGCTCAATGGTTAATGCAAAAATGGCTAATTTACACATTTTTCGCTGCCCATTAAACCATTATTTTGCAGCTGTATTGGCTCTTGCTAGAGTTTGTTATGGTTGCTTTCGCAGGTGCAAGAAATGTTTTGTTACACTAACTGGCATTTCAGAAGTGTGTCACTGCAGAGCCCATTGCAACTCAAGCTGGAAGGGCCTTTGCAGTCCAGAACGTTGACCACACACTGTGGTTGTGACATCACTTGCTGCTTGCTGTGTGGCATTTCATGTAGCTGAAAGGACTGAAGCCGCTCCTATCAGAGGGGGCGTTGGTCCTTTCACTTGCATGAAGCCGGTCAGCAGGCAGCTGATTGGCTTTCAGCATTTGGAATGTTGCTGAAACTCCATCTTGGGTTTCAATCTCTCCCTCAGCTCCAGAATAGTTCTGTGATCTAGCTGTCTGTCTATCTGTCTGTCTATTAAGTGGACTGGAGTGCCCACCCCCAGTACTGCTTCTTTCTCCCCACTCCCCCTTATGTGGCTTGCCTGCCTGCCCTTCTCAGTCTTATATATTTTTAATATATAAGCATTCAAGGGTGCCCACTCCCAGTACCACTTCTCTTGATCTCCTTCCCCTCCAGGTCACCTGCCTCTGTTCCCCTATGAGTCTGACACTTGGGTGTCCAATCTCAGTGTTAGAATATCCCTGAAATACAGAAACCATCCTTTGATGTTTTTTTTAACTTGTAAAACAGAAAACAGTCTCTCACTGATCTGTCTCACACACACACACACACACACACACACTCACACACCATCCACCCCACACTGGCCTCACACTCAGTACCCATCACCCATCACTCCCCAACACCCTCCACACACCCTCACTCATGTGAACATGTCCCAAGGTGAGGATCCACTCTCCAATCAAAGACACGTCTTGCTGTTTTGAACTTTGATGCATAACTTTGTCATTTTTGCATATTTTGGCCCCAAAATCTCAACATGTCCTTTTTTGGGACCCCACCTCATGACCAATGGTGGTGGAATAATGCAAATATAATAATGATTTGGTACCTCACAAAAGGTTGCTCAAAAAGATGGAAGACCAGGGTGCAACTAAAACTGTAGTGAACTGGGTGGGTAGTTGGCTAGAAGGAAGGCAGCAGAAGGTGGTGGAAAAGGGGTAAAATCAAAGGAAAGAGATGTTATGAGTGGGGTTCTACAGGGATCTGTCCTTTGTCTGATCTTCTTCAACATGTTCATTAATGACATTGGTGAGGGAACCCAGGGTAGGCTGTGTCTCTACAGATGACACAAAACTATGTGGGAAGATGGACATTGGTGAGGGAACCCAGGGTAGGCTGTGTCTCTACAGATGACACAAAACTATGTGGGAAGATGGATAGAGATAAGGGAATAAGAGATATGCAGAGGGATCTACAAAAACTAGAAGGCTGGTCAAAGGCCTAGCAATTAAAATTCAGTGCCAAAAAGTGCAAGCTAATGCACCTAGGGAAAAGGAATCCCAAGATGAAGTACTGGCTGGGTGGGGAGAGACTTAGCAGTACTACAGAAGAGGAACGGGTCTAGGAGTTATCATCAGTAACTCCCTTAAACAAATAAGCCAGTGTAACAAGGCCTTTAGCAAGGCTAACAGGATGCTGGGATGTATCGGGGGAGGGGGGTTATTGATTGCAGAAGAGAAAAGGTAATACTTCCCCTATACAGATACCTGGTGAGGCCTTACCTGGAGTACTGCATCCAGTTCTGGAGCCCTCACCTCAGAAGGGACAAGGATAGGTTGGAAACAGTGCAGCACAGAGTAACAACAAGCATTTGTCAATGCCGAATGTTTGCTTGCTGGCATTGGCATTGGTAGTATAGGAGTTACAGAGCTCCATAATCGGAATGGCAGTGAAGTATTGAACTGAAGCCAACCCCACCACCACCCTCCAGATACTGATAGGCATTGGGGTGTGCCTTTGGGTCATCAGGCATAACGGCCATGCCATTTCACCACACCCTACCCTGCAGACATCGACAAGTGTCACAGTGTACCTTGGGGTCTTTGACCCTTATGTTCACCCCATTCCATCAGGAAATACAGTGAGATTGGTGCTGTATAGGAGAATGGGTTGAGCTTTGGGGCTGAAGAGTCAAAGGCATACCTCAATGCCTCTCACTGGCTGCAGGGTGTGGGTGGGGGTGGAATGTTATGAGCATTACAGGTGACAATCCCAAGTCACACCCCTGATGCCTGTCAGTCTGTACAGGGTGGGGCGTTATGGTCGGAAACCCTAATGCCTCAGGCGTTCGTTGGTATTTTCACTCCAAATTTTCAACATGGTTTTTTGTGACCCCAGCTCATGAACAGTGGCAATATCAGTTTGTTAGTCGAAAGCTGACTTGCACAGTGACTATGCCATTTGGCACCACAAGTGCGAAAACACATTTCGAACAGGATGTGAAAAATGACAGCTGTACTGTTCATGGGGAGGTGTAAAAAATGGCAATATTGAAAGTCTGCAGTGAAAATATTAAAAAAACTGGTGAAGTCACGAGCGTGTGTAGATACTGTGCAACGCACACCCGTAATGTAATTAGTTTGGGGATTTTTTACAGCAGATTGTCAACACAGGCATTTTGGGACCTCCGCTCATGAACAGTGTCACTGTGATTTTCTTAATCTGTCCTGAACAGTGATTTCCCACAGCGACCATGCATTTCTGCGCTGGAAGTGCGAAAAACATTTTGGCCATTGTGTGAAAAATGACAGCTGTACTGTTCATAAGGAAGTGTGGAAAAATGCCAGTGGTGAAAATCTGGACTGAAAATATTACAAATTCATGAACTTACGAGGGTGCATGGAAACTAACATACTAACATACTAAAATGCCAGCAGAATAGGTCTAACGGTCTTTAGTGTCTGCTCATTTGGTCAGCCCCCACCCTGGGAGCTGACCTTGCTGCCCCCCTCACCCTCTCTGGCTTCTTCCCTCCCAGTTCCGGATATTCTCGCTACACTGGATTTTGCTTCCAGAACCCTTACCCTGTACCTGTCCCACCCCCTCTTGAACCCCTCCACTGTCTCTGCCTTCACCAGCCCCCTGGGCAGCGCATTCCATGACTCCACCACCCTCTCAGTGAAGTAGCACCTCCTCCTTTCTCCCCTGAATCTCCCCCCTCCAGCTTCCACCCATGACCTCTAGTTGCCCCCTCCTTCCTTCAAAGCACCCTGACTGCTCCTCCCTATTTACCCCTTCATGTACCTGAAGACCTCTATCATGTCCCCCGGTCCCTTCTCTCTTCCAATGTGTACATATTTAGCTCTTCGAGCCTCTCCCATAGGTCCTGTCTCCCAAGCCCCAAATCATTTTGGTTTCTCCTCTGTACCCTCTCCAGGAGTTCAATGTCCTCTTAAGTGTGACTCCAAACTGCACGCAGTACTCGAGGTGCGGCCTCACCAAGCAGTTATACAGAGGGAGTATCACTTCCCTCCTTCTGGAGGTGATCCCCCTAGCGATGCATCCCAGCATCCTGTTGGCCTTGGTTGCTGCCCTCCTACAAGTCTCCAAGTTGTTCATCTTGACATCCACCACCACCCCCAGGTCTCTCTCAGCCATCGAGATTTGTAGCATCCCCACCCCCGGGTGTACTCTTGGCCTGGGTTTCTGGCCCCCAGGTGCAGTACCTTGCATTTCCCTGCATTGAACCTCAGCTTCCACTTTCTAGACCATCTTTCCAGAGCCTCCAGATCCCCCCGTAGGGTCACCCCCCTCCTCCCCATCCCCCACTGCCCCCAGTTTTGAGTCATCCGCAAAGAGACTTGTCTCATTCCTGATACCTGTCCTTATGTCAGAGATGTAGGCATTGAATAGGAGGAGCCCAAGGACTGATCCCTGCAGGACCCCACTAATGAACCTCCTTGAGGATGAGACTATTCCGCCAACTACGACCCTCTGGGTCTGGTCCTGGAGCCAATTGCCTATCCATCTGATTATCTGGTTCCCCACCCCCATTTCTCCCAGCTTATCCAACAGGCCCCTGTGAGGAACAGAATCAAATGCCTTGCTGAAGTCTAGAATGTGGATGTCCACTGGTCTACCCACATCCAAGGCACTCATCACCCAGTCATAGAACTCCACAAGGTTTGTCTGACTTGATTTCCCCAGGATGAATCCATACTGTCTATCGTCCAGGCACCCTGACTTTTCCAGGTCCCCCCCAGCCTCTCCTTGACAATGCCCTCCATCACTTTGCCCACCACCGATGTCAGGCTGATGGGCCTGTAGTTCCCGGCCACCTCTCTTGATCCCCCCTTGTGGATAGGCACTATATGCATCACCTTCCAGTCCTGGGGCATCCACCCTGTCCTCAGAGAGATGGTGAAAAGCTCCACCAGGGGTTTCACCAGGACATCCGCCAGTTTCTTCAGCACTCTGGGATGTAATTCATCCAGCCCCGGTGCTTTCTCCATCTTAAGGGACCTGAGGACTTCCCTCACTCTCTCTGCTGTGATTTCCACCTCCGCTACCTCATCCCCCTGCTTAGCCTTCCCCTCTCCTGCCAGTGATGCCTCCCCCTCTCCCCAGACCCGCCGATCGGTAAGGGTCCCCCCCTCCTCAGTATCACTGTCTTCTCCCATGTATGATGTAGCCCACCCCATTTTCCTTGGTGAAATCTGAGGTGAAGTACTCATTTAGTACCTCAGCCTGCTCCCCCGGTTCTTGTGCCCATCTCTCCCCTGTTTTAATCCTGCTAATCTGCCCCTTCACCCTTTGTTTTTCCCCAATGTATCTAAAGAACCCCTTGTTCCCTCTCCTAATTTCCCTGGCCAGGTTCTGCTCCTTCCTTGCCTTAGCCACTCTCACCACCCTAGTGGCCCTTCTAGCCATCAGCTCGTACTCCCCTCGATCCCTTTCACTCCTTGAGCACTTGAATTGCCTATAGGCTGCCTTCTTTCCCCTCACCACCTCCTGGACCTCCCTGGTCCACCAGCAGGGTTTTCGTGCCCTACCACATTTTTGTCTTACTCTTGCGCAGGTGCTGGTAGTATCCTGCACCTCTCTTCTGATGATTTTCTGCCTACGGTCAGCATCCATGTCTGGCCCAATCACATTCAAATGCTCCTTAAGGATCCTTCCTATTTCCTTAAAATCCACCCCCCTGAAGTCAGGTACCTCCGTCTTTGTGCAGCCTTCAACCCCCTCCTAGGTCCAGGCAGAACCAGACTGTGGCATGGTCGCAGCCCGCCAATGGGTTCCTTACCTCCAGGCCCCCAATCTGGTCACTGTCTGCCAGGACCACATCCAGTACCCGCACCTCCCTGGTCAGTTCCACCACCTAATGAGTTAGGAACGTGTCCTGAAAGACATCCAACAACCTCTGTTTCCTGGCCACCAAGGATGTCATAGTCTCCCAGTCTGTTCCTGGCATGTTTAAGTCCCCCAACACCACCACCCTTCCCCTGCCCAATCTGCAGTGTCTCCTAACATCTGCCACCAGACTCTCCTCCAGCTCCTCCACCAGTGCAGGGGGTCTATACACCACTCCTATTTTTACTCTTTTGCCCCCCTTGTTATCAAGGTGACCCAAATCGCCTCCATGGTTCCCTCCGCCTCCTCTACTCCGCCTATGGCAATGCAGTTTTTGACTATTATTGCTACCCCTCCTCCCTTCCTCCCCCCATCCTTCCTGAGCATAGTGTAACCCTCCAGGTTCAGGTCCCAGTTGTGTCCTGTGGTGGCCCAGGTCTCAGTGACCACTGCCACATCCACCCCTCCCTCAGCTAGCATCACCTGGAGCTCAGGCATTTTATTGCCCAAGCTCCTGGCATTTAGCAGGACTATCTTCCACCCTTTCCCTATACTTCCATTTCCCCTGCTTGTGTTCCCACTAGGGATTCTGTCTTCCCCTGGTCTGCATCTTACCAGTCAACCTTCTCCTGCATTCCTGCAGCTCCCCAGGCAGGTGGATACAGAGTTCCTCCTTTATCAGACCCCCCTCAACAGCCTTTTCTCCCATCCTTCCCCCTTCACAAGTTTAAATCCCACCTGTCACCAATGAACCCCTCTATTTTCATCTTAAGGATTCCCTTCCCCTCCAAATTGAGATGGAGCCTATCTCTAGCATACAGCCTCTTATCCTCCCAGGTCTCCCCCAATCCCCCATCAACCCATACCCTCTGGCCTTACACCAATCCCTGAGCCACTGGTTTATCTCCCTAATCTTTATTTTGTGTTCCCCATAAGCCCTTGGCACCAGCAGGATTTCCGAGAAGGAAATCGCGCATCCTATGTCATGACAGACCCTGGCAAGCTCCCTGAACCTTGCCTGTATCTCTAGCTTGCTATTTCCCTCAATGTCATTTGTACCCAGGTGGACCAGTATGTCCAGGGAACCCCCACAATCCTTTGCCAGCTGATATACCTCGTGCTTGGCCCTGTGCACTGTTAGTCCAGGGAAGCATTTTGTTGTAACTGGCCAGGCTTCCCCCTCCCTATCCCATTTGATACCCCTGATCATAGAATCTCCCAACAGGAGCACTCTGACAGCTCCTTTTCCTCCATTCCCCCCCCCCCTTACATGTCTCTCATCCTTTCTACCGGCCCCTCCACCCAGTCGGCTCCTTGCTCCTCCCCCTATCTGGGTGCCATCTCTCACACCCTCCTTATTTACCCTGGCCACCCCTTCCCCTCCGATCTGATGCCTCTCCTCCTCCTTAGTATCCTTCTGTATCTCGCTCCTTTCTCCCTCACTGCTCGTGACTAGTCCTTCTCCCCCATCTGCTAAACTAACCTAGCTCATCCTCGCTTCCTTCCCATCTCTGTTCAGCCCCTCCTTGTTTGTCGTGCTCCCCTGGCCTAAACCCCCAGCTCCCTTTACTGTATCCTCCTTGTACTTCTTGTCCTTCTCCTTGCCCTTTCCTCCCAACTGGTCCTTCTCCTTGCGCTTTCCTCCCTCTTCCCCCTGCTCCTCCTGCTCTGATCCACTGCTCTCCATTTTCCGCAAGATTCCAGGTTTCCCCTGTTCCTCCGGCTATCCGCCCCTCTGCCCCCTCCTTTTCCATCTCTAACCACCCCTGTCATGGCTACATCACCCCACTCATCCTCAAGCAGAAGAAGAGAATTGAAGCAGTTACTGAGCTTAAGGTCCGATCCACCTCCCCACCTTGCTTCCTTCTGTCCAGCCCCAGCCCTCTGCCTACATCCCTGAGAATATTGTCCCTCTGGCCCCCCCTCTGTGAGGGTCCCTAGTTACCTGCCTGCTTCCTTGGTAGTGTTCTCATTTTGGGCCCTCTCTGCCAGGGTCCCTATGTGACCCCAGAGTGCTCTCCTGCACTCCTTTCCCTATGCCCCCGCCCCTAGTGCTTGGTGCAACCCTGCGGGAGAGCCCCTGCCCTCTTCCCCAACCATACCTCCCCCCTTCTGCCAGCTGTCTCCTAATCCCTGCAACCTCCTCCCTAAGCTGTGCCAGCTGGTAGCACACTGATCAACCACCAAACTTCCAAGCCCAGTCCAGTATCATGGCTGCTCCACACCCTGTGCACCCCACCACCCTCCCAAAGATGCCGGCCCTAATGACATGTGGTCCCATCCCCCTCCAAGTAGGTTTCCTTGGGTGATCCACCAGGTTCCCCACTAGTCCAAGATACACCCCTACCAACTAATCAGGTCACCCACTAATCCTAGATACAGTCCCACAGTAAACCGTTAAACTGCTCAATGCTCACTCGCTCGTAACACAATAATTTTATGGACTTTTGTCACCAAATTTTTAACATAGCCATTTTAAGATCTCTGCTTATGAACAGTGTCACTGTGATTTTCTTAATCTGTCCCGAACATTGATTTTGCACACCGACTGTGCCATTGTGTGCTACATGCGGAAACACATTTTGGGTGAGATGTGAAAATGAAAGCTGTACTGCTCATAAGGAGGTGTGGTAAAATGGCAATGTTAAAAATCTGGAGTGAAAATATAAAAGTTCACGAACTTACTAGTGTGGAGGAACTGCACAACGACGACCGTAAATCAGTCATTTTGGGTATACATTGAATTAACATAGGGTTTTTGGGGCCTACTCAAGAACTGTGACACTGTCATTTTAGGATCAGTCCCAAAAGGTGGTTCCACACAGTGACTGCGAAATCACCTTTTGGGGCCAATTAATACCATGATAGTGCCAGAATTCATGAGGGGGGGTCCCAAAAACCCCATGTTGAAAATTTGGGTCCGAAATTAAAAAAATAATCTGAGATATGCATCAAAGTTGAAAAAAACCCTATTTATTTCATTATACAGCTTACCGGCATTTCTTCAGTTTGTGGTTGGCTTTGAAGAGTGCAGACATGTTCCCGGTCCACCGAAGATCATCTTGCCGGCCTCTGGAGGTAAGTATGGGGTGAGGTGGGGGTGTGGGATGGTGGATGCACAGAGGGTGGGCTTGGGTTGGGGGCAAGACAATCAAAGAGGGACAATTTTTTTCTTTTCAGGTGTTTGTTTTCTTTTTAGAAAGACGACGCGGGACTTGTGCCATGCTGGGGTGGGTTCCCAGTGTGGCAGCTGGAAGATTTTTTGGGGAGGGGTCAGTGGAGCCAATAGGGGATTGGGCACCCCCATTGGCCATACAGACGTGTGCCATGCAGCATGGGCTCCCAGCGTGGCAACTGGAAGTCTGTTTCATTTGGGGTGGTTTAATTGAGCCGACGGGGGATTGGGCACCCCGTCACCATTCTCACTTACACCACACTGGGGTGGGATCCCAGCGTGGCACCTAGAACTCTGGGGGAGCGTGGAGCCTGGGGAATTGGGCACTCGTTAAATACACTGTGTGCTAAAAATACCAAAAGTGTATGCATGGGGGGGCTTATTCAGAGACATTCAGAGGTTGTGAGAATATTATTACAATACTGGATCAGGTATGCCAACAGATGACAACTGTGTCTACTTTTTCAGTCTCTTTGGGGTTCTGTTTTCCTGCTTTTGTCAATGCCACTCCTACCCTGAACTCTGATTCAACATTCCAAGGATGGCAATTAGATCTTTTTTTGGAAACATTCCAAGGATATCATTTTAGTCACTTGCCTCCTTCTGGAAAGATAGTCCTAAGAAAAGTTCACTTCAAACTGAATTTATGTTCCAGGAAGGGAAAGCAGAGATGTATACAAGCAGAATTGCCGGCAATATGCTAATCAACACTCTCTTACCGCTGCTCACTGAAGCGGTCTCTCCCTTTCAACTGTATGGCACTGTATTTTCAACTGCTGTCATAGACAGCTGCAGCATTCATTGGTGAACTGAGGCCATGCCTGCAAACACACTGATTGAATTGGTAGACAGGGTGCCACACCTACAAAAACTCGGATGATGGCACTATGTTTCTTGCACATGCGTGCACGCAAACATAAAAATGATTCAGGGCCAGCAGGGCAGATCCTATGAGGAACACCTCAAGGCACTAAATATATAGTCACTGGAAACCAGAAGGGAGAGGGGAGATATGATAGAGATCTTCAAGTTCCTTAAAGGAATTAGCAAGGTAAACTGTGGGGAATTATTTACCTTGAATATCAACTCGAGATCATATGGTCACAAGTGGAAATTAACAGGAGGTAGGTTCAGGAAGGACATGAGGAAGTACTTCTTTATGGAAAGGGTGGTGGAACCATGGAACAGTCTGTCGGCTGAGGTGATGGGTGTAATCATAGTTAGGGGATTCAAGTAGGCATGGGATAGAATGAAGGGAATAGAGGTTGGGGTTGCCTGGGGTAGCAAGACCAGGGAAGAGAAAAGTGATAGGATGAGAAGGGTTAGTTCCCTGGAGGAACAGTTGGTTTCAGGGAAGGTTCCAGGGATTATAGGGAATATGGGCAGACTGGCTGGACCTCTGGTCTTTTTCTGCCATCATGGTCTATGTTTCTATATTTGTATACTTCTAAGTCAGGCCAGAAAGGTGATTTTGTGGTTGCATCGTGAGATCACCTTTCAGATGGGATATGGACATTTTCACTGCCCTTGTTCATGAGTTGGGGTCATAAGACGGCTATGTTGAATATTTGGGGTCAAAATATATTAAAATGGCAAAGTTACGCACGTACATGGAAATTTTTCTACATTTACTCATAATTTTGGTAATTTGAAATATTTTGACCCCAAATTTTCAGTATAGTCATTTTTTGACACCACCTCATGAATGTGATAGCTGTCATTTCTCAAATTCTGACCAAAATGTGTTTTAACACCTGTGGCATGGAATGATAGTTCAGTGGTGCAGAATGATGTTTGGGCGGGGATTTAAAAATGTTCACCTACAGTACCAGTTTCATGAGATGGGGTAATGAGAAGGCTATGCTGAACATCTGGTGCACAAATATGGTAAAATGCCCAGGTTATGACTGAATATTCCAGTATTTCAATGTTCATCTATAACTTCACTAATTATCAATATTTTGACTCCAAACTTCCAATATAGCCATTTTTCCACACAACCCCATAAATGTGATATGTGTCATTTTTAAAATCCTAGACCACTGTTTTAGCACCTGTGATGCAAAATGACATTTCAGCCAATATACTATAAATGGTACAAATTATGTTTACAAGGCAAATCATAAAACAAGTATCTTGAAAAGTTGGGGTCAAAATAAAAAAAAATATATTATAATTGTTTAACAACCTTTGTGTGTAGTGCAAGTCTTCACCCCAGAGGCCAATCTTTGTGATCCCATGCTGGTGAACTGAGTTTGGGGGTGAGCTCAATGACCCAGCTGGATGGGATGGGGGGGATGGTACTGTTATGTGCCCCCCCCCACCAGCTGAGGAATAAAAGGTGCAGGGTTGTCTGCATAAGCCCAGGTACCATATAGTGAAGACAGCTGTCCTCTTGGCATAGGGTCCTGCACATCTTCACCTGTGGATGGCAGAGTGCCTTATGCATTGGCTGGCAAATGCACTCTTTGCCATGTGCATCTGTATCTATGACCACATGAAAACACAGGGACCACAGGGTCCTGCACTTCTGCAGCCCACCAGACAGCCCCATGAATTTTTCACATCCATCACTGCACAGAAGTGCAGGGCCCTTGGAAAGTGTTTTCCCTTCATGCAGGGCATCTGCATCTGTGCACTGTCAGTACCGAACACCTGCACAGCACATACATGCCAGCAAATGTTTGACATTGACAAATGCTTGTTTTATTGTAGTTATGCAAATGGCATGACAGAGGTCAGGCAGTGGATGTGCAATACCAGGGTTTTAGCAAGGTTTTTGACTTGATACCACATAAAAGATTAGTGATGAAGGTGAATGAACTAAGATTAGGGGATGGGATAACTTGGATTAAAAGCTGGTTAAAGGACAGAACCTGTTTGAAGTCTATGAAGTCATTTTAGTAGGGAATGCTGTGTTCTATCTTCTTGTCTGATATCTGTTATCACAAACAATGACAACAAGTGATATGGCATGTTTTAAGGATGTATGGAATCCTCGAGAAATTGGTCAAGTTTTTAGAAAACATCCACAGCAAGTCGGTGAGTGCAGTTAGAATACACAGAAAACTGACAAAATGGTTTATGACAACAGTAGGAGTGAAACAAGGATGCACATTGTCACCAGATATTCAGTTTAGTACTAGAATCAATTACGGCTTTAACACTAAAAGATGAGATGGGAGGAGTCATGCCATGTGGTAGATCAATGAAGAACCTTAGATTCGCCAATGATGTCAACCTCATAGCAATGTCCACAGAAGATCTACAGAGAATAACTGACAAGGTAGATCAGGAAAGTAGAAGGTCTGAACTGAAGATCAACACAGAGAAGACAAAAATGATGACAGTCAGAAGACAAGAGAAAGACATACTGATCAAAGTAGGAGATGAAAAACAGATGAAAAACTAGAAAAAGTGGAAATATTTGTGTACCTTGGAGGCCTCGTATTGAAGAATGGAAAATGTGAGAATGACATAAAAAAGAAGAATCAGATTAGCTGCTACTGCTTTTGAAAAACTCCAGAAGATATGGAAGCTAAAGACATCATGATAAAATCAAAATTTAGAGCATACAGTATTAGACAACTGTTGCTCCAGTACTATTATATGGGTCAGAATGCTGGAGCACGAGGGAAACCAATGAATGTAAAATACTGAGTGCAGAAATAAGTTGGCTAAAGGGAATGCTGGATGTCTTAAGAATGCAGAAAATAAAGAATGAGACAATAAGAAAACAGCTTGGACAAGAAACAACTCTGTTGCAGAAGATTCAAGAAAGATGATTGCAATGGTTCGGGCATGTATTTTAAACTTTTTATTTATGAATTTTCATCATACAAGTAGTCACATGTACACCATACAATGTATATATTCCTATAATGGCAGCAGGTACACAAAGTCTGTAAGGTACTTTTTAAATTTAAACAATGTAGATCACTGTACACCCATAATTTTCTCAGATCTGAGCCCTCCACCCCATCAATTACACTAGGGGTAAAAGATCTGGAGAAGTAAGTCCATAGAATATAATACTCTCACCACAGGACAAACAATCAAGGTCAATACTCCAGACTTCCTCCCCACTTGCAGACTCAAATAGTAGTTTGGGGGAGTACACAGATGCAATAGGTACTGTATAGTAACTAGGTTGTCCATGCTTGGTTAAGTTAAGCTTAGACCATACACACTAAGGCTCCTCCTTTGGGACTATGTAGAAAGAAGCATGGTTGTAGGTAAACATTTAAAGTCCACAAACTGAGCGGAGTACGGCTGTACCCCTGTTATAACTCTGTCCCATTGCAAATAACACTGACTTGTGAGCCAACCAGGTAAAATAATAACAAAAAAATAACTTTTTAGGATACTAAACCAGATAATTGGCTAACTAGATTATCACAATAATGAGCATTCAACTGGCTGTCAGTCCACTTATTATGACCAGAGAACTTAATCAGGCTACACAGAGCAGCTGAAATGGTGCCCACAGTCCTGCTATAATCACTCCGGTTCTCCTTCTGAATCTTGGTTGGAAACCCTAGATTCCAGTTGGGATAGTAGTTTGTCTGAAAAATTGGATGCAGCCTCAGGATCTGTGAAGATGTGGGACTTTTGCTGGTGGTAGATTTGCAGATGTGTAGAATACAACATCTGGGCCCTCACTCCCTTAGCCAAAAGTAATTTCTTTACTACTTGCAGCCTTTTCTTTTGATACTGCATTTGGGAGGAAAGGTCTGGGAAAAAAAACAAATGATTCCCTTCCCATGCTATGTCCCCTTTTTTCCTTGTTGCTTGCAAAAGAGGAATTCTAGCCTCGGGTAGACTGGGTTAAAATTACAGTTAATGGTCGAGTATCAGTAGTCCCTTCTGAGCCAGGTCGCATGAGGATAGTAAAGGCCTGCACCAAACTTATTCCCATATCTCTATGAAGCAGTTGCAAGTCCTCAAAAATTAGGTGATCTAGCACTGACAGAAGCTCAGCATGGACGGCAAATCGAGGTGAAAATCTAATGATGTGAATGTTCCTCTGCCACTGGTCATTTTCAAGCGTCTCTACCTTCGCCCTCAAGAAACTTACATCCTAAATCAGGCCTCTAGTGACCTCAGAGTGCCGTTCTGCAGATGGGTTTAGATCTGCTATGGCTGTAGAATTCCCCTCAATCTTACTGTCCATTTTGGTTAATATTTGCTCCAGACTCGCCAGCCGCTTGTTAGTTTCGTCTCCCATCTCCTGTAGCTTCGTAAGGAGCAGGAGTATCTGTGCTAGGTCCGTTGGTGAAGTCAGAACTGAGTCTCCAGGTTTAACTGTAGCACTGGTTCCCAGGCTGTGAAAGTAAGTGTCGAGCCCTGCAGAAGCGTGCTGGTGTTGTTTTTTTGGGCTCATAATGTTCTCGGGAGCTTCTGACTTCAGTTTAGAAACTTTTATTTAAAGATTCTGTGAATTAGAAAGCACTAAACAATATTTTTCAGTGATCGGTGATGGAGCTCTAAAAAACCTGGCTGCCCTGTTGAATGCTCCACTGCGCCCCCTGGGCATGTATTGAGAAATGACAAGAATGGAATACCACTCAAGGCAATGCTTACAGAAGTACATGGAATAAAGCCCAGGGGAAGACCGCGACTACGCTGAATGATACCATCAAGAATGCCTTGCAGCAGAAAGGATTAAAGATGAATGAAGCTGTGGAGTTGGTGCAAGACAGAAAGGGGTGGAGAGATATCATTTGGCTCCATGATCACTGACTGAGCTGACAGACTGGAATCTAACAAAAAAAAAGGATAGAACCCAGACAGTGGTTCTAAATGGTAAATTCTGAGTATGGACAGTGACTAGTGGAGTGCCACAGGGGTCAGTTCTGTGAACATTCCTTTTCAGTTTGTATATTTGTGACCTAAGTGAGGGTATGCAGGGCAAAATAAATCTGTTCGCTGATGATACTAAGCTCTGTGGGAGGATTGATAGTGAAGATGATGTTGACATTTTGTGACAGGATGTGAGGAAATTTGAGAAATGGTCTAGTATATGGCAGTTGAAATTCAATGCAAAAACAGTGTAAGTTCATGCAGATAGAGGGTAAGAAACCTGGACAGCATACTGTATTGATGGGGACTTGGTAGAGAGCATGGTGGAAGACAGAGACCTGGGAGTAATAAGCAATGTCCTAAAAGTCACTTCTCAGTGTAATAGAAACCCATGGGATGGCTAACAGGATGCTGGGGTGCATAGAGAGAAGGATTATTTGAAGAAGGAAGGAAGTAATGCAGCAATTATACAGCTCACTGGTAAGGCCGCATCTGGAATACTGTGTGCAGTTCTTGGGCCTATACCTGAGCAAGGATAAAACAAGATTAGAGGCAGTGCAGCACAGAGTCACAAGGATAATTTGTGTGCAATAGGGAAAGTCATACAAGGAAAGGCTGAAAGTTTTAACATACTGCAGGAAAGAAAGATATGGTGTCATAATAGAGACTTCAAAGTTTATTAGGGAGTTGAGTCAACAATTATACCTTATCTGAGAAAAGATATGCCCACCAGTGGTCATTTATTTAAAGAACATGGCAGCATTCCCAAATGGCTGCATCTGTTTTCTTGCTGCGGTCACACAACATCCTCCCAGATGGTTAGATCACGTAAAAGGTGGTCTAACTTCTGGATATGATTGCCGTAGTCTGCACTACGACAATGATGCATGCATCAGAATTTTGATACGTGCATCATTTTATTTGCCAGAAATCACACAAAGTGATGTAAATGCGTCAGGATAAAAATATGTCTCAAGCATCCTGATGCATTTGGCAAGACACAGCATGCAACTGACATGCAGACGTAAGTGCTGCATCTTTACTTTTGAAAATCCTCTCCCACGTGTTTACTTCTAATACATAGACAACTGGCTACTTTATGTTTTAATATGTTAGTCATTACATTCTATTTTTATGATAAATCATTTGTTTGTGCACTAAATTTGGTGGGTTGTTACCTTTACTTGTCAAAATGCTAGTAAAGAAAATTCATTAGAATTCTGATATTGGAATGTTGGAAAATCTTAGCTACTTAGAAGCCCAGTGTATTTAAATATGTAGGTAGCAAAGTAAAATAGTAAAAATGTATTTATATGGTGCCCAATCCCAGGGGCTCTGGGTGCCTTACAAGGGTAAAACAGACAGGGTTTTACAAATAACAGACAGAGTATATAATTTATACAATAAATTAATCCTAAATTAATAATAATAATGATAAATAATAAATAGGTAACATTAAAATGAGTTACAGATATCAAGATGTGCTTTTTTAAAAAGACAGGTTTTCAGACATCTCTTGAATGCTTCCACCAAAAGAACCTCCTTCAAAGATCTGGGGAGTGAGTTCCAGAGGACTGGGCCAACCACCTTAAATGCATGGTCACCTGAGGTTTTCAGCCTGGCCCTTGGAACTGCTTGGAGGCCCTCTGTAGAGGAGCGGAGGGAGCACACTGGCATGGCTGGTGTAAGGAGGCCAGACAGATAGCTAGGGCTGAAACCATATTGGGCCTTATAGGTGAGCAAGTCCACCATGAAGATGATCCTCCACCTAACAGGCATCCAGTGTGCAGATCCTGCAGGACCGAGGTCACATAACAAGACCTGGGCAGGCCCGTCAACAACCTGGCCACTGCGTTCTGCACTAGCTGCAGTTGGCAGAGGTTCCCTCCACTGACCCCAAAGTACAGAGCTT
This sequence comes from Neoceratodus forsteri, assembly GCA_016271365.2. NCBI lineage: Eukaryota > Metazoa > Chordata > Ceratodontiformes > Ceratodontidae > Neoceratodus > Neoceratodus forsteri. The sequence goes on along the minus strand of CM028130.1, from coordinate 1,447,913,637 downwards.
TACAGTAGTCCAGCCTGGATGTAACAAAAGTATGCACCAGTGAGGGCAGCTCCTTGGGTGGAATTAAGGATTTAATCCGGGTGATGTTCTTTAAGTGGTAAAAAACACTTTGGACAACGGCCGACACCTGAGCATCAAGTGTTAACCTGTCATCAAGGATGATGCCCAGATTTCTCACCCAAGAGGATGCCATTAATGGGGTGGATCCCAGGACCAACCCTGTTACCACCTTGGAGATGCCCCTATCATGCCCATGGCCAGGCATAATCACCAGTACCTCCATCTTGCCAGGGTTTAGCCTCAGACAGTTAGAGGACATCCGGTCCTGGATCTCAGCAAGGCAGTTATTTAGCACTTTAACGGCACTATTTGTTCAAGGGGCAAAAGACATATACAGCTGGGTGTCATCTGCATAACAGTGAAAACCCAGACTGTAACGTCTAATGAGCTTTTCCAGGGGTAGCATGTACACCGCAAACAACATTGGTGACAGGATCGAATCTTGAGGAACCCCACATAACAAGGGCTTTGGAGAGGAGGAGAAATTCCCCATTACCACCCGTTACCTCCTGCCCAAGAGAAAGGACTCAAACCAGTTGATGACAGTACCGGCGAGTCCAGAATACTCTCTAAGCTGATCCAAGAGCATGGTATGGTCCATGGTGTCAAATGCTGAGGAGAGATCAAGGAGAAATAAAATTGACCAGTCTCCTCTATCTGTTGCCCTGAGGAGGTCTTTTTGCACCTGAAACAATGCCATCTTAGTGCAATGCCTAGCTCTAAATCTGGACTGGAATGGCTTGTAGATGTCAGTGCCACCACTTTCTCAACAACCTTCCCAAGAAATGTGAGGATGGAGATGGGTTGATAATTCACCCGGACGTCAGGGTCAAGCGACGGTTTCTTCAGAAAGGGCTTTACCAATGCCTCCTTCAGTGCACCGGGGAAGAGCCTCTCTTAGAGTGAACACCGGACTATCGTGGTGAACACTGGACCAACGGTCTTGGTGTATCCCACTAGGAGATGAGTTGGGCCAGAGTCCAGGTCGTGAAAAGTGGGCCACAGCTTCGAAATCACCTCAATAACCTCAGTCACCTCTACTGGCCAGAACTCCTCCCAGACAATAGGAGTGCCCATGTTCTTACCAGACCCTCACTGTGGGACTGATCTTGCCCTACTGGGGAGATCCCAGACTGAATAAAGGATATCCTGTCAGAGAAGAACAGAGGAAACTCTTTGCATAACGCAACTGAAAATGCCCTTTTCTGCTGCAGACAGACCGGATGAAGTAGTCTGTCCACAGTCTAAAAGAGCTGAGCTGGTCTGTTCTTCCCCTTCAGCAATCTCCAAGGACAGGAACTCTGCCTTCTTATGGCCGATTGCTCATTGATAATCACCATAGTGATTTTTTAAAGCCAGTTTATCCTCCATGGACTGCGTCCTCCACCAGCAACACTCTAATTTCTGAGCCTTGGTCTTCATCTCCTTGAGAGCCCCATCAAACAATATGGGTCTCAAGTGGGAAGACCTGGGTCATATGTGGACTGGTGCAATGACATAGAGCACCTTGGAGATGGCCTTATTATAGGCTGCCACTGCTTCGCCCATGCCAATTGCACATGCAGCACTCACACCAGAAAAGTCTGTTACAGCCAAAGTCCCTCTGGGGACAATCCCCTTAAAGGGCGATAGTGGACCATCTCAGCAGGGGATGGACTATGGGGGGGGGCCCAAATGAGAATTCCACCGTGCAATGATTGGACCAAGTGACCCGATCTGTCTTGGGGTCAGTGACCTCAAGTCCCAGCAAGAAATATCAAGTCCAAGGGCTTCAAGTGCCAAGTCCAATCTAAATGCATTTACATTTTTTTTAAGTAAATAGCTTCTGTTTCTGGTTCTATGTGATATGAGCGAGTTAAAAGGAGTGCTAACAAAAATAGCAAGGGCACATTGCCAAAAGTCAGAATGGCGATGTGCACTACAGTGCAGTGCAGAAACAGTGACGGGTGTCCACATCTTCTAATGGGGATGTGACATGTACTAATTTTTAATGTACACCCCCCCTTTGTGGGGGCTTTGCCCCCACACCCCATCTCTAAAATAACCATCACCAGGGGTGGACACTGAGGAATGGGGAAAACTCATGAGGGGGGCTTCTTTCTTGGGGGACAGAGGTTACCAGGGGGAGAAAAGAAACAGTTGCTTGACAAAGACAACCCCCCAAAAAACAAGGAGCAAAACAAAAGCAGAAAAAGTATGTCCCAAGCCAGCCCTGAACCCAGGTCCGCCAACTACAAAGGCAGTGATTCTCACCACTGCACCAAATGGCCAGCTCACAGCTGGCCCACCCAACAGATCATATAGATTGTACAATTTAACAGGTTAATAATGGCTAAGGAAATTTAATGCACTGGTGTGATGCTTTCTGTCAGTAAAATGAGTGACCTGTTTTTGATAGACATGGGAATTTGAACATGAAAATATAATAAGACAAAAAGAAAGAAGTTGGAATGAATTTATGGTGAAGGATAGTCCCTGGTTTTTATGTTAATGATTATATTTAATTTATCAAGTGATATGATAAGTTGTGGAACATAATTTTTTTTAAATTTATAACAGATACAGTGCAAACTTACTGAAGAAGGACAGTGTCCGAAACGTTTAAGAAATATGTTGATACTGTATCAATGTAATTTGCGAATTCAAAAGACAGAAGAAAAATCATTTAATAAATAATTATATAAACATTTTACACATTTGGTAAGAGGCTTGATTTCTACCAGTTGTCTATACTGTTTAGGAGCCTTATTAGTAGTGAGCTACTCCCTCAATTTTTTTCTTATCCTTTTTACCAAGGTTGGCTGGACTGGGACTGACTAGTTCAACCACCCAACAGATCCCCATGTTCTGCATAAAACAAGTACTACGTACCGAATGGAAATTGGCAAACTTACTCTAGTAGTTGGTAAAATAAAAATAAAATAATGAAAAAGTAAAGAAACCAACAAACAAATGCATTACAGCATACCAAGAAGGCAACAAATGTCCCCAAACATTCATTCATCTATCTATCTATCTATCTATCTATCTATCTATCTATCTATCTATCTATCTATCTTTTGCAAAAAATTCTGTTAAAAAGTATCATTTAGGGTTAAGACTACAGAGACAAAAGTAGGGAAATGTGATTTTAAGATTTTTTAACCCTACCCCCCCCCACATACCTAAAACATATCAAGGGTGCAGTCTTCCTCAGGGCTGTCAACCGTAAAGCTCACCCTATTCTATATACTCCTGAAACATACAGACCTAATGGGGCAAGCATTAGGGTTGACAACTCCGAGGAAGACTGCACCCCTAATTTGTTGTAGGTGTGGGGGTGGGTTTAGGGCTGGAGACCTAAAATCACATTTCCCTACTTTTGTCACTGTAGTCTTAACCCTAAATGGTGCATTAACAGAGGTTTTTTTGCGAAGAATTATTTCTTTACTTTTTGAGACAGTATAATCATATCCTCATGTGCCTCTGGGAGTGCAGAGCCCATCCCTCCGGAGATGTGGACATGTATATTGTTGTGGAAGCACTGGGCCCTCTGACCCCACCTCATGAACAAGGACAGTGAAAATGTTCAAATCCCACCTGAAAGGTGAATTCACCAAGTGACCGTGAAATTGCCTTTTGGGCCAGATTTGCATAATTTATAATGAAGTGGGGTCCCAAAAAGGCCATATTGAAAACATGGACTCAAAATATGCAAAAATGGCAAAGTTATGCCCAAAGTTGAAAACTCCATTAAAATATGTTGAACGGCACTTAACTTACTTTCTCATATAGCAGTCGACGTTTCCAGCAGCAAGACATGTCTTCAATCAGAGACCGGATCTTCACCCTGGGACCTGTTCAGGTGAGTGAAGGTGTTTGAGGGGTGTAGGGGGTGCAGGGTGGTGGGTGGTGAGTGGCAGGGTGGGATGAGGGGCTTGGATTGGCGAGGGACTGTTTTCTTTTTTATAAGTAAAAAAAATACATCGAAGGACCATTTTCTTTATTACAGGCAGTAAGGTGACTGGAGGGTGGGGGGGCACAAGATACCAGGGAAAGATACAATTGAAGCAGGAACAGCCATCAGAGGGTGGGGGTGCCATTAGACAGGGAAATAAGCCATACAGGAATGGCGATTAGTGGATGGAGGAACCACAAGACACCAGGGGGAAAAAAATAATTATGGGGATGGGATTGGAGGGTGGGGGGTGTTCCACTAGATAACAGGGAAATAAGAAACCATATGGGGATGGCGATCAGTGGGTGGGGGTGCCACTAGACACCAGGGAGAATGAGAAATCAGATGGGGACAGTGGTCGGTGGGTGGGGGGGCTCCACTAGACACCAGAGGGAACAAAATAATTACAGGGATAGGATCAGAAGGTGGGGTGCCACTAGACACCAGGGAAATAAGAAACCATATGGGGATGGTGATTGGTGAGTGGGGAGGTGCTCCTAGACACCAGGGACAAAATATAGGATTTTTCCCCTCAGGAAAAAGGACTGGCACCAAACAAAAAAAGGATTCCTTTTTTGTTTCATACAGCTGTGAAGCGAGTCATGAAGAAGGAGTTAAAATGTAACAGAAAACACATTTGGGGGTAATTTTTCCTACAGTTAAGTGCAGAATCCACCTAATGGGGTCCCGCTGAGCCTGATAGATATATGTTGGTCTGCCTCCAGGATGCAATTTTTGTGACTTTTGAAATATTTTTTTTCAGAAAACAGGAAAACAAGATGGCGGCAAACGAAAAAAAAAATATTTTTTTTATCATGAAAAAGGATTGGCCCCATATGAAAAAGAATACTTTTTTTGTTTCATACAGCTATCTTGGAAGTACTTACTAAGCATGCTCAGAATCAATTTTTAATTTCAAAATTAAATAGCTTTGGAACAGATTAATATTTTTTCACCAAACAAGCAAAGGGTACTTCTGTGGGCCAGCCTCTTTCTACCCCGAAAATTTCAGACCAAATTTCCAAACCATCTAAGCGGTAGCCAAGTTAGAAGAAAGAACAGCAAAACCAATGGGGAAACACACCCAAAAATTCAGTTTTTGCACTATGCAGAATGTCATGCAAATCCATTGAACAGTTGCAAAGTTATTAAAGTGCAAAATTTGAGGTTTAACATTAAACTGCCTACTCAACCCTAAATATTGTGGCACCAATACCGCCTACATTAGTGTGTGTGTGTATATATATATATATATATCTATATATATATATATATATATATATATATATATATATATATATATATAATATAGCACCACTATAGTTAGGGTTGGATAATATTGGACTTTAATATCTTTGCAACTGTTGAATGTATGTACATGAAAGTTTGCATGTGCGGTCTCGTATGGTAGATCTCTGGATGTGCCAAGTTTCGTTCTGATCAGATATGCAGTTTCTAAGATTTGGTTAGTGAAAAAAGTGATTTTTTTGTAGTTTTTTTCCCATTGGTTTGAATGGGATTTCTTTGAATTTGGCTACCACCCAGACTGTTTGGAATTTTGGTCTGACATTTTCAGGGTAGAGTGGGACTGGGCCACAGATGTGCCTGTTGTATGCTTGGTGATAAAATATTAATTTGTTTTAAATTTATTTAATTTTGACACTTTTAAAAATGGGTTCTGAGCATGTTCAGTTAGGACTTAAAATAGTTGTGTGAAATGAAAAATAATTCTTGTTTCATATTGACCTCATCTTTTTTCGTGAAGGAAAAATTATTGTTTCATTTGCCACCATCTTGTTGTCTGTTTTCTCATAAAATTCAAATTTGAAACCCCACAAAAATGACATTCCTGAGAGGGACCAACACTTGTAGCTTGCTTATTGTCACCCCCTTAGCTGGATTCTGCACTTGTCTGTTCCAGAAATACCCTTAAAATATGTTCTTTTTAGCATTATAAATCTTTTTTATATCATGTGATATGAAAAAAGATTCTATTTTTTGTATCATGAGTGATGAAAAAATATCCTTTTTCGTGACAAAAATCTCCTTTTTTGTTTGGCAGAATATTTTCTCTGGTGTTTAGTGGCACCCCAACTCTCCAATCGCTGTCCTTGTAATAACACCATTTTCCCCTAGTGTCTAGCAGTGCCATCCTCTGATCCCCATTACCCTAATTTTAAATATTTTCCCTGGAATCTAGTGGTACACCCCCCACCCTCTGATTACCTTCTACATATATCTTTTTATTAGAGAATATAAGCTCATACCTGGTTAAGGTCTATAAAGTGCTTCATTTTATTTCAAGGTAAAAAGTGCAGGAACATACTATAATCCAAAATATTCAGAACAGTAGTAACTTGAGACAACGTTGAAACTTGTAAAGTTCCTGCCTCCGCTCACATGACTCATGTCACCTGACGTGTTTCACTCGTACTGAGCTTTTTAAAAGGCTAACGTGAAGGAACAAAGCAGCATCTTTTATATGGGACACCATTTAAAGACATAGCTGCACATACCATATAACATAAACGTTGCAATAAATAATGCAATACTGTGACCTGTGTGAGCCCAATATGATAAAATGAGAAGGAAGGATAAATATTTATAACTAGATTGCTCCAGAAAAAACAGGTAAAATTGTTTTTTACAACAGACCACTCTGAGTGATCTGATTGGATAGTTCATAGCAGAAATCATGAAGACATGCTCTACTGAATCTTTCCAATTTATTACAAAATCATCATCTACAAATAGATTGTGAATTTGAAATTATATTTCGTCCCAAAAATCTTAGAAGTCACAATAAACAATTGGGGTGGTGTCAAAGGCTAATACCACCTAGCGAGATAATTATTTTGCCATGCGAGTGGGAAAAGCTTGGAACAGCTTGCCCAAACATGTTGTTGATGCACAAAATGTTGACATATTCAAATCCAGACAAGATGTATTCCTTGGTTGGAACCATGGAAAAAACTAATACACCCACAATGTTGTGGGAGACATTCCAGATGGACGCAAGCCTACTTATGTCTTGCTAAACCGTGTAAACCAAGTAAACATGAATAAATTAATTTAAAAACATACTGTTGTACCAGCATCAATTTTGAGTTCTATCTTTGTATAAAAAATCTTCCGATTCAGTGAATATCAGGCACAGGTAAACACCACAGATATTAAATTCTAACTGGATAGGGATACAAAGCCAGGGCGGTAGCAAAGGGATAAAGTCCCACTGCAGAGGCATGGTCTGATATCTCATCCTTACACAGACTCCCAGATATACTGGGCAGCTGTGGTTGGTTATATCTAAAAGAAAGAATAAAAAACAGCACTTGATTAAGTAAATGGTTTTAAAAAACAACTCATAAAAAATTCCAAATGAGAGATCAGTTTTATACAGGCACAAGACTTAATCCAAATATTTTATCTACTTAGCATTTTGCAGAGGGGAGGGGTGGGGTATAGCAAGACAGATAATCAAAGTAAAACCAAGCATTATTCTAGGGAGGGTGTGTGTGCTGGAGGGCTTTGGTGTTGTTAAGGAATTTTTAGGTTTAAAATGATCAAAAGTGGGGCAAGAATTCATAGTTATAGACCCAATTCTAGTTTGTCATTTAGTCCTGGGGGGTCCATACCTCCATATTGCTCTTGTTTCAGCAACGGTCTTTTGTAATCCCCTCCTCTTGGGATTTTATGGGTTTTTCTAGCCCAACAAATGAGATTTGATGTAAAGTCCTATCTCTTATATGTGCAATATAGTTGACTAAGGCATAACTAGAATTATTATTCTCAATGGCCACAACGTTTGCCAATTCTCTGTTTGAATTGGTGCTTAGTCTTCCCGATATAGTAACTGTCACAGCTTCAGACAGCCATATAGATCACACCCTCTGTTGTGCACGTAATAGACCTCATACTTTCACCTCTCACCCTGATTTTGGATTATTAAAAACCTTAGCATTTTTCACACAAGGACAATATTTGCAGTTGCCACATTTGTGACAACCACTAGTCCTTAAAGGCAATCACATCCTTGGCTTGTCAGGCATGGATTGTACCGAATGCACAACCCTGTCTTTAATATTCTGCCCCTTCTATGCACCATCCTTGGCTGAGTATCCCATATGGTCTGTCAGTCCAGGGTTAGTACTGACAAGATGCCAATGTTTCCTAATAATGCTACTGATTTGATTGCTTTGTGCATTAAAAGTGGAAACAAAATGTATCCTCTGGTCTCTTGTAACTGTGGATGTTTTTTCTTTCAACAGCTCACATCTGTCTAAATTATCCACCTCCCTCCTTGCTTTTTGCACAATCTGTTTTTTATAATCCCTTTCATTCAGCCTTTCTGCCAGTTCATCAGCTTGGTTTTCATATGTATTTTGGTCTCCACAATTTATTTTCATTCAAATGAATTGTCTATTTGGAATTCCAGCTATGGCATGGAACAGGTGGGCACTATGATGTCAGTTCAACAACTCTTTTGTTGACTGGCATCTCACTGACAGGAATCATGTCAACCACAAGTTGCAGTTTACATGATTTCTGTCTGTCTCCCAGTCCTTTTTTTTATCGGGGGGGGGCTTCACCCCCCTGAACCCCCAATGCAGGGGGCTCTGCTCCTGCCCCTCATCTTTAGGATTCTCAACTCCAGTTGGAGTTAATTCAGGGTGGGGGTGCAGGACCGGGAGACAGTGTGCCCCTGTCTCAGGCACACCAACACAATGACCTGTGAGCAAAGTGTCCATTTTGCTGACAGGAGTGTATTTCGCTGTGTTGGTGTTGGTGCTGTACGTGGCTACTACCGAACAGGTGACTACTGATCGCATGTAGTAGCATACAGTGATCAGTGGCTTTTCTGATGAGGTCAGTTGTGACCCCTCCATTCCCATCTTTTTATGATGATCAGATACAGAAAACTGGTTTGAATTTTGCTGAATGCCAAGGAAAGCCACAGGTTTTCATTGTTTCTTCCAAATATTTTACAAAACCAGAAAGTTTATCCTCAGTCTCCGTTCTCACCATAATGATGTAATCGATAAAGTGTTTCCAGAGGTCAATCCTACTGTGGAAAGGACTGACCTCTGGATACCTAATAACCTCCTCTTCCCACTTTCCCAGGTACAAATTTGCATAATTGGGGCCAAAACCTGCCCCCATAGTTGTATCTTTTTTCTGCAGAAAAAAAACTTTCCTGATTGAAAAATGTGTTACAGTTCAAAACAAATCCCGACAGTTTCACTAACACATCAGTGGAGGGGTTTTTGTTCTGCCTTTTATCAAGACAATGTGACATGGCCTCCAGGCCCTCTTTATGCAGAATATTAGAGTACAACGCTTCCATGTCCAAAGTGTTTAGGAAGCTCTCTTCTTCAATTAACAAATCTTCCAGTAAATCTTAAGATATCCCCTGTATCTTTTATATACACGAGGGGACCGGATGCGCCAAGTCACTTATGAAATAATCAACATACTTGACCAGAGGCTCAGTAATTGACTCATTGCCTGAGAAGATAGGCCTCTCAGGAGGACTGACAAGGCATTTATGAATTTTTGGTAGACAATCAAAGCAAGATCTAACTGGATTTTTAACTATGAGATAGTCAACAACCTCTGGGGGCAACAAATTATTTTGTTTCACCACGCCCAAGTACTCATCAAGAATCTGTTTGAATTTTTTGTGGGGTCTGCTTCCAGTTTCTCATAATATTTTTCATGGACAATACAGTTGTTAATAACAGTTGTATATTCACAGGGGGGACCATGGTTTTACGAGAGCGGTATATTAATAACAGGGCTAACACCCAGATACATTATTACTTATTAAAAGCTGTATAATCAGAAGCAGACAAACAGTAAACTAGAACAAATCAATGGATGAGCAGCATCTAGAGTAAGTCAAGGAAAGACACAACCCAACAATTAAGGTCACTGATTGCAACAGCATAGGCTACGCTCCATCAGGACCACTTTAAGCTCTTTGTTGAATCCTCCTAGCGAAGAAAAATCTTGCAGGGTAGCTGGCAGGGAGCTCCAGAGTGGGGATGCTGAGGTGGCAAAGGATCTCTTGCCTGCACTGAACCTCCTTGTGGGAATTCTGCAGTTTTGAAATAGAGTAAATGAAATAAAGTACACTGAACTATGAAATTTGGACTCTATAGACATGCCTTCTAGCTGGTGGAAATTTAGAAATCACATTATGCAAAATCATTCCCTGTGACCACCTATTTTGGAGATTATTTCACAACCCGTTCTAATATGTGTATTTTTTCTGGCTACATAATGATATTGTAGTTTTCAATTTGCACTGTTTGGCTTTTACTAGATGAGTTCTTGTTCAGTACAAGCTTTATGGCCTGTGAATATTGTACATAACGTAAAACAAAAAAAATTATATGAACTTTTTGTAATGTTGTAAATACCATGAGCACTATCTTTGCACTTTGACCTTTAATGTAATGTAAGACTTGCTATCAGACATAAAGGCTGTCAGTCCTGTGCTGTAGCTATGCTCCATGACAAAGGTAGACACTGGAACACTGGGGCAAACAGTGGAAGTGGGCTAGAGGCATATGCCTTGACAAACATTTGAACACTTTGCACAGTATTGCATGTATATAGATACATAGGTACACAGGTGTGAATTCAGGTCCAGTTAACTACTAGAGCCATGTACAGTCCTGCCACTATTTAGTGGTCAATATTTCCATTTGTTATCCCCATATGAAGGTCGAGCCTTTTTTTAAAGGATGTCAAATTGTCAGCGGTCACTATCTCTATGGGGTGAGCATTCCATGTATTTACAACCCGCTGGTTATACCATTTACCCATTTGGTAGTAATATACCTTTCAGGATGAGATCTAGTCATTATCCCTTTCTTGTCTTTCCATTGCAGCCCTGCTGATTCCCATAATACACCATCATACAAGGCTTTATAAACATAACCCAGATCTCCTCTCAACCTGTGATAAGTCATTGAATATACATTCAATGTTTGTAATCTTTCTCCATAATTACAATCTTGTACACTCCTGATTCCTCCTGTAAAACGTCTCTGAACCTGCTCCAATCTTTTCACAGCACCAGCCGCCTGTGGAGTACTAAAAGGGGCTCCACACATGGAATTGAACACCTTTGAAAAATCTAGGTAAATCACATCAACAGGAAATCCCTGATCCAGTGCTTGACTAACAGGTTCAAAAGAGTGCATGAAATTACTCACGCATGACTTGCCTGATGAAAAGCCATGTTGCGAGATGTTGGTATATCCCCATCCTTAATAGATCCTGTTCAAGAAATTCCTTTGTAAAACCTTCCAAGATCTTTCCCACTATAGAAGTAATACTTATGAGCCTATAATTCTCAGCCCTTCCCTTGTCTCCAGATTTGTGGATTGGTGTAATATGAGCTCCCTTCCATGCCTCCAGAACACTTCCAGTTTGTAGGGATTTGTTACACAAATGGGCCAAAGGTTCAGTCTATTCTGCAGCCAGATTTGTGAGAAACACCAGGTAGATCCCATCTGGACCTCCAGATTTGTAATTATTCAGTAACTTTAATTTTGTAAACACTGGTTGGGCAGTTATTTCTAGCCAATTTTATCTATAAACAGTAGTATCATTACTACATTGAATAACATATTTCTGCTTTTGATACACACTCAAGAAATACTTATTCATAGTGTTGGCCATGTCTACTTCCTTGTTTATCTCCAGATTGCCATCCTTTAATACTGATATCGGCTTTTGCAATTTCCTTAGACTACCCATATAATTATAAAAACATTTACAGCTGTCCTTTTTGTTGGTTGCAAGCCTTACTTCGGCTATAGCTTTAGCTCTTTTTATAGCATTCTTACATTTTTCTTACCTGTTCCCTGTATTTATCCTTCCTTTTTTGTGTGGGATTTAGTCTGTATTTCTTATATGACTTTTCTTTTCTCTTAATTAATCTTTTGATGTTATTATTGAACCACTTTGATATCCTTTTTTTGTTATATTTTGTTATATTTTGTTCTGGACATAGTTGTTTATGCAGACCTGGATAGTAGAATTTATTTTCCCCCATATCTCATCTAGGGACAGATGGGTCACTCTTCCAATTTCTAGATTGTAAGAATTGTTTAATGTTTATGTAATTTAGTCTGTGATAATTTTTTATTTTTGTTTTACCTTCAATAATAGTTTTTTGTAAAGCAAATGTACATTTGACCATGTTGTGGTCGTTCGTACCTAGAGGTTGAAGGACTTCCACACTTGTCCTAGAGTCCTCTATACTACATAAAATCAAGTCCAAGATGTGACTTTTTCTGGTATATTCTTTCACTATCTGCTCCAACCCATTGTTTATACAAATATCTAGGAAAGTATTCTCTAAATTATTTGGACCATTTAATGTTTCCCATGAGATGTTAGGGAAATTGAAATCTCCCATAAGGATAGTATTTTTGGTCATATTTATACCACCCAACATTTCCATAAATTTCACATTTTCTGATTCCTTCAAGTTGGGGGGTCTGTAGCATAAACCTAGAGTAATGGGTTTATTTTGTACATATACTTTTGTCCAAAGTTGTTCCACCTCAACATATTCTATATTTTTGGGTTCTACCAAGTGGGCCTTTAAGTTAGATGCAATGTAAATACCCACTCCTCCATCATTTTTTTTCTGAACGAGCCTTGTGAAAGAAATCATATCCCTCAATCTGATCTAACCAGTCATCTGGATGCAGCCAGGTTTCTGTTATTCCATATGTCAGTGTTGTCCTTTATCAACATGTATTTTAGTTCATCTACTTTATTTTTAACACTTCTTGCATTGACAAGTAGTAACTTTAGGCCTTGGTCCGAACACATTTGAGGGACAGAGTGTACTTTATTCTGTTTTTCCTTGCTCCTATTTGTTTCCTGTCCAACTCTATCCTGTCTCCCCCTAGCTTTAGTTTAAATATGAATCTATTTGCCTTTTAAATAAAAGTCCCAACTCCGTTGACCCTTTCTTACTTAGCTGTAACCCGTCTTTGCAAAAGAAAGTTTTTTTGCCTTCGAACATTTCCCATGATTTTATGCAGCTAATCCCATTCATTACACATCATCTTCGGAGCCAATTGTTAATTCTGTGTATTTTTCCATTTATTCTCTCATTTGCTCTGGGGATTGGCAACATTTCAGAAATAACTAAGGTACCATTGATTTCCCCAAAATATTTTTCCAATGCCATATATTCCAAATAAATTTGAGACTCTCTGGTAAATTTGAGGTCATTCGTACCAGTGTACACTATTATTAAAGGGTTAACAGTCTTCTTTTTGGCAATATCTGGAAAGAGAGTAGAGACATCTCCCACTTTTGTCCCTGGTAGGAAAGTGCTTGCTACGGTTTCTTTTAGGTCTTTTGTAGTATAGCCATCGGTGTATTTTATTTTTATTTATTTGTTTTTGCCTTATCTCTTTATTCCTCTTACGTGCTCCACCCCAGCCACTACTTCAGGCTTTATGCCAAGGCTGGAATCTGACCCATCACACTCCCCAAGTCACCATCTCAGATAACAGCCAGTCCCAGGGTAAACCCCATGTAACCCTTTTCGGGGTGAGTCCCTCTCCTCTGAGGGGGAAGGCACCAGCCAAGGGGGCAGACCAATGCAAATGCTTGGCCCTGGGATACTGCTGAAATGGATGGCTCTTCAGGACTTTCAGTGGCCTCAGACAGGCAGGCAGCCATCATCTGGCTGATCGCGGAGTGGGTATTTCTGCTTTACTGGTGATGTTCCCTATGTTGCGTCTACAGTGCTCCTGGTCTCCATCGGAGGCCACTGCAAAGCGATGTCATCCCTCTACCCACCTCAGGAGAGGAGAGCAGTCCCATGGAAGCTCAATCTCCTCTTTCCTCTGCCAGTCCCCAGCATCCTGAGTCCATTCCTGAACCCGGGTCACCGGCGTGGCTCGAGGTAAGGCGCCAGAGCCTCAGCCCTCTGCACCACCAGGCCTGCTAATTGAGTCACAAATTACATGTACACAGCCTCTAGATGTTTCTATATTAGCAACAGTTCCTTCCACTTCCATGTCAGAAAAATTGTCACTCCCCAATTCCTGCCCTATGGAGTCAGTCCCGTGTCTTGTCCTGGATTTGTTTTGTACTTAAATTAATTTAGTAATGTCCCCCTCTACTGCAGATGAGGTATTATTATTTTTTTTTTGTTTTCTAGTTCCCCTATAGCCTGTTGATGGTCTATCTCTTTGTCTATGATGTTTCTCGGAACTTCCCCTTCCGTTTTTTTCCATAATAAACTTATTTCTGCTTTGTTCCTCCTCTAGTATTTGTGGCATTTCATCTGACTGCTTTTCCACACTATCTATCAATTTTTTCAATGGATCAAAGGAATTACTAACTGGAAGTTCAAAGGTCATTGTTCTTCTTCATCTTTTGTTTCTGCTACTACTTACTGGGTATTTCCATTCACTTTCAGGTTCCATATTTTCTCTGTCCCTTTTACTACCTAAGCCCTTATCTTTACTTAATAGCGCCTTTATTTGTTCCCCTGAGTTTTCAGCCTGTTTATAAGATTTCAATTTTAGTTCCAGTCCCACTATTTCACCCTAAGATCTTTGCATTCTGTACATTGTTTGCAAGTGTATTTCCCTAGTCCCCTACATACACCTATGCTGAAATTTGCACATTTCTTGTAATGTACTCCCATTTCACCTGACTTAAGGGCTACAAAGCAGCTTTTCATTTGTCTGTTTATTTTTACTGAAGAGAAACATATCTAAATACCTGGGGGAGCCCTGTTTTCAGCAAAATTACAGTTATTTGTTATTTAGTGTATTTCTCTCCTACATCCTACCTTATGGATGTTTTACCTTTTAGGGTTCAATATTCCAAATATCACTTGTTTCCCTGATTCTCTGCTTAACACATGATGCATCGCATGCTTGAAGTCATGGCAGTCGCTCATGCCTCTAAACAAATAGGTTGTGACCCGAAAGTACTGAGTGGGGTCAAGACACCTTTGTGCAGACACATTTAAAAACCAAGAAATAAAAAGCCTTTCAGTCCTCTTGTTTCATTCTGCACTAATTACAGAGCAAAACCCTGTACAACCTTACAACTTTCTTTCTGTATCTGTACTTTTGTAGTTCAATATAGGACTCCCTTGAACTACAGAGACCCAGACACTTCCTGTTAATCACAGTCCCCATCTAGTGATGTGAAAACGTTCTCAATGTTCAATTTATGCAAGCACAAACAATGAGTTCCAGCATACAACCAACTCAGACCCCCTGTCCCTCAGCTTTTGGCTGACTCACAGGCTCTGTCTGAGTTTTGACAGTAATGTAATGGGATAAGTCATCAAGCTAATTGTGTGCTGTGTGCCTTTCTGACCCCCTGCCCCAAGTACGAGTGCACATGATTTCATTTTGTTCAGTCAGTTAGTTTGCTACCCAGAAGTGCACTGCAGTCTCAACACAATCACAAGTTAAGCTCAAACATTCTGCAACCTGTTATTCTTCAACTTCACTGCTGTGAGTGTTTTTATATACTTTGGGACTGTTACCTGGTTTCAATTTGTAAACTGGATAAATGGTCATTTATCTGACCAATTATGCATCTCATCTTAGGATCCTGAATGTGAGTGAGAATGGAAGCTTTGGTAACTCAGAAACTGAGACAGAATATTTTGTATTTGAGGATGCTATCTCTTTGCACCAATGGTGGGAAAAAGCAAAAAGAGCAAAAAGCCATGTTGGAAGTGAAACAGCAATTATGAGTGATACGACTGATCCCAAAAGTGCTTTCACTAAACTTGAACAACTTATGATAAAATAACTTAATATAGTTTGTAATATCACTACATTAGAGCAGTATATTGAAAAACAAGAAGTACCAAGGAGTCTGAGAGTGACAAATGCCCTGTCAGGAGGTCTGGAAACCTTTAAATAAAGAAAAGATTGGGAGAAAACTGCTCATGTTCAGTAAACTTCGTGAAACTCGTAAAGAAAGACCTGAGTGACCATGGGATTGTGGCTTGCACTACGTCCCTCTGCAGGGGTCACTCCTTGTCAAAGTTCATTATAAAATGGTCCTTCCACAAGTTCAGCTCTGCTAGCTTTCTGTCTGACCTAGGCAATACAAATTGGTAATCCCTTTACTTAGCCAAAATGGTAGATGAGGCAGTCAACATCCTTAATGCCAAACTTACCTGCTTGGCTAACAAGCATGCCCCTTCATCAAAACCAGGGTGAGCAGTTTCTTCCACCCCTGGTTTTCTCTGGGCCTCAAAGCTGCTCTGACAAACTGTGACAAGTCCTGGTCCACAGCAAGATGTACTAAGAGCCTGTCCAATTGGCAGGCCTTTAGAGCAGCAAGGGACACCTGCATTAAACTTATACGAGCTGCTAAATCTAATTACTACATCACTACCCTTGAACAGGCCAGTGGGAATTCAGCCAAAATTTGGAGAACTATAAAATCAGTAGAAGGTCACGATGCTGCTTCCTCCATCCCAGCCAAGATTCATACTAAAGGTACTGCTATCAAAAACCACAGCCAGATCCTTGAGGAGCTTAATTCTCACTTTTCCACTGCCGGGCTGGCATTCGACTCCTCCCCGTACAATGGACTTGTCATTCCCACCCCGGACATCAAATCTCCCCAGGCTCTATATCCAACTCACCCCTTCCAGTTGCAGCCTGTCTCCTACAAAAAAGCAGAAGTTCTCCTCCTCAAACTAGACACTAAGAAGGGGTGGGAGTGAGCATGGGATAGAACCATTTTTTCTCAGATTTGGCGTTTACCACCTTATAGCTCCCATACTACATATTTTTAATCTCTCCATCATCACTGCCACTGTACCTCCCTGCTGGAAATCTGTGCATATCCTTCCTTTATTCAAATCTGCTGACCCTTGTGACTTAAATAATTATAGACTCATCTCTATCTTGCCTGTCCTGTCCAAAATCCTAGAACAATTGATTTACAACCAACTAAAACACCAAATTGGAAGTTACTCCATCCTTAACCCTGCCCAGCTGGGATTCAGACCTAACCACAGTAGCTTATTTGTCCTTGCTGAAGTCACTAATCACTGGGTTACAGCCCTCGATTCAAAAAAGGTCACAGGCGCCATTTTCCTAGACCTCAGCAAGGAGTTCAATACCATTGATGACAACCTTGTTATCCTTAGCCTGCTCAACCTAGAAGTCACTGCTTCTACAGCCCAATAGTTCACCAGCTACCTCTCAGGCAGAGTCCAGAAAGTTAAAGCTGATGGTCTGTTCTCAGCCTCCACCCCCATCACCAGGGGTGTCCCCAAGGGTCCATTTTAGGCCCTATCCTCTTTTCTATATATATCAACAGCCTCAACTTCAACATCACTAACTCCAAGCTGCACTTCTTTGAAGATGACACAGTTCTGTATACTTCCAAATCTACCTTATCTGAAGTCAGAGACGTACTCCAAGCTGACTTTGCCCAGCTTGAACTGAATCTTATTAACTCAAAGCTTCTCCTAAATGCCAAAAAAAACAAAGGCCATGTTCTTCACCTTCAATAATACTCCTCCTTCCTCTTCTCCAAATCTGCCATATGCTTCTATATCTGCCACCCTAGGGGAACCTATCGAGATGGTGTTTAAATTCAAATACCTAGGGTTATGGCTTGAGAGCAAGATCACCATTAACACACACATCAACAGTCTTTCAAGCAAGCTCAAAACCAGATTAGGTTACTTCTTCAGAAATAGGTTTCTCTTCCCGGCCGAGGTTAGAACCAGGTTTGTTCAGGCCACATTCCTGCTTCTTCTCGATTATGGTGACATAATCTATAACTCCACCTCGTCTGCCAACCCACACAAACTGGATGTCCTCTATCATCAAGCCCTATGGTTCATCACCAAAGCCCCCTTCAGAACTCAACACTGCAATCTATATGCAGCCATTGGCTGGATGTCCCTCTCTACTAGGCGCTTGTTACACTATGGAATCTGGACTCTCAAAATCCTGCTGAACAAGCTACCAGGATATTTAGTCCCCCTTGTCCATATCTCCTGCTGCACTTATTCCCTTAGGAAGTCTGACTTCATTCTCCTAGATGTTCCCAGGACTTGAACCTCCTTTAGAAAGCGTGCGATCTCCTATACCCTGCCTGCCACCTAGAACAGTTTGCAGGCCATCCTTAAGCTATCCAGCCTTGTCTCAATTAACTTCTTCAAAGCCTTTATCCGCTAGAAAATTGAAAGTCACCTGTGACTGTCACAAGTCCTAGCCTTGTCCCACATCTTTTCTCACCTTGTCCTCCCCCGTCAATGTCTTTTCCTTCCCCTCCTGTCCTACCCCCTTGGTCACCCAGCTTTTTCCTCCCCATCTCCCCTCCACCCTCTTCCCCTGTCTTTGCTCTCGCCCCATCTACCTCCACTACCCCCTCAATCATCTCATCTACTCCACACCTATCCTTCTGTTCCCCCCCTTTATTGCTTGGCACCCCCTTTTCTTCCCCACCTCTTCCTCTTCTGCTTCTTCCTGGTCCCCCTCATTATCCCTTCACTCTCCCCCCTTCCTCGTTCTACCTCCCTCACAGTTCCTTGCTTGCTCCTCTCGTCTATTAATACTTTGTGCCAACTCCACTAGACTGTCACCCATATTATTCTGCATTGTACCAGAAGTTGTTACCTCGTAAATACCTTGTTACCTTGTAAATAGGTACCCCTATTATTCTACATTGTACCAGAAGTTGTAACCTTGTAAATATCTTATCTGTCATGTATATAACATATATTTGTACCCGGTGTTAATCCTATGAACCATGACTGTATGTACTATGCACTTTTGTGTATGTACTGTATGCCTTGTCATTTCTCAGTATATGTCCCTGCTATATGTTCTCAGGACCTCCTTGTGAACGAGCCTGCTCAATGGAGTTATTCCTGCAAAAACTTGAATTGAATTGAATTCAACATGAGCATGTATACTCAATTTCAAGTGGTAGGATGGCTACCTCAGTGGGTGTGCACTTTACACAGTGCCACAATAATAGATACTCGGAACTATCTTACACGGGTATTGAATGGGTAAAACCACCGAGAAGGGGAGGAGATCATCTTAAAATACTCATCCAAAAGGAAAGTAAATGGATTTTTATAGGTACTGGGTCAATACTGCACTGCCAAAACAGCGCCAGGAATAACCACGTGATCTAAAGCATGGAATGAATTAGAGCCACAGGGGTATAATAGCAGTAGGAAACTACCGCTACACCTGTCACTCACTGCAAACTGGAGAAAGGGCTAAAGAAGCCACAGGCGCTGTACCTAGTTGAGCCACTCCCATGGTGCAATGGCTAAGGCACAAGCACCTGGCGCAGTGGAGACCTGGGGACTGGGGTTTGGTTCCCTGTCTCCTGATGTGTTTTTTTTTCAGTAAAAACTAAGCCCCCCCTCCAAATTTCCCTTTATCCCCTCAGTCCACACCCCCCTTGGAGTTAGTTAATTTAGTTTTAGGGAGTGTGTGTGTGTGGGGGGTGATGCTCCCCATGTTGGATGGTACAGGGGTCAGAGCCCCATGCAAAAAACAAAGAAATTGTAATGTTTCCCATTTGTTCATCTTGTCTGTGCTGTAATTGTTTCAGTTAGTGTTTTCACCGACTCTGTTTTTCAATGCGCTGTTTTGACTGTGGCATTCTTTTGCAGCACTGTTTTTCCTGTGGCATTATGACTCCATGCCATTTTTAAACTAATATCACTGAACCCTACAGGACTGAATGATTCTTTTGATCTCAAACCATTGTTACAGGTGCAATTGACGAAACTGTAGATTTGATATGTGACTAAAAAAATGTATTGTTTATTTCTTTCAGATCCAGGCTCTAACACCTTTCTATTTTTATTTTTCATGAAAGTGTTGAATATGTTGCATTCCTCATGGTTTCTATCTTTTCCTTCTATAATCACCTTACAGTCAGGTTCGATTAGTCAATTTACAGTAAAATGAGAATAAAAATCAAATGTTCTGCAAGTGTTCATAATGTATCATGACGTACATACAGACTGGTAAGGTTAGTGAGTACTCATTACAGGGAATGATTATACTAACCTGATGTGAATTGTAGGAATTCTGGAATGTTTTGAGAAAATAGCCTGAAATGTGACATGTGTGGTCACCCTGTAAATATCTCAAGATGTGGAAAGGTTCGTGATAGCATCTTGTATGGTTTTTGATCTATAAAGTGGTAAAAAACAGAAAACAAACCCCACTTTTTTCCCATTGGTTAACATGGAATTTTTTGCTCTCATCTACAGATCAGAATGAATAATTTTTTTACCTGAAATTTTCAGGGATGATGGGGGCAGTGCCAAGGGTGTGCCTTTGGATAGTTTGGTGAAATGAAATGTCACCATTTTTGAATTATAGTGAATTTTGTGATAGCTACCAGACAAGCAGGTTATCAAAAACCATTCGAACTGTTAATTGTTAAGGATTAACTGGTCATGCTCAAAGAAATACTGTTTATGCTTCTGCCATCTTGTGTTTTTCCCCTTTTAAAATTGGATTTCTAAAGAAATCCTACTTGGTTAGGAATAAAAAAGACCTGTATTTAGGTCTCAGTCACATGCTTAGTAACATTATTGTATTATTAATTAAAACGCTTTAGGTCAACTATGTGTTTTGGGGGCGAGAATCATGTTGCTTGTCACCTGCTTAGTTAGGATCAATTGATCGGAAAATAACTGCCATTCTTTATAGTTCAAACTTTACTATTTGAACTGTAAAGACTTTGAACAGTACAAGTTATGGCAGTTCGAACTGTCATATCTCCGTGGTAGTCTAGTGGCCCCTCCCTGCTCCTCTGTTCTCTGATCGCCCTGCCTTATTTATTTGTAATTTTCAGTAACCCCTCGCTATAGAGAATCCTGCTATAATGAAATCCTGGTTGTAAGGAATGCCTCCCATCTCCCCTTCATCTCCTGGTGCTGTCAGCTGGGCTGTACTATCAAAACACTGTTCTGGTTATCTCTTTGCTGTTACAGCTACAATGAGGTCAGGCCCAATAGCGGTGACATTGCCCCTGGAGTTGAGAATCCTTAAGTGGGGGGGAGGCACAGCCCCCTGCATAAATAAAAAAAAAGTAAGTCTCCGATGCTCTTTTGCTGTGCGCCAGTAGTGTACATTGCCAAAACTGATTTTCGGTGATGTACACCCCTCTAATGGTGAAAGCCTTTCCGCGAGCAGTTATCACATGGAACCGTTAGTATCAGGGGTATCATTATCTGCTAGTGCCTGCTGAAGCATGTCCTTAATCTGTTGAATGCCCTCCTTACTTCTTAACAGTGATAGGTTGAGTCTCCAAAACATATTTTCCTTGAAGTTGTCAGATTCAGTCTGCTGAAAAACAAACGAAATATAGTCACACACCCAGGTTTTCCATGCTGCTTCCATATGTTCCTGGGATAACATTAGATAATCTAATGCAGAGTAGCTAGTATGGGCCTGGGAGTAAAAGGTAAAATGTTTATCAGTACCATTCAAAAATCTCCCCATGTTGGCATATCCCAACTCCCTCAGCAGCATCTAGAGCTCTTTTGTTATTTTTTATCCTGTCTCAGGGCCCCTCTCCCCTTTTCAGCATACAGGGAAAGATTTATGCTGAAGTCTCCCCCACCAATGAGTAGGCCTTCCCCCATTGGGATAATAGTAGGAAGTGGTACCGGTAGTTTTGAAGTCTGTTTTTTGTGGGAAATAAACAGAGGCAATAGTTATTACTTTACCATTTAACCTCCCTTTTACCAATGCATACCTGCCCTCTTTATCTACAATCAGGTCTAGACAATCAAATGATACTCTTGGAGGGATCAAGATGACCACACCTCTTCTCCGTCCCTCTTTGTATGATGAAGCAATTACCTGGGAAAATCCCAGTTATTCAAATTGTTTATGTTTTTGGAAGAAGAGGTGTGGCTCCTGTAGAAAAGATATGTCAACACCTGAACGCTTCAGAAAAGACAAGATTTTCAAATGTTTAACTGGACTAGACAGTTCATGGACATTATATGTACAAAACATATACCCCATTGTTATAGATTAAAGTAAACAAGCTACTTCTTCTGAAAACAAAGCATTGCAACAAAAACTGTATAGTATACCATTCAACAACATTTAGCCACTTCTTATGCTGAGGAGCATTTAAGCAATATGATAGTTTAGCTGGTGTAACTTTAAGAGAATAACTCTGTGATATCCGAGCACCTAATAATAAAATTATATACAACTTCCAGGGTAGGAGGTCTACTAAATTTAATGACCTCTGTACCCACCTTGATATTAAAGGTAGGTGGAAGAGGGGTAATCAGCTCCCCCGGCAAGGGGAACCTCTTCCTGAGTCAAAGAGATCTTCGACTCCATAGCAGTGACAGTGAGTGAGCCCATGGATTCCTCCACCCTCTCCTTTATCCTATAATTTCTATAGCTTGAATACCCTGGGGAAGGGGAGAGGTGGATAGCCCCCCATCCCCTCATCCAGGTCCTGAGAGGAGAACAGAAAGGGTGATCAAATCTAGGACATCGGTCCACAGTTCCCCAATTTGTAATTGGGGATGAGCACTGGGCCTCCCCTTCAACTAAGTACTCTAGTATCTCTGCAATGGTAGACCCTCGAGCATTCTTCCATGTGGGGCAATTGAAGATTTCACTAATTTATAATACAGCATAGCTCCCATACTATACAGTACAGTGTCTTGAATGGTCTAGTCCTTCCTTTATTTTTGCATACTCATCCCCCCCCCAATCCTCCCCAAAACAGTCATTTAGACAGGTATAACAGTTTTGCATATTGAAACAGCTTTGTAAGAGGACCATTCTGTAATTTGTCCAGAGATTACCAAAGCTTGTTCATGGCCCCCCACCCTAATCTTGAGCGACATCATAGACCCACAATTTAAAGTCTGCCGGGGCATCCGATAAGCAGAAGCTCTGCATTTAATTAGAAGTCTGCAGGTTGGCACACAGAGAGGGACATTAGAGGCTTAAATGTGTTCTCCCATCCATAAGCTGAGCAGCGTCTCCATGTAGTACTCCCTCTCGCACTTGAAGTTCTGGACATTCGGAGGGGTAATGGAGACAACCAGTGGAAACCTGTGAAGCACAAGACTCTTCTTCTTTCATACCCTGTCATGTTGGGAGTCATAAGTTCAGGTATGAAAAATGTTCTTATCAATAGTAGAATGGGGGGCAAGCCTCCGAGTAAAGACCTGCATAGTGATAGTTCTACAGTAAGTAGCATAGGGAGTCTAGGCCCTGTATCATACTCACTGCATCATAGGCAAAACAAGCAACTTATCCAAAGAGTTATTAATTCAGCCTTCCACTGTGTTGAGATCCTGCTCAAACTGCCAGGCAATTTCTTGATTAGATCCCGTAGGTGCTGAATTGTTTGAGATGAAGTGTGGGTTGTAGGCAGTCTGGCCTTTCTGGGGTGATTGTCTGCCATTCCTGCCAGTAGTGTTCCTTCCATTTTTGTGGGGCTATCCTAGGTGGGTTCAGGATGTCAACGCCTCTTTTCCGAAGTGCCTCCAAGGCCGCTTGTGGTGAATCATAAAGCTCTGCCCTTTCTTTCCAGAACACTCATACCCATGCCAGAAAAGGAGTTTGAATGCACAGTTGATTATTTCTGATAATTTTTATTATATCTGTGTACTCTAAGCACTGCTTTTGAATATCCGGAGGAAAGTCCTGGTCAAGGAAGAGCCTGGAATCTAGGTACTTAACATCCTTCTTCTGCCATGCTCTGCATAGTATGTCTTCTTTGGTGCAGTAGCTGCTGAATTTTAAAATAATAGAGCACGGTCAGGAGGTGGCACCTTTAGGCCTAGGTAAAAGAGCTCTATGAGCACGCTCAGTCTCCAGCTCATAGCCCTTTGGGAGATCCAACACATCTTTGAGCATGTCTGTAATAAAGTCTGCCATAGCCCCCATCTCTGCTCCCTCTTTCAGGCCATGAATGCAAAGATTATCCCACTGAGATCTACTGTCCAAGTCCAGGCATTTTTGTTCCATTTCTATTGCATGTTGGCAAAGGGCCTGGACAGTGCACCCCAGGTGCTGCACTCCATCTTCTGTATGTATGTATTTATTTATTGCAATTGTTTCACCAGGAAAGGCACACTGAGCAACAAGATGCTCGTCTCCTGGTGTGACTGGGGGGGGTGCGTGCACATGCATATGATGATATGCAAGTTATCAAGTGAACAGTTAACAGAAGCAAATAAAAAGCAGCATAAGGATACACGATTGCATGAATATACAAGCAGCACACATTGAATGCTTAGGATATTATAGTATCAAATAACAATTTTTGTGACAAGAAGCAGCAGACAAGGTAAATTAGCACAGTAGTAACAGCTGTAAACAGAGGACGTATATCACATACAGTTATACACAGCACATAGGGCAGAATAGGCCCAGAACATAAGTGCAAGGTTGGGGTTATATGCCAGCTTCTGTAGCACGGCTAAGGCCGCTGGTCAGGCATTGGGGAGGGGATAGTGGGGCATGACAGGTTCAGGGACAGGAGAAATTTGTAGTAAGGAAGTTTGCTGGGGTGGTAGACAGAGAGAGTAGGAAGAGGAGGAGTGCCGAATTTGCAGTGGGAGGGCGTTCCAGAGCTTGGGTAACTGGTGTGAGAAGGCAGCTTGACTGGCAGAGGTCTTCTGCCTAGGGACTGAAAGTTGGTGGAGTCACTGGATCTAAGATAATGGGGGGTGGGGGATCTGTGAGCACAGTGGCAAGATAGGAGGGATGGTCCCCCAGCCATAGGTTGGAGACAAATTGCTGACAGTGAGAGATGTGGTGGTTTTCAAGGGATGGTAGTGCCAAGGCTCGGTAGAGGTCACAGTGGTGGGTGAGGGGAGAGACATCGGGAGCAAAGTGGCAGAAGGCATTATAAAGTGTGTCCAGTTTAGATAGGGTGGACTTAGGGGCTGCACAGTATACAATGTCGCAGTAGTTGATAGAGGGCAGTATCATTGTCAGGACCAGTTCACGTCGGACTCGGGGAGAGAGGCTGCTGCGGTTCTTATATAGTGCACTGAGCATGGGACATAGTTTTTTTGAGATAGCATCGATGTGGTCAGAGAAGGAGAAATGGCAGTCGAGCCAGACCCCCAAGTAATGGAATAAGAAGAAATCTTCAAGTTTTTGGCCATCCAGGGTGGCGAAGTAGGGAAGAGAGGGGAGTCTGGCCAGGCGTTGTCGTGTGCCAAAGGTCATAGTGACAGTTTTTTTGCATTTAGGGAGAGCTGGTGCAAGCTAAACCATTGCTGTACCTTGTTGAAGTCAGCTTGGAGGTTTGATTGTAGCACATCGAGGTGGAGCCCGAGTAGTAGAATACAGTATCATCCGCATACATGTGGATTGAGGAAGTAGAGCAGATGAGTGGCAGGTCATTTAGGAATATAGAGAACAGAATGGGACCAAGAACCGACCCCTGTGGAACACCAGTAGTTAAGGGAAGGAGGGTGGAGATCGTATTTAATGGACTGAGTTCTATCAGAGAGGTATGATCTGAACCAGTTCGTGGCTGCAACAGAGAGGCCTGATTCAGCGACACTCGAGAGCAATATGGGGTGGGAGATGGTGTCGAAGGCTTTTGCAAGGTCAACAAAAACGGCTGAGGTGATCAGTCCGCTGTCCATGCCTGTCAGGATAGTGTCTGTAAGCCTTATCAGGGAGAAGGTGGTGGAGTGTCCCTTCCTGAAGCCAGACTGGAATGGCGTGAAGAATTTGGAGTCAGTAAGGAAGGAGGTAAGTTGGGTGAGCACAAGGTGCTCTTGTAGTTTTGCTAGGGTTGGGAGGAGGAAGATAGGGTGGTAGTTAGAGGGGGAGGTAGGGGCACCTCCTTTTGGCAGAGGGATGGCAATGACATGCTTCCATGCATGGGGGACGGCAGCGGCAACAAAGGACTGGTTTAGGAGTTTGGCAAGCAGAGTTGCTATAGCGGGGGCGGAGTGGTATAGAAGTTTGGGGTCTAATTCATCTAGGGATTTGCCTTTTGAAGGGTTGAGAGAAAGTAATGCATCTAGGGCCTCAGTTGCAGAGATGTCTTTGAAAGAAAAGGAGCGAGGCCTAGTCTGGGTCTTTATGTCTGTAGGTGGTGCGAGAGGTGTAGTATTGGGCAGGGAAGAGAGGAGGGTGACAGCACAAGTGAAGAAGTACACATTGAACTCAGTGGTGACTGCTGTGGGCTCTGATAGGAGAGAGTTATTAACATTTAGCATTGGAGTGGGATTGGCAGCCGGTGAGGTGAAAAGGGAGTGAATGACCTTCCAGAATTTTGAGGGTTTATTTAGGTTTGACTGGAGGGAGCTGCTGAAGTACTCTGCTTTTGCAAGACGAGTGGCTCTGGTGCACTTGTTACAGAGCATGAGGTATGTGGAGAGGTGTTGTGGGAGGCGTGAGGATTTATGCGTTTTCTAGGCTTTGTCCTGTGCGATTTGACATGCAATCAGTTCTTGGGTGATCCAAGGTAGGTGGTTTCTCGATACTGTTGTACGACGCAGTGGGGCATGTGTTTTCCAGATGCTGAGGAATGTGTTTTTAAAGTATAGGAAGGCATCATCAATGGAGATCGTAGGAGGGGCAGGGGCCCAGTTTGCTAGCACAAGGTCATCTAATACAGGGGCTAGATTCAGGGATTTATAGGAGCGTTGGACTACAAATTTAATGGGGGATTTTGGGCGGTGGATTTTACATACTAATAAGGTTACGTGGTGGTTGCTGAGGGAGTCAGGAAGAATACCAGCTTATTTGACCCGGTGGGGGTGTGTGGTAAGGACCCAGTCAATGAGCGAGTGGTTACCAGATTTTAGGTGAAGCCGGGTGGGCTCAGTAATGATTTGTGAGAGGTTTAGGGTGGAAATTTCAGTCCTGGTTTTGTTGAGGGCAGGAGCTAGCCAATTGTGGTTAAGATCGCCCATAATGTAGAGTTCCCCTATCGTGGTTAGGCAGGAGATTTGCTTGAGGAGGTCGGTTACAGCAGAAGCTGGTGTACCAGGTTGGCAATATATTCCAGCAATGTAGATTGGTAGCAAGAAGGGAAGGACAAGCTGAATTAGTATTACTTCAAGGACTTTTGGTTCGGACTTGGTCAGAACCACTGAATAGTGCAAGTCCGAGTTTACGTAAATGACTATTCCGCCACCTTTAGAGGCTCTATCCTGGCAGGCCATAGTGTAGCCTGGGATAGTGACAGAGGAGTCATTGATATTTTTGTTGAGCCAGGTTTCGGACAGGGTGAAGATATCTGGAGCATAGTGGACGGCAAGAACCTGAAGGGAGTCAAGCTTGTGGACAAGGCTTCTTATATTTATGTGCAGGAGGTGCAGGCCATGTGGGAGAAGGTCGCCAGAGTGAGGTGAAGAAGAGGCTGATGTTGGACAGGGGCATGGGGGGGTAGTATTGGGGCCGGGGTTAGGGTGGATGTCACCTGCTGCAAGGAGCATGAGGCGAGAGAGTTGGTAGTGTGGCGAATAGCTGTATATGACTGACTCAGAGGTCATCTCTTAGATTGATGGCGGTATGAGCTGGGCATAGGGAATAAGTTGAAAATGACCTGGGAGTGATGGGTTGAAAAGAAATGGGCTGGGATGTGGCAGAGTGTCCATGCTTGGGTGAAAGGAGAGGTGGATGCTGGCTGGAGGTGGGAGAGCTCAATGAGGTTTGGCAGGATTTGGGAGGGGCATGGGAGAGGTGGGTGGCATGTTGGAAAGGAAGGGAGGGAGGGAGGGAGGGAGGGAGAGAGAATAGGGATGAGCAGGGTCAGGTGGCCTAGTAGAAGAATCATGATGTGGATCAGATGCTAGGAGGACTCTACTGCTGTGGTTACTTAGCGGGGAAGGTAAGTGCTGTAGTTACTTAGTGGAGAAGGTGGAGGGCTGGGATGCGGGGGCTGGGAAATGATAGGGACATGTAAGGACTAGGAACCAATGGGGAAGCAGAGGGAATGAGGGTTTTAAGTAGCCAATGAGGAAGCGAGCAGTGCTGCTAGGCTTATTAGCCAATAAGGGAGTGAGTGCTGCTAGGCTTACTAACCAATGATGGACTGAGAGGGAATGTGGGCGGGCAATAGGTGTATTTAATCAGTGGAGGGGTGGGGATGGGTGGGAGGCCGAAAATTCTTCTATGAGACACTTGAATTTTGGTTAGTTGCAGCTAAATCTGTTTGTAAAAGTGCCGGGCGGCAAAAGCAGGGGAAAAAGTCCTGGCCCATCGGAGCGTGTTTGCTGGAAGCACCCATGTTCTGATTGGCTGTGCTGTCGCCGTACCTTCCAAGGAGCTGCAGGTGGGTTTCCTGGTCTCAGTCGGTGGCTGGCAGGGTGCCGTCTGACCATGGGGGAGCTGAAGCAGCCCTGTTCAAGGGCAAGCAGCTGGAGAGAAGAAAAATAGCAGGGGTTAAATACCGTAGAGGCAGGACAGATTTAGATTGAGCAATTTAGCAAGACAAAGGAGAGTGAGACTTTTTGGCACCAAGGCAGAGTGCTTGGATGGGGGTGGGGTGCAGGAGCAAGGAAACAACAGAAGAGCTGTAAGCACTTTAAAACAGTAGTAGAAATTACAATCCAGCTAATACAGTTGAAATCCTTCTATGAGACACTTGAATTTTGCTTAATTGCAGCTAAATCTATTGTAAAAAGGGTGCCAGGTGGCAAAAGCAGGAGAAAAGTCCTGGCCAATGCGGGGTTTGCTGGAAGCACCGTGTTCGATTACGCACTGTCACTGTACCTTCCAAAGAGCTGCAGGCAGGCATCCTGGTCTTGGTCGGTGGCTGGCTGGGTGCCGTCTGACTATGGGGGAGCTGAAGCAGCCCTGTTCAAGGCAGGCAGCTTCCAAGGAGCTGCAGGCGGGCATCCTGGTCTCAGTCGTCGGCTGGCTGGGTGCCGTCTGACCGTGGGAAAGCTGAAGCAGCCCTGTTCAAGGGCAGGCAGCTTCCAAAGAGCTGCAGGCGGGTGCCCTGGTCTCGGTCAGCGGCTGGCTGGGTACCGTTCGACCATGGGGGAGCTGAATCAGCCCTGTTCAAGGGCAGGCAGCTGTATACGAGATCCTGCCTTCTGCCTCCTGTACCCTTTGCTTGACCTGGATGAGCTTTTGATTTAATTGCTTGAATTCTGTTTTCCACTCTCATTTCCTGCAATTTTTCCATTAAGGTATCAAATCTGTGTCTAGATAGCTGCTTGGCCTCCTTGTCAGTGTCATACGTAGTAGCGGTTTCAGGCACTCAAGGTTGGCCGGCCATGTGGGTCGGAGAATTGTACTTAGATCCAGTGCCATCCTTGTCATTCCAGGACTGTTGGGTTTGGTTTCTGGAACCCCTATCTTGTTAAGATCCTCCTCCAGACATTTCACTCAGTTTTTATGGATCAGTCTGTATAAATCGGAGGCTTTTGGTATGGGCAGGGTAGGAGCTACTCGCCTAGCTTCTTGCTGGATCCGTGGCGGAACCAGAAGTCACTTTCCGTACTTTCCAACAAGGAAATGATGAATATGTCATTATTGTGATGCATTTGGCATTTTGTTGTGCAGCTTGTGGCACTTGCAGCTAATTATGCCACAAGTAGTGCAATTGTATCAAGCATGTGATGCAACTCTTTGCAAGTGCAGCCCTGTATGTACAGGTTCTTCTTAGCTCTGGGGTTAGAGACCTAGGTGATCACTAGTGCTGGCAGCACTGGCAATCAAGGGGGCTTCAAAACCATTTATGTATAACCATTTGTGCTGTATATGTATTGTAGCTCAAGGGGTAATGCTCACCTGACTGTTGTGGCTGAGATACAGTCTTCAGGATCCAGGATGGATGCCACCCACAAGATAAATCCTCATCTGGCCAAGGAAGCTGTGTGGCCTTGCATAGATCTCCTGGAGTATGTTTGTACTCACTGGGTAACACCCCATATGTATGTGTAATGAGCCAGGGCTCGGGTTGATGTTCTTTTTTTTTTTTTTTTATTAGTGCTGTGCGGTGCCTCCATAATGTAACCCACTACCTGGCTGCCTGGGTTCGGGGAGAAAACTGTTGCTCGGCATTTTGGCTAGATTTGACTTCTAGTCAGGGGCACCCAAGTAACTCTGGACACAGGAAGCAGTAACTGTAATGTCCAAACCAGGAGTGGGATTCTAGAGTGTGGCTTTTATTCACAACAACAGCAGAATAATAAAGCATAGATGGACCTCCACGGGGCTGCACTCCTGGTAATGCAGACAAACGGAGACCAGAACACATCTTCTTACATACTGCAACCCTCAGGTTCTGAAACACACTGGGCTCTCAGCCCGAACTTGTACTCATCTCTGGATTTCCCTAGCGTGGCACATCTGGCCAGCACTTGGACTACTGTCCATATGGCATGGATATTTATTGGTGGCTCCCTACGCCACCCATGAGCACAGACTGGCTCCATAAAGGGAAAATCTTCCATCTAATCCCATGTCTGGGTACTTTCTGCGAACACTGGCCAAGTGCCCAGGAGAAAGCTAAAGGTGTCCAAACTGAACCCGTAGAGGTAAATCTGGTTACTCCAGATGGGGAAGGGGGGTCTCCCACTTCTTGCTCCCAAATCTATATCTGGCCATTCATTTGGAATCAACACCTTTCCATTTGAACATCTCTGGTTGTAGATTGATATCTTGAAATGTATATCACACTTAACAATCTACAGTCTCTGGAAAATAGTGTCCTGACTGTTAATGATCTTTAAGTGACGATATCCATCCCTGTAGACCCCCACTGATTAGAGGCATTTCAAGCCATACACAACTTAAGTACTGTACTTGGCTGTCCTTTCCTGACCCACAGTAGCAGATACTTAACACAACAGTCTCGGTGAAACACAGGCTCTCTGGCAGAGCTGACTCACCCTGGTTTGCAGGTGCCCACAGGCTTCTCACAGGAAACACAAACATACTTCTTGGTGCCTCAGCACAAATCTTCTTAGGCAGCTTCTCTTCTTCCAGCTGGGCCAGGGGATTGCCCCTGAAGAGTTGGTCTGGTTCCCCCTCGTCCCTCTCAGGGATGGGGCCCTGGAACAACTGGGAGATGGTCTCAACCACTTCATAAGTATTCTTCTGTGTCCTTCTCTGGGGCGAGAACACACACCCACTACAACTGGTAGCTCTGATAGAGCTAAGGGCTCTGAGGGACTGCCCACTGCAGTGCACCTCCTCCCTCCACTGAGTCTCCAACTAGACTACTCAACACTCTCCTGAAGACTGAATTCAAAACCTCCCAACGTTCTAACTAACTCCATGCTGCAACATTCCAAAGTGGCTTATGCTGCTGTGAAAATTCTATATGATGTCATCCCTCCAGCTCAGCTGAGACTGAGGACAGAGTGAGACAGTATGAAATCCATTTAACTGGTATTTCACAAGCTTCCTTCCCTGCCTGCCACTAGATCTAAGTGGGATTCTTGTAATCCCGGGTGACAGGAGGATTACACCCACCCTTGACCAGGAAAATTACTGTCTGCAGTCATTACTTACCCTGCCTAGGCCATCTCACCCTATGTGTTGACTACGGGGAGGTAGCGCTACCTTCTCCCCTACCATGTGCCAGCACAGGCAGACAACACTAAGGGCACTGAGGCCTTCAGCTGACGCATCAGCCTCTACTCTTAGATTTTACTATGGATACCTAGTGGCCCTGGTAGAATTGTCCAGAACATAGCCCTAATAGATCAGTACTGCGGCCCCTGCTGCAGGTCAGGACCACAGACTATCTCTCCCCCCAGCCCTCTAGGGAAACCTATCTGCCTCTAAACTAAATACCCCCCCAAAAAAAACACAAACAGGGGAACCTCCCCCCAACCTTGGACACCTGCAACCAAACACAAGGAGCTAATGCTATACTCTATACATTACTCTCACACTCCCCCACAACCATACCTTTGGAAGGAAAAGTTACACACAGAAAACCACAACATCCTGTACTTTAAACACTACATCTTTAAAGCACTGTGAGAAACTCTGCTGAGTCCCTCCTCCTCCTCCTCTTCTTGTCTTCTTCAGGAACACCTGCAAGAAACAGAAAGACAAAACACACTCTTAATCTGCAAACACAGTCTATCTAACCCCTACTATCAAAACACTGGAGAATCCCCAAAAATATATTTTTTAGAAAAGTAGAAAAACAGTAGAAACAGTAAAATCAGTAGAAAACAATGACATTATTTACAATACACATTATTTGGGGGATTGAGTGCCCTAAAAGTCCCTTCTAGTGACCGCAGTGCCCGAAGGCAAGTCCAATAAAGAGTGTCTCCTGGGCCGGAGCCCGGTGAAGCACAGTTCTAGCAGGCTGAAATCCCGAAGGGGAGAGTCTTTGAGGACAGTTCAAACATCTGGAGTCTACTAGTGTAGGGTGTGTACTGCAATGTCATAAGAATAGAAAAGTCTGGACTTACCAGTCCCTTGTAAAACGAAAATAATACCACATCTGGTTCTCCAGCCGAAGACTTTCCCTGGCAGCATTCTTCTGATACAGCTGGGCAGACATCTTCCAGAAAATGATAGGATGGCACATCTGGAAACTGCTGGGTGATGTCATCTACGAGATGGAACCTTGGAACAGGACAGGAAACAGCTGGTCCAACATCATCCGAAATCCCAGGCGATGAATCAGGATACAGCTGGGCTGGTGTCCTCTCTGGATATGAAGTCATCTGGAAGGGCAAGCAATGGAATCTGGAAAGCCAGTACACTGTAAGACTGATGAATGTGGGGCACCTGGTTCCTGGAACACCAGACTGTCGGAACAACATAGGTACGGCAACGGCTGGATGGCAGCACTGGCTACCACTGCTCTGCTCTTCACTTGGTAGGCATGGACACATTCGCAGGTTGGTCTTTGCATTGTGGCCAGTAGCACAATGGGCCAGATGCTGGAATTATTACCCCATCTGGGCGCTCATAATTCACACTGTGAAAGGTTTCATGTCCCTCTCCATCCACAATTCGAACAGTGTCAATAAACAGTGTCCTACCCACTTTCCACTGGCTGAATTTCAATTGTAACACTCTATTTTTGACATTTCTGTTGGCACCAGGATGCACATGTTTCATTGCCTCTTCTATTATCCAGGATTTCCTGCTTTTTTCAATCTCCTCCCAGACTCTCCGAGGAAAGGTAGGAAAGGATATCCCATAGATTTCATTCACTTTCCTATGAACCAATCTTTCCTCTTTAATGCACTTGGTCAACTTGAGACCTCTGGCCTGGCTTTGGGGCGGACAGTCCTGGTTCAGCCAGCTACGCATACTTAATGCAACATAGAATGGATCTTTAACTCTTCCTTGTGGGGGCAGAGCTGTAGAGTCACTACTCTCTTCTGCTATCGGTTCCTTCGAGGCAAGAGCTTGAGGCCATGGATCCGTACCTTCTTCACAAGGCCACATAGGTTCCCCCTCATCTTCTTCCTCTCTAAGAATCTGTTCCCAGGAGTGAGCAGTCATCCTCACTCCTGAGACTGTCCACTCTTCGCTGGGCGCGGAGGTCCATACCTCCCATTCAAAGGCCTCCCTCATCTCGTCTTCACCTATGAGACTTGGGCTAGGCCCCTCTCTCCAAGGATCTATTGATGCTCCTTCTGCAATGTCTCTCTGGGACCTGGACTCTGATACATCAGTACTCTGTGCAGTCTGTCGATCTGCATCCTCTTACTTTGTGCCACACTCTGAGGGGCCTACCCTATCAGGCTCCGCCTGGTGCTGTTTGCTGCCAACTGCAGATTATTGAAGCTTTGTCCATGTGGGAGCCAAACGAATCTTGGGTGCTCTAATCAAGCCATATTTCTGTAGGCACCCAGAACAGTGAGGTACCATGAAGATGTCCATTCCAGCATTTAAACACATCACACATACTCATACTGGATATCCAGGAATCACCACATGAGGAGACAGTCAGCCCCTGTAGTAACATCTCTCAATATCTCTCAACTTGTTAACTTCTTCTACTATCATAGCCCGGGCATGATCCGGGTAGCGGGCTGGTCCCGAAGCCATGACTGCAGAGAGCACAAGCAAATGCTCACTGTTATTTCAAGTCCCACTCTTTTGGAAAAAAAACTTTTACAAAATGGCTCCCTTGCTGCTGTGTTTACATTACTACCCCACCCTGTAATGGCAGCGGCAGCACTCCTGCGCATCAGCGTTCTGTTTATGAGGTCAAGCCACTGTGCGCGATTTACACCTCCACTGATAAAGTCACTCAAACTGTTAAATTGCACTTGGTTGCTCTCTAGCACATTTATATGATTTTACTGGACTTTTCTTCACTTTTTAAATCACTGTTCTAGCTTAAAGTCCCCTAAAGCCACAGTATTTCATCGCACAGGATTGCCTGCATTTATCATTGCATCTCTCATACAACTCACAGTCTCTCATATGGCTTTGAAAATTATACTGTTGCTGAACCTATAATTATGCTCACAGTCTAATGCTCAGAATTCTTGCTTTAGCTGATTAAACTTGATACAGTCCTTCTTTGCAAAACGATTACACTGCTTCACACAGATTCAGCTGGCTTTAGATTAAAATCACACAGTTTGAGCTGTTTTTTATGATGGTACTCACTTAATCAGTAGCTTGTATTTGCGATGTAAAACGTGTCCTACAGCTGATCTTGCAGGCCTCTGGAATAAAGTGGGTTGGCAGTCCTGCCGATTGTCCCTCTGAACACCTCGCTCTCTTCTCAGATGAATCGGAATGCGGGTTGAGCCCGATTTTTAACAGAAAAGTCTGATTTAACTATTTTTACAACGCTTTCAGTCACCGCGACGCTCCTCCTTGCAAACCTGCTCACACTCTTCTCTCTCTCTCCCTCTCAAACACTGTGCAGTCACTCTAGAGCTGACTTGGGGGCGGGACTGATTACGTCTCATGGCCGCTCGGCCGCCATGCAAATGAGCCTCTCTCTTCTTGTGCACTGCTTCTCCACGGCGATCATTGAGCAGGCAAAATTTAAACTGCAAACCACACTTTTGTTTTTTAACTGTAGCTCCTCGGTGGGAGCACTATTTCAACCATCCATTTTTCATGGCATTTTACTCAGCGACTCTCTTAGTCCATACCACAAGCATTTCCAATGTCTAGGGCACAAATCTTCCTTTGTTTCCCACAGTTTTCCATATTTTTTTCTGTCACTCAACACTTAAAAAGCTGGCAAACATTGAAATTTGATGCAGGACAAGGGCATACACACTCAGGCTTTACTGCTCCTTGGTAAACAGTTGGCACACTTACAGCAGCACACAGCAGCACATTTAGTTGGCAATGCTTCTGCTTTTTGGGCTACCTACTGCCAGACAGCCAAAATGCTAACCACTATCTGAGCAACCTTTCTTCTGTTTTCACCCAATTCTAAACCAAGTCCCAGCGGTAGTCTCCAATTTGTAACCAGCCAGGGCTCGGGTTGATGTTATTATTTATTTATTTTTTTATTAGTGCTGTGTGGCGCCTCCATAGTGTAACCCACTACCTGGCTGCCTGGGTTCGGGGAGAAAACTGTTGCTCGGTATTTTGGCTAGGTTTGACTTCTAGCCAGGGGCACCCAAGTAACTCCGGACACAGGAAGCAATAACTGTAATGTCCAAACCAGGAGTGGGATTCTAGAGTTTGGCTTTTATTCACAACAACAGCAGAATAATAAAACATAGATGGACCCTCACGGGGCTACACTCCTGGTAATGCAGACAAACAGAGACCAGAACACATCTTCTTATACACTGTAACCCTCAGGTTCTGAAACACACTGGGCTCTCAGCCCGAACTTGTACTCTTCTTTGGATTTCCCTAGCATGGCACATCCGGCCAGCACTTGGACTACTTTCCATATGGCATGGATATTTATTGGTGGCTCCTTACACCCCCATGAGCACAGACTGGCTCCATAAAGGGAAAATCTTCCATCTAATCCCATGTCAGGGTACTTTCTGCAAACACTGGCCAAGTGCCCGGGAGAAAGCTAAAGGTGCCCAAACTGAACCCATATAGGTAAATCTGGTTACTCTTGCTCCCAAATCTATACCCAGCCATTCATTTGGAATCAACACCTTTCCATTTGAACCTCTCTGGTTGTAGATTGCTATCTCAAAATGTGTATCACATTTAACAATCTACAGTCTCTGGAAAATAGTGTCCTGACTGGTAATGATCTTTAAGTGGCTATATCCATCCCTGTAGACCCCCACTGATTAGAGGCATTTCAAGCCATACACAACTTAAGTACTGTACTTGGCTGTCCTTTCCTGACCCACAGTAGCAGATACTTAACACAGTCTTGGTGAAACATAGGGTCTCTGGCAGAGCTGACTCACCCTGGTTTGCAGGTGCCCACAGGCTTCTCATGGGAAACACAAACATACTTCTCGGTGCCTCAGCACAAATCTTCTTAGGCAGCTTCTCTTCTTCCAGCCGGGTCAGGAGATTGTACCTGAAGAGCTGGTCTGGTTCCCCCCCCCGCATCCCTCTCAGGGCTGGGTCCCTGGAACAACTGGAAGATGGTCTCAACCACTTCAGAAGTGTTCTTCTGTGTCCTTCTCTGAGGTGAGAACACACACCCACTACAACTGGTAGCTCTGATAGAGCTGAGGGCTCTGAGGGACTGCCCACTGCAGTGCACCTCCTCCCTCCACTGAGGCTGTGTTCACACTACAGCACGGTAAGGGAAACTGTTTTTTAAAATGCATTAATTACCATGCTGTAGTATCTGTGTTCTAGCATCCGCACTGCTGCCAGCGTGTTGTAAACCGTTATTAGAAATGGTTTACAGCATTCGCACTACTACTCTGCACCGAATTACCTGTCAGCTGATTTAGATGTGGGAACATCCAGCTTCATTTCGGGAAACCGTGCTTGAGCGTCTGCACTATAGGTAAATCTGAGTTAACTTCTGAAATGTTTTTAAAACCGTGTTTAAGCCTAGGTCTTATCAGGCAAGGTTTTAAACACGGTTTTAAAAAACGGATTCCAATGCATGCTAAGTGTGAACACAAACCGTGCTAGGGCACTTTAAAATGGTTTAAGCTGCCTAAACCATTTTAAATAGCCTAGTCTGAACAAGGCCTGAGTCTCCAACTAGACTACTCAGCACTGTCCTGAAGACTGAATTCAAAACCTCCCAACGTCCTAACTCCCTGCTGCAACATTCCAAAGTGGCTTATGCTGCTGCAAAAATTCTATGTGATGTCATCCCTCCAGCTCAGTTGAGACTGAGGACAGAGTGAGACAGTGTGAAATCCATTTAACTGGTATTTCACAAGCTGTCTTCCCTACCTGCCACTAGATCTAAGTGGGATTCTTGTAACCCCAGGTGACAGGGGGGTTACATATGTGTTCTGTGTCAGATCCCCCAAAGAGCTTAAACCAAGATAGTGAATTTCTGAACATGACTAAAAGACCTTCACCTGACTAGGTTTAAAATCTGACAACTGGTTATGCTTAGAGAACATTAGAAGAAGAAGAATCAGCATTTATATAGCGCTTTTCACACACAGTATCCCAAAGCACTTTACAAGCAATGCTAGACTGGTAGTGAAGTGACTGAATGTGTGGTGGCAGCCATATCGCACATCATCACCCACACACAGCCTGGATAATTACATGAACCAGTTTATGGGAATGGGAATGTTGGCCAGGACACAGGGAATGTTCCCTGCTCTTTACAAAGAGTGCTCTGGGTTCTTTTACTTCCACCTGGACACCCACCAGGATGGCAGAAGGGACCTCGGTTTAACGTGTCATCCGAAGGACGGCACAACCCAGCAGTACAGCACCCCCCCAATACTGCACTCGGATGCCAGCGATTTTTAGGTGCAAGTCCATCCCGGTGTGGGATGAGAACCCACGACCTTCTGGTCCAGAGACAGATGTGCTACCAACTGAGCCACGCTGACACCTTTAAGTGAATATGATACTGAAAATGATGCTTTGGGAATGTTTCTACTGCTGTTGACTGTACAGTATGTTGTAAATGTGTAAGTTCTGTAGACAGAACCATACTTTGATATCCAGATTCCAGTTGTGTTTTATCTTGAGGGACTTTCTGACTGCATGTTTTGAATGCATGAAATGTGTAAACTGGCAGAGGCCCTCCCTGGTCTCGACAACTTTTGTAATGCCCAATTATGGTTTTGAACACCTCTGTAAATAAATTCCAGGCCTGCTTATTCACAAGTACAGTACAATTCACATTAAACGGTTGCACCAATTAGTTGGTTTTATATTGTTTTTAATGTCGGAAAAGCATTGGTAACTTGCATTGGGTTGTTTTTGACACTTAACCAGCACAAGAGCAACTTGTATAAAATGTTTTTGTGACCTAACTGGAATGCATCTGCAGTTTTGTCTCAGTCCAGTGCACAACAGAATTTCAACTCTTAGGCAATAGTTTTTGTAAGGATTTTTGTTGGCTCCACCAATGCTTATGCAGCTAATTGAGAACTGTTAAAGCAGCTAGTCGATCAGACAGTTTAATGAACTGCAGTGTTATAGTGTTGCAATAAATGGTTTGGCCATTTTTGCCATAGAAATATAGTGATGTCCGATATCCATAAAAGCATTGTTCTGATGTCAGCAAGTAATAATACCATCAATCTGACATCAGATCAATGATAGTACGACTCCTGATCTCTCAGTTCCTCTCACAGATTAAGACTGCCATTCAAACTGTGAAAAGAGACACGCTATAAACAGACATGGCAAGGGTTAATTCAAAAAGGGAGTGGGGCAGACCATTCACAACAGTGGCTCCAGTGTCAACTAATAAACCACTGCTTGGGTGTGAAAGGTAAGTAAGTAAATATTTATTTCTTGAGCGCCCAATCTTGGAGGCTCTGGGCACTTCACAGAAGGGTGCAGTGAACAAACATGAACTCCCACATTCCACTCCCTCTCTGGCTCAACACTAGATGATGTAACCACATTTAAGTACCCTGGGCTATGGCTAGACAAAAATCTAGACATCGGAGTACACATTGACATCATCCACAAAAAATTACTCTTTAGACTCAGTGCTCTGTACAGACACTGCAGCTGCCTGTCACAGCAAGCCAGGAGAGAAATCATCCAAAAGATGATTATCCCTGTCTTTGATTTCAGGGACATAGTCTACAACTCCGCCCCTAAAACCACCCTAACCAGACTGGACTCTCTCTTCAATTCATTCTGCCTCTACATACTTGACTGCCTCCCATGTACTCACTGCTGTGACCTCTATTCACCGCTCTTCTTTCCCTCTTTCCATGCCAGATGCCTGTCACAGATCGCCAGTTTAATTGGGAAGTTCTGGCTCAGTTCTCTGTCACCCTATTTGTCCTTCCTCTTATCGACCCTTCCCTTCCCTCCCCTCCCCTCCTGCTATACCCTCCGCACCTCTACACATAGAACTCCAGCCCTCCCACCAAGGTGTACTACATCTGGTTGTCCTGCCTTCTTGTTTAAGTTCCCAGATATCTGGAACTCCCTCCCACTAGAAATTCGCTCAGCTGAATCCTGCCACTCACTTTCACTCCTCCTCCATAAGCATACTACTCATTGCTGCAACTGCACCTAACACCCTTCTCTGCCTAATTAATTTTCCCATCACCCTGCCCTCGCTTCCTTCTTTCCCCCCCGCCTTACCTCCCCATTTCCAGATTACCTCCAGCTTGTGCCTCCACTCCCCATTACAAGGTTACCTCTCGCAGGAGCCTCCTTCTCCTCTCTACCCCGTCTCCCCTCCTATCCCCCCACTACCCCTCTCTTCCCCCCCCCTCCTCCTTATCTGCCAGGTCCTGTTCCCTTGCAGGGTTCTCAGCATCCTGAAGGGGACTAGTTCTTGGGTTGCCCTCTTCCTTTCCCCTCTCTCCCTCCACCTATTCCCCCACTACTCCCCCTTATCTGCCAGGTCCTGTTCCTTGGAGGGTTCTCAACATCCTGACTGGGAATAGTTCTTGGGTTGCCTCTTCTTCTCCCCCTCCCCTCTCTCTCTCTCCACCTGTCCCCCCCAATTCTCCCCCTCCCTCCACATTATCTGTGGATCCTGTTCTCTTGCAGGGTTCTCAGCATACTGAAGAGGACTAGTTCTTGGTTACCTCTCTCTCCCTTCCCCTCCCCTCCACCCTATCTACCATGTCCTGTTCCCTTGCGGGGTTCTCAGCATCCAGAAGAGGGCTAGTTCTTAGATTGCCCTCTTCCCTTGTGGGGTTCTCAGCATCCTGAGGGGGACTAGTTCTTGGATGCCTCTCTTCCCTCCCTCCCCCCTCCTTACCCTACCCTTCATCTCCTCTTTTGTGCTATAACTGACTTTCTCTTGATTCTAAATTAGTACTTGTTAGCCCTGAGCTCAGCCTACCACTTCTAGGTGTTCTCCATCTTCTGACCTATACCTTACGGGTTACCTGTCCTTGGTTTATTACTGTGTATTCTATATCTGCATTTTGTTTTGCTCTTCCCGGTTTGTCTCATCCAATTGTCTCTGACCTTAGTTATCTGTCACACTCCTTTTATGCAATCAGAGCAGTGCAAGAGGAGTTTGTAAAGTTGGGGAGGGGCCTTAGACAAGTAGCACATACGGTAACCTTCTCAGAGGTGCTGCCTGTCTATGGCAAGGGTGATGCTAGGGTACTCCTCACCAGGGAATTCAATGAATGGTTGAAAAACTGGTGTGGAGCTCAGGGTTTTGGCTTCATTGGGGACTGGGGAGCCACCTGGAGGGATGCAGACCTATACTGATGCAATGGTCTGCATCTGTCCAGGGGGGGACCCAGGATCTTAGATGAGAGGTTTAAATGCTTCATTGGCAAGCATTTAAACTAGCCAAGGGGGGAGGCACTGAAAAGGAGCAGGGAAATCCCAGTCTCCCCCCACAAAACACGGTAATTAGTGAGGTAAACACCAAGGTAGAGAAGTCATTAGGGAGCAGGACAGAGGTAAATGTAAAAAAAGGCAAAGGTAGTAAGGACAGAAATGGGGCTCAAAGGGGGTAAGGCCATTAAAAAGTGGAGGATGATGAGTACCAATGCCCATAGTCTGTGTAGCAAGCTCCCTGAACTAGTGGCCTTGATAGAAGAGGGTTGCCTGGATATTGTGGCAGTCACAGAAACATGGTACACAGAGAACTATGACTGGGATGTCAACATACCAGGATACACACTCTACAGGAGGGACAGGGAGGGTAAAAGAGGAGGAGGAGTAGCTCTCTATGTAAAAGAAGGGATCAAAGCAACAGAACTAAAGAGTAAACAGGGAGCAGATGAGACACTCTGGGTCACTCTGGAGACAGGAAATGGCACCACAATCTGCATGGGGGTTGTATACAGACCCCCATTTCAGGGAGGAGGGACTGGACAAGGAAATGATAGAAGGCTTCCTTAGAATGGCAGAAAAAGGGGAGCTATTGTTGATGGTGGACCTGAATATGCCAGAT
This sequence comes from Neoceratodus forsteri, assembly GCA_016271365.2. Lineage (NCBI taxonomy): Eukaryota > Metazoa > Chordata > Ceratodontiformes > Ceratodontidae > Neoceratodus > Neoceratodus forsteri. Next base: position 1,447,872,203 of record CM028130.1, on the reverse strand, counting down.
GTTAACTGGAGCACATTTGCTGCAGGCACATCCAAGGGCAGGGTCATTCTTGATGCCCTACAGGGGGCATGCCTCAGACAGCTAGTATTGGAACCCACTTGGGAGGGAGCAATCTTAGACCTGGTACTCTCAATGGGGACAGAGAAAGAATCTCAGATTTAGAAGTGGTAGCCATCTGGGAACAAGCGACCACCAAACAGCGTGGTTCACGATAAACACAGCCATACAATCTTGCTACAAAAGCAAGAGTATTGGACTTTAGGAGGGCTGACTTTGGGAAAATTGAGAGTGCCTCAGAAAGCACTAGCAAACAGGCAAGAAGGAGGGTGGAGGAACAATGGGGAGTAATCAAAACAGCCATCACAGAGGCAAAAGCCTTTTTGTAAAGCAAATCAACAAAACACAATGAAGGAAAAATGCTATGGTTCTCAAAAGAGGTGGCAGGAAAGTTAAGGAGAAAAGGATAGCACTCAGGATATATAAGGAAACACAGAAGGAGCAGGACAGAGAACTTTATCAGTTAAAGCAGAAAGAGGCTGGGAAGGCAGTCAGAATAGCAAAGGCCCAAACTGAGGAAAAGATAGCCAACTCTGTTAAGAAGGGGGATAAGACCTTTTATAGGTACATTAGGGAGCGAAGAAAGACCAAAGGAGGGATACTGAGGCTTAATAAAGGGGAGGGAATGTGGGTAGAGGGTGACAGTGAAAAAGCAGGGATACTGAACGAATATTTCTGTTCAGTATTCACAAAGGAAGAGGAGGGAGAGGTACCTAAACCAAACAAGAGAAACACTCTGAAGACGGGAAGTCAATACCAGTCCATTTACAGAAGAAAGGGTTCTGAAAGAACTAATAAAATTGAAGGTGGACAAAGCAATGGGGCCTGATGGGATTCACCCAAGAATTCTAAAAGAACTAAGGGTAGAACTAGTGACACCGCTGACTACTCTCTTTAACAAATCATGGGAGGGTGGGGTGGTACCTGAGGACAGGAGGAGGGCAGATGTGATTCCTCTTCACAAAAGTGGGAGCAGGACAGAGGCAGGAAACTACAGGCCAGTTAGTTTGACCTCAGTGGTGGAAAATGATGGCATCACTTCTGAAGGAAAGAATTGTTGAGTACCTAGAGGCCAGTGGGGCACAGGACCCAAGGCAGCATGGATTCACGATGGGAAGGTCATGTCAGATGAATCTAATAGATTTCTTTGACTGGGTGACCAAAGTAGTAGACCAGGGAGGGGCTGTGGACATGGCCTACCTAGATTTTAGCAAGGCATTTGATTCAGTCCCACACAAAAGAGTAATACACAAGTTAGCCAGCTTTGGAGTGGGTCCCAAGGTGGTAGCCTGGATAAAAAATTGGTTAGACAACAGGATGCAAAGGGTAGTAGTAAATGGAATCCACAGTGAAGAAAGGAGGGTTACTAGCAGGGTACCGCAGGGTTCAGTACTGGGACCGATCCTTTTTAATGTCTTTATAAGTGACATTGCAGAGGAACTGGAAGGAAAAGTATGTCTCTTTGCAGATGACACAAAGATCTGCAACAGGGTTGATACACAAGATGGAGTGAAAAGGATGAGAAGGGACTTGGCAAGGTTGGAGGAATGGTCAAATGTAAGGCAGCTCAGATTCAATGCAAAGAAGTGCAAGGTAATGCACCGGGAAACAAAAACCCAGGAGAAGAGTACACAATGGGGGGTGAGATACTGACAACGTTAAAAATGGAAAGGGACCTGGGGGTAATTATATCAGATGACCTTAAGGTGGGCAAGCAATGTGAGAAGGCAGTAGGGAAGGCTGGGGGGATATTGGGATACATAGGAAGAGGCATCAACAGTAGAAAACAAGCAGTTGTTATCCCTCTGTACAGACAGTTGGTGAGACCCAATCTGGAGTACTGTGTGCAGTTCTGGAGACCCCATCTCCGCAAAGACATAGACAGAGTGGAGGCTGTCCAGAAGAGGGCAACCAAAATGGTGCAGGGTCTGCACCAGAAGACATAAGATGAAAGACTAAAGGAGCTTAATATATATACCCTTGAGGAAAGGAGGGAGAGAGGGGACATGATAGAAACTTTTAAGTACCTCAAGGGAATCAACAAAGTCCAAGAGGGTGGCATCTTTCAGAAAAGGAGATGTGCAAGAATAAGGGGGCACAATTTGAAGATAGAAGGGGTACGGCTCAGAGGTAATGTGAGGAAGTATTTTTTCACAGAGAGGGTTGTAGATGCATAGAACAGCCTTCCTGAGGAGGTCGTGGAGTCAAGAACAGTGGGAGAATTCAAGAATGCATGGGACAGACATAAGGCAGTCCTAGTGGGGGGGTAGGAGGAAGTAAGCTGTTGGTTAACTAGGATCTGCAGCTTATCTGTTAGGTAGGAAAATGGGCAGACTAGGTGGGCCAAGCAGTCCTTATCTGCCGTCAAATTCTATGTTTCTATGTTTCTACTGTCTGTTGCCATGGATTGAAATGAACTGCATCATTTACTGTACCTTATGTATCCGAATTAAAGTGTTTTCACTTTTTATTGCTATTTTTTTTGTTTTATCTCGCCACTCTGTAACCCCCCCCCCAGACACTTCTGGAAATGAGCTGTTCACAGCTCATGTAGTCTTTCCTGGTGAAATCTTTTCAAATAAAATAGCTATATACAATAAACAAACATCAACAAAGCAATAAAACTCTATACAATCATCTCAAAAACAACAGTGCTTCAGTAATGAACAAACTACAGCTGGCTTCCAAAGGCTTCTCTAAATAGATGTGCCTTCAGACCCTGATTAAAAGCCTGCACCAAAGGAGCCTCCCTTAAAGATCTTGAAAGCTAGTTCCAGAGGGCCATGCCAGCCACCTCGAATGCACGATCTCCTGAGATTTTCAATCATGCCCTCGGAACCACTAGGAGTCCCTTGATAGAGAAGCAGAGTGAGCACACAGGGTAAACAGGGATCAAGAGGTCACTCAGATAGCCATGGTCCAACCCATATAGGGTCTTATAGGTGAGCAAGCCTACCCTGAAGATGATTCTCCACCCCAACGGCAGCCAGTGTAGGTCATGCAGGACCAGGGTCACATGGTTAGACCTCAGAAGGCCTGTCAGCAACCTGATCACTACGTTCTGCATCAGCTGCAGGTGACAGGGAATCCCCCCACTGATCCCAAAGTATACAGTGTTACTGTAGTTGAGCCTTGCTGTCACAAAGGCATGCACCAGTGAGGGCAGGTCACCAGGCGGAATTAAGGCTGTAATCCGGGTGACATTCCTTAAATGGTAAAAAACGCTGTGGATGATGGATGACACCTGAGCCTCAAGTGTCAATCCATCATCAAGGATGACATCCAGATTTCAGGTAACTGACTGTCTCTGAAATTGACACCCAGTGAAATCGGGTGGAATCAGCTAAAATTTGAGGCTTATGTGGATGTGTGTATGGGGGTGGGGGATAAGGATGGCTGGGATCAGGAGACATTGTGTGTGTGTGTGCGCATGTGTTTGTATGTGTGTGTGCATGTAAATGAGAGACTGTAAAAAAACAGAGGCAAGCAAGAAAGGACCACTCCAATTGGTTGGGCATGCTTCCTTAATCTATAATATAAAATAAAGAATTATATACACTGATTTCAATGTGTAATCAAGGCTAACCAGTTATTATACAGGCGTTATATTGCACAACCAATCTGGGGTGCACAGTCCCTTTGCCAGTCACCTGGCAAAACAATCTGTGTAGCTCACAGAGTTTATGTACCATAACATCTGTGTACAATCTCTGCATTCCTCCAGTTAAAGATATCACACAATCTAGCAAGTCCAGTTTTCCAAGACCAACACTGCAGTGAACATGCTTGTCTGCAGTCCTCACTCAACTCCAGTACAACTTCTTACAAACATTCATTACTGTCACGTACTCACATCCTCCTTGGGATATGTATGCTACTGGCATACGTGAGTTATTGTGCACTGGATATAGGAGTTGCAAAGTAAGGGAGAGTGAAGATAGAAACTGGTACAAAATCAACCCTAAGAGCCATAGCCACTGAGTGGCTGGCATATGTATGATTAACTCATTGCCATCCCATGCAGATGCACCCCCCCATCCTAGTCTACACCTAATGGGATCTTCAGATCTGAGCTTCCCCGATCCACATGTGGACCATTGCATGGGAAGGGAGTAGACCAGGGGGTTGAGCTGGGCCAGACAGGAAGCCCTGATCAGCTTGAGAGTGGGTCCCATGCACCATGTGAGAAACGGATTGTGGGACATGGTAGTTCTGGATTTCCATTTCACAAACTACAAACAAAAAGACCGCGTACACTGACTGAGTGGTACTGCCGAATGGTACAAGGAACGATGTGTACAAACTGACAAAAAAGTGTTGAAGTATAATTTATTGAAACAAGAATCATGCCATTAGCTAGTCTCTCAGCACTAAAAACAGATTCCCTTTCTGCACTGCCATGTCCCCTTTTGAGCAAACAGAATATTTTTTTTTTTACAAACGTAAACAATTTGCCCCCCAGCCTCCCAACCCTTCATGATATATCAGAGGCCTGGAGTCAAGAGCTGGGGTTGGGGGGGCATCAGAACCCAAAATCATTCTGGGGTGGCTGACCCGTGGGTTGGCCAAGACTTATGGTAGGTTCCAATAAAAGCAATGAAGGCAGAGGACAGAATGCAGAGGCAAAAGTAAAGAATTTATTGGCAATAATTCAGACTACATCAGCCAGACTCTCAAGCACTTTGTCTAGCTCTGGGATTTTCACAAGGCCCCATAGGAAATCCCAGTGTGCGACAAAATACTGGAGCATCTGGCTGATGTAGCCTGTGTTATTGCCAATAAATTCTTTAATTCTTTACTACCTCTTCGTTCTCTGCGCTGCATTCATTGCTCAGTGTGGCTGGTAGGCTTGCTGAGCCTAGAGGCAGCACAACCAACTTTTCCTCTACACTTCCCCCATGTTTGTTTATGGCAGGGGTCTCTTGGTATAATCTGAGCACCCTAATAGAAGGCTACTCAATGCACACATCCCGCTGTGTATGGCAATGGAGAACAGCCATACCCACTTGGCTTTGACAGACCCTTATCCTTTATGTATCATTGCTTTTCAGGTCTGGGACACCATCTGCATGTGGTGGAGCTTAAGCTACAGTTGCAAAGAGGGCTTCACACCTTTGTACATCTGGAGCTAAATTTTCCAGCTGTGTAAGGGTGTGTAGGTCTGTGCGGATCAGGCATGAAGTCCTTTTTTACCACCACATTGCTATACTACTGTCAACATAATCATAAAGCATTTTGAAACTGCTAGACATGTTGGTGTGCGAAGGTTTTGTATTTCAGTCCAACAATCATTTATCATAGCGTTCTGTAACTGTTTAACATTTCTCACATCATGTTAAATTCAGACAAGCATTTGTCAATGCTGAATGTTTCCTTGCATGGTGTATGTGTCAGGGGTGTATTAAAGTTATGAGCCTGTGTTAGCAAAATGCAACGTAGCCTGATAACTTTATTGTTTTCATATTTTTATGCCACGTGTTCAACATAGCCTTCTTATGACCCCGCCTCATGAGCAATGGTGGAGAAAATGTTCAGCTCTTGCTCAAAAGGTGGTTTAGTGCAGCAACTGTGAAATCACCTTTCAGGATGCGAGAACAGATTTGAAAAATTACAGCTCTCATATTCATGAGGTGCTGTGAAGAAATGGCTATGCTGAAAATTTGGGGTCATAACACATGCAGATGTATGTCTGTGTTTCTTTATGTTTGCATGGAAATCTACCTAAGCAGAATGCCTGAATGTAAGCATAGAATGTATGTGGGCATGGTTACATCACCCTGTTAACTTTGCATGTCTCAAACAATTACAGAACTAGAAGGGTTAAGGAACTTACTGCGCTGACGAGTCTTCCTGAAGTCTTCACCAGCCACAAGCAGAAAGCGGTTACCGGGACAGAGAAACAGCAACAGAGGTGGCTGTAATGGGCACAGACACTCGTTGCAGTCAGCCCACCAAAGTAAGGTTAATAAAGGGACTTACCTGCTGCAGGGTGCCTGGGTAGTTGTCTGAAGCAGTGACGCCAAGGCACCTGTAAAATAAAACATAACAAAAAGGGTCACAAAGGATTTGCAGCTCTTATGAGGTCCAGTAGGGTGAAAGGGACAGGACAGAAATAAAACTAATACTTATCTGATTAAGATAGAAGCCCTCATCTGGTCAGACCTGCAAAAATAAAAGAAATAGGTTAGTTAGATGAAAAAGCAGTAAGCAAAAGGAGAGAAAAGAGAGTAAGGTTAGGAGAAGGGGGGGCTCAGCTGGGACCCTTTGCCCTTAGTGGTGGCTAACTAGCGAGTAATTTAGTTAGTAGCCCAAGTGGGCTAGTGGAGGCTAGCAGCCTTTCTGTAGAAATAAAAGTGCCATTGGTGGTCAGTGGGGCTTGCAAATGCCCTGTAAAGGGGGCCACAATATAAAGATAGCCCAGGTGGCCTAGTGGGCTAGCCCCGATGTTCTGAGGCCAGCGTTTATGTTAAAATACATTTTAAACCCTTCCTGAGTCTAAGAGTGGCTTCCCTGAGCCTCGGTTATGCTGTGGGCAGTGATGAGGGGTTTATTTGTAGTGGCAGCAGAGGAGCAAGTTGGGCTGCTGGGCAGCCTACTGATAGCACAACTGCGCTATAGTGAGAGTGCCTGCAGGTGCTCTAGAACTCCCAGCCCCTACAGAGCTTAGGCTGTGGCCTACTCTGCATGGGTGGGAGACAGAGAAAGTCATGAGCCAGTGGGAGGAGGAGGAGGAGGCATGTAATGAAAGCACCTCCTCCCCACCTTCCTGATCACTGCTTCAACAGCAGTTTTTTAATTAATTTATGCCCCACGGGGCTTAGGAGGAGGCAGACTGGGCACAAATGGAGCCAGTGGGAGGTGGAGGAGGCATGTAGGAAAGTGCCTCCTCCCCACCTTTCTGATCGTCACTCCGGTGGCAGTTATTTTGTTTAAATTATGCCCTACAGGGTTAAAGAAGGGAAGCCAGGGGCCAGAAAGCAGTAAGATGCTGCTGTAAAGTAAAGTATTTCTGGTGGCACTGGTGAGAGCCCCGAAGGGTGGTACAAGCAGGCAATGGGGTTGAGGAGGAGTGTGAAGGGTGGCAGGAGCCACCAGGAGTTAAAGCTGCATCATGGCATTAGTGAGAGGTGTTCCTGTGTAGTGCAGGGTGGAGGAGCCACCAGAATTGGAAGTCACATGGTGGCTAAAAAATGTGAAGTGGGGGGGTTTAAGAGAGAGCGAGAGAGTGCGAGGAGACAGCGCAGCTGGTGCCACGTAAATGAAAGCTGTATGGCTTATTAAAATGGCCAGCTTATTTGGGGAACCAAGCGTATGGTGAATGATTCAAATTTCTTTTTATCTGCATTATCTGCATTTTATACTATTTATGACGTTGTGAATATATGACCTATTTTGTTTAACTGTTTGTTAGGCACTTTGGTTGTTGAAAAGCACCATATAAATAAAGAATTATTATTATTATTATTATTATTAACTCTTTATCCCTACAGAACATCAATAAAAAACCTGCAGACTGACTATCAAAACCAAATCTTGGTTCACCCCAAACAGCCCAGTCCAAAAGTTATGCAAGACAAAAAACATGGTATCTGGTATGCTATGCATGCTAAAGAACCAACCTGACCCTCTAGTAATCAAAACAGCAAATTATGTACAACTTATCGGAAAACTGTGAAATAGACAGTGGTGGTACACTCTGGTGTTAGAGTTTCTGTTAATAAATAATACCAGGCATTTACTTTTGTAGTAACTCATTTATTTATAGCTTTGCCCATCCAGGTCCTACTGAAAGCTTTGACTTTATTTATTTGCAGTTATAATCCATTTACGGGTCCAACAAACAGAGATGCCAGCAGAGTGATAGTGCAAGGCAAGGCAAATTGTATTTGTTTGGCACCCAATCCAGATAGCTCAGGGCACCTTACAGCAATAAACAATAAAAGCATCATAAAACAGCATAAAATGACTAAACAGAGCATTAACTATAAAAAAACAAATATAAATGAACAACTAAAGAGTTACACTAAACCATAAGTTCTCAGTCTTTGCTATAGTGAGCCTCCTCTAAGCCATGGAAAAGATCTTGATCCTCCCCCTAATACTGAAATAATCTTGGGCCTCCCCATTGTAAAATAGCATACTCTGCACAGTTCATCAGGAATAAAGTGAAACGCCTTTGAGTAGCTGGCTGTCATCATTTTATTCAGTTTATTGTAACCTCCCCCTCCCCAGGCCAGCCTACTTGCTCTGCTATTTTGACTCTTGAACCATTGTTACCCCTTGTTGCAATACCTTCATGGTCAGACTGCTTTCTCTGTCTGTTTCCCCATATCTGAAATAACCTTCCTGTCCACCTCTTGACTCTATCTCCCTATTATCTTGCTCTGAAGCAACTCGTTTTTGCTCCTTCTTGCTCTTCCTCCTAGTACCTCTTTTCTTAACCATTGTATTTGGGCTGTTCTGCCCCCAAGTCTAATTGATCAATCGTTAGCTGTCATTATTTGTTCATTTTTCTTTTTTTTTTTACTGTTGTCCATTTTGTATTGCATGACTGTTTTACAGTTACTTTTTGAATTGTATTCACACCCCACCCTTCCTTGGGCACACCTGAAATTAACCTTGGCTCAGGGCACCTTTGCTGGTCAGGGATATGTTAATAAATACATAAATACACCTACTATTATCCTCTTTCAGTTAGCCTCATCCCTTCAAACAAAATATCTAAAATGCAAAATTTAAATACAGTACTTTTTCAGACTTGCGTGAGCCTCCCCTGGAACAGGATGGGGCCTCCCCAGGGAGGCTGGCCTCACCATTTGAGAAACCCTGCACTAAACTAATTTACATAGGCCTGTGCAAATAAATTGATCTTCAACTGGTTCTGTGAGGCCCCCATAGTTCGGGCAGATCATACATCCTCTGGCAGGGAGTTCCCTGGTAAAGGGGCAGTGATCCCACATGCCCTGTTCCCAGATTGCTTAAGATGGGAACATTTTACCTGAAGCAAGCCCGCATCAGTGGAGCTGAGGGGTGAATAGGTCTGTAGGACATCCAAAGATCTTTAAGGTAGCTTGGACCCAAACCATGTAGGGCTTTGTATATTTGCAAGTATATCTTGAAGGTGATATGCCACTGAACTAGCTACCAGTGCAGATCACACAACACCCACATGATGTGGTCCCTCTGAGAAGTTACCACCACCAGCTGGTCCACAGCATTCTGGAACAACTGCAGAATGCAGACCTCCAGATAACCCTAAATAAAGAGTATTGCAGTAATCCAGTTTGGAGGTGACAAAGGTGTGGACTATCATCTCCAAGTCAGCTGACGCTAGATGTGGCTTGATCTGGGCAATATTACAAAGAAGGTAAAAGCCATTCCTGTCTATTGCTGACACCTGTTATTCTTGTGTCAGCTTGCAGTTCAGAACAATGCCCAGATCCTTCACCACACCCATAGCTTGAAGCTTCTGACCATTCACAAATGGTAAAAGATGGTCACCACTTGTCATTACCAACCCATGCTGGCCTGCCTTGACAGTCATAACCTCTGTCTTACCTGAGTGGAGACGTAATCAATTGGAGACCATCCAGTCATTAATTTCTTACAAAAACAAAAGACTGTGCATATGGAGAGCAGCTTAAGATGCAAAACATGTTATTCTGTAGCACACTCACAGTAAATAATAAAGAAAATGCTCATGCACTGTAGCTTGGTGCTATTACATTCATTTAAAAAAAGATATTGATAAGAATGCCAAAACGCCCCTATGTAGCGTCTATTATCATAGGTTTCATCAAGGGGGTGGTGCCATGTTCAAAACAAATCACTTAGATACCCCATCATCTTAACATTCCTTCATGCAAAATGCAACATTTAAAGTGGTAAACAGAAGCAAGTAGTTGCATTATATTTAATAATTATGCTCCCACATTCCCATTCTACGTATATGTATACGGGCTGGCAGTATAACCTAGAGGCTAGAGGAATGAGGTGTGAACGAGCTTGATACATCCAGCAGACGAGACCTGGGTTTGATTCTCACAACTTCCACTTGCATACTGTGCGACTCTGAACAAGTCACTTAACCGTCCAGTGCTCCCAGGTCACCCCTGAAAACAGGCACTTGTGCCTAGTGGGCCTTACCTGGTTACCAAAGACTAAAATAAAAAAAATAAAAAAATATTACTGTCATTGTTAAAATGATTTTATGTTTTTTCAAAAAGTAGTGCAAATCCCAACTTTTAAAAGTATATGATCATCTGATTAATTAAATAATCCATTCACCAGTGACTATAGTTCAAACAACATAAAGTGCATTGTTGGTGAGTTAAAATTAATGTAATTACAATCCTATCTGGTGAGCTGTATAAATATATTATTTCATTTTTAATATTTAATAATTGATCCTTTTGAATCTTACAAACAAAATGTAATGCATTTACGTCTAGTAAGCCAGGTCTCTTCACTCTTACAAGGAGGATATCAGTTTGTGACATGTGTGTGTGTGTGGGGATTCTGCATGAAACAAAGTCATACAACCTCACTAATCCTTAACTTAGACAGATGATTAAAGCAAGCAGCAGAGGATATAAATACCACTACTAAAGATAATCACAAATAACTGGATATTGTAGTATTATAATATCAGGAGCTGTAACAAGATCCAGTAAGTTCTAATATAATAATTTACCCTGAGAATGATCACTACAAAATTATTTGAGCTAAAACATTATGAAAAACGAGAGTGACATAAAGCACACCAATATGCAGAGGCACCTCTTCAAATTTAAATAAAGCCCAATTAAGCAGTGCCAACTGCATGTTAACACAAGAATTGTTAGTATCAAAATTTCCACAGAGGGGGGTATAGTAGTGAATGTGTTACACAAGCAAGGGAAAAGACAGATGGTTTAGAGAGGGAAACTTTATTAGCTCCCAATATTAGAAATAAGAATAAGAATTATGAATGGAATAGGACAAGCAGACCTGTTTTTGTTACTACCTTTGCTCCTCAAGTACACTTAGTTAAAGATACTGGGATGCGCAATTGGCTCAGCTCCAGTCAGTACTATGGGGATCTGCAGCGGGTGGTCAAGGGACGGACACAGAAAGGTAGCCGCAAGAGCTGTTTTATTGTACTCCGTGGTTTTCTCGGCTCTAGAGAGAAAGGTAAATCTTTTTGCAGATGACACCAAACCCTGCAATAGGATGGACAACCTAAAGGTGGTGGAGAGAATGTGCAGAGAACTGAGAAAACTAAAGGAGTGATCAAGGGTATGGCAGCTGGGTTTCAATACATAAAAATGCAAAATCATGTTATGGGGAGAGGTATTGATGGTCACCAAACAGGAAAGAGACCTGTGACTAATCATAGTTGATGACCTCAAGGTGGCTAGGCAGCGCAACAAGGTACTAGGTATGGTCAGTGGGATGTTGGGTGCATAGGGAGGAGTATCAGCAGCAGAAGGAGGAAGGTGGGGTTGCCACTGTATAAATATTTGGTGAGACACCACCTGAAGCACTGTGCCAAGTTATGGAGACCACATCTCAAGAGATAAAGTCAGGGTGTAGGCTGTCCAGAGGAGGGCAACTGAAATGTTGCAGGGGCTGCATTAAAAGCCCTATGAGGAGAGACTAAGGGATCTTAGTATATACACTCTGGAAGAGAGGAGGGAGATGGGAATATGATAGAGACCTATAAATACTTCACAGGGTTGAACAAGGTACAGGGCAGGGAGTATTTTTCAGGGGAGAAAGTGCATGAGAACAAGGGGACATGCAATGTAGCTGGAAGGTGGAAAATTTAGAAGGGATGTGAGGAAGTACTTCTTCATAGAAAGTGTGGTGGATGTCTGGAACAGTCTTCCAGTGGAGGTAGTGGGGGCAAAAACAGTGGTGGGTTTCAAGAATGTGTGTTTTTTTTTGTCAGCGTGCTGTGCCTACACGGTTTGGAAGTTTGGTCTGAAATTTTCAGGGTAGAGAGGGCTTGGCCCACTAAAGTGTCTTTCACCTGTTTGGTGAAAAAATATTAATCCATTCCAAAATTATTACATTTTAAAGTTCTCATTATTTTCAATGGGAATTTCATTTTCCAGGACAGCAGAATGGAACAAAAAAGAATTTGGTCAAACAAAAAAGGATTCTTTTTCTGTTTTCTGTTTTTCTCAAAAACAAATGTTTCAAAAAACCCCCAAATGACACTGTCCACGCACACACCAAGACATCTATCTTGCTCATCGGGGCTCTGTTAGCTGGATTCTGCACTTATCTGGTTTTAAAATCACCCTGGAATGTCTTTTTTGAATAATTTTAAATCCTTTTTCGTGACTCACTAATATCCTTTTTCATGATTTCTTCTTCATTCAAAGGAAAAAGGATCACATGTCACGAAAAAGGATTTTGTACTAGTCCTTCCCAATCTTTTTTAGTATAGGATCCTTTTAATTTGAACAAAAAGATCACACAAAGGACCCCTTGGCATGAAAAAAGAATCAGAAAAAAAAGTTTGAAATCCTTTTCCGTGACATGTGATCCTTTTTCATTTGAACGAAAAAGGAATCATGAAAAAGGGTCATGAAAAAGGATTTATGAAGTACAGCATGATGTCTGTTAGCACGATGTCCATCACCCTAATAACTGCTCCACAGTGGAGGGTCAGGCTGCCCTTCCCTTTACTGTATAAATGACGTATCCATTCATTTTTTTAATTTTCCACAAAATGTTTCTCTTCCTCCCATACCACTAAAGACTATATATTTCAAAATGTATAATTTATAACACATGCCACCCTCCACCAAAGTCCACTGTTTAATTAATAGTGCTGACATCAGGGGCCCAATCCCTGTGTCAGAATTACAAGCCCCTCCAGTAGTGTGGGACACTGGGGAACCCACCCCCAGTGTCCCAAAATATTTGTCTTTCATATCCTATAAAAAAAGAAAACAGTCCCCTGATGTCTCTTTTTTACCCTGAAAAAAAGAAAACGGTTCCTCGTCATCCCCACCATCCCCATCCCCATTCCAACCCTCCCACTGAGCACCCACCACCCCACCCTACACTTACCCTATACTTACCACTGGAGGTCATAGGCTGTCATCTTCTGTGTACCGAGACATGTCTGCACTCTTCAAAGCTGATTCGCAAACTGAGGAATCAAGGTAAGTGCTGCATATAGAGATTAAGGGATAAGAGGGTGTGTTATGGATTTTTTTTCACACCTGAGGTGTGATGACCTATAAACCTCGAGAGTGAAGCTTGAGAGGTTTATGAGGACATCACACACCAAGGGTGTGAAAAAAAATCCATAAACACACACTTGCCTATCCATTGTTTTTTATAATTACCGTTGCATGGTGTCTCACTACTGCTTTAAGGAAGATAGAAAAAAAATGCTTTGTGTTCTTAATATGCATTTTATTTTTGTAACATTTTACAGGTAGGTTAGAAACAGGAAATATTCAGGTGCATGGAAAATCAGCTTTTGAATACATAAGAACCGAAACAATAACAATGTTTAAAATTGAACTTTTTATAATGTGAACTGCAAGAGAAAAAATACCATTTTTATTAGGTCAGCAGTATGTCTATCAGCATTTCAGTATTCGGGTTTAAAGAGAAATCAGTTCAAATAAAACATTCTACTTCAACTACATAAAGTGAACTTTTGAATTAATGTTTAAACAGTTAATTGAGAAACACTAGAAGTCGGTTGGTGAACTATGATTTGGGTACTGTTGTCAGGGTAATTGAGGTTGTGCCATTCTGTAAAGAGTTGTGGGAAAAAAACAGGGGGGGTTGTACGATGCTGTGAACAGTTAACAATTAAGAAAGATTAGAAGTTGGTTGGTGAGCTACGATCTCGATACTGTTGTCAGGGTAACTGAGGTTATGCCTTTCTGTGAAGAGCTGTGGGGAAAAAAAACAGGGGAGTCATTTGGCGCTACAGAGGCTGAAAACTGCGAGTATGCACCCAAGCTACCTCGAGCACCACGTACCACTTGAGGAGACTGTCAGTGAGCAGAACTTTTGCAAATGCCATAATAACCAGTTTTTGGGTAAGTACAGCATTTGACAGATACCTGTAAACAGTGTGCTAAAGCGGGGTCACCAGTAATTATAATGTTTTTCAATGGTGTTTTGAACTTATGTTCATAACTTTGCATTTTTGGAATTTTCTAATTTTCAACATGGCCTTTTTAGGACCCCACCTCATGAATTCTGCAACTGTTGTTTTGTTAATTGGGCCCGGAAGGTGATTTCGCGTTCGCTATGTGAAATTACCTTTCAGGCCTGAATAACAAAATTTTACTGCCAGTGTTCATGAAGTGGGGTCCCAAAAAGTCCATGTTGAAAATTTAGTGAAATAATTCCAAAAACTGACTGAGTTACATGCGTTCCTTGAAAATGTTCTATGCATGTACATAACTTTAGTAATTTTCAATATTTTGACTCCAAATTTTCAACATGGCAATTTTTTCACACCACCTCATGAACTCTAAAGCTGTCATTTTTCACATCCTGTCTGAAATGTGTTTTTGCACCTGCGATGCAGGATGGCGTTTTGGCATGGATTTGAACATTTCTACCTATAAGGTTTATGAGGTGGGGTCATAAGAAGACTATGTTGAAAATTTGGGGTCAAAATATGAAAAAATGCCAAAGTTATGACAGTTTGTTGCAGTTTCGCTACGCCCGCTCATAACTTCGGAAATGTTAAATATTTTGACCCCAGATTTTCAACACTGCCTTCTTATTACCACACCTCATGTATGTCACAGCTGTCATTGTTCAAATCCTGCCCAAAATATGTTTTTGCACCTGTGGTGCGGAATGGCATTGCAGTTGCACAGAATTACATTTTGGCAGGGATTCAAAAATGCTCTCACCCCATTCTCATAAAGTCCACACATCTGACCTTATTTGTAGTTGGAATGCGGTGAGCATTAGGCTTGAGAAGCCCAAGGCACACCCCACACCTGCTTTCCTGCCTGGTTTGGGAGGGTGGGGTGTTAGGGAAACCCTAACACCTCAGTTCCCAACTTCTGTCACTTTGACCCTAACTGGAGCATTAACAAAGTTTTTGGCAACAACACACACACCACACACACACACACACAGACACACACACACATATATGTGTGTGTATCTGTAATAGATATACCACTCTGAGGTGTGCGGTCGCGCTCTGATATACGCATGCCTTGGTGTGCGTCAACCGCCCACGGCGTGCATATATCAGAATGCCAACGCACACCTCAGAGTGGTTTATCTATCTTATAAATGTCAAAATTGTTTTGAGGGGGTAAAAGTGCAGGTGTCGGTCGCGCTCTGATATACGCAGACTGTCATGTGATGTGTTTTATACAATCAGAACACTGGATTTGGATATGGCTGAGCCTTTCATTTTATAAATATATATATATATATATATATATATGTATATATATATATCTACACACAGACACACACACATATACACACACACACACACATATATACATGGGTTGAGCTTCTTCTCCATTAGGATCCATTATCATGTATTTTCCTGTATACTTCACTGATTAAAGCTGCATACCTCCATGATGAAACCAATTAATATTGTATACCTTACGAATTCAAGGTATACACCACTCAGAAAAAAACACCCATAAATCTGCATCACAAGACCAAAAACAAACAAATGAATGACCAATTAAGGTAATTAGCACATCAGTTAACAAATCAACCAAACCAATTACAAAATTCCATGTCAGTTACTACACTTCCCACAAGACACTCAAAATCCTCCCACACCGACTGTAAAAGAAAATCCCTCCTACAGACAAATGAAACAGCCACTGCAGCCATTCAAAAAAAAACTGTCTAAAAAGACACCCCATTGACAACACAAAAACAACAGTTACTGCAGCATCACAGAAACTCCTGGTACAGTATGTCATCTGACAGCCTTGTTTTTCGACACTCCTGCTCTCTCCTTAGATGTCCATCCCTCCATGCTGCTGCTGCCATGCCCATCAATGCCAGTCCTTCAACACTACTCATACTCGGCTCCAACTGCAGACTCTAACAGCTCCCGACTGAACACGCTGCACCCAACTGCAGACATCGCCACCATAGCTGCAAAAGCTGCTCCGAACCACAACTCCAGCCACACATCATAACACTGCCAGTGAACTGAAAGATGGACTCCTGCAGACACACACCCTTATAAAGGGGGATCCTACACTATGGAAAAACACTAGGACTAAAAGACTGGCCATACCAAAAACTACAAATAAAAAAAAAAATCCCACTACACTATGACAAGAAAAGGGACAAAATGCAACAAAAGCAAATCCTGATCTAAAGGTGTAGTTCAAAATCCTAATGTATTAAATATGTTAGTGTGGTAGATATATTAAATAAATAATGGGTATATGTGGTATACATATAAATATATAATCCATAGCATTAAAAACCAAATCTTGATGAAACTGTAATCTGCTGTAAAAAGCAGTGTTACTTCAGTTGGTAGCTTGGAGCTGGTGAGGCTCGTGATAACAGATGATTAGTTGTTCGTTAGATAAGATAATCTATAATGGAAGTTTTTTTTTTTTTTATTTAGTTGTTTAACCAGGAGTAGCACACTAAGCTGAAAGCTTTTTTACAGGAGCAACCTGGGAGCACAGGGAAGTTAAATGACTTGCTCAGGGTCACACAGTATGCAAGTGGAAGCTGTGGGATTCAAACGCAGGTCTGGTCTGCTGGATGTCACCAGATTTGCAGCTCAGAGCCTTAAACTACTGTGCCATACTGCCTCCCAAAAGTACTACTGAGCAGAGTTCCTTTTGCACTCAGATATGTGAAACCTATTAATTTCTTTTACAATGTATTTACCAGAAAAGCACACCAGACAAGCAGCATCTCATTTTCAGCAGTGCCCTGCTTCCACCCATTTCTGCAGCTGGTTGTATTAGAGCAACAGAAACAGAAAAATTGACAGCAGATAAGGACCACTAGACCCATTCAGTCTGCCTGTAAGCCCTACACTTGTATGCAGCCTCTGACCCTACCTGGTCAAAGATTTTTCTCCCCTTCTTCCCACCTCTAAGATTCCCTTATGCCTGTCCCATGCATGTTTAAATCCCTCCACTGTCCTTGCTCCCACCACCTCCTGTGGCAGGCTATTCCATGTGTCCACCGCTGTCTCCATGAAAAAAAACTTCCTCACATTTCCCCTCAACCTGCCACCTTCCAATTTCATATCATGTCTCCTTGTTCTTGTAATCCTCCTTTGTTGGAAGATGTCTCCCCCTGCACCTGGTTTATTCCCTTAAGGTGCTTGAATGTTTCTATCTTGTCACCCTGATCTCTCCTCTCCTCCAGCGAGTACATATTGAGGTCCTTCAGTTTCTCCTGATATGTTTTCTGGTGCAAGCCCTGTACCATCTTTGTCGCCCTTCTCTGGACTGCCTCCACCCTGTCAATGTCCTTATGAAGGTGCAGCCTCCAGAACTGCACGCTGTACTCCAGGTGAGATCTCGCCAGTGTTTTATACAATGGCATCCCCACCTCCTGCCTTCTGCTAGTGATACCTCTGCCTATGCACCCCAGCATGCCACTGGCCCTCCTTGCCACCTTTGTACTCTGCTTAGACACCTTTAGGTCATCTGAAATTATAACTCCCAGGTCCCTTTCTTCCTTGATGATCATCAGCAACTCCCCCCCCCATCCTATACCTTTCCCAAGGGTTCCCTCATCCCAGCTGCATAATTTTGCACTTATTTGAATTGGACCTCAGTTGCCACACCTCAGACCATTTTTCAAGCTTCCCCAGGTACCTCCTTATTTTCTCCACTGTCTGCTGTATCCACCCTGTTGCAGATCTTCATGTCATCTGCAAACAGGCAGACATTTCCCTCCAGCCCTTCCGGAGTGTCACTAATGAAAGCATTAAAAAAGCCAGGCCCAAGGACTGATCCTTGAGGTACCCCGCTGGCACCCCCTTTCCCGGATTGGATCCCATTTACCTCTACTCTCTGCTGCCTGTCTGTTAGCCAGGTTCTAACCAAGTTTATCACCATGTGCCCCATTCCCAGACTACCCATCCTGTTAACCAGCCCTTTATGTGGGACGGTGTAGAAGGCCTTGCTGAAATTGAGGTAGGCAACGTCTACTGCCCTCTCCCCTCATCTGATTTACTTCCTTTATCACCCAGTCCAAAAAATCTATCACATTCATCTGACACGACGTTCCTGCTGTGAATCCATGCTGTCTCAGATCCTGGGCACTGATGGATTCCAAGTGTGCCACTATTCTTTCTTTAAGCAGTGCCTCCATGATCTTCTCCACTACTGAGGTGAGACTGACCAGACTATGGTTCCCTGCCTCTTCTGTACTACAACTTTTGTGTAGAGGGACTACATGTGTCCTCTTTCAGTCCTCTGGAACCACTCCTGTGTTGAGTGGCTCGGTGAACATGGCTGCCAGAGGTGCTACTAGCTCCCTTCATAGTTCCCTTAATATCCTTGTGTGTATGCCATCTGGCCCCATTGCTTTGCCCACCTCTAGTTTTATGAGCTCCTCCAGGATGCTCTCCTCTGTGAATGAACTTGTGTTTACTTCCCCTCCCTCTTGTCTGTTAACCCAGCTGTGGTCCCTGACCTTCCCCCTCCTCAGTGAATACTCAACAGAAGTATTTGTTCAGTATTTCTGGCTTTTCCAGGTCTCCCTCCTTACACTCCCCTGTATCCCATTTGAGCCTTACAATCCCTCCTCTGGTTTTCCATCTTCTGCTGATGTACCTAAAGAACATCTTGTCCCCTTTCTTCACCATCTGTGCTAATCTTTCCTCTGTCTGCACCGTTGTGCTCCTTACAGCCTTCCCCGCTTCCCTTACATTCTTTAGGTACATCTCCTTGTCTTCCTCTGTTTGAGTCACCTTATATTTCTTAAAATTCATCCTTTTGGCCCTTACCTTGTCTGCCACCTCTCTCTCGGGAACCATAATGGTTTCCTCCTTCTCTTGCCTTTATTTACCATTTTGATGCATTGGTTCATCGCCTCCTCTATGGCTCCCTTCAGGTGTTCTCACTGCTCCTCAACTCCCTCTCCTATCTCCCTCCTCACCAGGGCCTCTTTGATACAGCTCCCCATTTTAGCAAAATCCCCCCTTCTAAAATCTAAGACCCTTGCCTTAGTGTGACTAGACTGTGTCTCTGTCCCCATGCTAAACTACACTATGTGGTGGTTGCTGGATCCCTGCTGACCTTCCACCTAGACGTCTGTGATTCTGTCCCGATTGGTCAGTACTAGGTCCAGAATCGCTCTGTCTCTGGTGGAATTGATCACCAGCTGTCTGAGGCATGCCCCCTGTAGGGAATCCAGGATGTCTCAGCTTCTGGTTGAAGCAGTTGCTGGGTTGGTCCAGTCAATGTCTGGGACATTGAAATCACCCATCGGTAATACCTCACCCTTTGTTGCCATCTACTGAATTTGATCCACCAGATCCTTATTCACTTCCTCTCCCTGTGCTGGAGGTCTATAGATCACACCTGTACAGATTGCTGTGCCATTGCCTGGCTGAAGGGTGACCCACAGTGTCTCGGTCTCCCTCTGCACCTCTGTTACTTGTATACCTTCTCTTACATACAGGGTCACTCCCACCCCCCCTTTTTTACTCCCCCATCTCTCCTGAATAGAGCATAACCCAGAACATTTGCTTCCCAGTCATGATTTGTGGTTTACCAGGTCTCTGTTATTGCCATTATATCCATGTCTGCCTCTACCATCAAGGCCTCCAGGTCTGGAATTTTATTTCCCAGGCTGTGGGCATTTGTAATTATAGTCTTCCATGTTTTTCTGCCTGCTCCCCCAATCTGGTTTTTGTCCTCCTGTTTCTTTCCCCCAACCCCTTTTTCCTTTTTATGCTGCCTTCCTACCCCTGCCTTTCCCTTTATATCCAGTACAGGTGTCCCTGTCTTTGCAGTAGCGTAGCTAATTCTCAGAGGTCCTGGGTGCAAGGGTATGTTATAGGGCCCCCCCATTTTGAATAAACATTAAAATTATGATTTGGGCCCCTCAAACCTCATGGGCCCGGGTGCGACTGCACCCCCTGCACCCTTGTAGTTATGTCCCTGTGTCTTTGACCTACATTCATGCTCCTCATTTCTGGCTATATACATATTTGTGTCCTTTTTGCTGGCTACATTAACCTGCGGGGGTGGGCAGTATGATTTACCCTGCTCCTTTTCTCCACCCCCCGGCTAGTTTAAATGCTTGCCAATGAAGCATTTAAACTGTTCACTGAGGACACCTGTCACCTTGCTGGAATGGAAAGTTAAGTGACCTGTTCAAGGTCACATGATACATATGTGACTCTAGTGGGTTTTAAACCTGTGATATTCTGGTTCCTAAACTGGTGCTAACCAGTGTTTAAACCAAACAAAGCTACAGTGAGTTAAGGCCAGTGGCATGTAGAATTCTGCCATTTGGCTCCACAGCAAATGCAAGCACAGGCACTACAGCAGGCAATTAACAGAACAACTGGGAAATGAAAGATCCTTTAGTTCCATTAATTGTGCCATGACATGCCTTGATCATCCAGACTCCAGCACCTTGCTGCTGGCCTTGACTAAAGGAGCTGGGAACATCTGCATTCAATCTATGGCCAGTTCAGTTGTTCATACATCACATAGTGGTGAGTAAGAAAAGGGCAGTTAAAAGCAAAGTGGAAGGACTGGCAGTGATGGACATGGCAGCAACAGCGTGGAGGGATGGATATCTAAGGAAAGATATGGTGCATTGAAGGACATGACAGTTAGATGAGATACCAGGAGTTTCTATTAGGCTGCAATAAGTGTTGTTTTTGTTTTGTGGATGGGGTATTTTTTAGATGTTTTTTATGGCTACATAGGCAGAGCCATGCAGTCATATTACTGTCATCAGAAAAATGGGTCTGAATTGCTAACTCCGCATGCCTTTGTTGTTACACAGGAGAGGAATGAAAGCAAGTCCCTGTTTTCTGTATTAACTAAACTGTGTTTCCTCCCTCCCAGTTGTGTATTGTTAGAAGGGAGTGGAAACCCTCCGTGTTCAACAGATCTGCTGTCTGAGCTGGATGTGGAGTGGAAGATGTCACCAAGAGAGACATAAGTCCCTTTTAAAAGAGCATCAAAAGTAAACAGTGATCTTTCAAGCACACACACACACACACACACACACACACACAGACACACTCTCTGACTGACTTTCATCAAAAGTAAATGGTGATCTTTTAAGCACACACACACACACACACGCACACACACACACTGACTGACTTTCATCAGAGTCTCAGCAAGCCATTACTCTACTGAGCCAAAAGGGCAGAAAAACAAATTAACAGTCTCCTGTCAAACCTCCATAAATCATCCAAGTACTTCCAGAAATAGCCTTTTACTTTAGAAGAATCATGAAATCATGAAGCTCTTGCCCTGCTCACTTTAGGCAACTTCATGAAACAAGACATACTATTTGAGAGTCACAAAAACAGATATGAAAACAAGCATTTGTCAGTGCTGAATGTTCATATCTTACAATACTGTTGTACAAGGTACTGCTTGTACACTTTTTACTATATATTAACCTAAGATAGCCCAGATGTGATGTAATTAAGCAATATACCATGACAGGGTGTGGGTATATGGGGGGATTTGCCATGCCTGGTGTGTGGTTCGGTCACGAGGCCACAGGCTGAGTGACTTAACCACACCAGGTGTGATAAATCTCCCCATATACCCACACCCTGTCATGGTATATTGCTATTATACAATGGTGATGATTATTTTCTTTTGTATTTTTTTGTTTTGTTTTTTTAATTTTTTTGTAGGATTGATTTTTTGTGATGTGTATCATTGAGCCTGAAAACATATTCTCATGGTTTATTAAAGTGAATGGAAGAAATAAAATGCAGGAGATAGTGTTGTTAGCTTTATCAAAGTTTATTAATTATATGGTATTTTTTAGAAAGCAGCTCTATGAATTGTGGCTGTTTTTTTTGTGAGTTGTCTTTATTAAAAGCATTGAAGTTGCAGTCTTTGAAAAACAGTTCAGGATTTAAGTTATGTGCCTTGGAACTGCCGTGAGGGGCTGTCTTTCTGGATCATCACATAAATCTGGGGTGTAGAGTTCTGTGTCAGATATAGTTGTGTCGTCCTTTGAGGCACCATGATGTTTTTGCTTGCTGCTTGTTTGGATGTTCTTGTGCCTTTGGTGAGATATGGAGGTATTTTTATTCCATTTTCTTTTTTGCATTGGTTTTTACCTGGGGAGGATATAATAATGAAATTAAGGTAATGTGGCACAGCTTGTAATTTTTTTCTTCTGAATGGTGTGAGTACTTACTTTTGGATTGGTTGCTGTGGTTTTTTATTTCTGTTGTGTACCAAAGTAGAAGGTGATGTTCCCATAGTTGATAAAATGCGACATGCTTGGTACCATATGAGCCAGCAGCAGATTTGCTTCTTGCTTTGCTTGGGGGCTTTTGTCTGATCCTGTTTCATGGTGGAAGCTTCTTGGAAGTGGGTGTTCGGCCTGTTGAGATAGCTGGTGCAGAGTTTTCTCTAGGTAGTGTTCTACTGTTTACAGATATTCCTGCTTGTCTTGTATTTGTTGACTGAGCGTTATTTCTGTGGTGGTTTCAGAGTAGGTAGTTTGGGTACATAGGAGTGGGTTTGTTTGAAGAGGTGGAGGTTGTTTTGCAGGTGATGGGCTGCAGTCTTCAGTATTGCTCTCTTCATCATTTTGTTGTGTGATGAAGACTTCTTTGCTTGTAGAAGAATGGTTGTGGTATCTAGGGAAAAAGTACTGCTTTGCTATTTGGGGTTGCTTGGTTTGGACCTTGGCACTGTTTCTACTTGCTTGAGGTTCTTGCCCTGAGATTATGGAGCCCCATATTTCATGATGCTGGAAGTTGGGGCACCAGTAACTTTTCAGTGATATCTCTGTTTTGTGTCCAGTTATTTGAATGATTTTTCATGAGTCTAGGCCAGCATCAGTTAGCAAGGTAACTGCCGTGGCATGAAGGCAGTGATTTGTATGTTGGTTTGATAGCCCTGCTGCTTTGCACATTCTGGGAAGCATTTTTGATAAATAGTTGACTCTCAGAGGTTCCCGGGTGTATCAGATGTCAGAGTCATTTAGTTGTGCTTGGGTTACTTTCCTCAGGTGACAAAACAGGGCAGGTGGGTTTTTTGGAAGTTTTTGTGTATATGTTAGATAGCTGGCAAATTGGCAAAGGGGGTCACCAAGCCTCTCCCTTTGTTGTTGACGAGTTTGATCTTGGAAATCTTTATGGTTTTTTGTTTGTTCATTATATGATTAGGTTAAGTATCT
Organism: Neoceratodus forsteri; assembly: GCA_016271365.2. Classification (NCBI taxonomy): domain Eukaryota; kingdom Metazoa; phylum Chordata; order Ceratodontiformes; family Ceratodontidae; genus Neoceratodus; species Neoceratodus forsteri. The sequence goes on along the minus strand of CM028130.1, from coordinate 1,447,848,791 downwards.
CCGTCCATTTGGGGCTATTTCTACTATGAACAAATCTACAAGTGTAAGTCATATTTTCAATATTGGTTCCAATTTTTTGCTGAGGCATGTGGACTACAGAGAAGCTGTCAGTAAGGTGTGCCTTGAGAAAGAAGCATTAGATTTTCCAGGGAAAATAAAGCATGCCCGTTTTTTGTTAGTACATGAACTTAGCAATGGCCATTTGTATTTACATGACAAAGAATACATGTTTTAAAATAAAACCGTTACCAGCCATTCCTTTAAGTCTGTTAAATGTGGTGTGGATTACTGCTGATTTTTGTACAACTTGTCTTATTGTGATCACATATTTATGATAAGCATGTTTTTGTTTTGATTATTAAGTAAAAAATACACTAGATAAATCCTGTAATATGCTGTTGCTGAACACATGATGAGAATGAAAGATTCAGATCATTTTGTCTGATACAGTTAGAAACAGATTTCTTTGACTGGGTGACCACGGCGGTAGATCAGGGAGGGGCAATGGATGTGGCTTACGTACTGTAAATTTCTGTAAGGTCTTCGACACCCTTTCACACAGGAGGTTGGTAAATAAGTTGGGCGGCCTGGGAGTGGGCCTCAAGGTGGTAATCTGGGTCAGAAACTGGTTGAGTGACAGGACACAGAGGGTAGTGGTAAATGGCATTCAATCCAAGGAGAGGGGGTGACCAGCGGGGTGCCACAGGGATCCATGCTGGGGCCAGTCCTCTTTAATGTCTTCATAAGCAACATTGCAGAGGGGCTGAAGGGGAAGGTATGCCTCTTTGCAGACAACACTAATATCTCCAACAGAGTCAACACTCCAGGGATGGGGGGGTGAGAAAGGACCTAAACATGCTTGAGGAGTGGTGGAGAGTGTGGCAGCTAAGATTCAATGCAAAGAAGTGTAAAATCATGAATTTGGGGCACAGAAATCCAAGGGAGGTGTATAAGATGGGGGAGAGGTACTGATGGCCACCAATCAAGAAAAGGACCTGGTGGCAATCATATCTGGTGACCTAAAAGTAAGCAAACAATGTGAGAAGACTGAGGGGAGAGCCAGTGGGATGCTAGGGTGCATGGGGGAGAGATATCACCAGCCAAAAAATGGAGGTGTTTCTGCCACTGTACAGATCACTAGTGAGACCTTATCTGGAGTACTGTGCCCAGTTCTTGAGGCTGCATCTCCAGAAGAACATAGACAAAATAGAGGCAGTCCAGAGAAGGGCAACAAAAATGGGACAAGGACTACACCAAAAGTCATATGAGGAAAGACTAGAGAACCTCAATATGTGTTCCCTGGAGGGGAGGAGAGAGAGGGGGGATAAGATAGAGATAGTCAAGTACCTCAGGGGTATAAACAAGATACAGGAGGGTAGCGTCTTTCAGAAAAGAAAGTGTACAAGAACAAGGGGGCATGATATGAGTCCAGAGGGGAGTAGGCTCAGGGGGATTGTGAGGAAGTACTTTTTCACAGAAAGAGAAGTGGATGCTTGGAACAGCATCCCTGTGGAGGTGATGGGGCCAAAAATGGTAGAGGAATTCAAGAATGCATGGGATAGACGTAAGAGTACTCTCACAATAGGGAAGAGAAGGTAAGCCATAGATCAACTAGGGTCTGCAGTTTTGCATTAGGTAGGGAAAATGGGCAGACCAGGTGGATCACATAGTCCTTATCTGCCATCACCTTATTTGTTTCTATGTTTCTTAACAGAAGCCTTGCTTCTCTATATGAATTTCTGATGGTTTGCATAGCTCATGATTTCCTAGTGTGAAAATGTCAAGCTGCAAAGTTCAAACTGATAAATATCCTTTATTTTAACCAGCAGTATAATCTATCTCTCTACTAGGCAACCGATCATAAGTGGGTTGTATGGTCTGGTCCCTGAATGGATGGTGATGCTCAAGTCAACTATGGGATCATTGTATATTAATAAAACTATATTATATTCATGCAGTTGTCTACTGGTGCAACAGTAGTTGCATTTATTCAGAAGCTGGGTGCTGCGGGATTTGAACCTGTGATTCATGGAAATTTATGCCTGTTGGTGTTAGATTAGAATATGAATTCATCAAATGTTTTGGGTTAGTAGGTGAAAGGGGTTGTGGCAGCTTGATTGCACATTTTTTATTTATTAACATTTTTTTATAAAACAAATGTTTTCAGGAGATGTGGATGTACGGAGCCGATGTGCATGTATGCATACTTCACAATATGTTTACTGACATGCATTTTTCCTCATTTCACTAACTGTAAACCCTCAAACACCTTTCTCTCACAACCCATGCTGCTTGATTCATGTTTACTGTACCACTCCCATTACTCATCACAATACCTATGTTATTACATGGAAACATAGAAACATAGAAACTGTCAACAGAAAAGGACCTACAACTGGCCCACCTAGTCTGCCATAAGGTCCCTACCTACTTTTTTACCATAGACCCTAACTGATCTCTGGCCTTATCCCCCCCCAGACCTGTTACCAAGGTCCGCTTGTATCTATCCCATGTGTGTTTGAAACCTATTACCATTTCGGTACCCAACACCTCTGCTGGGAGGCTGTTCCAGATGTCTACCACCCTTTCTGCAAATAAATATTTCTCCACATCCCCTCTAAGTCTCCCCCTTCCAGCTTCATATCATGCCCCTTTGTCCTTGACATCTCTTTCTGTGCAAAATGCCACCATCCTGTACCTTATTGATACTTTTGAGGTATTTGAATGTTTCTATCATTTCTCCCCTTTCCTTCCTTTCCTCTAGAGAGTACATATTTAACTCCCTGAGTCTATCCTCATAGGGCTTTCCTCGTAGGACTTATTGCCCTTCTTCATCAGTAATTAGAATTATCAAGTATTCCAGCACCACTGTTTTACTATTTGTTACTCACTGGCTAGTGGCACATACAGTACCATTCTTCCATCTCCACAACCGGCCACTGAATGTCAGCTTACAATTGCTTACAATTGCCTGCATACTGCATCAGCTGTTTCAATATGCAGATGACAGTAGTAGTGTATATGCTGGTCACTGCATGGAAGGCTGCAGTCAATATATATATATATATATATATATATATATATATATATATATGTATTTGGAAAACTACGTCAATGCAGACATTAGGGTTGTAGAACACAAGGCGCACAAAGATGGGAAATGAAAACATTAGGGATTTGGGTCTTCGGAGTATTGGCGAATCAGTGGTGGGGTCTTACTTGGGGTTGTCAAACCTAATGTCCACCTCTCCCCCCAGCCCACAGCCTCCTGTCCAAACCCAAGATACAGCTCCAACCTAGTGCCTCATAGTGATACAATATGGCCAACATAATCTGTCACAGCTTTCGTCATGCAGGGCCCTATGGGCCCTGCATAAAGACATTACATTTGACCTCATCTGATCAGGGGAGGAGTGGGCATTAGGGTTAACAACCCCAAGTAATACCCCACCACTGATTCACCAATGCTTTGAAGACCCAAATCCCCAATGTTTTTCATTTCCCGTCTTTGTGCGCTTTGCGTTCTACAACCTTAATGTCTGCATTAACATAGTTTTTTGCAAAGAATTTCCCCTTCTTTTTTTGATAGTAGAATTTTATCCTCATTTGTGCAGGTCCCTTTGGGACCTGTGCAAAATAAGATAAATACAGTATTGGAGACAGTCCTGACCCAGTGCATGGGACCAGCAGTCCCCAGCACACATGTGAATACCTTGTGGGTGAGGTTCCTTGACCCACCACAGGGTGTGGTTTCTGTGCCAAAACACTGCTCTTTCACTTCCCAGGCCAGGTCTGGTGCTGCATGCTGCAGCACCTTCCCCATCAGCCTTGTTCCATTAAACCGACTCACTGAGTTCACACCTGAACTCAGCTTACTGGCATGGTACGGCGGTGTGTTCTCCAGTGGTGCAACAGACATCCCTGCAAACATTACTTAATAAATTCTTTGTTTTTTAATATTTTGACCCTAAACTTTCAACATAGTCTTCTTATGATCCCACCTAATAAACCCAGTTGGTGAAAATGTTCAAATCCCTGCCAAAACACCATTCCACTCCACAGGTGTGAAGACATATTTCAGACAGGATGTGAAAAATGACAGCTGTACTGTTCTTGATGTGGTGTGAAAAAATGGCTATGCTGAAAGTTTGGAGTCAAAATATTGAAAATTACCAAAATGATGTCCGTGCATAGAAAAATTTCAATGAACGCTTGCAACTCAGTTTTTGTAGGAATTTTTTCACCAAACCTTCAACATGACTTTTTTAGACTCTTAATTATAAACACTGGCAATGAAATTTCATTATTCAGTCCCAAAGGGGATTTTGTGCAGCAACTGTAAAATCACCTTCTGGGAATGAGTAAGGAAATGACAGTGCCAGTGTTCATGAGGTGGTGTCCCAAAAACGCCATGTTGAAAATCTGGTGTAAAAATTCCTAAAAATAGCGAAGTTATGAACATAAGTTCAAAATGCCTTTGAAATACATTATACAGCACTTACTGTTATTCCTCAGTTCATGATTCGGCTTTGAAGAGTGCAAATGTGTCTTGGTCTACAGAAGATGACAGCATATGACCTCCAGTGGTAAGTATGGGGTAAGGGTGTGTGTGGGGTGGTGGGTGCTCAGTGGGAGGGTCAGTATTGGGGAGGGGCAACAGTGACAATGAGGGACAGTTTTCTTTTTTTCAGGTAAAAAAAAGATGTCGGGGGACTGTTTTTTTTTTCTGGAACCAGAAAATAAATAAACTATTTCAGGACTCTGGGGGTGGGCTCCCCAGTGTCTCACACTGCTGGGGGGAGGCTAGCAAATGCTGACACTGACCCCCCCATGTCAGCAAGTATTATTAAAATAAAACAACAGGCTGCGGGGGCAGAGGGGGGCAACCGACACCGGGGATGGGCACTCTGGTGTCAGATTATACAAACAAACAAATAAACTGCCACTGTGCAGATAAGGCAGTGTAGGAAGGACCATCCAACACCACAAGTGGGCATCCTGGTGTTGGATCATTAAACAAATATAATAAATAAATAATTAGCTAAATAAATAAGTACACTGCCACCGGGTATTGGGGCCCCCAGTGTGCAGATAATTTATTTATGCAGGCACAGACCCATCAGGATGGTGGGGCTATAATGACAGTAGCCCCATCCTTGACCTACAAGTCACTACAACATCTGGTTGCATTATATGACACAGCTGTTGTTTGTTAGTAAATGACAGCTGCGTCCTATAATGCAACCAGCAGTTGTTGCAAAAATTCAGTTGTGAATAGAATGTTGATTTTTTTAACTTCGCATGCTCAGAAATGGAATGTTTTCCTTAAGTAAATTGAAAAACACAACATTTGGACATTTAAACCATAAAAGCACACACCTTGGACCAAGCTCTATCAAACTTCAAAGTTTCAGGTTTCAAAGCCTCATATTTTCTTAGTTATTGGGTGGCAAAAAAAGTCTTAACATTTTCAAACACAGAGACTTTTACATTTTTGTGCACCTCTGTAACTTTGCTCCCAGTAAACAGATTTACATGCAATTTACAGGATGATGAGATCCTGACACAAAAGCTGCGCTTTCCAAATTCCATGTAAATATGTTGAACAGGGGCAAAGTTATTAAGATGCAAAAATTTGAGTTTATCATAGAAGTGCTTACTCAGCCCTAATATACAGGCACTATCATGCCTGTATAATAAATTGCAAAAAACATCATTAATGCACCAATTAGGATCACAGCGACAAAAGTTAGCAAATGTGCCATTAGGGTTTCCAACCCTAACACCCACCCCCGCCCCCAGGCAGCACACCATGTGTGGGGTGTGCCTTGGGGTACTCAAGACTAACGCTCATCCCATTCTCCTACACTGTACACATCTGACATTTTAACAAATGGAATGGAGTGAACGATAGTCTTGAGTACCCCAAAGCACACTCCACATCTAGTGTGCTGTCTGGGGTTGGGGTGGGGGTGTTAGGATTGGAAACCCTACTGCCACATTTCCCAGCTTTTGTCACTTTGACCCTAGCTGGTGCATTAATGAAGTTTTTTTTACAATTTATTTCCTTACTTTTTGAGATAGCATAACCATATCCTTATGTTGCTGTGGGAATGCAGTGTCCTTCAGACTCTGCGCTGCCATGCATACATACATTTGTCATATTTTATTTTAGAAGCTGAAATTTGTCTGTTCCCTGGTATCCAATGCAACCCCCCACCCTACAATTGTGTCCAGTCTCAATTAATGTTAACTTAGTAGCTCTCAAAAAAAAAAGTCCACCACCGTTCCCCCCACCCTCCAATTTTGCCCCATCCTGTTTTATTATATATTTTTATCCCTGGTGTCTAGTGGCACCCCTCACCCGCTGATTGCCGGATATTGTGCATTTTTTAAGTAAATCATTAGTATCCAGTGGCACCCCCATCCTCTCATATCCATCTGAACCTGTAAATAAGAAAACGATCCCTTGATGATTGTAATATATATTGATTTTTTTTCTTAGTAATATTATTGGTGTCCAGTGGTACTCCCTACCATCCCATGTCCCTCTGAACCTAAAGTAAGAAAATGGTTCCTCAATGTCTTAATTTTTTTTTTACTGTAAGCCTGTAAAAAAGAAATGTCCACTGTCGCTCACATTCGCACCCCTCAACCTCCCACTGTGCACCCATCTCTGCACACCCCATGCCCTCTCACACACCCTCACTCACCTGACATGCTCACACTGTGAAGATACACTCTCCAATCAAAGACACATCTTGCTGCGAGAACCAGTGACTGCTGTCTGACAAATAAGGTAACTTTACTTATTTGGCAGATGGCAGTTGCCAGTTCCAACAGCAAGAAGTGTCTTCGATTGTAGAGAGTATCATCACAGTGTGAGCGCATCAGGTAAGATGGTGTGTGGGAGGGCATAGGGGGTTCAGGAGGAGGGTGCAGGGTGGGGGGGTCAGGTGGGGGTGTGGGTGTGAGCAGTGGTTTTACAGGTTTAAAGTAAAAAAAATGAAGACATCGAGGGACCGTTTTCTTACTTCCAGGTCCAGAGAGACATGGGAGGGTGGGAGGTACCACTGGACACCATTAATATTACAATAAAAATAAATCTATATATATCTATACTAAAATCACTGAGGGACTGTTTTCTTATTTACAAGTTCAGATGAACATGGGAGGGTGGGAGGTACCACTAGACACCAGGGATAAAAATATATAATAAAAGGGGAAGGGGATAGGGCAAAACTGGAGGGTGGGGAGTACCACTGGACACCAGGGAAAATAGTAGAAATGCTTGAGGAATATAATTGGTGTCCAGTGGTACCCTCACCCTCCCATATCTGTCTGAAGCTGTAAACAAGAAAAAGGTCCCTCGATGATGGCAATATATATATATTTATTGATTTTTTTTTCTTGGTAATATCATTAGTGTCCAGAGGTACCCCCGACCCTTCCATGTCCCTATGAACCTGGAGGTAAGAAAATGGTCCCTCGATGTCTTCATTGTATTACCATAAACCTGTAAAAAAAAATTCCACTGTGCTCGCACCCCTACCTATTGTCATGGAAAAGGATCTTGGACTTTTTTTTTTAATTCTTTTTCACGAGATGGAATCCTTTTTTTGCAAATCATTTTCATGATTGCAGAAAATGACCCCAACTCATGGAAAAAGATTTCGGACTTTTTTTATTAAATCCTTTTTTGCGACATCTAATCCTTTTTTGTAAATCCATTTTCGTGGTCACGAAAAAGGAATTTAGCAAGTCAATGAAAAGGGTTTAAAATGTTAAAAAAATGGATTGCAAGATCATTTTTCCACCTGATCACCATAGAATGCACATAATAGAATCCCAATGAGCAAGATACATGTGTTGGTGTGTGGGAAGAATGCCATTTTTGTGGCTTTTCAATTTTGCCTTTTTTTTATACAGAAAACAAGATGGCGGATCACCAAAAAGAAATTTTGTCTCATGAAAAAGGATTAGCCCCTTGTGAAAATGAATCCTTTCTCATGAGACCAAATTCCTTTTTCATTCCAGGAAGCTATCCAAAAGACACTACTGAGCATGCTCAGAACATGAAACTTCAGAATTAAATAACTTTGGAGCAGATTATTTTTTCACCAAATCAGCAAAAGGAACTTCTGTGGAGCATGTCCTTTCTACCCTGAAAACATCAGACCAAAATTCCAACCTGTCTGAGTGCAGCACGATGACAAAAAAAAAACATCAAAAAAGCCAGTTATTTTTAACGTTTTGCACTATGCACAGCTTGGAATCCACAAATACGACTGAGACAAAACTTGGCACATCAAGAGCTCTACCTCACGAGACTGTACGTGCAGAATTTCATGAAAATCTGTTTAACAGCTGCAAAGTTATTAAAGTGGAAAATTTGAGGTTTAACACAGAAACCCCAGCTCAACCGTAACTATAGTGACGCTACTGTGCCCCATAAGATATGTGTATATATATATATATATATATATATATATATATATATATATATATATAGTGAGACAGAGAGAGAGAGACAGTGGAATGCTGCAGTATGCCAACAAATGCTGCAGTATGCTGTTGGGAGCAATGTAATTTAATGGCAATTACACAATGGGCAGAAAAAAATAGACAGAATCCTGCATTTTGATTGGCTGGCTGGCACCTTTTCAGTGCTGTAAATCCTCCAGTGTACCCACTGGAAAAGGTGCCAGCCAACCTCTTTACCATGATCGGTACTATCCCCCAAAATCAAAACATATAGCCGCCATCTTGATTCCCCGCTAAAATGCTCCACAACTCCGACCCTCAAGTACATTAAGTACACTGTTCTCCCAAAATAACTGACAAAAAAACCCAAAAAACTACAAAACTGAAAAAAAACCCAACACCTTGTACTTAGGCTAAAATCAGTTCCTGGCCAGGACGGTCATCCTCGCCGCCTGTATTGCTGACTCCCCACACACATTTCTCCCCATAGCATCAGTCCCTTCCAATTACCCCAGACACGAGACACCACATTCCCTACAGCTGACAAACCGCAGCTCTGTAGTAAACCATCCATAACCGAAGCCTCGCTCCATCTCTCATTCGATACTGCTCACCACATATCTCTACACTTTCATTTTTTTTCTGCTCCGGCTCCAGTGCCACTTACTACCCAACTCTCCGAGTGTCTTCCCGTTCTCCCTCTCATGATTGCCCACATCAGAGGACTATTTCCCTCTCCTGCGCAACAATAAAAATATTACAAAAAAGGATTTAAAAAGAAAAAAAAAACATTTTTCTTTTCTTTCAGAAACAGAATGGGGACATTGTATATAGTAATGAGTCTCCAGGGTGGTGGCATACCGGAGGGCTTACTCAGACCAGTGTGGTTAAGTAACTCGGCTGCACCTCATGACCAAACCACACCAGCTGTGGTAAATCCTCCAGTATACCCACACCCTAGAGGGATATATTGCTTAATTAGCCCCTTTTTGCTGCAGTATTTTGTGACATGTCATTTACTGCAAGTTACTGCATTGCATTGTGGCTGGCTCCCATGGGAGGGATGAATAACAAGGTTGAATAAAAGTTGTTCTCCTCCGGGGTGATAACACTTTTTTATTTTTCCTGGAGCCTGTGTTATTTTCTCTGTTGCCTCACCATCATGGTGAGGTAAGGAATTGATTTTAGATTTTTGAAATTTACTTCTCAAGGGTCGTGAGTGGCTCCTCATGGGCGATTTTAATGCAAACTGGAAGGACAAGGCGTCTGATGCCTTTTGAGAATTATTTTTCTCATTTGGACTACAGTACATTGGAGTATTGAAACCACTACTAGAGTTAATTATAGGACAGACTACCAATCTACACTAGACTGGAGCATGGTCACTCACCTGAATACAGTTAAAGAATGTAATGTATTACCTGATGGATTGAGTGACCATAGCCCAGTCTACTATAATTGGTCTGCTAAATTGAGTAGGTTTAAATCTGTTTATATCACCCTTAGAAACCATAGGAAACTAGATGATAATAAGTTAAATGCAGCTATTTTTGCAACAGATTAGTCATGTTTAGATTACATTTGTGATGTAGCAATTGCTTATGAACAATTTTGTAACATTTGCAATAGTATTTGTGATGTGCTGGCTCTGTTCAAAACTATTCATGTTAGGGGCTGTAGAAGTGAATGGACATCCCTTGACTTACTAAACTGTTTGCGGGAGCGTAACAGGAAATGGGCCCATGATAGGAAACCTTAGATCCTTCAGCCTTATTGGATTATAAGCAAGCCAGAAACTGTTGCAAAAACCTTATTTGTTAAGTAAAAGGGGAACATTATATGGCAAAACAGTTGAATAGTGTTCATGATTCTGGTAACGTTTGACAGCCGATTAGAGATTTCACTGGTCATGGGAGGAAGGACAAGCCATCTTCGATTTCCTTGATTGGTGCGATCATAAGTGATCCCACTGTTAAGGCTGAAAAGTTTAATGAATTTTTTAATCACCTACCTTCTTATAGAACAGGGGTAGAAAACTGTGCCTATATGGCTAATGCTAATGGTGTTTTGAATTCACTATCCCACCCAAAAGTTTTCTTTAAGATACTTACATTCGATTTGGTTCTGCATTATCTGGATAAATTGAATCCATGACCATCCAATGGTATTAATGGTTTGGATTTTAAGATCATCAAAATGGCGAAAGATAGCAATATATTTCCCTTTACTAAATTGTTGAACTTTTCATTGTGCCAAGGAGTATATCCTGTAATGTGGAAGCAGGCCACAAATTGCCCCATACATAAATCTGGCCCCAAACAGATAATCTCTAACTATAGGCCATTTCCTTGTTGGCCCCTATGTCAAAACATTCTGAGCATACAGTAATGGATCAAATGGTTGAATTTTTTTTTTTTGAAATATTGTCTGTTGACTCATGTACAGCATGGTTTTCATGCTTTACACAATACAGAAACTGCCTTGGTGAGATTCACAAACTATATTCATCAGGCCACAGATTCTGGGAACCTAGTGGCCTCTGTGTTTATGGACCTCACCAAGGCATTAGATCTAGTTGACCATGGTCTGCTGTTACAGTCATGGTCACATTGTAACTCCTCTTATGATGTTATTAACTGGTTTGGGGACTATCTTCTGGGCCACGAACACAGAACTCTTAATCAGAACCATCATTCCAGTTTTCTCAAAGTTAGCTGTGGTGTCTCACAGGGCTCCATTTTGGGCCCCCTACTCTTTTCCCTTTCCTTAAATGACTTGTCTTCAGTTTGTCCTTCTTTTGAAATACTTTTATATGCAGAAGACATAGTCATTTTTAGGAGGGGGAGGGATGTGGAACCCCTAAATGACATCCTTCAGAAAAAGTTTATTAGGTTACAGTCCTGGTTCAGTGCCAATGGGATGGTCCTCAATATCAAGAAAATTACAAATATGGTTTTTAGTAGGACCCCCTCCCCCCAAAAAAAACTAGGGAATAATGAATTTTTGCTGAGAGCCATTGATGGAGAGCTTTTCTATACACTTAACCAATGTAAGTACCTGGGAGTCACTTTGGACAGTTCTCTGACTTATGAATCTCATGTTGACAGTGTGATAAAAACTATACACTAATACTTGGGCTCCTTATACAGGGTCCAGAACAATATTTTGCCGGAAACTGGTGTTCTCTTGGAAAAAAGCTTCTGCTATTGGTCTTAGATTACAGAATACTAATTTAGTCAGATGCAGAAAGTGGGGTATTAACCGATGTAAAAGTAGTTTATAATTCAATATGTTGTTTTATCACCAGACTGCCTTTTAATACTCATCACTGTTTGTTGTATCAGGCTGCACAGTTACTTTTATTGGACAACTGTGTAAATATACAAATTTTATTTTTTTCTATAAGGTCATCCTGGGCAAGGTCCCTTGTTCAATAGCTGAATTGCTTCTAACACAGCATAAAAATCACTGCACTAGATCCCAGGAATCAATTTTGTTCAAAATTCCTTTTCATAAAACTTATGGGCAAAGAGTTTTTGATTTTGTTGGACCAAGCACTTATAACCACTTACCAGAATCAGTTAAAACCAGTAGATTAGTGCCCATTTTTAAGAAACATGTTTTCAAGTTTTTTAGATGATCAACGTTCATGTTGCTGTAAATAATCTTATTGCAATTATCTCTTTTTTATCATTTGTATTGTATTTTTGTAAATGCTTGTCATAACTGAAAAATAGCAATCAATCAATCAATCAAAATCTTTATTTAACCAGGTGAACACCATTGAGCTGGGCTCATTTTCGAGGTGAACCTGGAAGAAATACAAACTCAATATACAATACATACTACATCGTCAATATATGATACAAATACAGATACATATACGAACAGAAAGTAGAACCAAGGATGAATACAATATACACGTGCCTAATAATGCAATGGCATAGTCAGAGATAGATACAGAATTTGTAGGTATGTCAAAGAATAGGGACAATATAAACATGACAAGCCAGAACAGAGTCTAGCCGGGGAAGTGGATTCCAGGTATAGGTAAAGAATACCAAAAGTGGCAATAAAGTAGAGGGTGAGGGGAGGGATGAATGCATAGGAAGGGGGTGGGGGGATGACTGTAGGGAGGGAAGAAGACGCACACATATACTAGGGATAAATGGCATGAACAAAACAGAAAGCATGCAGCTCCAGCCTGGCAAGGAAGGTAGAAGGTATTCAAAGAAGTTGGTGTACTGTTAAAGGTTACAATTCCTGAGGCAGGAGGTAAGAAAGGATCTTATGGATGGAGGATGGTAAAGGAACCAAATGCAGGGTCAAGGGAGGAGTGGGAATGATCAAGTAAAAAAAAGAAAATTAAGGCATATCAAGATCGAGGGAAGCAATTACATGACTCCTTGAAAGAGTGAGCATAAAGTGTTTTGAATGCTGTTAGGTTAATTTTGTTTTTTTCTTCTATTTTGATCTTTATCTCCCCCTAGCCTGCCTGCCGCCTGGTGTCCTTCTCCGCCTGGTCACGGACCACTGGCTTCTGCTCCCCACAATGGCCTCGGGCCCTCCGATGCCCCGTGGCTCCCCCCCCACGGCGGGGCTGCAGCACTCCCCTCGCATGCCGCAGACCTGTAACTTAGTCGGAGGGCTGGCCTGGGAGCAAATCAAAGTCGTGGTAGCTTCATTAGCGCGGCTGGCAGCTAATTTTTTCCCTTTTTCTGGGGGAGGCGGGGTCATGCAATGACGTGGAGTGTCCTGCCCCGCCTCCAGTGCGTGCCAGTGCCGGCAGCTGCATGACTCCTGGCCTCCACCAGGGGTCATCCGAGCTCCGGACATCTCCCATCCCTCCCCGGAGAAGGAGAGCAGTCCCTAGGATGCTCGATCCTTCTCCCCCCGGCCGGCCCTCCAGCGACCCGAGTCCATTCCCGAACCCAGGTCGCCAGCGTCGCATGCGGAAATCCAACCGCTGCACCGGTGGGCCGGCATTGAATGCTGTTAGGTTAATAGGGTAAGTCAGTTTCAGGATTTTTTTCAACTTATTCCACAATACAGGAAGCGCGTAGCTTATGGAAGCCCTACCAAAATGTGACTTGACTTTAGATACCTTCAGGGAAATGAAGGAGGAGCTTCTCAAAGCATACTTGCCTATCGAATTTAGCAGAAGACAATCAGTGATATAAGGGGGCAATTTCCTGGATATGTCTCTGAAGGTCCAGAGTATGGCATTTCCTTGACATCTATAATTAAGGGATAGCCATCTCGCAGCAGCATACAAAGAACAATGATGTGTGGAAATAGGAAGACCAGAAATTAACCTTAAGGCCCTATGGAAAAGTGCGCTAAGTTTTGTGAGCGCTGCAGCAGGCCCTGGCCATAAAGAAAGTCTGCATAGTCTAACAGAGATAGGAATGTTTTTTGGACCAGTCTGAGCTTGGCATCTCTCAAAAAAGGATGGTTGATCCTGAAGAAGAGACTGAGCCTCTGTCTAGGTTTTTTTGCCAGCTCTTCTGTGATCGATGAAGGAGAGTTTGTGGTCGATCCACACTCCCAGGTATTTGAACTTTGTTACAAATTCTAATGGTTCCCCTAAGATGGTAGTAATTGATGGAATTGTACCAGGGTGGCCAGGTTAGATGCATGATTAAAAGGTGATAAGAGCATAGCTTTGGTTTTCTTGGTGTTTAGGAGTAATTTTTTGTTTAGAAGCTGTAGCTGCAGCTGATTAAATTCCACTTGGAGAGCATTGCAAGCAGTGCTCGAGGTAGGTCTACTAATGTAAAGCACCATGTCATCTGCAAACAGATGTATGTTAGCCTCTTTTATGCTCGCATAAAGATTATTAATATAAATCGCAAACAACAGGGGGCCCAGGATGGAACCCTGCTGTACACCCCTCGAAAGGGGTTTAAGTGGGGAAAGTTTCCCTTCTGCTTTTACCTGCTGTAGCCGGCCAGTAAGGTAGTTGGTAAACCATCTCGGGGATAAATAGTCTAAACCAACGCTCCAAAAGTCAGAAAGGAGTAGGCTGTGATCGACAGTGTCGAAGGCCTTACTTAGGTCCAGAAATACTGTGCAGAGGAAATGTTTTTTATTCAAGTCACACTGCCAGTCATTGGTCAATATGGCAAGTGTTGAAGATTGTACTATGTTGTGCTCTAAAGTCTGATTGCAATGAGTTAAGTAGATTTGCGGCCTCTAAATATATCCTGAGTTGAGAATTCAAAATTTTCTCTAGTAGTTTAGACAAGATAGGGAGTAGGGAGATGGGATGATAATTGTTTAAGTCACTGGGATCACTGGATTTGAATAGAGGGATCACATGTGCTATTTTCCAAATGGGTGGGAGGTCACCCAAAGAGAAGGATAGGTTAAAGAGATGAGTAATTGGCACTGCTAGGACTTGATAACCAATCTTTAGGAAATAAGGGTCGAGGGAATCTGCTCCATCACTTTTCCTAGTATCCAGCTTGTAGCAGAAGGTCTTCAACATCTTTTAAAGATACAGGCTGAAGAGAAAATGCAGAGTTAGGGATGGGGGCTTCTTGGTCTTGAACACTAGGTTGAGAGTGTAGATTATGGGCAGGAGAATTATCGAAGGCTAACCCTGTGGTGGCAAAATGGTTGTTGAGTGCATCAAGAATTGTTGGTCTGTCAGTGATTGTGGATGCACCGATAGAGATTTTTGTAGGTAAAGAATTTCCCGAAGTGTTACCTGTGATGCTCTTTATTGTTCTCCAAAATTTGGAAGAACACTTCATAGAAGAGTTGAGTTCCAAGTGATAAATGGTAGCCTTTGCTTCTCTAACCATCCTAGTACATTGGTTCCTTGCCCTCCTGAACAAACTCCAGTAATTTGCAAGATTAGTTTTCAGGGCAGTTTTCCAAAGCAGGTCCCTACTCAACATTGCAGCCTTCAGCTCTGGTGTAATCCACTGGCAAGATTTATTCCTTACACAGACTTTCACCAGTGGTGCATGTTTGGCCAGTGCCCCAATATGATTTCATGGAAGATGTTGTACGCCAAGTGCACAGATTTTATTAAGTAAAAATCCTGCCAATGCAGAGAGTTTCTTAGATCGGTAATATAGGCAAGGGGGTTAAAGTTGCATCTGCACCTCTTAGAGGTAAATTTGGAGGCTGATGGAGGTTTAGTGTTTGATCTTACACAAGCGATAAAACAATGGTCGCTAATGTCTGAGAAAAAGACCCCAATCTGGGAAAATAAATGGGTTTTGCTTACTGCAATGATGTCCAGAAGGGTACTATTGTTTGGGTTTTTCTTGTTAGGTCTTGTTGCTTCATTGATAAGCTGGGATAACCCAAGGGAGTCACAGAATGACTTGAATGGTGTACAGGCGCTAGAAAGCCAGTCTAGGTTAAGGTTCCCTAGTATGATAACCTTGGATACCCCATGTTCCACTGTGTTGCTTAAATGCTTCAAGAGTTGTAAGCCAGCCAACAGAGGCCTATAGCAACCTGTTACGCAAAGTGAGACAGAAGTTGAAATCTCCACTTTGAGAGATAGACATTCAAACTCATTTGGAACAGAGGCTGAGTCTACGACTGAGATGGGGAGTTTGTCCTTATCATATATGACAACACCACCACCTCTAGCCTGCCTGTTGGTTCTAAATAGACAGTAGTTAGGGATATTCACTTCATTATCGGTAGTACCCCATCTAAGCCATGACTCAGTGACCACCAAAACATCAGGTACAGTACGGTATATCTAAGCCTGGATAGAGGCAACCTTTTTCAGTAGACTACACGCATTGACATGCCTGAAGCTCATACCTTTGAGGCTTGGCAATTTAGCTGGGGATGCTATGGCTGTCAGAGGGCCAGGATTAAGCTCAACATTACCTGAGCACAACAATAAAAGGAGCAGTAGTTTCCTACAGACACTTAGGAGCGATTTGTGTTCACTCATCCTGACACGTCTACAGTGGTTGGTGGAATGGAGGTGCCCTAAGGCTAATGCCTAGCTGATCTAGTACTGTAAAGATTAGAACCCTAACTGTAAAGGGGCAAGGTAAACTGGTTGACATAGGGGTGAAGAATCATACCTTGTAGATGTAGATCAGTAAGAGTTCCAGCAAGCCATGGCAACTGAATGGTCAGCTGCATGTTCGGGAAAGAAACGCATACGTAATGGTTAGTGTGTTCAGAGCTAACAGGGCAGTCCATTAAACTGTTATAGTCATAGGCTCCACTGGGAAGGGAATGCAAGAACAAGAAAAGTCTATGGGGCTGAGAAAGAGAATGGACAAACAGTAAAGCCAACAACTTGCTCACATTGTGAGGGTGTGATGCAACTTACACTGTGGTAATTAACATACACAGGCACTTGAGACCAGGTAAAGACAAAAATAAGGCAGTTCCTTGCTGATATCTCAAGGACTGGGTAATATAGGCTGTGTATAGGTACCCCAAGTAAGCTTCCCAACACCAATACAGTGTCCAGACACACAAGCTATGCAGCAAGGTGAAGGGGAACAAGAGAACATAAACACCTGACAAGTAGGTGTTGCCCCTTTAAGGTAAGACGAGGAAATGGGAAAGAGAATAAAACAAACAGAAACAGAGATCAACTAAAGGGGAGGTAACATAGGAGAGAGGGCGGGATTTATAAGTATTTAAGGTGGCCTAGAGAGGGGGTGGAGGGCAGGCCAAAATACCCCTGTAATGCACCCACCTGAAGGGCCGGTCAGAAAGAGCCAAGACAAAAAACAAGCGGGGTTGCATGGCTAGGAAAGCTGTCACAGAGGCCCGCAGCTGCTACACGCCAGAGCTATGCTCCAATCAGGAGCTGCCTAGAGCCAAGAACAGCCAAGGAGAGTGAAGCAGCAATATTGCTCAATGTGCTTTTCCAGGGTAAATAATACAAAATGAAATGAATGATGGCATTCAGTAGTCCATGATATTCAGAAAGAAGTTTTTATTCACTCTGGAATGTTGCAAACAATGCCAACCTAGAACTCGGAGCTCCTCTTTGCTCTGCCATTCATTGCTAGGTGGCATTGTTGACAATGTTCCAGAGTGAATAAAGAGCTTATTTCTGCATGAAAGTTTGTTTCTGCATGCCCTATGGAATATCTCCTATATAGCACACACTAGTGGTGAATAAATTGGGTAAATAAAGAATGTGTTTTGGGGATAAATATTTATTTTCACTTAGAACACATGTTATTGCACTTAGAACATGTTATTTCCACTTAGAATCTGGCACTAGAACAAAAAGAACAATGGGTGAGATTGCTGTGTTTACCAAATGTGATCCATGGACAAGGTCCTAAGGTTTCCTGCAATTCAGGATCTGACATCAAAAGTAATCAATTCTTTTTTTTTATTCCTCCCACTCTCCCTGTGAAACCATTGTATTTCATAATAAATGGTATCTGGCCTTTGGTTTCTGGTTCTTTCAACTTAGGCATGCGAATGGACTGGCATTCTGCTGTCTGGCCCTTTCTAATACTGTGTCCAGGATTGGTTCAGAGTAACCCTTATCAATAATTGTTTTCACTCCAGATGCTTTTTTCAAAGATATTGCTATCTGAGCAGTTCCAGTTTAATCTTAGAAACTGTCCATAGAAGATACTCAGAACCAATCTTCTGGGTTGGGCCTGTCAGTTCTTAGAAGACTGTTAACTCCTTGGAGCTTCAGACACATATGAACTTTTGGATAAAGATCCTACAAGTTAGTATCAAACAATACTGTTTGAGTTTATTGACCAAGTTGCCAGATGGGGTTAGAGATAGGAAAAAGAGATACTGCATCTAAAATTGAACCATCCAGTGTTTTATTTTCTCTCAAAATACATAAAGAACTCTGTCTGTCCACCTGTTATGCCTATTTTGTCAGGGATTGGCTCTCTCATGGAAAACTTCTCCAGGTATATTGACTTATTTTTGTAGGACTCAGTGAGGGGTCTTAAAATCCTATGTGATGGGCTTCTTGGATGTGCTTCATAAAATCTCTTTGATCCATGGGGATAAAGATTTCAAACGGTTAGCAATAGATGTAACATCTTTATATACACCAATAGTATCAAGCATTTATTTAGCATTAAAGCTCTGGATTTCTTTTGGAAATAAATGCTCAAGCAGAATACCACCTAAAGAATTTATTTAAAATGCAACAGAGTTTATCCTATCACATAATTACTTTCTTTTACTTTCAGGACATTCCATTTGAAGTAGTTTAGGTTGGCCACAGGTGTGATGATGGCATTTTCTATGGGAGCAGGTGACCATCTTCAGCCACATGGAAAACCCTTTTCTAGGCAATATAGCCAACTGGCTCAAATTCATAGATGATGTCCTTTATATTTGGAGGGGGTCAGAGGAAGGAGAAGCACCATTTATAGAGGTGCTGAACCAAAATCAAATCAATTGAAATTCTCAGCAGAATTTGACTCTGGGGCAACAGAACATCTGGATTTGAAATTACACATTGGAGAAACAAATGAAATTCACTAATAAAGCTACAAAAAAACCACAGCAGCTAATAATCTTCTAAAAGTCAACAATGCCCACCCCAAAAGATTGGTTCAAAGTATCCCCTATGTACAGTTTCTAAAATTAGACTGGAACTGCTTGGGTAGTGATATCTTTGAACAATAAGCATCTAAACAGAAAAATTATTTATTGATCGGGGTTACTCTAACAATCCTGGACAAGGTACTAGAAATGTGGGATAGGTGGAATGCCAGTCTATCTTTATCCCTTAAGTTAAAGAATAAGAAACCAATTGTCTGATTAAATTTATCACAAAATGTAGTGATCTTGCAGGGAGAGTGGGAGAAAAAAATAAGTGATAATGTGCTAGTTTGCTCACTGTGCGAGGCAATGACATGACTATTGAGTGAATAAAGTATGAGGCTGGTGGTCAACTACTTTATCTTCATGAGACAATCACATTGGGCTGGCAGTATAGCCTAGAGGTTATAGGAATGAGGTGTGAACGATCTTGGTACATCCAGCAGCCCAGACCTGAGTTTGATTCTCACAACCTCCACTTGCATACTGTGTGACACTGAGCAAGTCACTTAACCGCCTAGTGCTCCAAGGTCACCCCTGAAAACAGGCACTTGTGCCTAGTGGGCCTTACCCAATTACCAAAGACTAAAATAAAAATTAAAAAACATTATTGCAAAGGATAGTGAGATGGTTAGCACAATATCGCTATAGTGCTTCATGTCTTTTAAAAAGCTAGTGGTACTGTATTTTGTCTGAAGTTTATATTTAAGTTTATGGAAACTCTGCTCCCCTAACTTCCCTTGTTGCCAATTGCTGTCATGAGTGCAGACGTATAGGACTGTAAGGCCAGGTGATGATGTTACTACTTTCATTTTATGGACAATAAACTGACTGTTCTGAGCTCTGTAAACAGTTTGTATTTCTGGCTTCTGATTGGAGGAGAGGATCCACATGTAGTATAATAAAAAAATAATTAGAGAATTTTATGTCAGATCCTGAATTGCTGGAAATCTTGGGACCTGGTCCATGGAACACATTTAACAGAGGTAGCAATTTGGGTGATCTTCTCACTAGAAATAGTTTTACTGATCCACAAAAACCTAAACATACTTGGTTAGGAACCCCACCAGAAGGTTTTCTTTACTGTGGTAATGACAATATTGACAGATCTGACCCACACACTGGCTACATGAGTTGAAATAAGATAGTTTATTACATGTGGTACAAGATGTGTGGTGTACATTATGTGTTGCACTTGCCCATTGGTATTTATGGGGCACACAGTAAGGTCCCTAAATTTATTTAAGTTTTTGAAAACCTCAGAGATTACCTTTGAACACAGGTGCTCATTTATAAAGGTTCTACATTAAATGCATAGTCACAAAAAACATTACAAGTACAATAAGCAGTTCTAGAGGAAATGCAGCTGAGTCAGGCTCAGAGCACTTAAGACAGATCAGTTATATACAGTTTTGATAAAATCTATACAGATTGTTGTATAAAAAGTCACAGGATATGTACAGAGACACCGAATAAAAAGTTTAATGGTTACAATTGCATAGAACTTCACAGGCAGACCAGAAAGATCTTTTACATTGATTAATCTTGGGGGGGATTCAGCAGAGTATCAGGTGGTTCATTTAACCAGTGCGTGGCCCTGATAACAAATGACTGCTTGCCCAACCGAATACACCTGAAAGGAGGCTTAAGGGCATTTCTGGCCATATTCCTGGTGTCATATTGTTTGGAGGTGGCACAGAAGCAATTTGTTGAAGCAGGGGGTATTAGGCCCAGGAGTGCCCTTTTGGCTAGCAAACAGGTCTGGAGCTTTATTCTACAGGATAAAGGTAGCCAGTTTATGAGTGTGTACAGGGTACAACTATGAATGTGGTTATCTGCACCAACTGCAAACCGGCACTCATTACAGATCAGCTTTACACTGTTTAGAACCATGTCACAGGCAGCTGTATAGACAGGGAGGCCGTAATCTATGGCACTAGATACAATAGGGCATGCAGCATCTCCAGTGAGATTGTTCCAGTTACAGTACAGGACACCCAGTCTTCTGTTAACTATGGCAACTAGATTGTCAACATAGGGGGCAAAAGATGAGGTGTCATCCAAAGTTACTCCAAGGTATCTGAAGGTCTCCACCTGTTAAAAGTCCTCTTCTGTGGAATGCTAGAGAAGAGAATGGTCTTTGTTTCTTTTGGTAATTGAGGACCAATTTGTTATCTGAGAACTTGCCTTTTAGTTACCTGAAGTTACTTTGGAGAGCAGCGGTGAGGCTGTCAAGATCAGGGGTTTTGGACTAGACAGTTTCATTGGCATAGAGGAGCACTTTGGCAATTGACAGGCATCAGGCAGTTGATTTATGAAGATGCCCAATAGAAGTCAGCTCAAGATGGAGCCCTGGGGGACACCAATAGATACACTCCAAGTGTTGGACAAAGATTTATTGATCTTCACATGCTGGGAGTGTTTGGTGAGACAGCTGTAAAACCAGTGAACTGTGTTCTGTGACAAATCCAGGCCAAGGAGTTTTTTAAGTAGGAGCTTATGGTTGACCAGGTCAAAGGCCTTAGTAAGGTTAATATATATCTCTCTAGTGAGATCACAATTGTCAAGGGCCTCATGAACATAGTTGATGTATTCCAATAGTGCTATGCTAGTGCTGTGTACCGTAGCTTCCCAAAGCCATGCTGCAGTACACACTGGACACTATTTTTCGAGGTATGTAAAAAGTTGGTCAGACTATTCTCTCAAGGGCCTTGGACATGGAGGAGAGACTAGAAATGGGTCTGTAATTGGCAAGGCTAATGTAGTCACCACTTTGGAAAACTGGTATAATGAGTGTGGATTTCCACTTCTTGGGGAACTGTGAGTAGCACTGGGAAAAGTTAAACATTCTACAGATGGGGTGGGGAAGTTCCTCTACCAGAAGGGCAAGAAATGTCATATAAACTGAATCACTCCCACACCTAGTTTTGCCAAGTATGCTACTGATGTATTTCAAGATGTCTCTGACTGAAACAGTCATAAAGAAAAATTTAGGGTACTCTGGTTCAGAGCCCACCATCTCGAAGGCTTCAGGACCGGGTTCCCTGCAAGGGATATGGGCAGGCTCCGTGGGGATGACAGAACTGAGGTCAGTAAAAACTGTGTTGAAGTAATTGACAATTTCAGTGGGATCAAGAACCACTTGACCCTCCACAGTGAGCATTTGAGGAATGATTTTAACTCCCTTGCCAAGGAGCTCTGAGGCGTTGTCCCAGAAACTTTTGCCATTGCTCCAATTCTGGGTCTGCTGATCCTCATAGAAGTCAGACTTGGCCTTTCCAGTCATACTTATTGTGGGCTTCCTTGTACCTGCGCAGGTGGACAGGGGACCCTGTTTTTCTGCCCTGTACCCACAGATTGTCCTTATTCCTCAAGCAGGCAAGGAGTTTGGGCGTGACCTATCCTGATAGTGTTCCTCTTGCTTTGTGTTTTTTAAAGCGTGCAAATTTATCACAGAAATGTGTGAACTCATAGTCAAAAAATTCTAGAGCCAAGTCAATATTGAGAATGACATCTAAGAAGGTCAAATCAATTTGGGCCAAGTAAGATTTGAATTAGGGCACCTTCTTTTTGTTTAGGACTTGACTGACTGTGATCCAGGGGAGGGTGGCCTTGTCTGTTTAACTGCCCATAGACATTGCACCGGGGAGTGGTCACGTTGGGTATCTGGCAGAACTCTGACAACTTTAACCCTATCTGGGTGTGTAATTAGTACTCAGTCAAGTATTAATAAAGAACACGTTAGGGTGACTACAAAAAGAAATACCAAATCTGCTGTATGAACATATTTTGCCACATACTGTACCATGACCGTAATCTAGATGAATTGCATCTAATGGTAACTGAGTAAGTAAAACACAGTGACAGGGTGGGGATTTTGTTAAAGTACTTTTATAGAAAGCAACACATTGGATTTCTTCCTTAATAAAAAAATTCAAGGAATCAATGAGGAAGTAGATTATGTAGCCTTTATGTAGACTGTACCATTAGCATTATGACTGGGCCTTATTAGTCCTATCAAGTTACTCATTTGATTTCTCAGTTTTTATGGGATGATCAGTGCATCAGTTTACTAATTCGTTACCAGATGGGATTGTGGGACGATCTGTGTTAATGTCTCGAAGGTCTGACAAAATGTGATTATACTATTATCGAATTATTCTTATCCCCATACCATTTTGTTCTCCCTTGTAGATGCTGTTCTGAATATCCTGGCATCCCCACATGACGAGGTATGTGGGTGGATCCTTCCAGGTCCTTTCTGACCCTCTTCTTCACCTTTCCCCTTTTTCCCTCCCCCTTTCTTCTATCCTCCTTTTTCATCTCTCCCCTCTCCTTAATAATCCCTTCTGTCCTTTTTTAACTTTTTTTCATTACATTTCCCTTCCAACTGGTCCCATCAGGCTGACTACCCACAGTCCCATCCCTGACTTCTTCCTGGGCTTACCTGACTCCCTAATTCCCCCACAGCTTACCCCTTTCTGGCGGGGGGGCAGGGAACTGTCTTGACCCACCACAGATGGATCTGGTGCTTGGGTCACCACTGCTGGTCCTATGAGAGTTTGACTTATCTACCTGTCAGGTTGGGCATTTCTTCCTTTTCCTTTCCCACCCTCAGGATGCTGCCATGCATGGGTGCATGAGCACAGATATGCATGCAAGCCTGTGCAGTGTGGCACCAGCTGACATCCTCCCACCCTCAGTGGATCCTCAATCTACACTGCCAGCTATGGCCACCCAGATGGCAGCGTTGCAGCAGAGCTGGCAGCCCTCCAACCCTGGAGGAGGCTAGCATCCTCTGGGATACTCAGTCCTTCTCCCTCCAGCTGGCGCTCAGCTATCCAGGCCCATTCCTGAACCTTGGCCACCAAAATCATGAGCAGTAGCCCGACCACTGTGCTGACAGGCTGGCTAACCCCTTCTCTCCTTTTTTTCCTATTCAATTAACTTCCTCTTTTCTCCCTCCCCCTCCCCTTCTCCTTCTGTTTCTTTTTACCTCACCCCTCCCCTTCCACTAGTCTCTACCTTCCCTCACCTGTTCCCCTAGAGGGTCCATTTCCCATTTGATATGTATATATGAAACTAGGCACTAATGGTTCAATGAGAACCTTGTTTTCTCCTTTGTGAACTGGGAGTTTCCTAATTATGTTCCACACCAAAAATATCTTTTTGTGTTGGTCCTGGATAATACACAGAGTATTATTTTTTGTGTGACCATATTAGGTTCGGAACCCAGTACATCCATGTTTGAATAATGCCACATTGTAGCAGCATGTTCATGTATCCTGCTCTTCTGTAATACTAACCTACCTGGGAGTAGCTGTTAAATTCTTATAAAATCCCCATATTTTTCTCACATGAGAGCTCCTTTTAGCACTTTGTGCATGGTTCTTGCAAAGAATAAAAAAGCCCTAATGCATGACAGGGTGCATGTCATCCTAGGATAGAATCACACCTCGGGTGGTTGGTCACAGGCCAAGTGCTTTCAACACCTGAGAAGTGATGTTATTCTAGCATGACACATACTCCGGAGTGCATTATTGCTATTATACAATGGCTAATCTTTAAAGAGAATAAAAAAACACTTTTTTTAATAGTTTTTTTACTTGCTTTTTGTCTGTGGAAGTGTATTTATATAAAAAAGAAGTTCCTTTTTTTGTTTATCCACTAGGGGGAGCTGTCTGTCATTAGATGCATTGTTCTTATGTTTTACATCTTGGCCCCAGTAGTGGTTTCCTTTTATTCATGCCACATCTCCCTTCTCACGATTCTTCCAGTACAGTTTGCTGCCATAGTTAAATGTACAGGGAGATTATGGAAGTGGGATGGAGTGCTTGGAGGTCCCACTCAGTTGGCAGTCTTGCTGCCTGCTGCCACCACTCTGAATTGGAGGACTGCCAAAAAAAGAAGAAAGGAGGTAGGGAGGTGGTAGGGAGAATGTGGGTTTAAGAATGGTGTGTTGTTTTCATGTGTATTCCGTAGCGATGAAAAGTGCCTGAAAAAAAGAAAGAAAGTGAGCTGAAAAGCAAGCAAGCATTACTGGAAGAGCTGTGCACTGACTGTTCCAGGAAGCACTTGCTTGCTCACTCTTTCAGTGAAGCTTACAGAACAGGAGTTTAAAAAAAAAGCTGTTTTAGTTTATCTGTAATGCTGGTACATTTACATGGAAATTACTGTGTTTGGGGTGGCGAGGTGATGGCGAGTGGTGTGTGAGATAATAGCAGAAAGCTTATGCACTTAAGTGGGGAATGTGACATGGAAAGCAATAAGGATCATAGTGGGTAGCGTCTAGATGGGGCGCAGTGATTTTTTTTCCTTTCTTTATTCTCTGAGGTTGTGTTGGTGCCTTCCTCAATACTGTGATATTATGCTTAGATGACATCACTGGTGAAGGTGGGCACTGACCAATCAGAAAGTAAGAAATGTTCTTGCTATTGTGTAATTATTCATTTTGTAGTTTTTTTTAACTAGGAAAAGAGGGCTTAGAAATATTTCTGGTTCCTTGTTACAGACAGACCACACTCTCAGATGGAGGCACAAATGAGGTGAAGCACCTGAATATTTATAGTCCAGTTCACTGCATTAGTGAACGCTGCAGTAAATATTTCCTGTTTTAAACTATAATTGTTTTCTTCTGTAGCTTTCTTGCATGCTTCAGTGATTATGCTTTTTCTGCTGTGGTTGGGCTGCCCACCCTTTCTGGAAACACCAGTTCCTCCCATGCAGCACATCCCTTTTGTGTTTTGCATAAGAATAAATGTAACAATTGCTAGAGAGGGGTGTGGGATGCCTTAGGTGGTGTAACTAAAATTAATAAATCATTAGCACATAAATGTATCTAATAGGCATAACCATTTAACTTAATTCTTTGTCTAGCTAGGTCCACCAGACTCTCAACTGCTAATGGTTCTAAAGCTATAATAAAAATAATAGAGTGTGCTACCTTGTCTTGATCCACTGGAGTGGGTCATTTTCTAACATTTTCTTATCTGTCAGGACCAAAGCAACAGGGTAAGCTTACAGAGTTTGAACCAAGGGGAAAAAAAACGATGGGCTATTCCAAATTCTTGTAGGACTCGAAAAAGATATTGTCACTTAAGGGACTCAAAGGGTTTTCATATTCAAAGGCCAGTGTGGTCACTGGGTGTCCAGACCTCTGAAAGTGCCACAACATGAGATTTAATATGGTACAAATATTGTCAGACCCTTATCTGCCTTTCGCAAATCCTATCTGAGAGTGATGCATCATTTTAAGAATATTTTTTTTTCTAAATGTAGTCTTAATGCCTCAGCCAATATCTTTGTATCTCTATTATAAGGGATACTCGCAAACTACGGGATCCACATTCTTCTTACAAAGGTCTGCAATGATAGCTTCCCACCCTGAGTGTATGTTAGATGTTTTTTTTTTCTTGAAATTAGAAATAGTTTTGTCACCTAAAATTCTCTTAGTGATGTAAATCATTAGCTTGTTTAGAAGAATGTCATGACTGAAAAAATGAATTTCATACATTCATGTACATCTTTCATTTTGATATGTATCTTCCATCAAGTATGTTAAAGGACCATATGTGACTTTCTGTCTTTTGTTTTTAAAGGCAGTAGGCTAAACGTTGACCCTATTTATCCTTTGATTCTCATAAAGCATGACTCATTCTAAGAAGTGCCCACTCAGCTTTTCTTAACAAGCAAATGATTAATTTTATATTTGAGCCCATCCTATTATTCGGGCTCTACACTCTGTCATGGAGTTGATACCAGTGGCTTTGCACTCTCCTTCTATTTTCTTTAGTACTGCCTCCAAGTCTTTTCTTTTTTGTTCTCATTCCTTTCTGTGTGCTGGAGCATGCAACAAATAATCAGGAACACACAATGGGGCATACATTACTAGAGAATTATTTCACACCAAGGGGGAGATGTAAGTTCATCCAAGTGCTTTTTATGCATCTGGGCTTGCATTAATTCTCTAGTAAATGCATGCCCTGTCATAGGTTATTAAACTTTAAAATGGGACAACTATGTGGGAATAAAGGCAAGAATTACATAAATATGTATACATTGCATAAATATGTACAGATTTACTCCAACATAACAAATAGTCCTTGTGACAGGATGGCTAGTACAATTCCTCCAGTTAGTTGTCAGTAATAGTACCATGTCATCCTAGTTTGAAATAGACTCTTCTGTCCACGCTCTGATGATGACATAAGGTTGCTATGTAAGCATGTATAGAGAAGAAGAATAATCAGCATTTATATAGTGCTTTTCACACACAGTGTATCCCAAAGCACTTTACGAGCAATTCTAGACTGGTAGTGAAGTGACTGGATGTGTAGTGGTGGCCATATGGCACATCATCACCCACAGACAGCCTGGATAATTGCATGACCCAGTTTATGGGAATGGGAATGTTGGCCAGGACACAGGGAATGTCCCCTACTCTTTGCGAAGAGTGCCCTGGGTTCTTTTACTTCCACCTGGACACCCACCAGGACAACACCAGGATGGGTAGAAGGGACCTCGGTTTAATGTCTCATCCGAAGGACGGCACGCCCCAGCAGTACAGCACCCCCCTAATACTGCACTCAGATGCCAGCGATTATTTAGGTGCAAGCCCAATCCCAGTGTGGGATGAGAACCCACAACCTTCTGGTCCAGAGGTGGACGTGCTACCAACTGAGCCACACTGACACCACAGAGTTCTGTTTCTGCATGCATCATGGGCATGTGGGCAACCGTTTTTATTGTTTTCTTTGCCTTTGCATGCCTTCTACTGGAATATGTTTAGCTCTAACATCCAACTTCAGTTGTAAATTAATTTTGTGAGCAACAATTGTTGTACCTAGTTCTGGTACAAAGCTATGAAATGGACTTAAGCCACTACCACAATGCTTGCCATAATGCCTTTGAAACAACACATTATGTGGGTGAGCCTTCCATTTTAACTTTTGTACATGTAAATAAAGCTGTTTCACTTTATTGACCAGTTGGTCTGAAATTTTGTGGTGCTGACCTCTACCCTACTAGTGTGGGAGTCCTTGTGCCTTTCAGACTTCTCCATCCATCTGAGAACTACTACCCTCCTCCCCACACATATGTTTGTAACTGCCCTTGATCCCCATACACTGCTAAAGTCTACAATGCTGCGCAATGTTCCTTGTTAATTCAGTATGACTTCCAGTCTTGACATCTGGGTTATCATCTCAGTAGTGCTTTTTGGTTTCATGCAAATCATTACTGACATTAGAAACTGGCATTCATCATTAGGAGTCATACTGAATTCATGAGGATCGTCATGAAGCATTGTAGACTTTAACAAAGTACATTTTTAATACTACGAGCCTTGAGGGCAGTTTTAAACAGATGGGTGGTGAGAGTGGTGGTGCTCAGATGGGAAGTACTGGAGGTGGAGCTTCCTCCATTTAAAAAGTAGATCTGGCAGTGATGGTCTAGGGGTGCAGTGGTAGAGTGATTTTAGTTTGAGTAAAAAAGGTTGTTGCTAGGTAGATTGGAGTAGGTTAGTAGCAAACTGTATGTTTACTGAAGATCAATGACTTGTCAGGTGATGTGTTTAGACCAATTAAGTTGGCAGGATTCCAAATGCTTCTGAAGCCCATTTTATAAGACATATTATTATGACCTCTCATATATGCCTTGCAGGTTTCCCATAAAGAAGCAGCAGAGATTTCAAGAGTGTTATTTCGAGAAAAATATTCTGAGATCACTTCATTAACCCATTATTAAAAAGGGGTCTGATCTCCAGGAGGGAGGGGGGGTCTACAGGATCTTACTCCCATAACACTGGGGCATGATTATAGATAATAACATCTCCAATACCAGTATCAGAAATTCCTACATATACCTCATAGTTACTGAAGATCTAATCTGCTGTAGGTATGGTGGACTGTAGAACAGAAGGAAAAATCTCCTCCAGTGGGGTGTTTTCTCTTCAATACTGTATGTCAGACATCCTCTTATTCCTTAATAAAATGGTTTAGAGTTAATTAATGCTTTAGAATGGTTATACCATTACTTCTATCTAAAAGTGAATCCAACGCTAAGCTAACATAACTACCAATAATGATTGGTGGAATTTCAGAAATAACATCTTGCAATATCTGTCTGATACTGGGGAGGAAAATCACATTATCCCAATTTGGACCATATAAGATAGATAAATAGTTTATTGTTGACAGAATGCCATTGCAATATAAAGAAAATATGAACACAGCACACAAAATATAAATACGACATAATAAGAATACATATAATAATAAATACATTGACAAAATCAGAAATCCAGACCCTAATGGGACTGTCTATCATTAATAAAAATGTTTACATTTCATAAATATCAAAGCACTTTTATAGTCCAGGCAGCAAGTTTTTTTCTTTCTGTATTGAAACGCCTGTAAGAGGTACAATGACAGTTTCTCCAAAATAGAGATTTCCTCTGAATTGAATAACAGATCTAAAATATTTAGAGTAGATAATACCATGGAGCCGATAACTTCTCCAAGAATTTTTTTTCTTCAATCAGAATACCAGGAACATTTAAATATTACATAGAAACATAGAATTTGACAGCAGATAAGGACCGTTTGGCCCACCGAGTCTGCCCATTTTCCTACCTAACAGATAAGCTGCAGATCCTAGTTAACCAACAGCTTACTTCCTCCTACCCCCCCCAACTAGGACTGCCTTATGTCTGTCCCATGCATTCTTGAATTTCCCCACTGTTCTTGACTCCACGACCTCCTCAGGGAGGCTGTTCCATGCATCCACAACCCTCTCAGTGAAAAAAATACTTCCTTACATTACCTCTGAGCTGTCCCCCCTCTATCTTCAAATTGTGCTCCTTGTTCTTGCACATCTCTTTTTCTGAAAGATGCTACCCTCTTGGACTTTGTTGATTCCCTTGACATACTTGAAAGTTTCTATCATGTCCCTTCTCTCCCTTCTTTCCTCAAGGGTATACATATTAAGCTCCTTTAGTCTTTCTTCATATGTCTTCTGGTGCAGACCCTGCACCATTTTGGTTGCCCTCCTCTAGACAGCCTCCACTCTGTCTATGTATTTGCGGAGATGGGATCTCCAGAACTGTACACAGTACTCCAGATGGGGTCTCACCAACTGTTTGTACAGAGGGATAACAACTTCCTATTTTCTACTATTGATGCCTCTCCCTATGCATCCCAGTATCCCCCCAGCCTTCTTTACTGCCTTCTCACTTTGCTTGCCCACCTTTAAGTCATCTGATATAATTACCCCCAGGTCCCTTTCCATTTTTACTGTTGTCAGTATCTCACCCCCCATTGTGTACTCTTCCAATGGGTTTTTGTTTCCCAGGTGCATTACCTTACATGATATAGATCCTCAAGCTCTTTTATACCACAATTACAAAGACCCAAAATTTGTGGGTCATTGGTAAATCTGTCCATTGGATCATTGCTTGGAAAGGACTCGAATCTATATTGTGTAATCATTTTTCTGTAGTCAGGATCATGTAGATTAGTTAAGTAAAATTTTAAACTATGTTCTTTTATGTTATTAACAAGCCATTTAGAAACTTTCAGGTCACTAATTAAATGCAAATCAATTTCTTTGGCTCTAGTAAATATTACATTTTTTATAACTTTAAGGCAGGCCAGATTACCTATAATCCCTTTATCCGACCAATGCTTTAACTTTGTTACCTTATAGTAATCCAATAGTAATTCTGTGAGAGCCAATTAGACTTTTTTTGTTTTCTGACCAGATTTTAACGCATGATCCGATAAATGCAATTTTAGCCAAAAAGATAGAATACAAATATGGATCAATTCTTTTACTGAAATTTGTCCCAACTGTGATCTAACTAGAGCATTACAAGAGTTAAAGGGGAGCCCCAAAATTTGTTTGGAAGTCCTATTTACAACTACATCTAATTTTTGTGAATCTGCAGTACCCCAAGTTTCAGCACAATATAGTCCTTGAGGAATTAATTTAGAATTGATTGCTTTAATCATTGGTGCTACTGTATGTCCTCCATATCTAACATTAAACCTTTTTAAAACTAATGCTGTTTTATTCATGTTATCCTCTATAAGAGTAATATACTTATTCCACTTCATATTTGATGAAAATGCAACTCCAAGATACATGAATTCTGTAACAAAATCCAAAAAAGAACCAAGCAGTGAAAGTCTTCTATATTTTTTTCTTGGTCCAAATATCATTACCTTGGTTTTCTGCAGATTAGGCAGTAAATTTAGCTTCATGCACAAGGAATTATGTTTCTCTAAGCTTCTCTGTAGTCCTAATCTAGTCAATGAAAAAATCGTTAAATCATCTGCATAAACCAACAATGGGATCATTGTTTGAGCTAATTTAGGAGAATGAAAGTCAGTGCTTGACATATTAACTATTAATTTGTCTATATAAATGTTAAATAGAGAAGGCACCAATACTCAACCTTGCTGAACACCACAGACAGTAGGAATTTCTTTCCTTACTAACCCATTATTAGAGTACTGTATTTTAGACCAAGTATTGGTGCTTGATTAATATTATTAAATTCGGATCACTACCCAAATTGTACATCTGAATCCATAATGTATTTCTATCTATCGAATCAAAAGCAGATTTGAAATCTACAAATGCGACATAGAGTTTTTGTTTCTTTATTTTGCAATATTTTTCTAATAGATGTTGAAAAATAAATATTTGAGTTGTTGTACCACAGCCTTTAGTAAAATCTGCCTGCAGAATAGATAACCCTGCATATTTCGTAATACATTCTAATAGCCTATTTAATAATATTTTTGCATCAATTAAGTTAACTGGGTGATAGTTTTCTAGTACAGCCCTATCACCTTTTTAAAGATAGGTAAAATATGACTACCTGTCTAAGCTGCTGGTTTATAATCACACATTATAGATTTATTGAAGAAATCTGTTAATAAATTTGACCACCACTCTATATCTTCTAAATAGAAATCAAACACTATATTATCGGGTCCAGGTGCTTTATTCTTTTTACAACTTTTTGAAGCAATTACAAGTTCTAATGGTATAATCCAAGTAAAGGTATCATCTATTTCTGTAGGTATTGAGTTTAGGACTGTAAAATGTTTAGGTATCCCAATATATATATATATATATATATATATATATATATATATATATATAGAATTTCTATTAAATATATCATAATAATACTTGCTCCAGCAATCAGGATGTACATAAGAGTCAGTCTCCAAGATGCCCTATCATCCTTCTCCACAATAGCATTAAACATCTTATCCCATTGTTCTTTCTGATAGACACATTTCTGTAATTTAACATGTTTCTTATAATCTCTTCTAAGTTTATTTAACTCCCTTATATTTTCTCTAGAAGACAATTTTCTAACCTTTCTAGTTGCCTTAGTAAGTTTTTTCTTTTTAGGTAAACAACTCTTATAAAACCAATTTTCATATTTTAAAGGAAGTTGTTGTTGCACAGTATTATATCTCTTTATAGATGTTTAAAATGGAAGTGTATACATTTGCTGGATCTAGTTCACCTTCCATTTCTGGTATTAGCATATTTTGAAAGCAAGCTGCTAGCTTAAGCTTATCTTCAGATTTAAATTTATTCCATCTTATCTTTTTATTGTTAATTATCTCTATATTTGATTCCTGTATAACCTGGGGCTTAATATCCAGCTTTCTTACTGTAACTATTGGGAAGTGATCACTATCAGATCTCAACACAGTCTGTAAATCAAGATATCTATGATAATCATAGGGCAAAATTATAACATCATCAATTAGAGATGTACCCCTATAATGTATATAAGAGTACATCCCCTTACTATCTGAAGAAGTTCTACCATTTAATATTTTAAGATCTAGGTCGGAGAGCAAATTCCCCAATTTATGTTCTCTATCTGTATTTATTTGATCTATGGGAACTTGTGACTGTATATCAAGTTGTTTTTCTCTACTCAAGAGATTTTTATTCAGATGAGGTTTCAAATGGGGATATCTAAAGTTAAAATCACCCGTTATTTATATTTTGGCATTATTATAATTTTTTTGTATAGAAAAAATTTCTGTAGCTATTTTGTAGAATAATTCCTTGTCATAATTAAATGATTTCTTAGGGGGATTGTACACATTAACCATAATAATCAGTGACTCATTTAAGGCCACTAATGCTATAATATAACTACTCTGTACCTTAGACTGTATAAGTTTGATATTATTAGAGAGTCTTACAAATATAATAAGGCCACCAATCAATCTACCCTTTTTTGAATGTTTGATTGCATAACTATGTAGAATTAGATATTCATTAAGTTGAAGAACATCATCCTGCTCCTTTCCAGGTGATGTCTCCTGTAAATTTATAATGTCAAATTGCTTAATAAAAGTTACATAATCAGAATCAGTCAATTTTGTAATATGGCCAGCAACATTCCAAGTAATATTTTTTAAATATTTTGAATACCTCTTGATAAATTTATCAGGTTCCCTGGTATACCCCTTATTCAGTGTAGTTAAGG
Source organism: Neoceratodus forsteri (assembly GCA_016271365.2). NCBI lineage: Eukaryota > Metazoa > Chordata > Ceratodontiformes > Ceratodontidae > Neoceratodus > Neoceratodus forsteri. Next base: position 1,447,815,238 of record CM028130.1, on the reverse strand, counting down.
CACTATTATCAGTTTCCATAGTATTCCCATTTCCACAATAATTTGATGACAGTCACTTACCATCCTCTGTTAAAAGCTGAAATCTGTTAGAAACCTCCACATTGTATACAGTAGTTTGTTTGTCTTTTAAGTCATCTTTATGACTAATATCCTTTATACAATCCAGAGTTTTACCTGTAAAGTCTGTTATCAGAATCCCTAAATTGTCAAGTTTATGTGCAACTTCCAGAATTTTAGCAGTCATTTTATTTATCAATGTAACATCAATTTAATTTCCTTCTGAACCAGATTTAAACAGTCTTACAACATTGACTATGTCATTTTCATAAAAGTTCAATCCAATGATGTTACAAAAAAGTTGAGTAATCATAGTTTTCAGCTTATTTTTGTTTTCCCAGTCAGCATAAGCTAAACCAAAAATTGAAAGAACAACCTCCATTGAGTTAGTTACATCCTCATTGTGATACACTAGATCCTGAATATTGTGATAGTTAGACAGTTCAGTGACCAGTCCTAAGTTGTTCAATGAGACCAATTTATATTTTCCAGCAGATGTTTTGTTAATACTGGATAGTCCATATCTAGATCATAATGGTATAGTTTCTCAGAATTTCTCCATACATACTGAGCAACTCGAGCATTTTTAAAGAAAATCAGTAAGACGTCACTATCACTAGCATATTCATAGGATCTAATCACATCAACAATGTCATCAGTTGCAATATCTAGCCCAAGAGACTCATTACAAAGAATATTAACCAATATTCTAAGGACTTCCCTGTTCTCATTAAGATCATAAGGTATTCCTCTCAAGGTAACAATTGCCTGCTCATCAGCCGGTGGTCTTTCTTTGTTCTCCTGAGGAGCATCAGTATTTGGCATTTCCCAATCCATTTCTAAACCCTCTCAACTCTTCATCAGGCACTATTGGTTTAGGTATATTTCCCCTACCAACGTTGCTTTTTTCTCCTCCCTTGGTTTCTCCCACCAATGATTTTTGTTTTTTGGCTTTAGTGGAGGTATTCTTGGGCTGATTACAAGGCCTTTTCTTATTCAGATCTGGAGTTATATTAACATTCTTATTTTTCTTTTTGCTATTTTTTTTTATTTGGGGGGGAAGTATGAGTTTCAGTAAGCAGTTCAGTACTCCCAGCAACTGCATTAATGTTAATTTCAGTTTTTTTCAGTATTATTTTTTACTTTTCCAAGTTCCATATATGTATCTTCTGGATTCAAAATTATTTAACAGGCTCACTACTCACAATGGAAAGAGAACTAGGGAGATTTTGGTTCTGATTTATTTTAGTAATGACCAGGAGTTCTTCCAGTCTCATAGCATTCATTGCAACCTCACCCCTTCATTTTAATCACTACAAGTTGTTCCATAATAGCTACATTTGCTACATGGGAATTTTTTAAGACCTTAGTCAACTTCTCATCTATAAATGGGGAGTAGGTGCGATGATAGACAACTTTCTGTTCATTAATAGAATATTGTTTTGCTAGATCTTTTAGATGACTTATTGTCTCTTCAAGTTCTTTTACTATTGCCCCAACTGCCTTATTTTGCATTATAAGTTTATCTTTATCAAAACTCATTAGTTTACGTTGAGATGTAACATCTGGAAGGCTATTGTAAGACAGTGAAATAACTGGGATGTCTTGTGTCAAACCAGAGCTATTCTTCTCCACAAAAGTGACTTTTTCAGATTTTACATCTTGCAAAACTGGAGCTAGAAACTCACTTAAAATGTCAGTCACTAAATTAGGGGATCTATTAATTGAATCTATACTAAAGTGATATTGAATCCAAGTCTTTTCTTGTTCCTTATTTCCTTTTTTAGCAGACTTTACTGTATCTATCCCCATAACCTGACAATGAGTAGAAGTGAGCCTAGTATTGTTTTCTTCTCTTGGAGCTTCAACCCTTTTCAGATGTGGTGTTACCAATGTCTGAGCTCCCTTTCTGACTTGAGTTTTAGCATTTAGTTTTTTAACTTTATCCACGTTATCTCCTATAAGGATTTCTTCCTTTTTGCTTTTATTATTATTTTTAATACTAGTGTTCGGCCCCCTTTTACATTATTTGATTTTCATTTAATTTATCAGCTTCAGCAGGTGGATCTGTAATGATGGTAATAGACATTTGCAAGGCTGTTTTCCTAGTCCTCATTTTTATTATTAATGAAAGGTAAGTTATTGTAAATAGATTTTTTTACAGAATTACTCAGCTTTGGCTAAATAGAATTGTACCAAATATATTAAAGTGCTGCTTATTTTAAAGTGCTTATCTATAACTAGAATATACAGTTAAGAAGAACCAAAGCAAAAACCTTACACATGTAAATATCCAATCACAAATATATGTGTCTAGACAAAATAAAAACACAAATTTACACTATAACATTAAATAGAATTTCCAATGAAATCAGAATCCAGCAATGCTTTAAATCACTTGTCAGTATCTTCAGGTAATGAAACTGAAAAAGGTGCCTTTATATATGCCACTCTTGCTTTCCTCTTGATGATATAACCTGCACCCTCCAATAAAGGTATAAAGTTGTTGTGGCAAAGAGCCTGAAAATAAAAAAACAGAAAGAGGCACCAAATAACTTCCTCTTAAATTCCCAATTACTCTAGTAAAACAAACTTTTATACCTTGTATCAAAGACGAGTGATGTATCTGCCAAGCAGTATTTTTCCACATTAACTATTATAGTAAATAAACGAGTTATAACTACAGTACCTTGTCTCAAGGGAATATATAATGTATCTTATGCACAGCCCCTTTATTTATTTTTAAACTGAATTAATAGTAAGAAGAATCTAGTGTACCTTCATCTTAACAAGTGAGTTTTAATATTCAGAACCATCCAGCACCAACCAGGGACCCCAGTACACCCGTTCCAGACTAATTTTATATTTTCTGTATCAATAAATATCACTGCCATTCAGCACTGAACCTTCCAATCCAAATAGCACTGTTTCTTTGATTAAAAAAGAGAAATAAAACTCAATATTAACTTAATATAAACACTGCAGGCTTAAGCTCTACAAAAGTGAATGGAATAACTCTTTCTTATTTTAAAACAAGCCCTAAATATGTCCTTCAAACCAGAAAAATAAAAAGCCTGTAGCCTTTAGCCTTAAGTTCACTTTTATAAAAGGATTCAAACATCCAATATATTTAAATACTTAAATCTTCTTTAACAGTTACTGCTCTTATAAATTCACAATTTGGCACAAATAACATTATGTGTGTCAAAACTCTATTTAGAAGCAGGACTCACCTAGCCCTGAGTTACTATGGGCACACCGTGCATGTTATCATATAGCCAAGTCAAAGTTCCAACATTGACAACACTAAAAAAACAGCACCTCTCCAAATCACCGTGTCTGTAGGCATGTCTGGTCCCCTCGGCAGTTGCAACGTTGGTCTCCAAGTACCCCAGGTTCAAGCATGCACCTTATAACTACCTAAGGGTCAATCAATCAATTAGCTGAGCATTCTAACAATCAGCTATAATCAGCTATCTAATGCTCACCTAGTCACAAGGGCCTCCTAAAACTTATGTATGCTGATAAACCACAAGAGCACTCATTTAGAATTGAGCAGACATACAAAATTGATCAAACAACCAGGAGTTGGCTGAATAGGCTAAATAATTTTAAAACTAAACAAGTCAAACATTATGCACGAGGCAGGCAAATAATCAGGAGGGTCATTTAATATCAGAATTAACACTAATCAAGAGAAAAACCACAAGCAGTGAGTTTAGTATGTTTGATGTAATTAGAATAATTCACTGGCAAGAATTAAAGGCACCCAAGCTTCCTAATAATCTCTGGATCACTCCCAACTCCTGAATTTAAGATACCAGAGCACCAGAGTAAGAACAATGCCTTTTACCCTCTGTATTATAGCAATATATGTGTTCCTTTGCTAAAGACACTACTGTCATTTCAATACACTCCTGAGTCCTTGATACTGAGAGTTTTCCCAAACTACTCACACATGCCCTCAATACATTTATGTAATTTATATGATTTATACGGTTTACACTCTGATACTCCGGGGCACACTAATAAAATAACTTCATAGGACAAGCCTAAAAATAAAACCTCACTCTTTCCATTTTATAATAACCCCCTTTAGTTTAAATAAAAATAACCAAGGGCAGTAGGTTCGCAAAAGTAAAAGCTAGAAAACGTCACAAAGAGGGAAGAATAGTAAAAAGTCATGAATCATATTGGTTTTGGAATCAGCTAAAGCTCCCCAGAGCTTTTCTCCAGAATTCACAAATTTGCAGTTATATAGTTCACAGTGGAGACTCATCAAAGACCTGCTATAATGGAGAGATCAGAGCTACTACAGGGCTACTACAACATCTATTTTAGCTCCACTCTAGCTACCCACTGAGGCATATATATAAAATTAAACAGTTCCAATGCAGGACTTCTTGGTTCTTCACTTCCTTGCTTCAGAACTTCAGTATTTTGCTGCTCCTAGGCTCCAAGGCTCCAGCCTTCAACATAGCCTGACCCCAATGTAATGCCTTCTGCAAAGCACCCCGCTCCTTCGAAGGGATTCGAACAGCACCACACCAAAGACTCCACTCATCACACAACACCTGTTATAGCTATTTAGATAGCATTAAGCAGCTCCTGCTCCTGTGCCTACTCCACAGTCATATATCGTCCAGCAGCCATCTTAGAAAAATGATCATGTGATGAGAAAAAAACTATCATATATATATATATATATATATATATATATATATATATATATATATGTACTGTATATAAACAGCTTATACCAGCATTGTTTGTCCTGCTCCAACTTAATAAAAAAACATCTTCCATCAGTAATGTTTTGAGTTTGTATAATCACACAATTGTCATCTATGTAATAATAGGTACTCCTCTTTTTTAACTGCTGCAAAGCAACAGGCTGTTTGTCCTACCCATCTTCTTTTCAACCAAGCATTATTTTCAGGTATTTGGTCTCCTGAATAAGGGCAATATCTGTATTCAAAGATTTTAGGTTATTTAAAGGAGAAAGTTCATGTTCTTATCCTGACACCTACATGTGGGGCTGCCCTGATTAAAAGATTTAAAGTGTATTTTTTTCATTACTTGCTGTAGTAGTAGTAGTAGTAGTAAATCTTTTTTATTCATCAGAATAAAGGAAAAACATTCAATTGAGCATAGCTCATTTTCAGTGAAGTTCCAAGGTTTTAGAACAGCAAGCATCAGTTACAGTATAAAAATATACAAGCCAAAAACCTTATAAATAAGACAATACAAAATATCAGACATACAACTAATAGAAAATCAGCAAACATCACGTTCACTACAGTGGTTGATCCTGCCATCCTGCACTCAGTTATTTCATACATAGAACCACTTGCGGTGCATCCCAGAATAACTTATAGCTGTCATCCATCAGAGATTCAACTGCATACTATATATATGCAAGAGCTGTATAAAGCTCTGATGAGCTGTTCACAAGTCCTGTTGCACTCCCAGGGCTAAGTAATTTGATTTGGCTTTCCTTTTCTCCCTTGTGCTGGTGTTATGTAGTTGTTTGTGTCTCACCAAGTCCTCAGGTGATTCTGAGGCCTTGAGAAAGTGTCAGACAGAGTCACAAACTTTGAGAAGGTTGCTGGGCTCGGCAGAGATCCAGGTAAGGTGGGACCCATGGACACAAGACCTCTTGATGGGGAAGTGTTTGTCCAGTGTAGCAATGAATTTGGCCTGAAATAAGGTCAGAGCAAAATCTATATCAATGGATACAGCAAAGAATAACCAGTTGATGGCCCAAAGATTGCCTAGCAGGTTGGGAGGTCCAGGGATCTGAGTGACCTGGACCAGAAAGACTTTGGTGGTGGTGGTGGTGGGAGCTTTAGGAAAGTTGATATTGCAGATTCAGTAGACCATACAGTGGTCGCTGAAAGCATGTGAGATGGTGCCAGCAGAAAGAATGTGTTGGGAGTGTAAGGTCAGGACCCAGTTGATAAGGGAATGGTTGAAGTAGTGGGATGGAGGCAGGTGGATTCAATAATGAGCTGCATTAAACTTAGGGATCCAGTTGAACAGGTATTATTTTTTCTTGAGGGGTCGAGTCAATTTACATTTAATCTCTTGGAGCTTACTTGAAGCTGAGAGTGAGAAAATGATATAGATGGCATGAGGGATGGGGCCAGGCATAGCTTTGGGAAAGAAATAAATGGCAGCAATGAAAATAGGATGAGATAAAGGAATGAGAGTCTAAACAGGAGAAGTTTACATTTGAAGAGGATGGCAGACTGACGTAGGATACCACAATAAACCACTTGGCATAATAGAGCAGTTGTGAACATGTATAAAATAGCCACTTGGGAGAAATTTTAAAACTCAGATCATAGACATAATCATAAGGCAAGGCAAGGCAATTTTTATTTATAGGGCGCCCATTCCTGAAGACTCTTGGTGCCTAACAAACATCAATAAAATAAAACAGACAATTAAATACAATAAAAGAATATCCAAAAATAGCAAAATACAGCAGCAAAATACCATTTATGGCTCAGCATCTTAAAAGATAGGCTTCAGGTTGCCAAAAACGTGGACTGGACATCAAAGATGAACTTTAGCAATCTGCAAAAGCCAGGCTAAAGAGGTGGGCCTTCAGCCTCTGCTTAAAGACCTCAGTTGAGAGAGCCTCCTGGACTACAGGTGGAAGCGAATTCCACAGGGTCGGCCCAGAGATGCTAAAAGTACAGTCTCCTGATGTCCTGAGCTGAACCTTGGGAATGTCCAGGAGGCCCCTTGAAGAGGAGCTCTGACAAGTAACCAGGACCCAGTTCATATAAGGCCTTATAGGTGAGCATGCCCACCTTGAAATGGACCTTCCACCTGACAGGCAGCCTGTGCAGAACATGCAGGACCAGGGAAACATGACTGGACCTCGAAAGGCCCATCAGCAACTGGGCCGCTGCATTCTACACCAGCTTCAGTCTGGGGAAGAGTCCCTTCCATGACCCTGAAGTACAGAGAGTTACAGTAGTTGAGCCTAGAGGTAACAAAGGTGTGCACCAGCATCGGCAGATCCTCGGGCAGAATAAGGGGCTTAATCCTGGCGATGTTCTGCAAGTGGTAAAAACCACATTTGACTACAGATGACACCTGATCTTCAAAGGTCAATCTGCTGTCCAGGATCACACCCAGATTTTGCACCCTTGGGGAAGCCACCAATGGAGTAGTACCTAGGACAAGGCCAGTGTCAGCCCCAGGTGGCAACCCATCATGCCTGTGACCCGGCTCGATCACTAGTACCTCTGTCTTGGCTGGGTTAAGTCTCAGCCAGCTGGAAGCCATCCACTCATTGATCTTCACCAAACAGTTGTTTAGCATGTCAACAGCTCCTGATGTTCCAGGGGCAAAAGACAAATACAGCTGGGTGTCATCTGCAGAGCAGTGAAACTCCATGCTGTATTGTCAAATGATCTTGCCCAGGGTCAGCATATACACTGCGAACAGAATCAGTGACAAGATCGAGCCCTGTGGTACTCCACAGGACAGAGGCAGTAGGGAGGAAGAGAAATTTCCCATCATCACCCACTGCACTCTGTTAGAAAGATAGGACTCAAACCATCTGATGACCATATTGGCGAGTCCACAAAATTCACAGAGCTGATCAAACAGCACGATGTGGTCCACAGTGTCAAAGGCTAAGGAGAGATCGAGGGGCACAAGAACTGACCTGTCTCCCCTATCTCTAGTCCTGAGCAGATCATTATGCACCCCCATTAGAGCAGTCTTTGTGTTATGTCTGGCCCAAAAACCTGACTGAAATGGCTCATAGATGTCAAAGGACACCAGGTGATCCTCAAGCTGCTGTGCCACTAATTTCTTGACAACCTTGCTCAAAAAGGATAGGTTGGAGACGGGATGGTAATTTTCCAGGACGTCTGGATCGAGCAAAGGTTTCTTAAAGAGGGGTCTCACCAGCGCTTCTTTCAAAGCCACTGGGAATACCCCCTCTGCCATAGAACATCTGGCAATCCTGGTGAACACCGGGCCTACAGCCTGGACACATCCCATTAAGAAACACGTCGGGGCCAGGTCCAGTTCGCAATAAATGTGCTTCAGTTCTAAGATCACCTTAGTCACATCAGACACCCCCACTGGTCTAAACTCCTCTCAGACAGACAGAGTGCCTCTGAACCTCTCAGCTTAGCCACTGCGAGGCAACAGCATCCCTGGCAGAATCCCCAACTGCATAGCCAACACTCTTTCAGAGAAAAACAGAGCACACTCTTCACATAAAGTGGATGGAAAAGCCTTTTTCAGCTTCAGACAGACTGGGTGAAGAAGCCTGTTTACAGTTTGAAACAGCTGAGATGGTCTGTTTCTCCCCACAGCAATTTCCCTGGACAGGAATTCTGCCTTCTTATGGGAAATTGCCCCATGGTACTCACCACAGTGAGCACGCAGGGCCAGCCTGTCTGCCTCTAACTGGGTCTTCCACCAGCAATGTTCCAACTTCCAACCCTTGATCTTCATTGCCTTGAGATCCTCATCAAACCAAGGGGGTCTTGAGTGAGAGTATCTGGGTTGTATACGAGTTGATGTGATGGCATACAGAGCTTCAGAAACAACCCTATTATAGGTGGCCACTGCCTCTCTGGTGCCAATCGCACATGCCGTGTCAACCCTAGATAGGTCAGCCAATGCTAACAGTCCCTCTGGGTGCAAGCCCCTTAAGGTGCAGTAGCTGACCATCTCCACAAGGGAGGGACTTTCATGGGGGGCACCAAACATGAATTCCATGGTACAATGATCAGACAAAGAGCCCTGATCAATCTTGAGGCTATCAATTTCAAGACCCAGCTGGAACACCAGATCAAGTGTGTGGCCGTGCTGGTGGGTAGCAGAAGCAACTGCTTGTGACAGGCCCAGTAATGACATCAACTGGAGGAGGTCATAACCAAAACATGAGGATTCATCGTCGATCCAGGCGTTAAAGTCCTTCAAGATTAAACACCTGGGGGCTCCAACAACTGGGTCGATTATGAAATCTGTTACCTCCTGCAGGAATCCTCCCCCACCCCAGGAGGGCAGTAAATGAGAAGAATCCTGCAACCTGCACCACCATGCACAGCAACACACTCAAAAATTGGGTATTACCAACTGGGTGACCTGTAAAGCTCAGGCTGGATCGAAATACAATGGCCACTCCCCCACCTCTGTGATCCTTCCTTGGGCGGTGCACTATGGAGTAACCAGTGGGGATAACAGCTCCAAAAACTGCACCTGCATCATCACCCAGCCAGGTCTCTGTAATGCAAGCCAGGTAGACAGAGGAAATCAAGTCTGCAAAAATAGCGGTCTTGTTCCTTATCAACTTGGCATTGTACAACACTGCCTGAACAGGATTAGATGACATGGCCGGCCCTTTAGCTACCTACCAACTCAGCCCGTTGGGAACCCTGGGTATGGAGACCAAACACATCTGGCCTCTTCCTAGGCTCCATTTAAACCCAGGGTGTCTCCTGCACTGAACAACCTCAATGCTGTCTACCACCCCCTCCTCAACTGCCCTTGGCCATTGACAAACCACCCGACTCCTCATAATCCCAACCTCCCTGCAGCGCCTAGCAGAAACTGTGGCAGAAACTGGGATGTCACTGAAGGTTGAGAGGTCATGAAGCCGAGAGTGGCCTAGATAATTTGAGCTGGGTCGTGGCTCCAACACATTTAGTTTTTTATTTTATTTAGTTTTTGTTGACTGGGTAAGTGCACTAGACAAATTCTTGCCTATTTTCAGGCACGACCCGGGGGCAGGGGGGAACACAGATGAATGCCAACTGACCTTGAACCAGATTAAGCTGTTGGTGGTATTTTTGTGAATGGGTGGAAATTTGGCCAGGACACCAGGGAAATTCTCCTACTCTTTTTCAAAAAGTGCCATGGGATCTTTAACATCCACCTGAACTACCACCAGAACAGACAGATGGAACCTCAGTTTAATGTCTCATCTGAAAGATGACACCTCATGAGTGCAGCACCCCCCTCATGCTGCACTGCAGTGTCAGTATTGGGATATTAACCCAAGTGCCTGGTGTGGAGATAGAATCCACTGCCTTCTGATCTCCCAGCCTCTGAGGTGAGTGTGCTACCTGCTGAGCCACTGACACATCTCTGCCTGGTAAGTCCAGCCCAACAGGGAAACCCTGTTTTGCACTAGATTTCAAATAAGTGCAGAGACAACCAAGCTAATACACACACCCAACTCACACTCCCCCACAACCACACTAAACAAAAGCTTTCATAACTCCCCACCCATAAAACTATCCACAAAACCCACAAAACCCCCACCCTCTAACCCCCACCCTTCCTAAAATAATAAAAAGGACTTAAACCAGTTTTAGTTACTAGGAGAAATCAGAGAGAATGTGCTTTGGAAATAAAATTCAGTATATCAATTTATTCCTTATTAGGAGCAAAGTCCAAAAAAGTCACTGTAATTTGAAGTCCAGTACAGTCTCTGATATATAGTAACAGGTATCCGCAGTAAGCTCACACCAAGCTGTGGAGAGTCACCAAAGTGGGTCTATGCTCTCACCACAGACTCCCAGATGTTAAACAATACAAGTACTGCACAGTTAATAAATTGCTTAAATCAGGAGGAAAAGTACTGGAGGAGATGTTGCAAAATGTTCTCTACCCCAAAGCTACTCTCACTTGTGATGAGGTCAAGTTTACTTGAAAGCCAATCAAAATTATATGTGGAGGCACAAAATCACCAGCCCAGTGTCCCTGAAATGCCAGCTCACTCCGCTCTTACCAGCTGTCAGACGTGATCCAGAATGAGCAGTTGTTAAACAACAGGGAAAACTTCCCAGAACCAAAACTAGCAGCTATAGATTGCACTACATGCGGCAGTTCGAGAGCCCTGGTCGAGAAACCACACTTGCAAGCATTTCACCATGGCTGGTCCACCAAATCCGACAGAAATGGCAGGCACAGCCAATGCTCCTGGTAGTCCCAAACACAGCCCACACTGCAGGCTCCTACAAGTACAGAACACTCCAATGGAAAATGTTACAGGATATTCCGAGTGCAATAAGCACTCCCAGAGCAATCCCCTGCCAATGTCAGCAGTCATCCAGTATAGAGATGAGTTGACAATGTTGTATTAACCATAGCTCACCTCCCAAGTCGGGCTCTGTGACATCGGATTCTTTAGTTGTTAGCAGGCCCCCCACAAGTCAACTCTCACAATCAGCCCTCCAATCCAACCGATCACTTCCCATGTCCTCTGCAGACCACAACACTCAGCTATAGTTGCTCCTCCAATCACTTCTTCTCAAACAAAATCCAGAGCACAATATTCGAAATCCTCACTAAAAACAAAAAAACTAACTCCTAATCTAAACTCACTGCCCCATCCCTACCTATTACTTATGCCCTGAACCTCGCACCTAACTAAAAATACAATTTAAAATTTAAACTCTGGATGCACCAAGCTACCACAGAGTTTTGTACACATTAATTTCTCCTAGTTTCTTCTTAAAAATGAAATAAATGTGAACAAGAGGAGGAATAAAGTGGTTCCCTTCAGAGCCCACACTGACATAAAAACACCAACATGAAGACTTGACTGCTCCATAACTCTATTCTGTAACTGGGGCAAATATTCAGTCCAGTACTACCTAGCAGGGTCCCACTATAGTGGCAAACTGATGCCCTAAATGCAACAAGGTATTCAGGACTTTGTGCCACTCTCAGGGCTCTGAGAGTGCCAGTACCTGCACTTTCAGGCAGGACTATACCTCAGGGTTCCTTCTGTACCCCTGTTTGGAGTCCAGAGGTCAGCCACTTAGTGTACACTGGTGAGTATCCCCTTTCCCTTTGCCAAGCATGCAGAAGTACCCCCTGATACCACAGCTCCTTGCTAACTGTGTCTGGTTACCACCACAGCTGGCAATCCTGACTTAGTGGCACAGCCATGCCTTGCCCATGCCCCAAAGGGTGCCTGCCATGAGAGGGTGTCTTGAGCGTCAACATTCCCTCCAGTCCCCAGCTACACCTTAGAACTAGAATTGAGAACTGTCTATAACAAAGAAGTAATTTGCACCACAAGGGCACCCTATCTTTATACTGCTTGTATCTTTTCCCACACCAGCTATACCCACAAAGGAGGATGTCCAGGCATCACTCCCCTACTTGTCAGATCTGGTAACAACCACCTCCCTGTACTATAAGGAGAGGGTTGTTACATATTATTTGAAGATTTAGAGGTTTCTTTACACATGTTGCTACCTTGGCTTCTACTATGGGTGTGACCTTGAGATGTTCAATTCAGTGAGGCTACATTTTACATTGTTCTTGTTAAATTTATTTTTCTTTATAGCTTTTCCTATTTACAGATTCATTTTTTGTTGTTGTTCTGGTACTCTTATGCTGTCTTGCTCATGCTTTATGAAGAGATGTGGACATTTTGTAATCTTGTTAGACATTTAAAACTTATCAGTAACTCAGTTTTGCTTAAGAGAATAGGTTCAAGGTTTTTATTAATCAATCAGTTGTTAGTCTATTTTGATAAAAACATTTACATTTCAAAATATCACAGCTCTTTATAAAATATAATTTTAACAATAAATTAAGAAGTGCAGCTGGAAAAAATAAAACATTATATGACAAAGATTATACAATCATACAAGCCATCTAGCAACAATTTGGTAAAGAAACAGAGAAGTATAGTCACTCTGATGTGTTCTTCAAGGCTAAGACAATGAGATAAACATGTATCTCAATACAGTCATATTAGACTCACTTTAAATAAATCTCATTAAAGTTATTTAAAACATCAAGTAGGGATATGTCTTTGTTAGCTATTAGCAAATGCCATGCACCAATAGATGTTCAACAGGAAATCAGTTCAGTATACGGGGGCAAGTTACCTACATTCCACTGTATAGAGATGATAATCTCTGAAAAGAAAGAAAGCCTCAAAAGATGTTATTAAATAGAAACCAAGAAGTCTCCCTACATTACCATAGCTTGATCCAAAGCAGAAATTTGGCCAAACTTGACAATGAAGATGAAGAAGATAAATTAAACAAGTCCACAAGAATTTTGTCAGACGATCTTGCTATCTTTCTAATAATGGGGGCAAGTAACTGCTCTTTTTCTGTTTTGTACAAAGGGCATCTCATTATGCATGGATGTTATAATAATTTCAACAAATACTGCTCTCACCCAAACTGTAAGGTAATCTTATAATATCACAGATGAACTTTTGAAGTTATAACACTCCCCATGTAATATTGCAGTGAGATGTCGTGATATTGTGATTTGATGGCTGAGACTATTTCAAACTGGAGCCTCAGATATATGTCTGGGAAGAGATATCTCAAACCTACTGGCAAGATTGTATCCTTGATAAAGCTGAAGTATGGGCAATCAAAACCCACAGTGGTATAATCCAGTTCTTCTTATGTACATTTTCTTGGAAGATATTTCTCAGGTAATAAGTATAAATACAATAAGAAGATTGTAAGTCTTTCCTGGCTAAGGGTGACTAGTTGATATTGTACCAGTTCAGATCATAATATATTGTATCTGAAGATACACAATTGGATACCTGTAAAATATGTCTATAAACTTTATTTAAATGTTTTTCCAATTGAGTTGTGTCACCTAATCCCCACACCTTTGCTGTGTATAAGTATTGATTTTACATTTGTATTGACTACTGTGAGAGAGCCTGCAATTTAAGAGTCTCCATATTTGAGATCACATCTTTTAAGCCTGTCCATTGTTTTTTTTTTTCATTTTGTAAGATAATAATTCAACATGTCCTGTCCATTTTTTTGAAGACGTAAATGTCACTCTAAAATAGTCATATTATGTGGTTGTGATTATTGGTTTATTATTTATATTTTTTTGTTACTTTTCTTATTAAATCCAAATATGACTAGTTGTGTTTTGGACATGTTCATTTGTAGTGCATTCTGTGCACGTAAAGATGAAAATGTACCCAATTGCCACTGTGGACCCAAAAGAGCTGTGGATAATAATACCCAGTCATCAGCATGACCATGCAAGTTAATTGGGGCATTCTTAATTTTAGGTGCATGAAATTCAGTATTACTGCGTGAAATTAATACTTTATTCAAGTGTAGATTAAATAAAGTGGCTGCCAGTATATAACCCTGTTGTACATCTCTATTTGTGATAATTTTACCTATGAGTAAGACTAGCAAAGGCCCAAACTGAGGAAAAGATAGCCAACTTGGTTAAGAAGGGGGATAAAACCTTTTATAGGTACATTAGAGAGCAAAGGAAGACTAAGGCAGGGATACTGAGACTGAATAATGAGGAAGGTGGTTGTGCAGAGAGCAACAGTGAAAAAGCAGGGATACTGAATGAATATTTCTGCTCAGTATTCACAATGGAAGAGCAGGGGGAGATACTTAATCCAGTCAATAGAAGCACTCTGGATTGGGGGGTTGATATTAGTCCTTTCACAGAAGAAAGGGTTCTGAAAGAACTCTTAAAACTGAAGGTGGATAAAGCAATGGGACCTGATGGGATTCACCTCAGAATTCTAAAAGAACTAAGGGAAGAACTAGTAACACCTCTGACTATCCTTTTTAGTAAATCATGGGAGGATGGTGTGGTACCTGAGGACTGGAGGAGGGCAGATGTGATTCCTCTTCACAAAAGCGGGAGCAAGACAGAGGCAGAAAACTACAGACCTGTCAGTTTGACCTCAGTGGTAAGGAAAATGATGGAATCACTTCTGAAGGAAAGAATTGTTGAGTACCTAGAGGCCAGTGGGGCACAGGACCCAATGCAGCATGGATTCACAGCAGGAAGGTCATGACAGACAAATCTAATTGATTTCTTTGAATGGGTGACCAAAGTAGTAGACCAGGGAGGGGCTGTGGACATGGTCTACCTAGACTTTAGCAAGGCATTTGACACAGTCTCGCACACAAGATTAATAAACAAATTAGCCAGCCTGGGAGTGGGTCCCAGGGTGGTAGCCTGGGTAAAACACTGGCTGGACAACAGGATACAGAGGGTAATAGTAAATGGAGTCCATAGTGAAGAAAGGGGGGGGTTACTAGTGGGGTATCACAGGGTTCAGTACTGGGGCCGGTCATTTTTAATGCCTATATAAGTGACATTGTAGAGGGTCTGGAAGGAAAAGTATGTCTCTTTGCAGATGACACAAAGATCTGCAACAGGGTTGATATGCAAAATGGGGTGGAAAGGATGAAAAGGGACTTGGCAAGGTTGGAGGAATGGTCAAATGTATGGCAGCTTAGACTCAATGCAAAGAAGTGCAAAGTAATGCACCTGGGAAACAAAAACCCAGGGGAAGAGTACACAATGAGGGGTAAGATACTGACAACAACTAAAATGGAAAGGGACCTAGAGGCAGTCAAATGAGGCAACCTAAAGGTGGACCAGGAATGTGAGAAGGCAGTAGGGAGGGCTGGGGGATACTGGGACACATAGGGAGAGGCATCACCAATAGAAAACAAGAAGTTGTTGGCCCTCTGTACAGACAGTTAGTAAGACCATATCTGGAGCACTGTGTACAGTTCTGGAGACCCCATCTCCGCAAAAACATAGACAGAGTGGATGCTGTCAAGAGGACAACAAAAATGTTGCAGGGTCTGCACCAGAAGACATATGAAGAATGACTAAAGGAGCTTAAGATGTATAGCCTCAAGGAAATGAGGGAGAGGGGGGACATGATAGAAATGGTCAAACACCTCAAGGGAATCAACAAAGTCCAAGAGGGTACCATCTTTCAGAAAAAGAGATATTCAAGAACAAGGGGGCACAATTTGAAGATAGAGGGGGGATGGCTCAGATGTAATGTGAGGAAGTATTTCTTCAGAGAGGGTTGTAGATGCATGGAACAGCCTTCCTGAGGAGGTCGTAGAGTCAAAAACAGTGGGGGAAGTCAAGAATGCACGGGACAGACATAAGACAATTCTAGTGGGGGGTAGGAGGAAGTAGGCTGTTGGTTAACTAGGATCTGCAGCTTATCCATTAGGTAGGGAAATGGGCAGACTAGGTGGGCTAAGCAGTCCTTATCTGCCATCAGATTCTATATTTCTATGTTTCTAAGTGCTCCCTTTGTGTTATATTGTATTTTATAACATGTGTAAGAAAAATCCATAGCTCTGATTCGCTGAAACACCAGTACAGCGGTGTAATTCTGTGCCTATAAATGCATGCCTGCATTTTTTTCAATGTGCTGACCTGTGTACTGCACTGAAGACTCAGAATATCAGTACTCGGCACAGCTATTTCCTCTGCTGAATGCAGAGCTACTACAATCGGTGGAGCTGTAGCAGCCCTCAACTGGTAAAACTCATAGTCAAGCCAGCTCTGACTGTAGTTGTAAGTAAAATTAAAAACAAATAAAGTCAGTATCATCCTTCACTCCAGCTTTGAAATTTGGGAACCCAACTATTAAGGGAGCCAGAAGTGTTCGGGTCATTGAGAGAGCCTCACTATCGAGGGAGCCGCACAGTCTAGAAAAATAACTTGTTTTATTTTGCTCACTGCTTCCCATCCAGATGTCTTTTTACTTTATAACATTTGTAGAAAAAATTAGCTGATGTGATTTTTCTTACACATTATAAGTGGAATTAAACACTCCAGGAATGTGTGCTTATGGCAAATAATCACACTTCTCTTTTGGGTATTTAAAGGCACTCGAAATAAGCGACTCATGTCTATCAACACCCTCAAGAGGCGTGTGATATTTGACTCATAATCACACACCCTGTCATGCATTATTTCTTACTTAGACCATGTTTTATCATGCAGTCTTATAATATGTAACATATGGATATTTAAACAGTAATGGGTTACAAGGCTGGGGTTCATATAATATATTACTTATTACTCCACTTTCTTCTCCCCCTTCCAATCTCACTTTGTTGAGTGATCAAAGTTGGGTGATAATATGAATGTCTGCACTTTGCCTAATATTTATTTATACATTACTAGCAAGTATTTGTTCAACATTTTCACTTTAAAATACTATAGCATTGTTAACAAGAGGCACTATAAATGGTGGCATGTAGACTTCAGTTAATGGTCTTGACAAAGCATCTGTGTGACGTGAAACATTGATGCAAATTAGGTGGGGGTTCAACCAGTGTTTTGATTTTTTTGCTCCAACCCTGCCCCCTGACTGGCCACTCCTTTGGGCCTCTCACTGTTAACCCCTACCCAATGTGCTGTCCCCTGTTGCCATTGTCTTGTCCCCATTGGTCTCACATCTCGATAGACCTGGTGTATCCTTCCTGGGGGCAGAGAAGGGAAGAGACAGTTCTGCTGCCTTGACCAGGAATGTGGGGAGGAGAGGGCTGAGGGGATCAGAGTGGGCTGTGTAAGGCTGTGTGGCACAAGGGAAAAATGGCATGCATTATCCGGTGAGTAGGGTGGTCTGTTTTCTATTTTTCTGGGGCCTCTCCCACCTCCCACAATCATATGGCCATGGTGGCATCGTGAGGGTGAGGACATTCAGCAGCATGTTCAGGCCCAAGCCACCTAGAATGCCTCCAGTAGCCACCTATCAAGTGGTCCAGTATGGCCCACCCTTCCCCCCATCTGGGAAGCATCCAAAGGATGCTTTTAACTCTCTCCCTCCCTGTTGGCCTTCACTCCTGATGTCTGGGCTTGGGGCACAAACCCGGGTCACCAGCGTGCCAGAGTGATGCTCCATCGCTTGGTGCCACAGAGATGGCTTATGTGTTTTTTAAGCAAATAAAGCTTTTTAACTACTTCAATATTGTGGGGAAGATTTCTGAACCTGGAGTGAGCAGAAAATTGTTCATGAAGTGTTTTGTGTATGGTTTGTACTTTGGCTCTGTCTTGTGATTCTTGTTGCTGAAACCTGCTTTTGTAGACTGTATTCCACATTATCTGTTACAGCACAGGCATGGACTCTCAAGAATCTGGAAGAATGGTGTTCAGAGGTGAGCAACATGATGGTACCATGAGTGGCACCCCTACCATATTTCAACACCTGATCGAAATCTACAAGTTTGTGTAGTCCTTGTTTTTCAAGCAGGGAGAAAGCAATCCCTTACTGGACAAATCTATTTTAGATAATAATGAGACTGAGCAACAAGATAACAGACCTTATGACATTAAGGAAGCATTTACTGTGGTGGAGAGAATTGTGTTGAGAGCTAGATGTTTGTATTGGCAACGTGTAAGCTTAGAAGCTTATTTAAGAGGTAATAGAGTACCAAGAGGGCTCAGATTGATAAAACAGCCCACTTTTGGAATGGACAGATGAGAAGTTTTAAGGGGATGGCAAATCCATTTGCTAGAGTCATCTGCAGATCTCATTAGATATGTTTTAAAGGACGAAGAAATAGTGGAGGCAGAAGTTTAAAATGAACTAATACAAAAAGAAACTGTTACAAGCCTTTTCCAGTCACTCAGAATATGACAGATATAGGAGCCAACTGTAAAATGCCATAAAGGTTAATGATGAGAGGATCAGAAAAATGAAAGAAAAAAGTTTAAGTGGAGCAAGATCGCAGAGATTATGAGGAAGACACTAGTTTTGAATGGAGCAGAAAAAACAGATAACCATGCTGCATTTTAAAACATACTAACGTCAACAGTAGAGGCACCTGTACAAGTGCATTAGGCTCAGAGAGTGAAGAGGTTGATAATATAATAGGATCAGTAAAGAAGAATCTTTTTTTTAGGAGTGAGCCAGGGATCCACCACAAGTGATACACCTTACCACCCCCCCCCGGTACACTTCCATGTTACCAAACCCACCTTCCCAACCAGCAAGTGTTGAATCAGGAGATGGCAGTAACATCCAGCACAGGAAGCAATAACGTCATATCTCAACTTGCCACAGCTTCCCCAGACAATAATCAAATGCAGCCCCAGAACTGTCAGATTACAAGAAGAAATACAAGGAGAGGGACCAGGGGCAAGCGTAGGGGGAGGAAGGAAAAGAGGATCATGGAACATTGACACATAGAAAAAAAGATGGCAGAAGGAGACCAAAGGTCCATCTGGTCTGCCCATGTGTTCCTTGGACCTTCTCAGATCCCAGGACCAAACCCCCCCCCTTCTGCCTAATGTCTCCTACTGCTCCTGTTGCTTTTGATTGTGCTTTAGGCTTGTCCCATCCCAGCTTGAATGATGTCCCGGACTTTGCTTCTACTACCTCAGCTGGCAGTTTATTCCATGGCTCCATGACTCTTTCTCTAAAAATACTGTTTTCCAAGCTCCCTCTTGAAGCTCCTCCACAGGCCTGAAGATGGCATCTTATTTATTCCTCACAAGAATGTGTATGTTTCAATTATATCTCCCCTCTCCCTCCTTGTCTCTAGTGAGAACATATTTAATGCTTCCAAATGCTCCTCATACGAGTGCCCTTGAAGGCCCTGGATCATTTTGGTAACTCTTCTCTGAACAGCCTCCAACCTGTTTATATCCTTTTTCAGATGTGGACACCAAAACTGGACACAGTACTCCAGACCGAACTTACCAGTGACCCATAGAGTGGCAGTATTACCTCCTTTCTCGTGCTGTCAAATCCCCTCCCTATGCACCCCAGCATTTTGTTGGCCTTGCTGTAAGCTTTGTTGCATTGGCTTGTCTGTTTAAGGGTGCTGTTTATGATGACACCTAGGTCCCGTTCTTCCTGTGTGGTGCTGAGCTGGACTCCATTGAGATGGTACTCTGTCCTTGGGTTCCCTTTACTCAAATTCATCATCTTACATTTTTTTGCATTGAACTTCAACTGCCAAATGTTAAACCATTTTTCCAGCTTCTGTAGGTCTTTTTCTAGGTCCTTAACTGCCTCCTTCCTGTCAACCCTTCCTCCTAGCTTGGTATCATCTGCAAATAAGGCAATATTGCCCTGAATACCTATGCCGATGTCACTGATAAAGACATTAAACAGGACTGGCCCCAACACTGAGCCTTGGAGCACACCAATAGTGACTGCGCCTTCATCAGACCTCACCCCATTGATCAATACTCTCTGTTTTCTGTCCCTAAGCCAATTACCTACCCAACTGATTATGCACCTGGCTGCACCCAGGTCCTCCAACTTTTTCAGCAGGTGGTTGTGTGGCACCAAATCAAAGGCCTTACTGAAATCAAAGTAGAGGAGGTCCACTAGATGGCCTCTGTCTAGTTCCCCAGTGACCCAGTCACAAAATGTGATTAGGTTCGTTTGGCACGACCTTCCCACCACGAACCCATGTTGCCTGTCATTCTGCAGACTGTTCTTATCTAGTGAAAGTGAAATCTCTTTTATGGATTTAGTAATCTTTAAGAAAAATGATGGATTATATACAAGGATTTTTAGAAAACCAACCGATAGGAATACTATACTCCGAGCGGATAGCTTTCATCCCAAGAAGTTGGTAGCATCCATTCCTTATAGTCAAGTTTTAAGGGAAAAATGGAATTGCACAGAAATTGAGGACATATAATTGTTTACAAACAAGATGACAGAAAGATTTATAGAGAGAGGATATAGTGGTGAAATTCTACAGGAAGCACGTAATAAGACTTTATTGAAAGATAGAAAAGAACTATTGAAAAAGAAAAATAGAAGAGGATAATGTGCTGGATAAAAAGATAATTTGTTCTCTGAAATATAGTGATATTTTTTATGATATCAAAAAATCTGTAAATAAACATTGGAAAGTTTTGGAGTCTACACTAATGGGAGAGAAAGCATTCCATAAACGGTACAGGTAGTAGCTAAAAAAGTTAAATCAATATCTACCCGTTTAATTCGTACTGAACATAAAATACCAGAAGTAAGGAAAAATTTGCTTTTTACTAGTGAAGAATTGAGAGGTAATTATAGTTGCAGTAGGTGTGTCCATTGCCATAATACCTATATAATTAAAACTATTAGAAATAGTAGTAGAGGAGAGGATTTCAAGATAAAATAATTAATTAATTGTCAGACAGAACGGGTGATTTATGACATTAAATGCCCGTGCAATCTTATGTACACAGAAAAAACAAAGACAGCTTTAAAACAACGAGTGAGAGAACATAAGGGATATATTAGGAACAAAGATCTGATGTCACCAATAGCACGACATTTTTTGGAAAGGGGTATTCTATTGCAACATTGAGGTTCTTTGGCATTGAAAAAGTACATAGGGATAATAGAGGAGGAAATTATAATAATAAATTACTGTCAAGAGAAGCAAGATTTATTAATTATTTCCAAACAAATAACCCAAAGTTTGGGTTAAATGAAATGATAGAATGGTAGCCAATTTTATGAAAAAAGTTATGTAGGATCCACAGTGATATCATCTGTTCGGTGACAGTTTGGTCACTCTTTGCAATCCAGAATGCCTGCGTGGCAGTTTAGGAAATATGAATTCATTTTCATTTAAAATGAGTATAATTTAGTTAAATTCAGCATGATCTATTAAAGTCCACTACCCTTGACACTGAGTAATAAGGTACTTGGTGCCACCGGATGCGGGTCCAGGACACAGATAGGCACTTAGTGCTTGCGTGAGCGCATTCGCGTTGGTTGCTGGATTTGGAGGTGGAGTTCTCCCTCCTTTAAAAACAGGTATAACAGACCTCACGCGTTACTCCCACTGAATTATACGCCAGATGCTGACAGCAATTCAAAGTCAGTTTACAAAGGATAAAATATGCTTATTGAGGACAAAAAACTTGAAACCATAGAAAATAGTGAACTGACGGAGCTTTTGTTATTCTATCCATAGTGACACAAAGGTTGAAAGCACTGAAAAGTTCAAAACACATAATACAGGTCAGCATTTCTATCTACTCCTTGTAGTTGATTTGGTATCACTGTAAATGAGGATGTTCTTTCAGTGTTTCCGTAGATTTAAATTCATAGCGGCTTGGGAACACAGTGACATACGGAGAATGTAAATATTGAAAGCGCAACAGTCTAGCGTTGCAAAATGAGTTACACATTTTTGTAGTACATATAAATATGCAACTAATTATGTTGGAAGTGAAATAAAATGAGACTATATGCGTTAACTCAGGGGTTAGCTTAGTTGCTTTGTTGGTCTGGTCTAGTGAGCATAATGAATTTAAAATGTGACTATTTTCAGTGAAAAGTTAAAGTAAAATACATTTATTGAAGTAATGGAAATAAGTAAAGTATTGCAATACATTTTTAAAATTATAAGATAGTTAATGTATATTATTAGCAGAAATGAAAAAACATTTTTTTGTGTTTTTGTTATCAGTGGCTGTAAGTGGGAGTCAAACCTGAAAGCTAGTTTATTATAAGAGGATATATATAATGAACTGAACATCGAAATGTAAGGACAGCTTCATAGATTTTATAATTTATTTATAGTTTTATATATTATTAGTCATATAAAATGAAAATTAAATTTGTTTTATAATTTGTTTATTTTATAGAATAAACCATTTTTCCTGATGAAGGGTTTACCTGAAACGTTGATTGTTCCTGTTTAAACTGGAAGTTACATGATTAAATCCATTTTTGAATTACAAAGATTATTGTGATTCAGTTGTTTAGGGTGAGTGGGCCTTATTACCCAGTATCAGTTTTTAGTTGATTTCACCATACTCTGCTTCTTTGTTCTTCTGAACATAGGCTTCTTATGCACTGTTTTCCTGAGTTCTTTCATAGTTCCAGTAGGCCTTCTTTTTGGTTCTGATTGCGGTCTTTACCTGGTTACTGAACTATATATTTTTTTGTGTTTGTTCATTTTGGTCACGTTCTTATGTACATCCTGGTAGCCTCTAAAATGGCTAACTTTTTTTTCCCATATAGGTGTTTATCCTACAGCGGCAGGCCGCAGCTATTTGTCCGCCTTCCCTACTGAACTCCAGGGTCATTCAGGATCTTGAACACAATGTGTGCCCTGGCGGACCCCCGGAGCCAGCCTGGAGGTATCATCCTGCTGTGGCCCCCAATTTTATTTCCACATTTTCTCCCTTACTCCAGTTACCCAGGGCCCTAGACAGAGAGGCGCATGGGCTTGCAGGCACACATGTGCCCTCTTGCTCTGGTGACATCCCCTTCCTCCCACCCCACTGGCCTAGTGCTCTGGCTCCCTCAGTCTGCACTAGCCTCTGGCCTCCACTGTGAGGCAGTCAAGAGCAGAGGGAAGCACAGATCCCTACCCAGAGAGGAGAACTGCCTATCAGCAGCTCAATCCTGCACCCCCCCCCATGCTGACCTCTGACAGACTGTACTGATTTCCAAACATGGATCACTGGTGTGGTGAGAGGTAAGGCGTCCAGCACCTCAGCTCTCTGTGTCACTGGGCCAGCTTAAAATGCCTAACTTAACCAGCCACCATATTTCTTCCACATCTAAAGGCTCCTGGATCCTTAACAGCTTGCTTCTGATTACATCCCTCATTTTGTCAAAACTGGCTCCTCTAAAGTTTAAAACCTCTGTCTTGGATTGCAAATTTTATACCCCTAGGGCTAACTCAAACCACACAGAGGTGTGGTCGCTGTTGGCCAGTTGCTCCCCAACCCCTGTAGCCCTTACTACCTCCAAGTTAGTAAGGATCACATCCAGGATGGTGTCCAGCCTAGTCAGGGAACTAACTAGTTGTGTAAGTAGGCAGTCTTGTAGGACATCAACCACCTTTTGGCTCCTAGTAGAATTTGCCACTGGGATGCTCCAGTTAACATCTGGTATATCGAGGTCTCCTACCACTGCTGTATCCTCTTTTTGTGCTACACCTCTGATCTCCTCTAGGAGCTCTAGGTGCTCTTCATCACTGCCCTCAGCCAGCCCCGGAGGCCAGTATACCATACCTATGTGAATCCTCTCCCCCATTGCCAAGCTGCCCCGAGCTGAGTAGCATCCACAGGGATTCCACACCCTCCTTTTTGATGCTATCTACTGAGATGGCATTTATCCCATCCTTTACATATAATGCTACCCCTCCCACCATCCTCCCTTCTGTCCTGTCTGAACAGGGCATAGTCTAGGACCGAATGGTCCCAGTAATTTTTCTCTGAGGCCCAAGTCTCCATGACAGCCACTAGGTCCACTTGGGAATCCGCCATCATTGACTGCAGGTCACTTATTTTGTTTCCCAAGCTTGTAGCATTGATGCATACCCCTTTCCATAGTCTGATACCCCTGCTGCTATTTGCTACTATTGGTTCTGCTCTTGGGCCTGCAGAGGCATGGCCCCATGTTCAGTTCTCGATAGTTTCCAACCATTTTCTACATGTTTTCTTAGGTCATGGGAGAGAAATTCCTGCTTGTGGGGGAGTGATGACTAAGTTCCTATCAGAAGTGTATTTTCTGATAGGTTTCCTATGTTAGACTCCCTTCACCTAGTTTAAATGATCGAGATGGATGTCAAATTTCTGCTCAAGCACACTCACTCCTTCCTTTGTTAGGTGAAGTCTGTCACACCTAAATAGCTTCCTCTCCCAGAAGCTCCCCCATGAGCCTATGACATGATATCCTTTTTCATGACACCATCCATGTAGCCAAGCATTGAATTCTTCAATGTCCTTATTCCTGATTTTGTCTTTGCAATTCCCTTTCCTCCACACTGGGAGGATGTCTGAGAATGAGTGATCGCTCTAGCCTCCAACCGTTCCCCCAGCTTAAAAACATTTTGCTTGGTTTCTTCCACTGTTCAAGCAGACAGGTCATTCATGCCGGCCCACTGGCTCAGGGGCAGGGTGCCGACCTGCGCCACTGGTGACCCGGGTTCAGGAACAGACCTGGAACATCAGAGGGCTGGCTGAGGGGAGAAGAATTGGGCATCCAGTGACTGCTGTCCTTCTCTGGGGGGAAGGGTGGCAGAGTGTTTAGCGCTATGCGGACACCTAGTGGAGGCTGGGTGTACCGCATGTGCCAACACCGACATGTTAAGGGGTCGGGCCGGATGCTGGTTGTCACTGCACATCCCTGCCCTCCTTACACCAGGGAGAAAATGCCACTGCCACCGCCTAGATGACACACACCTCGCTGCTCCGATTAGCTCCCAGGCCAACTTCCTTGACCTATCCCGACACTTGCGGCACTTGCTGCATCCCCACCCTGGGGGGTAAGCCAGGGGGTATCGGGGAAGTTAAGGGGTCATGTGGGAGGAGCGGTGAGGTCTGGGACCGGCTGAGGTTATTTTTTTTTAATTTTCATCTTTATCCTCTTCCTCTGACCTCGGTGCCCCTCCTCCGTCCGCTCATGTCCCCCGTACCTACCTTAGGATCTGCCCTCAGAGTGCCCATCCTCCTCTCCTCACACAGTGGGGTCTGTCCTGTAGGTGGTCTGGGTGGACTTAGGCGGACTTCATCTAGGGCTGCCGGAGGATTTTCCGTTTCTCCCTTACGCTCCACTCCCTAGGACACCTGGCGCTTGGGACGACGTCTCAGTGGTAGGCGTTTACGCACGCAACCCTCATGCACCACGACGTCCCCCCTTCCCGACTCTGACAAGAGAAGCTGCCTCCATCCCTTCACTGCCGGTGCTTCCACCAGCAACGGAAGGAATGCAGAGCGCAATGTGCTCATGGTAACCCGCGGGCTGAGGTATTGGCGCTGGTGGCGGGAAAAAAAGTATAATAAAAAAAAAACAGATTGTTCATACTGAGATAAATCAGAACATTGATTCCTTTCTCTACTTTGTTTACCAACCCCCTGATGTGTTCGGTGGGAGGCATTTAATTGTCTCCTTAGGTTGCCTACCTTTACTCAGGTGGGACTCGACTCCCTTGATCATTGAGTCCCCAGAACAAAAAATTGCTCACTCCTGGATCCACCACATGTTTCCTTGCTGCCTTTGGATGCTGTCTCTCTGCTACATCTGGTCCCCTTGATGAGCTCAGGGTCGCCTCTCACTAAGTCAGGATCCTTCACCTTCTTCAGTGGTGAAAAAATCGTTTTTCACTGGAATGGTATTGGTTTGAACAGATCCTACTTGGTCCATCCTTGAAATCTTCTCCCTCCAGACCCACTACCCTCCAAATTCCAGGGCCAATGGATCTCTGGGGGAGAGGACATGGTTGGCTTGAACTCTAGATTAGCTGGTGACGCAGGCTGGCTGTCTCCCTCCATGCTGCTTCTGGTTGAGCTCAAAGGTCATTCAGACTCCTGCAAGTGGGACACTGACCCATCCTCCAGAGCAGACTCCTGAAGATGAGTGCCCTGTAGCCCCTGCAACTTACCACCTCCATCCTGAAAACCAAAACTACATTTTTTTATGTGTGTGTGTGTGTGTGTGTGTGTGTGTGTGTGTGTGAGAGAAAGAGACAGTGATAGGGGGAGGTTCCTGCTGTGGACTTTTACTCCCTCACCTCCTGTTCATGCCCAGGAGCTTCTTGCTGTCAATCACTTTTGTTGCCTATAAAAATAGGATTTCCTTCAGGTGAGTGGGTGGGAAGTGTGAGTACTGAGTGTGTTGCAGCTGTGCTGTGTGCTGTAACAGGCTCTGACTCTCTTGCTGAGTCAGAAGTGTTCTAGTAGTACAGTTCTGTCAGGAATAGGATAAGTTTGACAGGGGCACAGAGCAGAAAGGGGCAAGGGCTGCGGAAACATATCAGGGCCATAAACAAAGCAACTCTGTAAAATGGAGGGAGACTCTAAAGAAAAACCCACTAAAAGAGGGTAGGAGCATACTTAAGGAGTATGTAGGATGGCACAAGGAGTGGTGCAGTGCAGTAGGTGCGGAGCAGAGGTGTTCAGAAGAACTTTCTGGGAACTGCGATGCTGCCCCATTTGTAGGCACCTCTCTGGGCAGAGGCAGGAGGTTGCCAGGCTTTGAGCACATTTGACAGGAGTACTGTGGACCTTTGTCCCCACCCAGGGACCACCATCCCACCAGCCACTGCCACAGAGGGCATTCATTCAGAGGCCTGGATGAACTACGGTGGGCTCAGGGAGGTTGAGGAAGGTGGAGTGCAAGCATCCCCCACCTGGTACAACTAAAGAACAAATATGATGTTCTCAAGGAGATGGACAGCCCTGAAAGGGAACCCAAGGTTGTGACCAAGGGTGAAGGACAGACCCACCTGGGGGGGGGGGCACATGGGACAGGGACAGAGAATCCCAGGGGAGAAGGAATCATCTCCTAGTAAGGGACTCAATAGTTCGGGGTATGGAGATAGGATCAGGCATCAGGAGGTAGAGGAGGGGCAGTTATGTGTCTCCCAGGAGGAACAGCTCTGGGAGAGGGGGGGGTCAGATCCTGGTTAGGGAAAAAAAGGGTCCAGCTGTGGGGGTAGACGTGGAGGTTACAGTACAGGGGGATGAAAGGGGGGCTCAGGGCAAAGGGTAGGTATGGCATTGAGGATGAGAGAGCTACAGGTGGGAAGGGGACAAGTCAGGTACAGAGAGTGTTAGGGGAAGGGGCAGGACTGGGGAGGTGGCTGGGGATGGAGTTGAGGGTACAGATAGGGACGCAAATGTGCAGGGTAGTGTGGACTCTCAGGGCAGACACAAGGAAAGAGAGTTTGGGGGGGAACGTGCTTGTGCTGGGTGATTCCATACTAAAAGGGATCAGATGGGGGAGTAAAGAGGAGAGACATAGTCACATATGGGTATAGTCTGTACCTGGATTGATGGCAGACAAAGCAGGACAGGCTATTCTCAAGTGTGCAAAGATGGGAAGGCATAAACCACATGTGGTGGTGCACGTGGGTACAAAGGACTTGGCAGGGGAAATGGTAGAGGTGGTTAGGGAGAGGTTCATGGAACTTGGTAAGTTGAGTGAGGAGGTAGGGAGCTCAGTGGCCTTCTCTGAGTTACTCCCAGTGCCCGGGGCAAGTACAGCAAGGAAGGGTAGGATAGATGAATTCAACAGTTGGCTGGGAAATTGGTGTTGATCCAAGGGGTGCGGGTTAGTGGGAGGCCGGGGCAGGGCCTGGGACAATAGGGATCTGTACACGAGGACAGATTACATTTGAGCAGGGAGGGGCAGGGGGTGCTAAAACAGAGGTTAGAAGAATACATAGAAACAAAGGTTAATTTAAACTAGACGGGGGGTGGTGGCGAGTGGGTTTCTGAAGGGAAGGGTCTCCAGAAAGGGGGAGACAAATGAGCCTACCCCCCCGTACAAACTATGTTGGAAGCAGGAGGGATCAAAGGGAGGGACTGAGAAGGGTGGGAAATTGGGAAAGGAGTGTAAGGGAGCATCTTGGAGGGTTGTCTCCCTGAAGCAAGGAGTCTGGGGAACAAAACCACAGAACTACAGGCTCTGTTGGCAGAGGGGATCGTGGACATAGCTACCATCACAGAAACATGGGCCAATCAATACCAGGACTGGGACCTGATGATCTCAGGGTATAGGGATTTAAAGGAAGGATAGGGTCAAAGGGAAGGGGGGAACAATGTACGTAAGGGAAGGGATAAAGTGTGCAACAGAAGAGGGGGAAGAGGGTAGGACAGAGGCCTTGTGGATGCCAATTCCAGGACATGAGGAATAGGATTCTCAGGATGTGGGTGGTATACAGGCCACTGACTCAAGGGGAAGACCTAGACAGGGAGGAGGTGTATGGGGAAGGTAACACAGTGATCGTGGGGGACTTCAATCTACCAGGAGTGGATTGGGGTACCCCAACCACCTTGAGTGCTAGGGAACAAATACTCCTGGATAACTTCCAGGACTGCTTCCTGGCACAGATAGTCACTGAGCTGACTAGATTAGGGAATACACTGGATCTAGTTCTGGCCAATGGGAAGGCTGTAAGGGAGGTTGGGGTGGAGGACCCGCTGGCTGGGAGTGACCACCACTCAGTGTGGTTCACACTTAATATGAGCAGAGAAGCAGTGGGTACATGGATCAGGGTGGTGGACTTCAGACTGGCTGACTTTGGTAGGATTGGTCAAATCTTAAGGGGGCATCTGGAAGGAATACAGCCACACTGGGATGTGAATCAGAAATGGGAAAAAATCAAATTGGGGATATTGGAGGCCGCTGAGACATGTATCAGATTGCAGAGCAAAAAGGGAAGGGTTAAAAAACTGAGCTGGTTAAGTAGAGGGGTCTTAGAAATGATGAGGGCTAAAAAAGTAGCATTCAAGAAATACAAGAAATCTGGGAAGGGGGAGAATAGGAAGGAGTATGTCAAGAGGTCCAAGGAAGTTACCAGGGGAGTCAGAGCAGCTAAGACCTCCAGGGAACTAAGGCTGGTGCAGGGCATCAGGGATGAGGAAAAGGACTTCTTCAGATACATATGGGAGA
This sequence comes from Neoceratodus forsteri, assembly GCA_016271365.2. Taxonomy (NCBI): domain Eukaryota; kingdom Metazoa; phylum Chordata; order Ceratodontiformes; family Ceratodontidae; genus Neoceratodus; species Neoceratodus forsteri. Next base: position 1,447,786,014 of record CM028130.1, on the reverse strand, counting down.
GAAGGAGCTGCAAGGACCAGATAGTGAGGATCAGGAAGGATGGGGGGGTGGGCAGAGAAAGGGGTGGATCAGGCAGAAACACTGAATGAGTACTTCTGTATTCATGAGGGAGAAATGAGGGCTGCTACCACAGGTGGTGGGCAGGGTTGGAGGGGTGCAATGGATGGGGTGATCACTAAGGGTGGGGTATTAGAGGGCTTAAGGGCTCTGAGGATGAATAGGGCACCAGGACTGGATGGCGCACAACCCAGGGTGTTGAAGAAAATGGCTGAGAAACTGGCTGGACCGCTGGTGGAACTATTAAGTACCTCCCTGGACACAGGGTGCATAACTCATGACTGGAGGATGGCCCACGTGGTATCCATCCATAAAAGTGGACCAAAGGATGAGCTGGGTAGTTACAGGCCATACGCTTACAGTAACTTCCATTGTGGGGAAGCTGATGGAGACAATGCTTAAGGAAAGGCCGGTGACCTTTCTGGAAGACAATGGGCTCCAGGACAGTCACCAGCATGGGTTTGTCTCTGGAAAATCTTGCCAGATGAACCTAGTTGAGTATTACGACTGGGTCACGAGGGAATTGGACAAGGCTCATCCGGTGGATGTCGTATACTTGAACTTCAGTAAGGCATTCAATTAGGTACCACATGGGAGGTTGGGAGGAAAGTTGAGACACGTGGGGTTGGGGACTACGATGGTTAAATGGATTGAGAATTGGCAGCAGGGGAGAAAGCAGAGGGTAGTAATTGGGGATAACTCTCATCTCCAAGGGCTGTGATGAGCAGGGTGCCACAGGGATCAGTACTGGGGCCAGTGCTGTTTGGAATATTCATAGCAGACATCTCATGTGGCATCAGGAACAAGATCAGTCTATTCACTGACAATACCAAATTGAAGGTGGTGGTGGACATATAGCTGGCTGGTAGGGGCTGCAGGATGACCTGACCAAACTGGTGGAGTGGTCGGAGGTGTGGCAGTTGGAGTTCAATGCGAAAAAGTGCAAAGTCCTGCATTTTGGAGCAAAGAACCTAGGGAGGGGTTATCAGCTGGAAGAGGTGCAGCTAGGTTCCACTGAGGAGGAGACGGATCTAGGGGTGGTTGTAACAGGGAAGATGAACAATACAGAGCAGTGTAGGAGAGTGACAGTGAAGGTCAACAGGATGCTGGGTTATATCGTGAGAGGGATCTCCTCCAGGAGCAGGGAGATGATCCTGCCTGTCTATAGGGCACTGGTCAGGCCACACCTGGAGTACTGTGTGCAATTCTGGTACCCATATCTGAAGAAGGATGTGAAATTTCTGAAAGGGGTACAATGCAGGGCAACAAGGATGATCCAGGGATTGAGGACAGACCATACGAACAGAGGCTAAGAGAGTTGAACATGTACTCCTTGGAGGAGAGAAGGGACTGGGGGGATATGATTGAGACCTTCTAGTATGTAAAGGGGACAAACAAGGCAGGCACTGAAGGGATACTCAGGCTGAGAAGAGGGAGGGACATGAGAGGGCATGGCCTTAGATTGGAGGGAGGAAGATTTAGGATGGAAATGAGGAGACACTTTTTCACAGAGAGGGTTGTTGCAGAATGGAATGCTGTACTGGAGGAGGTGGTAGCTGTAAGACAGTGGGTAGTTTCAAAAGGGGATGGGACAAGGTGAGAGGGGGGTAATTGGGAAGGGGAGGGAGCATGGCAGCTGCAAGGTGAGGCTGCTAGCTACACACTGGAGCAGAGCTGATAGACCAGGTGGCCTATTTATGCTGGCAAATTCGTATGTTTTTATGTAAGTTTTTAGCTCCTTAGTCAGCAGCCTCCTTGCTGTGATAGCAAGATTGCTCCATGAACATGGAAGGCTACAGGAACCCATCAAGACAGGGGTACAACAGCAGCAGGGGGAACAGAGGAGGCAGAGGCAGATAAATCAGCAGGCTATAGAAAATGAAGAAGGCAATCAGAATAATGACTGTATTCATGGTAAACATCTCAAGCCATGTATTAGCAGAAAAGGAGCATTACATATAAGCGAAATGTTTGAACTTCATACCACTAACTTCCTCAGTGAATTTGACACTATCGTAGACCTACATAAGTTTGCAAGAAAATTAAATTTATATGTACTATTTAATAACTAGCATCAAAGGCAGCAAAGTGAAAGCAATAATGTATTGAACGGATCTCAGACATCAGACAATATGAATGAACAGGAGATAGATACTAATGAAGTTACTATGGAATTGAATCTGTTCAAAAGAAAATCAAGATTTATTCCACCTAATAACCCGGCAGGTAACATCTTCTTGAAAGCCTGTGAGAGAGATTTTGAAAAACTGGCAGAGGAAAGTTTCTAGCCAGGCGAACTACAACTATAGTAAAGAAGACAAAACAGCAAACAACTGCAATTGAATCCAGCCATAACCATCAAGCCCACCAACAAAGGTAGAGCTACAGTTGTGATGGCAAAAGAGAAGTATCAAAATGCTATCTTAGCGCTATCAGACCAGCTGTTTTACAGGAAATTGAATAGTGATCCTACAATGTCTTTTAAGGAAGCAGTTGATATATTGTTACATGATGCTGAGATTAACAACATCATAAATCATGATACGTATGAGTTTCTTTCTGTGAGTAAATCAGTAACAGCTACAACTTATAGGGGGCCTAAGATTCACAAAGACTTACACAATCCCCTTATGAGAACAATAGTGCCCAGTATTGGCTCACGAATGCAGCCACTGGCGCAGTATGTATGCACCTTTATTTTGCCAGTGACTCAATAATTCCCATTATACATAAAAGATACAACCCATATTTTGAGTATATTAGGTGATGTAGCAGTAGAATAAGAGTGGACATTGGCCACTTTAGATGTACAATTGTTGTACACCAATATACTACATGAGGAGGTTTAAAAGGCCTGAGAGAGGCTTTATATAAACAGACCATATATGCTATCCCGTTTATAGCATTGTTGCTAGCCCTTACAGAGAAAGTATTAGCCAATAATGTTTTCTTGTTCATACAGTAGTTCTATCGTCAGATTAAAGGTAGGGCCATAGGTGCAGTCATGGTGCCTAATTACACTAACATTTATTTAACTCAGTGGGAAAAGTGATATGTTTATGTAAGAGACAGCAATAAATATTGGGATAAATTAGATTTCTAAAGAAGATTTATTGCTGATATATTTATAATCTGAAAAAGGGATCATAACAGAACTAAGCAGTTTTGTCAAATATCTAGAAAGCACCAACCCAAATTTAAAATTTACCCTTAGGTCAATTTCCTAGATCTATGCATTTCTAAGGATGCATCTGGTGGCCTCTCAACTAATTTACATAGAAAATCAACAGACACCAACGCATTACTTCATTTTGATGTCTGCCATCCTAAATATATACTGTAGCTAAAAATATCTCAGAAGGACAATATGTGGTTAAAGCGTAATTGCAGTTTTGCAGAGGCATGCACAGCAGGGTGTGAGATATTGATACAGAGATTTATGGATAGGGGACATGAGAAAGAATGTGTACTTAGAGCAAAACAATGTGTAGATCAGACAGATAGACAAACTTTGCTGAGATCAGGTAATAGAGAGTATACAAATACGTGACATAGCCCTAACCTTACTGCCACTTTTAATGTGCAGGCTTCAAAAGTGAGAGATCTTTTAAACAAAAACTGGAACATCCTGGAAATGGAACCAGTAGTAAGGGACATTACAAAGAATGGGGCGAGATTTACCTTTCAGAGGGGAAAAAACTTGGCAGGTTTGATTGTACACAATCTACATGTTCCATCAGCAATGGATAGAAACATCAATAGACCCCTGGAACTTTTCAGTGCTGCTACTACTCAGTCTGTGACTACGTAAAGGTGGGAGATTATTTTATTCAACCAATAACTTGGGAAAGATTTCAGGTAAAAAACCGTGGGCCAGATATTCAAAACATTGCGCAGGGCAAAAACCGTTTGCACAGGTTTAGTGCGGGATTAGCGCAGGTCTGCTATATTCAAAAGGCCAAATAGCACGGGCAAACTGCATCAGCGCCGGGCAAAATTATAATGTATGCAAGGGGCAAACTGACATGAATACAGGCGCAATGCTATATTCAGCGACTAGCTCTGTGCAAAGTGGTTTTGCGTGACTTAGCACCACACTTAGTGTGGTGCACATTACTGCCCAGGAAAAGCTTGTCTTAACCCTGGGCAATCATCTTTGCATGACACTTTGGCTTTGCGTGGTGTTTGTGTGGCTTTTGCATGGCTTTGTGCGACCCTAACAAATATATATGACACATAGACAAAGCCAAACATAGAGGAAACATGCTGCTAACTGATGGCATCACAATGATGCCATCATCTGCCACCAGTCCCAGCCATGCCAGGCAGTAAGTGGTGATCCTACTGCCAGTGGACAGCATGCCAGTGTGGCCATACAGCACACACCTGCGGACCACTCTTCTGTGGACACCAACAGATGCCAACACACACATGCATCACTGTGGGCATGGAGGATGTTGAGGGGAGAATTTAGGTGTTGCCACAAGGCTGGGACACATCATGCAGTGCACATGGGCCAGTATTGGGAATACTCCAACACCAGTGTGCCTTTCTGATAATATATGCCCCCCCCCGGCCACATACCGCACAGCTGTACAACTGCCACAGCACACAAAGCCGGACATGTATATGTCACTGTGAGCATCCCATGCCAGAGGTGCAGCATCTGTGGGTCACACAACAGCATAACAGTAATGTACACTGTCAGTAAACACCTGCAGGTTGGGCTTCTCACTGTGTATAGTGCAATCATCATCACTGCCCTACACACCATAGGCAATGCTGTGTCCACACACTACTGGCCCCCTTGCTACTGTAGTGTCTGCTGTGCACTGTAGCATGACCTACAGTGTGACAGTTGCATGCAGCACCACCACCATCTGTGCCTATGCCATGTTGTCCCAGTACAGCTGCAGGCAGCAGTGCATGTGAAAGTACAGTGTTCAAAACAGTATAATATTCCCCAAGCTGTTTGCGCAACGCTAACACATTTGTGCGGGTTTAGCGCGGGCTAAACAGTTAGCCCAGCGAAACTGCATGCAAATCAGGGCATAATGAGATGCTAATCTGGGTGTTTACCCACAGACTACCTAAGTAGGCTCATTTGCATGTCACTTTTGAATATGGCAAAGTTTAGCGCCAGGCAAATGTGTTTGCACCGGGCTAATGGTTTAGCCTTGCGCTAAACCCATGCAAACGTGTTAGCACTGCGCAAACAGTTCGTGGAATATTTTACAGTTTTGCACACTGTACTTTCACATACGCTGCTGCCTGCAGCTGTACTGGGTCCACGCATTTGCTGGCACACACATTGGCCACATAGTTCACCTCTACCTACCTTCACATCACTGTGCACTGTGTTGCTGTTGCGGTTTGCACTTCCTGGTTGCCATATTCAGAGCTGTCTTATTTCAGGGCTAAGTTTGCCCTGCACTCCCAGCCTAGTTTGCCCGGCCTCATTCCCATGCTATATTCAGAAGCTGTTTGCCCTGGGCTATTTCTTTTGAATATGGCTTGCTTTGTGCTCCGGGCTAAGTTTGCCAGCTGGGCAGTGCTAATTTAGCTCCAGGGCAAAGTTTTGAATATCTGGCCCTGTATCTTCTGTTCCACAGAAGCAGTCATACAGTATATGCAGCTGTATGCACATATTCCAGTTTTTTTACGTGGGAAAGACTATTTGGAAATTTAAATGGAAGATTAATTACCATTTATGCAGCATTCGGACACAAAACAGTGGCAATGCTTTGGCTATGCATATTATAAGTAGTGGCATTGGACATCAGTTTAAGTTGTTGGTGCTTGAAAGAGTAAGCCTAAATATAAGAGGAGGTGATTTGGACAAGAAGTTACTGCACAGGGAAACTTTTTGAAAGTATAAGCTGCAAGCATTGACTCATCAAGGATTAAATGAATATTTTCAGTTGGCACCATATTTGGATTGAATTCGGTAACAATACTCTCTTCTGGATTTTATTTTATGAATTTATAAGTGGTTTATAAGTATCCCATATATTTAGCAAGTTCTAATAATAATGGTAAATGCGATTGGCTCCTATATAAAGTAATTATGTATTTCTCTGCATCTCCATTTACCCTATCTATCCCTTCCTCTCCCCTTTCCATGTGGACAAGAGGAAACATTTTAGAGTAACATTGTTAGGTAGGAAATTCTTATGGCACTGTTAAGTGAATACTAATGTATTAATGTTTTGTATGAACTCCTGTCAGTATATATTAGGATTAACTTCACATATGGGGTACTCTTACGTGTTTTATGGATATTTAAATAGTAATGGCTTACAAGGCTGGGGTTCGTATAATGTATTACTTATTACCCCTCTTTCATCTTCCCCTTCCCCCCTTCCTATCTCACTTTGTTGGGTGATCACAGATGGTGATAATATAAATGCCTGCAGTTTACCCAATCTTTATTTATTTATGTAGATATTTATACATTATTGGGAAGTATTTATTCAGCATTGTCACTTTAAAATACTATAGCATTGTTAACAAGAGACACTATAAATGGTGGAGTGTAGACATCAGTTAAACATCTTGAAAAAGCATCAGAGTGAAGTGAAAGGTTGATGCAAATTAGGTGGGGGTACTACCATGGTTGGAATGTGTTTGTTTTAGCAAATACAGCTTTTTAACTACTTCAGTATCATGAGGAAGATTTCTGAGTCTGGAGTGAGCAGCCAGTTGTAAATAAAATGTAGTACCATCCTTCACTCTAACCTTGAAAGTCAGGAGCCCCGCTATCGAGGGAGCCAGAAGTGTTAGGGTCATCAAGGGAGCCTGACTATTGAAGGAGCTGTGCAGTCCGGAAAATGAACTTTTTTATTTTACTTATGGCTTCCCATCCAGATGTCTTTTTACTTTATAACATTTGTAAGAAAAATTAGCTGGTGTGATTTTTCTTACACATGTTATAAGCACAATCAAACACTCCAGGGATGTGTGATTATGGCCAATAATCACACTTCTCTTTTGGGTGTTTAAAGGCACTCAGTATAAATACCTCATGTCTATCAACACCCTTGAGAGGTGTGTGATTATTGACCCATAACCTCATACCCTGTCATGCATTATTGTTTACTTAGACCATGTTTTATTGTGCAGTCTTATAATATCTAACATATTAGGCTCCATAACTAAATAATTTACATGTTCCCAGAGGATTTTGCTACTTATGCTGTCAAAAGCACAGAAGTAGCCGGCCCAGTGGTGTAGAGGGTTGAGGCGCTGGCGCCTTACCTCGACCTACACCGGCGACCAGGTTTGGAAGCGGACTCGGGTCTCGGGGGTCGGCAGGGAAGGGCAGGATCGGCGTCCGACGGACTGCTCTCCTGTTCTGGGGTGGGTTAGGAGTATCTTCGCCGGGCAGAGGCCCCTAGTGGAGACTAGAGGCAATGCATGTAGCGATGTAACTAGATGGGGGAACAAAAAGCGAGAAAATCCGCACCGAAGTTAACCGATGACGGACGCCGGTCCCGGCTTTGAATACTCCCTGAGCCACAATTGCCTCAGCAGCCCGAGGGTCTGAGACAATAGTAGTGTGCTGGTTCTGCCCCCGCTGGTGCCTTTCCCCTCGGAGGAGGGGGACCCATCCGGTGCAAGGGTTACACTGGACTTGCCCGAGGAAGGCTGCAGATATGAGGTAGGTGGCTAAGGGGAGTTAGTAGGGGAACGCCCGGGTCCTAGGCGGCCTGTAGGAGAGGTAACTCTGGGGCACGAAGGAGGGGAAAAGAGAAAATGGAAAAGAAAAAAAAAAAAGCACAGAAGTAATGCCGAGAGCAACAAAACAACTGTATAATTTTCCTTTTTTGACTTCCACATAATGCTTAAGGGAGTAAGCAACCCTTTACTGACAGCTCTGTGCCCACTTTCTGAAGATGTGATACCAAGCAAACTTTACTATGGTAGTGAAAGGAGTCTGAGTGTTTGAAGTAAGTAGTTATTTCTAAGTTTCTGCCCTGTGACACAATTAGGAACCAGTAAACTGATTAGGTTGGTCAGCAGTCCTGGGGTAGTTGGCTCTAGGACAACAAGAACATAAAAAGTGACAGGCGAGGAATAGACCAGGCTGTGGCAAAGATGCTTAGCCCATTCTGCCCTCACCCTGTGGACAACTTTGCATTTTCAAAGGCAAATGTTTGATGATGGCATTTGAGGAGGACCAGCCTGAGGGTCTACAGTATATCAGAAGTGAAAACAAAGCCCGCCAAATTTTTCTTCCAAATGAGAATCACAATAGGTGATTTGCTTGATTCATCTTTAATAATGCCACAAACTTTAAAGAACAAATGAGTGATTTTGCCACCCTCCCAATTAAACAAAAAGTATATACAGTCTATCATTGTTTGATTGTTGTGGTGGAAGACCAGTGAAAGGGGAGGGAGATATTTTTTAAAATGAAGATTAGTGTTTCTTTTAAAGATAAAAGTCATCCACTTCAGAATGTACTTTCATAAACCTAAATTATTCAGATATTTCAACAGTTTACTAGATAATACATTTCAATACTGAATTTGTCCTTTCCAGGATTTACAGTGCTTGGACAATTCATCTGGGACATCTGTATATCAAGCTTTCCAAGACAACCAGCTGTGACTGCATAAACATGGCAACTGGGAAGCCAGATGTTGACAGATGCTTTTGAAACACAGTGGAATATGTATTAATTTACATGAAATATTTTAATGGGCAAATACTGGGACAAAGTTGCAAACCTAGAAATAATAAAGTTAAATGAATTTGTTGCATACACAATGGTTTTGAACTATTTATTTAAACAGCACATATTTCCTTTTGCACTTTTTGTCATAAAGTTCAGCTATTACAATTTACTAATGTCCTTCTCTAGGTTTTGTGATATGGTTTTACCAATGTATCCATGAAGTCTGTATAGAAAAGCTTTCATAAGAAGTTTCAAACTTTATTACTACGTACTTGTTATGACATCATAGCACTTATCACCATGACAACACACTGGGGTGACACAAGTACAGCAACTGGGAGGTCAGTTGGGGACAGCCGCATGTTTTTGCAGCAGACAGTGGAATGAGAATTTTTTAATGGGAAAGACTGATAATGTGATGAAGCTGGAATCCTAAAAGTAATTCAAGTTAAATTCATTTGCTATAAACATGACAATTTCAAACTTTCAGATGGGATGTCTATCACATGCTTTTGGCAAATTGTAAAAATGTGTTCAAAAAGAGATACATTTGAATATCCTGCTGCCAGCACCCAAGTTTGAAAGCATGCAAACTGGTCTGTCAGTGCAGTGGAAAAGTCCCCGCTCACAATGGCTGATCATTCAACAGGACGCTCTCCTCCTCTGCGGAGGAAGGGTTACTTTCCCTGCTGAAGTGCTACCACCTGGGTGATCACAGGTGGAAGTGCAGTGGTGACTTCGTGGAAGGTAGGATGTTGACTGTGCTCCCAGTCAGTGCACTAATGTGCATGCTGCTGCATTAGCCCCTTGGATGCAGACATTCTAGGGACTAGGAGGAAAAAGAAGGCAACATGTCTCCAGTAGCAGCAGACAAGGTTCCAGGTACATCCAGGCCCTGCACTGTCTCCCACCATGGTGCCTGATGCAACAAAGGAGTTTCAGGGGTTTTGATCCCCTCCCATTCCTTCCTGTTAGGTAGAGCCATGGCCACAGGCAACAGTTGCAGTCATGGGTGACAGGAGCCTGGTAACCTTGAGGTGTCCCAAAGGAAGGTTGTGCTGGAGGATACAAGGGGGCATACACAGTAATTAAAGAAAATACAAAAGATGCAGTAAATGTGAAACCATATTTAAGATGCCCTACACCAGGTTGCAATCCCCTCCTCCCACACCTTATTCTGTGCAGGCTGTCATTCCCCTTCTCTCTCTCTTCCCATTTTCATTGCTGGCATTTATATGACTCAGTTCCTTCCTGACACCCGCTGCACCATTTCTTCCCTCTCAGCTTCAGGTAAGCTCCAGGAGATTTTAATGTAAATTGGCTCACCCCCTCAACAAAAGACCTCCCATTCAGTTGAATCTTTCAGCCTAACGCAGCTCATTACTGAGCCCACCTGTCTCAATCCATGCTCCTCCAACCATTCCATTAAAGCCCCAAATTAGCAGCATGTGTTGATATATGGATTCACCTGGTACCATGCTATGCTATTATATGATTTGGTTGGAATGTGACGCACATGTGTAGCTTACCTTACTGTTTCCCCTCTCTAACCCATATATGTTATTTGGACCCCCCATAGTTCCCCTTCCCCATGGCGCAGTGGCAAGGCAGCCTGGTGGTTCAGTGGACTCCTCACCTGCTCCTCTGACTAGAATACTTCTTGCTGGCCCAGTGCTTCATACTACCTTGTAGACTCTGTAATTTTTGAAGGTTTGAAGTGTTTCAGTATTGCACCTTTGTTTATTGCATCTGACTTCATAAAAAGATAGTAATTCACTACTTCAAGTTTGGTACACAACCCTCACTTGAGATCTGTTACCTATGGTTTGAGTCTGTTTTTTGCAGGCTGGCTATCCTGTAACAGCACCAGTTCCCTGCAGTAAAAGTGTAACCTCACCCAATAGCTCTGCTTGTACTGCCACCAATCCTATAATGGCAAACAATGTAAGAAACAGGGTGATTAAAGATCATAGCATTGTAACAAATGAACTACCACATTTAAAAACATTATAATGTAAGCATGTTTTTAAATAAGTGCACAAATGAATTGAAAACAAACTTTTAAGATGTTCAAGACTAGAATCTTTTCTCAGCTAGGACACTGACTTGGGCTACAAAAGCACTTGTTTTAAATATTTGAATGCTAAACATATATTCTTGGAAATCTCAAAAGTCTTGTCGGAAAAGGGTTCCTGTCCTTGAGTTCGACAATTTTTGACTGACCATTTTTTATGTTTGCTTGTGTGCATGTGCAAGAAACATTTCATCACAGCTTAGGAGAGAAGCAGGGTTTTGGGGGTGGGGCACTGTGGGGGCCAATGCCCCCAGTGCCTTTTGAGGCTTGGCCCGCTTTCCCCAATGCAGTGGCATGCTGCTGCTGACACTAGTTCAGCCAGTGTGCCCCCACCTTGAAAGGAATCCACCGCTGCAATGAGGGAGTGACCTGTCATTGCAGGTCGATCCCTTGCCTGGTGTAAAATTTCATATAACATGGTGGTGGGTGGCAACTCTCGCCGCCCGCCTCAGAGTCCCCATGAAAGCTGACTTGGGGGTTCCCAATCCCCCTGTAGGCATGTCCCCATCCCTAGTTTATTTGCCAATGGGGTAGCCCAATCCCCATCGGCATGATGCGCCCCCCCCACCATTTGTTATGTGCCGAGGGGGTGCCCAATCCCCCTTGGCTCATGAGCTCCCACTCCCCCCCACCACACTGTATGGCCGACAGGGGTGCCCAATCCCCATCGGCTACAGTACCCACCTGCCCAACAAACACTCGGCCAGGTAGCATGCTGGGAGAAGAGGTCCCAAATGCTTTCATGAGGTGGGGGGTCACAAAAAGGCCATGTTGAAAATTTGTACTGAAAATACCAACACACACCCGGGGTGTTAGGGTTTCTAACCATAACGTCCCACCCTATACAGACTGACAGGCATCAGAGGTGTAACTTTGGATCACCAGCTGTAATACTCATGCCATCCCACCCCACCCTGAAGCCAGCAACAGGCATCGAGGTGTGCCTTACACTCTTCAGCCTCAGACTTCACCCCATTCTCCTGTACTGCATCCATTTCAGTATATGTCCTTATGAAATGGGGTGACTGTGAAGTCGAACACCCCAAGGCACACCTCAACACTTGTCGGTGTCTACAGGATGGGGTGAGGTGAAATGCCATGAGCATTATGGGCACTGACCCAAGGGCACACCCCAATGCCTGTCCATCTCTGCAGGGTGGAGGTGGGACTGGCGTGAGTTCAATACTTCACTGCCACTCCCATTCTGCATCTTTTTAACTCCTGCACATCCAATGCTAATATCAGCAAGCAAACATTTGGCACTGACAAATGCTTGTTTAATATATGCCTTCTGTAGTATAGACATATATGGAATCTTTGTTTTTCTTTCGAAGCTCTTGAAAATTTTTGGTTAAGTACACTTGAATCTCCATAATGAGTAATGAAAATATAAAATTATGAAAAAAAGGGGGAAGAACATTTCTAATGGCAATTATCCCCTCATTGGCAATCTGTACTACCATGTATTTGCCCTTTAGACCACACTGCCTTTCCAAATTAAAGCAAGAGTCATCAACTTGGGGCACTAATTAAATGCAAGCAGTGGTGTGAACATTTTGACTGACACCTGTATAATAAATCATTCCAGAGGTTGTTACTCAATAAATGCTTTCCTCTGAAAGAAAATGTGAGCTGGCTATGGTGACAAAAGACCAATGAGGGTTATGGCAGGTGTAGGTTACTGCAAGATGTTATGAGGGGAAAAAGGTTAGATGCTAGGAAACTAGTTAAAAGATGGGGAAAAACAGTACAGTTGCTAGCAGTTACAGTTTCTATTTCCATCCTAAGGTCAAATCCCAACAGCTGCTAAAATATACCAATGAACCCAAACCTTTCATTTGATGTTCACCTAGATCAGGTATGCAAATTAATATACCAAAAACTGGGAGCTGCATACTAGAATGAGATTTACCTGACATGGTGCACAGTCCATTTTGTTACCCACCTTAGATTTTGGCTCAGTAAGCTGGGGAAGTGTCTCTGTGGGATATAGGAAACATAACCAGCACCTTTATCTTAACCTTGATTGGCTAGCACCAGAGGATTGACTTGCTGGTAACATGAGCACTTTTGTTCAGAAGATCTTTTTTTTTTAGCAAAATCTATTACCTCATATACAGTTTCCTTTTGAGATCCAAATGCTGGCCTGTGATCAACTAATACAAATCTTGTTAAAACGTCACTTATGAAAACTAACAATAGACAAACATCTCTTATTGTGCGGCAAAAATGTGGAACAAGCTCCCTCTTGACCTGCGGCAAACCTTATCTGAGAATTTGTTTAAACAAATGTTGAAAGAATACTTAAGGGGTAACTTTATTTGTACATACTACAATTAATTTGATAACTGCTTTGTTGTCTTCGAGATATGTGATTTCTATACTGTACATACTAACTGTATTCACTGTACCAAGGTTGCTGCTATAGATTCCCTATTCTGGTTATTTAGTCTACAACAAAGAAAGAAAGAATGAATGAATGAATGAATGTATCCTTGGTGCACTTAGCACACTAATGGCAGGATTCAGAAAGCTTTGCCTGGGCACAAACCCGGTTTTCCCAGGGCAAACTGGGCTTCGTGAATAACTAGTATTCACAAAGGGGCAAACTGGGTTTGCGCCTGGGCAAAATAGTGAGGGGGGGTCACAATGCAAATGAGGGGCCGGGGACCTGCATATTGCTGCAATCCCATTCAAAAAGGATTTGCTCCACCCAATGGCCTTTGCAAAGGTCCTTGCGTGGAACAAATTAATGCTGAAAAAAAACTGGCAGCATTTTAGGTATTTTGTGCAGATAACATCTGTGTAAAAAATGTGAGTATGCAGCTGTAAAATGTTCAATATGCTGCATGGTAACTATATCCCATGGTCACATCTAGCAATGAGCTCTCACAACTTGGTATGCCTTTCCTAGTCAAACATTATAAATAAATAAAATAGGCCCCATGTTATACCCTATCACTAATGGGAGACATGGAAGCATAGAAACATAACATAGAAAAATAGTATTTAACGGCAGATAAGGACCACTTGGCCCACCTAGTCTACCCATTTCCCTGCCTAACAGATAAACTGCAGATCCTAGTTAACCAACAGCTTACTTCCTCCTACCCCCCCACTAGAATTGCCTTATGTCTGTCCCATGCATTCTTGAATTCCCCCACTGTTTTTGACTTATGACCTCCTCAGGAAGGCTGTTCCATGCATCCACAAACTCTCTGTGAAGAAATACCTCACATTACCTCTGAGCCGCCCTCTATCTTCAAATTGTGCTCTCAGTTCTTGCAACATCTTTTTTGAAAGATGCTACCTCTTGACCTTTGTTGATTCCCTTGAGGTATTTGAAAGTTTCTATCATGCCCCCCCTCTCCCTCCTTTCCTCAAGGCTATACATCTTAAGCTCCTTTAGTCTTTCTCCATATGTCTTCTGGTGCAGACCCTGCACCATTTTGGTTGCCCTCCTCTGGACAGCCTCCACCCTGTCTATGTCTTTGCGGAGATGGGGTCTCCAGAACTGTACACAGTGTTCCAGATGTGGTCTTACCAACTGTCTGTACAGAGGGCCAACAACTTTCTGTTTTCTACTGGTGATGCTTCTCCCTATGCATCCCAGTAAGCCACTGCCCTCCTTACTGCCTTCTCACATTGTTGGCCCACCTTTAGGTCATCTGATATGACTACCCCCAAGTCCCTTTCCATTTTTGTTGTTGTCAGTATCTCACCCCCCATTGTGTACTCTTGCCCTGGGATTTTGTTTCCCAGGTGCATTACTTTGCACTTCATTGCGTTGAATCTAAGCTGCCATACATTTGACCATTCCTCCAACCTTGCCAAGTCCCTTTTCATCCTTTCCACCCCACCTTGCATATCAACCCTGTTGCAGATCTTTATGTCATCTGCAAATAGACGTACCTTCCCCTCCAGTCCCTCCACAATGTAACTTATAAAAACATTAAAAAGGACCGGCCCCAGTACTGAACCCTGCGGTACCCCACTAGTAACCTTCCTTTCTTCACTGTGGACTCCATTTACTATTACCCAATGTGTCCTGTTGTCCAGCCAGTGTTTTACCCAGGCTACCACCCTGGAACCCAATCCTAGGCTGGCTAATTTGTTTATTAATCTTTTGTGCGGGACTGTGTCAAATGCCTTGCTAAAGTCTAGGTAGGCCATGTCCACAGCCCCTCCCTGGTCTAATACTTTATTCACCCAGTCAAAGAAATCAATTAGATTTATTTGACATGACCTTCCTGCTGTGAATCCATGCTGCCTTGGGTCCTGTGCCCCACTGGCCTCTAGGTACTCAACAGTTCTTTCCTTCAGAAGTGATTCCATCATTTTCCTACCACTGTGGTCAAACTGACAGGTCTGTAGTTTTCGCTTCTGTCTTGCTCCCACTTTTGTGAAGGGGAATCACATTCGCCTTCTCCAGTCCTCAGGCACCACACCATCCTCCCATGATTTATTAAAAAGGGTAGTCAGTGGTGTTACTAGTTCTTTCCTTAGTTCTTTTAGAATTCTGGGGTGAATCCCATCAGGCCCCATTGCTTTATCCACCTTCAGTTTTTAGAGTTCTTTCAGAACTCTTTCTTCTGTGAAAGGACTAATATCAACCCCCCTATCCAGAGTGCTTCTATTGACTGGATTAGGTCTTTCCCCCTGCTTTTCCATTGTGAATACTGAGCAGAAATATTCATTCAGTATCCCTGCTTTTTCACTGTCACTCTCTTCCCAACCACCTTCCTCTTTATTTAGCCTCAGTATCCCTGCCTTCATCTTTCTTTTCTCCCTAATGTACCTATAAAAGGTTTTATCCCCCTTCTTAACCGAGTTGGCTATCTTTCCTCAGTTTGGGCCTTTGCTATTCTGACTGCCTTCCCGCTTCCTTCTGCTTTAACTGGTACAGTTCTCTGTCCTGCTCCTTCTGTGTTTCCTTATACTTCCTGAATGCTATCTTTTTCTCCCTTATCTTCCCCTCCACTTCTTTTAAGAACCATAGTGTTTTTTTCTTTCGTTTTGATTTGTTTATTTGCTTCACACAAAGGCTTGTTGCCTCTGTGATGGCAGTTTTGATGTTTCCCCATTGTTGCTCCACACAGGAAATGAGCTGTGTCCCTTTTCTGGTCAAACATTAAATAACTAAATAAATAAACAGATACATACAGACATAAGTAAGTAAATAAATGAATGAGGTGTGTGTGTGTGTGTGTGTGTGTGTGTGTGTGTGTGTGTCGCTGTGTGTATTTGTATCTACAGCAGAGCCAGCCACAATGCAGTGCAGTAACTTGCAGTAAATGACATGGCACAAAATACTGCATGACAAAAGGGCTTAGTTGCCATAGAATTGTACTGTTCCCTGCAGTATACTGGAGCATTTTGCAATATACCGCAGTGTTGCAGCCAGGCTGGTACCACTGAATGTATATGTATCTTTTTGTCTGACCAGTCCCCATTGTTATCATAGTCTGGAAGTGTTTTGTAGCTCTTCCATTGCAATGTATTATGGGCGGGACATACTGTATTAGGCAAAATGAATCAGTGAAGTGACTTGGTAGGTGCTTGTTGCTTTAGGTCGTACTCTGTTTGCTTTTCCTTGTCTGTCCAGACAAGTGTGTGTACAACAGTCACATAAACAAGCTACAAACCTCTCCATACTGGCTCAGTCTTCACTGAATGTGCTCTCAGGACACAGAAACAGAAGCATGCTGCAATTCCCTGAGGAACATGAATGTGGTAAGTGCTCCCATGTCCTCGAACAGCCTTGCTCACTCAAATGGTTCTCTTCGCCATGGCCCCAAATGGGTCTTTTAACTCAGCCACTGAGAGTGGCTCTTCCCTCTTGCCCTGGATGGGCCTTTTAAGTCAGCTGATAGTTGTGGTTCTTCACCATCCCCGGAATGGGTCATATAACATGGCCATTGGGTCTGGCTCTCCACTGTTACCCCAAATAGGCCATTTAACTTAGCTGCCAGTCACATCTCTTCACTGTTGCCCTGAGCAGACCCCTTTAACTCAGCTGCTGATCACAGCTCTTCAGTGTTGCCCCAAACAGACATTTAAACTCACCCACCAGTCATGGATCATCACTGTTGCCCTGCCCAAGTAATTCAACTCGGCTGCTGTGAGTGACTCTTCACTATTGCACTGAATGGACATTTAATCTCAGCTGTCAGGTGCTACTCTTCACTGTTGCCACAAACAGGTATATAAACTCCACCACAAACATGCATTTTAACTCAGCTGTTGGTCATGGCTCTTTAATGTTGCCCCAAATGGGTATTTAAATTCAGCCACTGAAAGTGGCTCTTCACCTTGGCCCTGAACAGGCCTTTTTATCGCGGTCAGTGAGACTGTGTCCGTTTGATGTTTACTAATCCAGATCAGAATTATTTTACTACAGTGTCTGTTCTAATGAAAGCAAGTGTGTTTGATGGACTAAATAGTGAGAATTGTGTCTGTTATAATAAAAGTAATGAGTGTGTTTGCTTAACTAAACAGTAGGCTTGCCTCATCCTGTTGTTCCTCCACTCATGTATACGTGTACAGTGGTATTATTATACTCTAAAACATACTGGTTGTGTGTATGTTCCCCTTAACACCAAGCACATCCTGTAAGAAATAAGATGGCTCTCAGCCAGATCTTTTATGAGCTACAGACTACTTCATGGCATAAAAGCTTGTGAACAGCATTTGCAGACAACCACAAAATGCTATTTAAAGTCATACAGTCCAGCATGGTATTCTCTTCTTAGTGGAAAATCATGCTGCTCCTGATAAAGTGGGACCCTGATAAGATCGCATCTGGCAAAATCATATGTTGAACTGTAACACTGGTTTCTGGGAACTGGGTTTGTTTTTATTGAAGCATTGTGAATACAGCAATACAGCAGCCAAACTGGATCCAATTGGAGCTACTTAATCTGGACACCCCGATGGCTGTCCATAAATCTCAATTAAGCATCTGTCCCCATTAAGAGAAAAAAATGGTTTTTGGTGTAATTTTAATTGTAACCCCCCCCCCCATGGCGGGGCTTACCTTTGGGCCACCTGAGGTTCTGGTCCAGCTTGTCATTGCTGCCTGTGGTTCTCTTGACTAGAACTGGTGTTGGGGACCAGGAAATGAAAAGGAGAAGAGAGCACTTATATTATTGTGCTTTGTGCCACTGCCAACAGGAGTGCCTTTTTGCTTGAAGATGGAGGTTGCCCTGACGTCGAACTGAACTGCTATGGATGTTCCCACTACATGGGGCATCGGTTTCAGGGAGAATAAACCTAATGAACTGACTGCCAAAATTCTAGGCAGGAGACCTATAGATATAAGTCATTTTACAGTTCATGCTCTGGTAATTTTGTAGTCCGTGCTCTGCAAGGCCATGGAAGTCACCATCTTGAGGACCTTTGATCCTATGAATGGTCAATCAGAAGCCAGAGGGTCACATGAGAAAATGCCTGAAGTACTCTAGGATACATGTGGTGGTGTGCTTGGCACCTTTTTCTGCACCAATTCTGTGTCAAGTATTGCCAGTGTAAGCGACTAACAGCTGATACTACTAAGCAGGAGACAGAAAGCTCAGTCCCTGTGCTGGAACCTTTCCAGAAGCAAGGGAGGATTTCAGGTGTAACCCCTAGGTGGTGCTATCCCAAGGGCTACTACCCCTGCCTGCTTGGCTACTAACAGGTTAAGGGGCCTGAGTTCTAAAATGGGTGCCTCCACCCAAAGGTCGAGTTGGTTGTGGCTAATCTAACCAGGTCACAGCCCTCTGGGACACTGCAACCCCCCCCCCACTTTCTCCCTCTAGTGACCCACACAGTACACAACAGTAACTTTTCCAATACCCCGGATATGCAAACCACATATAATTGTACTTGGCACTTACCCCCAGGACTGGTTCCTTCAGCTTGACTCTGCGGACCCCCTGTAAAATAAGGTGATGCAGTACAACAGCAACAATGCAATACCTTTATTGTAAACTGACACCACAGTCAATGTGAATTTTCAGAAACAAACAGATCTGATTTATTCAGGGGAGCTGTAACAAGGGGGGAGGAATCAGGTTAATTGGTTTAAACACAATAATAATCACAGTACTGTGCATGCACTTAAAGTCCCAATCAGTCTTGTTCTCTGGGTACCCAGGATGGGAAAGGGGCTGGCCAGGTCTGTTGCAGTTGGTTGGGGCCCTGTGATGGAAAAAGGAACATGTACACACACAATTTGTGATCCAGAGCCGGATGGCTCAGTTCATGGAAAGAAAAGCACAATCAGATGACACACTTTGATTAGACAAAAGTTGCAGGGAGCTACCCTGATAATTACTCACGATACCCAGGCTAAACACAGGAGGGCTGATGGATGAACTCTCTGGATTGCCAGAGGAAGCTTGGCCCCTCGACGATGGATCTTTCTGTGCAGCATGGTAGTGAGGCAAGACCCTCGTGGCAGGGTCTGTCTGCACCAGGAAGCTCAGATTCAGTTCGATTCTTGCTGAGAAAACAACTTCCAGCACTAGCACACAGTCTACAGCAAATGGGGAGTTCAGATCGCAATCCCCTTCCAGCGCTTAGCACATTCATATGTAAAGAAAGTTTTACTGTACCAGGCAGATGACTCCTCGGTCCCGATCGCAAAATATACTGCAGTTACCTAGGAGCACTATGGTAGCTAAAGTCCAGACAGACAGATCGCTTTCAGCAAAATTTTTGGTCTTCTACAGGGTAAGCCTAGTCTCACAACAGCAGCAGCTTGCTTTTTCCTCACAAATTCGGATTCAGTCCGAAAACACCTTTCTCTCTCTCTCTCTCTTTCTCCTCCTCTCACAATGGCAAGCAGGCCGAGATTCGGGCCTCACACGCACCTCCCGCACGAACTACTATGCCGCTTGAACAGAGCAGAGCTGAGCTCCTTCACTCTTCACTACCAACTTGAATCTAATCTGCCAGCAACAGTTCAGGGCATTTCCTTTAGATCCACACGAGTTTGGTTGGTTGATTCAGTTGTCAATCACTGCAGGGCTCCCTCTGTAGGTACAAAAAGGCGCCAAGGATCCAAAACTACATTACCCAGAGGCACCTTCCATACAGCCCCCTTTCAACAGGCTCCACTTCAGAGTCCCAGTCCTGATTGGCCCAAAGCAGGCTCCATTTTAGAGTCCTTAGTACTGAATGGTCCCACTCATCAGTCTGGGACCAAAATGGTGCAGCAGATCAGAAACAGTTCGTACTGCAAGAGAAGCAGGTTAGACAAACTACATTTCCATTAAAACTCTGCATTTCTCCCCAGAATTAGTTACATCTTTCAAGAGTGCTCACTCTGCCAACTTAGCTAAAGCAGAAACAGAGCACTTAGCCACCAGCTCAGGCGGGACTCGGGCATAAACACACACAGTTCCCTCATTCAAACTAATTATGTCTGCAAGCAGACAGCTCTTAAAGAGACAGTACTTGGAGGCTTTTAAAAGTGCTCACTGGGAATTACATTTAAATGGCTTAGATGCTGAACACCTCCAGGCTCTGAGCAATTAGGCAAGCTTTTGGAAGACTTTTGGGAACCCCCATTTGCAGGGGGGTTACACAGGCAGTCCTGCTCAAGCCTCTGAATGAGACACGTGTTAGAGGAAAGGGCAGCAGATATAGAACTAAAGGTTGCTACCTTTCTGCTAAATTTTGCTGAGGTTCAATTTGAACCGAACAACTGTTTTACTGCTGAATGAGTGTTGTTGCAGATCTGATCCAGTGCAAAAAAAAAAAAGCAATGGCTAAGGCAAGCAGGATGCTGGGTTGCATAGCTAGGGTTCACCAGCAGACGGAAGGAGGTGATCTTGCCACTGTACAGGTCCATGGTGTGCCCACAGTTGGAGTACTGTGTGCAGTACTAGAGTGTCTATCTAAAAAAAGGACATAAACTAGCTGAACTCAAAACAGAGAAGTGCTACAAAGAAGGTCCAAAGTCAACACAATCTGCCATATGAGGAAAGGCTGAATAATTTAAACATGTACTCACTGGAGGAGAGAAGGGAGCAGGATGACATGGTAGAAACCTTCAGATGCAACATGGGTATAAACAAGATCAAGCATGGGGCTCTTTCTAGACTCCGAGAGAATAGGAACCTGAGAGGGCACAGTTACAAACTGGTGAGTGAAAGGTTTAAGAAGGAGGTCAGGAGACACTTCTTCATGGAAAGAGTGATGACAGGGTGAAATGAGCTCCTGGAGAAGGTTGTCAACCAGAAAATGGATGGAGGTTTTAAAGAGAGCTGGGACAGAATCAAGGAAAAGGTAAGAGTGAAAAGTGAGGGGGTGCAGAGTCACATGCTAAAGTAAATAAATGTGCTCTGCAACAAGCAGACTAGATAGACCATATGGCCTTCTGCTGGCAAATTTGTATGTTCATATGCAGAGTATTTCCAGGGACGGCTGGTGACCCATGATCCAGATGCGGTAGGCAGAATGAGAAGAGATCTTGAAAAACTGGCAAAATGGTCGGAAGAGTGGCAACTGGGGTTTAACACAAAGAAGTGCAAGATCATGCACATAAGGAAGAGAAACCCTGAAGCTACCTATAGGTTGGGAGGGGAGTTGCTGGCAATCACAAGGGAAGAAAGAGACTTGGGAATCATTATCATCACAGATGACCTGAAATCATCCAAGCAGACCACTAAAGCAGTAGGTAAGGCTAGAGGGATGTTAGGTTGTATTAGTAGGGGTATCACAAGTCGTAAGAGGGAGGTAATAATCCCTCTTTACAAGACACTGGTTAGGCCCCATCTGGAGTACTGTGTGCAGTACTGGAGGCCGCACCTGCGCAAGGACATTAACAAAATGGAGGCAGTCCGGAGAAGGGCAACCAAAATGGTGCAGGGACTGCATCAGAAAACATATGAGGACAGATTAACGGAGCTCAATATGTATACCCTACAGCAAAGGAGGGAGAGAGGTGATATGATTGAAACATTCAAACAACTTAAGGGCATTAACAAGGTGAAAGAGTCTAACATGTTTCAATATAAGAAAAATAGCAGGACAAGAGGAGACAGCATGAGAGTAGAAGGAGGCCGATTAAGGGGTAATGTGAGGAAATTCTTTTTCACAGAAAGGGTGGTGGATGCATGGAACAGCCTACCTCAGAAAGTGGTGGATATGAATACAGTGCAGACTTAAAATAGGCATGGGATAGGCATAAGGGAGCAATACAGATGAGTATGACTAGATAGGCAATTGACAGAGCAAAGGCCTATGGCACATTCATAAGGTAGGTAAAAATGGTCAGACTGGATAGGCCTTGCAGTCCTTATCTGTCATCAACTTCTACATTTCTATGTACTGTATTTCAGAGGTAGGAGAGCAGCCAGTTCTATCTCTGCTGCTGTGACTGAGGAAAGGGTGAGGTTATGGAACTTCAACCCTGGATGCCTTGGTACCCCAATTGTGCGTGCACAATACCCCAGCCTAGGCCTCATTCTGAACTTGATACACTGTCACGCTGTTTGTGACCACTGTTCTAGAGAGAACTGCCAAAGAATGAGAGCTGACTTGGTGCTTAGCAGATGGGCCTACCTGCTGCAGACCCATCAGTGCTAGGTCACATCTCAAGCTTATCCAGACCAATAGAGAGGTGCTAATGCATTCCCCTTCAGCCTGTGAGATTATGGTAATCAGACATGTGAGTACTGGCTTAATCAGCCAGACATTAAAAAACATTTGGAGTGCAAAATAAAAGTTTCTCTTTCAGTTTATAAATGTGTTGCTTGGATTACAATTCCTCATTTGGGTTACAAAGATATTTTTATTACATGTGAGCAAAAGTCACACAGGTGGGATTTATTGCTGCAAGCGTGTAGTAAATATTTCATGTACAGCAGTGCTGGTAATACTGGGGGACTGTTACTACTGGGAGTAGCAGGGTTAACAGTATGGTTGGCAGAGGGATCCCTTGAGTGGTGTAAGACAGGACCATATCCATGGCAGAGGGTTTTGAACTAATAGCAATTATAATCACTGCACATTCTCCAACCACCCTTTCTTCCACAAGACCATTTTTAGCAGTTAATTAAGCTTTGTTGTTTTTCATATTTTTGCATAAGCATATTAATGGTGAGCATATTATTTGCAACATTCAAAACTGTGCTTTCTCTAAATTTATGTACGCCATTTATTTGGTTGGTCTTGCGATGTTATTAATCTGTGGTGAGGTAGATTGATACATAAGCAATAATACCCAACAGGGTGGGCGGTATTGTGCTATATTGGACCATCCAGGGGTGTAATGAGGTCCGACGCCGCAGGTGGAGGGCCTTATAGCATCTGGAGGGTCCTGGATAGCACAATACCACCCACTCTGGAGGAAATTATTGCGCTTAGAAAATGGGCACTTTAAAACAAACTATGTTGTAAAACAAATTATTACAAATTACTTTAAAATAACTTTTGGAAATAAACAGTTCTTCTGCCTGACTGCCTTGGGATGAATGGCAGAACTGAGACTATAAATAATGCCATTACTTTAGCAGGCAGACTCCCGAGTTCACTCAATGATTCTTATTAATGGTATGATCTGTCCCCCCCCAACCCTGGAGGCATAGAGGTATGATTTTGTTGTCTTTAAGACCAAAAAAAAATTTAGTTTTTTGGTGAAGCGGGCTTATAGTAAAGGACAGCAGGGTGTCTTGGAGTACTGGTGAGCATGCAATGTGCTCCCATTATTTTTCGAATGTTTAAACTAATTTTTTTCTGATCTGGACAGTTTAAGCAATGCTGCAATGTTGAGGGGGTCACAATCGAGACATTCTCTCTGTGATCGCGGTTTGAAAGGAACGTTCACCATGGTTCAGATATGAGGAGTAACGGTGATTTTAGTTAACAGCACTGTGGTTGGGAGAAATGCTCGGTTGCTCTCCTCTCTCTCTCTCTCTCTTCCCGACCACGTAACAAAAAGTTGAGTGTTTCTTGCTGGTAAAGAAGAGGGTGAGATACGTAATGTAGCATAATCTCTCCAGCACTGCAAATTAGAAGCTGTTTTATTTTCGAGAGCTGACAGGTGCCCGGCTGGAGGAGTGAGAGCGTGGTTAGCTCTTGCTTTCAGAGAATCGTACTATTGGTAATCGGGGCCATGGGACAAGATGTTACTTCAAATAAAAATAAAAAAATTAGAAATAAAAAAAACAAATGTAAGCTGCAGGCAGTTGCCACTGAACTGAGAAGCATGGGGGGGGGGAGCAGTAGCTCTCGCTAAGTGAGAGACAACAAAAAATGGCAGATATTTTAAATTTAATCAGCTGCTCTCAGCCAATGAGAAAGCAAACTGGGCACAATGCTATGTGAGTAGATGAAGAGGCTGGCACTTATTATCTACTGGGCTATAGTGTCTGATAGATCAGGGCTCAGACTAGAGAACTGGCCAATTAGGAGACTTGATTCTCGATGCCCATTTTCTAATGCGTGCTAGGAGGAGGTATTGCACACTTGACCTGGCACACTTTTCTTTCTCTGGATGGAAGCAAAGCACTATTTCTTACTATCTTTTGGAATGAAACCTTGTTTGTGGCCCAATGTTGCAAGGCAGGGGTACTGTCTAAGGTTGATCAGATATCCATTTTGCTAAATGGATACCTAAGATGTCAGCCAAAATTTAGGAAAAAAGGATACAATTGCTGAAAATTCACAATCCTAAATATTAGGATTCCAAATCAGATCCAGATACCAAAATCTGATCTGATTTGGAATCAGTTACACGCTTGCAACTGTAAAAAAAAATCTTCACCCCACCTTGTGGGAGCCCTCCCCGTCTTCGATGTTAACCCACACCCAAACAACCCTCTAACCCCCTGAACCTCCCTCCTCCTCCTCCTTCTAAGCCCCTTGGAAGCACATACTTATTATTATAATAACTATAGTATCCTTATCATAAAAAAGTTCCCCACCCATGACAAATCAGGAGCGCTCCACCTCCCTGCATCCTGGCACAAACCACAATCTCCTCAGTTTAATAAACAAACCCCTGCCCAACACATTCACTAGCTCCCACTTCCCTCTCCCCGTAGCACCCAAATAGTATGATATATCCAAGTCGGGTGACTCGGATGATGGTCCCACAGTAGAGAATCTTGAGCTCCTCTTCAGTCCAGGTATGAATGAAATGATGATGTCCACCTATAGTAACACCTGACGGGCCTCTCTATACAGGGGCAGTCTTATCGCCCTCTTTCTTCTAGTGATCACTAGGTATTATTGCTAGGTGTAACTAGGTACATAAGGCAGAGAAAATGCCATAAGCCCGCTAATACTGCCTCACACTTCTCTGTCATAGTATTTAAAAGTGTAACACATTTTGATGAGTTTGTCGATTTCATTTTTAAATGATTCCTTTGTTTTGATATTAAGTACTGGCTGAGGTAACCTGTTACAGATTCCAAAGATTTACTGTGTAAAAATACATTTCCTTTTTTTGTTCCAAAACGGGAAGGTTTAATTTTTTATTATTAAATATACTTTATTGATTAGATCCTTCATCATATACAGGCATCAGTAAACAAGCATGCCATTCAATGTCAAATATAAATACAGAAAGTATACTTTTAACAGCATGAGATTCAACAATTATCAGACAATCGTATGAATCCTAAACTTTTTCTTAGTTCTTAATCCTTTATTATCCTACACATTTGCAGTAAATCCCCTTATAAAATGGGTCTGGAGTTTTCTACATCCTGACTGGCTGAGAGGTACCTCTGGCCTTGTCTTTAGCAGGACCTATTGTGCCAACCGGCACCTCATCAGCCAGTCAGGACGCTGTACTGCAGAAATCACTACATCACTGTGCCAATGTTCACATTTTAAAACCGATCTGAAAAGTCGCTGGCAGAGTTGCACAACAGTCTCCTTTCCCCTGCACCCTTCCCCCCATCTCCTGAACCACATACATGGAGCATTAGCTGCTAAGAGGTCATTTCAAGGAAAAATTTTCAAAACACACCACTGACCTGTACTGCTTTGATAAGGTAATGTGACCGTCTGCAACTCAAGCAGAGCGATGGCACGTACTGTGAGCCGTGCTGACACCAGAAGAGAAACCACAAAAATGCCTGTCAGGACTCCATATATCAGCTATGGACATAAAAGTGTAACCCAAATGAAGAGGAAAGTTTCTTCTTCTACAATTTCACTGAGTTACCGGTTCAACTGATGTGAATTCAAACTCATTAGCTTACATTTGAAATACCTTAAACCCGACCGCAAAGCTGGAAAGGACTTTCTACGGCAACTGCTGTGGGACATGCTTGATCCCAGTTAATCCATCCATCCAATGTAACAAAAAGGCAGAATGTAATTAACAAAGACACATTGGGAAAATGAAATAAAACTATTAAAAAAATGCTTTCTGTAGTTTTGCGTGCACAACAAACATAACAGTACATACGTCACCCGATATGGGACATGGTGGTTCTGCCAGCTGTACTACTAAAGTAATAAATATGACAAAAAAAACCAAAACATCCTTTTAGTTGTTTCTGTGTGTGTGTGTGTGTGTGTGTGTGGAGGGTACGTGTAGCTGGGTAGTGGAGATAATACCAACCTCCTGCACTTACTTTCAATGAAAAAGCTCCATTGCAAGATAATGAGAGGGACTATTTTTTCTTTTTTTTTGCACTGATCTATTCATATTTCTTGATCTTTTTTTATGTACAGTTATGTGTATTTTTTTAAAATCATCTTCTTTACTGGGGCCCATTTTATAAGCTCAATAACATACTCCAAGGTGTGGATTACATGCTAATAAGAGCATGCCCAGGTGCATAAGGCACTCAGCTCAAGCACCTCATGCCTTGTAACACACCTGGTGTGCTCTTATCAGCACGTAACCCACACCTTGTCGTGTGTTATTGCTTGCTTAATGCATTGCGTTTCAAGGCTTGTCAGGCCCATGTTTTCCAGTCTACTCTCATATATTTGTATCTTCTTATCCCCTTATTAATTTTGCAGTTCTTCTCTGGAACCCGCCTCTGGATCCTCAGCACCCTCAAGCAATCGACTCAATGCAACAAAGCCTATGGTAATGCAAGTAGGATGTGGGGGTGCATAGGGAGGGGTACTGATAGTGGGAGGAAGGAGGTAATACTACCCCTTCATAGATCTTTAGCGAGGCCAAATACTGCACCCAATTCTAGAGCCTTCATCTCAGGAAGGATAGGGACAGGCTAGAGATGGCTCTGCACAGGATAACAAAAATTATTCAGGGCCAACAGGGCAGGTCTTACAAGGAGCACCACAAGGCACTGAACATGTACTCACTGCAGACCAGAAGGGAGAGGGGAGCTATGACAGAGGCCTTCAAGTTCCTAAAAGGAATAAACAAAGTGAACAGTGAGGAACTATTTAGCTTGAATGCTAGTTCGAGGTCATGAGGGCAAGAGTGGAGATTGACTGAAGGGAGGCTCAAGAAGGACATGAGAAAGTATTACTTTGTAGAAAGTGTGGTGGAGCCCTGGAACAATCTACCAGCTGAGGTGGTGAGTGCTAAAATAGTTGATTTCAAGCAGAGCTGCATCAGAGGGTATAGTAATCACTCGGGGCAACAAAATCAGAAGGGAAAATAGGGGTAGGAGGGAAGGGCTAGGACCCCAGATGGACAGTAGGTCAACTAGGATAGGGAACTCAGACAGATTAGATGGGCCATTAGTCTTTTTTTTACCATCATCATGTACGTTTCTATGATTCTGTATTTCCCTTCTAAATGCAATTTGTCTTGTGCTAAATATGGAGACCATAATGGGACCCATAGCCCAGTTTGGGATCATTCAGGCTCCTGTAGAGTTTCATCATCACTGAAGAACATATCAATCTGCAGTTCTCTGACTGCTGCCAGTAATCCTGTATGCTGTTTTGGCCGGTTTCTTGCACTGTGTTGGGAAGTCCGAGTTGTTACTTACAATGATGCCTAGATCCTTTTCCTCCACCTTTTCCTCCACTGTTGTAGTTAGCACCCTGCCATTTGGATAGTAAGGGTGATCTTTTGGTTTTTCTTACCCTAATACTTTACTTTGCATTTTACCTCATTTAGTTTCATAGTCCTGGTTTCTGTCCATTTATCTAGCTTCAGTGGTGTAAGTGGCAGATAAAAAGTACAGGAGCTCTGACATGGGCAAATAAAAAATGCAGAATGAGGATCCTCACTCTGAAGGATAGCACTTATCAAGAGACATATACTGTATCTGTATAGCTACTAGTAGATTCAGGCAGAGATCTCAAAGTACTTTTAGGAAAATTACAGTGTTGTACAAATCAAATTTTGTGATGCAGTCCCTCTGATTTCTAGTCACAGGCCTAGAAACAGTAATTGTGTTGCTGGTTTAAGAATTTCAGTTCCAGTATTACAGAAACTGAGTTCCTGTGCATTCCTGTTAACTTTCTTCACTGCTTAGCTTCTCGGGGTCATCTTGTAACTGCATAATTTCTTCTACTGAACCCACCTCTCCTCTGAGTTTGCTGTCATTCACAGACTTTTAAAACCAACTTTTAATATCCTCTCCCATCTCTTTTTCATATACAAAGAATATTACAAAATAGGTCTAAATTTCCTGATTTCTGATTAGCTGAAACAGGTTTTAAGCCATGTCTTTCTCAGGACGTAACTTTGCAACCGGCACTAGTTGTGCCAACCAAAACACAGCACACAGTGAAATCAATGCGTGCCACCACTCTCCTGCTGCAGCTCCTCAGCTAGCGTCTGAGAGGACCACAACAGCTGCAGTGGGAGAATGGGTGGCACAATACCTGCCAACTAGAGATTCCCAATCACTGCGTTCTTGTCATTCACCCGAACCCCCAGCAACCGAGGCACTCGCCCGCCTGTAGCTCCCAAAACTCAGAGCAGAGCAACTTTATTGCTAAAAACTCATGTTGTACCTCTGCTTTTTCTCCATTGTCACTGCTGTTGCTTATGTGATTTCAGCTCCTCCTTCTTTTCAGTGCCGCCATTTCTCTGCTCTTCTGTCCTCCTTCCCCTAAGTGTTCACCCCCCATTACAGAGCGGACAAGCAAGTGACTGGGGTGATCAATAAAATTGTAAAGATGAAAACCCTTTTGTGTTCCCTAGTTCTATGGCCACTCCCTCATAATCCAGCATGATTGCACTGTGACAATGATAAAGCAAAGCAGAAAGCGTTCAGTACAGTGGCCTTACAGGGACACACTCACTCCCAGACAAGCCAGCTGCTCACGTAAGTAAAAATGAGCAACCTTTCTAATAGAAAGAGCAGTTCACCTCTTTAAAACATCACACATTAAATATGTGCCTAGTAAGCAAAAATTCAACAGCAGTAACTTCTGCAAAGCACTATGAACAAGAGCCCTATGGCAGCTGACATGGGACACCCAGGCTCCCGCACCTCTGAATAAAACTCGCTGGGCATTTTCTCACTCTTGCAAAAATACAGCCAAAATAAGAAATGCGGGAAAAAAACACATTTTGGTGGATTTTGTGTCTGTGGGGGGACAGACAGACACCAACGCCCTCTCTAATTAAACATTCCATTACAATAGAATGACAGGGTCTACTTTTTTGTTTTTTTTTCTATGATATCATCATATTTTGTACTCTTTTTATGTACGCTTTTATATGTATTTTTTTAATTATGTTTTTTACTTGGGGAACAATTTAATAAGCTAAATAACACACTCCGAGGTGTGGATTATGGACTGATAAGAGCACTTCCCCGGTGCTAAAAGCACTCAGCTCAAGTGCCTCATACCTTTTAACACACCTGAAGTGTGCTCTTATCAGGCCATAACCCATACCTCGTCATGAGTTATTGTTTGCATATAGGATGCAGGATCATCCCCTGAGGGACACCACTGGTCACTGAACATGCAGATGAATAATATTTGTTTAACTTAACTCTTTGGATCCTTCTAAGCAGCTATTCTTCAATATAGATTACTGGTTTTTATTCAGAATAATGTTGCCCAGTTTTTATATTATGCCTGACTGTGGGACCAAGTCAAATGCTTTTGAGTAATCAAGGTAGATAACATTCACCAGTAATGATGTGTCTAGTATTTTACTGATTGGCTCATACAAGATTAGTAAGTTTGTGATACAAGACCTAATGGCTTTAAATCCATGCTGCATTTTATCTCCCCCTCCCATCCATGTAAGGTGTTTATTTATATAGTATTTTATTATGCTATTCATGATTTTATTCAGGATCAATTTAAGGCTGATTGTGCATTAATCTGCTGGGTCAGTCCCATCACTTTTTACGTAAATGGGAACAACAGATGCCTTATTCCAATCTACTGGGACTTTACCTTTCATCAGAGACATGTTACAGATGTGAGTCAGTGGTTCTACTATTCTAAATTAACTAGTTTTATATCATACAGTGGTAAACTTTCTGGGCCAGTAGATGTTTCAGATTCCATTGTCTTCAGGTTATCCAAAACTATATGTAAGAGCATTTTTAGCTTATCTAATGTTTCTAAGTCATTATTTGGTAAATCGATGTTTTACTAATTGTAGTGTTAGTAAATACATTGCCAAATTCTTTAGCATATAGTTTTCCTCTGTTAGTAACTCTCCTTTATGATTTATTGGCCCTACAGGCTTGCAAGTTTTTACAGAACTTATATATATCTATAAAATTGCTCATACTGTTTTGTATTCGTTGCCAGTTTGTATTCCAGCATGCTCTTCCCTTTTCTTATTTCTGCCTTTCGTATTTTATAAGTGGCCCTACTTTCAACTGCATTATATATTTTTTTTCATTTCTCTGTGTACATTTGTTTACTTTTGGCCTTTGTTAAACTGGTTATTTTGCTTGTCAGCCATCCCCCCTTTTGATGCATCCTAGCATCCTGTTCACCTTTCTCACAGCCCTATTAGTTTGCACATGCCTTCAAGTGCTCCATTATTACCATACCAGGTCCCTTTCTTCCATTTTGTTCTCCACTACCATCCCATCCATTCTGTATTCTATTCTAGGGCTCTTGGTCCTCACAGGCTGTGTACTACCTTGCACTTTTTGCATTATATTTCAGCTGCCACACCCTCAACCTCCTCTCCAGTCTTTTCAGAGCCTTCCTCATGGCCCAAACCCCCTCCTCCATGACTACTCTACAACAGATCTTCATGTTGTCTGTGAAGCGACATATCTTACTCTGGACCCCTCCCCTATGTAACATATAAATACGTGAATGAGGGCCAGTCCTAAAACTGATCCCTGGGGTACAGTGCTCTTGACTTCCTTTGTACCTGAGGGCTCTGAATTTAGGGTTACCCTCTAGGTCCTCCCATCCAGCACATTTTTTACCTACAGTACCTTGTTAGTTTATCCCCAACCCCAGCTCACCAAGTTTCTTTAACAACCTCCCATGTCAGATAAAACTGAAGACTTTGTTGAAAGCTAGGTAAAGGACATCTACTGCCTGACTCCTATCCCCAGTTTACAGCCAGCTGTCCTGATTAGTTGGCTGTCCTGATAAAGCACATCCCAGTTAAGTAGAGCATGCTGTATATCACACATTCAAATGGCTTTCAAATCCCTCCCAAACCCACAACAATATGATTTTATGGATTCCCATAAATTAGAAAACAAGAAAAGGCTACCATAATGTTCCACATCAAAAATGTCAGGGGTTACAGAGCTGTAGCTAGGTGAAATTCAAAGTTGAAAAGAACTTCCCTGACCAATGTTTTCAGTCAACTGAAAAATGTCCCTGACACTCTCCTTTGTAAGCCATCCTTCTTGTTTGTACAGGTCATTTATTATCTTCCCTCCCAAATGGACAACAGAGGACAATTACATTGTTTGGAGGACTCAGGGTGTTAGGAGGGTATGTATCACAGCAGAAGATGAGGGTGCGGATGCATGGTAGTCAGATCACCAGATGTACTTAAAATGTTTTTTTTAACCACTCCCATTCATGGGTGACTCTCCCAGTCCCAAGATATATCAGAAACTTTTTAGTTAAACCTTTAAAAAAAAAACTGTCCTTAATAGGTACTGTATTCATAACTTTTGCAATCTTGTTGCAGCTTTACAATGACTGAGGTAATAATATCAGAGGCTGCCAAATGTTTAGAAAAGACACAGAGGGCAGAAGAGGTGGTGGAGTAGCCCCATGCATCAAGGAGGAACTCTCTAGAATTGAACTATAAAGACAGCAGTCTTTATCTTAGGTCTTTGGGGCTGGCAGTATAGTCTAGAGGTTAACGTACTGAGTTCTGAATGAACTTGGCACATCCAGCAGACCTGGGTGTCAGCATGGCTCAACTGGTAGCACATCTGCCTTTGGGCCAGAAGGTTGTGGGTTTTCATCCCACTTCAGGACTAGGCTCATACCATAAATGCTGGCACCCAAATGCAGTACCGGGGTGCTGTACTGTCAGAGTGTGCCATCCTTTGGATGAGATGTTAAACTGAGATCCCTTCTACCCATTTCTGTTGCTGCTCAGGTGGAAGTAAAAAACCCAGGGCATTTTTTGCAAGAGTAGGGGAATTTTTATTAAAAAAAAAAAATACTGGGGGGCGTGGCTAGCTATCCAGCTGATCGGACGCATTTCTAGAGAGCTCCCTTCACAGCACTCATAATTCATTAATTTTAGATAGATTCATCTTCTAATCTGTCCATTTGAACATCTTTATTGGACTCCTGGTGCCTTGCAGATTTTGGCGATATCAAAATTCGACCAAATGGGGAAGAAAAATGCAGAATCTAAAGCTAATTTCTTGGCCCCTCGTGGCGGGGCCTCTAAACCCCCATCTGCTCCTGCAAACCTTCTGACAACAAAAGCTACAAGTGGGGAGACTGGCCTGGCTATGCTAGAGTCTGTGCAACTGACGGTACTGAATTTGACCAGAACCATTCAGCGGATGGATGATAGAATGGACGGGTATAATACCCGATTGTTACAAGTAGAACAGAAACTGGATGGCTGTACGGAGATAACACACAATGCTGAAAAATCTTCAGAATGGGCTCAGGCTACCGCCACACCTGTGTAAACGAGCAGAATTTGCTCTGTTCTCGATTAGAGCATCTAGAAAACATCACTCGTGCTGCCAATGTCCGGATTCTAGGGCCACCCGAGGGCATAGAAGGAAACGACCTACCTAAATATTTGTGTTCTTGGCTACTGCAGATCCTTGGATTGGACTTAGGAGACCAAATTGTACGAGCCTACAGAATTAATGTCCGGAGACAGAAGTCCACAGAAGGGGCTAGAACCATAATGTTGATCACTAAATCTGTGTCAGTGAGAGATCATATCCTCCGGCCAATTCGGCAGCAACGTAAGGTCGAGGTGGACGGCTCAAGAATACTGTTCTTTCCAGACCTCTCCTACTCCACACGTATGAAGAGAAAGGCTTTCTTTTGATGGGGTCAGGAGGTGCCTAAGGGCCCTAGAGGTTCCCAATAACTTATTAATGCCGGCTCGACTCCATGTCACAGTTGGGAAGAAGGTCTACATATATACGGAGCCTAGAGAGGCTATGAAACTGCTTGGAAAGCTCAAAGTCGAGAGGGCAGCTCAGGAGGGAGATCTTTCTTCAGAATCCGAAGTGGAGGACACTTGAATTGAAACAGAAATGGCTAAGTTTATTTTGTTAAATTAATGTAACAGATTATTCTTACTGTTCAAAGGAACGATGGAGCCTTTCTGTGCAGTTGAAGATAGGCCTGAATTTCTCACTTAAAGGGCTTAATTACTTTTAAAAGTTAATCGATCAGGACATATCAGGATTCCTGCTTTACTTTCTTTCCTTAAAGTTGAACTTTTTGAGTTGCCCTGATGAGGCTCATATTAAATAGTTAAGTTGGACAGACCCTAGAATTCCTGACAGAAATATAAACATTTTCTTTGAATATGAATATTTTGTACATTCTCTTTTCCCTTAAATTTGTTCTTTTTTTACCTTTCTTTTTTTTTAAGTGCTGTGGGAGCATACTGGGAAGTATTATTGGAGTCTTTAAAAGCCAAGAGTTAATTACCAATTAAAGGCATATTAGCCTGGTCTTTTTTTTTTTCTTTTTTCTAATTGAACACGTTAAGTGCTATTTCGATGTTAAGAGCATTGATAGCT
The DNA here is from genome assembly GCA_016271365.2 of Neoceratodus forsteri. Classification (NCBI taxonomy): domain Eukaryota; kingdom Metazoa; phylum Chordata; order Ceratodontiformes; family Ceratodontidae; genus Neoceratodus; species Neoceratodus forsteri. The sequence continues at coordinate 1,447,752,125 of CM028130.1, read as the reverse complement.
TATGGTCATTTGATATCTATAAATTGTTGAACTAGTTAGCTTATAATTACATGGAATTCCCCCTGATCTTGTACTAAATGTTACAGTGGTTCACAAATTCGAATATCTTTTTAATGATGCTTGCTTTATGAAGTATAACACTGTACAGTTTCCAATAGTGTAATGTACTTGCATAAACTCTATAAATAAAAAGTAAAAAAAAAATACAAACATTTCACAGTTCTACACCCCTACTACATTCACAAATTCCTTAACAAAATAATACAACATCTATATTCATACACAAAATTCCAAATCCAAACAAAAGGAAAAATGAAAAAGATCAAAACCAAAAAAATGAGAAATTCACATAATTTGTGCCATAGTAGTTACAGGCTGGAAACCTTTTACTGTTTTATCCAAGTCATATCTTTCCATAAGTCCAAGCATACAATATTACTGACACAAGCCAATACGCCTCAGAAATATACCATGTTTTAATCCCTTAGTTACCTTACTAATAAAAGCTCCTGGAGATTTATATTTATTTTGTAACTGTAGTGCACATCTGGCTTACCATATATAAAACCTTCAACATGCAAAGCATACCTGTACTGTTGATTTATGGAACTTTGTCCAAGGACCATAGTGTATACACAGAACAACAGTTTAGTAATCAGCCTTTGCCATTAAAGGTTCAGCCCGTTGTTTATTTAATAAAGACCTAAAGGCTGGTGCATGAGGGCATTCCAACAGAAGATGGGCCTGGGTCTCCAAAATGTCCTGATGTTCTTCTTTTGGGCAGTGTCTGTCCTCAATTTGTTTATGCTTAAATGAGTCATGAACTGCCCTTTGTCCATGGATACTTAACCAGGTAGTGTCCCACATTTCCCAAGGAATTCTCTGTCTTTGTAATTGCTCAATTGCTTTATTTTCTTGGCAAACAAACAATATTTGAGCTCCAGAGGTTGTGAGAAAGACTATAACAAAATGTGCTTGGATAACTTTTCTAGATCAAAATACTAAATTTTCAGGGGTTATTTTCCAAAATTTAAGTTTCAGAAAAGCAGACAAAATATACTGCAGAATTTTGTGCGTATGGTCTTGTGGTCTGCTTACCCAGTTTCCTGACTTCTGCTCTGGGCATCAGGGAATTAATTAATCTGCCAGTAGAGGGATCCAAGGCTTACCATTATCACTCAGAACAGGCACAAAATTATTTATTTTTTTATTTAGTTGTTTAACCAGAAGTAACACACTAAGCTGAAAGCTTTTTTACAGGAGCGACCTGGGAGCACAGGGAAGTTAAGTGACTTGCTCAGAGTCACACAGTATGCAAGTGGAAGCTGTGGGATTCAAACCCAGGTCTGGTCTGCTGGGTGTCACCAGATTTGCAGCTCAGAGCCTTAAACCACTGTGCTATACTGCCTCCCTATAGGACTGAATACTAAGCAGTCCCCAAAATAACCAATGCTGAGGTGCATCCGGGAGGAGGAGAAGTCACCCACGGGAATCATGACAGGAGGCCTCGCAAAACTGCAAGACCAAAGCCTGTTCTGCAACTAGAGGTAATGTCCAGACTGTAATGCTTAGTGAAAGTGTGAACAGATGACCACGTGGCCGCTGCACAGATCTCTGCAGTAGACATTCCTGAAAAAGGTAGTAGAGGTAGCCACGCTGTGGGTGGAGTGACCTTTGACTGCCCCGGAAGGGACTTCCCATATTTCGTGTAAGAAAAGTGAATTCAGTTGGCTAACCATCTAGAGATGGTTTGCTTGGAGATAGCCTTGCCTGGCACTGGTGAGCAAAGTCTACAAAGAGTTGGTTGGATTTACGAACCTCTTTAGTCCGGTTCATGTAGTACCTCAGAATATGGTGCACATCTAGGGTGTGCAGAAGTTATTCCTCCCTGTTGGAATGTTGGGGTAGTATACTGGTAATTCCACGCTCTGATTCAGAGTGGTTTCTGAGACCACTTTGGGGAGAAAGGAAGGGTTAGTCCGAAGGACTACTCTGTCCCTATGAAAAATTAAATAGGGTTCTTTAGAAACAAAAGCCTGGAGCTCAGAGACTCTTCTGGCGGAAGTCACTGACTAAAAATAAAGTCTTCCAGGAGATGAAGCGTAAGTCGCAAGTAGAAGCTGGTTCAAACGGGGGTAAAGTCAGCTTCTCGAGCATGAAATTCAGGTCCCAGGGGGGACAGGGATTCCGGATCGGAGGTTTCAAGTGAAGGATGCCCTTCAAAAAGGTTTTGGCAACCTCCAACTGAGCCAAGGTTTTACCCTCCACCGGGAGGTGGTAAGCAGACACCACAGAGAGATGGACCTTAATAGAAGAGTAGCTAAGGCCCGCCTCAGATAAATGTGCAAGGTACTCTAACACCTGGGCCGCCGAGCACAAAAATGGGTCACAGGACCTTGCTTGTGCCCAGATCGAAAATCTTTTCCACTTCATGGTGTAAGTGGATCTTGTAGAGGGTATTCTGGCTTCTACTAAGATATGTGCAACCTGTGAGGAGACACCATAGCAGGAAACCACTATGTCCACAGGTGCCACGCATGAAGGTGGAGACTGAAGGCTCGGGTGCACCAGGGTGCCCTGCTCCTGTGTCAGAAGGTCATAGGAAAATGGCAAAGGAACCGGAGGTTCCAGTGCCAGCTGCTGCAAAAGAGGATACCAAATCTGGCATGGCCAGAGAGGAGCGATAAGGATCATGAGCTCCCTCCCACTGAAGTTTCACCAGAACCTTCTGAAAGAGAGTAAAGGGAGGAAAGGCATAGAGAAACCTCCCTTTCCAAGAGAGAAAGAGTGCGTCTCGCCAAAAAAGCACCATGCCCAGGAATGAGCGAGCAAAGGTTAGGTAGTTTTGCATTGAATGGGGAGGCAAACAGATCTAAGAGTTCTTTGACCACCCCTGAATTTAGCTCCCACTCGTGGGCCCTGGCCACTGATCAACAAACTGTCCACCAGGACATTGCTTAAGCCTGGGACGTGGACTGCTGTCAAGTAAAGGCTGTGCTGGATTGCCCAGTACCAGACCCTCACTGCTTCTCTGCAGAGAGGGTACGACCAGGTTCTTCCCTGTTTGCTGACATACCAGACTGTGGACATGTTGTCCGTCTGGACCAGAAGTGATCCCAGTACCAGGAGGGACTAGAACGCCTGGAGAACGTAAAGAACCACCCTGATCTCCACAACGTTGATGTGGAGCATAAGCTGCTGATCGGACCAAGACCTATGTGTCTTGTGTACCCCCAGATGGGCTCCCCAGCCTAAGTCTGAGGCATCCATGGGGAGGAGTTGGGTTGGGACAGGGGAATGAAAAGGTGTTCCCCTAGAAAGGTTGGAGAAATCCTGACACCAGCAAATATCTCTCTGAAGGCAGCTGGAGATCATGACTTTTTGGTTCGTGTCGTCCGTCCTCTGATCCCACTGGACTCAGGAGAGACCATTGGGTGACCCTCATGTGAATTCTGGCCACAGATACTGTAGAAATGGCTGCTGCCATCAGTCCTAAGCGGTGGAGCACAGCATGTGCTGGGATCCATCGAGCCTGGGCAATTAAAGTCTTGGCTCAATCTGATGGTAGAAAAGCCTTGCTCTGAACTGTATCTGGTATGGCTCCAATGAACTGGAGTCGTTGAGATGGTACTAGCTGGGATTTGGGGAAGTTGACAGTGATATCCAGAAGAGAGAACAAGTTCAGAGGGAAAAAGAGGGACTTTCAGGCTGGTAGGAGAGGGTGCTGTGAGGAGCCAGTCATCCAGGTACGGGAAGATATAAATGCCCTGGTGGCGTAAGAAAGCCGCCACCACTGCTAGACATTTCGTGAACACCCAAGGGGCCAAAGAAAGACCAAATGGGAGCACCCAAAACTGGAAGTGGTCCTCCATAAAAACAAAACTGAGGAAGCGGTGGTGGGCCGGGAGGATAGGGATGTGCAGGTAGGCATCCTGCATATTGTCAGTATTGTAAATTGTACAGTACAGTATTGTCATATTGCATTGTCAGTGTCAGCGGCTCCGTAGGTAGCACACTCACCTCCAAGGCCGGGAGATCAGAAGGCTGTGGGTTCAGTTCTCACACCTGGCACTTGGGTTAATATCCCAGTACTGACACCGTAGTGCAGCATGAGAGGGGTGCTGCATTTCTGAGGTGCCGTCTTTCGGATGAGATATTAAACTGAGGTCCCATCTGCCTGGATTGGTGGTATTCAGGTGGATGTTAAAGATCCCATGGCACTTATCGAAAAGAGTAGGGGAATTTCCCCAGTGTCCTGGCCAAATTTCCCTCATTCACTAAAAATACCACCAACAGCTTAATCTGGTTCAAGGTCAGCAGGCATTCATCTGCATCCCCCTCCCCCGGGTCGTGATTGAAAATAGGTAGGGAGCACAGCCAGGAGTTGGGATGGAGCAGGGGAAGGAGCCCATGATGAGTCAACATATGAAAGTTCTTTTACTCGACGAAGATGTTTTGTGTGCCGAGGTCCAGGATTGGCCTCAGGTCGCCCATTTTCTTTGGGACTAGGAAGAAGTTGGAGTAAAATCCCCTTCTTATCTGTGTGTCAGGCCAGCTATCCTGAGCCAGGAGAGCTGGCGGAGACATATCCCCATGGCTGCCGCTCTAGCCACTGAAACCACTGAGTCGTAAGTTGCTCAGAGTGCGTGATGACACGAGGACTTGCCCATCCTGACCTTGTCCAGGAGCTTCTTCCTAAGGTTTTCATCCTGGACCTCAAGGAGGTCCCTTTCCAGCTCTGAAAGAGTAGCTTTTTGGAAAGTAACCATGTGAGAGACATATTTGAGTGATCTAATAGCACAGGAGGAAGAAGAATAGATCTTTTGTCCGAACTGCTCTAATTGACGAGTCTCCTTGTCTGGAGGTGAGGAACTCAGGTGTTTCGGTTGGGCTGACCAGTAGTGAGGGGTAGTAATTACCATAGAGTCAGCCTTTGGATAGGTGTTAAGATGCTGAATCCCTTCTGGGGGATAATAAGTCCGGTCTGCTTTTCTGGAGACCGCTAGTATAGAGGACGGCTTTTGCCATATCATGGTCATCAAATCCTCATGGGGTCCCATCCATGGGAGGATGGGGATAGGATCAGATGTAGCAAGATCAAGGTGCTCTGCTAGTCTTTTTCATTGCGGATCCACCTCTTTCAAAGACCAGTCTCCAGCTGCCTGTATTGAGCGCAAGAGGTCTCCGAAGGAAGGGTCCTCGGGGGCTTGGGAGACTCCTTGGGAAGAACCTCAACAGGAGATCTGGGGTCTGAAGGTTCAGAGTCAGACTCCATGTCAGAGGGCTCAGAGCCACTGGGAATGGGAGGATCCACCCCAGCAGCACCTGCAGCTAGAGAACCCGAGGATCTGCCGGAAGGAGGCGTTGGGGGGGCCTTGGGTAGGGGAGCTTCCCCCACAGACTGCCTAAGTTCCGATAGAAGTTGGGTTCTGGCCTTCTGCCACCATTGGGGGGCAGTCTCACAGAGGAGGAGGCTGGAAGGTCGAGTAGCCTGGGTACTGAGGCCAAAAAGGGTAGTAATAACATGTTTGAGGATAGTAAGAGTGCCCAGGGTATCCCAGTGTCGGGGGCACATGGCCTGGTGTTGGATACTGTGGAGTTGATGGTGGGCCACCTGGAGGTGGGACAATGGGTTCTGGACCCGGGAACCCGCCCTGAGGATCTGGTCCTGCCCTGGGGGGGAGGGGTGCCATGGTGCCTTTAGGAGGCGTGGGATCTGGGAGGGGCCCTGAAGGTCCCGAGGGAGGAGGCTCCATTGAGAGATCCCTAGCCAGTGGCAGACTTATGTCTGGGGTTGGCGGTAGGCCTGGTGAAGGGGGAGGTCTGGAAGGAGCCCCGACGGCAGGTCTGAAGACGATCCTGCTGGAAGAAAGATCAACGGATCGGGTGGTGAGTCCCTGGGATGGACAACCCGGGGGGACAATAGGTTGCACTGCCGCTCACTCTGTCCATCGGGGACCAAACTGGAGCCCAACGGAAGAGTGTAGATCCAGGTGGGCAATGGAGGAGCCGTCGTCAGACTGAACGGACCACACTGGGCTAGTGGCGGTCAGAAGACCACTGCTAGGCTGATCAACGGGAGCCGTGCGCCCTTCGACGGGGTTGAGGGGTGTCTTATCAGCTAGGCAAGGTGACTTAGATACCTCAAGAGAGGCTACCCCCGGCTGCCTGCTCACCTTGGCAGGAAGGGGAGAAGGTGCCTGACCTAAAGAAGCAGACGGGGCACTGGCCGAAGTACTCATAGTTGACCTCCCACGTGGCGACTGACTCCGGTCCCTGTGCTTCTCCTTGCTTTTCTTTTTAGGGGCCGGCGATGACATATCCCGCAGTTCCTGGAGCTCTTTTTCCATCAATGCCAGTCTTCGGGTCAGAAGGTGGGCTTTGAGGGTTTGCTTGTGCCTGGTGCACGTCGCCTGGTTGAAGGCCTGGCAGATGGAGCACTCCTAGGTGTTGTGCTTGGAACCAAGGCAGAGGAGACAGCGGGAATGGTCATCCCCGTGCGGGATTTGGGCACCGCATTCAAACACTTCTTCTGTCTACTAGACGGCAAATGGTAAGTAAAATGAAAAAGAACATTTCTATGAGGCAAAGAAAACTTCAACAATGCAGACATATGATTGCTGTTCTATCATGTGCCGAACGTACTGAGGCAACGGTGGAAAAGAACTGGAGAGCGGGCATGGGATTGCCCCCTTCTATAGTTGAGCTGATGCCACGTCACCCGACGTCGGGGGCGGTCCTCACTGATGACCGCCATCCACAAGTCCGCCACTCGGACCTGACGCCAGGGGGCATAGTCCCACATGTGAAGACCCACTGCTGGAACCCTCCCAAAGTAAGATCACATGCACCAATGGTAACTCCATGAAATAGGGGAGGAGGGATCACTTCAGAGGAACATCAGTAAACATTTCACTACAGAAAAGGTAGTGAAATGGTGAGACTGACTACCTAGGGATGTAGTCTGTGCGAAATCAGTAGAGGGATTGTCATATGGTGCAGGTAAACAGTGGCAAAAGGAAAGGGAGGAATGGGAGAGTGATGGGCCACTAGGGCCTTCACAAAATCAATATTAGGTAGAGCCTCGATGGGCAACAGAGCATTTTGCCGACATCTACTAGGTGCAGACTCAACCAGAGTTTAAAAAAAAAAAGGCAAAAAAAAAAATAAGTATGGCAAGAATTATGGATTAGAAGTGCCCAGGTCTCACTTAAACTGTAGAAGTTCAAATATAGCTATTTACTAAAGCCAGTTTGCAACCATAATTAATTACTTTCACCATTAGTTACTTAAAGTGCTAGTGTACTGCCTGGAATTAATAATGATTTTCAGATGCAGTCAGCTAGCACTTTCTATCTGAAGTATGTTTTAATTTTCTGTTTACGAATTATAACATTTTCCACCTGGCAATACTGGGCTGTGATGTGTGGAGCAGCACTCCGGAGGCTAAAAAACTGTCAGTTCTGTTCCTTCCATTAGATTGTTAGAAATGTGACCAAACAACTTGAGGCACCACAATTCCTGCAGTCTGAGCTGCGACTTTCACAAGTTACCAATCAAAATGCAGGAACTTGTAATGTCACTAGTAACCAAGAAGAGCCAGTCCCTGCTGCTTCATGTGAAAGAGAATAATCCGGTAGTGAGAAATGATTCTCCTTGGTTACTAGTGATGTCACGGTCAGTGTAGTCTCAGTGTTGATGTAGGGGCAGGAACAGAACTGACTGTTTTACCTTCAGACAGTGCTGCTCCACCCATCACCCCAGTACTGCCGGGTGGAAAATCTTCTGATTAGCAAAAAGAAAAAATACTTGAGATATGAGAAGTAATAGCTGACTACATCTGAAAGTTACAATTTAATTCCAGGCAGCATACTAAAATGGAATAAAAATGGAAATAAAATAACTGTTGCCATAAACTGCTACTGTAAATAACTGTAATTTTTATTATTTTTAGACTTTTTTCTGAGCAACACCCAACCTATACTGGATTCCTTCACAGCTGAACTGGTTTTGTGTGTGTGTGTGTGTGTGTGTGTGTGTGTCTCTCTCACAGACTCGCAGAAGGTGACTGCAGAAGGGGCCCTCACAGCCCATCTAGTCTGCCCTTTGCCCCCAAACCACCCCACCATATGAGACCCCCCCCATAGCACTTCTCATCCAAGACATGCAGTGGCAATCTCTTAGATTCTTCTCTAACCTCCATGTGCTAAATGGATACAATGTTTTGTATTATGCTGAAAAGATCCCTATTAGCCAGTCAGAATATAGAGTTACCCTCTGGTTATTCTGTAATAACCAGACAGTAGACTGAATATAGGGACAATGGCTCTGCATGATGACTGGCTGCTGTGTGTGCACTTAGCCTATCAGAGAGCAAGTCCAGTTTGACCTTCCTACTTCAACACACAGCAGCCAGAGACCTCTGGTTAACGCTACAGCCCGTCTGTGAGAAACAGTTCCTGCTTTCTCACAGACGTACTGTGGCACGATAACAGTTTTGGCAGTTTTGAATTTTCAACAAGTTTTTTCAGTGCAACAGCGATAATACCAGTAGTGGTCTGGGTTTCATTTGCAATAACGGGACCGTGGAGTTAAACACCTCAGCCTTTGGCCTCAGTGTTTTAGCCATGATCCAGTTACTACCTCAGAAACCCAGACCACTATATGGTATTATCACTACAATGTCACAGTTGAAGTGCTTTTTAAACTGAAAAAGAAATTATCGAAATTTTAGACTTGCAGACAATTTCTGTACTGTGGGAGCCACGAAGCTTCAAAGGCTGATTTTTGTATTTGTATTTACTTATTTATTTTTACCTATTTGCATCTTCATACTCCTGCGAATAAGCATCACCTCTTTCATCTCGCATAGGATAGAGAGTCTTCCGATATGGTCTGTATGGACTAATATTTAAAAAAAACATAGTTATAAAAAATAGTAAAGGATTAGCTATTCGTGTCCCATCTTCTTCATAATCTCTGTAAGTAATATTCCTTTTGACTGGGTTAAGGCAGCTCCCCCATACTCCCTGAAAAAACACACTATACAGTTTAGTTTCTAGAGATAAAGGTGAGGGAAAACAATGCTAATATATAAAAAGAACCTGGAAGCCATAATGTTTTAATTAAAAGGATTCTCTTCCTTTTTGATCAAGGCTTATTTCCTCATGCAGCCAATTTTCTTTCTGCTTTTAAGATATTATCCTTCCAATTTTCTAAAAACCATATTTCTCAGTCCAAATTTAATTCCCCTAATTTTTAAAGGTGCATCTGAAATGCTAATCTCTGTCACTGGGTCCCCAAACTGATACTCTGTAGGTTGCCCAGTCACTATGTCTACACTATTATTGTAATTCACTTTGGCCCCAGCTAGGGTAGAAACTTGATCTAAAATTTCATGAACTTTTTCTCTTCCTGAAGACAATACACAAGTCATCTGTGTGAGCAATGGCTTTAATTTCAGCAGGTCTAAAGATAACTGAAGTTGCCTAATATCTCAGTTTATCTGCAACATCTGACTCAAAAGATCTAATGCAAAGATATATTGCAGAGGGCATGATGGGCATCCTTGCCTAACTCTTCTCTTAACATGCACAGCATGGCCCAGCCTGTAGTTAACACATGGAACTACAACTACTTCTGTGTACAAGATCATCACCCATTCAGCAAATTTTCTAGGTATACCATGTTGCAATAATGTATTTACCAAAAAAAAAAAACACCATCCACCAAACCTTACTGCTCTCTTCCAGGTTTCTCTCAGCAGAATCAAATTATCAGTAGTATACCTCTGCTTGATGGTAAAGGTTTGAACATCAGAAAGAACTATGGTTGCAACTTCAGACAGGTGTAATCCCCCTGCAAATGGGGGTTCCCAAAGGTCTTCCAGGAGCTGACTGAGTGCTCCTAGCCTGAATGGTGTTTGGCGTTTAAACTGTGTATCTGTGAGTGCTTTTAGAGCCTCTGGTACTGTCTCTTTAAGAGCTGTCTGCTCACAGACTTCGTTAGTTTGTATGGGAGGTACTGTGTATTTAATGCTCGAGTTCTGCCTGGGCTACTGAGCAAATCGCTCCGTTTCTGCAGATACTCCATGCGCAGAGGGAGCCCTATCAAAAGATGTAACTGTTTGCCTGAAACTAGTAAGAGTGTTAAGTAGGATGTAGTTTGTCTAACCTGCCTTTCTTGCAGCTGGGACTCTATGTGTTTTGCCCCTCCATTTTGGATCTGAACTACTGAATAGATCCAATCAGTACAGAGGGACCTCTAAAGTGGAGTTTGTTTGGACCAACCAGAATCAAGACTCTCTTGGGAGCCGGCTCGCCATAGGAGATATAGCTAGTAATTCTGGGAAGTGAAGTTCTGGACCTTGGTGCCTATTGCACCAACAGGTGGAGTTTTGAGTGATTGACAACTGAGTCCACCAATTGGACCAGGTGGTGCCCAAATGGAATGCCCTGCCTTGTGTCTGGACAGATCAGATCCGTTGTGACCGTGACAAGAGAAGGAGCTCCGAGCTTCTGCGCTGCATAGTTTTCGTGTGGGAAGCACGTGGGAGGCCTAAACTCGGGCGGTGCATTGCCACTTTGATTTGGACTAATTCTGCGCCTACCAAGAGGAAGAGAGGCTGAACAAGTGGGAACCAGGCTCACCCTGTAGAAGACTGGAAAAACTGCTTAATCGTGCTCGGTCTGTCAGGAAAGTGACACTGCAGTGTGAACTCCCGGATTAGCAGTAAGTGCGATCGGAACCTGAAAGCAGCTGCCTGGTATAGTAATTTCCTTTACATATAAAAGTGTGGAGTACTTGTGAAGAACAGCTAAACGGGTCCTCTTGTCCCCGTGTGGTGTAGACTGAAAGCCAAATGCATGTATGTGGACTGAATCCGTTGCTGATCAAAGCTGTGTGCCTGGCTTGTAGAATTTCATCTCCTTGCTGTGTGAGGGAGTCTGGCAATCCAGAACCCCATCTGTACCAGTTTTCAGCATCGGGTTTGTAAGTACAAATCAGGGTAGCTCCCTGCCATCGGTTTATCTAATTGCAAGTGTGCCATCTAATTTTTGTGGTTCCATTTCTTCATGGACTGAGCCATCCAGCTCCGCATTGCAATTGGGTGTTGTGCATATTTTCCTCCACAGGGCCTTTTTCCATCTGCCCCTGCCGGCCAACCCCGGGCAACGGACCTGGCTAGCCCCCCCCATCCTGGGTACGCAGAGTGTGACTCTCTAGATCCTGTAATGTGCACAGTACTGTGATCTCATTCTACCAATTAACCTGATTGCCCCCCTCCTTGTTACTGCCCCCTCTAATAAATCAGATTTGTTGTTGTTGAACTATATGCTGTCTGTGGTATCTGCACATGTAGAAAAAGTATTGCATTGTGTTTGTGTATGTTGATTAACCTTGTTTTACAGGGGGTCCTCAGAGACGAACCAGAATCTGTCTCGAGGGTAAGTGGTACCTTATGAGCAAGCAGTGTGTACATGCGCAGTATTGGGATTGTAACTTCTGTGCATTGTGTGAATCACTAGAAGGGGAAAAAGGGGGTCTCAGTGTCCCAGAGGGCTGTGACCAATTTAGTCTAACCACAACAAACCCTGACCTCTGGGTGGAGGCACCCGCCATAGAACCTAGGCCCCTCATCCTGACAGTGGCCAAGCAGGCAGGGGTAGTAGTCCTTGGGATAGTGCCACCTGGGCATTACACAAGTGATGTACTAACATTTTAGACAGTATTTTTAGATCCAAATTCAAAAGACTTAAAGGTCTCCTGTTTCTGATATCTGCTTGATCACCTTTCTTGAAAAGAAAAATCATTAATGCTTCCCTCGTTGATGCTGGAAAAGACCATGAGGTTAAAACATTTCATCATAAACCACCTGTAGGACAGGAGCTAAATAAGATGTCAAACTTTTGTAAAATTCTGAAGAGAGACCATCAGTTCCAGGGGCAGAATTGTTCCCCAGAGACTTAATGCCTGCACTACTTCTAGCACTTGTATGGGGTGTATGTATAAGATTGTTTCTAATCTGTTCAGGTATGTCTGGAAAATCTAACTTTCCCATAATGTCCAGGTCCCACACTACTTCTGTGTCTTTACCAAATGTATCTATAATATGTTTATTTATAACTTCCATAATACTGTCTTGGGAATGCACTACCTGGCCATTATCAGTTCTACATTGGCTAATATATGTCTCCACTGTACTCAATCCTGACACCCTGCAAACATATCCAGACATTGAAACTTTCCTTGTGTTCAGAATTTCATTTCCTTTTCTAAAGAAATAGCCCCTTCATATTGAAAAGTACAGATTTTTGCCTTGATAATGTCAATTTAAGAAAAATCGCCATCCTCATACATTTTTGAAATTAATCTATGTAACTGTGATCTGAGTTTTAAGTAATGTATATATCTCTTTTTGGTAAGCTGTTTACTTATTGTTTTAAACAGAGAAATGAAATCTCACTTGGAGTCCTCCCACTATTCCACTCACTATCATAAAGTACTAAGACTGCACATCTAGCCTTAAATAATTCTAATCATACCTGCTGTACCTCTTCCCATTCCAGTAAAGTACTATAAAGCCACTGGGGGAATTCCTTGGAATGGTAGATGTCCCAGTACTGCAGTGAAAAAGGGCTGCCACATGCCATAGTCGGAAGTTTCAGCAACAGTGGTCCTTGCCGTGTTCACTGTCAAAGCTGGAGATAAGGACAAGAAATTAATTCTACTATATAACTGACAGTTCATAAGCATGACAACCTGTTTATTGGGTGTATTAGAAGAAACATCCTGTAAGCCAGCTGTACAAATCATTTCTTTAAGAAACACTAAATCACTGTACAGCTTTGATGTTTTTCCTCCCGTCATCCAAGGATAGCCCACAAATAAAATCACCACTCAGTATCACCATTCTATTTGTGTGAAGAACGGGGCAAACTGCTTAAAATACAGCAACTCTCGCATTTTTAGTTTGAGGGGTGTATATATGGACAAGATGTATTTTTTCCCCATTTTGCTCCAGTAAAGGGTCTCCCCCAGGCTCAGCTTCCACCAGTTTTTTTAATGTCAAATATGGCATCTTTAAACAGGATACCAACACTGTCATATGTGTCTATCCCTTGCGACCAACAGGATGAGCCAATATTCCACAAATTTTTAGCAGTGGAAACTTCACATAGAGACTTAAGACGTGTGTCTTGAATAAACAGAATATTACCAGGGAGTGTGGCTAACATAAACATGGTAGTCATCCTCTTTCTACAGGTTTATGCTGTTTACATTTAAGACGACTGGGGAAATTGTGGGCCCAAAACACATCGTGATTTAAGTGGGAGGGGTGCCCTTAGACTCAATTCTTGCTTGGGATCTTGGCCACCTTTGACTTCAAGGACCCTGGCTTCTGGTTCTCATCGTCTGGTGACTGATTCCTAAGTATTGAAGTAGCACAAGAGGCTTCTGAGCCCCCTCTTCTTCTTCAGTATCTCCCCAATGTCTGTTGGTCAATACCTGTTATTTATTAGATATTGGGACAGTTTTACTTTTAGTTTTTTGGCCTCCCTTTTGGGATATAACGAATTCCATGTCATCCAGTTCTAGAGACGAGGGGAATCTCTGTCTGAGTAGTTACAACTTCATTAGGCTGACTGGTTGTAGCAGCAGTGTGATCCAGATGAGCACCTTCAGTTTCTTTAATATTGGGATCCGCCCTAGAAGTTGATTCTACCCCAAGTCCCACAGCTGGTGGAGCATCAGCTTCCCTTGGAGTTCTGGTCTGGGTACATTTTTATTGTCCCTTGGGGCAGCATCTGAATCTTTACCAGCTGCCGCTGAGCCTTGTCAGCAAAATGGCAGGCAGAGGCCTGAGCAGAACCTCGCACCCAACCCTTATTAATAAAGTCATCCTGGCTGAGCCCCCTTAGCTCATTATGTGAGGTCCAGGGGCATTGCCAATATGAGTGCCCCTGTTCCTCACACAGGTTACATTTAAAAAAAGGCTAGGACAATGAAAACTCAGATGTCCATACTCTAAACACAGCACTAAGATGTCCCCTGGAACCACACTTGTGGTGTGTGAGCGGCTACCCTGGGTAGAAGCACATACCCCTGTCTCTGCCAATATAAAAGCTTCCTGGCAGATGACAGATACCAGTATTTATTTGCAGTAACTTAACTTTAAACTTCCACCCCCCCCATCCACACTTGTTCACCATCAATTATAGGTGTTGGATTCTTTAGCACATCGCACCTTTGTTTCAGCCAATAAATGATATCATATACATTAACCCCCTTATTCCTGAATAAAATAGTAATTGTCTTTGTAGTAGGTTTCAACAGGGGAATAACTGTACATGGGGCCCATAACTCAGAGTCCTTCAACTCATCACACTTGATCCAAAAATGTTTCAGTGACTTTAAGGTCTTAAAGCTCACATCAAAAGCCGTTTAACCAGAAACATGAATTACGGCATATAACTCTGGCAAAAGAGCCCACCGATTCTTTAAGCATTGCCCATAAAACATAAATTCTGTCTGGAGGAAGTTCCATGTTTCCTCTGTATCTTAGCCTAACAGCATTTCTACGCTGAGCAGGCCCCCCTGAGTAGCAAGCAAGTCAGATGCCCTAAAGTTTCTGGGTGCCTCTTTAGGCTGCTGTCCAGAGGCAGACTTAGCCTCCGAAAGTTCTGACTCTTTGGAGTTCTCTTGGGAGTCTGCTCTATCCCTGTTCTCTGAGGGTTCAGCCCAATCTGCCTGTGACATAGTGGGGTTTTCAGAGGTATGAGACTCATCCTGCTCATGGGGTGTGTAGACACCAAGTTCATACTTTTCACAAGCTCAAAATGAGAGTAGACTGTTCTTCATTAATTCCAGAATTATTTACAGCAGTAACGCTGTCATTTAGAATTTGATTGTCATTATTATTGTTGTCCATGCTCCCAGTAGTAGTAATCCCTGAGCTCCCTGCATGTGCAGGATTCCGTTTCAGTAGTAGTAATCCCTGAGCTCCCTGCATGTGCAGGATTCTCTCCCAGCTCACTTCCATTATTTTTCTTTGAAGGTGCAGAGGGCACAGATCCAATATTGGCAGACAGCCAGGACTGCTCGTCAGCTGCCTTCAACTACCTTGCAGATTCTAGGGCTGACTCTACAGTCCTTTCAGGGCCCTGCTGCACTACAAGGTTTGGGAGGTCATTTTGGGCTGTAGTACTGTGCTGAACTCCAAATGCTTATTCAATTTACTTTTCCCTCCCACTGGTGCAGGTTTCTGTTTTGGTTTGCTGATACTGAAAGCAGCACATGACATTGCCCCAGATATGCAGTGTTTATCAGGCTGCAAATCAAAGTTTCCTCTTTCAAGAATTAATTTTTCCCTTTATTTTAACTATTATGTAGAGCTGTATCTCTTACCGCATCATGAAAGGGCCAAGAATTCCCTGCTGAAGTACCGACGTTTTCTGCAGTAATTCCTCCATTGGGTGCTGTGGGCTAACACTGGCCGTCTGATACATTGGGCAAAACTTCCATGTTCGGCATGCTGACAGTACCTTTGATGCTGATGCATCATCAGCCCACTCTGTCACCTGGCTGTCAGTCTGATCTGATGGAGATTCGACCATATCAGCAACTTGTGAGGGAGACAACAGGGCTACAGTTAACGTCTCCGTCTATTCATGAAAATGTGCATCCTTCTCCTCCACTAGTAAAGCCAACAGGTGTTTCTTCCTTTCATCCATAGCTTTCTGTAGTTCAATTTCTTCTGTAAGCAGCAAACGTCTTTGCTGTTTAAGATCAGTAGCACTTCCATACTATCTGAAACTGTCTTTCTTGTTCAGTTTCCATATTCTCCTCTGGTTTCTCCAAAACAGTGAAATCTGAGACGAAAACCTGCGGTGAAAAGGTGTTGGGGGAGGAGTTTGGTTCCCCAACACCAGAGGCATCTTCACCTCCTTCTGGCCAGTCAGCCATCTTGGCTACAGAGCCAGACGGCTAGAGGTTCCCCATACAGACAGAGTAGGGAAATTTCCCTAGTGTCCTGGCCAACATTCCACTTCACATAATAAAAAAAAAAAAAGATTCATGCAATTGTCCAAGGCTGTGTGTGGGTGGGTGTTGATGTGCTAAATGGCTGCCACTACACATACAGTCACTTCACTACCAGTCTCTCACTGCTTGTAAAGCACTTTGGGCTACAATGAAATGCGCTATATAAATGCTGATTCTTCTTCTTCTGGGTTTGATTCTCACATTCTCCACTTGCATACTGTGTGACCCTGATCATGTCAGTTAACCTCCCCAGTACTCCCAGGTTGCCCCTGAAAACAGGCCTTGGGCCTAGTGGGCCTTACTCGGTTACCAAAGAATTGAAACAAAAAAATCAAAAACTTATCAGGAAATTACCTTACTATAGGAGTCTGCTATACAGCACCTAATAGCGATCAAGTTAAGGACAATACTCTATGTTATGAAATAAAAATTATGAAATCAAACAGCAACACAATATTTCTAGGAGAGTTTAATCTACCAAACATCAATTGGGATCAAATGGTAGTGACCTCCTCCAGAGGTATTGGATAAATTACATCTATAAAGGATTGCTTCCTTGGAATAGTAGAGCAACCAACTAGGGGATTCTAGGAGCAATAACAGACTTGATTTTGTTTTCACCTATCATGTCACAGGTATTGAACATTTGGTAAGAGGTAACTCTTTGGGCAACTGTGATCATAACACTGTCTGCTTGATCTGCATAAAACAATCACGAACCCCAAGGGAGTTATCACAATTTTAAATTTTAGGAAGGCTAAATTTAATGCCTTCAGGGAGGAACTAGCTTCTTGGGACTGGGAAAGAACACTAACAAGCTTGATCACTGAACAACAGCGGTAAAAAATAAAAAGCAAAATCATTGCATTAAAAGACAAACACATACTGGAGACAAGAAAATACAATACAAAAGGGTGTAACCTAAACTGTTAACTAGCAGAGCAAGGAGATCATTAACTAAAAGGAAAGAACATTCCAAAAATTGTAAACCACTGGTTCAGAGGACAACTTGAGTAAATAAAAAAAACATACTCAAGAAATTCCAAACTATAATACAGTATTTAAAAGAGAACCATTTAAACTGGGATTTAGATTAGCTAACCCAGCAAAGCAAACAGATTGATTTAGCTATTTAAATCCATACAATACATAGGGTTTGATCTCTGATAATGCATGGCAAACAGCTGGTCAGCAGTAAGGACAACATTGGGCCTGATTTTCAAAGGGTGACGCCTCTCTGGGGATTCCACTTCTCTCAGGTTCTCCCTACTCTCTACTTCAGGCTGTGGGGGCTGGCAGTTTCTGCCACCCCAATCTCTTCCATCACCACCCTCAGCTCATTTAAATGTTCATCAAAGTAACATTTAAACCATCAACCAAGGACTGTGGTTCCCCTCCTGAATGGATGCAGGTCATCACCTCTGTATAGGCCCTTATCCTCACAGGTGGGTCCTCAGTCCCCAGTATAGCCGAACCCCTCCTCTCTGCACCATTCCTTTAGCATGAGTTGAAGTTCCTGGTACAGAGATCCCTCTCCTTCCCCCTGTTGCAGACAGGTAGCACCACAGAGAAAGCCACTGAGTGTGCTATCTGTCTAAGATCCCTCCCCAGCTCTAGGACCCCTCCTTGGTTCCCTAAACTCCTTCTGCATGATCCCAGCCCCATCCCTAGCAGATCATTAGTCCCCTGGGGGACAATGACATCCTGCTCTGCCTCCCGTCCTGCTGCCGTAGCGATCCTTGGGATCCAGTTCCCTCCCTGCGGGCCATGACACTGCATAGGCACCTAACCTCCCTCCCCTTTCTCTTTCCTATTACCAAATCTATCCTCCTCACAACTGAATCCTGCATCAGAAGTTGCTTCCTGCTCCTATGGGGTCCTCTTCCAACCTCCTTTGGGTATCTGCTATAGAGGGCCCCCACGTCCTCCCTGACCTCTACCATGGATACCTCATCATGGCAGTCCCACTTCACCAGAGCAGTGTAGGAATTGCATAGAGGTACCAGTTGAGAAATGTGCCTTTGACCCCCCCACCCTTACTGAGCCCACCATAGTCCACCCATTTCTCTTCCCTGGCATCCTCTGAGGCAATGGTGGCTGACTTGGTGGCCCCTGGTTGGGGGAAGAGGTTGCCTGAATCCCAGCCAACTCAGCCTGGAGTCTAACATCCTTCTCTTTTAGCCCAGAGAGGTATGTGCAGATGGAGGAACATCACAGTCTCCAGAAGGTCTTTCTGAAAACTACCACCCCACAGCCACTGCTCTGCACCACTCCCAGCATTCTCAACTTCTATTCTCCCTGTGTTACTTGGAAATATTTTTGTACCCTTGCCCCGATAGGGTGTTTCCAGTTTTCCCCTTTTGTTTGTTTATTTGTTTCTATTTGTGTTCCCCCATGCTTTGTTTAAATCTCTTTATACTCCTCCCCTAGATAGGGTGTTGTGCCTATTACCAGTTCTGGTGCTCTAGTCGATATTTGCTTTTTGGATCTGAGCAAAGCATTTGATAAAGTGCCCCCTCTTCCCTCTGATTAAAAAAAATTAACATTTCAAAATTAACTGTAAAATAACATACTGGGTTTAAGACTGGTTAACATGTAGAACCAAAGACATCTGTGTGAATGGGCATATTGACCAGTAAAAATAAGGTTAGTAGCAGTGTCCCTCAAAAACATCAGTTTTTGGTCTGGTACTATTTGAAATTTTCTTTAGCAATTTACAACACCTGACCAGCTCTTGACTGAACAAGTTTGCTGATGACCCTAAGCTAGGAGGACCTGTATACAGAGACTTAAACAATTAGAAATTGCAGCAGGACCTAGACAAAGTTGCACAGAGAGGCAACTAAAAATATTAGTTGTTGCAGCTGTTACAGATGAGGCAAACTGATGAATCCCGTGTAGGACGAAAAGTGTCTGTGTCTTCTGTATTCAGACTTTGCAGAATGTGTGAGAGGTTGACACCATACACTCTTGCTTAAAGCAGAGCCAGGCTAAATTCGTTCATGGTAATTTGCATATAATTTCCACAATGCATTGCTCTTAGAGATACACGTAATTTTACATTTCTTTGAAACTTAGCTTTCTTGCCAATGCTGTGTCTGGGTATCAGTTGCCTCAGTGCTTTTGTGCTGAGGTTCTTAGTCTTTTAGATTGTAGTCCTATTTCGGATTCACCGTGACCCAACCCGATAAGACCAAAATATGACTGGTTCATCCTTCTCCTGGGTTGTTACAGATGAGACACATTGATGAGGCCTGTGTAGGACAAAACATGTGCCTGCGTCTTCTGTTTTCAGCCTTTGCAAAGTGAGTGAGAAACCATTTGGCGCCATATAGTCTTGCTTAAAATAGAACCAGTCTAAATTCTTTCATGGGGATTTGCCTCTGCTTCCCATGATGCTTTGCATTATGGGATATGTGTATTTTTTCATTTCTTAAACAATATGGTCTTTAACACAACTAGAGGTAGGGTAATGCATCTAAAGCATATAAACAGAAAACATAATTATCAAGCTGGCCCAGTGGTGCTGAGGGTTGAGGCACTGGATGCCACACCTCACACCACACTGGTGACCCAGATTTGGGAGCGGACCCGGGTCATTGGGGGTCAGCAGGTGAAGAGAGGATTGAGCATCCCGAGGACTGCTCTACTTTCCTGGGGTGGGTTCTGGGGATGCACAGCTCTGCAGTGGCACCAGGTGGAGACCAGGGGCACCACAGCAGCATTCTGCTTACGGGGACAAGGTGACGTCAGACGTCAGCTGAGGGTCCGCCCTCGGCACAGGCATCATTGCACGTCCACACCTCGGGGGACGTAACCAAGTTGGAAAAACCCCAGTGACCTAGGAGGTGATGGTGGGGCTCGAGTGGCTGTAACCCACACGCTCAATGCCAGCCCTAATCCCAGCTTGACTCCCCATGGTCCTGCCTCTCCTTTTTGGGGTCGCAGGAGGGGGGGACCCAGCACTCAATTCCTCAGTTAGGGGAAGGGCACAGTGGGCAGTAGAGGCGATGCCGAATGAGCCCTCACTGGAGAGATGCCTAGGCTACTGGCAACAGGGAGCAAAATAGGGTTAAAAACAAACTAACAAAAAAAACCCCATAATTATCGCCTAAATGGTAATGCTGCTAAAAAATAATGACA
The DNA here is from genome assembly GCA_016271365.2 of Neoceratodus forsteri. Classification (NCBI taxonomy): domain Eukaryota; kingdom Metazoa; phylum Chordata; order Ceratodontiformes; family Ceratodontidae; genus Neoceratodus; species Neoceratodus forsteri. The sequence goes on along the minus strand of CM028130.1, from coordinate 1,447,731,938 downwards.
GAGATCCTGGAGTGCTAATAAGCAGAGAATTCAAAACACTAATGTGAGACCATTGAAAAAGGCTAACAAAATCCTGGGCTGTAAGATGTCCTTTTTAAGTAGATCCAAGTCTGCATTTCTCCCAATGTACAGAGCTTATGTGAGACCACACATCGACTACTGCTCACCCTGCTGGTGCCCTACCACAGAAAGAACATTAGCCGACTGGAGCGGGTGCAGTGGAAGGCCATGAAACTAATGTTTAAAACAAAGAGTATGACACACATGGAACGTGTACAAGATCTAGGCCTATTCAGTTTAAAGAGGAGACTTTAGCAATCTGACTTACTGACGATGTACAATCTAAGTACAGATTACAAACTGCTACGCATGTTAAACTTGTCTTTCTAGACACACTTACACTCTTGTAGGGGCCTCAGTAAACAAGCAGTGGGAGCACCCTTTAGGACTAATCTAAGGAAATATTTCATTACCCCATGCATTTTGGGAATATGGCACAATATCTCTGGCTTGTTGGTAAACTTTACTAGTTTTCATGTTTTTAAAGTTAACCTTGACAGATACATAAAAAAAGGGCTCCATGGCTCAGGGATTAGAGCGCTGGTCTTGTAAACCAGGGGTCGTGAGTTCAAATCTCACTGGGGCATCACAAACTTTTAGGGAGGCAGTATAGAGTAGTGGGTTAACGCTCTGAGCAGCAAATCTGGAGACCTGGGTTTGAATCCCACAGCCCCCACTTGCATATACTGTGTGACCCTGAGCAAGTCACTTAACTTCCCTGTGCTCCCAAGTCGCACTTATAAACAAGCTTTCAGCTTAGTGTGCCACTCCTGGTTAAGCAATTGGAAAAAAAGATACATGCAGAAAGGAAACATCAAGGACTACTACCAGTGAGATATTGTGGAGGGCAATCTTAATGGGCTCACAACTTTTTTCACCCTGATTCCATAGTATAAACTTTATATATATATATATATATATATATATATATTTATTTGTTCAGATAATCACCTTTGAGCAAGATAGCTCATTTACAAAGGTTCCACATCAACAACACAGCTACAATATACGTAACTGCGTATACCATCAAGTTGCTGACTACATTTTGGTGTTGCAATTAGGGCACCACAACAAGGGCGAGAGTGACAGGGGTGATCTTGGTTTTTGATCGCCCTGCATTCATGCCATCCTTTGCGCCCCCACAATTTTCTTCCCTTTGGGGCATTCCCATCCCAAAATTTGTTATATTTACTGGTGGGGGTTGTGGGGATGGAGCCCTCCACATTGGGAGTGCGGGGGTGCAGCCCCCTGCAAAACAGGAATATGCTCTGGCTCCAGGAAGCCACAATGCCTGGTGCTGCAGAGCCAAGTGGTGTATTGTCTGCACCCATATCGGTGTTGACAAAATGATTATCGCACCGATAGAGGTGAACCCATAACTGTACATATATACCTATATACAGTATGTACATGTATATAAATCTTAAAGAAGTGCCTCTTCTCCAAACAGTGCGGTGACATCTTCAATTTATAGGGCAAAGCTCCTTGTAAAAGCAGTGCTTCATAAGGAAATTATATGAAATCTAGCTCTTCTGCAATGTTATTTTTCCTAGAAGCCACCTCCAAATATAGAATCATGTTAGAAGCAGTAAAGCCAGGCCAATAAACATTTGTTTACAAAAAGCAAATTAGAGTCTACATTAAAAAGGACTATTATATACCTTCCACACCCTTCATGACACCACTTTAAAAAAAACAACTAGTTGGATGGTAAGTGGCACCGCCCTACTCTTACCACCTCACCTGGCCACCATCTGGAGAGAGTGTCCTAGTGTTTCATTGTGCTGTCTCATTCATTTAGATGGTGGCTGTCTGAGATGGTGATATCAGGGTTGTGTCAGTTACCATCTAACTAGATTCCCCCCTTTAAACCCAACCCTTGAAGGAGGTGTAGGTATCTGACTCTGTCAGGGAGCACTCAGACCCAGCTGGGAAGACTAGGCAGGATGACTGGATGGCACCTGGGTGTGAAAACAGGAGGAAGACAGCAAGGAGTATTTTAGCCATAGGAGGTTCTGTGGTTAAAGAGGTGGGGAACTGCTAGGGGGAGGTGAAAAGGAAAGGAAGGTGGGTGGTCAGATGCCTTCCTGGTGCATCAACCATCCAAGATATGGTTGCAACAGTTGAGGGGCCACAAATAAGACATGATGGGAGTGGTGCAGTGCAGTGGCTGTGGAGAGGCAGTCTTCTGGGAAGACATTCTGGAGGTTGCAGTGTTGTCCCATCTGCAGGCACCTCTCTGAGCTGAGGGAGAAGGTTGCTCATCTCCAGGCTGAGTTGACCAGGATTTGGGGGACCTCCTCTCCCACCCAGAGACCATCAGGGCTGATGCCGCTGCCTCAGAGGTTGCCAAGAAAGGGGAGCGGTTGGACCACGGTGGGCTCAGGGAGGGTGAGGGTGAGGAACAGAGGTGCATCCCTCCAGTTGTACCTCTCCACAATTCATATGCCATACTGGCAGAACATGGTTCCTCTATGGAGGCACCCGCAGTGGAGACCAAGGAGGATGCTTGGAACCTCCACAAAGAAGACCCACAGGAGGGTGGTATGGGACCCCACAGGGAAAGGAAACAACTCCTGGTGGGGGACTCAGTTGTTAGGGAGTAGAACTGAGGGGGGAGGGAGGAGGGAAGAGGGAGGTAAGGTGCCTGCCCAGCACCATGGCTTGGAGGGACAGGGAGTGAATCCTCAGGATCACGGGAGCAGCTGCATGGGGGAGGGACCTGGATATCATTGTCCACTTAGAAACAAAATGACCTGGCTGGGAATGGGATCAGAGCAGTGCAGGCGGAGTCTGTGGAGCTGGGGAGGGGCCTTAGACAAGTAGCACTCACAGTAACCTTCTCAGAGGTGCTGCCTGTCTATGGCATTGGTGAGGCTAGGGTGCTCCACACTATGGGATTCAATCAATGGTTAAACAACTGGTGCAGAGCTCAGGGTTTTGGCTTCATTGAGGATTGGGGGTCCACCTGGAGGGATACAGGCCTATACTGGTGCGATGGTCTGCATCTGTCCAGGAGGGGAACCAGAATCCTAGGTGATAGGTTTAAATGCTTTGGGGGGAGGGAGGCATTGAAAAGGAGCAGGGAAATCCCAGCCCCCCTAAAAAAAAAAAAACAGGGCAGTTAGTGAGGTAAACACCAAGATAGAGAAGTCGATAGGGAGAAGGGCAGGAGTAAATGGAGAAATTGGCAAAGGCAGAAAGGGCAGGGATGGGGCTAAAAGGGGTAAGGCCATCAAAAGATGGAGGGCAATGAGTACCAATGCCCATAGTCAGGGTAACAAGCTCCCTGAACTAGTGGCCTTGATGGAAGAGGGCCACCTGGATATTGTGGCAGTCACAGAAACATGGTGCACAGAGAACCATGACTGGGATGTCAACATACCGGGTTACACAGTCTACAGGAGGGACAGGGAGAGTAGAAGAGGAGGAGGAGAAGCTCTCTACATAAGGGAAAGGATCAAAGCAATGGAACTAAAGGGTAAACAGGGAGGAGAGGATGCACTGTGGGTCACCCTGGAGACAGAAAATGGCACCACAATCCACACAAGTGTTGTATACAGACTCACATCTCAGGGGGAGGAAATGCACAAGGAAATGATAGAAGGCATCCTTAGGATGGCAGAAAAAGGGGAGATATTGTTGATGGGGGACCTGAATATACCAGATGTTAACTGGAGCACCTTTGCTGCAGCTACACCCAAGAGCAGGATCATTCTCAATGCCCTACAGGGGGCATGCCTCAGACAGCTAGTGTTGGAACCCACTTGGGAGGGAGCAATCTTAGACCTGGTACTCTCAAACGGGGATGGAGAGAGGATCTCAAACTTAGAAGTGGGTAGCCATCTAGGAATAAGTGACCACCAAACAGTGTGATTCACGATAAACACAGCCGTAGAGTCAAGCCATACAAAAGTGAGGGTACTGAACTTTAGGAGGGCTGACTTTGTCAAAATGGGAGAGTGTCTCAGAAAAGCATTAGCAAATGGGCAAGAAGGAGGGGTGGAGGAGCAATGGGGAAACATACAAACTGCCATCACAGGGCAACAAGCATTTGTGTGAAGCAAATAAACAAATCAAAATGAAGGAAAAAAAACACTATAATTCTCAAAAGAGGTGGCAGGGAAGGTTAGGGAGAAAAAGACAGCATTCAAGAAGTATAAAGAAACACAGAAGGAGCAGGACAGAGAACTGTACCAGTTAAAGCAGAAGGAAGTGGGGAAGGACATCAGAATAGCAAGGGCCCAAACTAAGGAAAATATAGCCAACTCTGTTAAGAAGGGGGCTAAAACCTTTTATAGGTACATTAGGGAGCAAAGAAAGACCAAAGGAGGGTTAGTGAGGCTTAATAAAGTGGACGGGGGGGGGGTAGGCAGAGGGTGACAGTGAAAAAGCAGGGATACTGAAAGAATACATCTGCTCAGCATTCACAAAAGAAGAGGAGGGGGAGGTACCTAATCCAATCAATAGAAGCACTCTGGATAGGGGCGTCGATACCAGTCCATTCACAGAAGAAAGGCTGAAGTCTGTGGCACTAAACTGATACTTTACGCAGATGACGCTATACGTCTCACCAGCAGTTCATCAATAGTCACCCTCCACTCCGAGCTGCAGGCATCCTTCTACAAGCTGGAAGACTGGTTCTGTAGCTATAAACTTCTATTAAACTACAAAAAGACCAAGGTGATGCTCACAGCTAGCCCACAGCACAAAAAGAAGCTCCCTCCCCTCACCATCTCCAATAAAATCAGTGAGCCGCTAGAACAAGTTCACTCCTTCAAGTACCTGGGGATAACCATTGATGACACCCTCACCTTCACCCAACACATCGACACAGTGGTAAAGGCAGTGAACACCAAGCTGGGTGTACTCTATAGGCATAAAAAGTATCTCACTCCAGAGGCCCTCCGTCTCTCAGTCTCCAGCTCCATCCTTTCTACAATCAACTGTGGATTGGTGGTCTATGGCGCAGCAACAGACACTGCACTAAAAAGGATTCACATTGCCCTCAACAAGGCATGTAGGCTCACAATGGCTGCAGATCGAAATACCCACACCTGCTCCTTATACGAGCAGACCAGTTGGCTGCCACTAAGGAACAGAATTATATTCCTAACATGTCTTCTTTGAAAAAAGACACTAATGGGTAAACCCCCCCCATGCATTTCTAGCATCCTAACACCATGTGCTACCAGCTATACCACCAGAGGCAGAATGAGGGGGACCCTATCAACACCTTTCCGTCGAACTGTGCAGGGGGAGCATGCTTTCAGCTATAGAGCTCCCCAAAGGCTCAATGAAATCCCAGTGCACATTCTAAACTCCCAATGCATCTCACAATTCAAAAATGGCCTAAGGCAACACCTTCTTACTAGGACAGTTTGAGACTGCCACTAGGACTCTAACACCCATAATACCCACTCACCCACACTCTTCTTCCCCTTCCTTTAACCCCCACTCTTCCCCCTGCCCTATCCCTCTGTCTTCCTTTCCTCCGTGCCTTCCCCCACTGGATGAACCTTATAACCAACCTACTACCACTACCTCCCAACCTCCTAGACAAAGCTACTTCTTTTGGCCGCCCACTCTCCCCCCACAACAGTCTCCTTCCCCCTCACCTTGACTCCTCCTCTGACTCTCACACTAGGTGTCACACCTCTTTATCTCCTTTGCTACATACAAGCACTGTCCTTTACCTTAGTTGAATGCTCTTGACGCTGTACTATCACCATTGGTACTATGAATGACATTGTAACCTTATTGTATACTAGCTACCTACTATTCGAGTATTGTATATAAACTGTTTGTTATTGTGGTCATTGTCACTGTTTGACGTGGAACCTTTGTAAAGAAGCTCTGCATGCAAAGGCATGATCCGAATTCCTAAATAAATAAATAAAAAATAAATAAAAAGGTTCTGAAAGAACTCCTAAAACTGAAGGTGGACAAAGCAATGGGTCCTAAAGGGATTCACCCCAGAATTCTAAAAAAAACTAAGGGGAGGACTAGTGACACCACTGACTACCCTTTTTAACAAATCATGGGAGGATGGTGTGGTACCTAAGGACTGAAGGAGGGTGGATGTGATTCCCCTTCACAAAAGTGGGAGCAAAGCAGAGGCAGGAAACTATAGACCTGTTAGTTTGACCTCAGTGGTAGGGAAAATGATGGAATCACTTCTGAAGGAAAGAATTGTTGAGTACCTAGAGGCCAGTGGGGCACAGGATCCAAGGCAGCATGGATTCACAGTGGGAAGGTCATGTCAGATGAATCTAATAGATTTCTTTGACTGGGTGGCCAAAGTAGTAGACCAGGGAGGGGCTATGGACATGGTCTACCTAGTCTTTAGCAAGGCATTTGACACAGTCCCACACAAAAGATTAATAAACAAATTAGCCAGCCTGAGTGTGGGTCCCAGGTTGGTATCCTGGTTAAAAAATTGGCTAGATAACATGACACAGAGGGTAATAATAAATGGAGTCCACTCAGAAGAAAGGGGGGTTACTAGCAGGGTACCGCAGGGTTCAGTACTGGGTCTGGTCCTTTTTAACGTCTTTATAAGTGACATTGTGGAGGGACTGGAAGGAAATGTATGCCTCTTTGCAGATGACATAAAGATCTGCAACAGGGTTGATACACAAGGGGGGGGTGGAAAGGATGAGAAGGGCCTTGGCAGCTTAGATTCAATGCAAATAAGTGCAAAATAATGCACTTGGGAAACAAAAACCTAGGGGAAGATTACACAATGGGGGGGGCAGGAGGTACTAATAACAACAAAAATGGAAAGGGACCTGGGTGTAGTCATATCAGATGATCTAGAGATAAGCAAGCAATGTGAGATGGCAGTAAGGAGGGCTGGGGGGGATACTGGGATGTATAGAAAGAGGCATCACCGGTAGAAAACAGGAAGTTGTTATCCCTCTGTACAGACAGTTGGTGAGACCCCATCTGGAATACTGCATGCAGTTCTGGAGACCCCATCTCCGCAAGAACATAGACAGGATGGAGGCAGCCCAGAGGAGGGCAACTAAAATTGTGCAGGGTCTACAGCAGATGCCATATGGAGAAAGACTAAATGAGCTGAATATGTATACCCTCGAGGAAAGGAGGGAGAGGGAGGACATGATAGAAATTTTCAAACACCTCAAGGGAATCAACAAAGTCCAAGAAGGTAGCATCTTTCAGAAAAAGAGATGTGCAAGAACAAGGGGGTACAATTTGAAGAGAGAGGGGGGACAGCTCAACAGCAATGTGAAGAAGCATTTTTTCATTGAGAGGGTGGTGGTGGATAAAGGAATGGCCTTTCTGAGGAGGTTGTGGAGTCAAAAACAGTGGGGGAATTCAAAAATGCATGGGACAGACATAAGGCAGTTCTGGTGGGGGGTAGGACGAAGTAGGCTGTTGGTTAACTAGGATCTACAGCTTATCCAATAGATAATGAAATGAGCAGACTAGGTGGGCCAGGCAGTCCTTATCTGCCATCAAAGTCTATGTTTCTATGTAACAGGGAGGTTGGTATAGGAAGGGGAAGGGGAGTAGGGGGTGCTGGTACACTTGGGTATCAACAATTTGGTGAATCAGCCTATTGAAACAGAGAAACACAACTATCAAAGGCTTGGGGACAGATTGAAGGTGAACTCGGCTTACTGGCCATTTCCGAGGTCCTACATGTATGGAGGAGTGTGCAGGGGTAGGACTGAGTGAGGAAGGAGGGGGTTGAGGAGTTTAACAGGTGTCGGAAAATGAGCAAAGTTCAGTCTTGATTCTGACTGGCTAAAATCGCCAGTCAGCCGGTCTGGTATGAGGCAAAGAAGACTGGGAAATAACTAGTCCAAGTCTCCCTTGCCTCAAATTGTTCTAAAACTGAATGGGCCAGTAGAACATTGAAAAAGCTATAACTGCCATGTTTAGTATCTCGCTTAGTGAATGAGAGACCCTCCCCATCAACTGGACTTAGAACTGCCAAAGTAAGACTACTGCAAGTGGTCACAGCTATAACACTTGTTTCACTCTGCCTGATTAAATAAAAATAATGTGTACCCTGGAAATATGTTTCCCAGCTGATCACTGATAAAGTCCCACTCAGAACCGCTCCTGATGTCCAGCTAGGTACTGCCACAAATGTCCCAATCATGCACAGCACATGCTGCATAATAAAAGTGTGAAAATAAACGGCAGCACTCGACCTCATATTAAAACTACAAAAATAAATAAATAAAACATTTAGCAGTCTCCACTGCTTCCTGTCTCCCCATACTATACTTCTGGGAGACATGTCATCTGAGCACGCGCTCCCGAAACACCTCTTTAATTTTACATTGCTTGCGCTACCACGTCCTGTGCTCAGGGCTACTGCTCCACAACATTTTCTCCCAAACTCTCTCCACTCAAGCAGAACTACAAATGTCTGTTTTTTTTTTTGTAATATGCACATGCAACCCTACTGGCATTTCCAGTCATGCTGGAGCTCTCATCCAGGCATGTACACCTCACCTCCATTTCCTCCAGTTTCTCTCTTTTGCCATCTGCTGGTCACACAAAACAAAGAACCCCCCCCTCCCCCACAAAACTAGGAAGTTGCTGTCCCGAGTTCTGACAGCACTCAAAGCTCCCTACATAGTTTCCCCAGTCATCACACGCTTCCCTGCTAAACATATTGGGGAAGGGGGGAATAGAAAGTTGCTGCTCTTCATTCCATGGCTGTCCCGTGTTCCAACTGCAGACCACCAGTCACTGTAGGGTTGCCACCTGTCAGGTTTTTTACCTGGTGCTCAGGTTTTCAGGGTCCCTATCAGGTAATCTGGTTTTGCTCAGTGATAGTCAGGTTTTTGAGGCATTTTGAGTGCTCACATACCTAAAGCCCTGTTTACACGGTCACATTTGCACTGGAGCAACCCGATTGCTCAGGTTGTTCCAGTGCAAATGCAGCAATGTGGACACATACCTGATCACGGCAAGTCATTTATTAAGCTGGTCCCATGTTCCCTCTAAAGCTGGGGACACTGACTGGAGTAGCGACTTGCAGCTGATTAAACCACTGTGTCGACTGTCTGCCATCACAACACGTCCACTCTGTCTTTCCGGTGGTGAGCGACAATCCAATCCCCTGATGCATGGCCCCTCACCAGCTCAGAATGTAACGGTGCACAGAGGGGCCATGTGGATAGATGGTTTGCCACTTGCTGCTGGTCAGGACCACACTGCTGTGGTCTGAAATGAGTAGCGCTGCTGCTGTGCAAACACGGCTTTTGAAACAGATTTTGTCATATTATTCATTGCTTCAGCTGCATTTCCAGGTTACAAACATGTTTTGTGGTCAGTATAGCCCGTTCTTTGTAAAAGCAGTCAACCTGGGAGGTGTAAAGTATGTCCATTAAGACCATTAGCAGATGCTTAATCTAATCTTTTCCACTCTGCATCTCAAAGGTAGAACAGCAGCAAAGCTGGGCAAAAAGCCTGACCCTACTTTTTGTAACAGCAAAAGATTCAGTTATCCTCCATTTTTATTTGCTGGTGAACTTTTTGATCTCTAAAAGAATGTAAGTATTTTGAAATGTTTTAAATATTTTTTTATAAAATAGTTGTTCCCACCAGTAAATAGTATGTTCACTTGTTTTGGTTTCAAAATAGCATTGTGGACATGAATAGGAATTGGATCCAGGAAAAATATTAAGTACATATTATAGGAAACAAACAATTTGTTTATCGTATGTAATTATATGCTATTTACAGCATTTCCTTGACATTGCCCTCCCCCCCCAATATCTGTAAATGAGATTTCCTTTACCCCTATATGTTTACCTGGTAAAATAATTTTAGTGAATAAATCAATTAATAAATAAATAAATAACTATTGTAACTAGGAAGAACCAAGAAAGCAAATTTAACAGGTACAGCATGTTAACATTTTTGTTGAACCGCTGCTTTAACTGTTGTCTTTTACTGTTTCATTAAAATCTTCACTGATCTAACAAATGACTTTTGGGGGAGCAATGCACGATCAGTCATGAAAAGGGGGTGGGGCTAGGGGCAGAGTTTACGGTGTGGTTTAGTGTCCGTTTTTTTCCTCTTTCAAAGGTGGCAACCACAGCATTGCTGTCATGCTCTTCTGTCCTTCACATAATCTGTTAAAGAGACTGCTGCTGGGGGAAGCACATGCACACTGCAGTCTTAATTGATTGAATAAATAAAAAAACTAAACTAAGCAGTAAAAGCCACTCAACAATTTAAGCGCTAAGTGTGTGTGTGCGTGTGTGTGTGTGTGTGTGTGTGTGTGTGTGTGTGTGTGTAAAACCATGACAACCAACTTCAAAGCCACAACTGCAGAGGCTCCAGTAGGACAAATGTCCCTACCTCAAAATAAAAACACAGCACTCTAATACAGGTGGAGGAACTATTTTATTACAAAATAAATAAAAAAAACCTAAGACTTTTAACATTCAAACATAGCCATTATTATTTTTTAAAACATATGTAATAAGTGCCTATTTTTTTAGTGATATTCCTCCAGGGTGGGCGTGATGATACCAGACCTTCCAGGGGCCAAGGCTCTCCAGCTGTGGTCGGGCCTTATTATGTCCCCTGTGCAGTCCAGTATACAACACACTGCCCACCCTGTCGGTATTATTGCTTACTTGTAGCGGGTGACAATTTTATTTATTTATTTAGTTTTTGTTAACCGGTAGGTGCACTAGCCATGAAATGACTATTTTCAGGCACGACCCGGGAAAGTGCAACAATCAAAGACAGGTACATAGCATGAGTACAATGAAATGACAATAGCATAGGTCAAAACAGTTAGCAGTAATGAATACATGCAGCCAGAACAATAACAATCAATACAATTCACATAGAATTTTTAGGCAGAGAAAACCTACACGGTCTAGGAAGAGATACCACAACATAGCAGCAAGAGATATGTTGGGAGGAAGGATACCATTTTGTAGGGACTGGGGAGACTCCTGGGAGAGGAGGTTTTCTGAGGGGGACAGACTTCATAATTTAAGAAAGACTGTTTAGCTTCAAAATTGCAATGGCTGCCTACGTAGACAATAAGACATGCCAGGGAGTGTAATTATGGTGGAACGATTGCATGGCCCGAGGGTGTAGTTAGACATGAGGCACTTTCATGGAGTGTCTTTAAACACCTGAGAGCAAAGTGCAATTATTCCAGCATGAGTCCACATCCCTGAAATGTCTTATTACATGTATAACAGTATAAGAAAAATGTCTAAATTATTTCAAAGAGGAAAAGGATGATACACTGCAAATAAATAGTGAATTTATTGTCAGAATGATAAAGTAGTCCCTCTTACTAGTATGGGAATTTCAAAACTGCACTTAGAAACATAGAAACATAGATGTTGACGGCAGATAAGGACCGCAAGGCCCATCCAGTCTGCCCATTTCTTTTTCTACCTTATAAATGTGCCATCGGCCTTTGCTCTGTCAGTGACCTATCTATTCATACTCATCTGTATTGCTCCCTTATGCCTATCCCATGCCTGTTTGAAGCCCTGCACTGTATTCATAGCCACCACTTCTTGTGGTAAGCCACTCCATGCATCCACCACCCTTTCCGTGAAAAAATTTCCACATTCCCCTTAATCGCCTCCTCTAATCTCATGCTGTGTCCTCTTGTCCTGCTACTTTTCTTATATTTAAACATGTTAGACTCTTTCACCTTGTTTATGTCCTTAAGGTGTTTGAATGCCTCGATTATATCACCTCTCTCTCTCCTCCTTTGCTCAAGGGTATACATATTGAGCTCCGTTAATCTGTCCTCATATGTCTTCTGATGCAGTCCCTGCACCATTTTGGTTGCCCTTCTCTGGACTGCCTCAATTTGGTTAATGTCCTTGTGAAGGTGTGGCCTCCAATACTGCATGCAGTACTCCAGATGGGGCCTAACCAATGTCTTGTAAAGAGGGATTATTACCTCCCTCTTACGACTTGTGATACCTCTACTAATACACCCTTTAAAACAATAATCCCTTTCAACAGTATAGGAAACTAACTATACTCTCTTTCAACAGTAAGTTAAATTAACAGTCACTGTATGGTGAATCCACTTTTTGTCAAAGTTGAACTCATGGTCATTTCATTTTTTTAAGCATTCTGCTTTTAACTGAAATGGAAGACAACATTATCCATAATGTTGCAGTTCTGTAGAACAGTGCTTTTTCTTGAGTTGAACCTTCACAGCTCACTTTTCCCCGGGTAGTTGCATTTTATTTATTTTCTTTTACTTCTATTTCATTAGTACAGTGGTTGCTGCAGTGGTAGATGGCATCTGTATAGCAGTTTGCTGTTTCCTCTCTGTGCTCTCTGTGGTGGTTATATTTTACCGCTCCTCGGCAGCGGCCATCTGCTGCTCCTCGGTCATGAACTGGGTGTGGGTGATATTTTCACTTCAAGGCTCTGTGATCTCGCTCCTCATAGCTTGTAGTGGCTGGAGTCAGTGCTAAAGCTTGCATTGCTGCTTGCACGTTACCCCAGTGGAGAGTGGGAATGTCTGGATTACTGTACCCTCCTAGTATATTGCTCCAGGTACGTCCATTTTTAATAGAGGCAGTCCAGTAGCTCTGAAGGCTATTTTTGTTGTGGTGGCCAGTAATCACCATTATTTGGCTGGATTTGACTCCAGAATTGTTCAGGATATGCACTGCTGTGTTCCTCAAAGAATGGTTGGTGTACCAGCAACTTAGTGTGGCTTTTTCAGAGAGTCGAGGGAGCATAGCTGCCAAATAGTTAACCTCTGTGGGCTCCTTACTAAACCACACCAACTGGCTATCGAAGAAGGGTTGGGGCAGTCTCCTGGAGTATAATAAGAATGCCTGTGCATATTCAGATATTTTTGTTTCATACTTGAGGAACTTTTCTTTGCGCACAGCAGGTTGGCGGGTCTCTCAATGACAAATCCCCGCAGACAATCTTTGATACGCTCATTTATGTATGTAAGGTCGTTGGTATTTTTGCTAAAACTTTTTTGAAGTTTAACTTTTTATTGGTAATTTTCAGATACACAGAAACAAAACCAACACAAATAACAACATCAGCAGTTGGCAGGGTACCATACAGGCAGCTTGTAACAGTAGAAATGTAGAGATAAAATAGAGGGACATTTCAAACCGGTGCTTGATTAGCTTACAACAATTATTTATAATCAAGCCCAGAAAAAGTGCTAAGGGAGAAGAAGTAAGCTATAAGGTGAGATTTGGTCCCCTTTCTGATTGTGTGCCAGTATCATTACAAGAATACATTATACATTATATACTGCCTGTATGTACATCTGGCCTTAAAAATTACTTTAATATCTCCACCTTCTTTGGAAAAGTAAGTCGACTGACCAACTAGGATGGCACAGTACTAACAAAACAATTCTACCTCCTACTCAAAAATAAACTATATACAGTGGTATAGATGCACTAATATACCTTGTCAGCTGGATATAGCAAATTCTTCCATTGACACAGTATCAGGGTCTAGGGGGCATCCTGGCATCATTCTAGGGTGCTTGACATAAGCTCGAGTCTAGAAAGGGCCTCCAGCATCTTTTATATTTATCAAGTGTCTTGCTGGCAAAGTGTGACATTCTTTCATAGGAGGCAACGAGACCTATAGCCAGCATTAGCTCTTGGGCTGAGGGGATTTGTGTAATTCTCCACCTAGACAGTATTAGACGTTTGGCCACAACCCCAACCACAGTTAACCATTGGGCTCTAGGGTCATTTTTGGAGATACTGGTGTGATAACAGCCTAGGAGCAAGAGTGGAGACTCTATAGGTGGAGAGGAACCTACTACCATGTAACATAACTGTATCACTGACTGCCAGAAGGGTTGGATAAGCAGGCACTGCCAGAGAATGTGAAACAGGTTCCCCCTCAACTGGCGACATCTCCAACAGACATCTGTAGGTAGCAGTCCCATTTTCTGTAGTATAGTAGGGGTAAGATACCAACAATGCAGGGTCTTATTAATAATTAAAAGGGTTCTGCCATCTCGGCATGCCTGGTAGATCCTGTGCCAACACTGAGACCATTGTGTGTCCGAGGTGTATATTGCCATCTCTTCCTCCTACTGTTTCTTGGCCATTAATGATGCATCTAGCTGTGTCTCACTTAAAGCCTTATAGATTCTACCTGCCCTCCCCTTGGGATGCTTGATCCAACCTATCCATGGAGGAGAAGGGTCTTTGTACCCCGCATCCTGTTGGCTGCTCTTCCCTATATGTAGCACTGTGTCCCTGATCTGCAGGTGTCTCCAGAAGTGGGATTATGGGAGGTTGTACCTGCATCGAAGGGCTTCAAAAGTGTCTATTGTCATAGTGCCTGGCAGTAGGAGTTCCATGACATGCAAGATTCCCTTCTTTTGCCAGAGAGGCCAGGAAATTGGGTCTTTACTGATGGTTAGAACTGGGTGGTGCCAGAGGGGCGTAGAGATCTATGGATTGGGGGTGGTGGCCAGTCCCTTGTGAACCTTTTTCCAGTACACTAAAGATAAGGAGATGGATGGTGGAGGTGTCTGTGGACCTTCCTTATTTGAATATATCATCACTGCTGGAGGAACAAGATGTAACAAGCTATTTTCTAGTCTGAACCAAAGTGGAGCTTGACTGGAAGGTGATGAGAACCAGTGTATGTGGTTTGGATGTAATAAAGGCTTGGTGATATGCGGGAAACCATGGTAGGCCCCATCCTCCCTTTGACCAATGTTGCCTCAGCTTTTGCCTGCTGTATTTTTGCTAAAACTTAAGGAAATATATCTGAGTCTGTTTTCATCTGGGCTAATTAGGAAACTTTCTTTGGTGAGCTGTCTTTGGCCTTTCTGACCTCTCCTTGCCACATGTAGCTACAGGTCAAACCAGACCTTGTGTACTAGGCCTGGAGCTGTGTCAGGGGAAGCGCAAGAGATTTTCTCAGTTTCTGCGATCAGTCAATGATTCAGGAGTAGTGTGCAGTAGTATCGTGGCCTGCTTTTTGATACTTTTAACCATGGCTGTAAAAACATTGTTTGACGAGGTAACGGTCTTGTCTGAGATTATGTTTAAGTTTCTTGTTAGTTCTGGAGAGTTCAGATGATGGTCCATGGTTGGTTTTAGACAGCTGTAGCTTGACAGCCTATATTGTTCCCCTTTTGCCGTTCTGACAGTTGCAAAGAATTCTCTTAATATTTCATTCAGTATCACTAGGGCATCACGAGGGGTGTGCATTAGGGCCTGAAGCTCTAAATCATTACTCGTTTGCTCTGAATAAAAGATTCCCAATTCCTAAAGCTGACCCCATCCTAGATGTTTGTTTTCTCACTTGGGGTGAGAAGTGGGGGCCCAAGCCCCAAATCTTTTCAGACCCTAGACATGCCTCTGCTGGGCTTACAGTTTTTAAATCGATTGTGTTGCCTTTTTTCTTTCATCCAATCTTCAAACACAGTGATGCTCCAGAATGTTTGTTTAATTTTGTTTGTTTTTATTTTTTTCTGTTTCCAATTGATCTAGCTCTCTTTTCTATTTCAGCATGCTTACTTACAATAGGTGAAGCCTGGTTAGCTGGTTCTGGCAGGTGGTCAGCATCTGGTCCTTGAAGCTCAAGGTTTTTTCCCCAGGCATTTTTCCAATGAAAACCCCTCAGACAGTTTCATTTGGGAACAAGGTATTCTGTCATGCCATATGTTCTCAAGTTTTAGATGGCACAGCAGTGACTGGCAGTCTACCACTTTAAACACAATAATCCATGTTGCAGTATACTGCAATATTGTATACAATGTATATGTCCACCACCAGCACCACTGTTGTGTGAGTACTAGTCTCGAAATGGTCAAAATGCCTAAACAACTCAATCCACACCTGTCCTGGAGTTTGCCTGGTCTAGTCTGCCTCTTGTAACCTGGCTGTAGAAGAATATCATCACTGTTCACAAAGGAAGTGGGGGGGGGGGAGGAGAAAGAGCTGTAGATCGGGTACGGTCTACAGTAATAGTGTTAGGTAGGGAGGATGGGCAGACTGGATGGGCCAAGTGGTCCTTATGTGCTGTTAAATGTTATGTTTCTATGTGTTTCATTAAAAAGTATTGACAAAATTACCACACGTTTATAGCAGAATCAAATGGACTATAATTTGTTAGGATGAAATAGATGCTCAGATAATGAAGTACTATCACTGTGTGCCTTTAAAGAGTACAAAAAAGATCACCACAGACTTATAGCACTGTCCACCAGACTGTCATGTAATACATTTAAATTCAGTCCTCTGATAGTGCTTATCTCTACTTACACCACAATGTGTAAGGGCTACTAGCTTTTACTGAAAACTAAATCCTGACACCCTGTGCAGTATCTTACGTTCATAAAATGGGTGGAAAATTTCCAGGATTATGACTGGATAAGAGGCACATTTACCTGTGCTCTTATCCAACCATAACGTGTTAACCAGTCCTACTTAGACTGACAAGGATGCTTCACACCCAAAAGATCCATACTTTCCATACCATGTTAAACAGAAGATTTCTGAGTTTAACTCAGAGTTCCCAAATCACTGCCTGCTCATCTTTGACTGACACCCCCCCAACCAGCCGTGCACCTTGCCAGATTCTTGCTGCTGAAACTCCAGCCAAAGTAACATCACTTTTAATAGCCCAGTTTCATAGAATCATTTTGTACCTCTGCTTTGTGTTGTCACTGATGCTGTTTCTCCAGTCCTTTTTCTTTAAAATACTGCTGTTCCTCTGGTCACCTGTCCTCTCCCCCCCCCCCGGTCTGTTGTCTTCCCCAACCCCCTTTCATATTACTCAGTTCTGATGAGTGAGTGGTGGAATGATTGGAACAGCAAAAATCGGAAAAATTGCTTGTTCATGCTGTGTTGCTACAGAGTTAAAAATGCCAAAGAGCAAGCACTCAGTACAGTGGCCTTAGAAGGACATGCTTGCTCCTGAAAAAAACAATAAAGCTGGCCGCTTCATAAAAATAAGCAGAAGTAAGCAGCAGTTTGTGGCCAAAATGTTTTCTAATTTAAGTTACAAAAACAGCTACTTATGTTTGACTCAAGCTACTTCAATGCTCACACACTGTTATCATGGAGCCGACAGCTTAAGTGAAACTGATCTGTGCTGCTGTCGGCTTTCAGCTCCTTTACATTATGGCCAGTAGCGAGAACATTAAGTGTATGGAGAACACACAGTACACAAAATATCACACCAGCAAACTCTTTGTATGGGAAGGTGAAGGAAATAGAAAAAAAAAGGGCATTATCTACTAACAAGCACCCTTTGCTGGCAGAACCAAGAGAACTACTTTTTTTTTTAAATTACACAAAAACAAATGTTTTACAAATCTTTGTATTCATTTAATTAAAATAACTTAATTTTTCCATTTCTTTTAACTTCTGGGACCCATTTTGTAAGCAGAATAAGACACTCCAAGTTGTGGTTTATGGGCTGATAAGAGCACTTCCTGGGTGCTAAAGGCACTCGGTGCAAGTACCTCCATGCCTCATTACGCACCTGGGGCGTGGTCTTATCAGCCCATAAACCACACCTTGCTGTGTCTTATTCCTTATTTAATATTGTAGTCCTGACACTTACAGTGTTTATACTGAGTCACTGCTTCCTTTGGTGGTCAAGAAATCCTGTATGTAAAAAAACACCTTGTGAGCTGCTTCCTTTGCAGAACATGCCGTTTTCAGCTGAATCAAATTCTGTTTGGTACCTGAGTACCAGAAAATGCTGGTGCATACCTTAATTGCATCTAAGCTGGATTATTGTAATGCTCTCTACCTCAGGCTACCTGGCTGTCTGATGCAGCTCTTAAATGTTGTAGCCAGGTTGATTGCTGGAGTTTCACACCTAGCATGTCATTCTGGTGCTGTGGACATTACGTTAACAGCCAGTGAGATGGCATGTGAGGTTCAAAATAGGTTTGTTAATTTACAACCCCTCTAAAAAATCTAGGCCCATATTATGCGACAGAACTCCTGTAGCCTCATACACAGAGCCACCACGCCACTTCTCTGAGGTGCGCCTGTTAACTGTCCCTTAGTAAGATCAGCAGTCAGGAGATCTGGCTTTCTCAGTGGTCACCCCACTGCTATGGAATTCCTTACCTCAATCTTTGAGGGAGGCCCCTCAGTGGAACATTTAAAAAGGGTTTGGAATGTTACATGTTTAAGCTGGTATTTATGTGCTAACTGAAAGACTCTCTCCAGGGACCAAGACTAATTTTGGGGATATGTAATAATGTTACGTCTGAGATTTTAGACAAGTTTTTAGATAAGAAGAACTGGGTTTTAGTAAATTAATTTTAGATTAACTTGGAAACTGCATATTGCTGTATATGTGTTTATATTTTTATAAAATGAACTAAGCCTTCAGGATAGGGTACCAAATACAAACTCCTTGCTTACTTTCTGATTATCAATACTGATTAGATCAAAATGCTTATCTCAGGCTTTAAAAGTACAAAACAATCATGGTATTGTAAATAATCACAAATTGGAGACAGTGAAAGATTTTTCATATTTTAGTTTAACTTTTAGGTCTATCTCAGATTGACAAAACACATCAAATTGATGAATATTAAGCCAGCCCATCCCTGCTGTATTGCTAGGGAAGGGGGCATGTTTGCTGGTGCTGTACTTTAACACACTTGTATAGGCATACATGTGCACCCCTGCCCTTGATGTCCCAGGGGAGAGGAAAGAATACAGGAAAAAGCACCCTGACTGATTCAGGATGAAGCTGGACTCCTGTACGCACCACACCAGCAACCATAGCACCCAGTCTACTGGACTCCATTTCCGAATGAGTTTGGGGAGCCCTGACACCCTCACCATGGGGGGGGGGTAAACCATGGGGAACAGAGACAGGGTTAAGATTGGAAGAAGTCAGGTGATGGGGCTGGGGAGGTCAGCAGAAGGGGCAAGTCTGAGAGGAAAGGGATATAAACAGAAATAAAAAAAATGATAAGAATTACAAAGACACAGTGCAAATGAATTATTAAGATTCAATGCACTTTATGGGGGAAAATCAGTCAGATCAGTCCTGCTAGCCTCTAAAGCCAAAATTAAATTCAAAAGCATTATATACACTGGAGATTTGGGGTAGTGCCAATTTTCTTGAATTAGAGTGATAACCAACAGATTTTATCTTATATCTTCCCAACTCTGGCGATGGGCAAAGTTGGTTAAATTCACGCTGTGAATTAATCTGCGAATCTAGCACAGTTTGTGAAGTGCAGATCAAGCCACAAAGTGCAGAATTTCACTGCAAATGGTGGAATTCCATCTGTGAAGTGTAGGATTTTGCCAGCAAACAGCAGAATTTCGCCATTCACTGGTGAAATTCCACCATTTGTAGGTGAAATTCCTCAATTCACGGTTGGCATTCCAACATTCACATGGAAAACTTTGCGAATTTGGGTGAAATTGAAGTTGCTGAGGGCAGGGAAAACTTCGTGAAACTCTGTGGGTGCGAGTTTCGGCCACTTCACGGCAACTTCGCCTGCGAAATAAAACTTTGGCATATCTCCATACAACTTTTCTGCAGCAGCCCTAGTAAGACCAGAGTTTGGGATCACAAATAAAAATCTGTATTAGAAAGAAATCAAATATTAATGGTTAAAAATGAACAACCTAGAGCACAGATTGCCAACTAAACATTTAGAGGAGACATATAACATGCTGCTAAGAAATAGACTACATCCATGGATTCCATTAATACAAAAAACATTTTTGTAAATGGTTTGCAATGTATCTTGAGACAATTAGTGTTTGGGCACAGTACTGAACATATTGTAAAGATCACAGAAAAGAGTAGGTTGTCAGATATAGGGAAACTAAATGGTGTGGCAGAAGTGAGGTCATCTTTTTACAGTCCTTGGTTGGCATGCAATAAAATGCCCTATGGTTTTGAAGCATACTAACATATTCTGACAACTCTGATGGACAGGAATAATTTTATTTCATTCAAGTACAATATATAAAAAAGCAATTTGCTGGAAATGCATTGCTCAAGGTAAACCCAAATCATGCCACCTGATATAACATGCAGATGTGATACCTGTAACAATGGAACTCTCATTCATGTCATGTTAATTTTTCCCCTACTCGAAACCAAGAAGTATATGGTAAAGTAACATTTTAGAAAACATCTGCATAAATTATAATGATACAGCGAACGTTTCTTCTAAATTCTAACAGGCATAAGTAGCACGTTATTGGAAATTATGTGTCACATGATAGGTGTTAATAACTAAGGTATAAATGATTATTCATACAGGAAATGTGTCTTCAGGTCCACAGGTCTTTAAGAATTACTTTTGTAATGGAAATATCCTCATCCATATATAAATTGCTTTTGTAATGGAAATGTTCTCATCCATATAATCTGATATCATTAAGGATTTAAACAGAAACTTGACAGAAATATGCATAATGGTATTTAACAGGTGTCGAGTGGGATCCTGGACATTTTGTACAGTAACCACAGTATAAAGCTTCTGAGGTAAGACAGCTAAATGCATGATAATACAACATGGTTTTAGACTGAGAACTGATGGATATATACATTAATTCTTCTGGAAAATTCATACCTTGTACAGTAAACAAGGGAGATATTTCCTTTTATCGAACTTTTTGTCAAGTGTTTTTATGTTTATGTATGTAGGAGTTATGTTTTTACTATCGTCTACTATTTCAATAATTATTTGAACTAAAAATAACATGTATAATAATGTAACAAACTGAAAGATGAACAATAAACGTTAACTTAAAACTTGTATAGAAACAATCAGGAGCTTCATAAATAGTCACAGCTAATGGTGGCACAATTTCAAGGTATAACAGGCTCTTGAGGAGGGGTCTTCACCTACAGAATCTGCAGGGACTAAGTCCCTTTAGACTAAAGGTACCTTAGAGAAGAAGTTCAAAAGCACAAATCAATAAACCATACAGAAACACTTGCTTTGGATAAGGAGAGAAGAGATACAGCCTTGTTGATGAAATACTGTTGGAGAAACCACTGTCAATGAATGCAGAACCACCATCTAGGCCTGACTCTTGGTGGAGTTAGCATTTATTTAATATTATTAATACCGTCAGACTGGCAGAAAGGTAAAAACTCTGTGGAGGAAACCTCTGAGGATCCAAAGCCTAGGTCCCCATCCCTCCGAGGTTGGGGTTATTTTAATTATAACTGAAGTAAAGGCTTCAGACTTACTGCTTCAACTAAAGAATATGAACATATGAACAAGTGGAGAAGCCAGCAGAAGAAGAATGCCATTTGGTCTACCTAGTCTGCTTGTATTGCAGGGTCCACAGCTTGAGCTACTGTCCCTGCCCTCCTCCCATCCTCCATACCCATGATCCTTACCTTCCCCCTATGCCAATCCCAGCCTCTCTTGAAGCTGCCCACTGTCTTCAATGAGACCACCTCTTCTAGCAGCACATTCCAAGTGTCCACTGCCCCTCTCCATGAAGAAGTGTTTCCTGACCTCCTTCCTAAACCTCCACCCCCAGCTTAATACTGTGCCTCCTTGTGTTGTGGTTGCCACTCAACTTAAAGAGACCCTCCTTATCCACCTTATTTATCCCTTTCAGGTACTTGAATGTCCCAGTCATGACCACTCTCTCTCTTTCTCTCTCTCCTGTCCTACAGGGAGTACATGTTCAGTGCCCTCAACCTCTACTTGAATGCCTTACCCTGCTGACCCACTATTATCTTTGTAGCCCTCCTCTGGACCTTCTCCAGAAGATTAATGACCTTTTTTTGAGGTGTGGGCACCAGTACTGAACCACATACCCTAGATGTGGCCTCACCAGTGACCTGTACAAGGGCAGTATAACCTCCTCTGTCTCCTACTACTGATCCCCTGAAATATGCATCCCAGCATTTTGTTTGGCTTTGCTTCTGCTTTTTTTGCACTGTGGGGAATTCTTCAGGTCACTAGTGATCATCACTCCCATGTCCTTCTCCTCCTCTGATGTAGATACCTGAATTCCATCCAGGTAGTACTACTTCCTGGGATTCTTGACTCCAGTGTGCATCATTTTGGTATTTCTTGACATTGAAGCCAAGCTGCCAGATCCCAGACCACCTACCAAGCTTTTCCAGATCATCCTGTAGGTTCTGTATCCCTTCAGCTGTGTCCACTCTCCTGCAGAGCTTGGTGCCATCTGCAAATTGGTACATTTTGCCTTTAATGCCATCCCCAATGTCATTGATGAAGACATTGAACAACACTGGCCCCAACACTGAGCCCTGCAACACCCCACTGGTGACCTCTCTGGTGCCAGATAACTGTCCCCCCACAACCACCCTCTGGGTTCTGTCCCTCAGCCAGTTTTCCACCCATCTGGACATCTTATCCCCAACCCTGAGATCTGCCAACTTCCTGATCAACCTTTTGTAGGGCACAGAGTCAAAGGCCTTGCTGAAATCCAAATAGAGGATGTCTACCACTTGGCCCCTGTCTAGTGTCTTAGTGACCCAGTTAAAGAAGTTAATTGGATTCATTTGACATGATCTCCCCCACCATTGAACCTGTGCTGCCTCACATCCTGGAGACCATGGTTCTCTAGATATTCTGTCAATCTTTCCTTAAGTATTGTCTCCATGAGCTTGCACACAACTGAGGCCAGACTAACTGGTATGTAATTCCCTGGGTCATCCTTGGAACCACTTTTGTGGAGGGGCACCACATGTGCTGTTCTCCAGTCCTTTGGTACCATGCCTGACTCCAGTGAATTATTAAATAGGCCCATCAGTGACCCTGCCAGGTACTCAGCCAGTTCCTTTAGTACCCTTGGATGTACTCTATCTGGGCCTGGTGATTTGTCCACCTTCATTGCTAGCAGCCACTCCCTCACTGTATTCTCCTCTATCACTGCATCTGTGTTCCTCTACACACACCCCCACTCCTCTTCTCCCTTCTGAAGGCACTGACCTGTTCTTCTCCTGGGTGATGATGAAATAGGAGTATTCATTTACTATCTCTGCTTTTCCCCTGTTATCCTCCACCCACTCCTCCCCTTTCTTAAGCCTAACAATACCATCATTCTTGTCCCTTTTCTCACTTATACATTATAGTGAAAGAAGACCTTCTTCCCTTCTTAATTCCTTCAGCTATCTGCAGCTCCTTCTGTGCCTTAGCTTGCCAAACTTCCTTACTTGCCTCACCAGCCAAAGGTAGGTAATTGTCCCTATCCACCTCTCTCTCTTGGTCTTCCTGAATTTTCTATAGGCTGACCTCTTTTCCCTTGCTGCCTGGGTGACCACAGAACTGGGCCAGCTGGGTGCTTTGGCTCTTGTGTTCTTCCCTCCTGATCCTAACACATGCCTCTGTGGCAACCAGTATTCCTTTCTTAATGATGATGAACCACCTTTGGTCCACCCCCATATCTGCTCTGATGCCCACTAGGTGGCTCCTTAGCACTTTTCATTCATCTTCCTAAAGACCACCCTCCTAAAATCCAAGACTTTGTTCTTAGTCAGGATGCTTTTGTAATCCCCCTGCAAATGGGGGTTCCAAAAAGTCTTCCAGGAGCTTGCTTGAATGCTCCAAGCCTGGATGGTGTTCGGCGTCTAAGTCGTTTATCTGTGAGTGCTTTTAGAGCCTCTGGTACTGTCTCTTTAAGAGCTGTCTGCCTGCAGACATAATTAATTTGGATTGGGGTCTGTGTGTTTCCCTGCTTGAGTCCCACTCGAGCTGCTGCCAAATCGCTCCATTTCTGCCGTCACTAAGTGGGCAGAGTGAGCACTTTCAAAGATGTAACTGTTTGCCAGACATCATTTAGGTAATAACGAAAATACAGTTTGTCTAACCTGCTTTTCTTTGCAGTCAGAACTGTGTTTGCCTAGTCCCCCATTCTAGTTTTGAACTGCTGAACTGGACCCAATCAGTGTGGGGGACCTTTGAAATGGACCTGCTGCTGGCAAATCAGAACTTGGACTCTCATTGTGAGCCAGCCACCTATGTACTGTATGGCCACGTTTGGGAATTGTAGCTGACTTCAGCGCCTTTTTTCCTCCAACAGGGGGAGTTTACCATGAGTGACAGCCAAACCAGCCAACTGAACTGGGAGGAACTCAAAGGAAATGCCTGTCTCTGTCTACTGGAAAGATCAGATCAGTTTGGGCTGTGAAGAGACAGGGAGCTGTGTGCTTCTTCGGTGAGTAGTTTTAGCGCTGGAATCTCGTGTAAGGCTCTAAGTTTCAGTCTGCAGTTTGTGCAAGCGCCTGTTCAGACTGAAACCGACCTGTGAAGAGAATCAAGGAGATCTTAAGAGTAGAAACCAAGCTCACTCTGTAGAAGACTGGAGAAATTGCTGAATCGTGCTCGGTCTGTCAGGAACTGAATCTGCTGTGTGTTCTCCCGGGTATTGTGCAGTAATTGCGATTGGGATAGAGAAGCAGACTGCCTGGTATAGTACTTTCCTTTTACATATAAATGTGTGTAGTGCTTGTGGGGAATCGCGTTTCAATTCCCCTGTGCAGTGAATAGAGTGCACGAAGCTGGAAGTAAACCCCAGCTTAGTCCAGACTACATCCATTTGCTCTAAACTGCAGTGGGGTCCAGTCACAAGGACCTTGTTCCACATGGTCTGCTCCTCCTGGTAATCCAGGACAATCTGCCTTCCATCCAGTTCCCAGCATTGAGTTTGTGAGTAGAAAGCAGGGTAGCTCCCTGCCATCTGTTTATCGAATTGCAAGTGTGTCATCTAATTGTTGTTTTTTTTTCATTTCTTCATGAACTGAGCCAACCGGCTCCGGATTACAATTAGGGTATTGTGCCAGTGTTTTTCCATCACAGGGCCCCAACCAGCTGCAACCGATCCTGGCTAGCCTTCCCCATCCTGGGTGCCCAGTGAAAGTGACAATTTGGGACTCTGAATATGCACACAGTACTGTGATTATTAATGTGTTTAACCTAATTAACCTGATTTCCCCCTTCCTTGTTACAGCTCCTTAAATAAATCAGATCTGTTGGTTTCAGCAAAGTTACACTGGCTGAGGTATTCATTTATGTTAAAGTATTGTACTGTGGTTTTTGCACTGTATCATCTTGTTTTGCAGGGGGTCCCTGGGGTCCAGTCGACAGAGCCAGTCCTTGGGGGTAAGTGTACATTGTGAAAATATTCCTAATGCATTGTGTGGGCCACTAGTGGGAAGAAAGGGGGGTTACAGTGTCCCAGAGGGCTGTGACCAAGTTGGTTTAACTACTGCAAACCCTGACCTCTGGGTGGAGGCACCCACCATTGGACCTAGGCCCCTCAACCTGTTAGTAGTTAAGCAGGCAGGGGTAGTAGCCCTTGGGATAGCGCCACCTAGGGGTTACACTTTCCTTGCTCGTATCCAACTGGAACCACACTGTGCAATGGTCACTCCCACCCAGAATGATTTGGTACTTTTCTTTCATCTCAAATAAGGTTTCATACCTTTACTGAGGTGTTACAGGGCTGGCCATACAATCAAAACAATATGTACAAGAAGGACTTCACCCCTGGAGAGGTGCTTTGAGGCTGGAGCCTGATGTCAACGGAATGGTGTAATTGCTGAAGGTACACTGAGGAGAAGAGGAGACTGTTAAACAACTGCGTCAGGACTGCATGGCTACCTAGTTACTCTCCTCTGAGTGTAAGGCCCAAAAGGCAACATTGGAGCCAAATCTTAAAGAGCTAGTGTACTGTCTAAAACTAATATTAGTTTTTAAAAGCAGTCGACTATTACCTTTTACATCTAGGTACATTTACTTTTTCTTTGATTAATTAGAAGATTTGTTACCTGATGTTAATATGTATGATGTGTGGAACAGCACTCTGCCTGGCAGCTGACAGCTCTTTTCCACCCATTACATCTTCAGCTTTGTGACCTCGGTGACTATGACATTGCAAGTGCTCAGGAAGGGCCACTCAGTAGCTGCCAGGTCAGTCATCTGTGGTGTCACTGTCAGTGAGGTCACAGTGCTGATGATGTAGTGAGAAGACTAGAACTGGATTTGTCAGCTGCCAGGCAGTGTGCTAGTCCACACATAACACTATCATGTAGGAAACTTCCTAATGAGCAAAAGGAAACAGAAAACTACTTCAGAAATAAAAAGCAACAACTGACTAGTTCTTGAAATTCATCACATTTTCCTGTCTACTATCTTTAGTTCCACTAGCTCTTTAAGGGGCAGAGCCAAAGGTAGTGCTCTGGAAGGGCAAAGAAAAGAGTCCTTGAGGGGCAGGTTAGTATTGTGGAGAGAGCCTGTTAGTAGTTGGGGTGAGTATCTCGTAGGTTGGAGGGTGAATACCCATTAGATGTTTGGGAGGGTGCCTGAGCAGATGGGGCGACCATATGAAAGTATGGTAGAATGAGAGAGGGTGAAGCCCTAATGTACTAGTATGAGAAGTAAGCCTGAAGGAGAGGAGTAGGAAGACCACCTGACTATGCTGGTGACAGTTAGAAAGGGCAAAGCAGCATAGTGAAGTCCCACATCCACATTATGAGGCCCCAAAACCAAGAAGGTGCAGCACAGCCACAGCTATTGGCCAAGAGGCTGAGTACACTGAGGGGAGAAAATCCTGAAAGCACCTCTGGTTAGCGGGAAGAAGGAACGGTCAGCAGAGGGAGCAGGAGCATGACAAAGAAGACAGGAAAAACAAACTCTGGCCAGAGCCAATAGTGCTGCAGTCCAGGAGTTTGGGGTAAAAATATTGAACATTTGTTTTTTAATATTTTTGCACCACATTTTCAACATAGCCTTATTATGTCCCTGCCTCATGAAGATGGGCAGAGAAAATGCTCAACTCCTAGCCTAAAGGTGATTTTGCACAGGGACTATGAAATTAACTTTCAGGATGCAAAAACACATTTAGGGCAGGAATTGAAAACTGACAGCTGTCACATTCATGAGGTGCTATGAAGAAATGGCTATGTTGAAAATTTGGGGTAAAAATATTGAATATTACCAAAGTTATGAGTCTGCATTTGAAAAATTCAACATAGCCTCATAACTTAGTTTTTTTAATACTTTTACACCAAATTTAAAACATAACCTTTGTATGACCCCGCTTCATGAATAAGGGCAGAGAAAAATTTCAACTCCTGTCCAAAAGATGATTTCCAGCAGGTACCATGAAATTACCTTTTGGGATGTAAAAAAAAATTTTGACCAGGATTTGAAAATGACAGCTGTCACATTCATGAGGTGCTGTAAAGATATGGCTATGTTGTAAATGTGGGGTAAAAATATTTAAAAATGCCAAAGTTACGAGCCTGCATTTGCAAAAGTCAACATAGGCTCATAACTTTATTGTTTTTTAATATTTTTGTGCCAAATTTTCAACATAGCCTTCTTATGACTCCACCTCATGAACAAGAGAAGAGAAAATGTTCAACTTCTGCCTGAAAGATGATTTTGCGCAGGGACTGCAAAATAACCTTTTGGGATGTAAAAAAACACATTTTGGCTAGGACATGAAAAATGACAGCTGTCACATTCATGAGGTGCTGTAAAGATATGGCTATGTTGTAAATTGGGGTACAAAATATTGAAAATTACCAAAGTTACGAGCTTGCATTCACAAAATTCAATGTAGCCTCACAACTTTATTGTTTTTTAATATTTTTACACAACATTTTTAACATAGCTTGCTTATGACCCAGCTCATGAACAAGGGCAGAGAAACTTTTCAGCTCTGGCCCAAAAGGTCATTTTGTGCAGGGGCCACAAAATTGCCTTTCAGGAAGTAAAAAAAAAAAAACACATTTTGGCCAGGATTTGAAAAATGACAGCCGTCATATTCATGAGGTGTTGTAAAGATATGGCTATGTTGTAAATTTTGGGTCAAAAATATTGAAAATTACCAAATTTCTGAGCCTGCATTCACAAAATTCAGTGTAGGCTCATAATTTTATTGTTTTTTAATATTTTTATACCAAATTTTCTACATAGCCTTCTGATGACCCCACCTCATGAACAAGGTGAAGAAAATTTCCCACTCCTGCTTGAAAGGTGAGTTCATGCAGGGACCATGAAATCACCTTTTGGGATGGATTTGGCTAATGTCAGTGCAATTGTTCTTGAGGCGGTGTCCCAAAAAAGGCATGTTGAAAATCTGGGCCAAAAATATGCAAAGATGGCCAAGTTATGCCACTAAGTTCAAAACCCCATTGAAATACATTGAACTGCATACCTGTTTCTTTAGTTTGCAGTCCAGCTTTGAAGAGTGAAGATGTGTCTGCAGTCCTGAGAGGATTACGGTGTTTGACCCCTGATGGGAAAGTAAGGGCTTGGGGAGATGCGGGGTGGTGGGTGCTGAGTGGAAGGGTCAGGTGGGGGTTAAGGAACAGCCACAAAAGACATCAATGGATGGTTTTCTTTTTACAGGTTTAAGAATCAGCTACAAAAGACATTGATGGATGGTTTTCTTTTTACAGGTGAAAAAAAAAACCCCAGAGGATTCCCTATCATGACACTGGGATTGGGCACCCCAGTGTCACTGTTATGTTTCTGGGGTGCTGAGAGGGAGGTTGGGTGGGGGAGAAAAAGATATGTTTTAAAAAAGGTCCAATGGAACATGATCATGACACTGCAGGATTAAGCACCCCAGTGTCACTGTTATGCTTCTGGGTGTGTGGGGGGTGGTGGGTGCTGAGGGTACTGAGCAGGAGGGTTGGTTGCGGGGCTATCCATAATTAAAAAAAAAGGAAATCAGAGGTCACGACAATGAGGGACTGGGCACCCCCAGAGCCATTGTTATGCTTTGGGGGGAGGCGCTGAAAGGGAGGATTGGGTAGGGGGATATCCATAATAAAAAAAAAATGGCAGTCACGGCAGAACATGGCACAATCCATTGTGTCCAAGATGGCTGCTGCTCTCTACTGCACATGCACTAGTAGTTGTGCAATACAGTTTGGCGGCCATCTTGGACACAGCAGAGTGTGCCATGTTCCTCCATAACCTCTGACAGAGAAAAATAGTATAGTGTGACTGCCAGTCAACACAGTGAGCAGAGTGCTTTACAGACGTGGAGGCGACTGTCGGTCAGAAGGAATGCACTGAGTCCCTTTCTGATAGCAAGAGGTCTGCAGGGTTATGCCCACTGCAGCCCTAAAAACCAGAGGCAGGCCACAGCAAGACAAGAAAGCACAGGATAAGGTCCATAGCATCAACCTCCAGACAAACAGGACTGAGGGAAATGAATGCCAGAGATCCCAGTGAGGAGTACATTAGATGGGCACAGCAGTGGAGCACAAGGTAGCCCCAAAATGAGTGTGGGCAGGATGCCCGAATGCAGTAGTTGCAAGCAGGAATAACAAATAGAGTAATGGCCCAATGGGTCAGAGGACTGATAGGAAGTAGGAGAAGGAGGGTGGGCAGACAACAGAGGGGTGGTGAGCAAACTGGCGGTCATGTTGCCGCTGCAATGAAAATGAGCATCTGAAGGATGCTTAAATATGCACAGTTTAAGTACAACTGAGTTGTGGGCATGGCATGTTCCACCCACTGCCCCACCAAACTGTAAGCATAGCTTAGCAAAGCCTTTCATCTGGATATTTGTTTTCATTCTTTTTTTTTCTTGTAAATCACAACGTTTATACTCTCTCTTTCAGTTGGGTTTATTGCTTGAGTCTACTGAGTTCAACAGAAATGTCCACATTCATTTATTTTTAAAGATGCATTGTCATCTGCCTAATAGACCACATTTGTAATTTGTTGACTAAAATGTAAAATGAACTCTGTATCTTAGACTATCATTACCTGCTGCATTTTTAAAATCAGGTTTCACTGGTAAAGCCTTTTATTTTTCACTCTGACCTACTCAACATAAAGTACTGTATTTAAAGTATTAGCAGTCATTTAAGGTGAGTAACTGCATCTAGATTCTAGTCACTACAGTCATTTTTTAAAATATCAGTGTAGTCTATGGAGGATTACCTTTAAGGCTCCCTGCATTTGTATATCAAAGGTGCAAGCCATCTGTAACAGAGCAAGTGCTTTAGCACTCCCAACTGAATCAGAAATCCCCCAGCTGTTGCCCTGACTGAACTAGACACAGAGACATAGCCGCACAGGACACATCTAAGGCATAGAATAATGTTTACAAATAGGATTTATGTAAACAGAGACATTTTGGGGAAGACTGCCTCTGGACTACAAATTCAATAGCCATCTTCATCATCTCTGACCCATAGTGGCATGCCACCGGGGTCAGGGAATGTTTAGTCATGTATTTATTTATTTAAAAACTTTTACCAGGAAAGACATACTGAACAGATAGCTTGTTTCCGTATGAGTCCTGGAGGGGAAGGGTATGGAAACAGTACAAAAGGAGAACAAATAAAAAGTAATTAGCATGTTTATACAAATAATACTAAATATAAGCAATGCAACTCATCAAAAGGAGCATAATAATAAACACTGCAAGCCAAAACAGTACACACGGTGCATGTGTCGGATAAAAACTGAGTTTGTGTAGACTAGGGGAAATTATCCCAACCAGACATAATGAGGGGGAAAGGGGGCAATTTAGCCAGGGCAATACGTGAAGGGAGAGTGGGATCAATTAAAGACAAGCGGTCATGGACAGTCACAGGTGGGAGCAGAAAAGTCACAAAGAAGAGACTTAAGGGAGAAAGGAGAAGAGGTAGAGTTGATAGAAAAGGGAAGAGAGGATTAGAGTTTAGGAAAGTGATAAGAGAAGGCAGATTGACCAGCAGTAGATTTCCTGGATGGAATGGAAATGGAATGGGAAACATTATTGCAGAGAACGTTGGAGGAATGTGGGGTAGAGGACAGGAGGGAGGTAAGGTAAGAAGGAAGGGAACCAAACCATAACTTGTTTATAAAGGAGGCACAGTAAGAAAGATGTATGGCATCAAGGGAGGAGAGGGCAGAGTAAAGTGAGTAGTGATGGGTATGAGGGGGACAGTCTAAGGCAAAATAACAAAGGAGTGAAGGGGGGGGGGGTCCAGTATGCAAGGGAGGATTTGGGAGACGCACTGTCAACTATGTTACCATAGTCAAAAATGAGGAGTTTCATCTTCAATAGAATCTCACAGTTGGCAGGAAGAGGATTACTCGTTTTTTTCCGGTATAGTACACCAAGCTTGGTGTGTAGCTTAAGGTGGATGGCATCAATGTGTACCGAAACATCAAGATGACAGTCAAGCCAGACCTCAAGGTATTTATGGGAATATGGGAATGGGAAATCCTGCCCCCCCCCAACTCTCCTTTAATGGAACTGTCTGCTCTGACCTCCTTGGCATTGCAGACTGCCTAAATCACACTTTCTAAGAACTGAGTTCAGTTCTGCCCAGTAACTTCTTTGACTCCATCCCAGTAGCACCCCTGCCCACTCTCCAGAGACCTTCTTTCTACCTACATACCATCTCCCCATTGGAGGCTAGACCCCTTCTGCAAAAAGTCGTTAGTAGTAACAACCCCGGCACCAACCTACTGGACACTAGGCTACTTCGTCTGACGTTGGATGCTATCCTGGTCCCACTTACCGAGCTGCTCAACCACTCTCTGTGCCTGAGGCAGTTCCCCAGCACATGGAAAACTGCCATCATCACTCCCATCCTAAAGAGCGGCGATCGAGCGACCCCGGGTAACTATCAACCTATCTCCATCCTCCCCCCACTCTCTAAGGCCCTTGAAAAAGAAGTTGCCAACCAGCTTACCGAATACCTGGTCATGCACAATATACTGTGCCCTGAACAGCATGGCTTTCATGCAGGTCATAGCACCACAACCGCGCTACTTGAATTCTCCAACTTCCTGCACTCTGCTCTTGTTGCCGGAAGTCCTGCAGGTGCCACGTTCATTGACCTCTCCAAGGCCTTTGACACAGTTTGCCATCCTCTCCTGCTTGACTCCCTCAGATGCCTTGGTTTCTCCCCCAGCCCCCTTGCATGGTTCACCAGCTACATCTCTGCCAGAACTCAGCATGTAAAAATCAATAGCACCCTATCTGACACATGACCTGTCCACTCTGGGGTTCCCCAGGGCTCCATTTTAGGCCCTCTCCTCTTCAGTCTCTACTTCAACTCACTCCCCTTGGCCTGCCCAAGTAAGATCCTCTACATGGATGACACTGTGCTCTTTGCTGCTGACCCAAACCCCAACACACTCCAGGCCACCCTCCAACAAGCTTTTGATAGAGCTGAGCATTGGTTCACATCATGAAGGCTAGTCCTGAACCTAAAAAAGACCAAAGCTATGCTTTTCTTGCATCACCAAAGCAAAGCCAGTGGTGCCCCTCTCGTGATACTGCCTAGCACACTAAACCCCATTGGGCAGATTTCCTCCTACAAGTATCTGGGCATTACCTTTGATTCGGCACTCTCCATCCATTCCCATATCAATGCCCTTTCTGCTGCCACCAATGTCAGGTTTGGACTGCTATACCACCATAGGGACTGCCTGCCACAAGTGGCCCTTAGATTGGCAATCACCTCCTCTGTCCTGTCGCTAATTGACTATGGGCTGCCCATCTATGCTGCAGCAGACAACACTGCGCTTGCAAGAATCCAGCTCTCTATAAACAAGGCCTGCAGGCTAATGCTGGGAGCCCCTAGGTGCACCCATACATGCCTGCTGTACTCCACCACCAACTTGCTCAACCTTGAAGAAAGACTCCGCTTCCAAACCTGCCTTTCTTGTAAAAAAGACCCTGCTAGGACTCTCCCACCCTGGGGTCGCCACCTCACTGCAGTGTGCCTCCCCCTCAGTCTCCAACCGCAGCACTGTCAAAACCTCCCTTATTGTCCCTTGGGTAAGGACCTCTATGGCCCAGAGATCCTTTTGCTATGGGGCTCCCTCCTGGTTCAATTCCCTCCCAGCCAATATAGCTGACTCCACTAAGCTTGGTCCTTTCAAGGCCTCCCTCAGAAGCTATCTGACAAGCACTCGCTGCTGCAACTGCACATAATCCCCACCTGCCCCTTACCTTCACCCCTAGGCTGAGTCTGCCCTGTCTACTTTTGCTGTATATACCTGGGGTCTCATGCAACATCTGCTGACTAATGTAATAAAATATCTCTGGTTGCTACCTGACGTGGTACTCATGTACCTATATTATGACTACTGTGATCTACCTATTACCAAGCATGTACCACCAGTGAAAGCCTGTAACACTGGTTGCTTTTTTAATCTAAGCGTTATGTACTGTACTGTTTTGTTTGCTGTGATGTATTGCTCTCTTGCCGAGGTGCCTTTGTAAATGAGTCTATGACTCAAAGGTCTGTAAACCGATGATCTAATAAATAAATAAAGGAGGAAACATCCTCAATTACAGCAGTGTTAAGGGTGTGGAACAAAGGGAGGGAGGTGAGTTAGGTAAGCCTCTGTCAGGTGGCAAATGTCATAGAAAACTGTTTTTTTTTTACATTGAGGGACAGTTGGTTTGACCAGACTCTGCAAGAAATATTGTCAAAGTTCAGCTTTAGCTGAGCAGTATGGTCATGGGCAGAGGAGCGAGATGCAAAGAGCACTATCATCAGGATACATATGAATGGACACAGAGGAACAGACAGAGGGGAGCTCATTCAGGAATATGGAGAAGAGAATGAGGCCCCAGGTCAAACACTTGAGGGAAACCTGAACAGATGGGGAGTAGGGGGATAGGGAGCTTCCAATCTAGACAGCTTGAGACCTGCCCTCAAGGTAGGAGTTGAACCAACTGACCGAGGAAGCAAAGAGGCCTGCCACCCTAAGCTCGAAATGCTTTAGCTAAATCAACAAAGATGGCAGAGGTGATAAGACCATGGTTTATATCTGAAAGAATGGAATCAGTAAACCTGAGCAGGGATGCGAAAATAGAGTGAGGTTTCCGGATGCCAGACACAGAGAGAGAGAGATAGGATGAAAGTTACCAGGAGAAGAAGGCTCTTCACCTTTAGGGAGAGGGATGACAGGTGCCAGTTTCCAAGCTTCAGGAATAGTGTCAGAGGAAAAAGAAAATTAGGAGCTGAGTAATAGGAACAGTGATGGCAGCAGCTGAGAGAAAAATTAGCTTAGGATCGAGTCCATCACGACTTCCTCCCTTGTGAGGGTTAAGGGTAAACAGGGTGTTAATGGAAGCAGAGAGAGAGAGGTAGGAGAGAAGGAGAAGGAGAAATTGTGGACAGTGGAAGGCACAGAGAGTGGGGAGAAAGTGTAGCAAGGGAGGACGAGCAGGAGATGAGACAGAGAGAGAGAGAGAGAGAGAGAGACAGCACAGGTGTTAAAGTAGTAGTTAAAGGATGAGGCAACATAAACATGGTCAGAGACGATGGCATTGCCAACCCTGAAGAAAAGGGAGGGAGACTGGGTTTGAGGGGAGAAAATGGAATAAATAACCTTACAGAACTTGGGGCGGGGGGAGAGATTAATGTTATTCTGAAGTGCAGATGCAATACTCGGACTTCACAAGCTTGGTAGCTTTGGTACAGGTGTTGCAAAGATACCAATAGTTGACCAAAGTATCCAGGGAGCCAGTGATCTGACATGATTGCCAGGCAAGGTCTCTGGGATGGAGACAAGCTAACAACTCAGATGATATCCGGGGGTAGTAGCCCCATACTCTGAATCAGAAGTCTGTAGAGGGAGCCAACTAGGGCTTATGAACTTGTGCTGGACCTTATTAATCCAGGCATCTTAGAAGAAACCAGCTGGGTATTAAGTGATGAATATTCAGACCTGTTGTGAGTGACTGACTGCTCTGAAGGCCAATCAAAATCTGGGATTACCCAGGGAACAGCAGGGGTCATTCCAGAACGCAGTCAGTTCTGCATGAGACTGTGAAAGATAGCAAGGCTGCTGCTGTGCTTTTGAAAGAGACAGCTTGCCAATGCTGAAGTGTGAAAGAGACAGATCATGTGACTGCCAGAGACTAAGCAGATTTCCTGGCACTACAGAAAAGGAGGTAATCACATGCTTGTACAAGGTAAGCTGGAGCTAAAGCTGAATGCCAAGAAGTGAGAGAATTTGCTGTCCTGCAGTCCAAACCAAAGCTGCTTGAGTGGGAAAGCAGCTCGGTGTCTGGGAAGTCACCTAGCCAGTATCAGAGCTCTGTACTGGTTCAGCACACTAGGAACTGGATACCAGGACGTGGTGTGCCAGCCTAACATGGCTTGGGATTCACAGACTGAAGCTACACTGTGACAAAGAAGAAGACTGACTGCCACCATGCCAAGGTCAGCAGAGGCCTGAGCTGGACCTGCAGAGGACTGCTGCCTCAGTTGCTAACCCTTTTATTTCCTTAGGGCCAAATCCTGACCTTAAAAAATCCCTTGTTATTTTTGTTTATCATTACTGCCTGGACATATATCACTGTAATGCATTATGCTGCATACATTGCAGGGACTATTATTGCACTGTGTTGGTTCACAGGTGGGTTACCCCTGTGGGGAGGTGGGAATATACTATATCCCACTGGCTGGTACCAAACTTACACCAGGCACACTTAAACCTTTCTCTGGGTGGAGGCACCATGCTAATTAAATGTAACCTTGGATATGAACCCCTACATCAGGAGTTTAATTACCCATGCCCCTCAACCTTTTTTGAGTCTGCAGGGCAGGAATAGTAATCAAAACATCAGTGGTGACCTGGCTACAACAGTTTAGCAGCATCTTATTACTGAAATCACATACAATCAAAGCAACAGACACCCTCAAGTATGCTTTGACTCCCTTGCAGATTTTGCCCAAATTCTGGCAAAGTTGCCAGCAATATTTCCTTCAAACTCTACATGCTTGTGCATTTTGTTTCTTCTTTTTAAATGTACACTGTCAACACAAAATCACTGTAATCTGTTCACTAAAATGTACAATTAACATATAAGAAAACATTTCATTCTGTTTCATTTTTATAACACTATACTTATTCTGAACTATTCAGAAAGCCACAATGACATTTTGGCGTCCCAAAATAATTAAGCATCCTTGATTAGTTATATTTACTGCAGTCAAGTTGTCAGCCTATAAAGAATGCTGTTTCCATTTTGGAAATAAAACAACTGTATTTTTCTTTTTACAAAACTCATTTTTTTCCCACTTATTTATGTCCTCGACTGGGGGGTTGTGCCTTTAGTTCCCCTTCCAGCCTACCTTCACGGCTGCCGCCCCAGTCATGGCCAGAGCTCAGACCTTCTCACCACAGCTCCTCATGGCCACATCACAGCGAGTACTTACCCCATCACTGCAGAGACCTGGAGGTGGGACCAGGAGGGAGCTAGCTTGGGCGCATCCGTGGTGGCACCTTTGGGGCAGTCTCCATGCTGTCGAGGGATTTTCTTGCTTTCTCCCCTTCGGGGAGGGGCATGCAATGATGCCAGTGGAGGGGGTGTGCATGCATCCACACATGCTCCTCCCGGTGTCTGCCCCATCTCTGCCCCTCTTCTGCAGTGTCGGTGCACTGCCCCCCCATCTCCACCGGGGGGCCAGTCAAGAGCCGACCACTGATGTCCCCCCTCCCCAAAGAAGAAGAGCAGTCCTTCAATGCTCAGTTCTTCTCCAACCCTGCCAACCCCCAGCAGCCTGTGCTCATTCCCGAACACAGGTTGCCAATGTAGCGTGAGGTAAGGTGTCCAGCACCTCAGCCTTCAGTGACACCAGGCAGGCCTACAAAACTCACTTTTAAAAATTAAACATTAAACTTAAATCCTGTAAAATATGGAAATCATTTTCATATTAGCTGAATAAGAGAGGGAAATATAGAAATATTGGGGTGGCCGCTTCTTTGTATTTCTTTGTTTTTCCTCATATCTCATGACCCCTTTCTACAAAGCAGCCCCACTCACAGGATTGTATATTTCTTCCTGCCCCAGAGGCCTAGCAAGCAGTTATGTCCACAGTCCTGCTGCTTCTTGTCTGGGTGTTAAGGGTTCTCACACAACCTATTCTGTCCCCTCAGAGGCTGAACGTTCAGTACACTGAGCCTTCACTGGTCCATGGTCCATGAGTTCAAGCCCATGCTCAGTCCTTGGATTTCCAGCGGACAGCACAGGAG
This sequence comes from Neoceratodus forsteri, assembly GCA_016271365.2. Lineage (NCBI taxonomy): Eukaryota > Metazoa > Chordata > Ceratodontiformes > Ceratodontidae > Neoceratodus > Neoceratodus forsteri. Next base: position 1,447,694,911 of record CM028130.1, on the reverse strand, counting down.
GCTAGCAAACATGATGCTATTAGGTCAGCTTTCCCACAGTTTTCTGTTCAGTCTATGTCTGAGATGCTCTCCAGGGGAACTCAACAAATGATCTCTGTGCTACAACCCTTTATGTGTCTCAAGAGCTGTGTGCCAAAGCTGTTTTTCGGTCACAGACATTTGCCAATTCTCTATCAGGATAAAATCTTTGTGGAAAGACTTGAAGTGAGAAGGATGAGATGGGGCCTAATACTGGTATACAAGGCATTTAGAGATCCCATCTTAAAGGACTGTTTAAAGCTAGAAACCAGGGAATGTAACTTTAATATTAGAGGTCACTCTTACCATCTAAAATGGAAACATTTTAAGATAGAAACCAGTATTTGTCAATGCTGAATGTTTGCCGCTTGCATTGCTGTTGTAGCGGGTCTTACCTGTACACATTTATACTATATATTTACCCAGGACAGACCAGATGAGATGGAATCTCTCATTTTCAGTGGTGTCCTGCTTTTACACATTTTAAGATTATATTTACCCAGGATAGGTCAGCTGACAGGCAATATCTAATTGCCAGTAGACTGTCACATTTTGACACCAGATTTCCATCAGTCTTTTTATGACCTGATTTTATTAGCAGGACAAGTGGAATTTTTTTAAACCTATCTGAAAAGTGATTTCACACTGTGACTGTGAAAACAAGTTGCAGAGGGGATTTGAAAAATGATAGGTGTCCTGTTCAATAGGTGGGGCAGCACAAGGGATATGTTTAACATTAGGGGACAAAGTCTGCAAAAATAATGAGTAAACATTGGAACAATTCAAATGTCTCTTCATAACTTAGTAGTTTTTTTATATTTTGACCCCACATTTTCAACAGAGTCTTTTGATGACCACTCCTGAACATCCAGGTGTCATTTATAAAATAATGACTGAAACATCATTTTGCGTCACAAGTGTGAAAACACATTTTGATCAGGATTAAAAAAATGACAGCTCTCACATTCATGAGGTGGTGTAATAAAATGGCTATGTTGAAAATGTGGATCAAAATATTGAAAATTACCAAAGTTACAGGCGTGTATTGAAAATTTTCAATGTATACTCATAACTTTATTGTTTTTACATATTTTTACCCCAAATTTTCAAATTAGCCTTCTTAAAACTCCACCTCATTAACAAGGACAGAGAAAATGTTCAAATCCTGACTAAAAGGTGATTTTGCACAGCAACTGCGAAATCACCTTTTGAGATGGATGTGCATAATTTCACCACCCTTGTTTAAGAGGCGGGGTCTCAAAAAGGTCACTTTGAAAATTTGGTGAAAAAAATATTTAAAAATGACTAAGTTATGTGACAAGTTCAAAATCCATTGAAATGCACTGAATCGTATATCTGATTTCCTAAGTTCCATGTCTGGCATTGAAGAATGAAGATGTGTCTCCGGTCCAGAGAGGATTATGGCATTGGACCCTTGGTGGTAAGTTAGGGGTGTGGGGTGGTGGGTGCTGAGTGGGAAGGTCAGGTGGGGGATGATAATAGTGGCGGTGTGCCAGCAGTGCAACCGACATCGATGGACAGTTTTGTTCTTTACAGGGTGTATAAAAATTTAAAAAAAAGATTATGAGGGACAGCTTTCTTTATTTTAAGTATTGACACTGGGAATTGGGCACCCCAATGACGGTGTTATGTTTGGCAGCACCAGGAGTGGGCTTCCCAGTGTCTCGCAGTGAAGATGGGTGGGCCGGGGGTACTAGCCAGCACTGTGGATTGAGCACCCTGGTGTCAAAATATTAAAAGTAAGGGGGTGGTAGGGTGGTGGGTGCTCAGTGGGAGGGTTGGGTAGGGAAAGGTAACAGCAGCAGTGTGTTGGTGGTGGCAACAGACATCGATGGACGTTTTTCTTTTTTTACAGTGCATATAATTTTTTTTTAAAAAGGGACAGTTTTCTTTATTTCAGACACCAACACTGGAGATTGAGCACCCCAGTTTTGGTGTTATGTTTGTCAGCACCAGGCATGGCTCCCTGGTGGTGAACAGTGAAAATGGTATACCATCAATACAGCATAGGAACAAGGATGCTGTAATATGGGCGCACTGAATGTGGGCATCCAGGACTTGTGGGTGACCTGTTATCAGGGCTTCACACTGCCTCCCACTCCCCGATGTGCCCCACCATAGAGTTGGTTATATATATATTTCTGGGGGTGCGGGGGAAAATTACGGCATGGAATTCTGTATGGTGCTGTACTTTGTGGGTTGGCATTTTGGCAGCATTGGGTGATATCCCCCTTTTTACCTGTTGCCTTCTTGATGGGCGGCCTTTTGGTTGCTCCCTTTTTACCCACAGTCTTTCTGTTTTTGCCCACATTATCCACAATATACAGAACCATGAAAACAGGTGGGGGTGAAGGATACTAGCTGGCACCAGGTTTGGGCACCCCAGTGTTGGACAATTAGAAGGTGGAAGCAATAGGAGGTGGGAGGATACTTGGCAGAAGGTGGGAGGGATTGTTTTTATGTTGGGGAGAACCACAGCAGGCTGATCATGATACCGATCAGCTCTGCTTGCTGGGTGGCCTTATGCAGATCAAAGCAAAGAGCCATCCTGTGATTCGCTGGCTCTTTTCTTTGAACTACTTGAAGTTTCCACCCTGCAAGAGTGAAACAGTGTCATAATCACCCTGGTTATGATTGGTTTGACACTGTCGAGCACCTTGCAGAATGTCCTGCATTGGATTTACAGTGACATACCTCTCAAAACCCATTATCATACCAATATGTTCGCCCTTGCACTTGTGCAAGGGTGAACACAAAAAGAAGGAACTGGTGTAAGCAGATGGTGGTGGCAGGTTTGAACAATATTCCACAGCAAATAGTGGAAAGTGATACTCTATAGATCTTTAAAAAAATTAGACCTGTATATAAATTTATAAGGGATATGTGGGGGTCTGCTGTCTGATACATTATTTATCTTTACGAGTTGGCAGTGACTTTTTGATTGGTTAGCTGTTGTAAGTGTGTGGATTTTGTTTGGTGGAGTTTTGTGAATGGAACTGTTCTGACTGGCAAAGGTAGAGTGTGAAAAAAGAATGTGATTGGCTATTGATGGGTGATTGACAGCTGAGGGGCATGGTCGATGTTTGTGGCACAGTTCTCTTTCAGTATGGTGGCTGGTGTCGATGGATGAGGATCTTGGAACACAGCATCGGAGCAGCATTCCAGAGGATCGTGAAGGAGTTTGGAAGTGGCCGAGGATGAGCATCAGAAGATCGAGGAGCCTGAGGGAGCTTATTCGAGGTGGCGGCTTGTTGGGTTTACTTCCAGATTGGCATCTCAGGGTGTTCATAGTGAAGGCCAGGAACATCGGTGTTGAGCTTGGGTGCAGTGTTCATTCAGTCCTCTGGTCTTGGAATATTTGCTTTGTGAGGTCAACGCTGGTGAAGAGTGAAGTTTGGGGGACATATAGGAACATTTTGGATTTTATCTGCATCACTTCTGGAATAAGTTTGCCCAGTGTTTTCAAGGAGGCCTATCAGGGGTAAGGTGACAGGGCAGTGGTTCTTCAGTCATTTCTCCATCGGTGTTCATCAACAGCTCAATCTGAAGGATTACCACATTGAAGAGTGATCATTTTTTATACTATTGCTGTTTTTGCTTTTTTGGAGGTTTCGATTTGCGGATTATTAAAATCTTTGGACATTATCATTGGGATTAGGACACGAAGAGTCCATGATGTGGAATAGGACATGACCTTTTAATTGGAACACGTTTTGAATCTGTTTCTTCATTTTCTTACAACAGTTTTAAAACTTACTGTACTTTACTATACTATGGAAGGAATGAAGTCTTCAAAGCAGATAATGAGTTTAAACATTTTATTAAACAGAGTATGGGTACATGAACTGGTGGGGGGGGGACAATAGAACAGCTCAGAGGGTTAAAGTGGTGAAGTTTTATTTATTGAGAGATTTAGAGAACAGTGTTGAAGTTTAAAATTTGAAAAAAAATGAAGAAGGAGGTTATTTTTAAACAGTCACCAGTCTTTTTTCTTGTGTTTTTCATTATTTGACACATCTTTTCTGTTGCCGACTAACGTTTTCTTTCTTCTTGGTTGCTGTACGTTGTTATTCTTTCTATAGGAAGTAAACAAAAATATCTTTGTTGCATATACATTTAAAAGGATAAAAGAACTTGCATTTTGCATGCTGCTGCGTTTGTGTTTTGCTTGGTTCCTAGAAAGAGGTAAAAAATTACAGAGATTTTAACATTTATTTTGTACATTTGTTTACAAGTTGCTGATTTTGTGGCCTACAAAAATCATCATAAACGTGATGATGGATGCTGCTATCATTTAGTGTGCCTTGACTACAAATTAACAAAAAAAAAAACACACAGTTTGTTTGTATGGAAAACTGACTGTCAGTTGTTGCTTTGATTTACTGTCTGCCTTAGGTACGGTGCAAAAAAAAATCTACTGCTCTAGAGTTTTACATTGATGCTGCATTTGCTGGTCTCTGAATATCACTGGTATTGCACATTTCTTAAATAAACTGACAAATGTTCTAATTTTTAAAAAGTTTTCAAACTGTCTATATTTCATGGTTACATTTCATTATTTCAACTTTATAATTCAGGGTTGGGGTGGTAAAAGTGGGAATGGGGAGGGGGTGGTGGATGCGTACCGTCTACTCTGTGTTTGAGTCTGTGTCCAAAACTTGAGGGCGTCTCCTTTTTTTGGATTCATAGTGATACCCTAGGTAGACTGTGGGAAAATAAGAGTACAAGTGTTAAAATACTATCCTCTAGTTTACTTCTGTTGAAGGGGTAGGTGTGTTAGGTGATATTTGTACCTTGGACAATGTTAAAAGCTATGCTCTTAGCTTTAATGTTGGGATGGTGGGAGCAAGTTCCCAAAATACCTTGCAGGTTTTCTGATATAGTTGTTAATGCAGGCACTTTAGGTGCTTCTTGTTTTAAGGTGGTTGGTTGTTCTCCACTGAGAATCATTGAACTCTTTTCCTGCATGTTTTCATTAAGTCTTGAACAGTCATTGATGCTACCTAGTTGTTTGTGGTATGTTACTTGTATTATCTCAGTAGGTGCAATCCCAGAATCAGCTAATTTTTGTATAAGGTGTTTTCTGGCTGAATGATATGTCAGCCTTTTATCACTTAGTATGCCAGGCTTTTGCACCACGGTTTTGATGATGGTGGATAATTTGTTGCCTCCCACAGGCTGGATTTCAAACCAGGCTGTGGGGTAATAGTCCTTTAAGTTATTATTGACTGACAGGAAAAACAGGGCTTCAGGTGTCAATGTTTTTTATGGTCTTTTCTCCTTATACATTAAATAAGCTTTCACTGGGCACCTCTTTTTGTTCCACTGCAGCTCATATGCTCTAGATTTAATTTTGTGGGTGTTCTCTGGATTACTGCCTGTCCTGGTCTTCATCTGGCTTTCATGGGAGCACTGAAGGTGTTTTTACCATTTTTTTTACCAGGAGAGATACACTAAGCTGAAAGCTTGTTTATAGGTGCAACCTGGGAGCACAAGGAAGTTAAGTGACTTGCTCAGGGTTACGCAGTATTCAAGTGGGGGCTGTGGGATTCAAACCCAGGTCTCCAGGTTTGCAGCTCAGAGCCTTAAACCACTGCACTATACTGCCTCCGAGTTTCATCTTGGTGGAGATCTATATCACCCAATTTTATATTCCTCATATCTGTGTTACCCCTGACTCCAAAGAAGGTGCTTATTGTAAGCCACATAGCATTAAATAAAGAGTCAGGGGTGTGAGGACCAAGCTGTTTTTTTTTCATACAACTTATCTCTTATAGTGTCTGTAAGCTCATCTGCAGCTTTAGGTTTACACCCTTTGCCTTCACAATTTATGTTCTTCTGATGTGATGTTAATACTTGCCTACACTTCTCAAAAGAGGGTGAAGTTAACAAGGAGCAGGGGTGGTTTTTAGACCTTAAAAAGCATTCTAAGCTCTGAAAAATAGATCTCAATATTTAAGGCTCATACCTTGCGCCATCTCTTTTTTTTTTTTTTTTTTTTGCAGTTAAAATAATAACACAGGTATGTCTGTAGGCCCTTCGGAGTTATATCAGGCAGGGGCTGACTTGTCCCTAGAGTCTCAGATAACGTGTGATTATAGCTACGTCTGCTAGGGTTTTTCTACTGGTGTTGACATTCTTTGCCCTATCTATGTATTTGTTGATTTCATCAATTACTGGCTTTGAACTGGTACTTGTGATTGCACTAGCTGATTGATCTGCACTTTCACTACTTTGGCTTGTGGTTTCGGGATCTTCTAGTGGCTCCGTATCTAGCTCGATTTGGGTAAGTATTTCTTACAGCTCTATGTTAAAACTGTTATTTGTGGCAGTTTCTGACATTTTTTATACTCCTGTTGCAGCTTATTTTGGTATTTTACCAATACGGTTTGAACAGTATGGCCATTAAATAATTTACACTGTTAGATGTTTAGGCTACCGTTTCTGTTCAATACTCAAATGGAGTGAATGCAACATGAGTTAGTTTGATAGTTTTTTTTTACTGTGCATGCTGCATGGCTGTCACTGGTGGGTCCTGATGGAACACATTTTTTTTTTTACTGGTGTGAAAGTAGTCCAGCTGTCATTCCAATGCACAGCTGTAATCTTGATGACTATGATGTGTCTACTAGGTGTACAAATTGAGGATGACGTGTCTACTATGTGTATAAAAGTGAAATCTCACATTTATTTATTTTTCCAATTGTTTAACCAGGAGTAGCACACTGAGCTGAAAGCTTGTTAACAGATGCGACCTGGGAGCACAGGGAAGTTAAGTGACTTGCTCAGGGTCACACAGTATGCAAGTGGGGGCTGTGGGATTCAAACCCAGTTCTTCAGATTTGCAGCTCAGAGCCTTAAACCACTGTGCTATACTGCCTACACATAGTAGCTCAAATACACTGATTTTGCACACTTAATTTATGTTCATGCCTATTGCATACATTTATTTATTTAGTTATTTTAAAAGTTTCACCAGAAAGGCACACTGAGCAGCACGTCTTGCTTCCAGGTGCAGCCTGGGGGAGGGAGGATGGGGGAACAAGCAAGAATACAATAAAAACAACATGGCTAACAATCAAACACAAACACAGATCTGGCAGGTTCCAGTAAAATGTAATGATTAAGTGCAAATTGATTACATAGGCAGACTAAATTGGGAGAAGGACCTAGCATATGTGTGCCTGATGGATTGCAGCTTCAGAGGGCTCAGTATTCACAGTGGTAAAATGGCAACTGATAGTTACATATTAAGTGAAGAAGATATGGTAGGGGTAGCAAATTTGAGAGGTGGAGGGGTAGGGTGGCTGGGGACATCAAGGGGGCAAAGGAATCAAAGTGTGGGTAGGAGTTGGAGAGAAGATGTAGAGAGGAAGGAGAGAATAAAGAAAGGTGGGTAGGGAGGAAATTAGGAGTATGTGCAGGTAGGGGAAGAGACATTAAGTAGGAGGGAGGAGAGGGCATGTAGGAAGGAGGCATGGTATATAGATGAGGGAAAAGAGTTTCACAGTTTAGGGAAGCAGTAGGAGAATACAGCCTGTCCAGCAGCAGTAGACCTGGGGGGAGAACAGTGATACAAGAATCATGGTTTCTAAGGGAGTGGGAGGGAGGAGGTGGAAGCAATAGAGAGGAAGAGAGGTACATGGGGAGAGACCCAAAGCAGAATTTAGCTAAGAAGTTGGTGCAGTGGGAACAGCGCCTGTTTTCCAGAGAGGGGAAGGAGAGAGATTGATAGAGCAATGGTGGGTATAAGGAGGGCAGTCGAGAGTGAAATGACAGAAGAAATGGAAGAGAGTGTCCAGACTGGCTAGAGAAGTCTTGGGAGCAGCACTAGACTACATCTCCATAGTCGAAAACTGGGGGAATAATTTTCTGGACCAGTCACATCAGGCCAGCAGTGGAATACAACCATAGTTCCAGTATAGGGCACCTAACTTGGGGTGCAGTTTTATGAGGGTGTCATCCATGTGACCAGAAAGGTCGAGGTGTTGTTCAAGCCAAACCCTGAGATACCTAAAGAAGGTTGTATCCTACAGTGTAGTCCCATCAAGGGTGTGGAAAGAGGGGGAGGGGGGCCAAGAGAGTCTCTGCCTTGTGCCAAAGGTCATGGAGATGGTCTTCTTGGCATTTAGGAATAGTTGATTTGAGCATAACCAGAGCTGAACCTTGTCAAAGTCATGCTGAAGTCTGGACATCACATCAGATGGGGAGGGACCAGAGGTATATAGGATGATAATGTCTGCATACATGTGAACAGAGGTGGAGAAGCAGACCACAGGAAGGTCATTGAGGAAGACATAGAATGAAAGGGGATCAAACACAGAGCCCTGGTGGACTCCAGTGTTGATGGGGAGGGGGGAGATAGCATGTCAGCGATCTGGACAGATTGTGTCCTTCCCATGAGGTAGGCCCGAAACCAATTTATGGCAGTGTCCAAGATGCCAGAGAGTTTGGTAAGAATGAGGGGGTGGGAGACAGTGCTGAATGCCTTTGCTAGGTTGACAAAGATGGCAGAAGTGATGTGGCCATGATCCATCCCAGTAAGGACTGAGTCAGTGAGCCTGAGAAGGGAGGTGGTAGTGGAGTGTTTCTTCCTGAATCCAGACTAGAAAGGGGTGAATAAACAGGAAGAGTCAAGGTAGGAGGAGAGTTAGGATAGCACCACATGTTCTTGGAGCTTGGCAAGGATGAGGAGGAGAGATATGGACTAGTAATTACCTGGAATGGAGGGATTGCCACCTTTAGGGAGGGGTAGGACAATGGCGTGGTTCCAGGCAGCTGGGACAGAGGCTAGTGAGAAGGAGAGGTTCAGGAGAGAGGCAAGGGGGGAGGAGATAGTGGGGGCAGACATATAAAGGAGCTTGGAGTCTAACCCATTGGTGGACTTACCCTTAGAGGGGTTTAGGACAAGGAGAGCCTTGAGAGTGTCAGGGGGGATATAGAATAGCAAGGACATTACTAGGTACCACCATTGAGAAGCAGCAAACAAACATAGTGGACATTTTTGCCTTCTTTTGTCTGTAATTCCTATTTTCGTATGTATACCAGCCCTATCACTAGACTGACTTACTAGTCATAGCTTGCTTGAATGGAATAAAGAAATACATGGTCCACAGTCACTTTCTAGTGAGTAGTTGTATAATGCAGGTATGAGTGCTCTAGTTCCAGCACAAGGTTTACTTCATACCACATCTTTCATAATATACAGATTCTTAACCATCACTGCCCCAGCTTCAAAAATGCTCATTTTTTGTTTAAAAAGAGAACCACAGTAAGGGAATATGGTAGCTCCAGCTATGGACTGCCATATCCCATAATCCTCTGTTCATGTAAAGCTGGGGACCTAGTCCAGGGCTGACCTGAGATTGCAGTCTGAAGCCTGGTGTCCAGCCCACCTCTACCCCCCATGTCACCCCCTCCTCCCATACAGTGTTCCACACCTGCACAAGGGGGGGTGTTAGTGACACCAGTGAGTCTTACTCATGGAGTAGCATTGGTGCAGAGTAGCACAAACACTCCCCACATGAATTGGGTGTAAGATGGCCTGAATCATGAATAGAGGTCTATATATTGTATTTACATGTCCAGTTACTGTGTTGTCTATGGTTATAAGAGAGTGTTCACTAGAGTTCTTTTGGTGAATTAACTGCAAAGGGAAGCTCACTACTTCCTGCACCTTAAGGACTGGAGAGAAAATACTTTTACTATAACAGACACAGTAACTGAGTATATAAACACATCATGAATCGTAGTAGATGAGTCTATGAAAATTAGGTTTTGGTTTCCAGCTGAAGTATTTTGTGTTAAACTTAGTGATTACCCCAGCTGGGCCAGTGACGTGACAGCAGTCTGAATGCACTGTTACCTTAGAGACCTGGGTTTGCATGTGATCCCTGGAACCTCACACAGAGGCTGGCTAGGGTGGATGGCGGCATAGAAGAGAGGTGCTCTGCTCCTGATAAAGGAGGATGTGGGCTATAAGGCAATTTTAGCATACCCACTGTTGTGCAACCAAGGACTGACATTGGTGTCGGCTGTGAAAGCTGCTGCTCTCCTTCCCTCACAGTGGAAGGAAGACTGTAGCTGTGACAGCTGAGGTCATTGAGCTGAACAGTAGAGGTGGGAAATGGCAAAAATGAGACAAAACGAAATAATTGTAAAAAAAAATGTAACCAGGTCTTTCTAAGGAGCTGTTATGAACTGGGAGACTGGGGTGAGGGGTAGGTTCAGGTAATAGATCTTCTCTGGACTTGTGGTTGTGCAGTACTCACGCTTCACACCTCTCTAGCAGGAAAATAATAAAGTTACACTGTACATAACAGTTCTATGGGCAGAGCAACCAGCCACCCCCACCCCTTTCATGGGCTATTTAAACCAGCTTCCTCCAGCCTCATTCAAAGCACAGTTTCCACTGCATCGGAGGCTCAGCTCTGCCAGATCTGGCTGCCCCCCGGTTTGCTGCTTCTTTTCTCAATGCGTCTGTGCTTTCTGTTTGGTTTGTACCTTTAGTGGCTTTCTAGGTTACTATATAGTCTTTCTGCGTCCCCAGCTGTGACACTGTGCTTCCTTCTTTTTTATGTTTGCTTGCACGCACCTGCAAGAAACATCTTGTGGTAGTAGTACATTTTAGAGGTGTGTCAGTGTTGTGGCCAATGCAGGGGATGATTTAGTGGGTGCATCCCTCAGCCACCAATCAGTGAGCATGCTGGCAATAACAGCAAACTTCTAAGAGCCAAAGAGTTGAAACAAATCTACCGCTGCAGTCAGGTGCAGTTTCGTCATTGCAGTGGCAGATGAGAAGACTCTGGCCATGCGCATTACAGTACACATTAATACACATGGCCAGAGTTATGAGCAGTTGCTCAGTGTGCTGTTCCTGGTGAAATGTTTCAATAAATAAAACAACCGCGGTGCGCCTTTCCACAATGGCAGCTTCTGCTGCCGGCCACACACTCCCGCAAAGCCGACATTAGGGGTCCCCAATCCCCGTGTCAGTATGTATCCCCCCCACAGCCACATTGTGGCACACTGGGAGCCCACCACAGTGTGCCCAGACATTTTTTTTATTTTCCCAACACCAGGATGACCACTCCCAGTGTTGGATGCCCCTCACCCCACAAGCTCAATTTCTTTGCTGATGGGGATGCCAAATCCCCGTTAGTATCATGTTTCCCCTCCCCAAGCTTGCCAACGGGGTGCCCCAATCCTATTGGCATCATGTTCCCCTCAAACTATGTAGCACACTGGAGCCCACTCCAGTGTGCCCTAAAGTTGTTGGTTTTTACCTATAAATAAAGAAAACGGACCCCGAATTGTTTTTTTTGTTTGTTAAACTGTAAAAGAAAACCATACAACATCGTCTCCCAGTCCCTTCTCCCCCACCCAACCCTCCCTCTAGCACCCACCTCCCCCTCCCCCACCATACCTCTCTGGAGGTCGGGAGCAGTAATCTTCTGTGGACTGGGACACGTCTGCACTCTTCTAAGCTGAACTATGAACTGAGGAATCAGGTAAGTGCTGTATAATGGTAGTCAATGGGGGGTTTCAACTTAGGTTGACATCTCAGCCATTTTTAGAAATTTTGGCCCAAATTTTCAACATGGGGTTCTTGGGACCCCACCTCGTGAACATGTTACTGTTGTTTTATTTCTTGGTCCAACAGTATCACTGTTCATCAGGTGGGGTTCCAAAAAGCCCATGTTGAAAATTTGGTGAATAAATTCCAAAAAATGACCGTGTTACGGGTATGCAATGCGCATTTTCTACGCATGCTCATAACTTCACCAATTTTTAATATTTTCACTCCAGATTTTTAACATTGCCATTTTTTAACAACTGCTTATGAACAGTACAGCTGTCATTCTTCACATCCTGCCCAAAATGTGTTTTTGCACCTGTGGCACAGAATGGCGTGGTTGCTGTGCAAAATCAACTTTCAGGATGGAGTAACAAAATCACAGTGACACGGTTTATGAGGGGAGGTCCCAAAAAGCCCATGTTAAAAATCTGGTGAAAAAAATTCCCAAAAATGACATGTTACGGCTGTGTGTTGGGCAGTTTCTATGCATGCTCATAACTACGCGAATGTTTCATATTTTCACTCCAGATTTTCAACATTGCCATTTTTTCACACCTCCTCATGAACAGTACAGCTGTCATTTTTCACATCTTGTCTGAAATGTGTTTCCACGTTTGTGGTGTCGAATGGCGTAGTTGCTGTGCAAAATCAATTTTCAGGATTGAGTAACAAAGTGATAGTGCCACTGTTCATGAGGTGTGGTCCCAAAAAAACCCATTTTGAAAATTTGGAGTAAAAATACCAACAAACACCTGGGGCATTAAGATTTCCAACAGTAATGCTCACCCTGTAGAGACTGACAGGTGTCAGATATGACTTGGGTTCATCGGCCGTAATGCTCATGGCATTCTTCCCCTACAGCCACTGACAGGTATCAAGGTGTGCCTTAGAATCTTCAGCCCTAAAGTTCACCTCATTCTCCTATACTGCACCCATCTCAGCTTATTTCCTTATGAAATGGGTTGAGCATTAGGGCTGAAGACCCCAAAGCACACCACGACACCTGTCGGTGTCTGCAGGGTGGGGTGAGGTGGAATGGCATAAGTGTTATGGCTGACGACCCAAAGGCACAACCCTAATGCCTTTCAGTCTCTGCAGGGTAGGTGTAGGGGTTGGTGTTAGTGCAATACTTCACTGACATTCCTATTATGCATCTCTCTCTAACTCCTGCACTACCAATGCTAATGCCAGCAAGCAAACATTCGGCATTGACAAATGCTTGTTTTCAGTCTGCCACTTATACAGCACTTCTGTCCTCGTGTAACTCCTGTGTTTCCTTTTTCAGTTTTGGTTCTTAGTGTGCTTCCTAGTTTCCATAGTATGTCATATCTATGTCATTCTATGCACTGACGTGTGTATTCTTAGTCTGCTCTACCTGCTGTCCATACCAAGCCACTTGCAATCTTCCTCTTAGTTCCACAGCATTCCTTCTAAATTACATGCACATGGCTTCCTGGTCTGGCAGCTATTCTCACTCCTACTCAGTCAGTTCAGTCAGTCTGCTTCAGCATTTGTCACCTCAGTTTTAATTTAATACAGTTCCAACTTTTCCTGCTTGTTGCTGAGTTTTACTTGTGATTGACCTTCATTATGTGTTTGTATTTTCAAGTCATCCTCTTTATCACTATCAGTCATTCCTTACAACAGTTATCAGTCAATCTCAATCATATCAATCGGTCCTTCAGCAGTTCTCAGTCAGTCAGTCAGTCTGTCAGTTTTTGGCTCCATGCCATCAGGCTCTATGAAAGCATTCATACAGGCCATCATCATTCCCAGAAACTTGCCCTCGGGGCTTGCTCTGTGGGTAACCCTGCTCACTGCTCTCCTTGAAGTCCGTCTCTTGAGGGTGAGTCCCTCACTCGTGGGGATCCATCACTGTAGGCCACTTGTCTCCTGCAGTGCCTCTGGGTGGAAAGGCGCAACATTCTGGAGTAAGCTTTAGCCATGCAAACCTGCAGTCGGCAACACCTCATGGAGTAGTATTTTAAACTTCAGCTGCCGGAGGGTAGAGCCTTAACCCACATGGGTTCCTCTAGCTGTGAAGACCACATCTACAACAGCTCTGAAAGCTATTCTCCCTGTGTTTGCCTAAGGTCCACCAAGTCTCATTCCATATCCCCTTCCTCTAGGTTCCTTTCAAGGCAACTTAAACCTTCTCACAGTCTTGAGACTGGGTGCTAGTCTTTCAGCAGTCACATCTCTCCTTATTCCATGCTTTGCGGGGTGGGCCTCCTTCATGGGGAACTTCCTTCAGCTAAGGAGATTGACTCGCTGAACCCACAACATTATCCCTTCAAAGAGATAGGGTGAGAGATTTCCCTCCAAAACTACCATGAATTGAATTTCAAATTAGCAAACAAAGCTGTCATAATAATAATAATTACCCATGACAGGAAGGATGGTGGCCGAGACCATGGAGCTCCAGAGATTTCCTCCGTATGGGTTTTTCTCCCTTGAGTGCCGAAGGCCATAATGTAGTATATTTATTAATTGTAGCATTTACTGTATGTCATCAAGGCACAGTTCAGGAAGCATAGGAAAACCAGGAGCAGGAATACAATTTGCAAGTAGTTTTTTCTTTTTTTCCAATAACAGAAAAATAAAAAATAAAATTGTTCAGTATAACTATTTGCAAAGGCAGTACAAACACAGAAAACAAAGTCCTTCCTCTGAGGGGAATCTCTAATTCCAAGTTTCAGTCTCTCAGTCTCTCTCTCTCTCTTCTTAGCAAAAACATTGCTGCTCTTTTTATAAGTCTTTGCCTGGGAACTTGTTAAGAGAACATCTTGCTTCTTACACAATGTTCTTGTCAGTTTCCTTGCAGGTGCAACAAACAGAACATGGCCTTTTGTTGATAGCTCTGTGAACAGTTTGCAAACTGCATCTCAGGTTAACCCCCTAAATTACAAATAGCTTTTTGCAATAATTTCAACAGTATAACTATATATATTTCAAACCAAAGGATCCCACTTTCACATGAAGATTCACATATATTTTTCAATCAATCAAATCTTTATTTTTAAGTGCTATTCTAATAGATCAGAGTGGTGTACGGCAATCCATAAAACCATAAAATATCAATAAATAAGACAACAAATCTAGCATTTTAAAATATAATCTTAAATATAACAGATGGCAGTAAGCTAACCAACACTTAAGTCAGGGAATGCTAAAGAGAATAAATAAGTTTTCAGAGCAGATTTAAAACACTCAATGGTCAGGCACTCTCTAATTCAATAAGGTAGAGAATTCCACAGCGTAGGGGCCACAAAAAAAAGAAAGAGTGGGCCTCAAAGGTCTTCAATCAAACCCTGGGAACCTTTAGCAATCCCTCGTCGAAAGAACGGAGTGAGTGGAGGTGACAGTAGGGGCAAAGAAGATCTTTTTATAACTGCAGATATGCAAAGGGGAAGAAAAGACAGAAACAGCAAGTGAAAGCAGGGAGATAGCGAGAGGTGGAGAATCCCGAGACCGTCGGAGTGATCAGTTCCTAGGTCTCACAAGAACATCTGGTTGTGCAACCAGACAGACAGGAGACAGAAAAAGGAGATGATAGAACAGATCCATGCATTTAACTCTTTCTGCATAACAAATGGGACAGGGCCTTATTCAACCCTGTCACACTCTGGTAGTAGGATTCCACTGTGAGTTGGGGTTGGATGATGGCTTGCATTCATCATCCTATTATCCTGCCATTCCCATCTGTTCTCTGGAAGTCATCAATCAATCAATCAGAACTTTAAAACAAAACAAAAAGCCGTGCCTGTTTGCTACCAGTTTAATAGTGTTGGAATTATGGGGAGCTTGCCAGGGCTTGGCCCCCCTAATTCTGAAGAGAGCCCTGGTAGCTCATGAATCACTGCCATTAACATACAACAGAAAGGGGGGCTTAGCTTAAAGATATGACCCTTACAGACCTTCCAGCTCCCAAAGCTCATGAAGTTTAATTCCAACACTGATCCAGTTGTCACCAGATTCAGCTATCTGTTATTATGCCAGTCAGTCTGTGCTTGTAGCAGCTGTTTTCCAGGTTTTTTTGGGTGCCTTCTTAAGGTACCTTTAGCCTAAAGGAAATATGTTACCATGACTCTTTTAGGGGTGGAACAATCTTTAAGAGGGTTCCTTCACCTTCAAGGTACCCTGGCAGGGTGGTAGTCCCATGGTTGACAGAGTGTGAAAGGCTAAAGCATCCATGTAAACAGTAAAACACTTGATCATATAGATAACCTCCTAACTATCAATAATCTTGCACAAGCACAACTCCTCACCTGGTTGTGTACACACCCATTGAACCATGCAAAGTGGGTACAGACCCTAGGGAACAGTCCCAAACTGGATACATTTCTGTTATGGATGTACATTAACCTCACTCCAGGTAGAATTGGAATATGCTAGCAGCCTCTCCCAACCATTCTCTGTCAAATTTCCCAGAATATGAACAGAGGCTTGAAAGGGCCAACCAAGGATCTCCATAAGGGGGCATCCCTGCTCCTTATTCCTCCAGATCTCTCCACCCATTCACGCACCCACGCACCGACACACCCACATAAAATAGCCTTCTATTAACAGTGGCAGCAGTCACATGCCACAGGTTCTGATTTTGGCCTGAAAATTAACCCTTGGGTAACCAAAATACATGGCAGCAAGAGATGGCACAGTGCCTCTGCTGGTGGGGTGGCTACAAAAACATTGTGATAGGATGTTACTGTGGTACTGCAGCCTATTTTCACTTACATTTTATTATCAAACAAAAATGTACTGGAATATGTAGAAATAAGCAACCCTGAGTGGCTAAAAAAGATTCCATGATTTATAATTATTACAAGAGGCTATGGTGTTATTGTGTATTAAGGGGTATGCTTTTTAAAAGATAAAAGAGCAACAAAATGCAACTTATAGTGACATTTAAGTGTGATAAAGAAAAAGGCAAGATCATATTTTGGGAGCGCTAATAGTAAACTGAAAGGAGAAATCTGAACAAACCCAAATTATTTTGGCCTCTGCTAGAGGTCAGAGCTGTGGGAAGAGATGGCTCCTTTGGAATCCAGTCAGGAAGTTTAACACAAATAACTCAGCTCAGAGTTCTGTGAGAACAAGCCAGAGATCACAAAAAAGTGGCTGATTAAACCAAATACAGTACCAAGACTCTCCTAACAGTTTCTTCTTCCACTGAAATCCAGAAGATTGAAATGCAGTAGTGATAAAAAGTATTCAGCACAAGTATTATGAGTAGGATGATGCGTTTTTCCCTAGGCAACATCATGCCTCGTATTATGTCACATGTACAGCAGAAACAAAAAGAAAAGAACGCTTATCGGGTGGTGTCAGGTTTAGTCTTGTTGAAGAAGAGTCATTTATAATGATTTTGATGAAAAAGCTATCTTCTGACCTGTTATGTAGCACTTTTAATGGTAGGTGAATTCCAGATTAACTGGATTTGGAACAACAGGCAAAACAGGGTTAGATAACTATTTCAAAGCTTTATTTTAAACATTATAAAAAAAAAAAAAGAGTGGCAGTACCATTTTTATTTGTTACCACATAAATAGCCCTCACTTGGTCTGTTGTTTTGCATGGGTTTTTGCTGAAAGTATGCCAAGCACCAGTTCTGAACTGGTTAAGATTAGCTTGCTTTTCTAGACTAAGCACAGAACTACAGTCTGTGTTGTACAGACAGGGATGCCTTTATGGTAGTATGTGAAGGGATCATGAGTCTGCTTTAATTTGCTTCTTGGACCCCAACATAGTTCTCATTTGTTTATTGAGTCTGTTTACATCTCTTCCTTCTTAGCCCACATTTTCAGCTTAACTTATCTCCTCTACTGGACTATATATACTGTATGTCCCCTTCTGCTGCTCGTTCTGCTCCACCTTCCCTCCCTTATTATATCTCCTCCACTCCCCCTGTTCCCTCCTTTCTTCTTCACTTCCTTTTTAGCTTTCTACCTCTCTCCCCTTAAAACTCTCTCTCCATTTATTGTAGTATCCTCCCTCCTCACTTCATCTAGAAGCCTTGAATTGTTACTTCCTACACCCTCCCTTTTTTCTTGTGTAACTGTGGCAGATCCTTTTACTGTTACTCCTATTTCCTGTACTTCTCTTGCTTGCTAGGGATATTAAGCACAACCCAGGCCCAGTCCCCTCATTCCCCTTTATTCCCTTCCCTAAAAGTCAAAGTGGTTTGACCTTTAGGGGTGGGAATAGATGCCGAAGTGTTTCCCATCTTAACTCCCGGAGCTTACTTTCTGAGCTCAACCAGCTAAGGCTGTGGGTTCTCCAACATTAGCCTGACATGCTAATTATCAAGAAATCCTGGCTTTCCTCCAGGGTCATTGATGGGGATGTCACTAATGCTGACTATGTGACCCACAACAACATTGTGGTAAGTGAGGTGGTGGGGATGTCATTTATGCTTGACTTGGGTTCAGTTGAGATGTCCTTTCAAGTTCTACCATCTCCACCTGCTACAAGCTCCTTCTGTGCCGGCTCTCTCTCCTCTTCTCACTCCCTATTTTTTTGGTGGTTTATATACTGTATATCTCTCCTAAAGCCAAACTTGACTACATCTCTTCTTCTATTCTGTCCCCTTCCCTCCCTCCTTCCCTGTCTCCTTCCCTCCTCTTTCTTCCTCCTCTGATGAACTCTTGCTGTTAGGCAACATTAATTTTGATTGGCTCTACCCCTACTCTACACCAATTTTCCATTCTGTTGGAGTCCTAAATCTCACTGCTGAATCCACTAACACTAACCCTTATTCCTTCCATCACTACGTGCTACACTAGGATCTCTCATCTCATCATCACCGCTGTGCCTCTGCAGGTACTCTACCGGATGTCTTTTGTGATTGCCATATGTCCTACTGTATCCAAAAAAATCTGCCATCCAAAAGTCTCCCCTAAGTTCATTTGATCCAGAACTACCAGGACTATCATCTTGACTATTCTGCTTGCTGAACTCTGAGATACTGATTGATACTCCCTCTCTATTTCCACTGATATGGATGAATCCTTCTCCCACTTTCATTCTAAATTTACTGCTGTTTGGGACCAACAAGACCCTGAAAATCTCCTGTCCATTTGTAGTTCCCCAAATAAATTCTGAAAGGTTATCCATTTCCTTTTTGACCCCCCCCCCCGGGTAATCTACCACCCGTAGTTCAACTTCTGGAGGTTCAGGAATCTCTGACCCTATGTCTGTGGCTGTTGATTTAAAAAAAAATTTAACCTCCTGTATTGCTCCTCCTGCCCTGCTTTGCCCTCTCTGTCCTCTTCCCATCCATCCATCTCCTCCTCCTTTTCTTCCCATGTCTGACCTCAGTCAGTCTGACCGCCATTGTGGGCAAACTCACGGAGACCATACTAAAGGAAAGGTTCGTGGAATATCTAGAGGAGCATGGTCTTCAGGATGCGAGGCAGCATGGGTTCATGGGGGGGGAGAGCATGTCAAACAAATCTGATTGACATTTTTGACTGTGTCACTAAGACAGTAGACAGGGGCTAAGTGGTAGACATCCTCTATCTTGATTTTCAACAAGGCCTTTGACTCTGTGCGCCACAAAAGGTTGATCAGAAAGTTGGTGGATCTCAGGGTTGGGGAAAAGATGGTCAGATGGGTGGAAAACTGGCTGAGGGACAGAACCCAGAGGGTGGTTGTGGGAGGAGAGCTGTCTGGCACTAGATAGGTAACCAGTGGGGTCCTGCAGGGCTCGGTGATGGGGCCAGTGTTGTTCAATGTCTTCATCAATGACATTGGAGATGGCATTAAGGGCAAAATGTGCCTATTCATGGATGACACAAAGCTCTGTGAAAGAGTGGACATAGCTGAAGGGATACTGGACTTATAGAAAGATCTGGAAAAGCTGGGGAAGTGGTCCAGGATCTGGCAGCTTGGCTTTAATGCCAAGAAATGAAAAGTTATGCATATTGGAGTCAAGAATCCCTGGACAGAGTACTACATGGGTGGAGTCCAAGTATCTGCATCAGAGGAGGAGAAGGACATGGGAGTGATGATCACTAGTGACCTGAAGTACTCCATGCAGTGCAAGAAATCAGCAGCAAAGGAAAACAAGATGCTGAGAAGATACACTCCATCATCACATCACTTCTAAGGCTCACAGATGCTATCCTCACTGGTATGGAAAAAGGGCACACCACCTCAGCCATTTTCATCGGCCTTGCCAAAGCTTTTGACACTGTCTCCCTCCCCCTTTTACTGTCCAAATTCGCCCGAGCTGGTCTGACAAGTACAGCCTCCAGCTGGTTCTAATCCTACTTGGCAGGCAGGTCTCAAGCAGTAAAAATTGGCTCCTGCACTTCCATCCCTCTCCCTGTCACCTCCGTGGTCGCTCAAGGCTTGGTCCTTGGCCCATTACTGTTCTCCATTTTTCTAAATGACCTGCCCTCAGCCAGCATGCACTCACTCATCCACATGTACACCGATGACACGTTAATGTTTGCATCGGGCCCATCCACCTCTGTTATTGCCGGAAAGACTCCAGGAGGATTTCAATACTGTTCAGCTTTGGTTTCGTTCAAACCAGCTTTTTCTCAACCCAAAGAAAACTGTCTCGCTAACTTTCGGAACACGGCAAAGACTCTCCCGCCTCTCCTTAACCCCCACTTTCCACATCATTGACGGTTCCCCCTTGGATGCCTGCACCTCTTTCAGATACCTCGGGGTATGGCTTGACCAACACCTAGATTTTTCTGTGCATATTGACTCAATGCACAAAAAACTACATCCCAGACTGGGCGCTGTATATCGCCACAGGGCCTGCCTACCTTTACCAGCTCAAAAGCGATCATTCAGAAAATGATCCTCCTGATATTTGACTATGGGGATGTCATCTGCAGCACGGCCACAAAATCCACCCTAACCAGGCTAGATCCTCTCTACCATTCTTTCTGTTGCTTCACCCTGCACTGTTCACCCTCAACACATCACTGTATCCTCTATAAGTCACTTGACCTGGCATCCCTACAGGATTGCAGACAGGCCCATTGTGCCAGGGTCACTGCTATGTTCTGGGAGCATTCCCTCCCCTCCTACCTTAAGTCGGCCCTCTCTGTCCAGCCCCCCACAGCGTACGCACTCAGGAACTCAGATTCCAGGCTCTTTCATGCCCCATGCATGTCCACAAACAAAGGACAAGCTGTTTTCAGCACCCGCATGCCCAAACTGTGCAACACCCTACCAGCCGTAATTCGGCACACAGATAACAGCCAGCAGCTGAATCAACTCCTCAAGGTGCACTTCTCCTCCTCCTGCACTTGTACCTAGCTCATTCCCTCCGCATTGCACCTGTCCACTCATCCTCCTGGGACTTCTAGGGCCTTCACAATACTTGTCTATTTTGCATAAGTATGCTGGGCTCCTTTTTGGTCTCTAGTAAAGCATTGCCGAGTCTTACTCACCTGCTAATTACAGTTGTATCCCATCCTGTGTGTAACCTCTTGTGATACCGGCTCTATATCATAAATGTAATTGAAGCTGCCTTGCCTATCTGCTTACTGTACTGCTCTTCCTGTATATGTACTGTGCTTGTAATGTATCCCAACATTCCCATCCCCCAGGATGCATCTGGAATCGAGCGGACTCCACTCAGCATGCCTCCCTGGTTAAACTCTTAAATAAATAAAATAAATAAATATCTAGGGGAATCAGTAGTAGGAGAGAGGAGGTTATACTGCCCTTGTACAGGTCACTGGTAAGGCCACATCTAGAGCATGGAGTTTAGTAGTGGTGCCCACACCTCAAAAAGGACATTAACCTGCTGGAGAAGGTCCAGAGGAGGGCTACAAAGATGATAGCAGGTCAGCAGGGTAAGGCATATGAGAAGAGATTGGGGGCACTGAACAAGTATTCCCTGGAAGACAGGAGAGAGAGAGAGAGCAGGGACATGATTGGGACTTTCAAGTACTTGAAATGAATAAATAAGGTTGATGAGGAGAGTGTCTTTAAGCTGAGTGACAACCATAACATGAGGAGGCACAGTCTTAAGCTGGAGGGTGGGATGTTTAGGAGGGAGGTCAGGAAGCACTTCTTCACAGAGAGGGTGGTGGACACATGGAATGTGCTGCTGGAAGAGGTCATCTTGTTGAAGACAGTGGGTAGCTTTAAGAGAGGCTGTGATAGGCATGGGGAAAGATAAGGATCATGGGTAGAGAAGATGGGAGGAGTGGGGAGGGAGGGCAGGGACATTAGCTCAAGCTGTGGACCTTACAATATGAGCAGACTTGATAGACCAAATGGCCTTCTTTTGCTGGCTTCTTCATATGTTCATATAATTCTCCCCTTGCTCTTAATCCCCTATTACCACTTCTGCCACCTTTCAGCCCTTCTAGCCTTAAACACATCTAAGAGCCATTACCCAGATGGACTGGACCCTAAACTTCTTTTCTTCTTTGCTCCTGCTATTTCTGCCCCATCACTACCCTTCTCAACCTCTTGTCTGCCCTTGGCATGGTTTCTTGTGCTTGGAAACTGGCTAAGGTTCTTTCCCTGCATAAAGAAAGTGACCCATCCTCTCCTGGTGACTACCATCCTATCTCTTTCTTTGCAATGCTAGCTAAGCTTCAGGAAAGGATTGTGTTCTCGCAGGTCTTGGATTTGATTCATTTCTCCTGTTTTCTTTATTCTTTCCAGCCTTGCTTTAAAAAACATACTCCACAATCTCTTCCCTACTCAGGGTCACTGACTCCATCCTTAAGAGAATGGACCAGGGACCCATCCCATCAGCTATCTTATTTGCTCTTACCAAGGCCTTCAATTCTGTTGACTGCCTCCTCCTGCTGAAAAGCTGAGTCCTGCGGGCCTCTCTGTCTCTGCTGTTACTTGGTACCACAACCAGTAAGTGCAGGTAGGTGTCTTTCTCTCTCTCTCTTTCTCCCTCTCTGTCTCACTCCTTCCCTCCCGATTTGCTCTGGCATTCCTCAAGCTTCATTCTAGATCTTTTTTATCTTCCTTAACAACCTTCCATCCACCAGTGGCAGTGTCAACACACATATGTATGCATATGTATGCTGAAGACATCATCCTCTACACTACTGGGCCTCAACCTCTAAGCTTGAATCATCACTGCAACTGGACTTTGATAATTACCACCTTTAGTTTAACTCCTAGGCTATGGCTTAAGCCAAAAAAGATTGTTAATGTCCTTTGACACAGGCAAACGTTTGCTAGTATCTCCTCCATGCCACCATCACTACCTTTGATGACATCTCACTAGAAGACATCATTTCCTTTAAATGACTTGGCATGTGGCTTCATCAAAACCTAGATTTCTCCTCACACATCAGTGCCGTCCATAAAAAAATTAAGTCTCAAACTGTTTTATTTATTTATTAAAGAATTGGGAGCTGGCCCGCCGGGGCAGTGGTTGGATTTCTGCTTGCGACGCCAGCGACCCGGGTTCGGGAATGAGCCCGGGTCACTGGAGGGCCGGCCGGGGGCAGAAGGATTGAGTGTCCCAGGGACAGCTCTCCTTCTCCAGGGGGAGGGGAGGGGGCTGGTCTGGCACCTGCTGGCTCCTAGCAGAGGCTGGGAGTATCACAGGACGCACAGCCCAATACTAACTGGGGGAGGAGCAGACGTCGGCGTATGCCGTGACATCACTACGCTGCCCCCAACAGAAAGCCAGGAAAATTGCTCGCTGGCCCTCCGGATGATGGCTCTTTGTTCCTAAGGGCCTCCAGCACCTTCCCGGTGCCTTCTGTTCCCCAGCAGCACCTCCGGACCCTAGAAGGATGCGCTGGGGCTATCCTCGCCCCCCGGTGCCTTCCCCCTCTGAGGAGAGGGACCCACCCGGTGAAGGGATACACCGGGATATCCTGGGGTTGGCTGCGATCTGATGACTAGAGGAGGGCTGGGCAGGGACAGAAGAGGTCAGGGGGGAACTTGTGAAAGCCTGAAGGAGTGGAGGACCAGCGAGCATGGGGGTGGAAAAATACATAATACAAAAAAAAAAAAGATTTGGAAGTACAAACCTTTGAGCTAAGAGCTCATTTTCAGAGGGTCCTCGTCAATCAAAGGAGGGGAGCAATTATATGAGTTGGGAATAGCAAATGCAGCTAACAGGCATTGTCATAAACATATTAGTGGCACATTAACAAACTAATATAAAACAAGAAATTGAGTATTAAAGACAGAGGCAAATTGTAAAGTACAGTCTTAACACAGAGTACATAAGGAACAAAACACCGGCAGTATAAATAAGGCGCTAACAGTTCAGTTAGGTACTCACAAATAGCAGCTAAGAAGCCTTGTCATAGGCAAGAGGATGTTAAGGTAGAAACAACTCGGTGAATATGCAGTGGATAATAGGTAAGAGAGTGGGGAGGCTGATTCAGTGGAGTATATATGGATATATTCTAGTAGGGTACACAGGTAAGGCCCTGGGAGGTTAGGTAGAGCAGTAGCAATGTGAAGGTGGGGCGATAGAATTCCGAAGTTCGGATATGAGGTGGCTAATGCTGGTGAGGCTTGTGATGGCTTGAGGGAGCTCATTTAGCCAGGTGGGTGTCCTGACTGCAAAGGCATGACTCCCTAGGGCAGTTCTTCTGAATGGCACTGCAAGCACGTATTTTGTAACATGTCTTGTAACATGTTTAGAAGGGGAAGGGCAGAATAAAGCCTATAAAGAAGGTGGTGCAAGTTCAAGCAGGGCTTTCATCCGCAGGAGGCAGGAGTGGAGTCAGATCCAGTCCTTGAGAGGAAGCCGTTTTGTTCTAATGTACAGATTGCAAGTGTGTGTAAGGCGATCAGCATCTAAGACAAGTCTGAGGGCTTTGTTTAGGGTGGTGTGAACTCTGTGTAGGCTGGTGTCAGAGGCTGCACCATAGACCACAATTCCATAGTCTAGGATTGGTAGGATTGCACCTCTGATGGCCTGATACCTGGCCTCTGAAGTGAGGCAGGACCTAAGCCTGTAGAGGGCCCCTCACTTCCTGTTAGTGGCAGTGGTACTAGTATGAATATGTTCATCAAAGGCAAGGGACTCATTGATAGTGATCTCCAGGTACCAAAGGAGGACACTTGCTCGTGGGGGAGTCAGAGCTGTCATTTCTGATAAAGGGTGCAGTAGTTCTTCTCTTTTGACGCCCAGCAAAGAGCACTGTCTTTGTTTTTTTGCTGTTGAGCACCAATAGGCTATCCTTGAACCAGTTCTGCAGCATGTCAAATTTGTGCCACAGGTGCCTGGTGGGAGTCTCTTGGCACGAATCCTGTAGAAAGACAACCGTGTTGTCTGCGTAAAGCAGGATCCTAGCTGAAGGGCATACCTCTGGGAGATTGTTCACAAAGAAGCTGAACAAGAGTGGGCCCAGTGTAGAGCCCTGGGGGACCCCTATGGTGACTTCACAAGCCTGGAAGACCACTCCATTAATTTTTACCCTCTGGGAGCGTCCAGTTAGGTAGTTAGTGAACCACTCGACTGTGCCCGAGGACAGTCCCAGGCAACCTAGCCAATGTAACAGCAGCTGATGATCCACAAGGTCAAAAGTCTTGGTACAGTCTATATAGATAGCTCCAACTAGCTGGCCTTGGTCAAGTGCTTCATGCATGTAGCCTGTGAAATCAACTAAGGCAGTATTTGTGCTATGCAACTTGCAGAAGCTATGTTGCTGTGGGCGGAGGAGGTTGTATTTGTGCAGATGGTCCATGAGCTGGTCAACTATAATTCTCTCTATTGCTTTGGAGAGTGGGGATAGTATGGCGATAGGTCTGTAATTATACACAGTTGCCTTATCACCTCCTTTTAGCACTGGGGTTACAAGAGCAGACTTCCAGGTAGAAAGGAAAGTGTACAAGCGGAGAGACAGATTAAACAGCTTTATTATTGGTATGATGATCTCAGGTAGAGCAATGGCTACCAGTTTCATATCAACACCATCGTTGCCCATCCTGGTTTTGCCCAGCACTCTAGTTAGATATTTTTTTATTTCCTGAGCAGTTACATGTTTGAAGTTGAAGTTAGAGCTTATGCTGGCCTTGGGTCTGCAATTAGGAAAGGCAGTAGCTGGTACACCAGTGGTGTACATAGCCGGTCTGGAGGGGAGGACTGATCTGTAATCTGAGAATGCTATGTTAAAGATATTGGCCATGGTATCGTCATCTAGTATTACCTCACCATTATGTTGAAGCATAGAGGGGGGGACCTGTCACCTGACCCAGGAGGTTCTTTATCGAAGTCCAGAACTTCTTCCCATCACCCCAGCATTGAGCCTGCTATTTTTTGTGGTATGTGGCTTTGGCCTGCCAGATTTCCTACATACACCTGTTATGGACTGCTTTGAACCTTTGTATATCTGCAGTTGCCCCCATCTCTGTGGCACAGTGCCAGAACATGTCTCGCTGCTGCATCATACTGAGCAGTTGAGGGGTGACCCAATCCATACTACCTCCTTTTATCATTTTCTTGCAAGAAGGAGCAAACTTGTCTGCAGCTGTGTTGAAGTGGGAGAATAGCTGGAGTGCTGTATCAACAGAGGGACATTTATCAATGAAGCTCCAGTCTATGCCTGCGAGGTAGTTCTTGAAGTGAGTCATGGCACATTTTTTTTATAACATCTTGGTGGGTGGGCCTGGCCTGTTTGGCTGACCACTCACATTGGACCAGCGAATGATCACTTATGGCATCAGGGAGAACCTTGACATTAGATAGTCTTTCTGGGTGTGTTGTTAGGACCCAGTCAATCAGGGTGCTTGTACCTGTGCGGTAGTTGGTCCTAGTACTGCTTGAGACCATCTGCGTTAGGTAAAGTCCAGGGACCAGATTTCTTTGTGTGGCACTGGAGTTGACAAGCCAGTTGGAGTTAAAATCCTCCAGGATGATAATCTCCTTTTTCTTGTTAACTTGGAACTAGTAATTAGCAAAGGTTTCAAGCCCTGCTTTCTGGTGCCTGAGAGGGATATAAGTGACCATAACATTTAGACACTTATGCCCTTTGCCAAGTATGATTTTTACTGTTAAGAATTTGCAGTCCTTGCTGGCCAGAGCCAGTGGGACTTTGTGGCATTGTAGGTGACTGTGAGTATAGATTCTGCAGCAGCCCCCCCCCTTTACCGGTGCAGTCCAGCCTGTGCATGTTGTAGCCAGGAAGGGAGACCACTGAGTCCGCATTACGTGGGAAGAGTCAGGTCTCTGTTAGAGCAATGACATCTGTCTGGGTGTGTTCCACCCAAGCATCAAACTGAGTTAGCTTAGCTAAGAGACTATAGATGTTCAAGGCCACAATCTTTAATCGCTCCTTAGTAGCTGTGTCCTGTGGGTTAGTAGGCAGTGGTCTGGGGTTAGGGTGGATGTTACCTGAGATCAGCAATAGAATTAGGATAAGTTTTCTTCGTAATTTCGGGTAGATGAGTTTTGCTTGTGGCCTCAGTGGATTCCGGGAGGTGAATTTGGCAGGTGGACCTAGTGCTAGGTGAAGGCCGGGAACAGACATAAAGCCAAAACAGGGCTCAACCTTAGAACAGAGGCTGTGATGCTTGGGCAGCTGGCTCTGATTAATCTATGCTTTTTGTAATATAAAAATGTGTTACTGAGTGTCTCTCATGAGACATGCTGTTTCAGCTAAAAGATAAAAGCCAGGAGATAATTACAGGCTAGAAGAGACTTAAATTAAGGATATCCTGTTTATCTAGCTTAATTGTAGCTGCCAGCTGCTAGGCTGGAAATCATAAACTTTTATGACGTTTAGAGGAAGAATACAGGTTATGTTACTTTGGTGTGAAGTCATAAATGTTCCTTTGATGTCTGTGAAGAGCAGGATGCTGCTCATGGATGAAAGAAATAACTTGGAAAATTACAGACTTAATTGGGAAGTCATATGGGGAAACAAGTTTTTTTTGCTATTGTCACCTATTAATTTACCTCCTGACATAAGACATCCTGATTGTATAATTTCTAATAAACAGAGGAGGAGCTGGGTGACATCATGGAGAAGGCAGGGTCAAGTCAGTGTTTTAATTATACTGTAACTGACCTTTAGACACACACGTTTGGACTCTGAAGCTACAACATCTTTCAGCACTGTAAGATTAGAAGAATACATTAGATAAGACTAAGTGTATGGTTGGTAGGAAATTGCACTTTTAAACCTTATTCTTTTAAAGTGAGTGTACATTTTGTGATATATTATTCTGTGTTTTACATTTTACATTTTTATCTATTTTTAAGTAAACATTTCATTTTAAGAGACTACTTGGTGTGCCTTTGAAATTCTTTATTTGACAAGTGAAGCATATATGGTTAAGCTGACACTGTGCAAAGCTTACTGGTTTTACCAAACTGGGAAAAAGGTAAGAGTTTATCTGATGTCTTTTCATAGAGTTTTAAGGGTTCATTTTGTACACCTGGTTAGGTGCCCATAGGTGAAAGATATCTGGACCCCCAAAGAGCAGAATTATCTGAGCCTGAACATTGGGTACACTAGCAAGAGGTTCACAGTTTGAATCCCTCCAGAACTTGAGACCAAAGGTTGATTCAAACCCACAAAACAGACAGGAGGGTTACCCTAGTTCTGTTAACTGTTCACAGTACTGCGCTCGGAGGTTGGCACTGTGGGAGCAGAGGGCCTGACCTGCTGAGTGGGGTTGTGACAGAGGCCCATATGTGAGGTAGCACTGAGTGCATAGGAGAAGGTGGAGTACAGTGGATCTTCTATTGAGACAGTTTGCTGCACTGGAAGAGGTATTCGTGGTGGCTGCTGGTGTTGGTAGTTGCTGTGGCAGGGTATCTGGGATATAAGGCAAGCACCAGGGTTAGGATCAACTGTAAAGGGATACCTCCTAGTGTAATGTGCCTGCTAATTTTGGCATCCATTTTGCATAGAATAGTATGCTAGGTGGGAGAAATAATATGTTAGGTTTGGCTGCCCTATAACCCAATAAATTTTACCTTCCACTCCCAGCCTACCATGAGATTGTTCTCAAAATTATTTTACCTGCGTTTGACTATGCGGATGTAGTCTAAGTGACTGGTCCTAGACCCACCATTGTCAGGCTGGATTCCTTCATCCTTAGTTTGCCTGAGTTGCCTCAAACTTTCTCCCCCTACACATCACTGCCTCCTCTAGCAACTCTTTGCTTTCCTAGCACTCCTCTCTTTCTAAATTCTGTTTTTCTTCCCTCTCCTCTACATTAACTCTCTCCTATCAAGTCTCTCTCTCTCTCTCTTTCCAACTATTCCCTCCACTCCTCTGACTCTCAAAACATTTCTGTTCCTACCTGCTGAACAACATCTCAGCAAACTGCATTCTTTGTCTGGCTTCCTGTCATCTGGAACAAACTTCCAGCTTTCATTCTGCTGGGCAAGTAGTGTAGCACTGAGGTTAAAGCAGCAAGCTGAAAATAATCTTTCTATATCCAAAAGTCCTAGATTTGACCCAAAAACCTCCACTTGCATAGTGTGGGTCCCTTTGGCTCTGTGTGCCATTCCTGGCAAAAAGTTGTAAAATAAAATATGCCTTTCATCCTCCTATCTATCTCTTAAATCTCTCCTAATAAACTTCTTATCCCTCTTCTCCTCCTGCCCTTAGCCTCTGTCCTGAGCTGGTCTTCAGGGTCACCTATTCTTCTACTTCTGATTTTAGTCTTCAGGACCCCCGCACCCCACAGCTTACATGACTGGGTTTTATGGACTGTGCCTTATCACAGTTTTAACTTATTGTTTATTACCATTTACTGTATGTAAATTTACATTAGTAGATTACCACAGTTTTGTATTTTGGTATAGTTATGCTTTAGTTGCTTGTATTTTGTCATGCTTGCCGTCGAGGCACAGGTAAGGAGCATACAAAAAAACAGGAGTAGTGGTAGAATTCACAAAAAGTGTTTATTAGTACTAGCAGTAACATAAAAAAATAAAATTGTTCAGAATAAATATTTACAAAGTCAGAATAAACAGAGAGATCCATTTGAGTTTTCCTTCAGTCTCTGTGTGTCTCTTGCAAGAAATTGCAGCTCCTTTTTTTATGTCTGTCCAGGAGCTCATTAAGAAAATAACATGCTTCTCACAGAATGTTCTTGTAAATTTCCAATGTTCTTGTCAATTTCATGCAGGTACAGCATAACAGTACATTGTGATCCAGAACTAAGCTCTTGTTTACAGCTTCTGCAGACAGCTTAAAAACTGCATCTCAGGTTAACCCCTTAAGTTCCAAATAACTTGTTGCAGTCATCTCAAACTATAATTATATACATTTCAATAGTAACACTATATAATTTCTAAATAAAGGGACCCCAATATCAGTTACAGTTCCACATAATGATTTGCATATATTTTTATACCAGCAGATATGCAAGGGAGGAAAGGACAGAAACAGCAAGGGAATACTGAGAGACAGTGAGAGGCAGAGAATTGTGAGACTGTCGGGGTGATCAAGTCCTAGGTCTCATGAGAAAATTTGGTTGCACAACTAGACAGACACGAGACAGGAAAGGAAAGAACAGAACAGATCCCTGCATTCAAACTCTCCATAACAAATGGGACAGGGTCCTATTCAACCCTGTCACATACACCACCCTCCTTAACAGGGAACCTGTTTTATCAAACTGGTTTCCAAAACTTTCTATTAATGTTCTACTAACATTAGCTTCTGACTTTCAGAAATTAAGCACATGTGCAGTATCCTTTTTCTATAACAGTACAGCAAACAGTAAAGTTTAAACTCATGTATTTATTTTTTGACCTTCAGAACCCTCGATTCCTGATCCATATCTTGACAGAAAGTCAGCATTGCTATGCTTTTTACCAGATTTGTGTATTGCCTTGAATTTAAATGGCTGTAGTGCCAGGTACCACCTTGTGATTCTGAAATTGTTATCTTTCATTTGGTTAAGCCAGCAGAGAGGACTGTGATCTGTTATAAGTACAAAGTCAGTTCCTAGCAAATAAAACTTAAGGGACTCCATGGCCCACTTTGCTGCTAAACATTCCTTTTCAATGGTGGAATACCGTTTCTCTCTGTCATGCAATTTCCTACTTATGTATAGAACAGGATGTTCTTTCCCATCTATATTTTGACTCAGGACTGCACCCAGGCCTACCTCTGATGCATCTGTTTGTAACAAAAATGGTTTCTCAAAATCTGGGCTTCTTAAAGCAGGGGCTGAACATAATGTAGCCTTAATGGCTTGAAAAGCTTCATCACACTCTGGGGTCCATATCACATTATTTCGGTACAACTTTTTTGTGAGTTCAGTGAGGGGAGTAGCTAACTCAGCAAAGTTGGGAACAAATCTCTGATAATAACCAACCAGTCCTAAAAATGACCTGACATGTTTCTTTGTTTTAGGGACAGGGCTGTTAGCTACAGCTTCTATTTTAGAAATTTCTGGCTTAACTTCTCCATTTCCCAACAAATAGCTCAAATATCTGGTTTCCTGCATGCCCAATGCACATTTGGTAGGATTAATAGTTAAACCTGCATTTTTGATAGCTTGGATAACTGCTCGTAGGTGTTGCAGGTGGCTTTTCCAGTCTGGACTGCATACCACGACTTCATCTAGGTACACAGAACAATAACCAGTGTGAGAGGATAAAATGACATCCATGTACCACTGGAATGTAGCTGGCGTACCATGTAAACCAAATGGCATGGTGGTGAACTGATAGAATCCAACAGGAGTGGCAAATGCAGTCTTGTCACTGGATTTTTTAGCTAAAGGGATTTGCCAGTAACCCTTGGTGAGATCAAGGGTACTGATATACTTTGCACTCCTCAGTCTGTCCACCAACTCACTATTCTGGGCATAGGATATCTGTCAAATTCTGACACTTGATTAAGTTTCCTAAAATCAAGGCAGATGCTAACATTCCCTTCTTTTTTGTTTACAATTACAATTGGAGATGACCAAGCACTCCTCAACTCCATTATGATATCCAGTTCATTCATTTTTTGGATTTCCTTAACCACATCAGCTTTTAACCGCTCTGGTAACCTGTATGTCTTTTGCCTAATAGGGTGAGCATTCTTTGGCACTATTACATGCTCAACCCCTTTTGCTCAGCCTGGTACTGTGGTAAAAGTACTGTTAAATGTCTTTAGCAAGTTATGAATTTCTGTGGTTTGTTTGGGAGTTAAGGAAGCATTCACCTTTACAGCATCAGCAGTTAGTTTGTTCCAGTCTCTCATAAGCTACATCAATATTTTCTTTATTAGTTTCTGGTAAAGCTAGCAAAACAGATTTTGGCATTTTTTAAACCCATTTCTAGAGGAGGTTAGCATGGTATATCTTAATAGTATTTTTCCTGTCAGGTGTCTCAATCTTGTAGCTAATGGTACCAGTACGTCTAAGCACTCTATAAGGGCCTTGCCACTTCATTAACAGTTTATTTTCTGTTGTAGGACACAGCAGCAAAACCTTTTCACCTGGCTTGAAAACTTTTTCTTTTACCCCATGGTCATAATATGCCTTCTACTGGTTTTGAGCCTCTTCCTGATTACTATGGGCAATTTCAACATATTTTGCCAGCTTCTTTCTTAGGGCACACATATAAGATGTTATAGATTGTTTCTGAGTGGGGTTATCTTCCCACATTTCTTTCTTCACATCCAGTGGCCCTCATATGCTTACCATACATCATTTCAAATGGAGAAAATCTTGTTGATGCCTGTGGCACTTATCTGTAAGCAAAAAGTAGGTAAGAGAAGTATTGGTCCCAATCTTTCCCTTCCCCTTTTACAAACCTTTTTAACATATGTTTTAGGGTTTGGTTAAAATGCTCAACAAGACCGTCTGTCTGAGGGTGATAAGGGGAGGTTCTTATGGCAGTGATACCTAATAGTCTGTACAGCTCCTTAAGTAATGCAGCACCAAAATTACTACCCTGATCAGTAATAATTTCTTTAGGTATACCCACTGTGCTGAAAATGTTTGCAAGCTCTGCTGCCACTTTTGAAACTGTGACAGTACGCATTGGAACTGCTTCTGGGTATCAAGTAGCATAGTCACATGCTACCAGGATAAATCTATTACCCTTTTTACTTTTGTCTAAAGGACCAACCACATCCATTGCAATTCTCTCAAAGGGCACATCTATCAAGTGTAGGGGCACCAGGGGCACCTTGTCTTTTCTAGTGACTGGGGCTACTTTCTGACAGTCAGCACAGGAATTGCAATAGGTAGCAACATCTTCATGAATTCCAGGCCAGTAAAATCTATACAGCAATCTGGTAAGGGTGCGATCCCTTCCTGAGTGAAAAGCCATATGACTATCATGTGCTATCTGTAACAACTCTTTTCTATACTTCTGTGGTATAACCAATTGTTCTGTTTGTTCCTGTGTCTGAGGTTTAACCCAAACTCTGTACAGTAATCCATTACATTTTTTAAACATTGGTTCACCTTGTTTTGGTTTTACCCCCAGCTGCTTAAAACAACCTTGGAGAGAAACATCGTTAGCTTGTTGTGAAAGAAAATCACAATCAGTAATCAGTTTAGTTTCAGCATTCTCATATGTTAACCCCTTATGTCCATCAGCCATTTCTTGCCATGGTTTCTTCAGGCATCATCTTTCTTTGCTGGATTTCCAGATCTTGGAGCTGTGCTCAAACAAGACTGAATCAAAATAACTGAAAGGCAAAGTGTCCCCACCATTTGAGATTTTCTTTGCCTGAGCTCTTGTTACCACTGCTGCTGAAACTGCATGGTTCAGTTTTTCTGAGATTAACTCAGTAAATCCTGGACAGTTATTTCCAATATTCACAGGTACAAGTAACTTAGGTACTACCCCCACTTTCATTTGGTACAACACACCCTTAATGGTCAGAGTCACTTGGGTGGTGGGATAGTATTGAGTGTCCCCATGGATGCAGATGACATCAGTACCTGGTCCTTTTGCACAGTGTTTAACCAGCACTTCAACATGCACTAGGGTCTGTCTGCTTCCTGAATTAGTCTTATCCTCCACCTTCACATCTGTTAAGTACTTGCCCCAATTTGCCAAGGACAAGTCTGCTCCAGTGTCATTCTTCTTATGGCAATTTCTTGCAATCTAACCTGGCTTATTACAGTTATAGCAAATAACGTCTTTGGGCTCAGATTTGTTACCCCCACCAGAGTTCTTATCAGACTTTGAGTTTAAATGGGAAAATGAGGGTCTTACCGGTACTTGACTGTTCCCTCACTGCTGTGGCATCTGTCTGGCCATTTGGCAGTCTTCGACCAAAGAAATAGCCTTTTCCCTACTTTTTGGTTGGTGTTCCTTTACCCAAAGCTGCACATCTGTAGGCAGGATGTTGATGAATTGCTCCATGGCAAATGTGTTGGTGATCTGTGGGACTGTTTTGCCCTCTGGTTGCAGCCATTTTATCAGGAGTTCTCTGAGTCAGGTGAAGGCTTCTCGAGGATTGTCCACTGAGTTGTGCTTCAGAGATCGAAATCTCTGCCTATAGGTCTCCCTGAGATGTCATACCTTTTCAGGATTTTGCTTTTCACCAGATCATAGTTTTCTGACTGTGCAGTGTCTGTATTGCTGTAGGCAAGTTGGGCTTTCCCTGTCAGGTAGGGTACCAGTCTGATTGTCTATTGCTGCTTTGGTTATTGGCAGGCTGTGGCAACTCTTTCAAAAGTTGTCAGGCATGCCACGATATCATCCAGGCACACAACTTTGCAAGTTTATTGGCTTTTAAGTTGCTTGTGTTTTGTTACTCATCTGGGTCTGTGCCAGATCCTCTGTCTTTGATAGCTTGCAAGGCATCCAGCCAATGCTGCTCCTGTCACTGCATTTCTTCTCTCATCTGCTGCTTCTCTTCTCTCCTCTGTTGCTCCCATTGCTGCATCTCTTCTCTTCTCTGTTTCTCCATCTCTTTTTGTTATATAGCCCACCATTTGAAAAAGGCAGTCAGTCTTTCCAGTTCTGTCACTGCCTGTTCTTTTTCCATAACTTGTGCTGGCTGTACAATCTCAGCTTGGGCTTCTGTCTCTGCTAGTTTGGTTGCCATTCTCCTAGTGACCACTCCTGGACTTGCTGCCACAGAATCCATACCTTTCTCTATGCTTCCCTGGTACTAGGTCTAGTACCCACGCACAAAACTCCTGGCTTAGAATATGCATGGCATAATCCCACTTAGGCTGACACCATCTGTCATCAAGGCACAGGTCAGGAGCATTGAAAAAACCAGGAGCAGTTGTAGAATTCACAAAAAGTGTTTATTAGTACTAGCAGTAACATAAAAAAATAAAATGGTTCAGAATAAATATTTACAAAGTCAGAATAAACAGAGAAGATCCATCTGAGTTTTCCTTCATTCTCTATGTGTCTCTTGCAAGAAATTGCAGCTCCTTTTTTCAGTCTGTCTAGGAGCTCATTAAGAAAATAGCATGCTTCTCACAGAATGTTCTTGTAAATTTCCAATGTTCTTGTCAATTTCATGCAGGTGCAGCATAACAGTACATTGTGATCCAGAACTAAGCTCTTGTTTACAGCTTCTGCAGAATGCTTAAGAATTGCATCTCAGGTTAACCCCTTAAGTTCCAAATAACTTTTTGCAGTCATCTCAAACTATAATTATATACATTTCAATAGTAGCACTATATACTTTCTAAACAAAGGGATCCCAATATCAGTTACAGTTCCACATAATGAATTGCATATATTTTTATACCAGCAGATATGCAAGGGAGGAAAGGACAGAAACAGCAAGGGAAGACTGAGAGACAGTGAGAGGTAGAGAACTGCGAGACTGTCGGGGTGATCAAATCCTAGGTCTCACGAGAAAATCTAGTTGCACAACCAGACAGACAAGAGACAGGAAAGGAAAGAACAGAACAGATCCCTGCATTAAAACTCTCCATCACAACTGGGACAGGGTCCTATTCAACCCAGTCACAATGCTTTCTCATGATATTATATGTCCTGTAATCCTTTCTGTTATTACTCATCCACCTTTTGTTCTTCCCTCTCTAGGTAAGTACCCTAATGAGCTTTGGCTAAGTGAGCCATGCCCAGTTTCCAATTTTGAAATAAGTAATAAAAAAAGTTTCTTTGGGAATTGCCAATGTCCCCTTACCACTCAAGGGAAAACTCTAAGGATGTCCCTATGTAAAAATATAATCCAGTTCCTTGTATAAAACAGTGCACACTTCAATGACATTCTGGGTAAATATATGCATAAAAATGTTTTTAAGGAAGGATACTAGGCTCACATACTGAGCGGAAAATTAAACCATTTTGGCATTGCTTGGAAAATGAAAGTCAACCTGAATTAGACCATTTGGATGTAGTTGCATGTGTTCCTAAATACCAGACACCAGTCCTGTGGAGGCCAGCTGGTTCACCTCCCTAGACTGTTTCCTTAGGCACTTCATTGAACACTGTGGCAGGCTGGCAATCCTGTGAAACAAAGAGAGGGGATAAACTCAAAGGGGAACCACTAGAGTGTTGCAGCAATGTATCTGATATGTTCTGGAGAAAGCTGTAAATCTGACAGATGTTCTAAGCACAATCTCTTAGTAACAACATGTGAATATTCCTTGTAATATGAAGAAAGAATAGCCATGTAGATACTGTACAAACCATCATTTGCTGATACTGTAGACTATAGTCTTCCATCTCAATGGTATATATACTTTCAGATGTGGCCAAGAGATAAATATTTGTGTCAGTCAGTGCTCCTGTGATTTGTGCTTTTTTTAATTTTTTTTTTATAAAACCTGGTACACTGCAGTCACCAAACCACAAGAGAGAAGGCCTTTTTCAGCCTATCCGAGTACTTGGAGAAGCAGGATTAAAATCAATAATTTTACAGAATGCAGACTTTGGAGGTGACAGCCTACTCCTCTTTAGGATTGTGGCTGTTTGATCTCTTTGTGACTGCATGACTATCATCTAAATTATGACAGGATTGCCTGGGGTTGCTTTAGTAAAGGTGAGGTTGCTTTTGTATTTTCATTAGAGAAATGTCTCCAGGTCACCTTTGAAAGTAAACACTGACATTCCACTGAGGCAGAGAGAATAGCCAGGCAGAAGAGAGTCGAAGCTATAAGTGTTTTATGTAATTGCACCCTACAGGGTCCCTAACACACTACTTCTACCATTCGCTGCAGGTTTAAAGGGATCCCACAGTTTTATTTGTACATTACCTTTTTTACTTCCTTCTGGGACCTGAGGGGTTCCTGGTATGTATCAAGTGATTGCTCCTTGGCCACAGCAGTAGCACTAACACTTGCAGTGATGATGACCTGGGTTTGGGAATTAGCCCAGAGCATTAGAGGGTTGGCCAGGGGAAGGAGAACAGAGTATTCAATTGACTACTCTCCACCTTCAGAGAGGGAGGATTTCAATACATGGTAAAACAATCCAACTCCTAATGATGCCTGGGGTTCAGTGTGCCAGGGACTGATGCAGCTGCAGTGACTGGTGAAGCAGTGGACATCAGCATATTGGGTGCGGTAGCATGCCCAACACTGCTTGGATGTCATAGCACAGCTGCTCCACCAAGAGACCAGACAAAGTGGAAAATTGCCCCCATTCACAGGAAGATGATGCATCCCCCACCCCAGCATTGGCTCTGAATCCAGCCTGCATGCTCCTGGAACACCCAAGGCTTTGCCTTCACCAGGTTCGACCAGATAGTGTTGGTGAGTTGCCTAGGCACTGAACCCTATCCTGGAGGTAAACCAGGAGGGCACATACTGGTATGTCACAAGTGGCCAGGGGTGCCAGGCAGCCACGTAGTGGATTTTAAGATGATGAGAGGAGGCACTACAGACGCTATAGGAAGCCCTACCTCGGGTCATATCAAGGAGCATAAATAGAATTTTTTTAAAAAAGTGTCTGTTCCGTCCACTGGACTCACTGCCATGTAGGCTAGGTTTCACTACCAATCACAAGAAATTTTGGGTCTATCCATTGGGGGGGGGCACCTCTCCAGAGCCACTGGAGAGGAAGGAGAAGCACCATATCATCTTGGCATTGGGGCTGGGTAGTGAGCACACACTATGTGTTTGGGGGGGTTAGGTGGTGTAGGGGAGCGCATATGCTGGGGCTGTCATCCTGTTCCTACCTGGACAGGCTGTCAGAGAGAAGTGGTCAAGGATGGATGCAGAGTCAAAATGTATCAGGTTGGACCAAGCAATTGCTAGGCAAATTTATTTTAAGCCAGCATGATAAGCAAAGCAAATAAACAAAAGGCTAACTGAATACGACAAAAATAAACAGAAGCAAAACAAAAAGAATATATCAATATGCAGTTTTTTAGAAATGGCTAGAGCATAACAGCAGGTCAGTGTACTACCAACCTCTCCACTCACTATCTATCTGAGGAGATGCATAAAAGCTGCGTCTTTTATCTCAGTGGGGGTCAGGTGATTTACTTGAAACTCCGCCCACTTACTTGCAAAATCCTTAATTTTAAAACTAACCATTATTTTCACATTTTAAACACAGGACAGCTTCAATTCAGCATAAGACTATGTAATATAGCTTTTAATATCAATAAATATGCTTTATTTCTTTTATTGTAATGCTGTTCCTGGTAGCAGACTCCTCCCCTGAATGACCTAAGGTATAAGTATGGAGAAGAGAGGGCTGGCTGGCTCCTAAGGATCCATTCATAATGATCCCTGCAAGGGGAAAACTCCTTCTAGAAGATTCCCCTTGCTTATACCTCGGTAAGACCTTCCATTCTTAAGTAACAAATAAACTAACATTGGAATTTTATACATTCTTTGAACCAAAAGCTGAAAGTTATCTAGAATTCTGTACATTTAAGAACAGAAGTTTCCTTTTATATTTACAAACATGCTGCAGCACAGGGAAACACAGAGCTCTTATTGCAGAAACATTGTGTTGCTTTTGTATGGCCATTATCATTCTTGCTTTATGCTTATTCAACTATAATACTTATGGAGATTCTGCAGAAAACAAACATTAAAACCATGTTTTCTAGAATTCATTTCACCGGGTTACTAACAGAGAGAACTTCATATCATTCAGTGTTATGCTTGGATGCCTAGGCCTGAAGAAAACAAACAGAAAACTGTGTTTGTTTCGGTTTAGGTTTAAAATACAGCTTCTACCGAGGCAAATTCAACAGTTTAACAAATACCTGCACATGGAGGTCTCTTTGGACATCTCACAAGGGAAAAAAGGAAAAGGGGTTTCACCTCACAAGTGCAAGGGGGTCACTTCTTGGCAGCTTTAAACTGCTGCTTTACCGAGTACACTGTGTGCAGGTTTCTAAATGAGGCTAAC
The DNA here is from genome assembly GCA_016271365.2 of Neoceratodus forsteri. NCBI lineage: Eukaryota > Metazoa > Chordata > Ceratodontiformes > Ceratodontidae > Neoceratodus > Neoceratodus forsteri. Next base: position 1,447,656,098 of record CM028130.1, on the reverse strand, counting down.
AGGCCAAACACCCATACGGCTAAAATCTCTCTGCAGAATGCACTGTGCATAGAAATTCTAACACTGTCAAAGTGCCATAATGTTGCAATAATGGGACACAAGTGAAGATATATTAGCTACATTAGCTACCGGGGGTGGGGGCATGAAGACATTTTTCTTCCTGAAACCATAAAGAATCACAGGGATAGTACAAAGAGCTTTCCCAGGTGGCCTGTCTGGGAAACAGGAAATAAAGCAAAGTCAATAGAGACAGGATAGATACAGAAGGTGCTGCTGCAGCAGACTTGAAGCAGGAGAAAGAGAAGAAGGTTCCAGAAATACAAATGGTCTTACAGCACCCTGTGACAGTCTCCTCCCCACTCAAGCAGAAATCAGTGGAAGAAGTCTACAGGTTTCCGTAACTACCAAGGCAAAATACAGGCAGACACAGTATCAGATCTCTCTGAGGAGAGATGGAGCTTCAGCCCACCCACTCCCAAAGCTCCACCTCTGGGTTCCTCTTAAATAAACAAACAAAAAAGACTCAGAGATATAACCTTATCTCTGAATCTACTTATTTTCATTTACCCCGAGGTTTGACTGGTCTGACTGCATGTCAGCCCCATAATGGGACAAGAAATCAGCATTCTTATTGAGGGTTCCTGCCCTATGTTTAACAGTAAAGGTATATGGTTGTAGTAACAGATACCAGAGCATGATGCGCGGATTTTTATCTTTCATCACATGTAACCAGCAAAGTGGATTGTGATCAGTGATGACCTCGAATTGAGCATCCCATAGATAAAATCTTAGGCCCAGATATTCAAAAGGGTTGCACATGGTGCAACGGTGTTGCGCCATGCACAACCCACTGATGCACCCCGGTGCGATATTTAAAAGGGAAAAGTGCGCCGCACAAATCCCGATGCACTGGGGCGCATCAGTAATGTATGCAGGCACAGGTGGGGGCATGCCCATGCATAAACTGCACAGCCCGATATTCAGCCGGGCTGCGCAGGGTGTCTGACACAACCTACCTGCGCCTGCACAAAAGTCGCCTAAAAAAAAGGAACAAGTCGAGGCCACCCACAGGTGAGCTGCCGCATTATAGGCGCAACACAGCAGCTGTCACCTGTGGGTGGCCATCTATTCCGCCACACCTGGCGGTGCCCCCATGCCCGGTGCGGGCCTCAGACATCCCAAAGTCCAATATCTCTGGTGATCCAGTGGACGCGATTAGCCCAATCGCAGGCATCAGTATCCCAAAGTCCAATATCCCTGGTGGTCCAGTGGACGCACAGAGCCGAACGCGGTGGCATTCCTCACCCCTCCAAGTCGAAATCCTTGGTGATCTAGTGGACCCCCACCCCACCTGCCCACTGAGCCCCACCACCCGCTCCCCGTCAGCGGTGGGCGGCAGCACCCCACCCGCCTGCCGCCCCGCCGCCTGCCGACTGACAGCTCAGTATGGCTGCACACCCATTGGTTCAGAGCATGAGCCAATGGGAATGCATCCCATACCACACTAGTCAGTCCAGATATGTGAATGAATTCATTCGGGCTGATCGCGGTCCACTGGACCACCAGGGATAGGAGATGTTCTTTGTCCCTTACGGGGCGTCCCGATGGGCTGCAGGGGGCGTCGGTCCCCGACGGCTGCTGCCTGGCAGGGCGCCAGGAGCAAGTCGTCGGGGATCGGCGCACCTGCATGCTAATGGCATGCAAATGGTGCCGTAATCAGATGCAAATGGCCCCCCGTGTGCCTTGCATAAATTATGGCCCCATTTGCATGTCACCCTTTGAACATCGCAGGTGCTGTGCATGGCGCAATGGCACTTGTGCCACTGCATCTCAATGCTCCACGCTGACCACTTGTGCTGGCACAGTTCCACTGTGCCATGCACAGTGGGGGTGGCCAGGGGGCGATATTTAAAGCAGTTGCGCCATAGTGCAACTCCGTTGAATATCGCCCTGGCCACACCCCTGCACAACAAATTTGAGCAGCGCACAGGCTTGCGCCACAGCCTGGCGCAGTTTGAATATCTGGGCCCTAGTGCCTCAACAGCCTATTTGATGGCTAGGCATTCTTTCTCTATGGTTGAGTAATGTGTCTCTCTCTCATGGAGTTTACGACTCATGTATATAACAGGGTGTTCCTCCCCCTCAAACATTTGTGACAAAACAGCCCCAATACCTGTTTCTGATGCATCTGTCTGAACCATAAAAGGCATAGAAAAGCCCAGGCGAACCACATAATTGCGCTTTTATGTTACAGAATGCTTCTTCACAGAGTGGGGTCCATTTTACTTTTATGGGATGACTCTTTTTAGTGAGATCTTTTGGGGCATAGCTAGTGTGGAGAAGTTTGGAATGAAATGCCGGTAATACCCAGCTAACCCCAAAAAGGATCTCACATGTTTTTTGGTCTCTGGACGGGGACTCCTGGCAATGGCATCTACTTTACCTGCATCAAGTTTGATGTAACCGTTGCCAATATAGAAGCCAAGATATTTAGTTTCACTCATCCTTATGGCACACTTTGTTGGGTTGATCATTAAATGAGCCTGAGTGATGGCTTGTAATACAGCCTCAAGGTGCTGCTGGTGCTCTTTTCATGTTTTACTAAAAACGACCACGTCATCAAGATAAGCAGCACAATAGGCCATATCTGGTTGTAATATATGGTCCATGTATCGCTGGAACATGGCGGGGGCACCATGCAATCCAAAAGGCATTGTATTAAAATGGAACAAGCCAACAGGGGTTATAAAAGCTGTTTTTTCTTTCGATTCAGCAGCCAGAAGAATCTGCCAATAGCCTTTAGTTAAGTGGAATGTAGTTATGTATTTAGCATTCCCAAGTCTGTCAATTATGTCATCTATCCTAGGCATAGGATAGGCGTCAAACTTGGAAATAGTGTTTAACTTTCTAAAGTCTAGGCAGATTCTAATACCCCCTTCCTTTTTCCTAACAACAACCATAGGAAAGGCCCAGTCACTTCTAGATGGTTCTATCACTCCCAGTGTTTGCATTCTTTTCACTTCTTGAATAACTTCACCACGAAGGTTTTCAGGTATTCTATAGGGTTTCTGTCTCACTGGGGTCTCCTGAGTAACCACAATTTGCTGTTGTACACCCTCCGCCTTCCCAGGGGTAGAGGTAAATGTATTTTGAAACTGCAGAAGAACCATGTCTAGTTCCTGCTGTTGCTGTGCAGATAGTGTTGAGTTAAACACTAAGTCCCTCAATTCCCCATGTTTCTCCAACCTACCATATGTCATTTCCATGTCATCTTCCTTCTGGTCAGGGCAGCTATACAGTCCAGGGTTGGTCCTCTGATACCATCTTTTTAACAGATTTGCATGATAAATGCTTTTGGTTTTCCTTCTATCAGGTAGCAGTGGCATGAAAAAGTATTGGCCCCCTTCCTGATTTTCTCTATTATTGCATATTTGTCACACTGGATGTTTTCAGGTCTTTATACAAAATGTAATATTAGATAAAGGGAACCTGAGTGAACAAATAACACTTGCTTTTTTTTTACTTATTTCATTTATTTAATGAAAACAGTTAACCAACACCAACTGGCACTGTGTGAAAAGTAATTGCCCCATTACACTTAATAACTGGTTATGCCACCTTTAGCTGCAATGACTGCAACCAAACGCTTCCTATAATTCAATATCAGTCTTCACATCGCCTGTGGAGGAATTTTAGCCCACTCTTCCTCGCAGAACTGCTTTAATTCAGTAACATTGGTAGGTTTTCGAGCATGAACTGCTCGTTTCAGGTCTTGCCACAGCATCTCTATTGGGTTTAGGTCTGGACTTTGACTAGGCCATTCCAAAACTTTAATTTTACTTCTTTTCAGCCATTCTAATGTGGACTTGCTTTTGTGTTTTGGATCATTGTCTTGCTGCATGACCAACTCACGCTTCAGCTTCAGCTGACGGACGGATGACCGGACATTCTCATAGAATTTTCTGGTACAGAGCAGAATTCATGGTTCCTTCAATTATGGCAAGTCATCCAGGTCCTGAGGCAGAAAAGCATCCCCACACTATCACACAACCACCACCATGTTTGACTGTTGGTATGATGTTCTCACTGTGGAATGCTGTGTTTGCTTTACGCCAGACATAATGGGATCCATGTCATCCAAAAAGTTCCACTTTGGACTCATCTGTCCATAGAACATTTTCCCAAAAGGCTTGTGGATTATCCAGGTGCTTCTTGGCAAATGAGAGACGAGCATTTATGTTCTTCTTGGTTAGCAATGGTTTCTGCCTTGCTACTCTCCCATGAAGCCCATTTTTGCCCAGTTTCTTTCTGATTGTGGAGTCATGAACACTGACCTTAGCTGAGGCAAGAGAAGCCAGCAGTTCTTTGGATGTTGTTTTAGGATCCTTTGAGACATCCTGGATGATTTACGCTGCGCCCTTGGAGTAATTTTGCGGCAGCCCACTCCTGGGAAGAATCACTACTGTTCCAAGTGTTCTCCATTTGGAGATTATGGCTCTCACTGTGGTTCAATGGAGTCCCAGAGCCTTAGAAATAGCTTTGTAACCCTTTCCAGACTGATAGATAGCAACAACTTTTTTTCTGATCTTTTCAGAAACTTCCTTTGATTGTGGCATAATGTGCTTGTTGAATCTTTGTGCTGGCAACGTGACTCTATTGGTAAGGGTCAAAATAAGTGAGGTTTATATTGAGCATTGCTGGCTATAATCAAGCCTGGCTGTGTTCAATCAGCTGACTCTAATTATCCCTTTAATTGGGTTGATTTAACTAGGGGGCAATTACTTTATCACACAGTGCCAGTTGGTGTTGGTTAACTTTTTTCATTAAATAAATGAAATAAGTAAAAAAAAACAAGTGTTACCTGTATTTGTTCACTCAGGTTCCCTTTATCTAATATTACATTTTGTCTAAAGACCTGAAAACATCCAGTGTGACAAATATGCAATAATAGAGAAAATCAGGAAGGGGGCAAATACTTTTTCACGCCACTTGTAGCTCAATCTCATAATTAACAGGGCTAGTCTACCTGAGGACTGTATATGGACCCTGCTATTTCATAAGCAGTTTTTGATCAGAACTGGGTAACAGCAATAGAACTTTATCACTAGGTTGAAAAACCTTCAAGCCTACCCCTTTGTCATAGTACTCTTTCTGTACATTTTGTTTATCACTGTTTGTCCGATGAGCTATTTTACTATAGTTGGTGAGTTTTGTTCTTAACTGAGTCATATACTCAAATGTGCTTTGAGCTGTTTCCCACTGATGGTCCTCCCATTCCTCTTTGATAACATCCAGGGGGCCCCTGGGGTTTCTCCCGTACAGTAATTCAAAGGGGGAGAACCCAGCTGACGCTTGGGGAACCTCCCTGTATGCAAACATGAGGTAGGGCAGGTACTCATCCCATTGTTTCCCTTCATCCTGCACAAATTTCTACAGCATCTTCTTTATGGTTTGATTAAATCTCTCAACCAATCCGTCTGTTTGCGGATGGTAAGGAGATGTGTGAAGGGCTTCCACGTTAAGAGATGCATACAACTTTTTCAATAGAGTGGAACAAAAGTTTGTACCCCGGTCAGTTAGAATTTCATCAGGGATACGAACTCTACTGAACAGTTTAATCAATTCATTTGCTACCTTCTCAGCAGTTATTGTTCTTAAAGGTATAGCCGCTGGATACTTAGTAAAGTAATCACAGATCACCAAAAGAAATCTGTTACCCTTAGAACTTTTCTGTAAGGGTCCCACTATATCCATGGCTATCCTTTTGAACAGTATGGGGATCACAGGTAGGGGATGTAAAGGGACCTTCTCTTTTTTTTCCAATATTGCCACCTTTTGGCACTCCGGGCAGCTTTGGCAATAAGTTGCCACCTGTTCATGTATTCCTGGCCAGTAAAAGCACAAAAAGAGATGACTGAGAGTCCTGTCTCTGCCCAGGTGGCCAGCCAAAGGAATATCATGTGCCAGGTGCAACAATTTCTCTCTGTAGTCCTTAGGAACTACTAGCTGTTCTATAGATTCTCCTGTATTGGGATTAGTACATACCCTATACAACACACCCTTATGCATTTTAAACTGAGGCCCCTGTTCAGTATTCTTCCCCATCTGTTTAAACAAATCATATAACGTGGTATCACATTTTTGTTGTACCCCAAACATATTTCCCTTTTCATCAAACAGTAAGTCCTTATGCAAGTCCTTTTGACCCAAAGTCCACTGAGTTTTTTCTAATCTTCTCTCTCTTTTAGACTTCTGATCTTTTCCTGGTAACCCACAGAGTTCTGAGTCAAAAGGGAACAGTTGTGACCATTGTTTTTCTTGCTTGCTTTGTGCTCTAGTGGTTATGGCACTGAAATCATATAAATGTGTAACAAATATCTTAAAGTCTGGATGATCATGACCAATCACTACAGGCACAGGAAGACATGGGACCACACCCACATTCATCTGTCACTCAATCCCCTTGACAGTCATTTTAATGTTGGACAGAGGGTAATAATGAGTGTCACCATGCACACATGTTACACCAGCTTTGTACCCATTGGTGGTTACTTTGCCCTGCACATCAGTTCTAACCAGGGTCTGTTTGCTTCCAGAGTCAATTAGGCCATCCACTACTTCCTGACCAATAGTTACTGGGAGAAGAAACTGCCCCAGTTAGCTAAAGACAGTTGTGTGGGAACAGGTCTTTTTTTAGGGCAGAAATGTGCAATGTGTCCTTTGCCCTGACATTCTCTACAAATTATATCAGGATTGTATGGCTTTCTTGATGTACTGGTCTGATTACCCCCCGATACAGTTCTAGAAGCAGTAGAAGAGTTTGTATTGTATCTTATTGTGCTGGTGGTCCCAGTACCCATGCCAGCAAATCCCCATTGTCGATTTGGCCGGGCTGCAATGTAGTCTTCAGCAAGGGAGATGGCTTTTTCTGATGTCTCCGGTCGGTGTTCCTTTACCCAGGTTTGCACATCCCCAGGCAACACCTTTATGAACTGTTCTAAAATAATCATTTCTATTATCTGGTCAGGTCTCTTAAGTCCAGGCTATAACCATTTATGACAGAGTTCTTTCAGTCTTACATATGCTTCCCTTGGGTTGTCTGATGTATGGTATTTGAAGGTTCGGAACATTTGCCTGTAGGTCTCCGGGCTTATGTCATACCGGCGCAGTATCTCCTGTCATACTGCATCATAGTTGTTGGCCTGTAGACTGTCCATGTGACTGTAGGTGAGCTGTGCTTTACCAGTCAGATAGGGTGCAAGGCGAATGACCCACTGCTCTCTCGGCCACCCACATGCTTGCGCCAACCTTTCGAACGTCGTTAGATAAGATTCAGTATCATCTGACTCACCCAACTTCATCAGCTTGATGTCTTTAGGGAGGTCAGATGACATAGAAGAAGGTCAGGATCCCATGGCCTGAATTGCTGTCAAGGTTAATTCATGTTTCTTATCCATTTCCACCTGTTTGATGCACAGCCACCGCAGCAATTCTCGAATGTCATCAGGTGGAACATCTTCAAGGGGTTTCTGTACCAGAGTCACATCTTCAGGGGGTTCCTCTACCAGAGTCACATCTTCAGAAGGTTCTCCAGTCACCCCTTCTTCTTCCTTAGCTTCTGTCTTTGCCGTAAACGTTTTTTGTCACACATCTGGTAGGCCAGTCAGGAGCGGCTCTCCCAGTTTCTCTGCCATGGTGTGGGTGAGAACACCTCTGTGCTGCTCAAACTGCTCCACAGCTGCTGGTTGCCACCTTCAGCATCCACCTGGGCAGAAAGCACTACTCTACTCCAGCAAACTCTAAGCCAATCCCACTCTGACACCAGTGTCGGAGGGAAGTGGTCAAGGATGGACGCAGAGTCAAAAGGTATCAGGTTGGACCAAGCAATTGCTAGGCAAATTTATTTTAAGCCAGCATGATAAGCAAAGCAAATAAACAAAAGGCGAACTGAATATGACAAAAATAAACAGAAGCAAAACAAAAAGAATATATCAATATACACTTCTCTAGAAATGGCTAGAGCATAACAGCAGGTCAGTGTATTACCAACCTCTCCACTCACTATCTATCTGAGGAGATGCATAAAAGCTGCTCCTTTTATCTCAGTGGGGGTTAGGTGATTTACTTGAAGCTCCGCCCACATACTTGCAAAATCCTTAATTTTAAAACTAACCATTATTTTCACATTTTAAACACAGGACAGCTTCAATTCAGCATAAGACTATGTAATATAGCTTTTACTATCAATAAATATGCTTTATTTCTTTTATTGTAATGCTGTTCCTGGTAGCAGACCCCTCCCCTGAATGACCTAAGGTAGAAGTATGGAGAAGAGAGGGCTGGCTGACTCCTAAGGATTCATTCATAATGATCCCTGCAAGGAGAAAACTCCTTCTAGAAGATTCCCCCTGCTTATACTAACATTGGAATTTTATACATTCTTTGAACCAAAAGCTAAAGTTATCTAGAATTCTATACATTTAAGAACAGAAGTTTCCTTTTATATTTACAAACATGCTGCAGCACAGGGAAACACAGAGCTCTTATTGCAGAAACATTGTGTTGCTTTTGTATGGCCATTATCATTCTTACTTTATTCAACTATAATACTTATGGAGATTCTGCAGAAAACAAACATTAAAACCATGTTTTCTAGAATTCATTTCACCGGGTAACTAACAGAGAGAACTTCATATCATTCAGTGTTATGCTTGGATGCCTAAGCCTGAAGAAAACAAACAGAAAACTGTGTTTGTTTCGGTTTAAGTTTAAAATACAGCTTCTACCGAGGCAAATTCAACAGTTTAACAAATACCTCCACATGGAGGTCTCTTTGGACATTTCACAAGGGAAAAAAGGAAAAGGGGTTTCACCTCACAAGTGCGGGGGGGGGGTTCACTTCTTGGCAGCTTTAAACTGCTGCTTTACTAAGTACACTGTGTGCAGGTTTCTAAATGAGGCTAACAGGGCAAATGCCCATTCAGCTAAAATCTTTGTGCAGAATGCACTGTGTATAGAAATTCTAGCACTGTCAAAGTGCCATAATGTTGCAATAATGGGACACAAGTGAAGATATATTAGCTACATTAGCTACCTGGGGGGGACATGAAGACATTTTTCTTCCTGAAACCATAAAGAATCACAGGAATAGTACAAAGAGCTTTCCCATGTGGCCTGTCTGGGAAAGGGGAAATAAAGCAAAGCCAATAGAGACAGGATGGATACAGAAGGTGCTGCTGCAGCAGACTTGAAGCAGGAGAAAGAGAAGAAGGTTCCAGAAATACAAATGGTCTTACGGCACCCTGTGACACAGGCCAACCAGTTTTCTCCTTTTTCTTCCTACCTTATGCCACATGTGTGAGCATGCCACAGTTGGCATGGGGATGCACAATGGTGCATGGTCATCCATGCTGTCTAGGGCTCCCCAACACATCACCATCAGAAACTGCTGCTAGGGCAAAACATTTCAATGCCCCCCACCCCGAGGCGAGCATTCACATCAACGATCTGAGTCCTCCCTGCCAGCCTGTATTCCTGACATCCCAGCCATCTGCATGCCAGAGCAGCTCCCCACCTCCCAGGGCCATGCAGTTGACATGGGTCGCTCAGATTTTAACCGAATACCCTTCCCTGGAGTACTCTCTGCACTACACACAAATGGGGCCAAGTTGGCACTTGTACATTCAAATGATCCCGTGTCACTTGTTTCAATCACAATTATTCTTTTATTATGCTTTGACTGTGCTCCTCCCTCAAGAAATTTTTTACTCTTGCATTTACTGCTATATCGTACTTTGAAATTTGCCTGTTCAGTGCTTGCACTGTCTGTTTCTAGGTTTCCAGCACATTCTCTGACAGTTTGCAATGTTCCACTCGTCAATGTGGAACATTTGGGGGGGACTGACATCATCTAATGTCCAGGAAACAGTGAAACAAAAAATTATAATGAGTAAATAATGTTAATCTTAGACACATTTGCATCTGAGACACACCTGCCAGCATTACAAAGGTAATAAAGAAACCTTTTAAGGAAAAACATGTTACAGAGGGCTGACAATATAGCTTAGAGGTTATAGTAATGAGCTGTGAACAAGCTTGGTACATCTAGCAGACCAGACCTGGGTTTGAATCTCACAACCTCCACTTGCATACTGTGTGACTCTGAGCAAGGCACTTAACTACCCAGTGCTCTCAGGTTGCCCCTGAAAACAGGCACGTGTGCCTAGTGGGCCTTACCTGGCTACCAAAGACTTAAATAAATAAAAAAAACTTTACTCTTCACTTGATCGCTTCCTATTACCTTTCAAAGGATGCAGTTGTCACTTGGAGACAAAGTCAATCCATGCCTCTTTATACTGAACATGTTAATTTTGCAGTCACAGGCAACTCAACAACCACGGTCCCATCCTCCCGTGTGATAAACTGATGTGTTACTTTAAAAGGCTCCAGAAATAAATGTAATGAATTGGATTTACAGAAAGGGGTCTTATTTTTGATGTTCTCCTTAGAGATTTCTTTACATAATAATTACTGCAGAGAATTGAGTTCTGAAGACCAGATATATGGTCTGTGAGTAATGTTTCCTTAAGTGATTACTATATCTTAAAAAGGATTTTTTTAAGTAACTTGTCTTTGTCTGCAGTTTAAAAGTAGCTGACCAATGCCACTGGCAGATGCATTTCCTTTTTTATTACATAGTGTACTGTTAGTTATTAGTAAGTAGTTCGTTCTTCTTCCACCCTTTAGTTCTGTACCACTGTTTCTTATCCAATGGCCACTTGGGACTGTGTGCTACTCTTTCCTTATTTGCTTCGGGAAAAACCTTTTAATAGGAAGAGTAGGACGCAATCATCTCAATATAGCTTTCTAATACTTGGAAATGCTAAACTCATATTGGCGTGCAATATTCCTGTGCACAGCGAATCTGTAATGGTACTAGCCAGCTCTTGTTAAAACATCTCTTAAATATTGTATTTTATTCCTCAGTCTGCAGTGTTGTGTCCTCTGACATCTGGATCTGAGGTGTCATTCCCAGCCCAGTCAGAGAATTCTCACCTATGTAAATTGTATTTGCCCACACGGCACCATGGTGTCATGCCATCACAGCAGTGATAAATACATGGCTACAATGGAGTCTTCCATTTCAGACCTAGGGCATAAGAAGACTTCTTGTTTTAGATCTGTGATGTGGAATACTCTAAGTTTGAAACTGCCCAGCAGATGCCAAACAGCTGGCAGATCTGTATAAAATGCATTGGTTCTTTACACTTGCCCTTTGGATCCTCAGGCTTACACTGTGGGAGATAGTGATAGTCCTGAAATTATGCACAATGGTGCCTTCACAGTTTCACAGCTTTTTCTAGCTTTAGTCTCATCCTCTAATAACTTGCTGATACTCTCCCCCTCACTTTGGTTGTCATCCTCTCTTGCCTACCCAGAACTGGCCCTAGCTATTCCTGGGCCCTGCACAAACCTCCTTGCTGCAGCCCCATATCAAAAATCAGAGAGCAGCCCCCAAGAAACATCTTTATTCCTACCATGGCCTCCCTATATCTTCATTTTCAGCTAGTGTTGTGTAATTTTTGCACTTTCCCTAAATTTAAATGTAATCTCTAAGCAATGATGAGATGCACACATCAACAATAAATTCTGGAGAAATTTGGGCAAAGAAACAGGGGACTAAAAGGAAAAGAGGCCAGCTGACGCCTTCTGGGGGGGCCCTCTGCTCTTGAGGCCCTGTGTGAAGGCACAGTTCACACCATGCCAAGGCCAGCTCTGTGTCTACCTACTGCACCTGCAGCTTGAGCTGATTTTTGAGCTTCGTGCAGACCATAATGAGTTCTGTTCATCTGAGGTGAGCCCAGTTTTCCCTCTGGTTATAATTTGAAGTTAATAATGTTATGCTCTGTGACCCTTTATGTTGGTGTAAGCATGTCACAGACACTCCACACATGCTACTTACTGTAGCATATCCTAGATGTGGTCATTGCCAGGGACTAGAGATGGGAGAACTATGAAAGGTTCTGAGGTTCTAAAATGTTCTGATAAGCCATAAAAGTTCTAATAGTAATCCAAGCCTTATCAGAACTTTCAGAACCTTTTTTGTTGAAAGCACAAAACTTGTTTTAACCTTTATTGTCTGCCCTTAAGCTGTTGTTAGTGAAGGAAAAGGAATCTAAAACAACTTAAAGTAGTACTTCACTATTTCCAGCCTCCTTTAGGGTCTTCCTACCACCACCACCACCAGTCTTTTATCTAGATGAAGACCTGCTGAGGTGTATATTAAGCTCCAAAATTAATGTTTAGAAATGATCAGAACTTTATCCGAACCTGGAAAAAAGTTCTGATAAGGTTCTGTCACAGAAAATGGCATTGCTTCTGGGAGGTTCTGACCTTGTCTAAATTGATTCTTCCTTTCCTACCAAGGATTACTTATCACAGTTTTCACCAGGTAGGCATGCTGAGCTGAGAACAGCTATATTTCCAGATGCTGCTTTATGGTAGGGCTACAGGGGAATCAATGATATACAATAGAAGTGATTCAACTGCGTGCAAATGAAAGGAACACAGAGACCAAAAGCAAAATGTTGGTTGGTTTCTATTTTTATATATCACCTTTCTTTGGTTCAGAGCACTTTCACATAACAGAGCAGTAACAGCATTTCAAACAGGAAAAACAAGAAGCTAAAAATACGTTATGACTTAATACAGCTAGGAAGTATTTATTCATATAAAAGCTTTTTCAACTTAATCTTAAAAATGTTCTGAGGTCCAAACTTTGGACATTATTAGGGAGAAAGTTCAGAAAGTCCAGGCCTGTCCCTTAAATGATTGATCGGCAGTCCTGTGCTTGAAAGGTGGTACCTTTAATATACCCTAGCACATAGATCCCAACCTTCTGCCAGCAGTATGACAAAGGTATCAGTGGCCCCGTTCAATCTTATAATCGATGTGCAACTTTACAGGTAGCCAGCAGAGAGCCTGAAGTAATGGAGTTATGTGTTGTGTCTTCCATACAGAAGGCTCCCTGCTGCATTCTGGACAAGCTGCAGGTGACACTATTGACCATAAGACAAGCCTTTATGGTGTGCATTATATAAACCAAGCCTAGAGGAGACAAAGGCCCGCACAAGGGTGTAGAGGTCACCAGTATTAAGGAAGGGATAGAGTCTAGTAATAATTTAAATGATAAAAACAGCCCCCTAAAACAGCAATGTGTATAGTGTACAGACATAACAGTGCTCTCAGTAACAGAAGACCTCATTACAATAAGCAAGGAGCAAACCAGCAAGGATGTAGAATGGGTGCAGTTATAAGCAGCAAGCAAAAAATACATTTAAATTACTAAGGCAGAGTGCTTATGGCTAAGGCAATGACTTGGGGAGGCACAAAACCCTGCAAGGGGTGAGGAGGAAGGGGGAGACAAGGAAAAATGGGATAGAAGGGACAGCAGTCCAGGAGGTGGAGTTGAACCTGAGGGAGTATGAAACTCACTCCTTTCAGGATTGGGGCAGCCATGAATGCTAGAAGTTTGGGTTGGGCAGATGGCCAGATTCAAGCACTGGGGCGATGGAGAGCGCAAGCATTTTTGAAGTACGTGCGCCCACATTTACAATAACAGCCTTTGTTTCTTCCAGGGTCCCTGAAGACAGTGGTTTGATCTGGATCTGGGGTCAGGCCTTCATCCAGCAAGCAACAGCAAGAGTGGTGGCTGGGGCAGGTAGGCAGCCCTGTAGGAAGGATCATCCGAGGATCTGCATCCGATGGCTCGGGTCAGAGTACATGTGCTGGAATGAGTTGCTCCCCCTGTTGAGGGAGGAAGGGCAGACCAAGCGTATCCCAGAGATTTCGGTGATGCATGTTGGAGGGGAAGATTTGGGAAGTTGGAAGATGGTGGACTTGCTGTTGGTGATGAAGGAGGATTTCCGGACCATTAGGGAGGGACAGCCAGATGCCTTGCTCATCTGTTACCAGCTGATCCAGAGGTCTAGCTGGCCGAATGGGAAGGGGGTGACTCCTCTCAACAGGGCCTGCATTAAGATCAACAGGGAGAGGAGGAAGGTCATGCTGGCATTAGGGGGGACTGTGATAAAATATAGTCAGATACAGGCCTCTGGTCAAATCATGGTAGCTGAGATGGGACGGTTATTGGAGAGGGGATTAGACATCTGGTTAGAAGAATTGGAGTGGGTCTTGGAGGAAGTGGTACAGTAGTTGGCTTGGGGGGGTCAGATGTTATCTGTGCTGTGGTGTCTCGGGAGGATCACTATAACGTGGAAGGGTGGTTGGGGGTGGTGGTGGCGAGTTGAATTCTTCTGAAGGGCTTGCGACCCCCCCCTCTGGTTGGTGTGGGGAGGGGTCATGGTCCGTCTCCATGAGGTACAGCTATACTGCAAGGCTAACGGCACCTGACTGGGGCAGCTGAGCAGGCTTGGCCCTTATGACCATGGGAAGTGATCCCCCCGGCTGCGCATGCTGCTCTCAATTTGGATTGTTAATCAATAAATGCATGGCTGCAGCCATTTCCTCCAAGACATGAGTCTGTGTTTTCTTTCTGGGGAAAGGGGATATGGATGGATACCAGATAATACAGAGGCTGCAACAGATGGCAGCAGCCTTATTTTGTCTAGGGTCATCCTCCCCTGGACCCAGGAAAGAGGAGGGAGGGGGAAGATAGAGGTGGTCCCGAGGGGACTAGGTAGGGTCCAATGATTGGAGAAGGGACCACCAAAGCCGCCCTCTTGGGAGGCGGGTCACATCCTGTGTGGGGGAAGGGGAAAGAGGAATTTCTTGGACTGTAGCCAGCAGTTCCTCCTCTTTCTCCTTTCACTCTGCTAGGATCACCCACCCACCTACCCTCATAAAAGCAGGGTAGTGTGGCCAGGCAGTTAATGCCCCTCTTTTGACCTAATATGGATGACTGATCTAGGGGTCAGGGAGTAGATGTTCCCATTTTTTACCTATAAAAGGATTTTCCTAGTTTTTCACCTCCTCCAAAAGAGGTTAAACAAAGGCAGATGTGGGAGAATATTAAATAGGCTAGACCAAATAGTCAGGATAAGGGTGATATGTCAAGCTGTCGCAGTCATGATTTGGTGTCTCAGGACGATCACTATGAGACAGAAGGGTGGTTGGGGGCAGTGACGAGCCAAATTCTTCTGAAGGGCTCATGACACCCCCCTTCTGGTCGACATGGAGGCAGAAACCGTGTACCCTGACCCGTGGGAGGAGTCATGGTCTGCCTCCAGCAGGTACAGCTATATTGCAAGGCTAATGGCACCTGATGGGGCGGCTGAGCAACCTTGGCCATTATGACCACAGGCAGTGATCCTCCCGGGTGCACATGCTGCTCTCAGTTTGGATTGTTAATCAATAAATGTATGGCTGTGGCCATTTCCTCCAAGACATGTGTCTATCTTTTCTTTCTAGGGAAAGGGGGGTATGGATGGATACCAGATAATGTGTTCTCTTTCAATTACTATATGTTCAGTTACTACCCTCTTTGCAAAAACTGTTAGGCCGCTATCTTATTTTAATGCACTTATTTCCTTAATGCCCTTTCTAGTTCTAAAGTTGGCACTATGGAATGTGAATATTCTGCAGCTATACAGCTATACTACTACATCACTATGCTTTCAGACCCTGGTCCCCCCTCGTATAACCAGAATCTGGAGGGCTAGCAATGCTACAGAAATCACTGCCACTGTGAGAGGCTCAGAAGAAAATTCTGCCATAGAAGTACATGCACATGATCTCATTACTCAGAGAGATTCTTTTAATGCTGTGTTCAGAGGGCAATAAATGAAAGTGTCCAACTGCTTATTGTAAACATGATTATTTCAGCTCTAGTCTCACAGCCTCACTTCTGAGGCTTTCCACTCTCACTGAGAGGTGTTTGACAGACTCAGTCCATCTGGCTAAAGGAAACTAATGTGGTGTGATGTGACCCCTCCTTTTTTATATCTGTTATTCTTTGTCATTTTATCCACACAATATACAGTTCAACTTTAATATTCTCACAAGTGATGATTAGTGCACTGATAAAATAAAAAGCTCCCCAAAATGCAATGCAGATAGGGAGATTCAAACAGAACTAAGGCTCTTTATTTTATTTTATTCTTATTCTTTGGTAACTAGGTAAAGCCCAGTAGGCACTACAGCCTGTTTTCAGGGGCATCCCAGTGGCACTGTGGAGGTTAAGTGACTTGCAAAGTGTCATACAGTATGCAAGTTGAGGTTATGGGAATCAAACCTAGGTCTGCTAGAAGTGCTAAGCCTCATTCACAGCTCATTACTCTAAACTCTGTGCTATAATGTCAGCCCCAAACAAACTTTTGTCTAAGCATGATTGTAGACACTAATTAAATGACAGCAGTACTAACATGTTAAGAGCCTTTCCATCCTGCAGTAATGAATCAGGACAGGCACCGTGATCATTGAAAAATGAAAGCCCAATAAACGTACTCTTACTGAAGGATTACCGAAGCAGTTGTAAATTGATAAATAGTACAGGGATGACTAATATGTTTAAAAATCTTTTTGATATCTCCATTCTGTATCAACCAATTATCATAACTTGATTGTAAAGTACAAACTTTTAAAATACAGTACATATTCATCAAAACGGTCCCGAATTTGATTTTATGCATATTACGATAAGAAACAGTGTGCCAGTAAATAGGTACAACAATATTAATTAAGAAATGAGACACATCATGAATTAAAGTAAAAACCAAATAAGTCTGCACTGTGATGCCTAGATACTATTAAATTGTATTCTTGAATATTTACATTCAAATCAAAAAGAAACTAGGTTAAACAATTAGTGAGAGAGTGGTCAACTGATTTGAAAATAATTGCTCTAGCCAGAGTCCGAGGAATCTCAGCTGTGTAGTATTCTAAGGTAAAACAAAACAAGGAACTTGAAAAAAGACTTGTTATTGGGTACAGTATACATCAGAAATGGGTTCGTCTTTATGAACAAAACTTTTAACTTGCCAGTTCTTTCTCAATGCTATCAACAGACACCAACAGTTCCTTTTCAGAGACTGAGGATGAGAAATCCTCTTGTTGCTCATCAAAATGTGTTCTGATGAATGCAGTCTGTTAATCCAGATCAAAAAAGATAACGGCAGTACCTTTAAATATGATTGTGGTAGATGAACCCCCCCCCCCCCCCGGTGTTCCCCCTCCCTATGTCATGTTTGTTTTGTGTCTCCTTGTAGAAATCTGTTGCGCAACAGTAATCATTTTATTTCCTTTCTTGTGTCTGTAATCCCGTGCGTTTGTGTCCCTGTGTGAATTCTCTGTGGTCCTTGGTTACGCGGTCAGACTGGCCCCCTGCTGCGTAACACTTGTTATATCTTTGTTTTGTCCTTGGGATATTTGGTGTTAAGAGAACCCCCCCCCCTTATGTTTTAGAATGATTTTCATGAAGGCACCAGATAGGGTGTCTGTTCAAGTTAAGATTGAAAGAAAGGTACAAACCACATGGTAGCTCTTAACGCCCGACGGCTAAAATACCAAAAGAGAAAGCCGACGGCAATACTGTGTGAGCAGAAGAGACTGCATCTGAAAGACAATTAAAGTCAAGCAATCTAGTAAGGTAAATGCCCGACGGCATGTTAAGTACACAGTCAAGGGTCTTTCAAGTACAATTTAAACACACATAAGGAAAATAAACATTATTTCTAAGCATCTGTATGCCTCTGAAGATGTATATCTTTGTTTACATTATTTTCCCAATGGTACAAAGGGGTATCAAACTGTTTCCCTCTTATTTTACAGCTTCCCTATTTCTTAAAGTTTCTAAGACAGTTTGTATTTAGGGAACCAAATGTTTCCCTCTGCTTTACTAAACAACTTGGAGATGTATTTCTATAAACAGTTTAAAAACAGACCTGTGAGTTCTGTGATCTTCCAGAGCCAATCACTAAGGTGGTTCTTGTACGCAGTGCCTTCTCCTATGGGAGTGAGCAGCACCTTGCTGCTTTCTTTTGGAGAAAGTGGGTGTCCTGACTAGAACTGGGGAGGAGTTCATGTTAAGTTAGCCCACTTCTTAGTAATATGAACTGTATTAAGTGATATCCTGGTTCTATTTTCACTTACAGAGCATATTCATGGATTAAACTTAAAGATGTATTGCCTAAATCCACATATTGTTCTTTGTAAGCCTGAACATAATGTATTTTTAAAATAATTATTAATAGGGGAGTGGTTTTCATTCTGGGCTGAATCTCCCCCTATAAATGAAGCCTAACTCAGCTTGAAGTTAGATCTCGCTTTAGGAGAGTCAGTGAAAGGACCTCCTGCTCTCTGGTGATTTGCACAAAATAAGGTACTCTTGCTAGAGCTTTGGCAGAGTAATTGTGCTACCTTCATTTCATTTTTTGGTTTGTTTTTAATTTATATTTTGAAGTACGCTGAAGTAAGTTTTTTCTTTAATAAATGTTGGTTATTTTGTTTTTGTTCCATAATAAAAGTCATACCAAACAAGGTATGTTGTACCATTTATGTTGACTCTTGTGTGACCTGTTATTTCAACCCACCATATTTGGTACCAGAAGTGGGGTTGAAGGGTGATTCCACAAAGCAAGAGGTGGACTCCCAAAGATACTGCACTTAGTATCCAGGTCAGATACAGGTGTCAACAGGTACATGGCTCGTAAGGCGGAGGAGTGAAGTACCCTCCCGGGAGTTTTGACAAGAACCCAGACTGCTGCTGTTGGAGAACCTTTACTTGAAGGATTACCTGCTGCCACACGACCTAAAGTCAAACCTGATGTACAGATGATAGCAGGGCAGGTATATCGGAACCAGCTATGGAGCCACCTGAAACCCCTCCAGAGGATCTCCAGGATCTACTGCGTTGGCTTGCTATAAGACAGCTGGAGATGGAACGTCTGCGAGAAGCCGATCTAAGGGAGCGGGAGGAAACATAGAAACATAGAAGTTGACGGCAGATAAGGACCGCAAGGCCCATCCAGTCTGCCCATTTCTTCTTCTACCTTATAAATGTGCCATCGGCCTTTGCTCTGTCAGTGACCTATCTATTCATAGTCATTTGTATTGCTCCCTTATGCCTATCCCATGCCTGTTTGAAGCCCTGCACTGTATTCATAGCCACCACTTCTTGTGGTAAGCTATTCCATGCATCTACCACCCTTTCTGTGAAAAAGAATTTCCTCACATTCCCCCTTAATCGGCCTCCCTCTAATCTCATGCTGTGTCCTCTTGTCCTGCTATTTTTCTTATATTTAAACATGTTAGACTCTTTCACCTTGTTTATGCCCTTAAGGTGTTTAAATGTCTCGATCATATCACCTCTCCCTCCTTTGCTCAAGGGTATACATATTGAGCTCCGTTAATCTGTCCTCATATGTCTTCTGATGCAGTCCCTGCACCATTTTGGTTGCCCTTCTCTGGACTGCCTCAATTTGGTTAATGTCCTTGTGAAGGTGTGGCCTCCAATACTCGCAGTACTCAGATGGGGCCTAACCAATGTCTTGTACAGAGGATTATTACCTCCCTCTTGATACCCTACTAATACACCCTAACACCCCTAGCCTTACCTACTGCTTTAGAGGTCTGCTTGGATGATTTTAGGTCATCAGTGATGATGATGCCCAAGTCTCTTTCTTCCTTTGTGACTGCTAGCAACTCCCCTCCCAGCCTATAAGTGGCTTCAGGGTTTCTCTTCCCTATGTGCATGATTTTGCACTTCTTTGCATTAAATCCCAGTTGCCACTCTTCTGACCATTTTGCTAGTTTATCCAGATCTCTTCTCATTCTGCCCACCCCATCTGGATCATCTACTCTGTTGCAGATCTTGGTGTCATCTGCAAACAGACAAGCCTTACCCTCTAGTCCATCTGCGAGGTCACTAATGAAGATGTTGAATAGGACTGGCCCCAGGACTGATCCCTGAGGTACCCCACTTGTGACTTGCATCTCTTCTGACTGTATACCATTTACCACCACTCTCTGTTTTCTGCCAGTCAACCAATTTGCCACCCAGTTGACCAACTTCTGACCCACCCCGAGCCTACCTAGCTTATTTATCAATCTTCTATGTGGAACAGTGTCAAAAGCTTTGCTGAAGTCAAGGTAGGCGACATCAACTGCTCCCCCTTGGTCCACCACTCTGGTTACCCAGTCAAAGAAATCTACGAGATTAGTTTGACGGGACCTTCCTTTTGTAAACCTATGCTGTCTTGGATCCTGTGCCCCAAGGAAAGATGAGGAAAGAGGACAACAAGATCAGAGGTGGGCAGACACAATACAAGCCTTACAACATATTGGGACTGGGTCAGAAACTGCCCAACCAAATCCTAGAGACATAAAGTTAACTAAAATGACTCTTTCTGATGACATAGAGGCATACCTTATGACCTTTGAGCATGTAGAGCAAGCTTGTAATTGGCCTGCTACCCAGTGGGTGGTAAGACTGGCACCTTACCTATCAGGTAAGGCCCAATTAGCATATACCAGTATGGATGCCCACATTGCTAATGATTATGCCTCTGTAAAGAAGGAGATCTTAAAGAGAAATGACATTAATCCAGAAACGTATCGGCAAAGGTTTCGTTCCTTAAAACATTTACATCGTGTGCCACCTCAAGAGACTTATACTAGACTGAATGATTTTTGTTATAAGTGGTTACAACCAGAAGGAAAGACTGTACCAGCCATTATTGAACTGTTTGTATTAGAGCAGTTTATCCAGGTTATGCCCGTGGATGTTCAGCTATGGATAAGGGAACATCACCCTGATACTGCAGAAGCCTCCATCACTCTTGCTGAAGATTTCTTGACTGCACGACAGCCAGTCCAAAAGGGGTATAGAAGAACAGAAAGTGCTATTCCTATGACCTCAACTACTGCGGTAAGAGCCTCAACTGTTTCCACTGGGCCTAGTAAAACTAAGGGGGATGGAAGGGAGATGATATTGAAAAAAACTGACTCTTCCATAGAATGTCACTATTGCCATGGATTAGGCCATATTGCCCGTTTTTGCCCCAAGAAAAAATCTGCTTATCTAGCATCAATGAATATGGGAAATTTCTTTGTACAGACTATAGTAAATGGGACTCAGATAGAAGGATTGGTAGACTCAGGAAGCCGTCAAAGCTTGATTCGGGTTGATTTGTTAAAAGACAATTTATTGAGTTCTAAGGTCACTGGTGTCATATGTATTCATGGCGACATCCATCAGTACCCAACAGCACGGGCACAGATATATGTGAATGGCCAATCATACAACATGACTTTAGGAGCTGTACCTACTCTTCCAGTGCCTTTAATAATTAGCCAAGATTTTACCGCATTCAAGGACCTTATAACAACATGTGACATTAATAAGGACATAACCTTGCCGGCTGTGACTACACAAGCTCAGGCTCAGCAATTGTCACCAGACTCTGTGTTTTCCTTTGATGACTCTTTGTTTGAAGAAGTAAACAAAGGTCGAAAAAGAAAGACTGAAAGAAAGCAGGCACAAAAAGACTGGAAATATAAGAATGCTGATGTTAATGATGTAATGCCTCAGTATGATATAATAAAGGAATAATGCATGACAGGGTGTGTGTCGTGCTGGGATAACATCACGCCTGGTGTGATTAGGCATGAGGCTGCAGGCCGAGTGTGATTAATCACCCCAGAAGTGACGTTATCCCAGCATGACACACACCCTGGAGTGCATTATTCCTATTATACAATGGCTTAATTGTAAAACAAAGAAACAAAAGATAAAAAATATATTAAAGTAGATTTTTTTTGTCATTTTTGTAATGGGTAGGATTACATTATGCAAAAATAGTGCAGTTCTCTTGTTTAGTCAGTAGGTGGAGTTGTCCTGTTTTGTTGTGGCTTTGTGCTCCTGTTAGCAATCTTGCTACTGCTGTCTTTTTTATGAATAAGGGTTCCATATTAGCATAGCTCATTGGGAGGTTACCTTTTTTTTGTATAATTCCTGCAGTCGCTATGTATTAGTAGCTGCAGCCCCCCACACACACTCAGTTATTATGCACTCGCCTATGCCTTCAGGAGGATTGCTGTACTAAGGTAGGGACAGGCTGTAATATTGTTTTGGGTATTTTGGGATGGTGAAGTTCTTGTTTTAAGGAGAACAGGAGGAAAGTGTTTTGTTGAAGCGAGTGAGTGGGAGCCGCGCGCTGACTGTTTGAAAGCATGGTTTCTCATTCTCTCACTTAGCGCTGGTTCTGTATATCGGTCCCGATGTCCTGTTTTTAAAAACTGAAAAACAGGAGATTTTGATGCTTGTGTTTATTGTGTTATTTGTGATGGCTGTGGTTGTTTCTTTGTGCCATTTGTTGTGGGGTGATGGTAGGTGTTATGGCGGGTTTCCGGTTTTGCGATGACAACGGTAGCTGGCAAAGTGGAGACCAGGAAAGCTGCTCGTAGGCAGCGGAGCAATGTTTTTCTTAAACTGACATGTGGTCATCAATGTGCTGGCACTAGAGCCGTGATGTTATGCCAGGATAACATCACGGCTCCAGTGCCAGACTGACCAATGGGGATGCAACATTTGTTCTTGCCATTGTATAATTGATATTAAAGCAGATCAACAGAGTGATATCACACTTAACCCCTTTTTCTTACAGCTAGACAAACAAACATCTTCTGCTTCCCCACAGATTATACAACAAAAAGGGATTTTGTATAGAGTGTGTACAAATCCTAATACACAAGAATTAGTAGAACAGATGTTGGTACCACAAAAGTATAGAAAAGACCTACTGTACTTAGCCCATGACATTCCTAGTGCTGGTCATGCGGGGCGAGACAGAACATCTGCTAGACTCTTACAACAATTCTTTTGGCCTGGTTTACAGGAAGACGTTGCTGAGTACTGCAGACAGTGTCCCTCCTGTCAACGGGTCAGCCAAGTCACATGCAAGGATAGAGATCCTTTAATACCTTTGCCTGTAGTATCACAACCTTTTGAAAGAATAGCCATGGATGTGATTGGCCCACTGATAAAAAGTAATAAAGGTAACCGATATATTCTTGTATTATGTGACTACGCAACTAAATACCCCAAAGCGTTTCCCCTGAGAACAGTGACAGCCTCAAAAATAGCTGACAAGGTGGTGGAATTTTGTAGTAGGATGGGCATCCCCAAAGAGATCCTGACAGATCGTGGAACTAATTTTACTGCTGCCTTGTTGTCTGAACTCTATAAAGCCTTAGGGATCACTACATTAAGAACTACCCCATACCACCCACAAACTGATGGACTTACAGAACGGTTTAATCAAACCCTAAAAAAGAATGATTAGAAAGTTTGTGGATGAGGAAGGGAAAAACTGGGACCAGTATTTACCACTGTTCTTGTTTGCTTATCGAGAGGTTCCCCAAGCTTCTACAGGATTTTCTCCCTTCAATCTATTATATGGAAGAAATCCTAGAGGGCCCCTTGATATTGTTTAAGAAACATGGGAGGGAGAAACAAAAAGTAAAATACACAAATATTCTGAATTATTTGGTTAATTTGAGGAAACGGTTAGCTCGATATATAGAAGATGCACATGAACACAACATAGAAGCACAAAAGAAACAAAAGTTTTATTATGATAACAAATCACAAGAAAAGAAATTCCATTCAGGTGACAAGGTACTATTATTGTTACCATCTAATGATAACAAACTGTTAATGAAATGGCAGGGACCCTACACTATTGTCTCTCAGACTGGTCCTGTTACCTACCAAGTTAAAATACGTGGGAGACGGAAGTCCCACCCCATGTATCATGCTAATCTTTTTAAAAAAATGGCACGAAAAACCTGAATCTGACATAAAAACTAACTTTTATGTTATGCCTAATAGACCTGAGACAGAATTGGATATGGCCTACAAAAGACTTGAAACCCAAGAAAGTATAAATGATGTACAGATAAATCCTAATTTACCTAACAAACAACATACAGACTTAGTACAAGTCTTACAAACATTCACCAGACTTTTTACTACCGTCCCAGGTAAAGCTAATGATGTGGTACACACTATTACTACTGATTCTGCCCCTATAAGACAAAAAGGATACCGTCTGCCTGAAAAAAGTAGATCTGCTGTGGGAGAAGAAATTGAGAAATTGCTACATCTAAAAATAATTGAACCCTCCAAAAGTCCTTGGTCCTCCCCTATGGTGGTTGTACCAAAGAAGAAAGGGGGAATTCGCTTGTGTTTAGATTTCCGTAAACTAAATAAAGTTTCCCAGTTTGATAGTTACCCAATTCCCAGAGTGGATGACATCATGGATCACATTGGACAGGCAAAATATATTTTCACTCTTGATCTTACCAAAGACTATTGGCAAATTCCTTTGGAGGAGCATTCTAAAGAAAAGACCGCCTTCAGCACTCCAAAGGGGTTGTTTCAATTTGCCTATATGCCATTTGGTTTACATGGAGCTCCTGCTACCTTCCAAAGGTACATGGATAAATTACTAAATGAACATACTTCTTATTGCTCCGCTTATCTGGATGATGTGGTAATTTTTAGTCCCGATTGGTCATCCCATCTTACACACTTGACTAATATTCTATCCACTATCAAAAAGGCTGGTTTAACCATTCATCCTTCCAAGTGTAGATTAGCCATGACTGAGACCAGATATTTAGGTTTTATTTTAGGCAATGGCTTAGTAAGGCCTGAAATAGAGAAGGTCGAAGCAGTAGCTCAGTGCCCTATTCCCAAAACAAAAAAAACAATTAAGATCATTTTTAGGTCTGGCCGGATATTACAGGCATTTTATCCCCAATTTTGCCACTGTTGCAGGCCCATCAACAGACTTAACCCGAAAACAGGTCCCAACTGACATTCCTTGGTCTTCTGCTTGTGACGAAGCCTTTAGAACAATAAAAGCTATATTGTGTTCTGCCCCAATGCTACAATCTCCTGATTTTGACAAGCCATTTGTGCTACAGACTGATGCTTCTGAGACTGGATTAGGAGCTGTATTATGTCAGGATATCAGTGGAGAAGAACATCCTATCATATTCATTAGCCGTAAATTATACCCTAGAGAGCAAAAATATGCTACAATTTTAAAGGAATGTTTAGCGATCAAGTGGGCTATAGAAGCCTTAAAATATTATTTATGGGGGAACTCAATTTACTCTAGTAACAGACCACAACCCCTTATGCTGGCTTAATCAAATGAAAGATAAAAAATGCCCGCATATTACGTTGGTATTTGGCATTACAGCCCTACCATTTCGAGATTAAACATAGACCTGGTAGTAGGCATAAAAATGCTGATTTTCTTTCATGATATGGTGCTAACATTGATTGTAACCAGAATGGAACTCCTAGTGTTCAGACTAACCCCAGGGCAAATGATAAGTAATTATGAATAGTAATGAATTTTGTATATTGTATTGTGTACATTTGTTTCTAGGGTGCCCTGGGGTGAGACTTCTGTGAGGGTGGTTGGAAGTCTCATTCCCATTCCCCAGACCTTTCAATTGTGGGAATGTCTATTTCAAACCAATCAAGATATTCTGGTTTGTACTTAAAGAGGGGGAAATGTGGTAGATGAAACCCCCGGTGTTCCCCATGTCATGTTTGTTTTGTGTCTCCTTGTAGAAATCTGTTGCCCAACAGTAATTGTTTTATTTCCTTTCTTGTGTCTGTAATCCTGTGCGTTTGTGTCCCTGTGTGAATTCTCTGTGGTCCTTGGTTACGCGGTCAGACTGGCCCCCTGACGCGTAACACTTGTCGTATCTTTGTTTTGTCCTTGGGATATTTGGTGTTAAGAGAACCCCCCCTCCCCTCTTATGTTTTAGAATGATTTTCATGAAGGCACCAGATAGGGTGTCTGTTCTAGTTAAGATAGAGAGAAAGGTACAAACCGCATGGTAGCTCTTAACGCCCGATGGTTAAAATACCAAAAGGGAAAGCCGACGGCAATACTGTGTGAGCAGAAGAGACTGCATCTGAAAGACAATTAAAGTCAAGCAATCTAGTAAGGTAAATGCCCGACTGCATGTTAAGTACACAGTCAAGGGTCTTTCAAGTACAATTTAAACACATAAGGAAACTGAACATTATTTCTAAGCATCTGTATGCCTCTGAAGATGTATATCTTTGTTTACATTATTTTCCCAATGGTACAAAGGGGTATCAAACTGTTTCCCTCTTATTTTACAGCTTCCCCTATTTCTTAAAGTTTCTAAGACAGTTTGTATTTAGGGAACCAAATGTTTCCCTCTGCTTTACTAAACAACTTGGAGATGTATTTCTATAAACAGTTTAAAAACAGACCTGTGAGTTCTGTGATCTTCCAGAGCCAATCACTAAGGTGGTTCTTACGCAGTGCCTTCTCCTATGGGGAGTGAGCAGCACCTTGCTGCTTTCTTTATAGGGAGAAAGAGGGTGTCCTGACTAGAACTGGGGAGGAGTTCATGTTAAGTTAGCCCACTTCTTAGTAATATGAACTGTATTAAGTGATATCCTGGTTCTATTTTCACTTACAGAGCATATTCATGGATTAAACTTAAAGACGTATTGCCTAAATCCACATATTGTTCTTTGTAAGCCTGAACATAATGTATTTTTAAAATAATTATTAATAGAGGGGAGTGGTTTTCATTCTGGAGGCGGAATCTCCCCCCTATAAATGAAGCCTAGCTCCAGCTTGAAGTTAGATGCGCTTTAGGAGAGTCAGTGAAAGGACCTCCTGCTCTCTGGTGATTTGCACAAAATAAGGTACTCTTGCTAGAGCTTTGGCAGAGTAATTGTGCTACCTTCATTTCATGTTTTTGTTTGTTTTTAATTTATATTTCGAAGTACGCTGAAGTAAGCTGTTTCTGGAATAAATGTTGGTTATTTTGTTTTTGTTCCATAATAAAAGTCATACCAAACAAGGTATGTTGTACCATTTATGTTTACTCTTGTGTGACCTGTTATTTCAACCCACCACAATGATTTTTGCTTGGCTAGTGATAACAATGAGAGTGTATCGCCAGTCATGGTAACAGCCTCCATTCCGTTAAAGGGGACTATTTAAGCACTTTCGACACTACGAACATAAACTCTCTGTTCTTATGCACTCACACAACTGTGTTTGTCTATTTTATAAATGTGCTTACCTACAGTATTTATATTAAACAGGCATTTCTGTGAGTGGAATAAGTCATTCCAAGCTGTGAGTTACAGGATTTTAATGCATTTTCTTGGGCTGTAAGAATATTGAGCCCTTGGCTTCATATTCTTATGCTATTGAGCCATGCAACTGTATCAAAGTCCTTTAAACCATGGACACTTATTACTTATTCCTCACATATTTACCATCCACAGGAAATCCTTCCATATGTGGAAGGATGTTACCTTGCATATTCCTGTATACCTATACCCACTGCATGCCCATAATAACTTCCATATGCTCCCCATCTTTTCTAAGGTCTGTATGCAGCAAAGCCTAGTCCCTATCGTGTTTTGTTGCAGTTTGTATAATATAGCACTGTGATGTACTCTGTTCATCTTCTAATATATTCTGCAACAATCCATTCCAGGTGTCTGAGTGACTATCCACTACCTATAGCGTGATCTGGGCAAGGAGAGAGGACTGTATCCGTAAGTAATGGCAACTCGAAAATCTGTGACAGCAGCTGAAATGTATAAAATGTTTTGGGGTAGCAAAATTGAAAGGGACACATCAGACCCACCCTGTGCCATTGTCTGAAATGATGGTCTCTTCTGGAAAATATAAAATATGCTATCACGAAGAAATAATGTAAAGTACTGTTATCTTTTCTCTCTAAAACTCTAAAACCTTTGTCCAAGCTATAAATTTTATTTATGTTATGAAGTCCTTTATTGTCTGATATTGTCTAATGGGACTGTGACTTAAGCAATACTTATACAGTCTGGGCTATCGGTAGACTAGCTCCCATCCAGCAGTAGGCTGAGTGCAGATGGAGGCAGAAACTGGGCAGACTTGATGGGCCATTGGGCCTTTTTCTGCCCTCAACATCTATGTTTCTATGTTTAATACTCCTTCTGGCCATTAGCCTTTTTATGAAATTCCATCCCAACCCACAGTGAAAAAAACACTTTTTACAAGGAAGAGAGGACTCCCCCCTGTCTCCGCTGGAGGAATGCTTTGGGTATGTATGGCCTTAGGTTGCCCTCCCTTCAGGTGAAGGTTAATGGATTGGAAACTTTTCTCCGGGTATTTCACAATACTGAAATAGGGCTTTAAATATAAAGTTCATGGTATGCAGAGAACCAGAGGTCAAGTCTTTTAACGTTATGCAGAATTACACATACCTCAATAATACAGAGCATCATGGGAAGTTTATTCAAATAACTACGAAAGAAGTTAGGCTGGTTCTGCTTTAAGCAGGAGAGTATGATACCAAATGACCTCTCACATAATCTTCAAAGGCTAAAAACAGGAGACACAGACACATGTTTCATCTGTCTCAGTGTTCCCTTAGAGTGCCTCATCTGAATCTCAGCCACTGGCAAAGGGCGAACCAGCCCTGTGATGGTCTTACTGGTTTGAAACATAGAAAACATAGACATTGACAGCAGATAAGGACGGCAAGGCCCATCCAGTCTGCCCATTTTTTCTACCTTATAAATGTGCCATCGGCCTGTACTCTGTCAATGGCCTATCTATTCATACTCATCTGTATTGCTCCCTTATGCCTATCCCATGCCTGTTTGAAGCCCTGCACTGTGCTCATATCCACCACTTCCTGAGGTAGGCCGTTCCATGCATCCACCACCCTTTCTGTGAAAAAGGACTTCCTCACATTACCCCTTAATTGGCCTCCCGGTAATCTCATGCTGTGTCCTCTTGTCCTGCTATTTTTCTTATATTGAAACATGTTAGACTCTTTCACCTTGATAATGCCCTTAAGGTGTTTGAATGTTTTGATCATATCACCTCTCTCCCTCCTTTGCTCTAGGGTATACAAATTGAGCTCCGTTAATCTGTTCTCATATGTTTTCTGGTGCAGACCCAGCATCATTTTTGTTGCCCTTCTCTGGACTGCCTCCATTTTGTTAATGTTCTTGTACAGGTGCGGCCTCCAGTACTGCATGCAGTACTCCAGATGGGGCCTAACCAATGTCTTGTAAAGAGGGATTGTTACCTTCTTCTTACAACTTCTGATCCCTCTACTAATACACCCCAACATCCCTCTAGCCTTGCCTACTGCTTTAGTGGTCTGCTTGGATGATTTCAAGTCATCTGTGATGACGATGCCCAAGTCTCTTTCTTCCCTTGTGATTGCCAACAACTCCCCTCCCAATCTATAGGTAGCTTCAGGGTTTCTCTTCCCTATGTGCATGATCTTGCACTTCTTTGCATTAAACCCCAGTTGCCACTCTTCTGGCCATTTTGCCAGGTTATCCAGATCTTTTCTCATTCTGCCCACCCCGTCTTGATCATTTACACTGTTGCAGATCTTGGTGTCATCTGCAAACAGACAAACCTCATCCTCCAGTCCATCTGCAATGTCACCGATGAATATATTGAAGGGGACTGGCCCCAGGACTGATCCCTGAGGTACCCAACATGTGACTTGCATCTCTTCTTACTGTATGCCATTTTCCACCTTTCTCTGTTTTTGTGCCCGCCAACCAGTTTGCCACCCAGCTGACCAACCTCTGACTCACCCTGAGCCTACTCAGCTTACTAATCAATCTTCTATGTGGAACAGTATCGAAAGCTTTGCTGAAGTCAAGGTAGGTGACATCAACTGCACCTCCTTGGTCTACCATTCTGGTCACCCAATCAAAGAAATCTATGAAGTTAGTTTGACAGGACCTTCCTGTTGTAAGCCCATGCTGTCTTGGATCCTGTGCTCCTTTGGATTCCAGGTGTTGCATTATCCTTTCCTTAAGGAGTGCCTCCATAATCTTGCCCACTACTGAGGTAAGACTGACTGGTCTGTAGTTCCCTGCTGAGCCCAAAATATGAAAGCTATCTAAATGACAAAGAACCTGAATGCAAAATCACTGAAGCAAAGGTTGCTCTGGAAGGTCACTGGCAATAAATCCAAGTGGTAAAGAAATACAAAATTACACATACTCCAGTAATGCAAAGCATCATAGGAGGGATATGCAAATCACCATGACATAATTTAGACTAGTTCTGCTTAAAGCAGGAGAGGATGGTGCCAACTGACCTCTAACACAATTTACAAAGGCTGAACACAGTAGACACAAACACGTTTCACACTTCTCAGAACTTGTCAGTGCCTCATCTGTGTCTTAGCACAGGAGAAGGGGGTACCAGCCTTATAAAGGTCTTACTGGTTTGGGTCTTGCTGAGCACTGAATAGGAAAGCAGTTTAAAAGACTTAAAAACCTCAATACAAGAGCACTAAAGCAAGGGTTACTCTGGAATTGCATTGGCAATAAAACCAGTTTTCAAAGAAATGCAAAATTACACATACCCCAATAATACAAAGCATCATGGGACATATATGCAAATCACCATAAAGGAATTTAGACTGATTCTGCTAGTCTTTATATGATGCGTGCTGCAATTTGATTCTTGAATGCAGAGGTGGCTGTTCCAATACAGGAAGAATGTCTTGAATATTCAGAAAGAGAAAATCCCAATCTGGAAAGCAAAAAGCAAAGGTGTTTTAGAAGCCAAGTTGCACTAGTTCTCTTACGGTTATGACAAAGGATAAGGAATAAATTGCAGTATTTGGGGCTGACAGTATAGCCTAAAGTTTAGAGTAATGAGGTGTGAATGAGCTTGGTACATGCAGTAGACCTGAGTTTGGTTCCCAGAACCTCCACTTGCATATGGTGTGACTCTGAATAAGTCACTTAACCTTTTCAGTGCCCCCGGGTTGCCCCTGGAAACAGGCTCTTGCACCTAGTAGGCCTCACACAGTTAACAAAGAATTAAAAAAAAATCTTGGTGAAAGAAATTCGTAAAAGATGGTTACTGGACAGAGTTCTATATTTGTAGGGTTATATGGAATGGAGACTCCTGGTGGTAAGCACCAGAGGTCAGCGAATGAGGAGGGGATGCACAGTGGTCTACAACAAGGTGTGTGGGCATTTGTTTGAGCTTTTTCTGGTTATTTTATACTGTTGGTGGGGGAATCAGTGAAAGCTCTGGGAGAGAGGCAGAGGGAGCTATTTTGTGGGTCTGAGATAACATGACTGCTGGCAGCTAATCAAGGCTGGGCAACTGCTTGTCAGGAACAGCCAAGGCTGCAAAGGGGCAGTAGGGCACATGACCATGGAGTGTTTAGGACCCCAGAGTGAGAGGATCAAGGAGCAGGAGGGCATCTTCAGGTAGTCCACAGTGCTGCAGTATAGAAATCAAGCTCAGAGGAGACAAAGGCCTGCACGAGGGTGTGGAGGTCACCAGTAGTAAGAAAGGGATAGAGTCTAGTAATAATTTAGATGATAAAAGCAGCCCCTACTACAGCAATGTATATAGTGTGCAGACATAACAATGTCTTCTGCCTGTGCATCCACAGAACAGCAGGGGTATGAGATAAGCAATATCACACAGGTGCAGAGCAGGACAAGGGTCTACAACAGGGCTGCTGCTAAATGAACCAGGCCTACAGGGACAGTAGAACTGGTCTGAATGCCATATAAAGGGAAGACCTAATTTGTAGTGTAAATTAGAGGGCCTTTAGGTAACTCCACATGAGCCTAAATGCCTATCTTGGGTAGGATGATGTAGTAGTAGTATGGCCACTCTAGTAGGTGAACCTACTTTGGTCACTTCCTACCTAAGGAAATATACCCACACACATCAGAATCAGTATATTTGGACAGACAAGAGGTTGAAATGAGATAGTGAGCCATAGGGGATGTGGGATTTACACATCCTGACTTGAGGAGCTCTGCCTGTTTTCATTGGAGGAGAGGAAAGACAGGGGGGACATGATTGAGGTCTTCAAGTACCTCAAGGGAATAAATAGGGTAAACATGGAGGGGATCTTTAGACTAAAGCAGGGAGGTATCACCAGAGGGCATGGTTTGAAGTTGGAAGGTGGAAGGGTGAGGGGGGAAAAGAGGAGGAGGTTTTTCACTGAGAGGGTGGTGGACCCTTGGAATGCACTGCCTGGTGAGCTGGTTCAGAGATCCACAGTGAGGGCTTCAGAGAGGGTGGGACAGACACAGAAAGCGGATGTATCAGATGATGGCCTGTCCTAGGGGGGTGGGGATGGATGATAGGGGTTTCTGGAACACAAGGGAGGGGAGGGCCTCGGCACCCAACTAGGGATCTGAGGTTCGAGCAGACTCGATAGACCGTAAGGCTTAAACTGCTGGCAAATAGTATGTTAGTATGTAGGGCAGGGGTCTATATCTGTGGCCACTGCAGAATGGTCTGAGCCCTCTAAAGGTAACTTCCCAGACTTGGGTGGCAGTTGGAGGTACAATGTGAGTGCAGGCAGCTACAATGTAAGTGCAGGAAGCTACAATGTTAGTGCAGGCAGTTACAATGTGAGTGCAGGCAGCTGAGCAGACAGCTGGGGAGGAAGGGGAAAAGGAGGCTGGGGTGTTGGCAGTTGGCCAAGGAGAGAAACAGTTGGCAGGACCCGGTAGGCTAGGGAGGAGGGTGAAAAGAACTGTAATCTGTAGTGTTAGGAGTGGGGGAATTGTAAAGAGAGGTAGCAGGCATAGTCATAAGGGAGCATCATTGTCAATGGACGCCAGCAGCAGGTTCCAGTGCCTGTATGGCCAGGTCATGGGGGTCAACAGGTGACTAGGTTTGGTTGGGGACAGACTAGGTACCAAGACACATGACCTGCCACGGAGGAGGAAGTAAGAGGCTAGGTGGTGGGGCTGGAAGGTAGTAGTCATTAAGAATTCCATTGTTATGGCACTGAGCAAGGTGGAAGAGACAATCCTGGACTAGAATGGTAGCTCAGGGATGTTGGCTTGTCTACCAGGACTGCAGATCAAACAAGAGCCCTGCAGGGCCAAGCACTGCAACTGGAGGAGGATTATACAAACAAGATACTCGGGCACTCATCATCACCACACATTGCACTGACTCCGTAGATAAGAAGCAAAAAGTTAAAATTTGTTCACATATTAAATGGCACAGCATACATAAAAGTGCCCACCGGACGCCATTTCGGATCTCACAGGACCCTTTATCAAAGGCAACTTTGCTGTGCTTTGTGTTCCCCTGTCTACAATGGAAAGGAAGCGAGCAGGGCACAGTTCAGCTTCTTCCAGAGGTATTGCTAGTGACCCAGGATGGCACTAGGCCAAAGTGTTGTGTATAGGTTATAGCATAGTTCCTGCATCATAAGTTCAACACCCTTGGCAGCCCACGGCCATGTGGAAGAATCTTCCCGCATGCTGTAAATTGTGTGCATGTCCCTATACACCCCAACTGGAAAGAAAGAAACTACACTCTGTGAAAACGGACGTCAAGATGCCAGGTAATGCAAAAAAGTTTTATTTAACTCCCATGTGGAGGGCAACAAATCCTAGTGCTTCAACCAAAATAGGTCTTTGTCATGGGGGTGCGACAGATCTATTCTGGTCGAAGCACCAGGGCTTGGTTGTCCTCCACAAGGGAGTTAAATAACATTTTTTTTTGCATTATCTGGCATCCTGATGTTTGTTTTGCAGAGTGTGATTTTTGTTTTCAGTTTTGGTCTGGGTTAGCTACTTGTGTCAACATCGCCATATTCTTCTCTGGGACATCCTGCAACCTGTTTCTTGCTCTACACCCCAACATGGCTAGTGCTGTAGTTCTGCAAGAGTCATGATCCACAGTCAGTAAGGGTTGGTGAATGTTTGGGGCTTGCTGACACCCCTTATGCTTTTTGATAAAGGGTCCTGTGGGGATCTGGAACACATCAGGTGGGTGCTTTTATGTATTCTGTGTCATTTAATATGTGAATTGCCATTTAATATGTGAATACATTTTAGTTTTTTGCTGCTTATCTATGGAGTTGGTGCAATGTGTGGTGGTGAGCACCTGAGTATCTTGTTTGTATGAAACTTTATCTCTCGTGAGCACTAAAGACCTTGTGCACACTTTCATGTTTTTGTGCAACTGGAGGAGGAGCAGACTACTGTAGTCCATATTGACATGAACAACAAAGGAAGCACAAGGCCAGCGGGCATGAGGATGTAATTCATGGAACTAGGGATGTTCCTAATGGGGAAGATATCTAGAATGATCTTTTCTGAGATTCTTAAGATCCTGGACCTGGTCCCCATGAAGAGCGGCATCAGATCATTAGGCAGGTTAACACCTGAATAAGGGTCTGGTGCAAGAGGAAGCATTTTGTGCAAGAGGACGGGTTTCTTCTTCTGGCCAACTGGAGGGCTTTCTAGAGTAACGCATGCATGTACATACCTAGGGTGGGCTGCATCTGTGCCTGGATAGAGTAGGGGTACTGACTAGGAAAATGGACATGGCAGTCATGATGGATTTGAACCAGAGAATGGGTGAGGGGCTTGTGCAAGGGATCACCAAAGACAAGTAGTTGGAGGGGGATGGAGTGAGGAGAGGAGCTCCAACACCCACTGTCAAGCACCCCTTATCCAGTGGTACCGCACACTATGCAGCAGTGATGTCTTGATTTGCTGGCACACGTGCATCAACCATCTCACCCTGGATGAAAACATACAGTATGGCAGCTTGCTCTGTGGAAGAGGAACATGTGGATGGGCCGGGCAACTGGTATACATATGCATCTGCCATCTAAGTGTTTGTATAATGAACTGCACTGCCCTGAAGCCTGGGTGAGTGACACATGCATTGAACAAACATTTGAGGTATACTAGCTTATTTTTTATTTAATTATTTATTTTTATTTATTTAAGTTTTCGGAAACAACCTTTGAGTCAGAAGCCAGAAGGGGAAGGAAGGAAACATATTCAATTCAGTGCTTTAGAGTAACTGGTAATTGCTATTTTTCTTTTAAACTTAGATTGAGGGCTTTTAGTGACACTATAATATCTTTGTTGTCTTTACTTATAATTGTTTTTGGGCTGTTGAAAATTTAAAAAGTAGTGGTGGTGTAATTCTGTGCTGTCTTTAATTGCTGCAATTTTCCCCCCCCTTCCCCCAACTCTTAATTATATGCCCTGTTAAATCGATTGACAGGAGCTAAACACAGGGTATAGTAAAGGGTGTGAAGTAGGAGGGGCATAAGGGGGAAGAAGCCCACCCTCAGCACGACAAGTGTTTTGATTCATTTATTTATTTATTGTTTTCTTTTTCTTTAAAAAAAATTATCTGAGGATCAGTGGCAGGATTTTTAGGACAGTAAATTAATAAAAAAGGAACTAGGAGAGCTTCAGTAGCAGACAAGTAGTGGAATTGCAGTATAATGTGGGGAGTGGTGCAATGCAGTGGCTGTGGGGGCAGCCATATTCAGGCAGAGACCTTCTGGACACTGAGGTGCTGCCCTATCTGCATGCATCTCTCTGGACTGCGGGAGGAGGTAGCCAGACTCAGAGCGGAAATAAACTGGGTCAGGAGTACCATCACCCCTATCCAGGGACCACCCAGTCCAATGCAACTGCCTCAAAGGATGCCGAGAACGAGGAGCACTTGGATGACAGTGGGCTCAGGAAGGGTTAGAGCGGTCAGGCAGAGGCACATCCCAGATCCTATTCCACTCAAGAACTCATATGCCACACTGGCAAATGAGGACAACCAAATAGAGGTACCCAGAGAAGTGGAAGGAAAGGATGTGGAGGTTAGCCAGGAGGTGAACTCAGCGGGAAAGCAGTGGACCCCAGAGGAGGAGGAAGCAAATCCTGGTGGGGACTCCATCATAAGAGGGATCCAGCTAGGGACACAGGAGGGGAGGACAGGGAGGAGGTGCCTACCAGGTGCCACGGCATGGAGGGATGGAAGGAAGATCCTGGGGATCACTGGGAAGGCAAGACGGAGGGTGAGCTGGATGTCATTATCCACCTAGGTACTAATGACCTGGCAAATGGGGAGCCAAAGGAAGTTCAGGAAGAGTTTAGGAAACTGGGGAGGGTCTCAAGCAAGTAGCTACTTCTGTCACTTTCTCTGAAGTACTACCTGTGAGAGGCAAGGAGAGCATAGGAGGCATGCACCAGGAACTTTAACTCATGGTTGAAGAACTGGTGCTGTGAGGAAGGGTTTGATTCATTGGTGACTGTGGACCCACCTGAGGGATGGAGGTTTGTTCAAGCCTGACGCCTGCATCCATCCTGGAGGGAATCAAGCACTCAATGATAAGTTTAAATGCACATTGGCAAGCATTTAAACTAGCAAAGGAGGGGGTGGCAGGCCAGCAAGGAGGTACCTCCTTGCTCACCCCCACAGCTAGCAGTGGAACCAATGAACCAGAGGAGGGCTATCTCAAAGCAGTGTGCAAAGATGGAGATTAGTGCCCAAGAGGTGGATAAGCAGAAAAGGGGCAAAATTCAGCAGAAGGGCAGACAGCAAGGAGAACCAGGATAAATGACAACCAAGGAAGGGCTGGAGTGGAACTGTGAAACAGTCTAGGAGGTCAAATCATGGAAAGCCATGTGTGCAAATGCCAGGAGCCTTAGCAACACGATGGAAGATCTGGAGGCTGTCATGGTGCAGTCAGACCTGGACATTGTGGCCATCACTGAAACCTGGTGTAATGATAACCACGACTGGGAGATGGCCATACCTGTCTGCAAATATATTCAGAAGAGACAGAGCAGGCAGGGAAGGGAGGAGGAGTGGCACTGTATGTGAAAAATGACATAAGGGCCACAGAGATCCAGGAGGAACAAAATGGGGGAGAGATACTGTGAGTTAAGCCGGAAAGGAAAATGGGGACAGCCATCCGCACAGGTGTGGTCTATAGACCACCAGCACAGGAGGAAGAAATAGATAGGGAGTTGATGCTAGCCATCCAAAGGATGGCAGACAAAGGTGAGGTAGTACTGGTTGGAGACTTCAATATTCCAGACGTGGACTGGAGCATCCCAGCAGCAGCATCAACTAGAGCAGATTTATCCTGACTCCTTCAGAGTGCCTTCCTCAAGCAACTGGTCATGGAACCAACTCGGCAGAAGGCAACACTGGACCTTGTGCTCACAAACAGGGACAGTGTGATGGGGTAACAGTGGGGAGCACCTGGGAAACAGTGACCACCAGTCATTGTGTTTTGAAATCACAGAAGAGCAGAACCAAACCACAAAAACACGTATCCTGGATTTTAGGGGCAGACTTGGGAAAATGGGAGATACTTGAAAGAGGCATTAAGTGGAATGGGACAGGAATCAGGGGTTGAGGAACAGTGGGCAGTATTTAAAATGGGGATTACAAGAACAACAGAATTATGCATTAAGCAGGTTAGCAAGAGGAAAAGGAAGAGGAGACCATTATGGTTTTCCAAAGAGGTAGCAAAGAAAGTGAAAGCCAAAAAGATTGCATTCAGGCAATACAAAAAGACACAGGCAGAAGGGGATAGGGAGAAGTACCAGGAGAAGCAAAGGGAGGCAGGGAGGTCAGTAAGGGAAGCCAAAGCTCAGACAGAAGAGCACATTGCAAAATCAGTGGGTAGAGGGGACAAAACCTTTTACAGGTACATAAGTGAAAAAGAAAGACAAAGGGAGGGATAGTGAGACTGAAGGGGAGGATGGGGCCATTGTGGAGGATGACAACAGTAAAGCTGACATATTGAACAGGTATTTCTGCTCAGTCTTTACTGAGGAAGAGGAGGGTAATGGGTCTGAAGGGGTACAAGGGTGAGAATGGTGCAGAAATGGACACAAGTCCCTTTACACGAAAGGGTCCTGAAGGAACTGGAAGTAATAAGAGTTGATAAAGCAATGGGGCCAGATGGGGTGCACCCAGGTCCTTAAAGAACTAAGAGAGGTGGTGGCTGAACCTCTGGCTATCTTGTTTAGCCGATCACTGGAAACAGGGAGGTACCCAAAGACTGGAGGACAGCAGATGTAGTCCCCTTATACAAAAGTGGGAACAAAGAGGAAGCAGGAACTGCAGACCAGTCAGCCTCACCTCGGTAGTGGGAAGATCATGGAAGCACTACTGAAGGAGAGATTGGTAGAACATCTGGTTGTCAATGGACTACAGGACCCAAGGCAATATGGGTTCACCAGGGGAGGTCATGTCAGACCAACCTCGTTGAATTTTTTGACTGGGTGACTAGGAGGTGGATCAGGAGGCGGTGGACATGGCCTATCTGGACTTCAGCAAGGCCTTTGACACTGTGCCACATAGAAGACTATTACACAAACTGGGGAATATGGGTGTGGCAGGACAGTAGTGTGGTGGGTAGGTAACTGGCTGGGTGGCAGGACACAGAGGGTGGTGGTAAATGGCTGTCACTCCACAGAGGGAAGAGTGACCAGTGGGGTACCACAGGGATCAGTGCTGGGACCGGTCCTATTCAACATCTTCATCAGTGACATTGTGCAGGACCTAGAAGGCAGAATTTCACTGTTCGCTGATGACACAAAGCTCTGTAACAGAGTAGACACACCAGAGGGTGTAGACAGAATGAGAAGCGACCTGCAGAAACTTGAAGAATGGTCAGTGGTTTGGCAGTTGAAATTCAATGCAAAGAAGTGCAAGATAATGCATATGGGGCACAAAAACCCTTGCACAATATATCAGTTGGGGGGTGAGGATATAGCATGCACCAAGCAGGAAAGGGATCTTGGGGTTATCATCTCTGATGACCTCAAGGTAGGAAACAGTGTGACAAGGCAGCAGGTAAAGCAAATAGGATGCTGGGATGTATAGGCAGGGCATCACCAGCAGGAAAAGGAGGTCATAATTCCGCTATACAAGACACTAGTGAGGCCCCACCTGGAGTACAGTGCACAGTTCTGAGACCATACCTATGTAAGGACATAGACAGGGTAGAGAAGGTTCAGAGGAGGGCAACAAAGATGGTGCATGGATTGCATCACAAGTCCTATGAAGACAGGTTGAAGAAACTGAACATGTACTCCTGGAGGAGAGGAGGAGAGGGATATGATAGAGACATACAAGTATCTTACAGGGAGGAACAGGGTGCAGGAAAATACTATTTTAAGCGAAAAAGATGTTCCAGGACTAGAGGGCATGGAATGAAGTTGGAGGGAGGACAATTCAGAGGAAACATGAGAAAGAATTTCTTCACAGAGACGGGTGGTGGACAAGTGGACCACCCTGCCAGAGGAAGTGGTGGGGGCTGAAACAATCACGGGATTTAAGAATGCATGGGATAGACATAAAGGAATTCTGGAGGTCAGGGGTAAGGGGCAACAGACTTCTAGGAAAACAAACTGAACTTACAAGCTCAAATGGGCAGACTGGGTGGGCCATAGGCCCTTATCTGCCGACACTGTCTATGTATCTATGTATCTATGAGTCAGAGACTCACTTTCAAAGGCTCCACGTCATGGGAACAAGACAGGAACAGTACACCAATAATGTCAACAGTGGAGGAAACAAGTAACATGAACAATATACAGTGCAGTAACAACAGGGTAGTGGTTACAATAAATAGGTGCATAACAGATCCAGGATACAATGTACAGGTGCATAGGAGGCACAAAATCCAGCACCAGAGAGAGTCATGAGGGCCGGAGGAAGCTGCCCGCCCTCCCCACAGGATCCAAAAGGGACTCGCCGACCCCCCCCCGGACTCCAAGTCAGCACCAGAGAGGGTCGCGAGGGCCGGAGGAAGCTGCCCGCCCTCCCCACAGGATCCAAAAGGGACTCGCCGAACCACCCCCCCGGACTCCCAGGTACACGGCTGCGGGAGCTGAAAGGCTTTCAGACCATCATTTCAGGCGCGTTGTTCAGTTTAAATTTGGCGCCAATGGACAACCTGCCATTTTCAGAGAAAAAAAACCCATCTGTGCAGCACTGCTGATGATATGTTGTGGCTCATTCTGTTGAATAATATTGCTGTTTAGTCAGGTAGCACTGTTGATGATATGTTGTGGCTCATTTTGTTGAATAATAGTACTGTTTAGTCAGGTAGTGTAATTAAGGACTGAGAAAGCCATTTCTGATCGCGACTGCTAC
Source organism: Neoceratodus forsteri (assembly GCA_016271365.2). Lineage (NCBI taxonomy): Eukaryota > Metazoa > Chordata > Ceratodontiformes > Ceratodontidae > Neoceratodus > Neoceratodus forsteri. Next base: position 1,447,616,103 of record CM028130.1, on the reverse strand, counting down.
TAAAAGCCTGCGACTGCTACTAAAAGCCGTTTCATTGTCTTACCTGCCCCGCCTCCTACTGCTGCACTGTATTTATAGTTGTTTCCTCTCTCCTTCTACAGTCAGCACCAGAGAGGGTCGCGAGGGCTGGAGGAAGCTGCCCGCCCTCCCCACAGGATCCAAAAGGGACTCGCCGAACCCCCCCCCCGGACTCCCAGGTATGCGGCTGCGGGAGCTGAAAGGCTTTCAGACCATCATTTCAGGAGAGTTGTTTTGACCCCGCCGGCACTGTGTGCTGGCTCCCCACCGCCCCCACCACCACCCTTGGTCGGCTTTGTATTTTATAGACGGTGTCACGTGAGGCTGCAGAACCACTTTTCCACCTGCAGGTTATACCCACTGAACACTAGGGGGATCCTGCTTGCAAAAACAATCCCCCCTCATCTATCTCATCTATCTTATACAGCAATATGTCTCATTTAGGTCTTAGTATACTCACATTGTTCCTCACTATCATATCCCCCCCCCAAAAAATCGCTGCCAAAAATCTCTCTAACACCCCTGTATATGCACATATGCCAGCATCTCATTCCTCCACTGCCCCAAACCCCCATCTACCCTCCATTCACTATCAGCACTCCACACACGCTGGATCACCCAACCGCCCCATCACACCCTCCAGTGCCCTTACCCCCACAGCCCATAGTGGTTGATGGTATCTCTGTCCTAGCTCTACCCATCCTTATCTCCCTACCCATCCCCTGCACTGCCCCCCCAGATCCTCGCATCAGTCCAAGCATCCCTATCACTACCACCGTAGTCCTTTTCTCTGACTCATCATCCTACTCCTCCTGCTCTCTGGGAATGTCCACCCCAACCCCGGACCAGTACCTGCTACATCGCCCCCCACAGGACATGGACTCCGCATTGCCTCCATGAATATCTGCAGTCTCCTAAGGAAGACTGCTGCACTCCAATGTTGGGTCTCTCAACATAAGCCCGACATTCTTGCCATAGTGGAGACCTGGCTCTCGTACTCGACCCCAGACTCGGCTGTCTCCCTCCTTGGCTTCACCCTCTTTAGAGAAGATCGTGTGAATAAGCGTGGCGGCGGATGCGCTGTCTACCTAAGTAACTCCCTCCTGGGTTATGCTCTACCCGCCCCCAAACTTGACCATGGGGCACAGGCCATCACCTTAAAAATCACCCCTGACCCAGGCCGTGGGCCCTTTATCTCACAACAGCCTACGTACCCCCATGAGAACAAAGCCTAGCAATCCGCTCCCTCACAGACTATCTCACTACCCTGCCACACAAGGCTGAACAGCTCATCCTAGGAGACCTCAACATCAACTGGCTTGGCTCCACCTCCACACAAATTAAGGACGATTTCGCAGCCCTTGACTTATCCCAATTAGTAACTCGACCCACCAGATTTAACCAATCAAGTGGGACCAGCTCCCTACTAGACATCATGATCTCTAACCGCCCACACAAAGTAATGGAGGTTAACGTCCTAGCAAACTCCCTCTGTGACCATTCCCCTATTCTCTGCCTCTGGTCCTCCCCCACGTGCAAACCTGTGCACAAAGCCACCCACTGTCGACGCTTCTGCCCCGGAGGACTAAACAAGCTTAAGCGGCACCTTGCCCAGCTTGACTGGTCACCGATCTCCCTCGCAACAGATATAGACACCGCCCTAGCCTTCCTCACCAGTGCCTTTTGTAAGACCTGTGACATCTTTACCCCTGTCACCAACACCCGTACTAAAAGACACACAGCTGCCTGGATTTCCCCTTCCCTGATCCAACAATTGAAGCAGCGTGATAACCTATGGCACATTGCTGTCGAGACTGGCAGGTTAGCAGACAGGAAGCCTATAATAGAGCTCGCAACCAGTGCACCTGGGCCATAAGACAAGCCAAAGCCAACTACTATCAATGCACCTTGACCTCCTCCTGGGGCTCTGCCCGAACCTTCTGGGATAACATGAAGGAGTTAAACGGGACAACCCGTTCCCCTCCTCCCTCTCAGATGGTTATAAATGGCATAATTAATACTGACCCATCACGTATTGCCGACTGCCTTAACACAACTTTTTCCGATCTGAGTGCAGTCCTTCTGGCCCACTTCTTTGACCCTATCCCGGTAACCAACAACCCAGCAATTTCTCACCCCCCCTTTTCTCTTTAAGGCTATCTCCCCCATGACGCAAAACCAATCCTCCTAAAAGCCCTCTCCTCCCACAACCCGAACTGTGACCCCCTTGACTCCAGGATGCTCCCCCTAACAACGGATGTCATGCTCGCCCCCCTCACGGACCTTCTTAATCGTTCCTTGTGCCTCAGCCAATTCCCAAGTGCATGGAAACAGGCTGAAATCACCCCATCCATAAAAATGGAGACACACAGTACCAAACAACTACAGACCTATCTCCATCCTCCCCCCCCCCAAAGGCTCTGGAGAAAATAGTATCCACGCAACTTGTGGATTATCTATCCAAATACAACATTCTGTACCCAGAACAGCATGGCTTCCGCCCTGGTCACAGCACCACCACAGCTCTACTGGAATTTTCCCACCATATACGCTCAGTGCTAGATGCCAGGGAGACTGCTGGGGCAATGTTCATTGACCTGTCCAAGGCCTTCGACACTGTGAATCACCCGTTAATGCTTGATACCCTCCGTAAGTTGGGACTGTCATCTGGCCCTTTGGCCTGGTTCTCCAGCTACCTCTGTGATAGATCCCAATGGGTCAAGTTAAATGGCAACCTATCTACTGCACTGCCTGTACGCTCTGGAGTCCCACAAGGCTCTATTCTGGGCCCTACATTGTTCAGTCCCCTTCTTAAACACCCTTCCCAGCTCCTGCACAGGCAAACTGCTACTATATGTCGACGATGCAGTCCTAGTCGCCTCACACCCCAACCCACTCACTCTCCAGAGCTCCCTGCAACTCTCCTTCAGCCAAGCTGAAAAATAGTTCTTCAACCATCGCCTAGTTCTGAACCTCAAGAAAACAAAATCTATGATCTTTGCACACCGACAAAGTAATTCCAAAAAAATGCTTCCCTTTGCATCCTTCCCAGTACCCTCCACCCCCTTGAGCAGGTATCTACATACAAATACCTGGGCATCACCTTCGACTCGGCTTTTTCCTTCCATGCCCATGTCAGTGCTTTGTCCTCTGCCATGAATGCCGGGATTGGACTCCTCTACCGCCACAAAGACTGCCTCCCTGAGTTCGCCCTACGGCTGGCCATCACTTCCTCCATCCTGTCATTGGTTGACTATGGACTCCCCGCCTATGCAGTCGCTGACCCCACTGCCCTCACTAAAATTCAGACCTCTATCAACAAAGCCTGCAGGCTCCTGACTGGTGCCCCAAGCAGAACTCACACATGTCAACTCTACTCCACTTCTAACATACTCAATCTTGAAGAACGTCTGCAATATCACACCTGCATACTGGCTAAAAAGGCTCTACTTGGGCTATGCCCCCCAGGAGTTGCAGCACCGCTTCTACGGGCCTCCCACTCGGTCAACACCCATAATGCTACCAAAGCCACCTTCCAGGTGCCTAGAGCCAGGACCTCACTTGCCCAAAGGTCCTTCCATCACAGAGCACCATCCTGGTATAACTCCCTCCCCACGCACATCACAAACGCACCAAAAATTGGTCACTTTAAAGCTGCCCTACGCAAACACCTCATTAGCACTCGGAGCTGCATATGCCTATTATAGGGCCTCCCGCAAGTACCTTTCAAACCAACTAGTTCCTATAGTATTATGTATACAACAGCTCTCTCAATTTGCCTGTTCTCAATCTGTATACCACACACCGTATCCTGTGTGACCCACTGGTACCCCCAATGACCTACTGTTGTGTGCTGTTCTGCAATTGCCTATGTTTATTTGGTCTTTTAAAATTCTGTTATGTATGCTGCACGTATCTCACCTGTACTGTTCCCCACTGTCCTGTCTCACGAATTGATTGTTTCCCTTCCCTGAGACGAGGTGCCTTTGTAAATGAGTCTTTGACTCAAAGGTTGTAAATCCGATATATGAATTAAATAAATAAATAAATAAATAAAATAAATATACAACATGCATTGTCAATTTATGTGATAACTGGATAGGTACACTGGTTCGATGTACCATTTTCAGGTATGACACAGGCCATCTAGATGGCACATGCAGTACATTAGAAGCAATATTCAAGTGGAGGTGGCACACACAGTACTGTCCACACATACTATATAATGATACATACAATTAGAAACAAAAACAGCCAAACAGCAAAAATAAGTTGGGCCCCCCAATAAGAACCCTGGCTGGTAGAGTGATTAAACATACATATAGGGAGGCCAACAGTGGCTAATAATCAGTAGCATAGCACAAATAAGATTACACAATGAGTCCAGTAAAACAGATAAATTACTTAAAGACATGAGCAGCAGACTGGTTCAAGAAATGGAAAATTTACCCCATCCATGTCAGGAGGGCCACTTACAAACCTAGGCAATTAAAAGAGCATTTTTATAATGCATTTTGAAGAGGTGGGAAGTACCCAGTAAGTGAACTGTGGCCAGCAAACCATTCCAAAGTCTGGGAGCAGCGAGAAAGAAGACTCGCTGACCCATGTCAGTTGATGTCAGGGGATGGTCAAAGAGACGTTGGGAGGAGGACCTAAGTTCATGTTTGCCAGTCCTAACACTAGAGAGGCTTGATAGCAGGGAGATCACTCTAGCTAAGAAGGACTTTTCAATAAGGATACCCATAAGGTAGTCACAGTGGGCCTACAGGGACAGCCAACCAAGCATCATGTATAGGGAGCAACTGTGGATGTTGAAGGGGGCCAGTGAGACAAACCTGCAGATGTTGTTATAGGTAGTGTTGAGTCTGGCAAGGTTACAATTTGAAGCCTGGGTAAAAATTGGGGAGCAATAATCCATTAAGGGTAGAAGTGTGCCATTAACAATGGTCTGCTACACGGAGTCATGAGATTTTTTAACTGAAAGCAGATTCCCAGTTTCTAGTTTACACGCTTGGCAACTTGTCAAATGTGATCTATGAACGCCAGAGAAGGATTAAGCCGGGTGACCCCAAGCTATTTGAAAACAGTCACTTGTTCAAGGTATAACCCACCTGGAGCCCATATAGTCAGTGTGAAGGGTTTTTGCCCTACTGAACATTTGGCAAGCCTTGCTTTAGATATAAAAGCACTGCCTTCAGTTTTTGCCATTGATGAGTAGCTTGTTTGTAGTGAACCACTTTATTTATTTATTTATTTATTTTGTTTATTTAAAAATTGGTAACCAGGAAAGGCACACTGAGCCAAGGCTCATTTTCAGGAGCTACCCAGAGGGAAGGGGAGAGAAAAAGAACAAGAAAATACAATAGGATAGTTTTTTTAGCTGGACACGTGGCACTGAGGGTTGAAGCACTGGAAGCCACACCTTGCGCTATGCTGGCAACTCAGGTTCGGGAACGGACTCAGGTCACTCGGGGGTCAGCTGGGGGATGAAGGATTGAGTGTGTGGAGGACTGCTTTCCTTCCTCAGGGAATGGGGATAACACTGTGCGCTGTTGACTGACACCCAGCAGTAGCTGGGTGTAGGCACAGATGCACAGCCACACAAGGGGTTGGCCCACATCCAGGGTGATTGGCTTCCTCCACGGAGGTGGAGACAGCCTCCTCACCCATTGCACGGTGTAGGGTGGTGGAGAACCTGGAGAAAAACTGGGACATGGCTGGACCCGTGATGGCCCAATCGCTCCCGTGGTGCCTTCTCCAATTCCCCGATTCTGGATTACTGTTCTGGAGGGGGGCATGCCAGCACTCCTCGCCCTGGCCCCACTGTGGGGGGGGGAGGAATCCATGGGGGAACTCCAGGGGTGGCCATGCAGAGCGATCAGGGGCTGGAGGATGTACCTCTCCATGGGAGGGGTTGTAGCCTCTGTCGGGTCCACGGAGGCATGGAAAAATGCACCTATAAAAATAGGATACTTACTTACACACAAATAAGGAGAAAACAGCTACAGTGCAATTTGACAAAGGTGCAACATTTTCAAGACATGGTTATCAGGAGCAAGAAATGCACTCTACATCCTGAGACAAAATCAAGCAACTAGTACAAAAACTAAAGTGCAGAAAAATGGGAGAGATACAACTGTCCCAAGAGAGGAAGCATGAATTGGGGAGGGAGGAGGGAAAGGCAGATCTGGAAGGGAGCTGACAGGAGCAGGAGGAGGTCGAGGTATAAGGAGTTTAAGTTGGTGCTTAAGGGCAGCTCCAAACTCCATAATAAGGGAGACGGATAAGTTGTTTGAGTTCTTGGCACTCCAGTAAAGAATAAAATCATCCACACACATTAGCATATGGCAGCCTGTACCCATCCCAAGGAGGGATTCACAAAGAGGAAGAACAGGAGAGGCTCCAGTATGGACCAGTGAGGAATGCCACTAGACACCCCTTGGGAGTTGGAGGCAGCCCCCCAGTACAGACCACTTGAGATCTCCCCGTGAAGTAGTTACTAAACCAGGCTGAGGTTGTTGTTGGGAAACCATAGGTATGTAGCTTATTAAGGATGATGCAATAATCAACTTGATTAACTAAGTCAAAGGCCTTAGACAGGTCCACAAAGATGGCACCAGTAAGCTTGCCTTCATCCAAGCTCCTTAAGACATGGTTGTTGAAACAAGCCAGTGCAGTGGTGGTGCTGTGGCCCTTTATAAAGCCATTCTGGTGGAGGAGGAGAGCAGATTATACTTTGAGACAAGGTCAGAAATTTGCTGGAAGACAATTTTCTCCAGAATTTTACTCAAGTGGGAGAGGATGCACACAACATGGCTGGTAATTATCAAGGAGCTTATGGTCACCTGATTTGAAAATAGGGACAACTCTAGTCTGTTTCCATACCAAAGGGATAGACAAGGAGGTAATGGACAGATTCAATAGGGGGCTTGGGGCTTGGCAATGAGGTCTGCTGTCAGCTCGAGGAACTGTGGGCCGAGACCATCACTACTGGTGCCACCAGAGTTAGGGAGGGTCAAGAGGAGAAGATGAACCTGTTTGGGTGAAGTAGTCTTAAAATGGAAGGGAGGAATACCAGACTCCCAAACACTCCTATCACCATGGGCTGATGTGGAGTTATTGGGCGGGAGCTTAGCCAGGTGTTTGGTTAGGTTGGTGAATTTATGGTTCAGCGCCTCTGCTACTTGTAGAGGTTCAGTTAAAGTCCCAGCTTCACTGCACAGGTTGACGGGGCTTTCTTTAGTACCTGGTTTAATTAAGGAATTCACCAAGGCCCAGAACTTATGAAGGCCACCCAGCGATTGACCTTGCTGGTTTTTAAGGAAGGTAGCCTTAAGGGATCGGGACTCCTGCTTGTAGAGGTTGTGGAGCCTTCGCCAGTTTTTCCAGGAGGTAGGGGATGGTGAGGATTTGTAAGCACCCCTTAGGGCATTTCTTTGTTTCATTTTTGTTAGTAGATCTTTTGTTAGCCATCTGGAGTTACTGCCCCTCACTCATCAGGTAGTGGTCAGGGAGTCTTCATCCTGGATAGAGGACAGAGCAGCAGTAAGGAACCCCAGCATAGAGGCCACTTCAATTTGGATAAGCAGGACTGACTAGTTTATAGCCCTAATGTCTGAGTGCAGTTTTCCATGTTGCATTTAGAAAAATTCCTGAAGGACAAAAACTTGGATGGGGGGCTGGGATGCTGACAGGACCACATACAGAAAGTAGGGGAGTGGTCACTGATGGACTCAGACAGAACCCTGGTCTGGAGAATCCTGTCCTATGGGCTTGTAAGAATCCAATCAAGGAGGGAGTGATTGGAGGATTTGGCTTTGAACTGAGTAGGGGAGGAGATAATTTGGGTGAGGTTGAGTTCTTTTAACAATTATGAGCACTCCATCTATTGACCATTAAACCAGTTTAAGTTGAAATCCCCTACCATTATGAATTCCCTCATAAGACAGCAGCAGCCAATGTACTGGTTTAGTTGAGAGAGTGTTCAGACCATCCTTAGGATGGTTGTATGTGCAGCTTATATATAGTTTCTTAGTGGATCTTAGGGTCAGTCCAGTGATGACCCATTCAGAAATAGAGTGATCAGTGTCACTGCATGAGATAAGTGTGGCTTTCAGGTGTTCCTTAATTAAAGGAAAACTACACCCTCACATCATTTAAATTTTATTTGTTTCCATGTCAACAGACAACTCCTTTCCTGTAGCTGTTAGGGCTATATGTGTTACCTTTAGTTTGTTTTCACTGCTCATGGTAGCCCCTGTGACTGCCCTGGGGGTCTCCATTTCATGGTTGTTGAAGTCTCATTGTCCATGAGAACTGCATTAGCATATGAGAACATGATGTCAGATCACTCATTTATGCCAAGTATCTACATGCTGAAAGAACAAATACCCTGCAAAAACTCTCTGGAAACTTATAAACTGAATGAAATTTAAAGGGGAAAAAACCTGGATTATAACTCAGTTTGCAAAGCTCACTGAAGGTAAATGTGATATTTTACACTTTTTTGCAGCTTGTTTCTTTTAAGACTAATTAAGCAGACAGGCATACTAGGGAGTTTAAAGGGTGATTACACATCATGTTCTCTTATGTTAATGCAGCTCTCAGGGGCACTGAGACTTCAACAACTACGAACTGGAGCCTTCCAGAATGGTAACAGGGCCTAGTATGAACTGTGAAAACTAACAAAAACATTTGCATACATCCTTAAGAGCTACATGAAGAGTTGTCTATTGATATGGAAACAAATAACATTTAGAGATATGAGGGTGTAGTTTTCCCTTAAAATACAAAAGCACACCACCCCCTTTCTTGCTACTCCATCAGTCCTGCATAATTAGGTAATAGCCCTTCATGTGGCAGCTGGAGTCAGGAATGGGGGGGGGTCAGCCATGTTTTGATGATGCCAAGGATGCCAGGATCACAGAGGGTGGTCCAGACTTCCAGCTCTGGGATCTTGGATAGGGGACTGCACACATTCAGGTGTGCAATCTTTAACCCATTATAGTTCATTCAGAGGGGTCAGTGTGATTTAACGGGGAGGTTAGTGATCCAGGGTTACTTTCAATGTCACCACCCAGTAGTAATATTAATAGGTGGGTTAAAGAATTCCATCAGTCCCTTAGAGATAGCGGGCACCTGCACTCAGCAGGCACCTATACTCAGGGAGAAAATAAATGCTCCCAGGAGATGACCAGTTCTCTTCTCCAAAAAGGTCAGTTGCAACAAGGGGTGAGTCAGAGAGGAATGGGGTGGTGGTAGGGGCTGACTTAGCAGGGAGTGCTAAAGTAATTTAATAGTGTTGCTTGATCCCAAGACAAAACATAAGCACAAGAGTCACAGAATGTGGTGAGACCTAGTAGGAAAGAGCATACTATATATTACATGCAGAACCTACCTGATCCATTGTAGTGTGGTATAGGGAGTGGTGGAACACAGCAAGTTTACCACTGGAATGAGGATCAGTATAACATGTGCTCCCAGAAGTGGAGACTCAGAGACTGTGTTATGGACTTGAACCCAAGCTACAATTTCAACTGCAAAACCCAGAGGCAAATGGGCTAGTCGGGACCCAAGCCACAAGTCCAACAGCAAAAATCCAGAGGCAAGTAGTGCAATGAGAGCCTCCAGCTGGGAACAGTGAATACCAGGGCCATCTAGATAGGGGCTAAGTAAAGGTCCTGGGGTACACAAGTAAGCAGAGCTCAGGTAGGAAACTACACCACATCAACACTGAGGGGCATCAAAAAATTGTTTCAGAACATCATAACAGCAGGAGTAGCACCAACGTATGATTCGATAAGCAACCCTAAAGACAAGAATGATTTTAACTCAGCAGGATACATGGGACTAGACCTAGGAGCTAAAATATAATTGACTTCCTACATTGAAGTATCAAAGTGAACAGAGACAAAAAGGAGCTGACTTTGCAGAGATGGGAAGGAAGGTTAAAGAGGAGTTGGCTAAGGGGGGGCAGGAGGGGCATAGAGGGGTAATGGGCACACATTAAGGAGTCCATTATCAGGGTAATCAATCAATGTGCAAGGGTGAAGAATAAGGGCAAGAGAAGGAGAAAGCCACTCTGGTTTTCTAAGGTGGTGGCAGATAAAATCAGGGCCAAGAGGGTAGCTTTCCATAAATACAAGGGGGCACAAGAGGATGGGGACAGAGAAGAGTACCAAAAATGTCAAAGAGAGGCAGGGGCAGCGATGAGAAGTGTTAAAGCACAGACAGAAGAAAAGCTAGCACAAACAGTAAGGAAAGAGGACAAATCCTTTAGGTACATCAGTGAGAGGAGGAGGAGGAAGTCCAGAGGTGGTATAGTCAGACTCAAAGGGGACAATGAAGAGAGGGTAGAAGGGGACCTAGAGAAGGCCACAATCTTTAACAGGTACTTCTGCTTGGTCTTTACTAGAGAGGGAGAGGGGCAGGGACCACAACTGGAAAACAGATGTGCAGAGGGGGAAGAACTGAGCTTCACAACATTTACAGAACAGAGGGTCCTACAGGAACTTACAAAACTAAAGATGGACAAAGCAATGGGGCCAGATGGAGTACATCCAAGGATCCTAAAAGAACTGAGGATGGAGCTGGCAGCACCTTTGGCAGCCCTGTTCAATGATTCACTGAATACGGGGGTGGTCCCGCAGGACTGGAGAAGGGAAAATGTGGTCCCTCTTAACAAGAGTGGTAGCAAGGAGGATGCAGGGAAGTACAGGCCAGTGAGTCTCACCTCAATAGTGAGGAAAATCATGGAGACACTGCTTAAGAAACATATTGTGGATCTCCTGGTATCCACTGGAATGCAGGATCCAAGACAGCATGGGTTCACAGCAGGAAGGTCCCGTCAAGCAAATCTGATAGATTTCTGTTACTGGGTGATCAAGGTGGTGGACCAGGGAGGGGCAGTGGATATTACCTACCTTGATTTCCGCAAGACCTTTTACACAGTCACACATAGAAGGCTGGTAAACAGGCTGAGGAGTCTGGGAGTGAGACACAGGGTGGTGAACTGGGTCAGAAATTGGTTAGTGGACAGAAGGCAGAGGGTGGTGGTAAATGGCACACAGTCAGAAGAAATGGGAGTCACCAGTGGGGTGCCACAGGTGCCAGTCCTGGGACCAATCCTCTTCAGTGTCTTCATAGTAGACATAGCAAAAGGGCTAGAGGGAAAGGTATACCTGTTTGCAGATGACACCAAGCTCTGCAACAGAGTAGATACTCCAAGGAGCATAAAGAGAATGAAAAGAGACCTGGAAAAGCTGGATAAATGGTCTGAGGTATGGCAGTTAAGGTTTAACTCGAAGAAGCGCAAGATCATACACAAGGGGAACAGAAACACTGAGGAGAGCTACATGTTGGGGGCTGAGTTGTTGACGGTCACCAGAGAGGAGAGGGATTTAGGGGTCATTATATAGGATGACCTTAAATCCACCAAACAGACCTCAAAAGCAGTTGGGAGGGCTAGTGGGATGTTAGGGTGTATAGAGAAGGGTATTACAAGCCATAGGAGGGAGGTGGTGATCCAACTGTACAAGACACTGGTTAGATCTCACCTAGAGTACTGCATGCAGTTCTGGAGGCCCCACCTGTGTAAGGATATTGACTGGGTAGAAACAGTGCAGTGGGGGGCAACCAAGGTGGTGCAGGGTCTGCATGACAAGGTATATGGGGATAGATTTAGGGACCTCAATATGTACACACTGGAAAAGAGACGGGAGAGGAGGGACATGATTGAGACTTTCAAATATCTTAAGGGCATAAATAAGGTGGAAGGGGATAGCATCTTCCAGTATAAAAAGTACAGTAGAACTAAAGGGCACGACATGAAATTGGAGGGGGGGGGGTTGCATAAGGGGTAAACTGAGAAAGATCTTTTTTACAGAGAGAGTGGTGGATGCATTTAATGCCCTGCCTCAGGAGGCGGTGGGCGCACATACAGCGGAGGGATTCAAGAGGGCATGGGATAGGCACAAGGGAATCATACATATGAGGGGAGCATAGCTGAGGCCGCTGACCTAGTACAAGAAGCGGGAGCAAATTGGTAAAATGGGCAGAATGGATGGGCCTTGCAGTCCTTTTCTGCCATCAACTTCTATGTTTCAACTTGTGTGTTTCTATGATAACCCACAGATTGCAGCAGACATTAATTAAATCAATTGAACACGGTGCTCCTGAATTAGTAACAGCAGAGGCCCTAAGGTAATGGAACCCAACCAGCTTAAGTATACAGTTTAGGGCAACACCCTTGAAGATGTATTATCCATAGCATGATCCTGTAAGGACAAGAATAAGAAGCAATAAATACTATAATAGAATTAATTTGGACAAGGAGTAGACCAAACAGAGACAATGTCAATGCTGTTGCAAATACGCCTCTGTTGGCAGCTGTGGTTTGGAATATCACCCACTGGGCCAATTTGACATTTTGTATTTGTATTTTGTTTGTTTTACTAAGAAAAGGTTCCACTGAGTAATGCTCATTTACAAGGAAGTCTTGGTTGGGACATAAAAACATCATACAATTCAGAAAGGTACATATACAGATACATTATAAAGACGACAACAAAATCATCATACCTGCTGAAGTAACATTCTTCCAGTTCTCCTGCAGCTGTGATCCATCTTGTCGTTTCACCCTTGCTGTGCCCAATGGAACTGCTCCTATACCTGCCTACTTTAGCTAACTTGCACCTTATTTACTAGGACTCGGTATGTGAGGGGGCTACTGGGTAGTGGAGGCAGGTCAGCTGTTAGCAGGGGTGGAGATTCTGGACATAAAAGTGCAGCTGCACAGTGTGTTTGCACCATACCTGCTGAAGTAACATCGTTCCAGTTCTCCTGCGACTGTGATCCATCTTGCCACTTCAGCCTTGCTGTGCCCAATGGAACTGCTCCCATGCCTGCCTGCTTTAATTAACTTGCACCTTATTTACTGGGACCCGGTATGCGAGGGGGCTACCGGGCAGTGGAGGCAGGTCAGCTGTTAGTAGGGGTGGAGACTCTGGACATAAAGGTGCAACTGCACTAGCTGCTGCCTATGGAGTGGGTGCACACGTGAGTTGCTCATGCAGAAGTGGCGTGAGTCACTCTGTGTGAGTTCACCTGGGGGAGGTCACGGGGGAGGCTTTCAAAAATGTATTTATTGTTTTACATTAAGGGACTTAAGAGTACTTATTATATTACATTGTGATTGCTAGAAAAACAACTTGCTTTAAAACATAGGTTTAGCATATAAACTACAATGGACAAAATGATAGGTTTTAAAGTAACAGCGTGTATATGTTTGTTAACTTGTAGTATAATATTTTAGTTATTTCAGAATGCTTCATATATGGATGAAGATGGTAACTACGCCCAGGGTAATGCTTTTATGTCTTTCAAGCACAGAAAAAATATATCTACAGAACTGTTATGCCACTGCTAAAACAGATATTGATCTATTAGAAGAAATACTAATTTCAAACAAAGACAAGGAGCATACTATACTAGGAGATTTTAACTTAGATTGGACAAATATGAAACAAACTGATAAAATAAGAAATGTCATTGCAGCTAAAGGGTATCCTCAAATTATAAATTTGCAAACCAGGAACAATTATAAAACAGTGGATGGGAGAACTTTAACTGACTGGATTTTGGTTAGTAGGCCAGATTATGTTAAAGCATCAGGCATCTTAAACGCCACTATTTCTTACCATTGTCCTATATTTATGATTAGGAAAAAAAAATATTCGTTTAAAGGGGTTCAAGTCAGAAAAATTTGGTCTTACAAAAACTTAACAGAAGAAGTAATCCTAAGGGAGGTTTGCAAAATTGATTGGTCCTAATTATTCTACCTTAATGACATAAATGAAGTCACAAGTTACTTTATTGTTCAAATTTTAAACATTGTTAACAAATTTGTACCTAAAAAGATGTTTAGGGTGAAAACTAAATATATACCATGGCTAACACAAAAACTATTAGATTTATTTAAAACAAGGCCGGCATTATGGAATCAATATAAAAAAACAGGGTCTCAAACTGATTTAAATAATTAGTGGCACAGTAGAAATGTGTATAAATCAGACATTAAAAAAACAAACAAAGCAAAACTTTTACAAAGAGGAACAACTAAAACATTTGTTAAACCTTAAAAAAATTTGGGACTCTTTTAAGGATTTGTACACAACTAAGAATGCAGGTAAGCTAGACAAGGTTATTATTGGTGATGCAGTATTGGACACTGACCATACAGTGGTAAACATATTTAATAATTTTTTATGGATATGAGTCAATATAAGATCAGATCAACTTGAATTTCCAAAGCATAGATTCTAATGATGAAGATCGACACAATGGTACACCATTATTGACCAAATCTGGTAATAAACAAACATTTGCCTACATGAAAATACATGAAAAGGAAGTTCTTGATCTGTTAGCCACCCTTAAAGAAAATAAAGGTCTGGTGCTGATGAGATACCCCTGAGACTATTGAAGGTAGCTGTTAAACCATTGACTAAATCAGTTACTTACTTGTTCAATCTTTCATTGTGTACTAATAAAATTCCAGCCATATGGAAAACTACTATAATTTCTCCTATTTTTCAGGTGATAAGTACCAGATCACTAATTGTAGATCTATATCTGTGCTACCTGCACTTGCAAAAATGCTTGAAAAAATAGTTACCAAGCAACTAACAGAATACTTAGAGAAAAATCATTTATTAAACGAAAATCAGTATGGGTTCAGAAGGGGGTATAGCATGCTGACGCCCTTGGTCAGGTTGACTAGTGACATCTGTAACAATGTGGACAAAGGCATACTAAACAGCTAAATGAATGGCTCAGAAAGTGGTGTGTTAAGCAGCAACTCTCATGTATCACTCACTGGGAGGAATTTTATGACCATTTCAGATTATTTTGTGGGGATGGTCTGCATCTTAGCAGACGAGGAACAGCACTTCTTGGGAAACAATTTGTAAATCAAATCAACTTACATTTAAACTAGATACTCAGGGGGAGAGACAAGTTAAATCTGCCTCTCTTAATGTTAAATCAGGTAACCATCCAACTAACTTAGCAGGTGCTCACCATCTAAAATTTTTCAATTTTAATGTTAGCGGGCTAAATAAAAAGTTAGATGAGCTTAAATCCAGAATCCTTGAGGATAAAATAGATGTGATTGCCATTACAGAAACATGGGGGGATGATAAATCGGCATGGGAATGTATGTTACCAGGATGCAAACAATCCATTTGAAATCGTTCTAACAGAATGGGTGGTGGAGTCGTTTTACTTGTCAATAGCATCATGGATTCAGTGGAGATCTCTGATAAAATTAAAGACACTGACTTAAATATTGAATCAATCTGGACCAAAATACTATCTGATGTAGAGAATGTAATATTGGGTATTTTCTATAGACCACCCAGTGCTGATATAGCTATTACTGAGGGCATAATAACTGAACTAGAAAACTCCTGCGAGCTTGGTAGCACCATCTGTTTGGGTGACTTTAATCTAAGTGACATATCCTGGGGCACTGGTAATGCCCACACTAGTGCAGGTAAGAAACTACTCTCCTGCTCTCAACAATTTAATCTTCAGCAATGTATTTCATTGTCCACCAGAGGGAACAATATCCTAGACTTGGTTTTTCATAGTACTCATCTCAATATACATGATGTATGCATTTTACCCCCAGTTTGTAACAGTGACCACAACTCCATCAGTTTTTCATTAGATCACAATTTCTGCTATTTCTGATACAAGCTCCAATAATGCTAAAATCTATCTCTATAATAAAGCAGATCTATGAAGTATTATTGCTGAACTTGAGAATATTAATTGGGATAATAATATCTCCTCTTTAGTTTTAGAGGATAGCTGGAATTTTTTGATGATTACTTTACTATCTTTAAGAGACAGATACATCCCATTCATATTTAAACATAATCAACGGAAACATAAACCAAAATGGTTGTCTATACAAATTCAAAGGTTACTCAGACAAAAAACTAAAAACACTCAATATACTTCAAATCCTGGACTAAAGACAACTGGTCTTCATATCTAAAAATCCAAAAAAATGCAAGTCAGTAATAAAGAAAGCAAAGAAAAAGTAGGAATCCAATCTGGCTAGAGATGCTAATAAAAATAATGGGAAATCATTTTATTCATATATTAATTCGCTTAAAAAAACAACTTGTCAGGTAGGTCCCTTACTGCTCAATTCTATTCTTTCTCAAGATCCTTTACAAATGGCAAACATTCTGAACCAAAAATTTTGTGATGTTTTTCTGTTCAAATCAGACAAAGATAATATTAACATTACAGTAGACAATCAGCTCCCTATAAAGCTATCTGATGATATGATTCAAACTAAGCTTCTCTCTTTACAAAATAGATATACACCAGGGCCAGACGAAACTACTGGCCACCTGTTATATTTATTAGCAGATCGCATCTCCCATCCATTAAGATTACTATTTGAACACTGTTTACAGTTTCAGTTTGTACCCAAGGAGCGGAAGACTGCATATGTTATACCGATTCATAAGAAAGGCCATCGTTCTAACTGGAAAAATTATAGACCAATCAGTCTAACATCCACAGTCTGTAAAGTACTTAAAAGTATCATGAAAGACCTTATAAGTGACACCCTAGACACTATTGACAAGGAACAGCATAGGTTCAAAAAGGGCAGAAGCTGTTTAAGCAACTTAATGTGCTTTTATGAAAACATCAGAAAGAACGTAGATAATGGAATTCCAGTTGACATTATCTTTCTTGATTTTAGCAAAGCCTTTGATGTCATGGCTCATCAGGCTTTGGTAGCCAAACTCCTAGTAACAAACATAAATAAATACATTGTTAAATGGATAGAAGTTTGGTTAGCACACAGATCGCAGAAGGTTCTTATTACCGGTCATCTATTTGACACAGGGTTAGTCACAAGTGACGTTCCTCAGGGGTCATTATTGGGCCCCTGTCTTTTTCAAATATTCATTGCGGACCTTACTAAGAATTGCTTGTCAGCCTCTATCAAATACGTGGATGATGTCAAGATCAGAGGACCATGCAACAATGCAAACAGTATATCTAAAATTCGACAAGACTTAAACAGCATATCTCAATGGGTTGAGGATTGGGGCATGAGACTAAATACATCAAAGTGTAAGGTGATGCATGTCGGTTTCAATAACAAATCTACTGCTTATTTTCTAAATGGGAGTCCATTGGAAAGTACGAAAGATGAAAAGTATCTGGGAATATTTTATAGCTAATGATATGAGTTACAATAAACAAATAAACAAGGCCATCAATAGAATAAACCGAGTATTTTGGTCCATTAAAATAAACATTAAGTCTAGAAATCCGAAAGTAATGCTTCCCCTGTTTAGCGCTTATGCCAGACCTCATTTGGAATATTCCTCCCAACTCCAGAGCCCATATAAAATAGGGGAGATTGCTACTCTGTAAAAAATTCTGAGAAAATTTACAAATAATACAAATGATTTGCATAATATTCCATATGAAAATCATGTAAAGAAACTAAATCTTATGCCACTGTCGCTTAGACGTCTTCGTGGGGACCTAATTTTTATGTTTGATATAGTCCATGATCCATACCTATTTACACAAATGGGCTTTGTGTTTAAAGATAACACTTATAATACCAGAGGACACCCCCTCCAGATTACTATGTCAAAATTCCATCACGCATCCCGTAAGTGTTTCTATATGCAAAGAATCATTAACCCATGGAATAAACTCCCTTTTGATATTATCTCAAGTGACAATAAGGCAACATTCAAAAATTGTCTTGATAAATTCATCATTAACAGGGCTAGTATAGGATACTATAACTGAACAGGTGCAGCTATGGGCCTAAAAGCCCCCTTTCACCTTAACCACCTTAGTATGACCTGACCAAGGCCTTAGACCTGGCGGACCACCCGATTCTAATATCTAAGTTAAAACATCTAGGAGTAGGGGAGTATGCTAGAAAGCAGCAAGTAAAGATTGGTTCAAAAACTTCTACTTTGAGACATGTTCATACTGGGGTACCGCAAGGATCAGTTCTGGGTCCACTCCTGTTCTCTGTCTTTATAAACAATCTACCAGACATTTGTACTGGTGCATCGGTTATTATGTATGCAGACAACACAATGATTTATTGTGGAGCAAGAATAGGAGTGGACCTGGAAGTAAAACTACAGCCCTTATATCGGGACCTCCAAAATTGGTTTGTGAAAAACAAAATTTTGTTGAATGAGAAAAAGGCAGTTACAATGCTATTTGGTCTTGCACGCAGATTAGAAGGAAACACTTTGAGTATAATATGAAAGAATGGTGTTAAGTTGGATCAAGTGGGGGTATTTAATTATTTAGGTGCAAACTTAGACAGTAGACTAACCCTGGCTGAACATGTATCAAAAGTAACACAAAAAGTAAACAATAAATTGCATTTTACATAGAAATAAAAACTGTCTAACTGTACAGGCAAAACATACTATAGCGCATCAAGTTCTGTTACCAGCATTAGAATACAATAGTATCCTATTAATTATCCTATTAATAAATGTCCCATAGACTTTGTTTCACAAATATACAGTAACCTTTAACAACATTACGAGATTTGCAACTGGCTGCTTTAACAAAAGGGAACAGCATTGTAATTTATATCATACTTTTGGGACTTTACCACCAAAAGAGAGAGTCACTAAAACAGCATATATGTTTTCCCATAAATTACTTCAAACACAGACTCCCTTTGTTCTGTTGTAACACTTTCAGTGCACAACTTCCATAAGAGCTCTGAGGGAGTCCTCGACTAAATTATTTACAGAACAAAGAATAAGCACAAAAACAGCTGAGCATTCTATAACTACTTATGGTCCAAAAATGATCAATAATTTATCTCAAATCAACTTGGATATAAGCAACAAAAGAAATGTTTTTAAGAGAACCTTGGAGAATTATTTGGATGGTGCTTCCGGTTGTAAATGTGCTGGGGTCACATGATGTAACTCTTATTAGGTTAATACTGTTTAGTGATGTTTTGTATGTATTGTATGATCTCTCATTGTCTTTATGAATGAAAGTATGAAGATTATGTCATTATAACTACTGCAGTGTTTGTAACTTAATTTTAATTATTATTGTCATGCCTGCACATTTTGTATCCCCTCCCCCAGGCATGGTTGAAAAAGGGTCTTCAGACCCAATCCACTTTTCTGGTAAAACTAATAAATGAAATGAAGTGAAAATGAAGTGTAATAGTACCATTAGCATTGGAATGTAATAGTCCTGTTAGCATTGAAGTGTAATAGTACTGTTAGAATTGAAGTGTAATAGTACTGCTAGAATTGAAGTGTAAGTTTGCATCTGCTAAGTTGGACCCTAGATCACTTAAGTAGATCATGATGAGCACTGGGTCCAGGACTGACCTTTGAGGAACACTTTTAACTAAGGGTTGCAAGAAGAGAAAAGACCTTCCACCTTTGATTGCTGTTTACATCCGGTTAAGTAGTTTGAGAACCAGGGAAGGGAATATTTGCTGACCCCAGCATTGGCGAGTTTCTCCAGCAATATGGAGTGATCAACAGTATCAAATGCTTTACTAAGGTCTAAGAAGACAGTGCCACTAATACATTTTTGGTCAAGTGTGGTGAGTCAATCATTAGTGACCCTAGCTAATACAGTGGTCATGCTATGTTTGGATCTGAAGTCTGATTGAAGTGGGGTGATGGTGTTAAAGGCATCAAGGTAGTTACGTAGCTGCTTGTTCATCAGTTCTTTCCAGTAGATTTGCTTGTACAGGAAGTCTAGAGATAGATCTACTGTTGTTTCAGTTGCTCTTGTCACCTGATTTGAACAAGGGGATGATATGAGCTGTTTTCCTTTAAACCGGTATGTCATTATGGATAGGGGAGAGGTTGAGATAGGAGATGGGACTGTGAGCAGGGAACATCCCAATTTTAGGAAAAAAATGGTCCATATTGTTATCCCCTTCATTTTGTTTTGGAGTCCAGTTTTGAGAGGAGAAGCTCGACCTGATTGTAAGTAATCAGATGAAACTGTAAAAGAGCTATAGTTTTGAATATGGTATCTGAATGCACCAAGTTGGGAAGTGAGTAGGGTGCTGCAGGGGATTTATCCTAGGTCAGCCCTGCTAAAGCAAATTAGGAATTTAATTCCTCCACAATACTTTGCTTTTTAGTGCTGATTCTGTTATTAACCATCAATTGCTCTGGTAGAGATGGGGAAACAGTTCTCCTTTCCAGGGGTTTAACTGCTTTCCAGAAGCTGGTTGGGTTATGTATGTTTTCTTCCATTAAACTCAGATAACAGCAATCTTTGGCAGTTCAGACCAATCTAGTGTGGTGGTTTGTAGCTCAATGCCTGGCTCTTATAAAGTATGTACTGGTAATATTGAAAAAAAGAGTTTGTGGACAAAAAATGTATGTTCCCCATGGAAAGTACTGTAGCTACTTCTGAAAGTAAATCCTTGCTTTGAATTAAGGTAAATTTCTGCAGATAATTTTACATTTGTATTAGAATAGAGCTCTTTTAATTTGGGTTTTTGACATTACGTAATGTGTTTGACAATTAAAAATGTATATGTTTTTTATTCTGTATCTAAGCTAAATAGGAAGCAAATAATTGCATTTCAGAAGCAGGCTGAACAGTTAGCCTTTTAGTTAATTCTAACAAAAAACAAGAGCCACATAGTAACCTCTATTATAATTGTCTAAGGATAGTCCAAATCGTGGGCTGATTTAGGGCTCCTGGCTACTGCTCAGCATTTGTCTCTATCCCTTAATGTGACCCTTAGAACCCTATTAAACAAGAGTCAGTTTACCTTTTTTTACTCTATGTTTGAGCAGAGGAGCATGCTTGCGGACCACACTCAGAAACAGCTCATTACAAATGTTTGTGGTCAAGTGTACAGACTTTGCAAGAAAGAATTTCTGCCAATTGATATCTGCCAAGTCCTGTAGAAAACCGGACTCACTGAAGTGTACTGTTCCATGTTTGTTAGCTCCTTGCTGCCCTTTAGCTGAGAACATCCCAAAAGATAGACCAATTTATTAGATGGTGCAGCATTTACATCTGTCATCTAGTATTTGCCTCTAAATTTAGGCATAACTTTTGGATAACTTACACTTACGTCTGAATTTAGATGCAAATGACCACATTTTTTGTAAACGGTGGACACAGCTGGACAGATTTCCGTGGACAGATCATGCAGTTGCATCTGCATCTACCCTTTTTGAAATCCAGTCTCAAGTCTGTAGAATAAAGTGTCAGAAACAGTTCAAATCGCTGGCCTGGTGGCACTGAGGGTTGAGGCACTGGATGCTACACCTTGCACCACACCGGCAATCTGGGTTCAGGAACAGACTCGGGTCATTTGGGGGTCAGCCAGGGGGGGCAAGGATTGAGCATCCAGAGGATTGCTCTCCTTCCTTGGGGAGGCGGGTTTCTGCTGTGAGCATCAGCACAACAACAAGAGGGGTTCGGCCAATGCCCAGGGTGCTTGGCTGCCTCTGCAGAGGTGGAGACAGCTGCTGCATCCATTGCATGGCCATGGGCATGGGGGAGACAAAAATAGAGGAAAATGCTGGGACCTGGCAGGACCCATGATGGCCCCGATGGACCAGAGGATGTACCCCTCTGGGGGGGGGTCATACCCCCTGCTAGGTCTGCGGAGATGGGGACAAGTAATGTTGTGATAAAAAAAAGAAAGAAACAGTTCAAATCAGTGCAAAGGTTTCTCACCCAAGGAAATCTATCATTTGTAGCAGGCTCTAGCTCTGACCTTCTAATGGATATTTTGAAAAATACAACAGGCAAGCAGGACCAGAACATTAGTGCAAACTGGCTGATTTGATGCATTGTAGGGGATGATGTTCATAAAATACTTTTGGTTTAGAAGTCAGACAGAGGACCTCATATCAGATAACATGATATTTCCATGTAGAGCACACATCAGATTAGAAGGCATAGGTTTACACAGCTCTTTCACACAAATACATATCTGTACAACAAAACAATTTTTTATATGCAATCCTGCATAAAGTACAGCACAGTTAACCCACCTATTAAAATAAAGGTTACTAAGTGGGCCTTGATTTTTGTTGGAATTGTACTAAAAAGTTAACTGTTTAGCCTGCTTCTGAAAGGCAGATATTTGCTTTCTATTATTGCGACTTTCTTCCCAGCAGCAGGGCACCACTCTCTGTGCTAAGTACAGCCTGCACTGATTGATTCAGCTTTTTCCCCAGGTTTTTTAGCCCACTTGCCCACACACTCGGGGCTAATAAATGGGTCCCAGTCCTGCCAAAAACAGTTCTGGTTCATAAGTTCTGTAATTCTGATGACGCAGAGAACCTGAAAGTCTCAGGCACCTGTGGGGTGCATGCTTGTCTGCAAACAGCCAGAGGGGGCTCATAGGCCCAGGAATGAGGTAGGATCATGGTCCAGTGTGGCACTGGCTTCCTCCAGTTGGGTCTTTGGAGGCTCAGATCCTGGCTGGGGTTTTGGTCTTGGGGACAGCAAGGGCTTGTTGGCAATCTTCCGTCAAGGATGACTGCCTTGTGGCTGTTGCACCCATATATCCTGAGTATGAGCAGGCAACCTGCAGTTTTTATATCATTCTAGCTCCTATGTGGAGGAGCAGAATCAGAACCAAACACATCCAAGAACCTGCAGAAGATCAGAAGAGATGGTACTGTGACACTGAGACCAGAGAAAGGGGTATGATGTGATGAGCCCTGTAAGCCTTGGACCTGTGACTGCTTGGCACTGTAACATCCAGGTGTAAGATGCAGTGAGCCCATTTTCTGCCCCATATTTCCAGGTGCCCATGCCCGGGTAATGGTGGGTTGCTAACTAGGAGGGTATTCCCCTCATCCATGTAACTATAGAGTACTGTACTGTACATAGTTTTTTGTGACTTGAGCAGCATAGATATATCCAGTGACTGAGCCCCACTCAGTGCTATGAGGGGACAAGTGAGAACAGTAAATATGTTTAACAATAATCACCAATTTTAGCGAGTAAGAAATAATGTGACCTACTGGAAATTGAACTCAGGCCCTTGAAATACCATCTCAGTATGTTAGCCACTGAGTTACAGGCTCAGATGGTTGAACCTGGGGTTCCCAGACACACTTCTTTCTCTAGAATTGTATATTCTGCAGCTTGGAATAATCAAGATGACAATTAAATGTTTTGTGGTGCAGTATTAGCCACTGCTAATAAATTTAAATCATAAATTGTAGTGAGAAAGAAATAATGTGACCCCAGGTACAACCATGTGAGCCTGTAGCTCAGTGGTTAGAGCACCAAGATGGTGATCCAGGGGCCTGGTTTAATTCCCAGTAGGTCACATTATTTCTTTCTCATTACAATTTGTAATTTAAATTGCTTAGCTGTAGCTAATATTGCACTAAAAAACATCTAATTGTCATCTTGATTATTCCTTATTACAGAATATGGAATACCAGAAAAACAAAGTGTATCTGGGAATCCCATATCCAACCATGTGAGCCTGTAGCTCAATGGTTAGTGCACAGGGTTGGTATTCTGGGGGTCTGGGTTTATTTCTTTATTTATTTCAAAAGTTTCACCAGGAAAGACATACTGAGTTTGTAAAAGCTTGTTTCCAGATGCGTCCTGGGGGTAGGGGGGTAGAGGAGGGCCATGAATAATAATTAGAAAGTATTTACATAGCAGGTAAAAAATATGACTAAGCATCATATAACAAGCAACATCAAAAGACATTTAAGCAAAATATGTACGTTGGCATGGATATAGCAGAACGCATCCCAAGGACAAGAGGATACAAATAATGTGCAAAGTGCAGATAATGCAAGCAGGTGATAGTGAAACTTACCAGTAGATATTCAAGAAGAGTCTATTAGAAGAGGGGGGAAACAGGAGTTAGCAGCAGGAGCTAGGGTGAGGAGTTAGAGTAAGAGGGGAAAGGAGATGAGGTGTGGGAGAGGTGGAGGGAGTGGAAGGAGGAAATGAGAGGTACAGAAGGGGGTCAGGTACAATTGCAGGAGTGAGAAGAGAACTTGAGGAGAGGAGAGGAGAGAGAGAGAGAGAGAGAGAGAGTAGGGAATAGGCAGAGTGGATAGAGATGGGGAGAGAATTCCATAGGTAGGGTAAGTGGTAGGAGAAGGCAGCCTGGCCAGCTGAGGATAACCTAGTAGGGAGTGCTAGGGAACGGAAACCAGAGTTACGATGGGTATAGTGGGAAGGGGGGGAGGACAGAGGTGAGGTAAGAGGGGAGCGAGCCAAGCCAGAATTTAGCGATAAAGGAGGTAAAATGAGTGAGGTGCCTAGCTTCAAGGGAGGGAAGGGAGAAACTGGTATAAAAGGAGCAATAGTGGATGTGGAGTGGGCAGTCCAAAGAAAGTGACAGAAGGAGTGTAAGAGGGAATCCAGTCTGGTCAGGGTGGACTTAGGAGCAGTACCATAGACAATGTCTCCATTGTCAAAAATGGGGAGAATCATTTGGTGGAGAATGGCTCTGTGAGTTGGCAGAGGGATGCAAACATGGTTCCTGTATAAAGCATCTAGTTTAGGGTATAGTTTTTTGTGGATTGCATCCATATTCCCAGAAAGGTTGAGGTGTTGATCGAGCTAGACCCTGAGGTACTTAGACGGCAGGGAGGTCAGTAAGCCTAGAGAGCGTCTACCTAGTGCCAAAGGACATGGAGACCATTTTTTGGGCATTGAGAGACAGTTGATTTGATCAGAACCAGTGTTGGACATTGAAGTCCAGCTGGAGCTTGACCATCAGATCAAGGGGTGAGGAACCGGAGGTGTAATGAACTGTATCATCTGCGTACATGTTGATTGACACAGAGATGCAGGCAACAGGGCAATTCATTCAGGAAAACTGAAAAGAGAATTGGGCCAAGGACAGAACTGTGGAGGCACCAGTGGTGATAGGAAATGGAGGGGATAAGTAATCTCCAATTCTAACCAATAGGGTCCTACAACCAAGATAGGAGCGGAACCAGTTAGTAGCAGATGTGGAAAGCCCTACTGCTGTAAGTTTGTCAAGGAGGAGGGGGTGGGCTGCAGTGTCTAAGGCTTTTGCCAAGTCGACAAAGATGTCAGCGGTGATTAGGCCCTGATCCATGCATGAGAGAATGGAGTCAGAAAGCCAGAAGAGGGAGGAGGAAGTAGAGTGGGATTTCCAGAAACCAGACTGGAAAGGGGTGAAGAAGAAGAACTAATCAAGTAAGGGGGAGTTGAGAAAGTACTAGGTGCTCTTCAAGTTTAGCAAGGGTGGGGAGCAGGGAGATAGGGTGGTAATTGCTAGGACTGGAGGACTTTGGGAAGGAGTATGACAGTAGTATTTTTCCATGCATCAGGGACAAAGGCAAGGGAGAAGGAGCGGTTTAGAAGGGAGGAGAGTGGTAGAGCAATAGCTGGGGCAGAGAGACTGAGGAGTTTAGGGCCTTGGCCATCAGGGGTTCTACCCTTGAGAGGGTTTAGGGCTAGGAGGGACTTGAGAGTGTCAGCAGGAGATATAGGAGAGAAGGAGAAAGGGAGATGGGAAGGGTAGGCAGGGGAGGGTGGGAGGGATGGAGGAGAGAGAGAGAGGAGGCACAGGAGGTGAAGAAAGTGTTGAACTCGGAAGCAACAGAAAGTGGGTCAGAAATGGTGACATCACTTACTTTGAGAAGTGGGATGGAGGACTGGGATTGGGGGGGAGAAGAAGGCATGGATGACCTTCCAGAACTTGGTGGGGTGGTTAATGTTGGTCTGGAAGGTGGAAGCAAAGTACTCCACCTTGGCAAGCCTAGTGACTTTGGTATGGGCATTATGATGGGCACGGTACTTAAGTAAATCAGCAGGGGAGCCAGAGGACTTGTGAGCCTTCCAGGTTAGATCTCGAGCATGCAGACAGGCCAAAAATTTGACAGAGATCTAAGGGAGGTGGGAATCACAGACCCCAGTTTTCATGAGGGGTGTACAGGTCCATGATAGACTGAAATTTGGACTTAAAATATTTGAGGGCAGAATCAATGAAGCTGACAGAGGAGATGGGCAACCAGTCAATAACTGACAAGTCCATCTGGAGGAAGGATAAGTCCAGTGATTAAGAGGACAGATCAGGAGGAGCTTGGATGGGGCCTTGGGGTGGCATAATTTGCAGACACAGTAGACCAGACAGCAATCAGTAACAGCAGTGAAATAAGGAGCTTAACTGGGACAGAGGAGTGTCTACGTGGCAGCTGGGGGGAGACCCCTCCTATTCCTACTTTTTATTAACAACCTTCCCCAGTCAGTACAGTCCTGTTCAATAAGGCTGTATGCAGACAACACTGCTTTGATCATTACAGGAAAAGACGTGACAGACCTTAAGATTAAACTTCAGCTATACTTTACTAGGGTACAGGAGTGGTTCACCAGGTCAAGGCTTATGATGAACATTAAGAGAACTAAGCTGATCCATTTTAGATCCAGGGATAAATCTGAATTGCACATATACACTGATGTAGGTGAAACCATTGAACAGTTAAATGAATATACCCGGGAGCGACCTTTAACTCAGATTTATAATTTGTAGGGCATATAACCACATTGGTCAGCAATTTAAATAAGATAGGAGCCCAAGGATGCACCACTAAGTGCCTTAAAAAAACAACTAAAAAAACCATAGCTGAATAACTAATTCTTCCTTCTCTTGAATATGGTAATCTAGTTTACCGAACAGCCAATAAGAGGTTATTAGACAGATTGGACAAATTATATTTCAAACTAGCCCAGTATGTACTGGGTTGCAGTTTCTATACTCATCTTTGTGTGTTGTTAATTCATTTGAATTGGCAGATTTTGACTACAAGATGTGCAATATCCTGGTTGAAACTGTTACATAAAAGCCTGTTTCATGACCCAAATCGTTATATAACCCACACAGCATTTCACAAAAAAGAGCATCAAGTACATGAATTGGGTAGATCGGTACACATAAATAAAATTAGTCCCTATAGATGTAACACCAAATTGGGAGAAAAATCACTGTGATTCCAGTCTGCTTTACATTGGAGCAAACTGTCAGTTT
This sequence comes from Neoceratodus forsteri, assembly GCA_016271365.2. Lineage (NCBI taxonomy): Eukaryota > Metazoa > Chordata > Ceratodontiformes > Ceratodontidae > Neoceratodus > Neoceratodus forsteri. Next base: position 1,447,589,000 of record CM028130.1, on the reverse strand, counting down.
CTACATGTATTGCTTTATCTACCACAGTTTTTTGCCAATGCATTGGAAGGCTGCTTCTTTAATGCTTATAATTTTTAAATGTAGTTGATGTAATATCCTTGATTTATGTATTGTTAGCAGAGTGGAGTTCGCACTGGGACAATGGTGCTCCAGACAAGAATCCTCAGTTTCAAAACAAACAGATGTCAGGCACACACAAAACCTTGAAAATACAAGGGCACCAGTAACTTGTCGTGTTGAAGTATAATTTGTTAACGCATCAAAAAATGAAAGAACACAGGCTATACCCGTGTGACACATTTCAGATACATCATCATCCTTTATCAAAGGCTCAGGTAAAATTGAATCAAGTGGCAGTTAAATAAACATTTCAAATCATGTCACTATGACATGACACCATCAATATAAATTTTATTGGTTAAAACTTTTTTAAAAAACATTTTCCCTTTTAAAAGGCATCCTTATTAAATCCAAGTGACATAACACACAGAAACATTTTTCAAAAGATATATTAAACCCCTATATACATATTTACAGAATCATAGCTTATTATAGCAATATCTATTCGAAAAGGAGGTGGGGAGGAAAATGGGGAGGAACAGTGGGAAATGGGATAAGACCAGAAGGAAGAAGCCAGGGGGCCTGATATTCAGACTGCGCCAGGCTGTGGTGCAAGCCTGGGTGCAGCGCAACTGGGCTGCACAGGGGCGTTGACAGGGTGATATTCAATGGAGCTGCACCATGGCACAGCAACGTTGAATATCGCACCTTGGTCACCCGCAGTGCGCATGGCGCAGTGGCACTGCCCCAGCGCAAGTGGCCAGAGTGGAGCAGGGGGATGCGCTAGCACAAGTTCCATTGCACTAGGTGCAACAACCACGATATTCAAAAGTGCACATGCAAATGGGGCCATAATGTATGCAAGGCGCAAATGGGGCCATTTACATGTCATTATGGCCCCATTTGCATGCAGGTGCACCGATCCCCCGGCGACTTGTGCCTGGCGCCCTGCCAGACAGCAGCCGTCAGGGACTGACACCCCCTGCACAGTGCGGCAAAGTACCCCAATGCCCGATCGCGGGCATGTGTATAGTGCAGAACATGTCCAATATCTCTGGTGGTCCAGTGGACTGTTTGCAGCCCAATCGAAGGCATAAGTATATTTAAAAATAGTGATCTCTCTCCCTGGTGGCCCAGTGGACCGCTCGCAGCCCGATCGTGGGCATTTGAAGTAGAATAAAAGTCCTATATCCCTGGTGGTCCAGTGGACTGCTTGCAGCCCGATCGCGGGCATTTGTTATAAAAATGACACCTAATCCAACCCTGGTGGTCAGCGGTACCCCCTCCCCACCGCCCACTGGGCCCCACCCCGCTCCCCCCGGTCAGCGGTGGGTGGCAGCTCCCCACCAGCTTGCCGCCCTGCCGCCACCGACCTGACACCGTGCGGTGGGGCTTACGCCCATTGGTCCACAGCGTGAGCTAATGGGCATGCAGGTTAGCTGTCTACATAGTCAGATATGTGAATGGATCATTCACATATCTGGACTGTGTAGTATGGTACATGCTGCATGCCCATTGGCTCATGCTGTGGACCATCGGGCATACAGCCCTACCATATGGTGTCAGTCGGTGGTGGGGTGGCAAGGGTGGGGAGCTGCCGCCTGCCGCTGACCGGGGAGCGGCTGTGGGGCCCAGGGCAGGTAGGAGGGGGTAATGCTGACCACCAGGGTTGGATTGGGGTGTCATTTTTTATAACAAATGCCCGCGATCGGGCTGCGAGTGGTCCACTGGACCACCAAGGATATAGGACTTTTATTCTACTTCAAATGCCTGCGATTGAGCTGCAAGTGGTCCACTGGACCACCAGGGATATAGGACTATTATTATTCTACATATGCATGTGATTGGGCATGGGGGGCGCCACCAGGAAGGTACAGCTGGCTCTTGAGTGGCCACCCACAGGTGGCAGCTGCTGTATTGCGTCCTGCACTACGGCAGCTCACCTGTGGGTGGCCAGCTGTTGCTCCTCTTTTTTTTGGCCCACCTGTGTGCAGTGCAGGTAGGGTTGTGCATGCATAGGCTCAGCACATCCTGGGCTGAATATCGGGATGTCTGGGTATGCAGGGACGCCTCCCCCCACCTGCCCTGTCCACATTACGGATCACGCTCTAGGCGCATCGGGTTGTAGCAAGGCTCAATCCCCCTTTGAATATCGTGCTGGGGCGCAACCCTTCTGAAGATCCAGCCCAGGGTATTTTTATCTATAACAAGCAGAAGAGAGAGTATAGCTCATATGGGACAACAATGCATATCTTGATTCCACTCATGGTTGGCACTGGAATACATATAGCACAATCTCTGCATCATAGTAAAATATTGTAAATCCTAGTGGCCAAATGCAAATACTGGACAAACCTTGTTTGTGAGCACAAACATTAATTCGTTTTGTCTTGTTTAAAAATGGTTGAAGTTCAAATCCAAAATTTAGACCTGGTTTCTTTGCAGCATCCATATTTATAATCCAAAATACTTCTCTGGTTAAAAGTAAGACATTGAAGTTCCCACCTCTTGGTTTTGGGATAACTTTATCAATGCCTAGAAACTTGAACCCGTGACCCTCTTTATTACCAACATTAACAATATGTACTGTGGTAGCATAAGTAGTATCCCCCTTCCCTATAGCTCTTATATGTTAGCTTACTCTCATCTTCAGACTTCTTTTAATTTTTCCTATATAATACACACCACAGTCACACACTGCTAAGTAAATCACCCCCTCTGTGTCACATGTAATTAATTGCCTCACTTCATATTTTTTAACGGTATGTGTATTCAAAAAAATAATTTCCCTTCTTAATGTGCTTACACATAGTGCATCTGTTACATGGGTGACATCCCATTGCTTGGTGGTCTAGCCAGGTTTGTTTTTCACCTTCCACAAAATGGCTATGAACCAGTTTATCTCCCAATGTTGGGGCCCTTTTGTAAGCCATTCTAGGTGGATATTTAACAACTTCCTTTAAGCTGGGGTCACTCCCTAATATTCCTCAATGCTTTCTTATTATTTTTTCCAGCTCCCCAGAGTTTGCTGAATAAGAAATAACAAAGTTAAACCTTTCTTCAACCTATTCATTCATATCTCTCTTTTCAAGAAGGGCCTCTCTGGTCTGTTATAATGCAAAGTTTCTCCCTGCTTCTATATTTCTTGTGCTATACCCTCTGTCTATCAAACAATTGCTCAAATCTTCAGCCCTTTACTGTATCTCTCAATACTCCTATAGTTCCTCTGAGTTCTAAGAAATTGTCCCTTGGGAATGTTCTGGACAACATGCCTCCGATGGCAACTCTTTGCTAATAAGATGGTGTTACCATCACTTTCTTTCCTATGCATGTCAGTCACCACATTATTTTCTTGATGCTTTATGATTTTAATATCTAAGAAGTTTATTGTTCCCTTTGACTACTGATACATAAATCTTAAATTCACATTGGTTCCCTGCATGTACTCCACACATTGCAGTAACTTGTTTTCATTTCCATTACATATCAAAAAAATATTGTCTACAAAGTGTTTCCATACAACAGTATTGTGAAAAAATGGATTATTAGCACAGTCCAGAACATACGTATTTTCCCATCCCCAACATAGAAATTAGCTACCAAGGGGGCACATGTGGCCCCCATTGTGGTTCCCGTAATCTGAAGGTATAGGTCTTTATCAAATATAAACACATTGCATTTAAGTACAAATTCCAATAGCTTTAGTAAAAATTTAGTAGGTGGTTCAAAAAAGATGGTACCATGTCTAAGGCACCATCATGTGGAATGTTTGTGTATGAAGATTCAGTATCCAGCATTATCAGAAAACAGTCATTATTTAACTTCAAATAGTTCAGAAATTGTAGGACATCTGATGTATCTTGTAAATATGAGGAGAGGCTGCTCACATAGGGTCGGATGAAAATCCACAAACTGCGATAGAGTTTCCATGAGTGAGCCAATCCCACTCACTGTGGGGCATCCTGGTGGGTTGGTTACAGATTTATGTACTTTTGGAAGCACATAAAATGTAGCTTTCACTGGTGACTCTGTTAATAAGAAGTATTTTCTTTTTTATCAATGAAACCTTTTTGAAATGCTTCCTGAATGGTCTCATATATAAAGAATTTGTAATCAAATGTGGGATCAGTATGCAATTTTTCATAAAATTCTGTGTTTTCCAATTGTCTTAGGACTTCTTTTACATAATCTGATTTTTCCATTACAACAACACATCCCCCGTTATCGCTTTCTTGATCATTTCTTTGTCTTGATGTAGCATTTCAATCGCTGCTTTTTCTTGTCTTGTCAAATTATTATATGTAATTCTTGGGGGATTGTTAAACAAGACATAGTTTAGTAAAGGAAAAATGCATGACAGGGTGTGTGTCGTGCTGGGATAACGCCACGCCTGGGGGGGGTTGGGCACGAGGTCAGAGGTAGTGTATCCAATGCCCAGGCATGGTGTTATCCCTAAATGACACACACCCTGGAGTGCATTATTCCTATTATACATTGGCTTGTTGTTATATATAAAATAAAAAAAGAATTTTAAAGAATGTTTTTATTAGTGGGGAAAAATATTGTTGTCTCTTAAGAGGAGATGCAAAAGAAGGGATCAAGCTCCATAAAAAGCAGACTAGACCTGTGGCGTCGTGCTGGGATAACGCCATGGGTCCAGCCCCAAACTGACCAATCACAGTCCAAGATTCTTTCTTGCCATTGTATAATCTCTATTAATTGCTTAGACACACTGATTGCTGTGCTTGGTGGGGGGTTAAATGTTGAGATAGGTCTAAACTTTTTTATGTCTCCCTCAGATATAGCTGTTCCCTTACCCTTTTGTCCAATACCGCTGTCTTTCTGTTTTTTATTGCAAAAGGATCTCAAACTCAGATTCCTGTATGCTATATTCGGATCCACCACAGTATGAAATATATTAATTGGAGTAGTTGGTGCAAAATTGAGGCCTTTGCTTAATAAGTCTGTCTCATATTCTGTTAGTATGTGTTTAGAAAGATTGATTACCTGAGACTTGGCCTTACAGTTTTGATTCTCCACCTTCTCCCTCTGCGATTCCTGAAGTTCCTGTGATTCAGTCTCTAATATTGTCCTCTTCCTCATCCTCTGCCGCCTCTTTCACCTCCTGGTTCTCTTTGATTTATTTGATGGTTTTCTCTTGCAGGCTGTCAGAGTCTGAGACTTCGCCTTAACTCGTACAGAGGCTCCTCTTCCTGTTGTTCCCTCTGAAAATGGTTTGGATTACTCATATCATCTAATTCAAATTCACCTACACTACTAAAGTCAAAGGACACATTTCTATTCCTTTTTTAGAATGCCTCTCAGATTTTTCTTCCAACTATATACTCAATCCAATTTATAGTTGTTCTTGTCTCTATTAAATTTAATCTGTTTAGTTGATTTCAATTCTGCGTCTAGAAGCTGTATAGCATCTATCAGTCTCTTATTAAAAACATCAAATTCCACATTATTTTGATACTCAGATCTCTCGTTCTCTTTCAACTTAATTTCACTTCTTGGTCGCTCCTCTCTTTCCTTGCTGAATTTGATAATCAAGTCAATCAATTTAAAACTCGCTTTAGTTAAAATCCCCTCCCAGGCTTTCATGAACGCTTCACTTTCCTGTCCACATGTTGGATTTTTAATAATTTGCAAGCCTCTTGGGATTCTTTTTACTGACACATAAGCCTCTAGATCAGTTATATTACAATACTTTCTTCTTAATTGATGTGTAAGCTTTTCTAAGTCCCTGAAAACAGTAATTACTGATAGCTCACCAGGTGTCCGATTCATTGTTTCATTTTTCTCAGTCAAGATTGGATTACTTTTGAGTGCTGCTTCTAATAGTTCATTTATATACTCCTGTGGACCTGGATTTTCATTTGAAAATATCAAATTTGGTGTAGCTTCCAGAGATAGTCTCAACTCTGATAGACAAGCTTGGTGCTTCCTAGGGTGAGGTTTTACTTGTGCAAGTTAGGCTACAGTACTTCCCACTGCAAAGCATGTGTTAAAACTCCAAAACATAAGTTACAAATTGTTAGCAGAGTGGAGTTCATACTGGGACAGTGGTGCTCCAGACAAGAATCCTCAGTTTCAAAACCAACAGATGTCAGGCACATACAAAACCTATAATACAAGGGCACCAGTATCTTGTCATTTTGAAGTATAATTTATTAAGACATCAAAAAATAAAAAACACAGGCTTTACCCGCCTGACGTGTTTCAGATACGCCATCATCCTTTAGCAAAGGCTAAGGTAAAACTGAATCAAGTGGCAGTTAAATATAGATTTCAAGTCACATCACTATGGCGTGACACCATCAACATCAATTTCATTGGGTAAAACTTTTTTAAAAAACATTTTCCTTTTTAAAAGGCATCCTTATTAAATCCAAGTGACATAACACACAGAAAAATTTTTCGAAAGATATATTAAACCCCATATACATATTTACAGATTCATAGCTCATCATAACAGTATCTATTTGAAAAGGTGGTGGGAGGAGAAGGAAAAATGGGACAGAACAGTGGGAAACAGGATAAGACCAGAAGGAAGACAGGGTATTTTTATCTATAACAAGCAGAAAAGAAAGAGTATAGCTCATATGGGAAAACAATACATATCTTGATTCCAATCACAGTTGGCACTAGAGTACATATAGCACAATTTCTGTATCATAGTAAAATATTCCTAAATCTTAGTGGCCGAATGTGAGTACAGGATAAACCTTGTTTGTGAGCACAAACATGAATTAATTTTCTCATTTTTAAAAATGATTTATGTTCAAATCCAAAATTTAGACCTGGTTTCTTTGCAGCATCCATATTTATAATCCAAAGTGCTTCGCTGGTTAAAAGTAAGTCATTGAAGTTTCCACCTCTTGGTTTTGGGTGAACTTTATCAATGCCTAGAAACTTGAACCCGTGACCCTCTTTATTACCAACATTAACAATGTGTACTGTGGTAGCATAAGTAGTATCCCCCTTCCCTATAGCTCTTATATGTTCGCATACCCTAATCTTCAGACTTCTTTTATTTTTTCTTATATAATACATGCCACAGTCACACACTGCTAAGTAAATCACCCCCTCTGTGTCACATGTAATTAATTGCCTCACATCGCATTACTGTGGGAGTATTGAGAGAAACAATAAGGGGGTTGAAGATCTAAGCAATTGTTTGATAGAGAGAGTTTATAGCACAAGAAATATAAAAGCAGGGAGAGACTTGGCATTGCAGCAGACCAGAGAGACCCTTCTTGAAAAGAGAGATATGAGTGAACAAGATGAAGAAAGGTTTAACTGTTATTTCTTACTCAGCAGACTCTGGGGAGCTGGAAAAAATCATAAGAAAGCATTTGTGAGTATTAAGGAGTGACCCCAGCTTAAAAGAAGTTGTTAAATAGCCACCTAGAATGGCTTACAAAAAGGCCCCAACATTGGGAGATAAAGGCAAGGCAAGGCAAATTTAATTTTTCAGGCACCCAATCCCGGAGGCTCTGGTTCATAGCCATTTTGTGGAAGGTAAAAAACAAACCTGGCTAGACCACCAAGCTGTGGGGTGTCACCCCTGTAAAAGATGTGTGATGTGTAAGCACATTAAGACGGGAAATGATTTTTTGAATATGGGTACCGTTAAAAAATATGAGGTGAGCTAATTAATTACATGTGACACAGAGGGGGTGATTTACTTAGCAATGTGTGACTATGATGCATATTATACAGGAAAAGCTAAAAGAAGTCTGAAGATGACAGTAAGTGATCATATAAGAGCTATAGGAATAGGGGATACTACTTACGCTAACACAGCACACATTGTTAATGTTGCTATAAAGAGGGTCACGGGTTCATGTTTCTAGGCATTGATAAAGTTAACCCAAAACTGAGAGATGAGAACTTCAATAACTTACTTTTAATGAGAGAAGCATTTTGGATTATAAATATGGATGCAACAAAGAAACAGGGTCTAAATTTTGGATTTGAACTTCAACCATTTTAAAACAAGAGAAAATGAATTAATGTTTGTGTTCACGAACAAGGTTTATCCCGTATTCGGATTTGGCTACTAAGATTCAAGAATATTTTACTATGATACAGAGATTGTGTTATATGTATTCTAGTGTCAACCATGAGTGGAATCAAGATATGTACTGTTTTTCCATATAAGCTATACTCTCTTTTTTCTGCTTGCTATAGATAAAAATACCCTGTCTTCCCTATGGTCTTATTCCGTTTCACACGGTTCTCCCTATTTTCCTTTTCCTCCCCCTCCCCCCTTTTTTGAATAGATATTGCTATGATGAGCTACAGAGATGAGTGTGTAAATATGTATATAGGGGTTTAATATAGCTTTTGAAAAATGTTTCTTTGTGTTGTGTCACTTGGATTTAATAAGGGTGCCCTTTCAGGGGACGTGACTTGGTTCCTATCATGATGGCCGCCTGATTTAAGCACTCTGCTACCCGGGGTTTAATTTCACTGATCTACACCTCTCTAAATAACTACTTGAAATGGTGAAGCAGATCTAAATACTCCTAAAGCACCCTAGAGCAGCTTGTACTCTTTTTTAAATGCTGATCGTGCATTGGGGGGGCTGAGAAACCGTCCTGCCTGTCTGGTCGAGCATGGCGCACAACAGAGGCACAGAACCTCTTACAGGCCTTAACGTGCAGCAAATAAGCAAGATGTTTGCAGCTCTAATGCAGTGAATGGCCAAGGTTACAATGGCCTCTAACAATACTATGCTGGCAATTCAACAAATCGACAAAAGAATCAGCACTGCAGAGGCAAGAGTTAGCACCAATGCAGATGCCATTGACTCCCTTACAGCTATCATACACAAGCAAGAGTAGGCTATTCTAGCACTCCAAGTAAAAATGGATGATATTGAGAACAGAAGCCGGCGCAACAATCTCCGACTCCTTGGCTTCCCTGAAAATGCAGAAAGGGGGGATACCTTAGAGTTTTTTTACGAGGTTTTAATGGAGGCCCTAAAGCATGACTTGCCTCCAGGCTTCACAATTGAGAGGGCTCATAGGACACTGAATCCCATTCCTAAACCCGGGGAAAGACACAGGCCAATTAAGGCCAGGATTCTTAACTTTGTTGACAAGGAGTGGATCTCCAACAGATCCCAAGAGCTGGGGGTGCTATCGTGGCGTGGTCAGAAAATTGTAATATTCCAAAATTATTCCCACGATCTGGCAAACCATAGAAAGGCATACACAGAGACCTGCCGGCTGATGCAGTCCCTGGGAATCAGATTTTCTTTATGGTATCCCACCACAATGCGCCTAGATGTAAATGGCACAGCAATCTCCTTTTTGTCTCCAGGTGCCCTTATGGACTGTCTACATCAGGAATGGCCCACCAGCTCAAGAAGGAACCCCCCCAACCAACGCTGGTAACAACCAGAAATCTAGCCCACCAACCACTACATGATCAATGCAGGCAGACTATCATCCCGGCTTTAATTTTACAGGAGCTGCTCAAGGCCTCCCTGCCAGATCATGAAAGAAGCAACAGTCTGGTCACCATACCAATCTGACCCATTCTCAGGAGCACCTTTTTGACTCATCCCAGCAAGAAATGACTAGTTCTGACCTGTTTGATACCAGAATGAGCACTTTTGTATCCCCTAACTGCTACGTTCTTTTGACCATTGACAAGCTGGCCGAGACAGGGTTTTTTCCAGATTACCCGGAGCAGAAGATGGTGCTCGAGGCCTCTGCGATGGAAGAGGAGCTACAGACAGGGACTGCAGAAATCCCCCTGAGCACAGCCTCCACTCTGCTGTATCCCACTATGGAACAAGTCATTTTGTGCCCAGAGCAGCAGATACTATAGGTCACAAGAACAGATAAGGCTCTCCAAGCAATGTCGCCACAGGACCCTAATTAGATAAGTGTCCTTAAAAATTTTTCTTACATCCAAGGCTTGGTTTTGGCTTAGTAAGCTTAGTCCCCAGTATTAATATCTATCTTTTAGAAACTGAATATTCATTCCCCTGAGTTTAGGTAACCGATTATGCAGCCTACTGCCTAGGCCCTGCTCTATTTATGAAAAGTTTGTAGGGGCAATGCTGAGGATGTTAACAATGTTATTTATGTTTACCTAATGGATAATGTCAAGTTTATTAGCCATTTACTCAACACTTAATTCTCCCTTGCAGGACCACTTTGAAGGGGAGGTGGTGACTGTACCTCAGCATGCCTTCGTATTTCAACAACACCGGCTGTGATGGCAGATATGTCCCTTTCCAACTGTAGGCTGCATATCTCTCCAATAATAGAGGATCTCTCGCTTTTTTCTCCCTAAGACAGTATGGCATGTATGCTGAGCCTCTGACAAGGGGACAACTGTTTTATAACTTTATGAGGTGCCCTTGTGCAGGCGTCCCTCCCTCTATATCTACATGCCACTGATTGAATCCAAGTTGAGAAAATTTGCTGGGGCAACAATTGTATTTAATGCTTTTGTTCCTTACTTAAAGCTACCACCCCCCTCTCAATAGGACCTCACCCCTCCGTACTGTTGTTCTCAAAGCCAAGGGCTGAAACAGGTGTAAACTCTTACATATTGGATACCCCGGGTCAGTGAGGCTAATACCGGCCTAGCTAAGTCCTCCATGCTAAAACTCAACTATTAGCCAAGAAGACTTTAACACTATCTAGATAGCACGTAGAAACATCCCCCCAACAGGTAAGCAAGTTCGATCTTGGAGGACTTCATATCCTCGATTGGCTAGTCTATACCTACTATGTCCACTGCACGATGCTGTGCACTTACTGTAAATTGTTGTCTATTCTTAAGTGATGTTTGTTTTTTACTGCCTATATCTTATGGAATGTGGTTTACAACTGAGTCAATACGGAATCATATTTCTAGTACTAGATGCTACCTCTTAGCCTTTCCCTCTGAGAATGTGCAACCATTTAACAAATAAATGTTCCCATATGCCCAACTCAAATGGGTTTGCACCCTTTTCAACTGCATACACCCTCCTTAACATTATTTTCTGCTCCTTTCCTGAATATGGCTGATATTTTGCTCATTACATGGAACGTCAGGGGGCTTAACTCTCCCCCCAAATGTAAAAAGGTGTTGATACATTTGAAAAGGTTGAAAACTCAGGTCACTTTCTTGCAAGAAATGAAGTTAACCAAGCAAGACCATGCATATATGGTGAAAGACTGGGTGAGAAAAGAAATACATGCCAGTGCACCCACAAAGAAAAGATATGTGCTCATTCTCCTACATAAGTCCCTTCCAAGGTCTACTTTAAAAAGTAAATCTGATCCACATGGAAGATGGGTGATTGCCCTTCAAGATACCCCCAAAGGCCCAATTTTATTAGCAAATATCTATGCCCCCAATGAGGATGACCCCTCATTTTTTCTTGACCTAACCACCAAGGTCGAGGACATGGCAGAGACGGACACTCCCATAATAACGGGGGGAGTTTTAACCTCACATTGGTCCCAATGCTGGATAGAAATAACCAAGAAAAGGAGACTCATACTGGGGGGGGGCCACAAGCCATTTTAAGACTAAGCACAGAGTTCAAGCTAGTCGATATCTGGCACATCACACACCCCAAAGATCGAGACTATACGTTCCAGTCCGGGGTACATGGCACATTTAGCTGACTGGACTTCTGGCTTATCTCACAATCTCTTACTCAATCTGCCCTGAATTCTGGCATTCTTCCTACCATCATCTCACATCATGCCCTGGTCCAGCTGATCTCTCTGAGCATTCTGACACTCTGCTCCCCCACATGGAGGCTAGACCCTCTCCTTATGCAAGACCCTAAATTCATAGAATGTGCAAAATCTGAAACTAAGCTGTTCCTACAGGAGAACTCTATTTCAGAGACCTCTGCACAAACCACATGGGAAGCCTACAAAGCTACTATGAGGGGTAAAATTATAGGATATGCTACACACAGAAGAAAGGAAAGGGAAAAGGAGATGACAAAGCTGGAAGGCGAGTTAGCCAATGCTGAGCAAGCACTCAAACAGATGTCTTCCCCTTCTTCCCACTCCGCATATGGTCACCAGGTCATCCTGATTTGAATGCAGTTAAATGAGTTCATATGTAGGAAAGCTGATTTAGCTCTCCTTAAAAAACGGCACTCATACTGGGGGGGGGATAAAAATAGGAAAATATTAGCTTATCAACTTCGTGAACAACAAGCAAATAGACATATAGCCAAACTTAAAGACCCCCTGTATGGAAAAGTCAGAACCAAACCCCAGGTGGTGAATAAAATCATGGCCGAGTTCTATTCACAACTATACACCTCCTCTAGGGTAGGGTCTAGCCTTGAAACACACAAATTTCTGGATACAGTACAAACTCCCAAGCTTTCTGTCACCCAATGGGAATCCCTTGAAGGGCCCGTAACCCCTAAGGAGATATCGGAGGCCTTGTAATCTCTCAAAACAGGGAAAGCTCCTGGAGGAGATGACTTTCCGGTAGAATTCCCTCAAGCCATAGCACCCCTAATCACCTCCTTACTCTCCCAGGTATTTGTTGAATCTGAAAATTGAGGTATGCTACCATGTGCTCTTTGTGAGGTGATAATCACTGTACTCCCCAAGAAAGGGAAAGACCCTAACGAGGCAGCCAGCTATCATCCTACATCTCTAACTCTGATAGTAAGGTATATACTAAAGCCTTGGCTAACAGACTGAATCCTTTACTACTGTCTCTGATCCACACCTTACAGGTTGATTTTGTGAAAGGTAGGTACAGCACTGACCATTTGCAAACGCTTCTCAATCTCATTCATAAAGTCAAGGATCTGAAATCTCCCACAGCTGCACTGGCAATAGATTTTGAAAAGCATTTAATTAAGTCAAGTGGGATTATCTTCTTACCACTCTTGAACATTTTGGTTTTGGCCCCCATTTCAGATAAGCCATAATGGCTATATATACCTCCCTCCAGGCTAAGATACTAACCAACTCAATATTCTCTGACCCTTTTAGCCTTCACAGGGGCACCAGACCAGGCTGTTCCCCTTCCCCTCTTTTGTTTGTTCTGGCAGTTGAGCCTCTTGCAGCAGCGATCCGACAACACCCCCATATTAAAGGGATAAGTGTAGGACAGTCTCAATACTCAACTCTCATGTACGCAGATGACCTGATGGTTCCACTTGGGGAAGCACATGACTCCATCCCTCCACTACTTGTTCTCCTAAACCAATTTACATGCATCTCTGGCCTCAAAGTTAATGAAACTAAAACTGAAATCCTTCCTCTCAATACACTTTGTAGCCCACAGAATACGCCCTGCTAAGGCCTAAAGTGGTCACAGGACAATATAACATATTTGTGTATTAATGTAGGGGCAAATATTGATAAATGGTGGGATAATAATCTAGGACCCTTAATATTTGAATGTAAAGGAGAACTTGACCTGTGGACCCGGCTACATCTAACTGTGGTGGGCAAGATTGCGGCCTTTAAAATGTCCATGGCTCCTAAATTCTTTCACATGTTCTCACATATCCCCTTACTCTTACCCTCCTACTGGTATCAGAAAATAGACAGGTTGATAGGTTCTTCTCTTTGGTGCGCAGACAGACCCCGCTATAGCTGGAACACCCTTACAGGTCACTGGAAATGGGGAGGGTGGGGGTTACCATGGATGGAAGGATACAAGATAGCCTATCATTGCTCTCAGTCCATACAATGGTTCTGATCTAAATCATAGGTGACTCCCCAGTGGTTAGAGATAGAACAGAATCTTGGCAATACATCCCTACTGGCATCCCTGTATGGCTCGGGCCTACCCCCGCAACTTAAATCACATCCAACGTTAAGCTCTACCCATGTATACAGGAAAGCTCGCCATAAGAAAATTGGCATCCCTGCACTCCCCTTCTTATATACCCCATATGGCACAATCCCTCTATCAAAATAGACGCTTACCCAGTGGCATGGCCTAAGTGGCAGGAGGCAGGCATTTTATTTGTGGGGGACCTTATGAATCCTGAATTTCAGGCTACTGACACCTTCCAAAATTTGTTTTGCAGATGATCTCTACCTAGGAATAACCTCTGGAAATGCTTCCAGTTAAGGGATGCACTGAAACCTATCCTCCTGTTTGATAAAGGCAGGGCTGGAGCCCCTTCCCACATTCACAGATGGCTGACTTTCCCTAAAGTGACAGCAGAGATGATATATGCTACACTTAGGGATACTCTACCTAACTCTGTCTCTCCCTCTAAAGTCCAGTGGGAGAATACAGTACAATGCAGATTCAGATCTTGTACCTCTGATGGGGACAGTGCTGGCAAACTGGGCAATTAGTCCACAGAGAGGCCTGAAGTTGGCTTATACATAACAAAATACTTCATTCTTGGTATAGAACCCCAACAGTACTTAAAAAAGCAAAGCTAATACCTCATGACAACTGCTGGATATGTCAGCAACCTGGAGGAAATCTATATCATATCCCTTGGCAATGTCCAATGATATTTCCCACATGGAAAAGAACAGCATTAGAAGCCAGTAAGATTCTGGGCCAGCATATCTCACCTCATGCCCCCAGGCTGCTGCTTGGCATGAAATCAGAAGCCCCATCTCTTACATTCCAACAGTTCAGATGGTTACTGTTGCTATGTATGCAAGTCAAACTTAACCTTTTGAGAAACTGGAGAAGCTCTACCTCCCCATCCATGAGAGAAATCTTTCTAACATTCACCCAGGTATATGAGCTGAATAGGTGCACACATTTGATATCAGGACAGACAGGGAAACTCCAGAAATGTTGGGCGCCATACATAGCATACCTGTCTCCCAGAGCTGATATAGGCTGATTAGGCAGGTAGTAACTCAATGACTGCTCCATGTTTATGATGTATTGCAATTCTTTTGACCACCTCTTACTATACTAGGACTATTTTTATATGGCCTAAGAAGGACAGCATTCAAATAGTTGTGTAGTTTTCTATCTTGCAGCTATAACTGGTGGTCTTTCCACTTCACCCTGCTGTATTTCTGAATCTCTGACATACTGCTGAAAGTTACTCTGTGTGACCATCTTTTTCAGATGTTTACTCCAGAAGAGACCACTGGAAAGTACATCTTTCTGGTCACATGAAGCCATAATGAATCTGCAGCAGTACCTCCTACTTGGTCCTGGGAACATGCTTTGGTGTAGAGGTAGGTGTTCTGTCCTGACAAAATGGGACACTCTATATCACTATCATTACTGTTTTTTTCTTGTCTGATTAATACACACTGCAGGTATAGCTAAGATAACTTTATTCCATTATGCACACCCTTGTTGCTGAAAACATACATGTTTAAATTTATCCTGGATATTCAGCTTCTTTAATCCCAAACAGCTCTGACGTGTTACAGTTCAATGTCTTGTAAGTTTTCATTTTGTTTTGTATGTTTGGAAATTTCAATAAAGCATTTAACTGAAAATAAGGGTGCCCTTTAAAATGGAAAATGTTTTTAAAACATGTTGAATAAAATTGATGTTGCTGGTGTGACATCATAGTGACATGACTTGAAATGTGTATTTAACTGCCACTTGATTCAACTGCACCTTAGCCCTTGATAAAGGATGATGGTGTATCTGAAATGCATCAGGCGAGTATAGCCTGTGCTTTTAATTTTTTGATGTGTTAATAAATTCTACTTCATAATGACAAGATACTGGTGCCCTTGATGTATGTATTTTGTATTTGAGACATGTATTTTCTAAAGTTACTTTGCAAGGTGTTCTTATGCATTTTTATGAAACTAGATTGTTTTATCACAGGACTGTCATGTAAACAGGGAAAATATTCCCTAATGACATGCTAACCTATATAAAAATAAACATATCTATCTATCTCTTTCTCTCTCTCCCTCTCTCTCTCTCTCTCTCTGTCTATTTATCTATTAGATGGTGGTCACTGAGGGTGTCCAGAAGGGGGATGACATCAATAATCCAGTGGGGACGGGAGGCAAGAACCCAGTCCAGTAGGGGATTGAGGGATTTATGGTTGTGGTGGGTAGGGTCTGAGACGAGTTAAGAAAGATTAAGGGACTTACTGTTTTGGCAGAATTTGGATTGCAAAGGGGTGAGCCAATTTAAATTGAAGTCGTCAAGGATGAATAATTCACTGGCTGAGGCATGGGTAGAGATAGTAGTGAGGAGGTCACTGACAGAAGAGGGGGAGAGGCCTGGGCAGCAGTAGCGCCAACCACGAAGATGGGGATAGAGAAAGGAAGGGAGAGTTTGAGGAGTAAAAGTTCATAGGCAGATGGAGAAGAGAGAGGGGTAGAATAAGAGCGAACTGGATGGCAGGGAAGCAGCAAATGGCAACACCGCCACCTCTACTTGCATGATCCTAGCGGGTAATGGAGTACCTAGGGCATGGTGATCAAGAGTATCTGTAATCTTGGGAAAGCCAAGATTCAGAGATAATTAACACGTCAGGGTGAAGGTTAACTATGCGTGGTTGTAACAGGCCTACCTTAGGGAGGAGGCTTCTGACATTGAGGTATGCCACTCTCAGCCCTTTGGGGAGGCAGGTGGGAGAGGAGTGGGCAGGGCCAGGACTGGGCTTAATGTCTCCTGCAACCAGTAGCAACAGTGAGATAAGGAGCTTAACTGGGACAGAGGAGTGTCTATGTGGCTGTTGGGAGGGACAGTAGGGGTGAGTGGGGAAGGGGGCAGGTGGGAAGCCAGGATCTAAGAGATTCAGGATGGAGGCAGGAGGAAGGGCAGAATGAGGGACCAGGGAGCCAGGGGGAATGGAGGAGAGAGGGAAGGCAGGAGGAGTGGAGGCTGGGAGAGGGGGAAGGGGGGAAGAAGAAAGAAGGAGTGAAGAGGAAAAGCTTGAAGAAGGGAGGGAAGCAAAGATAAACAGGAGGGGAAGGAGAGAGAGGGTAATAAGAAACATATATGATAGACAGGAAGCAGAGAGGACAGGGGAAGTTGTTAGTAGGAGAGAGGGGACAAAACTTACGCAGGGAAGTGGGGTAGGAAATGCATTACAGGAGGAGTAGCGATGGAGCAAAATGAGGGAGTAAGACGTGGCTGGGAAGGGAGGAAAACAAGGAGAAGAAGAGCAGGGTTAACCTGAGAGAAAAGAGAGAGAGTATGTGCAGTTAAAAACAAGGCACTAATAAACTATATGCAGGAGTAGACCAATTAATAGGTAGTATGGTAGGAAGCAGCATGCACAGTTAAAACAAGGTAGCCGTGTGCACAGTTAAAACAAGGCACTAATGGACTGTATGTAGGAGTAGACCAATTAATAGGAAGATTACGATAAGGAAGCAGTATGCACACATTATCTAGGCCATACTGATGGCTGAACAATATTAATACAACAGAACACACAGAACCACACAGAGCACAAATATAAATGAGGCAAGCAGACACCTGACAAGGCAATGCAAGTAATCAGTTATATGCAGATGGTTTAGGCATAGCTTGTTTTGACTAAGGCAGTGCAGTAGAACGACACTTTCAGACACTCACAGGATGGGGCCTGAGCAGTCTCCTAGTGACCTGGTGTCTCCCTTCTGGTGACTCCCCTCAAGGACTCCCACTCCTGCTATGCCACTCATGCCAGGACCGCTCAAGCGGAACTGCTAGACCAGTGGGGCATAAAAGAGTCTCTGGAGTGACTGGTGTCAGGCACCCTCACAGATGCTGCTGCGGATGATTGGCACTCCTTGAAATTAGCAGCTCCAGCTGTTAAAACAGCTGGCTAGTGGAGATTGTTGCAGGGAAGCCCCTTAAAACACAGGCTTGAGACCCCTGTGAAGTCCTAGGCCAGACTGCTGAACATGTGGCATGTAGGCTCCGATTGAGCCCAAACACAAAAGCTGAGTCTCTGGAGGGCTGGTGTCCTGCCCCCTCACAGGCGCCACTGTGGATGATTGGCACACCTTGAAATTAGCAGCTCTAGCTGCTAAAATGGCTGGTTAGTGGAGATTGTTGCAAGGGAGTCCATTGAAATGCAGGCTTGCGACACCTGTGAAGTTCCAGGCCAAGCTGCTGGCCACATGGCTTGTAGGCTCTGACTGAGCCTAAACATAGAAGGTGAGTCTCTGGAGCGGCTGGTGTCACACCCCCTCACAGACGCTGCTGTGGATGACCGGTGCTTCATGAAATTAGCAGCTCCAACTGCTAAAACAGCTGGCTAATGGAGACTGTTTCAGGGGAGCCCCTTGAAATGTGGGCTCATGACCCCTGTGAAGTCCCAGGCCTGGCTGCTGGCCACGTGGCTTGTAGGCTCTTACCAATTCAGGTTCATTTCCTAGTATAGGTCACATTATTTCTTTCTCACTACAATTTGTGATTTAAATTGCTTAGCACTGGCTAATACTGCACCAAAAAACATCTGTCATCAAAACAGTGGCAGTTGAAATTCAATGCCAAGAAGTGCAAAGTTATGCACCTGGGGGGGAAGAATCTATGCTGGAAATATACCCTAGAGGGAGAACAGCTGACTGGAACAAAGGTAGAGAGGGATCTTGTGGTACTCGTATATGATGATTTAGGGACAACCAGGCAGTGCAAAAAGCTAGCAGCATTCTTGGATACATAGGAAGGGGTATCACATGTAGGAAAAGTGAAGTAATAGTCCCACTGTACAGGTCCTTGGTGAGGCCTCACCTGGAGTACTGTGTCCAGTTCTGGATACCGCACCTCAAGAAGGACAAAGAATGCCTGGAAATCATGCAGAGGAAAGCTACAAAGATGATACATGGACTACACAAAGAACCATATGAATCGAGATTAAACCATCTTAGGATGTACTCACTGGAGAGGAGAAGGGACAGTGGTGATATGATTGAGACATTTAAATACCTCCAAGGTATCAACTCAGTACAAACACAGGATCTCTTCAGGGAAGACATGAATACAAGGACAAGGGTGCACAACATGCACCTGAAGAGAGGTAGTTTCAAAACAAAAAGCAGGAAGTTTTTCTTCACGGAAAGGGTGGTGGAGCCCTGGGACAGAAGTTGTGGCAGTGAAGACAGTTGGAGGAGTTCAAGCTAGCATGGGATAAGCACTGTGGAAACCTAAGGCAGTAAAGAAACTGGAAGGGGGGGTAGCTTTCACAGGCAGACTAGATGGATCTCAAGGTCCCCTTCTGCAGGCACTTTCTTCTGTTCTTCTACTGCTTTTGGTCTCAGGGTCAGTAAATTCTGATTTGTCTGGGCCCTTGGTGTGTCTGGGTTCGGTGCTCTGGCTGTGTAATTTTCTTGCCATTCTACTAGTGTTTTGCACAGTGTCATTTAAATATATTGTTGGTGTTTTGCAAGCAAGATATGCCTAAAGAGTGGTGCCTTGTGTCCCATCTCATTGATGTGACTATTCAGTAATACAAGGAAACATAGTTTAAACTGAACTGAAGTATGCATAAAATGAGTTTACTGCCAGGTTAAAGGTTTCTGACTCCTGAATTGTCTTGCTGGCACATGTATATAGTATGTATAAATCGAGTAATATTTGACCAACTATGTATGGATCAGAGGAACGGGATGGTAATCTCTGTGGTCTTCATGTGGCTCCACTAGGGTGGCACAGGAACTTTTATAGACAGCGATCCTGGGCCACACAAGGAAGAGTGAGGCAGCCAGATCTGAAACTGTTTGCAAGCAGTGGCTCCTGATGAGACATTACATTCCAGATTCCTGAAGACATGGTAGTCACCCCCAGTGGAATAACCAGCCTTTTAAAAAGTGTACACACAAGTCAATGACTCCACCCAACTGGCCTGGGGTCTGGGGACTGCCTAGGCCCCCAGAAAATTTTGCCATTTTTGATGCTTTATGGTGCATTTTGGGTCCAATTGTGGGAGTATACAGTACCCTTCTACATACCAGTACCATTGTTCTGGCCCCTGGTGGCTACATAGTTTCATTTTGGCACCCATTGTTGATGACATCCTTGAAGTGCAGGCATACAGTCAGATACTAAGCACTTATGAACATGATGAGTGCTTAGTAACTAAGCACTGGAGACTGTTTAAACTGTTTAAGAATAATAATATATAATAGCACTGGGAAAAGCCGAAGCAGTCCCCAGAAAATTTCAGCATTTTTATTGCATTCTAGTGCATTTTGGGGCCAATTGTGTGAGTTTTACAGTACCCTGAGGATGTGCAATACAGGCACTGCAGTAAAATATTATGCGTCAGGGTGGATCACTGAAGGGGGAAGGGGGGAGCGGAAATTGTTTAACCAGGAAAAAACACACTAAGCCAAGCTTGTTTCCAGGTGCTACCTGGGAGCACAAGCAAGTTAAGTGGCTTGTTCAGGATCACACAGTATGCAAGGGTCTGGGAGCTGATGGCTTCAAACCAGGAAAAAACACACTAAGCCAAGCTTATTTCTAGGTGCTACCTGGGAGTACAAGCAAGTTAAATGACTTGTTCAGGATCACACAGTATGCAAGTGTCTGGAAGCTGATGGGATTCAAACACAAGTCTCCTGGTTTGCAGCTCAGTGAGCTGCAAACCTGGAGACCTGGGTTTGAATCCCATCAGACCCCACTTGCACTCAGTGCTCTTAACCACTACGCTATACGCTATACTGCTTCCTATAGCCCATTAGTCACTTGAACACTTACTCACTTTTTTTGCTTACGGTTGTTTTTTCAATAAAACTTCACAATTAGTACCCTCCTGTCCTCCTACCATGAAAAAGCTTTGCAGCAAACTGTTGATATTAGTGGCCTATCTGATATTTACTGACGCTGTGACATGGCACATCATTATTCCCAAACCACTGCTAGTTTGCTACTAGTGTTCCAGCTTTCGGAAATTAAAGACCAGGTCCTGCCACAACTGAATTTGCCTAATTCCAGTTGCCACAACTTCAAGCCATTTCCCATTCACCAGCCACTATGATGACCCACTTGCTTTTCTTTTTCTTTACTACTCCTCATGTAACAGTACACTGAAGCGGCTGTAGTACCATTGCCGCTGCTGCCACATGAAGACATGATATATATGCATCTTTCATTCTGAGTGACAGACCCAAACAAATTATACCTAACCATATACCATGCAGGCTGTCTGCAGCCAATCAAAGTTAACAACAGCAAAAGGTTTACAACAAAAATGAAGAACTGCTATAGTTCCCTTACCGTTCTCAGACACTTACTGCTGCTGATGCCTGTCTGCCTGCCGCCTCAATAGTTCTTGACTTGTAGTAAAAATAAATAAATATTATATTTGACTAGGACAGTGGGCCTGATCTGCACTACACAGACAGACAGAGCATCTATTTATTCTGTTAAGACAGTCAGGGCTATAATATCTACCAGGTTGTGCCAATGCCAAAAACATCAGAGAATGAGGCAGGGACCCGGACTGTGACATTTTTAAACAATCAGTGAAAATGAGGGGCAGTCAATCATCAAGGGAGACAGACAGACTGGCATAATGAGGGAGATAGAATAGAAGATGGGGGAGCTCAGCTGAAAACAGAGCAGGAGGAGACACAAACCGGCAGGCGGGAGGGGAGGGGGGACTGGGGCAAGTAGGTGGCCTAAATTACCAACCTTTTACCTTAGCTGGCAGCCCCGTAGGTTTCTTAAGTTTCTTTGCTTTCTTCACCACCATTCTAGAATTCATACACGCCATCGCCAGACTAGTACGGGCCAATACACCATTACGCATTAGTAGCTCTCTTTATCACCAGTTTACACACTAGGAGTTCCTTCCCCGATTCACACCAGCAGATCCCACTGCTCACCAGTTGCATACACCAGCAGCTCCCTGCCCACCCCACCCCTCACCAGCTGCATACACCAGAAGCTCCCACCTCACCAGCTGCATACACCAGCAGCTCTTCTTTCTCCTCATGGGATGCACAACTGAAGTTCTCCTATTCTCTCCACACACACACACACACACACACACAAAGCCCCACACCCCTTACAAATAACAGTAGCTCCCACTCTCCACCAGTTACACACACCTGCAGCTCCCCTTCCTGCCATAGCAATTATTACCAGTAACACACCAGTAGCTATCCCTCCTTTACCAGTTACACATCCGTATTTCCCATCCAGTTATTTTCTCACCAGTTATACTTCAGTATTTCTGTCCTCACCACCAGTGATGCACCAACAGCTCTCCCTCCTCACCAGTTACAGAAACAAGCAGCAGCCCAGTTTACACATGGTTTGTTTACATGCACCAACAGCTATCCTTTCTCACCAAGAAGACACCAACCAACAGCTCCCCTCCTCGACAGTTACACAAATCAACAGCCCCCTACTCACCAGTCAGACAAGGGCAGCTGAAAAGCCTTGGCTGTAGTCAACACCAACTTCTTGAAGTCCGTCTGACTCAGAGATCAACCAGGTCCGAGTGAGTAGTGAGTCAATTGATGAGCGACGACGAGCCCAGACTCTGTCTTCCACCCAACGACGATCAGAAGACTGAGACTCTCAGGCGGCTGAAAGAAATATGGTGACGTTCACTTTCACCTTAACAGCTGATCCCAAGTAAGCAGAAGGCGGGAAAAAAACTACCGCAAGTGGTTGGCGCCTGGTGGAACAAAGACACACATGGACAAAACTGTCCAATTGCTCTGCGGATGCTGGAACTGCAGCTGCTCCCCTGAGAGTGCCACTGGTGCCAGCATGTCAAATTATTTGTGGAGCCCCTCCCACCCCCAGTGCTGAGGACTGGTGGACCAGACCAGGGTTTGGGGGACCAACATGGAAAAAATAAAATTAAAAAATTAAAAACCGGGGATTTTTCGGGGATTTTTTCTGTATGCATGGGCATACAATAAGTATGCATGGTTATACCGCTGGTCACCCCAGGGCTATTACTCACACCCCAAGGCAATGGTAAAGGTAGGTAAAGGAGGCTGGGGTTTGCTACAAGAAGAATACACTTGCAATTGCAAGATTAAAATAAACTGTAAATGTTACTGCTAAGATACACAGTTTACATACTGCACTATTTTTCCATAGCAAATGAATAACAGGGTATGCTGTCAAGATCACGTTGAAATATCAGCGGACTGAAATGCGTGCTGACATATAGCCTGAGTGAAAACAGCTACAAGGACGTAAAGCGGGAAATGTTATAGTGCTGTACATGTAGCTGTTTCCACTCAGGCTGTGTAGTTCAAATTCCCTAGTGTGGGCAGCCTAGTCATGCTGGCAGCGTAGTGTAGGAGTTTAGAGATACAAGCTGTGAATGGGCTTGGTACAAGTAGACCTGGATTCAATTCTGGGACAATCTTTTGTTTTTTTGGCTATTGCGCCGTTTGTCATCCCTCCCCAAGTTGTGTCCCCCCAGGAGTTAGAATAGTTAGTCTTCCCCCCTCCCGAGCTTTTCCCCCCTGAGTTGCATCCCCCTTGGAGTTAGAATACTTAATCTGCCCCCTTCCCGAGTTTCTCCCCCCGAGTTGTGGCCCCCCAATGTTAGACTGGTGTCCGTGATGCAGGCTGGTCTGCAGTGGGGTGGGTTGCATGCTATGATTTTGTAGTTTGCCATATTCCCTGCATGGTTTTAGATTGTGTGGAGATTGTTTTAGTGATCTTATGGGGGGGAGAAGGGGGAGAATTGTTTAACCAGGAAAGGCACACTAAGTCAGAGCTTATTTCCAGGTGAGACCTGGGAGTACTAGGAAGTTAAGTGACTTGCTCAGGGTCACACAGTATGCAAGTGGGGGTTGGTGGGATTCAAACCTAGGTCTCCAGGTTTGCAGCTCTGTGCCCTTAACCACTATGCTATATTGCTTTCTGTGGGTAACCCGAATAACAGGTACTTGTTGACAAAAGTATTTTGCCAACATAAAAAATCTTCTAACAGTTTCAGCATGTGCACGTAAATGTCATATTCATCCAGTTGGCTCTGTGGTGCTGAGCAGTGAGGTGGCTGCTTGGACATGGTGGTGATTTGGGTTTGTGCCTTGCCCCTGTGACAATTATAGTAAAGACATCAAGGAGGATGAAAAGCATCGGTGTGGATGCTCTCCTTGAGCAGGAGGGATCAATGCACATCACTCCTAGTGTGGTTTCTTGTGGTGGTTTACTGGAGGAGTGCTTGACAGCATGGGCACCCCCCATCAGTATGTTGCGTGCCTGCTTGTGGGAGATGGGCAGAGGGATGGGTAGGGCAGAACATGAGAAAAAACAGCCCTGTTCTAAGCCCACTGGTCGGAAGCTTCCTTGGGTCCTCCCCATGCTGCTTGATCTCTCAGTGCATTGGCCCCACTCACCACACCAGGTCCTGCTCTAGCGATTCAGATGCTCTCAATGGGAGCATACCTCCTCTGGTAGCAGCCAAGGGTGCTCCCTGGCAGGGATACACCAGGTCCTTGGATGCACAGAACACCTAGGGGAGCTTGGAGGTGGGAGACAAGAAAGTGGGAGGTAAGTAGGGCTAGCGGGCGGCAGGGTGCATTGAAAGACTGGGAGGAGAACTGTACTAGAGGCTCAGAGGGTGGGGGGAAAGACATAGTCAACTTACCACCTGTCATTCTAGTGTCATCCATTACTACTACCGTGTATTTACTGTATTTGTAACAAACTGCCTGTGTAACATCTAAAGTATGTCCTTAGTTGAATTCATTTTGGCCCTGCCAAGGCCAACCACTGCATAATTACTATTTCACAGCAACTTGAGCAAGAATAAAAAGCTATCACTTGATCTGTTTGCCTAATTATCATCCTATGGCCTGCTTACCATTCCTGTCAAAATTATTAGAACAGGTGGTAGCTCCTCAGTGTTAGAATATAGAGCTCCCTCTTCTAGCTTAAATTCTGATCAGGTATTTTGGAAGTGACACAGCATTGAAACATCCCAGCTAAAGGTAGGGAACGATTGGCCCACAACTGTCAATTATAGTACAGTTTTGCTCCTTTTATTATTGGATGTCAAAAATTTATGACAGCATTCATTTGGCTTAATCAAAACCCCTGGCTACCATGCTAAACTTGTGATGCTCTTATTTGATGGCCTGCCCTTAGTCCGTGCTTGGCATGCTGCCCCAGGCTGATACCATAATATCTAGCAATCAACAGGGTTCAGTTTTGAGTCCTGTAACAATGCAGATACACTTCCCTTAGTGACGAACGCCACTTACTTATGCTGATGCTGCCTTGTTTCTAATCAGCTTGCTATGTGTTCACTCACAGACCATACCTGTAGCTAATGGTGGCTGCTGGTTGATAAGGATGCACGTATTTCTGAATAATGCCAAACTTCTTCAGAGTGAAAATTATAGCTACACCCTGATCCTATGGTCATCACATTGTAGGGAAATTGTCTTTTATTGTGTAATGATGGCACCACCACTAGCCTGGGCTCTGGCCTGTCTCCTGTTATCACTATATGGGGGCATGAGTGACATGAACCAATTCCACTCACCTACTGGAATGGGTACCATTATAATATGTAGTGCTAGTGACACTCACACAACCACTATAGTACCTTATCTACAGAGGTGCGTGCTCCTAATGTTCTTCCTCCCACTCTGGGTGGGCATCACCACCAAATGGCATCGGCTGACTGTGGAGCCTGAGCTACTGTACAGCATCCCTTCTTGGACTGCAGCAAAACACAAAACAAAGTGCACTCTCATAGGAGCAAAATGCCAAATACTGCTACTCTGTTCTGATAAGCAAAGAATGTAGTGTACCTTGATGCAAAAAGAGCACAAAAGCGTGTCCAACACCAGTGAAATAACATAATTAAGCTCCAGGCTAAACACCCAGCACTTTGATCTCAAGGTCTTCACCGGGGGCGGAGGCTGGTTATGCAAGAAGGCCTTTTTTGCACATATTTTAAAGTGACACCTCCTAGATAGCCTTGTCACTATCCAAAGGCTATGGTACAGTACGAGGTTCTGTCCGTTATATGTTGTCACTTGAGCATCTCTGTAAGCTTAGTATATGTGAGAACTGCATAGTATATTTTAATGTAATATTATATACATGTGAGAACTGCATAGCACATTTTAATATAATATTAATTAACCCCCACCCCAGCACTTTTGTTTGGTTTTAAGTGTCACTGATTCATCAATTATACTGTATTGAGGCAGTGATGAGTCTATTTAGGGATGTGTCAATTTAAAATCCATGCTATAAAAAGCCTTATTGCATAGCCAAATGCTGCCTCCTAATGAAGACCTTGTGGTCGAAGCATTGGAACATTTGGCCTGGAGTTTAGTTATACAGTAGTGTTTCACTGGTATCAGATGTGTTTTTGTGCTACTTTTTGCACATGGCACAAAAACACAAAAAATAATTTGCTTATTAACACAGAATACTAGTGTATGGCATGTTGACCCTTTGACAGTGTGCTGTGTTTTGTGTTTTGCTTCAGAGTTTTGGGTAATAACCCCCATCTTAAAGTGCACCAGACCACTGCACTGAGCATGCCCCAATTTTTGTTTTTTTCCATTTCTGACCAGACCTCAGTCTTAGCTGCTACCAGTCATCGACAGTACACCTCACTTCCTACTCTCTCAGATCCTCTGATACCTTGTCCATTAACTCCCCCTCTGTAAGTTGTCATCTGAGGAGGTAGTCTTCTCCTATCAGTTCCCAACCTTTGGAATAACCTGTCCCATTTTCTTTATTTGTGCTCCTATCCTTTTTCCCCTCAAAGCTTAGCACTATATGTTTAATGCTTACCACTGCTACTGTAGCTAGTCCTTACCCTGCTCTTCACCCTACCTCCTCTGAGCCCCCTGACCACATGATCTATGAGTTTCCTTACTCCCCTGACACCCAGCTAGCTGCCCCTTTGAACTGCTGTTTCATATCTGTGTGCTTTTGCAATGTTATGCTTAATATTTGTATTTTATATACCTGTAAAACATTGTGTATGTGGCTTTATTCTCTCACTAAACTTCATCTGTTTCAATACTGTATCATATTTGTTTGGATAGTGTTTAATTGTGAATCCTCCACATCCTGATTTCCTTGTAAGGTAGGTAGGTAAATCACAGCGGGGCTTTTAATTTACTCTCTCTCTCTTTCTCTCTCCCCCTATTTCAGGGATGTCTGCAATCACCCTGCAGCAGTCAGAAGAAGCAAAGGGTTGGGAAGAGCACTTAGGAAGGGACCTGCCCCCCCCCCGGACCGCCACTGCTCTCCCCACAACACACGTAGAACATGACAGGTAATTATTTACTGGCCTGATTGTTTCTGTAGTGCTCTAGCTGGACGTGGCGCTGCATGATAAAGGAATAGTCCCATCCACCCACCATGGGGGTGCACTTTTTAAACCTTTTCTCATTTGCTCACCCTTTCCCCTAATGCGCTGCACCTGGCACTAGTCTCAGTCTGGCCACTTAGCCTGACATGAACTCACCAGTTTCAAGTCAGCCCCTCCTGCCTAGTGGTGGCCCACAACTAAAGAGGGACCAAGACAGAGGCAGAAAACTACAGACCTGTCAGTCTGACCTCTGTGGTAGGGAAAGTGATGGAGTCACTTCTGAAGGAAAGAATAGTTGAGTACCTAGAGGCCAGTGGAGCACAGGACCCAAGGCAGCATGGGTTCACAGCGGGAAGGTCATGTCAGACGAATCTAATAGATTTCTTTGACTGGGTGACCAAAGTAGTAGACCAGGGAGGGGCTGTGAACATGGCCTACCTAGACTTTAGCAAGGCATTTGACACAGTCCCACACAATTAATAGTCAAATTAACCAGCCTGGGAGTGGGTCCCAGGGTGGTATCCTAGATAAAACATTGGCTGCAAAACAGGACACAGAATGTAATTGTAAATGGAGTCCACTCTGAAGAAAGAGGGGGTTAGTGGGTACCGGAGGGTTCAGTATTGGGTCCAGTCCTTTTTAATGTCTTCATCAGTGGCATTGCAGAGGGACTGGAAGGAAAAGTATGCCTTTTTGCAGATGACACAAAGATCTGCAACAAGGGTTGATACACAAGGAGGCATGGAAAGGATGAAAAGGGACTTGGCAAGGTTGGAGGAATGGTCAGAAGTATGGCAGCTAGGATTCAATGCAAAGAAGTGCAAAATAATGCACCTGGGAAACAAGAACCCAGAGGAAGAATACATAATGGGTGGGGAGGTAGTAACAACAACAAAAAAGGAAAGGGACCTGGGGGTAATCATATCAGATGACCTTAAGGTTAGCAAGCAATGTGAGAAGGCAGTAGGGAGAGCTGGGGGTATACTGGGATGTATAGGGAGAGACATCAGCAGCAGAAACAGGAAGTTGTTATCCCTCTGTACAGACAGTTGGTGAGACCCCATCTGGAGTACTGTGTCCAGTTCTGGAGACCCCATCTCCATAGGACATAGACAGGATAGAGGTAGTCCAGAGGAGGGCAACTAAAATGGTGCAGGGTCTGCAAGAGAAGCCGTATGAGGAGAGACTAAAGGAGCTTAATATGTATACCCTTGAGGAAAGAAGGGAGAGGGGGACATGATAGAAACTTTTAAGTACCTCAGTGTAATCAACAAAGTCCAAGAGGGTAGCATCTTTCAGAAAAAGAGACTTGCAAGAACAAGGGGACACAATTTAAAGATAGAAGGAGGGCGGTTCAGGGGCAATGTGAGGAAGTATTATTTCACAGAGAGGGTAGTGGATGCATGGAACAGCCTTCCTGAGGAGGTTGTGGGGTCTAAAACTGTGGGAGAATTGAAGAATGCATGGGACAGACATAAGGCAATTCTTGTGGGGGGTAGGAAGAAATAGGCTGTTGGTTAACTAGGATCTGCGGCCTATCCTGTAGGTAGGGAAATGGGCAGACTAGATGGGCCAAGCGGTCCTTATCTGCCGTCAAAGTCTATGTTTCTATGTTACTATGTAACTACCTCCTTGAATCTGCCTAGTCAGCTCTGCTCTACTCCTGGCTTGATTTTTCAAGTTCCATCCTGGCTCTTTAGATGCTTTGACCTGTACTTATTTTTTGCGCCTGCTTTCCCTCACCATGACTTTACCCCACTTTCTCCCAATCTATCTCCTTCCCTTGCTCTTCTCTAACACTTTCCTGCCTTCTCCCCTAGCTACTCCTCTCCTTCACCCTACTCCTCCAGCAGCCCACCCTCTTTCTCCTTACCCCTACCCCTCCTCCCCCTCCCTTGACTACTGTCACCACTCTTGTTTCTGACTCACTGTTCACACTTGCATACCAATCTTTGCTCCCTCCCCTCAGCGCACTCCTTGCTCTCCTCAGCCTCCCCCCATCCCTCTACTACACTACTCATCAACCACGCGTTGCTCTCCTCTCCCCTGGTAAATCTTGAGGCCCTGCTTCACTGCGCTAAACCATCCACACCACCTTCCTCTCACAACTCCAGAATGCACAAGTACCCTCCACACCTGTCCCTTTTCCTGCTCCTCCTGCTTCTCTCTGGAGATGTCCAACACAAACCTGGCCCTCCTACAACCTCCATCGCCTCAGCCTCAAACAACCCAGGCACTCCCCTGAACTCTACACCCTCACTCCTGCCAAAGGGACTTCGCAACTTTCACCTAAATGCTGGAAGCCTCCTCCCCAAATGAATGCTTTTAAAGTATGGATAACCCAGCACCCCCTGACATTTTCTGTGTTACCAAAACATGGCTATCCACCAGAATTTCTGACTCCTCTCTCTCTATCCCCAATTTCAATCTATTCCATCAAAATAAGCGAGGTGGCGTTGTAGCCTTGTACACCAGGCAGTCTCTCTCTCCTGCTCCATCACTTTTAAAGAATCCTGTCCCTTCTCCCATGAACTCATCATTGCCCTTCTATCCCTCCCATCCTCTACTCCACTCTACATTGGCACATTCTATGCCCCACCCAAAACTTCACATGACTCCCTAGTCACTACCATCTCTTCGATCTCCTCACATGCAGTGAATGGAGACCTCTTGCTTCTAGGTGATTTCAACCTAGACTGGCTCTCCCCTCCTCAAAGTCTACCCTCCTCAGGATTGAGTCCCTTGACCTCACCCAGCTGATCCTCATACCCACTCATATAAACCCTTGCTCCCAAAACCACTCCCTGCTTGACTGGGTGCTGTCCTCCAACCCCCACTGCATCACTGCAGCAGGTGTCTTTCCAGCTGCTCTCAGTGATCACTGCATCACTTATTGCATAAGAAAGATACACTTCTCCCATGCTGTAACTAAATACATTTGGATCTGTCCTCTTCATGCTCTTGACACAGCAGCCCTCCACCAAGATCTCACCCAGACAGATTGGCAACCCGTATTCTCAGCCCATGATGTTAACTCTGCACTATCCCTCTTCTCTAGCATACTTACCCTCATCTTGAACCACCATGCCCCCTTAAAGAAATCTAGAATAAAATGTCACCATCACCCCTGGATAAAAGCAGACCTGCTGGCCAAATGCAGAGCCAGGGACAAAGCTCGGACTCACTATAAAGTGTCCTTAGCATAGGCAGACCTACAAGCTTTCAAAGCACTCAGAAACAACTGCACGAAAGCCACTCGTCTCTCCAAGCCTAAATACTTCAGGTCCCACCTACAACAAGGTCATAACACACCCTCATTGTTCTGGAAAGTTTTACACTCACTCCTTGCTCTCCCTGCTCAACAGGCCTCCCTGGTCCTCAGAATTGATGGCTCCTCTGTCCCTGACCCCTCCACAGTAGCAGAGATTTTCAATAAATTCTCTCCCATTTGTGCGCTCCCCAATAGCCCCTCTCCCATTCAATCTGACTCCTCTCCCATCCCACCTGACTCACTCACTCTCCCTACTGATTTACACTCCCCATCGTTCTCCCCCCACAAAGTCTATACAGCTCTTACTGCTCTTAACTCAGCCAAAACCAGCCCTGGCAGTCTCCACCCCAGGCTTCTCCAAATTTCCACCCCTGCCATAGCTGCCCCACTAGTCCACATCCTTAATCACTCCCTCTCAACCTCCACCATCCCTAAAGACTGGAAATTTGCAAAGGTGTTGCCTCTACACAAGGGTGGTGAGCCTTCTACACCCAGGAACTACCGGCCTATCTCACTCCTCCCATCTCTTGCCAAACTCCAGAAGTCACTCATTCATTCCAGGCTGTCTGAGTACCTTGCCACTAACAAATTTCTCTTGCCCATGCAATCTGGTTTTAGAAAACAGCACTCGACCATCAACGCCTTGATGCGGGTCACTGAATCTGTTTTCTCAGCAACGGACCACAGTCATATTACAGCTGCCATTTTCATAGACCTGGCAAAGGCATTTGATTCAGTCTCCCACCCCATCCTGCTACATAAATGAAAATCTGCTAGCCTAGCAGTTCCAACTGATAACTAGTTCCACTCCTATGTACATGATAGGCAGCAATCTGTCCAAATAGGCAACGTACTTTCTTCCCCACTTCCAATCCTTACTGGGGTCCTTCAAGGCTCTATCCTTGGCCCCATCCTATTCTCCCTATTTATAAACTACCTCCCTTCCATCTGCAACACCTCCCACATGCATATGTATACTGACAATACCATCATATTTACCTCCGGTCCCTCTACTATTAGCATACAATCCCCTCTTTAACAAGACTTCAACAGAGTGCAGACTTGGTTTCAGACCAACCAACTAAAACTCAGTACAAAAAAAAACTGTTGCCATGACGTTTGGCATTAGACAGAAACTGGCTACTCTCCAGTCTTCTCTACATTGAACAGCTCCCCTTTAGAGATGGTCCCAGCTTTTAAATACCTAGGGGCCTGGCTGGACAACCACTTAGATTTTACTACCACAACGACGCCATCTATACAAAACTCCATCCTAAGCTTACAGTCCTCTCTCATCACAAAGACAGTCTCCCTCTCCCCACCTGTCAGGAGCTGGTAACTAAAATGATTCTACTTGTCTTTGATTATGCTGACATGGTCTATGGCATTGCACCAGTCATGTCCTTCTCCAGACTGGACACACTCCTAAATTCTTTCTGCCATTTTGCTATCTCTACCCCTCTCCTCACACACCATTGTCTTCTCTACTCTACTCTCCTCTCTCTCTAGCACCACTTTCTCACAGAAGGATGGTTCACTGTGCCTCCC
This sequence comes from Neoceratodus forsteri, assembly GCA_016271365.2. NCBI lineage: Eukaryota > Metazoa > Chordata > Ceratodontiformes > Ceratodontidae > Neoceratodus > Neoceratodus forsteri. The sequence continues at coordinate 1,447,556,943 of CM028130.1, read as the reverse complement.
TTGTTGCTAAGTTCTGGTTTGGAACTATTCCCACCCAACCTCTCCTCCAGCCTCACTCAGGCAACTACTTCAATGTATTCCCTTCGCCACAGAGACCCATGTACTTTCTCTATCCCTCACCCCCATTCTACTGCTGGCCTGTCCACCTTCTCCATTCATCTTCCACTACTCTGGAACAAACATCCCTCTGATCTTCACCTATCCTCCTCTTTCTCGTCTTTCAAAAGACTCCTCAGACTTCTCCCTTCCCCACAGTGTTCACAGTGCTCTCAAATCCCCCCACTACGTGAGCTGCCTCCCCCATGTATGTCAGAGCTTTGCAGTTTACCTCTCCCGACTCCCCCATGCCCTGATGCAGGGCAGAGTACTCTTCTCCTGCTGTAGTCAGAGTTTCAAACCTGTTTGTTACTGGTCTGTCCTACTCCTGAATTGTTTTTGCAACTGTACCTATACTGTGATTATTTTTCCTGTATTATGAATTATTTTATCATAACTGGACTTGTATACTGTGAACTTTTCATTGTTTAGTATTACTGTTTTATTCATATGTTTGCCTTACCCCGGGTCTCACCTGGAAATGAGCCTCAGCTCAGTGTTTCTTTCACAGTTACCAAATTTTCAGTGTTGTTCTATTCATAAAAAGTTATACTACATGGAGAACCAGCATAAAACAAAACATTTCAGTAAATACATTACAGTACAATTTCTTCAAATACACATAGGGCCAGATATTCAAAACTTTGCCCCAGGGCTAAATTAGCACTGCCCAGCGGGCAAACTGTGCCCAGAGCAAAACCATAGCTATATTCAAAACGAATAGCATGGTACAAAACCAGCTGAATATTGCAAGTGAAGGATGCTGGGCAAACAGGCCCAGGAGTGCAGGGCAAACATTGCCCAGGAGTAAGACAGCACTGAATATAGCAACAGGCAAGTGCAAACTACAGCTGCAGCTTATTAGACTCTGTAGCAAGCCAGTGTTGCAGGTGGAGAACATTGTGTGTGATTGCGCAGAGATGTCACACAGCTACTGCAAACACACCTCTCAACCTCCTGCCTCATAACTCAGGGACAAGGCTCAAAACAATCAGGGACAAAGGTTTAAAATCAGGGACACACCTAATAAATTGGAGGTATCTACTCAGGAAGCTGGTAGAATAAGTGGTGTAGTATAAAATGCATTTGCTAGGGAAGAACACATCTGTAACAGTAATGTCTGACATTATGTTATACTTACAACCCCACTGTTTGGTCATAGAAACACAAGTTGTAGGGGGACAGAGTAAACATTTCAGGTAAAATCAGGGCGTCCCTGAAAACCAGAGACAGTTGAGAGGTATGACTGCAAACAACAATGTAAGCCACACTGCAGAACTGTGCTCAGCTGATGAGGTTGTTTGCCAGAGTTAACCTTATTGCACAGGTGCTAACACATTGGCCCAGCATAGGCTAGTTGTGCAGGGCAAATAGACTATATTCAAAGCGCCCATGCAAATGAGCCTACTTAGGTAATCTGTGGGCAGACAAGTACATTTGCATCTCATTAAGTGCTGCTAGCATACATTACCATGCAGTTTGCCGGTGTTACTGCATGGAGCGAAAACTCCCCTTTTGGTCAGAATGGAAGTACAGGCTGGATGCTGCAGGCCAAGGCATGCCCACAGCATCCCCTGTTGGTCGGAATAGAAGTACAAGCTGGAAGCAGCAGGAACTGTGTGCTGGCAGGCACAGTCAGTGCATACAACACACCCATTCAGCTATGCAAGCAGGACCTGTATAGATTTATGTGTGTGTGTGTGTGTGTATATATATATATATATATATATATATATATATATATATATAGATCAATAGCTAAACAGACACACTGTCAATGGCCATACATGCCCTGGAGGATGCCCCCAACAACACAGGTACCCCACCGCAGTAGTGGGTGAAATACAGTGGGGGAGCGCAATGCATGGGGCAGGCATAAGGCAAACCTGCTGGGGCCAGGGGATGTCAGCTGTAGGGTCACTGAGCTATGCAGTGCAGCCATCCAGTATATAGAGACCTAGGTGGACAGGCTGGGCCAGGCAGCCTTTCTCAACCCGTCATGGTCTCTGTTCCCACTATTAATGGTTCCAATCCCTAGTAGTCTAGTGGTCCCCCACCCCCAGCATGTGTCCTGACCCTGCTTCAAATAAAAATAATTTGTTTACCTGGTAGTCTAGTGGTCCCCACCCCCAGCATGTGTCCTGACTCCTGTTTCAAATAAAAAATAATCTGTTTCCTGGTAGTCTAGTGTCCCCCACCCCCAGCATGTGTCCTGACCCTGTTTCAAATAAAAAATAATTTGTTTCCCTGGTAGTCTAGTGGTCCCCAACCCCCAGCATGTATCCGACCCTGTTAGAAATAAAATAATGTCAGTTTCCCTAGGTAGTCTAGTGTCCCCCACAGTGACAGCCGCCCATCCATATAGGTTACCCCAGAATGGAGCTGGCGACCGGCTCAGCCCTCCTCTCACCACCACGGCCGGCGCACGACTGAGGTGGAAGAGCTTCCTACCTCAGTCGTGACATGTACAGAAGAAACTAAGCACTTAACCAGCCTGGATGGAAAGGTCTAAGTACCAGAAAACACATTAATATTCGAGCAGAATCAGACAGTCTAGAAACAGAGACCTGAACCAAAAGAAACTGACATTATTTACAGAGACGGGGTCGGGATACATGCTGGGGGTGGAGTGAACCACTGACTACCAGGGACTGATATATATTTTATTTCGAGACGGGGTCGGGATACATGCTGGGAGTGAAGGGACCATCAGACTACTCAAGGAACTGACATTATTTTATTTCGAGACGGGGTTGGGATACAAGCTGCGGGTGGGGGACCACCAGACTACCAGGAAACTGACATTATTTTATTATTTCAACGCAATGGGATACATGCTGGGGGGGGGTAAAACCACTAGACTACCAGGGATACATCATGTATGTTGTAGTGGGGAGGGATGTCACTTCATGGGGGCGCACTTTGCATTACCGCCAGCCTTTTTTGGCGATGGCAAGCTGCAGCCGCTACAGGTTCGCTAATGCCTGTAGCGGCGGCGCTACCTTTCAATATGCTTGCTTGCCGAGGCAGTCAGGTCCTATTCCTCAGTCCTCCCTGCGCATACATTATGATGAAGCGCCGGTGCTAACACCTAGCCACGCTAAATGTCCTTTTGAATATTGCTGTCGGGGGCAAATTGCGTGCTAATCCAGCTGATAACGGATTTGCTTCGGTACCCTGTTGAATATCTGGCCCATAGCCTGTTAAAAAATGGATGCATTAATAGCACTTACTCTAAATGATCACTTCCACTTAATAGCATCACCCAAGACCTGGTGGAATAGCAACTACGAATGGAGAAAGAACATACCAGGTTGACAGGCGTGGAGGAGGGTTGCACTATTCAAACACGAAAGCATGAGATTGCATGAAGTGTCTAATAAAAACAAAGGTGGGTCCACATCAGAGACTATTTGGGTGCAGCTAACCTCACCCTTCATTTCTATATTAGTGGGAGTATACTACAGGCCTCAGACTCAGAGTATGGAAACCACAAAGTTAATTGTTTCCAAAATAGAAAGAGCCAAGAATGGTGAGAGATACTAGTCTTACCTGACCTGAATTTAGGTAATATAGATTGGCAGGGAAAAATTGCATCCACCCTTACTAGTAGATACTCCTTATATTTTATAGAACAGCATGCACTCACACAACATGTCACTAATCCCACCAGGGAAGACAATATATTAGATCTACTTATTACCTCTAAGACATTATGATAAAATCCTGTGAAATTGGACCACCCTTATCAAATAGTGACCACAACTCAGTCTTATTCAATTTGATATGACAGGCCACAAATGATCAGGTATCATAGAAATATTCTTATATTCCAAAAGTCAATATAGAAAGTATAACCGACCAGCCCAATAAAATAAATTGGAGCAAATGTGTTATCTAATAAAACATTGATTTAATGTGGGAAGAATTCAAAAAACACAGTAGTAAGGATATGCTTTTTCATATTCACTGAGTAAAGAAACATAATAGTTGTGGATTAAGACCAAAATGGCCATCAAGAAAAGTTAAATCACTTTCAAATAAAAAAAAAAAAATGTGCCTACAGGAATTGTGTGAACCATAAGATGGATGAACCTTGGTCAATATACTATATAAGAAGTTTCAAAGAAAACCAATCAGATAGAAAAAGCAATGACAATGGATGGGCGGTTGTCACCGTGGGGGACCACTAGACTACCAGGGAAACTGACGTTATTTATTTCGAACGGGGTCGGATACATGCTGGGGGTTGGGGAACCACTAGACTACCAGGGAAACTGACATTATTTTATTTAGAACGGGGTCGGATACATGCTGGGGGTGGGGGAACCACTAGACTACCAGGGACTGACATTATTTTATTTCAACGGGGTCGGGATACATGCTGGGGTGGGGGACCACTAGACTACCAGGAACTGACATTATTTTATTTCAACGGGGTTGGGATACATGCTGGGGGTGGGGACCACCAGACTACCAGGAAACTGACATTATTTTATTTCAACGGGGTCGGGATACATGCTGGGGGGGGGTAAAATCACTAGACTACCAGGGATACATCATGTATGTTGTGGTGAGAGGGGATGTGCTTCATGGGGGGCACTTTGCATTACCGCCAGCCTTTTTGGCGTAGTTAGCACCCGCCACAGGTTGCGCTTAATGCCTGTAGCGCGCGCTATACCTTCAATATGCTGTTGCGCAGGCAGTCAGGTCCTATTCCTCAGTCCTCCCCTGCATAATATATGATTTAGCTGTCGAGCACACCTAGCTGCCGACGCTAAATGTCCTTTGAATATTGGTTGTCGGGGCAAATTCGGTGCTAATCCAGCACAACGGATTTGCGCCCGGCGCTACCCTTTGAATATCTGGCCCATAGCCTGTTAAAAAAAATGGATGCATTAATAGCACTTACTCTAAATGATCACTTCCACTTAATAGCCATCACCAAGACCTGGTGGAATAGCAACTGCGAATGGAGAAAGAACATACCAGGTTGACAGGCGTGGAGGAGGGGTTGCACTATTCAAACACGAAAGCATGAGATTGCATGAAGTGTCTAATAAAAACAAAGGTGGGTCCACATCAGAGACTATTTGGGTGCAGCTAACCTCACCCTTCATTTCCTCTATATTAGTGGGAGTATACTACAGGCCTCCAGACTCAAGTATGGAAACCACAAAGTTAATTGTTTCCAAAATAGAAAGAGCTAAAGAATGGGGTGAGATACTAGTCTTACTTGACCTGAATTTAGGTAATATAGATTGGCAGGGAAAAAGTGCATCCACCCTTACTAGTAGATACTCCTTATATTTTATAGAACAGCATGCACTCACACAACATGTCACTAATCCCACCAGGGAAGACAATATATTAGATCTACTTATTACCTCTGAAGACATTATGATAAAATCCTGTGAAATTGGCCCACCCCTATCAAATAGTGACCACAACTCAGTCTTATTCAATTTTGATATGATCAGGCCACAAATGTCAGGTATCATAGAAATATTCTTATATTCCAAAAGTCAATATGAAAAGTATAACCGACTAGCCCAATAAAATAAATTGGGCAAATGTGTTATCTAATAAAAACATTGATTTAATGTGGGAAGAATTCAAAAACACAGTAGTAAGGATATGCTTTTTCATATTCACTGAGTAAAGAAACATAATAGTTGTGGATTAAGACCAAAATGGTCATCAAGAAAAGTTAAATCACTTTCAAATAAAAAAAAAAAAAATGTGCCTACAGGAATTGTGTGAACCATAAGATGGATGAACCTTGGTCAATATACTGTATAAGAAGTTTCAAAAGAAAACCAAATCAGACATAAAAAAAGCAAAATGACAAACGGAGGTTAAACTGGCTACTGAGGCTAGTAAATCAAATAACAAGGCTCTCTTTAGCTATATTAGTTCATTGTGAAACCAAAGGCAAATTGTGGATTCAGTTTCAGTAAATAACAACATCATTACTGAGCCACGAGAAATAGATGATAGGCTGGATATTCAAAAGGGTTGCGCAATGCGCAATAGGGTTGCGCCAGCGCAAGTCAGAAAACGCGCCATTCTGCGATATTCAGCAGGAGGCAGTTGCGCCACTGAAAACATGCTGAGCAACAGTGCAATGATAATGAAGGCATGTGCAACCGAAGGGTGGAACCATGCATAAAGGCGCAGTGCGATGTTCAAAGACTGGCGCATGCGCAGCAGTGGAGCTGCTGGCGGTTAGCGCCAGCGGAAATGAGCCAAATTAAAAAGTAGCAAGGAAGAGGCGCAAGAATGCTACAGGGAAGCCACATGAGACAGAGGCAGAGACAGGCACAGGGAAACAGGGAGAAAGAGGGCAGGCCAGGGAAACCACAACACAGAAGAGGGGTAAGGAAAGGTGTGTGGGGCCACAGATTGCAGAGGCCAGTAGGTGTACCCGGTGCAGGGGAGGTAGCAGTCAGGACAGCGGGGGAACAAAAGCAACATCAGCTGGGGGGAACACAAGCCAGGGACATGGACAGTGCACCTTTACATGGATGCCATAGTGAGGGGGGAGGGCATGTTGTGGGGGACGGGTTGAAGGCCTGTCGGCGGTATGCCCCAACAGGTACTGAGCCCACACCAGCTTTGAGCTGTACAGAGATGTTGAGATTGTGGGCGGTACCGCCTGAACAGGGCAATACTGAGGCGGCTCTGTGAGCTGTGCAGTGATGTGATGCAGGCACCCTCACGACGGAGTCATGCTCTGTCAGTGGAGACAAAGGTAACAGCCTGCATGTGCTTGCTCACCACAGGTACCTTCCAGAGACCAACAGGGGATACCACAGGCATAACACAGTTGGCCACGTCACGCATCCTCACCCAATTCCTCAGTGCACTGCTGCCACATGCTGCGGAGTACATCCATTTCCCCAGCACTGCGGCAGAGCGCACAGCAAACATACAGGAGTTCCACAGGGTAGCACGTATGCCTGGCATGCTAGGGGCGATAGACTGCACCCATGTGGCCATAGGCACACCACCTGGCCCCAATGGGGCCACCTACATGAATCGAAAGGGACATGCCAGTGTCAACTGCCAGGTGGCGTGTGATGCCAGTGGGCGCATCATCAATGTCTGTGCCATGCACCCTGGGGGAACACATGATTCCTTCATCTGGCACCAGTCGGCACTGTGCCACCGATTCGAGAGTGGGGACATCCCCACAGGTCATCTAGTGGGTGAATATGTACATAGAACTGACATATCGTGGGCAAGCGGGGTAAGCCAGAGGTGCCATGGGTGTGGCCCACAGGGCTTGGGGCAGTCTGAGCCTGAACAAGACACTAACCTCCACTATCTCCACACAGATGACAGTGGATACCCACTCCGTCCCTGGCTGCTTACACCCTACCGGCGGCGCACGACCCCATCGCAGCAATGCTTCAATGAGGCACATGCCACCACACGCAACATCATTGAGTGGGTGTTTGGGATGCTGAAGGCGCGTTTTTTCCATTGCCTGGACACCTCTGGCGGTGCCCTACAGTATAGCCCCTCAAAGGCCTGTGGGATATTCCTGGCCTGTTGCATCCTGCACAACATGGCGAAAGACTGTGGGATAGCCGTACAGGTTGAAGAGGGGGACAGCGATGGGGACGCCGGTGACAATGGGGATGGGCAGCCCCCCCTTGGCCGACGGGACCCCCAACCGATCTGGCTGGCACAGCTGCACCGGGACACCATCACAGAGGAGCACTTCAGCCAACACAGGTAAGTCATGGTGCCATGTGCAACCACCAGTGGCTAGGGCACAACCCACATATACACATGGAAACACACCAGGGGTGCATGCTGGCAAGGGATGTGGCAGGGCAGAGAAGCACACATATACAACCAGGGAGGGGTGAACAGTAACATGCCACATGGACGGACACACACACATGCACACACAATAGGTACAAAGTGCACAGGGGTCAGGTGCAAAACAGAGCCGGAACACAAACACTAGCACCACACATGTCCACAGGCCACCACGTCCACTGACTGTCTATGTGCGCATGTCAGATGCTGGGCACCATCGCACTTTGGTGTACAGCGCAATGCAGGCATCATCATGCACACGTACCTGTGGACAGCAGTCGGGAGGGTGTGCAGGTGGACCGTGTGTCTGCATGCAGGGCCGGGCACCCACCCATGCACTGCCCACCGAAACACACAATGCACACAGGGCAGCACCAGACAGTGCCCGCGCTGGGAGACAGGTCAGTCTTGCGGCACAGTGCCATGTCTGCCTCGGATGCCTGGGTGGCTCCGCCGAGACCCAGCAGCACTGGCAGGCTGACCACGGGCCTCATGGGGTGGCACCGATGGTCCACCAGGGGTTCCACTGCGCGAACGCGACCGTGCCCGCACAGGGGTCTGCAGCACACTGAACATACCTGCACCAGGAGTGCTCAGGATGCCCACAGCTGAACCCGGTGTCGACAGGGTGGGTGTCGCATGACGCCGGGAACGGGGAGTGGATAGCGAACTGCGCGGTGTGAGCGACGCATGGGCATCTGACTGTGTGCCCATTGTGGCCATGACAGTGACCAACACCTGTGTTTGCCTGTCAATGGCAGCGGTCACATCCTCCCGCAAATGGTCAATCCGTGACAGGATCCTATCAGTGTCCCTGCTGTGTTGCTCCTCAACCCGCTCCAGAGCCACACACAGTGCCTCCACGGACGTTGCAAGCCACATCTGCTGCTGTACTGGATGCCTGCAGTAGGCAGGTGTGCTCATCAAAGAGGTCGTCTGCCACCTCGGCATCCCATCCATCGGGCTATGGAAGGGCCTGATGTTCAGCACCCCTTGAGGGTGGGCGCTGCTCACCAGGACCAGGTATGGGCAAGTCCACAGGTGGTGCACAGATGCCACCGGTGATCCCTGAACCCCCAGTCCCGGTGGGTGACTGCTGCTGCTGCCCCTCCGCCTGTTGTATCCAAGGGATCAGTTGTTCCGCCGCTGTGGCCGCAACAGTTCCAGTGTCCTGACCAGCCACCGGTGCTGCCCCACTGGTGCTGACAGGCACAGCCTGGGACTGTGCTGACACACTGGCACACACGTCGGAACCAGCCAGGTCCATGGGTATGAGCTGGCCTGCTGTGTGTCCATTCCATGGCACACACGTCACTGCCCATGACGGTCATGTCCCCATCATTAGTGCAGGTCTCTGCCACAGCCACAGCCACAGCATGCTGGCATCCTTGGACGCCAGAATGCTGAGACACAGGAAAGGCCTCCCCCGCACCTGTCTCAACGACATCAGTGTGGACAGCCAGGAGGACCCACTGTTGCAAAGCTCGCCGGGTACCTGTGGAGGTGGATGGTCCCTCCTCCAACTCCAGATGACTGTCCGCAGTGGACAGGCCCTCCACCGCTGACCCCTGCAGACGTGCAGGATCTGTAACAGAAAGTAAGGTCACGTTAGTGCATGTGATCTACCCTCCCCCCCCCGATAGACCATGACTTACCATGCAGTGATAGGCTACCACCTGTCTGGAAGCCACCTCCTGAACGCCTCATGGCACCGCGCTGCATGCTTGCAGTGAGCCTGTCCTCTGCCGGTGTCAGCTGCACCACATCCGGCTGGCCCCTGCCTGTTGCAGCACGTGCCGCCCTGATGGCAGCCACCTTCTCCTTCACCCTCCCCCTGTCGGTACCCATCTTCTTCTTACACGCCTGCACGGAGCGTTGGTGGCTGCTGTGCAGGTTGACAGCACGTGCCACCCCCTCCCATGCAGCAGCACGGGCCTGAGGGGTGCCCCGCTGTCCACTGAGCAGTGGCTCCTGATCGAGGTAGGCCTTGAAGAGTGCCTCTGTCTCGGCCTTGGTGAAATTGGGCCTTATCTTCCGCCCACCATCGTATTCCTCCTCACCCAGATGTCGCTCGATCATTATTCAGCCTGTATGGATGACAGTGGTTACCTGTGACTGTGCAGTACAAAGCAAGTCCCTGATACCACAGTCCAGACCCCCACACAGCATGCAACTCACCAAATAAACTGCAGTAACCGAATATGGCCACTGCAGAACAGTGTCGCAGTTTTATAGCGCAAGCCATGCAAATTAGGTAAGGAGCAACTTTAATGAGATGCAAATCACGCCGCTGCACCATTGCATGGCTGATCAGATGATTAGCATATGACGGCTGAATATCTTGCCGTTGCACTTTGCGCAATTGTGTTGAATGTGCTGAGCCAATGGCGCAGTTCTGTGGCATGCATAGTACACCTCACTGCGCATGCCCAGGTAGCTTATGCAGGCGTCTGCCGCACTGATGATGTGCTGTGCGCGGTAGGCAATGCAGGGCATGGCCACCATTGTGCCAGAGGCACTATGGCGAGGGTTACTACATGGCACTGTGGCACAACTGCGCAATAGTCCGCTGTGGCGCTGGCACACAGGCGACCAATCGCGCTAGATGCATAGACATCCAATGGCACTGTGCGTGGCCTTGTGCCAGAGACCCATGACCCTGTGCCCGACCTTTGCCCCCTTGGCGATATTCGTCCGGCATGGCTGCACCTCTATCGCGCTGTTCAGTAACAGCACAATAGGGAATGGCGGCGCTGTACCGTGCAGCAGTTCCACGTGGGTTGCTGCGCTGCAGAGCACCATATTGCCTACTATAGTGGTGGAGATGGCACGTAGGAGAGCCCCTCAATGGAGTGCCCTTGAGGTGGCCAACCTTGTGGCCATTGTGGAGCCACACTATGGTCCACTCTTTGGCGAGGAGGCACTGGACAGGGCCAGGACCCAGGTTTGGCAGGAGGTGGCCAATGAACTGGAGGAATCCACTGGCCGCAGGAGAACAGCAGAACAGTGCAGGCACCGGTATGAGGACCTTAGGAGGAGAGAGCCGGAGCTACTTGCCCGTCTGCGGTCGCGTGCCAGGAGGGGCGTGGTGCCTCGTCCAGGTGGGTGATACGTCTACACACTTGCATCGTCCATATGGGTAACACTGTCTTATGTGTCCAGCACATAGGGAGGGATAGTCTAGGGTTGGCTGTGGCGGTGTTTACAGGGTATGGGGTGGGGGGTGGGCAACACATTGGGGCAGGGGACTTTGCTTTGGGTTTGTACTGATGTATTTTCCTTTTGTCTCCCACAGGCATGGCCGGCGGAGGCGGATGGTGGGCGGCAGCAGATGGAGGAGGACGCTGCACACGGGTGTGTCGGGGACCAACACCAACGCCAACAACGTCCCGATGAGGCTGAGTGCCATGACACCATGATTGCTATTGCATGCTGTGTGACAGGGTGGGAAGCAGGGCATGACCACCATCCATGGACACCACTGCCATGCACGTGACATGTGACAGTCAGCACTGTCCAGTGGCACTGCATGTCTGGGTGTGTGTCAATGGTGGTCCATGCGTGCACTGGGCACATGGCTGTGGCACTGCCTGCACACTGCATAGCCACGTTACTGTACGGCCTTGGTTGTGCTGTGCTGGACATGGGCGGTAGGTGTGTGCAGTGGTAAACATGGCTGTTGCTGCCTGGTTGGGCATGTCTTGTGGACACGGTCACTGTGGATGGGTGCACACCATCACTGGAGCGTGGCACATGGCTGTATGCCATGCATAATGGGTGGGCTGTAGGGTGATGGACAGTCACACCTATTGACTCTGATCCCTCGTCCTAGGTGTACGGATACTCCTGCGGATCCAGCAGGCTGTCCAGGAGCTGCTGCAGGTGGCGCAAGAGTCCCTGTCTATATTGAGGGACCTACAGCGGCATGGGGTCAGGAGGAGGAGGCGGCCCAGGCAACAGCCCCAGGCAGAGGAGGGCCAGGCTGGACAATGACGTCTGCAGGACCTGCCTGCAACTACCCCCCTTTGATCAACCCTCACACCCCACCTACCCTCTCCCATATGTTCACCCCTGCCCCTTACCCACCCCACCTTGTTTCTGTTCCTCCCCCCCATTTGTACATAGTTCACTGTATATAGTTTTGTTTTATATTTTACAATAGACATATTTTGATATGAATACTGTGGTGGTCTCTGATTTGCAGCTGGCTATAGGTGCTCAGCTGCAGTGGTGTGCATGGCATCTGGGGTGGTTCAGTCATGGGTATGTGTGCGTGTGCGTGGGGAAGTGTCTCTGGTGTGGGAGTGGCTATCAGTTGGTGTCTGTGGTGTGTGTGTTGTTCCCTGTGCATTGCATTACTGTGTGCAGTGGTCCATGGTGCATGCTCTATGTCCATTGTGCCCCTGTCAACCCGTCCTTGGCCTGTGCAGCTGACACCCTTTGCATGTCTGTGGCCTGTGAGGTCTGCTGCCTTGTCAGTTGTGGCTGTCCCTGCAGGTCATCCACTGTGACCATCACAATGCTGGGTTGCCTCCTGTCACTGGTGTGGTGCATGTTTGCCTCGAGTGACACTGTGGCCTCCACAGTTGCTGTCCCACCTCCATGCTGTGGCTTGTGTGTGTTGCAGGGGCTGTGCACCACTGTCTGTGACTTGTGCTCCAGGCATATGCTGGTGGCGTACTGGACCACAGTTCATGCACAGGGTGGGTGTCACCCCTGTGCCATGGAGGACTGCAGGCTGTGTGTGCTCAGTTTTCATGGGCCCCACACTGGGTGCTTGGTTGCCACACTACTGCATCCCTGTGTTAGTGTCCCCGTGGGTATGGGTGTGTGTTTGCCCCTGCACTGTGTTGCATCCGGTGTGCTGCATGCTTCCACGCACCACTGTGGGTGTCTGTGCTGGCTGCTGTGGCTCGGGGTGGGTCGGGCTGTGACACTTGTCTACTGTGCAGGGTGCTGTCTCAATGGTGGTGGTGTCAGGGGCACGCCCTTTCCCATGTGGGGTACCTCTTGTGCCAACACATAGTCGGTCTCTCAGCTGTGCTTCAGGGGGATTGTGCGTGTTGGCACTGTGTCTGCCGTTGTTGCATTGCCGTGTGCTGCCACCCACTGTTGGGTGCTCATGGTGGGTCTGGCTTGTATGGTTCTGTGGTACATGAGGTTGTAGTGTGACAGTGGGGGTGGTGGTATGCATGGGGTTTCCTGCAGTGGTGGTCACTGCTCATGGGGGGTGTCTTGGGGTCATGGTGCAGGGTGTGCTGTGCACTGGGGGGGCTGGTGTGGCATGGGGTGGTCCACCCTCCTTGTGTGGCAGTCTCAGCTTGCCGGTGGGTGTGCTGGGGCACCATGGCCCAGCTGTGCTTTGTTTGCTTTTCCCCATGGGCCGGTGAATATTCCAGCCTCCCCAGTTGTGCTGTGCTTAGGGTGTGGGGTGCATTGTCAGTTCTGCTGTGTGTTCCTGTGCCCATCTGTGGCATGGGTGGTGGGCCCTACCTGCCTCCTGGTTGTGCAGTTACATTGCTGTGCTGCTGGGGGCTCCCTGCTTGCTATGGCACCTCTGGGCTGCTCAGCTGGGCAGCCCTTGTTGCGCCATAGCGCATCATATCTGCTCAGCTTCCCCTTCCTAGTTGCGCTATGGCGCAGGTTGTGCGATATTCAGACGTTAGCTGTTGGCACAATTTGGCTTGCTCCTTTTTTGAATATCACGTCTATTGCACATGGGCGCAATGGACTTTTGCTTGCTCCTGCTATTGCACACTTTTTGGGCGCAGTTTGAATATCCAGCCCGAGGTATTTAATATCCATTTTTGTGAGATATATAAGAACAATCCCAAGAGACATCTACCTTCAATAGATATCACAGAATCTGAGGAAATAACTATAACAGAGGAAGAAATTCAAGAGGGTATAAAAAGGTTAAAAAATGACAAGCACCAGGTCCGGACAGAATATCAACCAGTGTTTTAAAAATAACATGTGAATATGTTCTAAAACTCTTGAAAATCATTTTCAAATGTTCTATTAATAAAGGTTTAGTTCCAAGGGACTGCAAACTGGCACATATTACTCCCATTTATAAAAAAGGGTAATAAAACAGATGTAAAGAATTACAGACCCATTAGTTTCACGTCAATACCTGGCAAGATACTCAAAACAATATTGAAGAACCATATTACTTCATCCATTAATAAAAATATTGAACAGCATGGTCTTGTCCTACAAATCTGCTCTATTTTTACAAACAGATAAGTAAATCACTGCATTCAGGTACACCACGTGATGTGATATTTATAAATTTTTCAAAGATTTTAGATATGGTACCACATCGGGCAATTATTCAGAGGCTAACAGATGAAAGAATTAATTTGAGATTTACATCTTGGGTGGCTAACTGGCTGTCTGATAGGTATCAAAGTGTTAACATAAGAGGATGTAATTCATCTAGCAGACAGGTCACCAGCGGAGTGCCCCAAGGGTCGATTCTGGGCCCATTACTTTTTAATGTATTTATCTCTGGTCTAACTAAAAACTTATCAACTTGGTCAATAAAATATGCAGATGATGTAAAAATAGGAGGTATACGCGTCACCGAGGAAGATCATGTGGTATTGCAGGAAGATCTGAACTCACTGACGGCATGGGAAGGAAATTGGAAAATAAAATTTGATTTGGAAAAATGCAAAATAATGCATTTTGGAGGAAAAAATTTCCATTATTCCTATACGCTGGGAGGAAAAACTTTAACACTCGAGATGGAGCAATCTTAGACCTGGTACTCTCAAATGGAGATGGCGAGAGGATCACAGATTTAGAAGTGGGTAGCCATTTGGAAACTAGTGACCATTGAATAGTATGGTTCATGATAAACACAGCAGTAGAGTCAAGCCATACAAAGGCAAAGGTACTGGACTTCAGGAAGGCTGACTTTGCCAAAATGGGTGAGTGCCTAAGGAATGCACTAGCAAATGGTCAGGAAGGAGGGGTGGAAGAACAATGGGGAATAATCAAAACTTCCATCACAGAGGCAACAAGCCTTTGTGTGAAGCAAATAAACAAAACAAAATGATGTAAGAAACCACAATGGTTCTCAAAGGAGGTGGTAGGGAAGGTTAGGGAGAAAAAGAGAGCATTCAGGAAGTACAAGGAATCACAGAAGGAGCAGGACAGAGAATTGTATCAGTTAAAGCAAAAGGAAGCAGGAAAGGCAGTCAGAATAGCAAAGACCCAAACCGAGGAAAAGATAGCCAACTCAGTTAAGAAGGGGGATAAAACCTTTTATAGGTACGTCAGGGAGTGAAGGAAGACCAAGGGAGGAATAATGAAGCTTAATAAAGGGGAGGGGGTGGGCAGAGGATGACTGTGAAAAGGCAGAGATACTAAACAAATATTTTTGCTCAGTATTCACAAATGAAGAGGGGGAGGTGCTTAAACCAAACAATAGAAACACGCTGGATACGGGGGTTGATATCAGCCCATTCACAGAAGAAAGGGTTCTGAAAGAACTCTTAAAACTGAAGGTGGACAAAGCAATGGGGCCTGATGGGATTCATCCCAGAATTCTAAAAGAACTAAGGGTAGAACTAGTGACACCACTGACTACCCTCTTTAATAAATCATGGGAGGATGCGGTGGTACCTGAGGACTGGAGGAGGGCAGATGTTATTCCACTTCACAAAAGTGGGAGCAGGGCAGAGGCAGGAAACTAAAGACCTGTTAGTTTAACCTCAGTGATTGGGAAAATGATGGAATCACTTCTGAAGGAAAGAATTGTTGAGTACCTAGAGGCCAGAGGGGCACAGGACCCAAGGCAGCATGGATTCACAATGGGAAGGTCATGTCAGATGAATCTAATCGATTTCTTTGACTGGGTGACCAAAGTAGTAGATCAGGGAAGAGCTGTGAACATGGCCTACCTAGACTTTAGCAAGGCATTTGACACAGTCCCACACAAAAGATTAATATACAAGTTGGCCAGCCTGGGAGTGGGTCCCAAGATGGTAGCCTGGGTAAAGAATTGGCTGGAGAACAGGACACAGAGTGTAATAGTAAACGGAGTCCACTCTGAAGAAAGGGGGGTTACTATTGGAGTACTGCAGGGTTCAGTACTAGGACCGGTCCTCTTTAATGTCTTTATAAGCAACATTGCAGAGGGACTGGGAGGAAAAGTATGTCTCTTTGCAGACAACACAAAGATCTGCAACAGAGTTGATACACAAGGTGGGGTGGAAAGGATGAGAAGGGACTTGGCAAGGTTGGAGGAATGGTCAGATGTATGGCAGCTTAGATTCAGTGCTAAGAAGTGCAAAGAAATGCACCTGGGAAACAAAAACCAAGGGGAAGAGTACACAATGGGGGGTGAGATACTCACAACAACAAAAATGGAAAGGGACCTGGGGGTAGTCATATCAGATGACCTAAAGGTGAGCAAACAATGTGAGAGGGCAGAAAGGAGGGATGGGGGGATACTGGGATGCATAGGGAGATGCATCACCAGTAGAAAACAGGAAGTTGTTATCCCTCTGTACAGACAGCTGGTGAGACCCCATCTGGGGTACTGCATGCAGTTCTGGAGACCCAACCTCCGCAAAGACATAGACAGGATGGAGGCAGTCCAGAGTTGGGCAATTAAAATGGTGCAGGGTCTGCACTGAAAGAAATATCTAGAGAGACTTAAGGAGCTTAATATGTATAGCCTCGAGGAGAGAAGGGAGAGGAGGGACATGATAGAAACTTTCAAGTACCTCAAGGGAATCAACAAAGTCCAAGAGGGTAGCATCTTTCAGAAAAAGAGGTGTGCAAGAACAAGGGGGCACAATTTGAACCTAGAGGGGGGGACTGCTCAGAGGTAATGTGAGGAAGTATTTTTTCATGGAGAGGGTTGTGGATGCATGGAACAGCCTTCCTGAGGATGTTGTGGAGTCTAAAACAGTAGTGGAATTCAAGAATGCATGGGACAGTCATAAGGCAATTCTAGGGAGTGGGGGTAGGAAGAAGTAGACTGTTGGTTAGCTAGGATCTGCAGCTTATCCATTAGGTAGGGAAATGGGCAGACTGGGTGGGCCAAGTGGTCCTTATATGCTGTCAAATTCTATATTTCTATGTTAACACTAATATTTAGTGAGCAGGATCTGAGCATTGTAATGGACAACAAACTCGATCCAAGGTCACAAACTATCGCTGCCATATCCAGAGCCAATAGAGTATTATGGACTATAAAAAAATATAAAATCAAGAGACCAGTCAGTAATTTTCCCCCTATATAGGGCTTATATACATCCACATTTAGACTATGCATCACCAGTGTGGTTTCCCTCTAAATGAAAGGAAATTGATCAATTAGTGAGAGTCCAGAGAAAGGCAACAAAAACAATATATGAAATCTACCATCTATCATATGAATTTAGACAACACAAGTTAAATCTAATGACCCTGGAACAGCACAGACTTAGAGGGGATACGCTCATGATGTTTACTATTATGCAGGACCCATATCTCCTAGCAGAATTAAATACGGATTTCAAACAGGATTCGAAATCCACCAAAGGACACCCACTTCAGTTAACAAGACAAATCTTTTTATAAAATGGGGAGAGTAAATCATATGTTTTGATTGGTTATTACCTGTGCATGAAATCTGTTCCATGCACAGGTAATAATAAGTACTGAAAAGTATGACCGCAGTACAAAAGAAAAAAAATATCAGTGTGCCATTAGAACGTTGATCTTTTGAAATGCCGAAATTTTTTATAAACTTTTCCGACACCATTATTTTAAACTGTACAACAAATAAACCCTTCAATAACCATAGTTGGCAATTTTTAATCAGTCATGTAATCCCGCAGCAATATTATCTTCAAAGATGTGACTTCTTTATCTGCATCCTGATGTCATGACTGCTACCGCATAAGGAGCCAGAAGAACTGTGGGTCACCCCGGAAACAGGAAATGGGACAGCCATACAAACTGGGTTATGTACAGGCCTCCAGACCAGGAGGAGGACATAGACACGTTACTGTTAAAAGATATACAAAACATGACAGCTAAAGGGGAGGTTCTGATAATGGGAGACTTCAAGATGCCAGATACAGATTGGTCAATACCAGTAAAGACATATGCCAGAACTAGACACATGGTGGATTCCCTGCAGGGGGAGGGCCTCAAACAACTGGTACAACAACCCACAAGAGACAGGGCTATCCTAGATCTAGTACTGACTAACAGGGAAAGGATCACAGATCTTCAGGTAGAAGGTCACCTGGGTGCCACTGACCATCACATGGTATGGTTCAATTTGGCCACTAGAACAAAATCATCCCATTCCAAGGCAAAAGTATAGGACTTCAGAGGAGCTGACTTTGATAAGATGGCCAACGGAGTTAAGCTAGCCCTGGCAAAAAGAAACACAGGTGAGGGGGTACAGGCAAAGTGGGAAAGCATTAAAGATGCAATACTTGAAGCAACATACCATTGTGTTAGTGAGAAAAGGAAGTGCAAAGAAGAAGGAAACCACTTTGGTTCTCAAACACAGTAGCAGAAAAGGTCAGAACCAAAAGGCTGGCCTTTAGGAAATATAAGGGAATGCAGCAGGATGAAGATAGGGAGGAATACCAAACTTACCTAAGGGAAGCAGGGAAGGCAGTAAGGCAGGCAAAGGCCAAAACAGAGGAAACACTACCACAAACAATAAAAGAAGGTGACAAGACTTTCTATATATACATTAGTGAAAGGAGAAAGTCCAGACGGGGTATTGCTAAGATCAAAGGGGATAAGAGGGCATGTGAGGAGGAGAACCATGTAAAAGCATCTATCCTAAATAGATACTTCTGCTCAGTATTTACTGAAGAGAAGGTAGGGCAGGGCCCACAGCTCTGCACCATGGACACAGGGAGGAAGGAGTTATGCACTAGTCCCTTCACAAAAGAAAAGGTCCTACAAGAGCTCGATAAGCTCAGGGTGGACAAGGCAATGGTGCCTGATGGCATACATCCCAGGGTACTAAAGGAGCTAAGGGTGGAACTAGCAGAGCCATTATCAGAACTGTTTAGTAAGTTTCTGAGCACAGGAGAGGTCCCAGAAGACTGGAGAAGGGCTCATGTGATCCCGCTCCACAAGAGTGGTAGTAGGGAGGAGGCAGAGAACTACAGACCAGTCAGTCTTACCTCAGTAGTGGGCAAGATTATGGAGACACTCCTTAAGGAAAGGATAGTACAACACCTGGAATCCATAGGAGCACAGGATCCAAGACAGCATGGGTTTACAAAAGGAAGGTCCTGTCAAACTAATCTCATAGATTTCTTTGACTGGGTAACCAGAGTGGTGGACCAAGGGGGAGCAGTTGATGTTGCCTACCTTGACTTCAGCAAAGCTTTCGATTCTGTTCCACATAGAAGATTGATTAATAAGCTGGGTAGGTTCGGGGTGGGTCAAACATTGGCCAACTGGGTGGCAAACTGGTTGGTAGGGCAGAAAACAGAGGTGGTGGTAAGCGGTATACAGTCAGAAGAGATGCAAGTCACAAGTGGGATACCTCAGGGATCAGTCCTGGGGCCAGTCCTCTTAAATATCTTCATCTATGACATTGCAGATGGACAGGAGGGTAAGGTTTGTCTGTTTGCAGATGACACCAAGATCTGCAACAGAGTAGATTATCTAGATGGGGTGGGCAGAATGAGAAGAGATCTGGATAAACTAGCAAAATGGTCGGAAGAGTGGCAACTGGGTTTTAACACAAAGAAGTGCAAGATCATGCACATAGGGAAGAGAAACCCTGAGGCCACATATAGACCGGGAGGGGAGTTGCTGGCAGTCACAAGGGAAGAAAGAGACTTGATGACCTGAAATCATCCAAGCAGACCTCTAAAGCAGTAGGTAAGGCTAGAGGGATGTTGAGGTGTATTAGTAGGGGCATCACAAGTCATAAGGGGGAGGTAATAATCCCTCTTTACAAGAGACTAGTTTGGCCCCATTTGGAGTACTGCATGCAGTACTGGAGGCCACACCTTCACAAGGACATTAAACAAATTGAGGCAGTCCAGAGAAGGGCAACCAAAATGGTGCAGTGACTGCATCAGAAAACATATGAGGACAGATTAACTATGCTCAATATGTATACCCTAGAGCAAAGAAGGGAGGGAGGGAGGTGATATGATTGAAACATTCAAACACCTTAAGGGCATTAACAAGGTGAACGAGTCTAATATTTCAATATAAGAAAAATAGCAGGACAAGAGGACACAGCAAGAGATTAGAGGGAGGCCGATTAAGGGGTAATGTGAGGAAGTTCTTTTTTCACAGAAAGGGTGGTGGATGCATGGAATGGCCTACCTCAGGAAATGGTGGATATGAATACAGTGCAAGGCTTCAAACAGGCATGGGATAGACATAAAGGAGCAATACAGATGAGTATGAATAGATAGGCCATTGACAGGGCAAAGGCCTATGGCACATTCATAAGGTAGAAAAATAAATGGGCAGACTGGATGGGCCCTGTGGTCCTTATCTGCTGTCAACTTCTATGTTTCTGTCCCACTGCCAGTGCCGCGGTTTAAACAACAGCAAAAAAAAAAGTTGCCTCTTTTTTTTTTTAAAGAAGACTTTACTCCAGTCATCCTGTTCATTTCCAGGCAGCTTGTTGAGGGGGCGGGTGGGACCTTTGCCTGACAGTGAGTGAGTGTGTGTATACCTGCTTGCTGTGGCTTCTTTAAGTCTATGCCCACTGCCATTGGTAGCTTTAAAAAAAAAAATAGAGCGCTGTCAATGCTGCTTGATCTGGCACAGGAAGACGAGGGGCTAGTCACTCTTGTACAGTCACTTGGTGTACACATACAGCTCCTTGCCCCTGTAGGACCACATACACTGATCATGTTTCACTGCAGATAGCAGCTTTGCTGTTCCCTTGCATACACAGTCATACTCCGGCTTTGGAGGCTGAACAAAATGCCAGCCTGTCATCCACAGATCACGGGGACTGCTCAAACTGGCCACAAACCACAAATGGCAGTTAAGGACCAGGTTAAGGACAAACTATAGGAAACATAATTATGTCATTTTCTATTTGGCTGAAGAACAATTTTAGCATAAATTATTTTCATAATATTGATTTGAAATACATAAAACACGTTTTTGTAATATTTAAAAAAAAACATGAAGCCCATTTTATATGTACAATTAGACACTCTATGGGGTGTGCATGGAACAGATTTTACCACACTTCCACTGGGTGAAGGCACTCGGGTGCCTCACTACACCCCTGGGCATGTAGTAAAACCTGATCCATGCACACCCCATCGTGTCTTAATGCTTACAGAACAAATAACCAAGAGGAAATACTTTTTCACACAATGCGTTATTATCCCTTGGAATTCATTACCACTGGAAATAGTAGTCAGCAAATCTAAAGATGAATTGAAGGCTAAACTGGACAAGTTTATTTTGAAAGGAGATATTCTACATTACTATGCTTAGAAGGAGCAACATGGGAAAACAAGCCTTTTTGCTCCCTTACACCTTAATATGAACAACTGCACACAGTGATACATTCTGGTTTCAGTGCTCATTGAAATCACTTTTCAGAGTTTAACTGCTTGTTTTAGCAGCTAGCTTGTTCTTGACTGGTCTGCCTAGAACCGAAGACACAAGGCACAATATTTGTTATTGTAAACCCGCTCTATGGTCACACTAGGAAATGAACTAAGGCTCAAAGTGCCTTCCTGGCTAAAACTGGTGCCTAAGTATGTAAAAGCAGATGCTTCATGAGTTCCTACTCCTGGACCTTTGCCGCGGTCTGTCTGGTCTCTGTCTCCAGTGCCTCTCCTGGTCCTTTCCCCATTTTCCTGGCTTTCCCTACCACAAGTGTCTCTT
Source organism: Neoceratodus forsteri (assembly GCA_016271365.2). Classification (NCBI taxonomy): domain Eukaryota; kingdom Metazoa; phylum Chordata; order Ceratodontiformes; family Ceratodontidae; genus Neoceratodus; species Neoceratodus forsteri. The sequence continues at coordinate 1,447,535,154 of CM028130.1, read as the reverse complement.
CAAACCTAGAACCTGAAAATGTCTGGGAAGTCTTCTGCACCATGGAGCTAGAACAACTGCAGGACAGGGTGAGTGAAAGCCTGCTTCAGTTAACAAACAGAACAGCTCACTGGTGTATGCAAGTTTATGAAAGGTACAGGCTTAAGTAATGAGAGTGTAGAAAGGAAAAGCAGAAGTACCCTCGTGAGATTAATAGATACAGTATTAGACCAGCTCAAATAAATGGAGGAGAAAGAGGAAGCATGCCAGTTTCTGCAAAATTCAACATCCCTTATCAGTCAGCTGAAAGGGAAGGAGCCACCATCTCCACGTTCAGCAAAGAAACAAATTAAAAGAGAGAGAGAGAGAGGCAGAGCTCAGTTGGAGGCACTAAAATAATGATATATAACCATATAGAAATTGTTTGAAGAGTCTAGGAGAGTTATGAAGATAGAGATGAAAGCCTTTGCTTATGAACATAACATGGCAGGCTGGGTCCCAGTCCAAAGTGAAACATTCATAACACTGAAAACAGAGAGGATACCCAAAGTAACAATGCAGCAAGAGTTTAAAATCTGTAGTCAAATAGGGGAGAGAGAGAAATAAAAAAAACTGATTGACTGAAAGCATCAAATTAATACAGGGATTTATGAGGGCCATACAGAGGCAGATAATATTGCAGATGTTCTCAAAGCATACATTCTAGGACTTAGTCTTAGGGACATGCACGTAATTAAAAGTGATCCAACCCTCCCACAACTAAAAATAATACTGAAGGGATACTATAAGGAAGAAAGTACGTCTGACCCATACCACATATTGATAAATATCTCTCAGGGTCTTCAGAACCCCCCCACAAGATATTTAGTTTCAAGCTATTTAACCAAAGGATGATTGTTATTTGCGCTGAAAGAGAGAGAGTGTCTGAGGAGCAGTATTGCCTGCCTAGTCTCATTAATAGGATATGTTTAAAGTCTGTGGGACCGGGACTGTTATGTGATCATACCACATTCCAAATAAAACACTACCTATTTCGTTTATTTTAGGGCTATAACCATTGAACATATGCTCATTTGCAATGATGACTCATAAACAGCATACAAACTATATAAAACATTACAGTTCCAGGTATACATTAACCTCAAATATATAATACTCAAAACACAATATAGAGGAGACTTAATCAAGTAATATCATCCAACGGTCTACAACAACATCCTTCCATGCTGGAGAATGAGTTTAGAAACCACTATTTTAGGAGACTAATAGAAGGAGGCTTCACATTTAGAGGGCAAAAACTAGCAGAATGTTGGTTCCACAGAGTAGGGATGTACTGATTAAAAAGGTAGCAAGATCTTTGTGTGTTCATTCTATGAACAATTATTTCCTTAAGATGAGGCTTCCTCAACAAAGGGTTAACATTCCTTGTGGTAAGTCTATCCTCCAAAGAACTGGGCAAGACACTTGCTCTAGGACACTCTTGTGAGAAAAGATGCATTTATATAGTTTCTGCTATTAGGCATTGAGATCCTAACAGAAGAAAGCTACATAAATACCTAGACAGTTTTGGTGTCACTGATGAACAATTATTGAAAAAGTCAATGAATTTGTAATCTTTGAACTAGAATGGTAGCAACAGGTTAAGACAACTGTAGTAAATAAAGGAGCAAGTGTAGACAAGTTACAGACAGACATTCAGGTAAATGCAATACAACAATGCTACATTAGTTATTTTATTTTATTTAAATGTTGGTAACTGAGAGAGGCACACTGAGCCAAGGCTCATTTCCAGAAGTGACCCGGTGGAGGGGGGAGTGGAGGGAGTAATGTATATTTACAAAATCATACATTTTACATTTACAGATATGTACAGTACAGTCTCAAAGACTTGGTGAGAGCCAACAGAGTAATAAGTTTACATATGCATACATTTACAGATATTTACTAGACAAAATTCATGACTAGTGAAAGAAATCGGATACCAGACAAAACTGACATGGCTCAGTTGACTGAACGCAGGCAGGAGAAAAGGTCAAATGTAGGTATACAAGACATGGTACAGGAAATGAGGGCAGGAATGGCAGAGATGAGAAAAATGGCTGTTGCCACAACTGAGCAAACCAATAAATTGCCAGAGTGGGTCCAGTCAAGGATAAAAAGGTTGGTCAAAGGGAAAATAAGTAAGGCATGCCAAGAAGCTGACAAGGGAGCTGGATGTGTCCACTACTATAGATGTAGACAGACAGGTCATCCCTCTAAGGGTGCTGAGTACCAAGACAGCATCAGTGAAAGGGGAGGGGCTACTGCCATAGTACCAGCAGTAACCTACCAGCAGTCAGTGTCCCTCCATCATCAAACCTGTATGAAAGAATAAGGTGATGCTGTCAAATTATGTGTATGACAAGGGTGCTACACTGCTCTATATTGCTCAAAGGTGTGCCTAAGTTCACACTGAAAGGGCCATTGGATACTACATAAAACAAAAAGAACTCACAGCTGTTATGCAGAAACTGTCATTCTTCAGCAGACCAGCCATATCTGATTTCCAGAACCTTGATCACCTTGCCCCAAAACAACATTCATGGCTTCTGAGCGTAATTAGAAAAATATGCCTGGCTCATTGCCTACTAGACGATAGCCTTGTACGAGCTCTGTGGGACACAGGGGCACAAGCCAGTCTGATCAATGAAGCATGGAGGAAGAAATACCACCCTCACACAAAACTCCAGCAAGCAGAGGAATATTGCTCTGTCCTGGAAGTTTCAGTTGGAAGGCAGCAAATCAGACTAGGATTCCATTTATAGTGTATAGTGGAACATCGTTATAACTCGCTTTTCATATTAGCTGAAACCTTATTGTACCACAGTTCAAAGGTCATGGAACATGATTGTACCCTTCTGGGATACCATAACATTCCAGCTGACTTGAAAAGCACATGAGCCATAGGCAACAGAAACAGTAGGATCAACCAGATACACTCTCGTGGCGGTGTCACGATCACCCGAACCCACGACTCAAACAGGATCAACCAGACATGATGGAAAAATGTAGGCACAGCCAGATATTTTCACGTATAAGAAAAAAATACAACTGCAGGATTAACCAGATATTTAAAATTACTCATAGAAACAAAAACAATTCCTCTCAGTCACAGTCCTTTCGCTTAGTGAGAGATATGGCTACCATTTTTTTTTCTGGAAATCCCACCCAAATGTAACTGACAACCAATGCCAGCCCGCACTATAGACATAGGGACATCTGGTCCTTATCAACCACACCACTGACCCTAGCAACCAATCTTTAAACCCAGAATAAGACGCAGCAGCAAAAATTAATTTTTTTATTACAAAAAAATCTGTTTTCTTATTATTATTAGGGCACCATACACTATAAAAAACACTGGATGGGCAACTCTATGCCCAACCAATGTGTTGTGCCTCCTCTGGGTTTTGATTCTCATGGATTTTCACTCTTGAGATCAAAGGGAATTAGAACCCCTATGTGGCAGAACACACTGGTTGTGCATATATGGCCATTCAGTATTCTCTATATTGGGTTGATTGAAGTAAAGTTCCAATGATATACAGGGAATAAGGCCCAGAAAGAATTCATGGTGCCAATATTGATATTCAGAGGCCCACGCATAACAGAGGAACCAATCATTGGCTTTAATATAATTGAGGAACTTATCAAAGGTCAGAGTGAGGCAGAGTAAGGAATGCTTTCTAACATCATCAACACAGTTAGTGTGGTACTATCCATGAAACCAACAAAAAGCAGACATCTTAATAAAGTTAATGCAAACAATCGTGACAGTGTCGGAAATCCTGTCACGGTAGGAACAAAGGGCTTGGTCCTCCTCGCAGGTCATATTACTGGTGTGAAGTGTTTGCACACAGGACCACTGCAGAAGAGCTGAAAACATTATTTGTACCAGAACAGAATACCCTTTGGCAGAAGGTTTTAGTTATCACCGATGTTTAAGTAACTGCACAATGGGGTGCCTCATTTAGAGTGTCTATCCCAGTGGTGAATAACACCAAACATGACAGCACCCTAAACCAGTGAACAACCCAAGGTGATGTTCAGCTTGTGAAAGCAGTCAGTCTGGCAGAGGTCAAGCCAGTGGGTCAGTCTACTTACAATGTAAGTAATAGCAAGATGAATAGCAGACAGTGACAGACTAGCAACCAAAAGACATACAACAAGGGGTGGATACATGTTCAGAATGTTGGGACCCACGTGTGCCTTTGGCTCATCTGACTAGGACATGACAGATTGCTCCACAGCACATGCTCAAGGAAGAGATCACTGTTTTTTGTAAGGATGGTAACAGATATCGGATGAACTCCTTCATTGAGAATGCTCATTAACTTGAAGGATGGGACCCCGGAACAAAAGACATACATGTTCATACCAAAGCCACTGCATAAAGAAGTGAAAGATTACCTACAGGGTCTGCTGAACTGAGGATGAATAGTAGAATTAAGATCACATATTCTTCACCTATTGTTTCTGTCAGAAAGAAAGACTGGCATCTACAACACTGTTGCGATTACCATGAGCTAAACTAGAGGTCAGTACCTGATAATCACCCTATTCCCACAATACAGAATATGCTGGACAGCTTGCTTGGGAGCTCCTGATCAGGAAAATTCATACCACCAGGATTCCTAGATGAGGAAAGTCATCCTTTAACCATTTTTTTTCTTCTTTTGCTCCAAACTCTGTCCAGTTGGCCCCCATTCTCAGCAGTCCCCTCCGCCCAGTCTCCTGCCATTTCAGGGATTTACTTACCTGCCGTTACAGTGTCCAACAGTTTGCCCCTGTGGTAGGGCTCCCTGAGGTTCCCCAAGAGTTTAGCTTGGTTGAAAGCTGGCAGGAAGCCCAGTAGGCAGGTAGGACCTACAGGAGGATGCTAAATCATACTGTTACAGCCATGCAGAATTTCCCTTCATGTTCTCCCCTCCCCAAGTGCCTTGTGGGCATAGACTGCAAGTGATGTGAGCACACAGGAGTGCTCATGTCACAGTCAGAAGGCGCCCACCCTCCCCTTTATGGGTCTGGCTTGCAGCACCATCTGTGGTTACCCAGGAGGCGGTGGCACATGGACCTCCCCACCCTGAGGAAGAGATCATCCTCTGGGATGCTCAATCCTCCTCACAGCTGGGTGGCCCCAGATGAACCAGGCTCACGACCGAAACCAAGTCACCAATATCATGAGAAGCAGCTCTACTGTTGTGCTGATGGGCCAGCCCCCTTAAGTGCTTTTATAACAACATGGAGACTGTAAGAAGAGATCTGTATCCCATTTGGCTGGAGAGCAACATTTTTTTTTTCAAAACATATTGCAAGTCACTATTTTAATCAGCTAAGTCATCTCAGCCTATTGCTTGTTTTACTGCTACCATCCCTGTCATTATTTATCCACCTGCTCCTGAATCTGGCCAGAGTTAATGGCTATTCTAAGACCTGGACAACAGGTGTTGCCTGACCATGTGATTGAATATTAAAAAGTAGCTTTAACAACACTATCATTATCATTACAATAAGTGTAACCATGCGCTCAGTTAAAGGAATATTAATTTAGAAGTATTACCAGCACATAGACGTCCCCTATGGCTTAGCCTATCATTTGTGTTATCAGAGGGGTAACTCTGGGGGACTTTGAGGACAGGACAGGACATGATGGGTGGGTGAGGGTCACATGATCAACCAGATAAAAAACTACATTACTGTTCAGTGAGTTAATGAAGAAATTATTTTGACCTGCGTGTTGCTTAATTGGGATCTAATGGTCCTGCAGCATTTCAGCAGGGGAGCAGACAGTTCCCCTTTAAAGGACAAATTGATATGGATGGGTTTGGAGTCCTTGTGGTCAGACTGCTACATTACTGCTACATGTAAGCATTAATCCACGACAAAGGAGGGCCCTACTAGAGAATTAATGCCTGGTTGTGGGGATGCCTCCTACCACCAACCAGGCGTTAATTCCTAATGCACTTGACTTTGGAGTGGATTAATCTTGCTGTCTTTATAACGAAATGCAAATTCAGTTATGTTACAAGTGAATGCCATGTGGGAGATAAATGAACAGCATGTTACAATATCGTTTAATACAATATTAACTGCTGTTCTACTGTGTACTTCTGAATAGATGCCTATGTGCAATGGGCACTTGCAAGCTCACAAATCACTACCTATTTATATTGTGCTGGCTGTTTTGTGTACGTTTGCAACTGTTGTTTAAAAATGCCTTTGTGAGACATCTGACTGAACAAAATCACTTTGTTTGCCATCTATACACCTGTTTTCACTCGTTTCCTTCTTTTGTATTTGTGCTTAACTACTGCATTCTGGGGACACAATTAATATTTGCATATCTGGCATTTTACTTCATTGTGGATGCCAAGGTATGCAAATCTTCATAATATCCCCACGATGCACTGTTGATCAGGAAGTAATAACCACTAGCACTGAGCGACGTGAACGGAGACAAACAGCACTCACGGCATGCTTCTTCAGCTCCCTCTACATCAAGAAATCTACTGGGTAAGTGAGATGCCTCCTAATTCATCGCACAGCACAAAGGGCTCATCATCCCACAGAAATCTTCCTCTCCGGTGTGGTGCCCATGGGTTTGGTCAGGTCGGCCACCGAGTGTGCTCCAGGTTTCTGTGGTGCGTCCACAGCATGAACAGTGCGCTAATTGTTCCTATTGCTTGCTCCCGTTACTGCTGCAAACAGTGCTACATTCTGAAGCGGGCATTACTAGAGAATGAATCCCTGCTTCAGAATGTACCATGTATTGTGTTTGCGCCAATGTACCTGCTGGATTCATATATAAGATTTTTTGCCATGTTACAATTAATATTGTAACATGGAAGAAATATGAGGACCTCAGGGAAGAAAGGGGATAGGTGTAACAGGGTCAGCTGGTGCAAGAGCAACACGGAATTATGGTAAGATAATGCCGTGTTGCCTTGGAACGCTCAGAGCAATAATACCCTGTTGAGCACATGAACACGCTCACCGAAGTAGGGAAGGAGTCAGTGGGTTAGAAATCTCGACCAACAGGTGGCGCGATGAACAGGGGGGAACAGGGAACCAGCAGGGGTTGAGACAAGCAGCACAAATGTCTGTGGCACCGCGGGCACCGTACAAAACAGAACAGAGGACAGAACGGGGAAGGGCGCAATTGTGGAGGTAGTGAGGGAGTGAGGGGAGATTGTAGAAGTTGCCGGTCGATCGGAAAGAGCACAGAAAAGGACAGGGAAATAAGAGATCGGCGCGAGGGAGACACGAAGCTGTGAGCATGAGAGAAAGCGCCACCTGTAGGTCGGACTGAGGAGGGCGAGCTGAGGGGAAAAAATCGTTGTGTGGGCAAGTGCGTGAATGTGAAAACAGAGGGGAGAGGAATGGGTAGGCGAAAACAAGTGCAGAGGGGCAAACCGTGGAGCTCAGAGTGGTGCGAGTCGTGGGAGGCACAGGACGATAGGGGCAGCAGATGTCAAGGCTAACAGAATGCATGTGCAAAATGCAGGAACAGGGAAATGGAGGAGAAGTTTCGTGGTGCTGTGAAAGCGCCACATATTGGTGGTAATCATCAGGTGTACAGGGCACGGAGAAGTGAACTGGCAGTTTTGGGAGAATATAAAGATATGCAGGGACATGTTGCCCAGGATGCACCCGAGCACCGAAGCAGAAAACAAACAAGGGTAGAGAAAAAGGAGAAGCAGCACAAGCACCAAAGTTGGAGGTGCAAACATAGTTGTATGGGAATAGTTATAGATACACCAGAGAAGAAAGATAAAAAAAGTAGTCACCACTATAGTACTCGATGTGGGGTGATCAACATGCACGCGCACGAGTCCAGCAGCAGAAAGGGAGGAAAAGTAACAGACATGCCCCGTAATTATTAATTTAAATAAGTGTTTCTGGTAAATACCGTTGTACAGCAAACAACAGAGCATCTCACAAATAGTACAGTTCCAGTTGCCATGTTACAAGTGCATTAATCACCGATAATGGTGGCATCTAATGGGGGGGTTAATGCATGGTTGGACCGTTGTACGCCCTCGGCCTCTGGCCTCTTGCCACAACGGTCCCAACCATGCATTAACTCCCCATTAGATGCCACCTTTATTGGTGATTAATGCTTACTTGAACAATGTACTAACTGTAATTCTTAGAATAAATTGACACACATAAACAACTAGAGCTAACAAGGATTTCTGACATACCTCTTCCAAGAATCCATATGAAAACAAGTGTGACCCTGGTTTAAATGTGTATTTAAAGTGTTGTGCAAGGCAAGAACATAGGAAAGCATTATGTAGCTACAGAAACTAGATCTGTTAGCAAAAGGAAAGGAAACGGGTGACCTTGTTTTTTGAACCTGGTACCTCAGAATGATTACTGTATTTGTGGCCCCCAGTATAATCTGGCAGTTCAGCACATCTTGTCTGAGTGTTCTGATTTTGATGTTGAAGGAGGAAGATCATTTCCCCTCATTTCATAACTGTCCTTATGGTCTACAACAAGTTAAAATGGAAATGTTGATGTTTGCACACAGTAAACCAGCGTTTTATGCATCTGCAATGTTTACACATTCAAGTCCATCTTAAATTATAAGCCTACAATTTATAAACTCTAATTTCACTCTAAAGATTCTTTTTAATTGAATCAATTTACTCTAGTTAGTTATCATGTGTTTTTTCTAAGAATGATAGAGTGCACATTATAGACTAAATTAAAATGAAAACACTTTGTGTTTGTTTGTCTTTTATGTACTTGAGTCATGTATATAATCTGGAAGATTTTAAACATGTTAAATAAACTTGAACTGAACAGCTGCTTTTAATGATCTATGCAGATTCACATTTGGCTGTGACAGACAAAGCCACCACTGTATAATGTACAGACTACTTAAAGAGCAACTGACACTAACCTGAAAACAGCATCTGATGTTCCTGGCAGCCTCCTGACCCCCAACTTGCAAATTAGCATCACATCTGATTCCAAATGTTATTTCCATATTTAGAAAAATATAAAAATACAGCCGCATTCTGATGACACTTTGCCAGAGTTGCTGAATGCAGCGTGAGGCGGACGTGCATGCGAGATGACATCTAGTGGGGAATGGCACATTAATATCCTCCGATCAGAGTGCCTTTCCTGGTTAGCAATGAAATATTCCTTGGTGGCTAGTGGTCCCCCTTCCAAGCTGGTCACCGAAGTTAAAGTCATTTAGTAGTCCCTGGTGTCTAGTGGTCCCCCCTCCCCGCTAATCACTGAAGTAAAAGTAAAATGCATTCAATAGTCCCTGGTGTCTAGTGTCCCCCTCCCCGGTGATCACCTAAGTGAAAGTAAATGTCCTTCAGTAGTCCCTGCTGTCCAGTGGTTCCCCCTCCCCGGCGATCACCGAAGTAAAAGTAAATGTATTTCAGTAGTTCATGCTGTCTAGTGGCCCCCCTCCCCCCACTGATCGCCGAAGTAAAAGTAAACATGCAATGGAAAATAGTTTTCCCAAAAAGCTAGTTTCACCTATAATTAATAACAAGCATTTGTCAATGCCGAATGTTGTCGCGCTGGCATTGGCTTTGGTAGTGTAGTGCGGAAACACATTTTGGGCAGGATGTGAAAAATGACAGCTGTACTGTTCATAAGGAGGTGTAAAAAAATGGCAGTGTTGAAAATGTGGCATATAATTGCAAAGTTACAAGGGTGCATGGGAAATGCACAACGCACGCTTGTAACACAGTCATTTTATGGACTTCCGGCACCAAATTTTCAACATAGGCATTTTAGCACCTCTGCTCATAAACAGTGTCACTGTAATTTTTGTAATCTGCCCCAAACACTGATTTCCCACAGCGACCGCTCAATTGTGCACGGAAGTACAGAAACACATTTACGGCCAGGATGTGAAAATGACAGCTGTACTGTTCACAAGGAGGTATAGAAAATGACAATGTTGAAAATGTGGCATGAAAATATTGCGATTTCGCGAAGTTATGTGCGTGCGTAGCAACTGCGCAACGCACACTCTTAACACAGTCATTTTATGGAGTATCATCACCAAATTTTCAATATAGGCATTTTAGGACCTCTGCTCATGAACAGTGTCACTGTCATTTTTGTAATCTGCCCCGAACACTGATTTACCACAGTGACCGCGCTATTGTGTGCTGGAAGTGCGGAAACACATTTCAGCCAGGATGTGAAAAATGACAGCTATACTGTTCACAAGGAGGTGTAGAATAATGACAATGTTGAAAATCTGGCATGAAAATATTGTGAATTCACGTAGTTATGAGCATGCATAGCAACTGTGCAACGCACGCTTGTAAAACAGCCATTTTTTGGATTTTTTCCACCAAATTTGCAACATAGGCTTTTTTAGAGCCCACCTCATGAACACTGCCACTGTCCTTGGGTTAATCAGTCCCAAAAGGTGATTCCGCACAGTGACTGCGAAATCACCTTTCGGGACTGATTAATGTCATAACAGTAACAGAATTCATGAGGAGGGGTCCCAAAAACCTCACGTTGAAAATTTTGTGCAAAAATTCCAAAAAATGCCTGAGATATGCATCAAAGTTGAAAAAACCCGATTTAATCCATTATACAGCTTACCGGCATTTCCTCAGTTCGCGGTCAGCTTTGAAGAGTGCAGATATGTTCCGGTCCACTGAAGATTGTGCGCTGAGCTTGGAGGTAAGTATGGGGTGGGGGGATGTGGGAGGCAAGGAACAGTGGGTGGAGTGCGGTTGGTGGGATGGGGGTAGGGAGACTACGAGGACCGTTTTCTGTTTACAGGTGTAAAAAATAAACATCATTGACGGTTTTCTTTTTCACAGTGTTTTTCTGGGGAGAGGGATCGTGGCCGACGAGGATTAGGCACCCCGTCGGCACATAGGGAGTGGGGACACTAGCTGAGGGGATTGGTCACCCTATCAGCACAGACGAAGGGGGACATCATGCTGACGGGGAGTGAGCTCCCCTGTCAGCACAATCAATGTGGAAAGGGGGGACGGATGCCAAAGGATTGGAGCATCTCTGCTGGCAAACAACAAAAGCAGAGGGGTACATGAGCCGAGGGGATTGAGCACCTCGGCAAGTAAAAAAAAGGAGGGGACACATTATGATGACGGGAAGTGGGCTCCCCCATCGGCACATACATGAGGGGCAGGGTAAGCTGACCAGAGGATTGGGCACCCCCGAAGTCAGCAGTTTAGTGGACACTGTGCCGCCATGTTTGTAGCTGGCGAAGCACGTAGGAAGGTCCGCTGCGTGTGACGAGCTTTGCTCGCAGTGCAGTGGACATTTCCTTAGATGTGCTTGCCACATTATGTATGCATTGTGTGGCACTGGCATGCAGGCTGATTAGGGAATGAGGTACGCACCTACTGGTGCGTGCCCTGCATTCGCCCAACAGCGACTGCGCCTCCAAATCTCCACTACCTCAAGATGTTGGCTGCGCAAGTGCACCAACATAAAAATATTAGCACACCTGTCAAATCTACTTTTCTTGGTACAGCCTATGCTGCACTCTTTTTCAAAACCCTGAGATCGCCGCAAGCCCTGACTGCCCCAAAGATATGGCACACTGGGCTTGCAGCAGTCTAACAGGATTTTCTGTACTGTGCAGCAATTGACACAAGCTAGACCCTCTTTTTGTGGTCTAGCTGGCATCAATCCTGGGAACTGTTTCTATGGAGCTTGCACCCGACATATAACACAAGCTGCTGTAAAGTGGGAAGGTTGTCGCAACTGTGTCTGACCTATGAAAATGATGTGCAGTTGCAGCAAATGGCATTGGTATAGTAGTGATTGCAAGGTGTTGTGGTGCAGGGCTTGATGCAACCCTGCATCACCCTCTGAAAACCCGCCCCAGAGATGTCGTTTTGTGTTCTCGATCCTAACTCTTGCTATGTCCGCAGTGCTATTTCTAAGCCAAATGTGATGGCCATCATTTTTTTTCTAGAGAAAAACTCAGTTGAAACATTAATAAAATGCTCACATGTTTAGTGGAACTAGAACATTTTACCACCAAACAAAAATGAAAGATGCTTGGAATCTTTTATAGAGAAAAAGGGTGGGGTTACATTTTTGCCCATCGAAACATAGAAACATAGAAGTTGACGGCAGATAAGGACCACAAGGCCCATCCAGTCTGCCCATATCTTTTTCTACCTTATAAATGTGCCATCGGCCTTTGCCCTGTCAATGGCCTATCTATTCATACTCATCTGTATTGCTCCCCTTATGTCTATCCCATGCCTGTTTGAAGCCGTTCACTGTATTCATATCCACCATGTCCTGAGGTAGGCCGTTCCATGCATCCACCATCCTTTCTGTGAAAAAGAACTTCCTCACATTTTCCCTTAATCAGCCTCCTTCTAATCTTATGCTGTGTCCTCTTGTCCTGCTATTTTTCTTACATTGAAACATGTTAGACTCTTTTACCTTGTTAATGCCTTTAAGGTGTTTGAATGTTTCGATCATATCACCTCTCTCCCTCCTTTGCTCTAGGGTATACATATTGAGCTTCATTAATCTGTCCTCATATGTTTTTTGATGCAGTCCCTGCAGCATTTTGGCTGATCTTTTCTGGACTGCCTCAATATGGTTAATGTCCTTGTGAAGGTGTGGCCTCCAGTACTGCACGCAGTACTCCAGATGGGGCCTAACCAGTCTTTTGTAAAGAGGGATTATTACCTCCCTCTTCTGACTTGCGATACCCCTACTAATACACCCTAAAATCCCCCTAGCCTTACCTACTGCTTTAGTGGTCTGCTTGGATAATTTCAGGTCATTGGTGGTGATGATGCCCAAGTCTCTTTCTTCCCTTGTGACTGCCAGCAACTCCCCTCCCAGCCTATAGGTGGCTTCAGGGTTTCGCTTCCCTATGTGCATGATCTTGCACTTCTTTGTATTAAACCCCAGTTGCCACTCTTCCAACCATTTTGCTAGTTTATCATTCGCCCACCCCATCTGGATCATCTACTCTGTTGCAGATCTTGGTGTCATCTGCAAACAGACAAACCTTACCCTCCAGTCCATCTGCAATGTCACTGATGAAGATATTGAAGAGGACTGGCCCCAGGACTGATCCCTGAGGTACCCCACTTGTGACTTGCATCTCTTCTGACTATATACCATTTACCACCACTCTCTGTTTTCTGCCCGTCAACCAGTTTGCCACCCAGTTGACCAACTTCTGACCCACCCCGAGCCTATCCAGCTTATTAATCAATCTTCTATGTGGAACAGTATCGAAAGCTTTGCTGAAGTCAAGGTAGGCAACATCAACTGCTCCCCCTTGGTCCACCACTCTGGTTACCCAGTCAAAGAAATCTATGAGATTAGTTTGACAGGACCTTCCTTTTGTAAACCCATGCTGTCTTGGATCCTATGCTCCTATGGATTCCAGGTGTTGCACTATCCTTTCCTTAAGGAGTGCCTCCATAATCTTACCTACTACTGAGGTAAGGCTTACTGGTCTGTAGTTCCCTGCCTCCTCCCTGCTACCACTGTTGTGGAGCGGGATCACATGAGCCCTTCTCCAGTCTTCTAGGACCTCTCCTGTGCTCAGAGACTCACTAAACAGTTCTGATAACGGCTCTGCTAGTTACACTCTTAGCTCCTTTAGTACCCTGGGATGTATGCCATCAGGTCCCATTGCCTTGTCCACCCCGAGCTTTATTGAACTCTTGTAGGACCCTTTCTTTTGTGAAGGGACTAGTGCTCACCTCCCTCCCCCCTGTGTCCATGGTGCAGAGCTGTGGGCCCTGCCCTACCTTCTCTTCAGTAAATACTGAGCAGAAGTATCTATTTAAGATAGATGCTTTTACATGGTCCTCCTCCTCACAAGCCCCCTTATCTCCTTTGATCTTAGCAATACCCCTCTGGACTTTATCAGTTCACTAATGTATCTATAGAAAGTCTTGTCACCTTATTTTACTGTCTGTGCTAGTGTTTCCTCGGTTTGGGCCTTTGTCTGCCTTACTGCCTTCCCTCCTTCCCTTAGGGAAGTTTGGTATGCCTCCATATCTTCTTCCTGCTGTGTTCCCTTATATTTCCTGAAGGCCAGCCTTTTGGCTCTAACCTTTTCTGCTACTGTTTTTGAGAACCAAAGTGGTTTCCTTCTTCTTTTGCACTTCCTTTTCTCTCTGACACAATGGGATGTTGCTTCAAGTATTGCATCCTTAATGCTTGCCCACTTTGCCTGTACCCTCTCACCTGTATTTCTTTTTGCCAGGGCTAGCTTAACTCTGTTGGCCATCTTATCAAAGTCAGCTCCTCTGAAGTCCCATATTTTTGCCTTGGAATGGGTTGATTTAGTTCTAGTGGCCAAATTGAACGATACCATGTGATGGTCACTGGCCCCCAGGTGACCTTCTACCTGGAGATCTGTGATCCTTCCCCTGTTAGTCAGTACTAGATCTAGGATAGCCCTGTCTCTTGTGGGTTGTTGTACCAGTTGTTTGAGGCCTTCCCCTGCAGGGAATCCACCATGTGTCTAGTTCTGGCAGATGTCTTGTAAAGAGGGATTATTACCTCCCTCTTCCAACTTTGCTGCTTTAATCTACTTCCACCAGAAAAAAGAAAGGAGCACAAAGGGAGTATGGTGGTCTACAAATTTGTGTGTTGGTCCCTATCCTACCTACCTACTTCACTAATCTTTTGAAAAAGACAGTGGTGGTTTACAGGCTCAGCTCAGAAGTCAAAGACTTACTACATATTCTAACAGCTCACATGGCAGTTGGAGATAAGGCTTTCTCAGTAGCTGCTCCTACCATGTGGGACTCAATCCCTGACAAAGAAATTCAGCCCACTTCAAAAAGTGCATGTTTGACTACCTTCACATCCCTTGCTCATGTTTATTGTCCCTCATGCACCAGCTGTAACCTCTGTCCTATCACTCTGCTTATCCTTCCCTCCCCTATGTCTGGTTACTTCTGTCAGGCTACCATAGCTCCTTTACCAGATATTGATATCTACCAGCCCATGTGTTATTTACTGAATAATTGTTACTTGTCCTATGTTTTAAATGTGTTTAATTTGTTTTAAATGCTATGTTAAAGCAGCCCTGTATATAAAAAAATAAAATTAAAATGTAGCTAGCATGAAAATTCACATGTCTGTTGTCAAGTACACAGGATCCTTTTGGAAACTAGGTGTAACACCTAAATGAGGTCATCCTAGGGTGTGCAAGTTCTAAATAAAAAAGTAATGTATTTCTTATTCTCAGTTTCTATGTCGGAGAGATATTTTGAGTCAGATGAGTGCTTCCCCTCCCCAACATCTTGGAAAGACAAGAAAGCAATGATCACAGTGGTGATTGCAGTCATCATGACCAGGTGATTGTTGCAGTTTTCTCCACACTGCAGGGCACCCCTCTGGAGGATGTCCCCACCTTCAAGCACCTTGGTGTGTGGCTTGATAGCAAGCTTGACTTCTCTGTCCATGTCAATGCCATCCATGCCAATCTCTGCCCCAAACTCGATGCCTTGTACCATAAGAAGGACTGACTCTCCCTCCAGGTATGTCAGGTGATGGTAACCAGAATGGTCCTTCCAGCCTTTGACTATGCGAACATGGTCTATGGCACTGCCCCTTCCTCATTACTTGCCAGACTGGGTACCCTCTGCAGTGCCTTCTGTCATTTTGCTACCAAATTTCCCCTCCATACTCATCACTGCTCCCTCTATTCCTCCCTCTCCCTTCTCCCACTGCCTTCATGTCACCAGTCCCGTTGTGCCTCCTTCATTGCTAAATAATGGTTTGGGTCCCTTCCCTCCTACCTTTCCTCACTTCTCTCCCCCATCCTCTCCTCTGCTTACTCTCTCCACTCCAGGGATTCCCATACCTTCCCCATTCCCCACCCTCACTCCTATGCTGGGGAAACTGCTTTCTCCTATCACTTCCTTTCCCTTTGGAACCTGCTCCCCTCTACCCTAAGCCTCTCCCCCTCAATATTTGTTTTCAGACACCAGCAGAGGCAACTTCCTTTTCCCTCCTGTCCCTGTCAAGCCCCCGACCCTCCATTTTCTATCCCTCCTGCTTATGTCCTCCCTTTAATCTAAGCTAGTTGTGACTATGCCTGCAGCCTGTTCCTGTACTCCACTAGCACTGTCACCTCTCCCAGTAGGTACTGCACACTTTATTGTATTATTGCACAATTGCCCACTTGTCATTGTGTTCAGTCTACTCCATTGTTTAATATGCTTGGTCACCACATAGCTCCAATGTTTGTGATGTTGCCTACATTGCCACAATCTGATGTTTTATAATTTAGAAATTTGTATTCCTTCTGTACTTCCCTTCACCCCTTCCCCAGGTCGCACCTGAAAATGAGCCTCAGCTCAGTGTGCCTTTCCTGAGTACCAACTTTTTAAATAAATATAAATAAATAGTTGTAAGCAGGGTCACAGTAGAATTAATGGTGGCTGGGGTTACAGTGGCAGCAGTGGTGGTAGCAGTGGTTAGGGTAAGCATGGTGGTAGCAGTAGCTGGGGTTATAGTGGCTGGAGTAATGGCTAAGGTTGCAGTGGTGTTAACAGTGGTCAGGGTCAAAGTGGAGGTAGTAGTGGCTGGGGTCACAGTGTTAGTAGTGGTGGCTGGGGTAGTAGTGGTGGTAGAGGTGGCCAGGGTCACAGTGGTAGTATCAGTTGATAGAAACGGAAAGGAAAGTGGTTTACGTTTATTAAGTGCCTTCAAAAACTACAAGCACTTTACAGTAAATAAAAAAGTACAGTGATACCAATAAATAGATAAATAAAAAAGTATGCAGTGAAGTAATCAGTGGTTGCTGATCTCACATTGGTAGTATCTGCAAAAGAGTTACTTTGGTGGTATTTGTGGGAGCCTTGTTTCTTGACAACAGACTTGGTAAATGCCGGGAAGACTAAGGTCATGCTGTTCTGTTCGAAACCTAGACTAACTAGTTGGGCTGTTGACCCTTCTTTTCACATTCTGTCCCCTGATGGTTCACCCCTTGAGTTTGTGACTTCCTTTAAATCACTGCAGTGCTTTAGGGCGCTGGCATTAGGGCACCAAGTCATTAGGGTGCCCAAATCAGAATTTGTCACCCCATCCCAGAGGTTCGCCCCACCCGGAGTTGTAATCTATAGACAGGGTGTGTGAGTGGGGAGGGCAGCCCCCCCTGCAAACACAGCAGTCAGCGACATTGCCAATTGACACTCTAATGACTCAGCACCCTAATGCTGGTGCATTCCGAGGGTGGAACCCCTTTAAATACCTGGGAGTCACCCTTGACTCATCTCCTCCTTGACTTTCTCTGACCACATCAGACTCACTGTCCAGCACATGACCAAGAGACTAGGAGCTGGTTATAGGCACAGGGAATGTGTGACCCCCCCCCAAGTTAGTCTCGCCATTGCCCGAGGCTCTTTACTCACCCTGCTGGACTACTGCTGTCCCATCTACCCACAGACTTCATCCTCCTGCCTGTCCAGACTGAACACAACCTACAACTGCATCTGTAGGTTTGCCTTGATGGCACCTTACTCCATGCATCGCAGTTCCCTTTAAAAAGCCCTAGGCTGGCTCCCCCTCAGGCTCACTGGGACTACTTTCTAGGCTTAGTTGACAAATCTATCAGAGGAAAGGAGGTGTCTTCCCTCTCCCCCCAGCTTAGGCCAAAGCCCTGCCATCGAGGCCTCTGGACCGTCTCCTGCCTACTATTAGATTGCCCACAAGTCCCCATGTGTATGGGCCAGAAGGCCTTCTCAGCTGCACTACAGGCCCTGGGATCATACCCCTTATTTAGATCCCACTACAGGATCTCCATCACTGCTACCATCATCTGTAAATGTCCTCTTGGATGATAAACTGACCATGCCCAAGGGCAAAGCCTCTGCTATCCCCCCCCATCTTCCGTGAAAACCGGAGTGACACTATGACACTGGAAATTGTCTTTTTTTATTATATTTGACTCTGGCATCTGTTATTTAATGTAACTATATATGTTGGGCACTGTACTGCCATATAAACTCTGTGTACTATAATTGCTTGCACTGTGGTCACTTTATATTCAGTTTGCTCAATTCTCTGTACCATTTGTTTCGTATCACTTAATGTTTCACTTAATTTATTGTAACTGCTTAGCTGTGACCTGTATCCTTTGTACCTGTTTTTCATTTTTTATTCTGTTTCTGCCAGCTTTATGGCCTGGGTCATGCCTGAAAATGGTCCCTGGGATCAGTGTACCTACCCAGTTAATAAACAAACAAACAAATAAGCAAGCCTGGTTCACATTAATGGCATCAGTGGTAACTGGGGTTACATTGATGGTATCAATGGTAGCTGGGGTCACATTAATGGTATCAATGGTAGCTGGGGTTACATTGGTGGTATCAGTGGTAGCTGGGGTTACATTGGTGGTATCAGTGGTAGCTGGGGTCACATTGATGGTATCAATGGTAGCTGGGGTTACATTGGCGGCATCAGTGGTAGCTAGGGTCACATTGATGGTATCAATGGTAGCTGAGGTTACATTGGAGGTATCGGTTACATTGGAGGTATCAGTGGTACCTGGGGTCACATTGATGGTATCAGTGGTAGCTGGGGTTACATTGGTGTTATCTGTGGTAGCTGAGGTTACATTGATGGTATCAGTGATAGCTGGGGTTACATTGATGGCATTAATGGTAGCTGGGGCCACATTGATAGTATCAGTGGTAGTTGGGGTCACATTGCTGTTATCGGTGTGGCTGGGGTCATGTTGATGATACAGTATGAGTGGTAGCTGGGGTCACATTGGTGGTATTAGTAGTAGGGTGATGGAAGAGGATGAGCAAAAGACTGCCTTCCTTATGATAATTTTTGCTCAGTTTTCACCAGGGAGGAAGGCAGACCCTTGCCTGAGAGTGGCATTAAAGCGTCCAATAAGGGGGGTCCTGGAGATGAGGCAGACAATATTTACAAACAATATACTAAAGAAAGGCCTGGTGGCCCTAAAGAGAGCTAAGACCCCAGGACCCGATGGATTACATCTTAGGATACACAGGGAACTGGCAATGGAACTTGCTGAACCCCTGGTAAGACTATTCAACTGCTCAGTAAGGAAGGGGGTAGTTCTGAAGGACTGGAGGGGGCGTACATTGTTCTGTTCCATAAGGGGAGGGACAAGGAGCAAGAGTGGAACTACAGACCTGTCAGTTTGACATTCATTGCAGGGAAGCTGATGGAGTCACTGATCAAGGAAGACCTCATGGACTACCTGAAGACCAACAACCTTTAGGAAAGTAAACAGCATGGGTTCATGGCAGGGAGTTCCTGTCAGACAAACCTGACAGCTTTCTTTGATTGGGTGATGAGGGACTTGGATAGGGGCCACACCATGAATTTGCTCTATTTCAGCTTCGCCAAGGCTTTTGACTTGATGCCCCACAGATGCTTGCTGAAGAAGATTGAGAATCTGAGTGCAACTAAGGACATAGTTAACTGGGTAGGAAACTGGCTAAAGGGTAGGCAGCAGAGGATTGTGGTCAACGGGATCAAATCAGAACAGAGAGAGAGAGGTCATGAGCGGGGTGCCACAGGGATCTGTCCTTGGCCCAGTACTCTTCAATGTGTTCATCAGTGACACTGGAGAAGGTATGTGGGGCAGGTTGTGCTTCTGCAGATGACACTAAGCTCTGTGGAAGGATGGATAGTGACAAAGGAATCAGAGAGTGACTTATAGAAACATATAGAAACATAGAAACATAGAAGTTGACGGCAGATAAGGACCGCAAGGCCCATCCAGTCTGCCCATTTCTTTTTCTACCTTATAAATGTGCCATCGGCCTTTGCTCTGTCAGTGGCCTATCTATTCATAGTCATTTGTATTGCTCCCTTATGCCTATCCCATGCCTGTTTGAAGCCCTGCACTGTATTCATAGCCACCACTTCTTGTGGTAAGCCATTCCATGCATCCACCACCCTTTCTGTGAAAAGAATTTGCTCACATTCCCCTTAATCGGCCTCCCTCTAATCTCATGCTGTGTCCTCTTGTCCTGCTATTTTTCTTATATTTAAACATGTTAGACTCTTTCACCTTGTTTATGCCTTAAGGTGTTTGAATGCCTCGATCATATCACCTCTCTCCCTCCTTTGCTCAAGGGTATACATATTGAGCTCCGTTAATCTGTCCTCATATGTCTTCTGATGCAGTCCCTGCACCATTTTGGTTGCCCTTCTCTGGACTGCCTCAATTTGGTTAATATCCTTGTGAAGGTGTGGCCTCCAATACTGCATGCAGTACTCCAGATGGGGCCTAACCAGTGTCTTGTACAGAGGGATTATTACCTCCCTCTTACTTGTGATACCCCTACTAATACACCCTAACACCCCTAGCCTTATCTACTGCTTTAGAGGTCTGCTTGATGATTTTAGGTCATCAGTGATGATGATGCCCAAGTCTCTTTCTTCCTTTGTGACTGCTAGCAACTCCTCCCAGCCTATAGGTGGCTTCAGGTTTCTCTTCCTATGTGCATGATTTTGCATTTCATTGCATTAAATCCCAGTTGCCACTCTTCTGACCATTCTGCTAGTTTATCCAGATCTCTTCTCATTCTGCCCACCCCATCTGGATCATCTACTCTGTTGCAGATCTTGGTGTCATCTGCAAACAGACAAGCCTTACCCTCTAGTCCATCTGCAAGGTCACTAATGAAGATGTTGAAGAGGACTGGCCCAGGACTGATCCCTGAGGTACCCCACTTGTGACTTGCATCTCTTCTGACTGTATACCATTTACCACCACTCTCTGTTTTCTGCCCGTCAACCAGTTTGCCACCCAGTTGACCAACTTCTGACCCACCCCGAGTCTACCCAGCTTATTTATCAATCTTCTATGTGGAACAGTGTCAAAAGCTTTGCTGAAGTCAAGGTAGGCGACATCAACTGCTCCCCCTTGGTTCACCACTATGGTTACCCAGTCAAAGAAATCTATGAGATTAGTTTGACAGGACCTTCCTTTTGTAAACCCATGCTGTCTTGGATCCTGTGCCCCTATGGATTCCAGGTGTTGCACTATCCTTTCCTTAAGGAGTGCCTCTATAATCATGCCCACTACTGAGGTAAGACTGACCGGTCTGTAGTTCCCCGCCTCCTCCCTGCTACCACTCTTGTGGAGCGGGATCACATGACCCCTTCTCCAGTCTTCTGGGACCTCTCCTGTGCTCAGAGACTCACTAAACAATTCTGCTAATGGCTCTGCTAGTTCCTCCTTTAGCTCCTAAGTACCCTGGGATGTATGCCATCAGGTCCCATTGCCTTATCCACCCTGAGCTTAGCAAGCTCTTGTAGGACCCTTTCTTTTGTGAAGGGAGTAGTGCTCACCTCCCTCCCCACTGTGTCCATGATGCTGAGCTGTGGGCCCTGCCCTACCTTCTCTTCAGTAAATACTGAGCAAAAGTATCTATTTAGGATAGATGCTTTTACAGGGTCCTCCTCCTCACATGCTCCCTTTTCTCCATTAAGCTTAGCAATACCCCCCTGGACTTTCTCCTTTCACTAATGTATCTATAGAAAGTCTTGTCACCTTCTTTTACTGTTCGTGCTAGTGTTTCCTCAGTTTGGGACTTTGCCTGCCTTACTGCCTTCCCTGCTTCCCTTAGGGCAGTTTGGTATGCTTCCCTATCTTCATCCCGCTGTGTTCCCTTATATTTCCTGAAGGCCAGCCTTTTGGTTCTGACCTTTTCTGCTACTGTATTTGAGAACCAAAGTGGTTTCCTTCTTCTTTTGCACTTCCTTTTCTGTCTAACACAATGGGATGTTGATCAAGTATTGCATCCTTAATGCTTGCCCACTTTGCCTGTACCCCCTCACCTGTGTTTCTTTTTGCCAGGGCTAGCTTAACTCTGTTGGCCATCTTATCAAAGTCAGCTCCTCTGAAGTCCCATATTTTTGCCTTGGAATGATGATTTAGATGTAGTAGCCAAATTGAACGATACCATGTGATGGTCACTGGCCCCAGGTGACCTTCTACCTGGAGATCTGTGATCCCTTCTTTGTTAGTCAGTACTAGATCTAGGATAGCCCTGTCTCTTGTGGGTTGCTGTACCAGTTGTTTGAGGCCCCCCTGCAGGGAATCCACTATGAGTCTAGTTCTGGCAGATGTTCCTGCTGGTAGTTGACCAATCTGTATCCGCATGTTGAAGTCTCCCATTATCAGAACCTCCCTTTAGCTGTCATGTTTTGTATACTTCTAACAGTAATGCGTCTATGTCCTCCCTCTGGTCTGGGGCCTGTAGACAACCGCAGTTCTTATGGCTGTCCCATTTCCTGTTTCCAGGGTGACCCACAGTTCTTCTGGCTCCTTATGTGTATTCTGAATTTCTGTAGCTTTGATATTTTCATTAACATACAGGCCACTCCTCCTCCTTTTGCACCTCGGTCTCTTCTGAACAATACATAGCCAGGTACTGAAGTCTCCCAAGTGTGGTTACTGGTAAACCACGCCTCACTCACTGCTACTATGTCCAGTTTAGCCTCTGACATTATTGCCTGCAGGTCTGGGATCTTATTTCCCAGGCTGTGAGCATTTATGTACATGATTTTACATTGGCCAGATTTTTGGTGTGTTAGTTGTTGGGCGAAGTTTGGCATTACCCTGTGTGTCGTATGGGAGACAAACCTTTTCTTACCTGGTGATGCAAATGAACAGCAAACACGCTGAATTCCTGTTTGACCACTAGCTGAGGGGAGGGTGTTCTTCCCATTCGATGGGGGTGCTGCACCCTCTCCCCATTTGCTAGTTTAAATATTCTGCAAAGACGTCAAACTTCTGCCCCAATGCACTGACTCCTCTTTAGTCAGATGCATTCCATCAAATTAAAGAACTTTCAGCTCCCAGAACTGTTGCCAGTTCCCTACAAATCTGTGTCCTTTTTCCTGGCACCAGCCCTTGAGCCACATGTTTAGCTCCCCTATCTCCCCTTCTCTGACCTTCCATCCATCTGCTCCCTTCTCCCAGACTGGCAGGATCTCAGAAGGAGAAGCCGAGACAGAAATAGATGATAGTTTGTCACCCAGCCTAGTCAGGTGTTCCTTGGTCTCCACAACTGACCCGGCTGGCGAGATCATTAGTCCCTATGTGTACTAGGACATCAATGTTTTCTCCTGCTTTGTGAACAATTTAGCAATGCGGTCAGTGTCTCTCCATGCTGATGTACCTGGGAGACATCTGACCATCACCCTGGCTGGAGATGGGTATCAACTCCCCGAATCATGGAGTCTTCTATGATCAGAAGTTTTTTGGATTTCCTTTGTGCTTGTTTTGTTTTGGTTCCTGATTTGGGTGAGTTTTGTTGTGCTAGCTCCTGTGCAGCAGTGTTCTGCTCTGCAGTGTCTTCTGCCTCTTTATTTGATTTCAGAGATAGAGGCAGATACCTGTTTGTAGTGTTTATATGGTTTTGAGGTAATGTGTTGGAGAGCAGAGAGTGATGGGGCACCTGATTTGCTCCTCCTTACCACCTGCCAACCTCCTGGACCAACTACCCTCTCGGTCGAGGTTTTCTGTTGGATGCTGGGAAATGGCGGTGGTTCTTATAATGTATTTCCTCTTCAATATGAAATTTGAGGCGTGCAATCTCTGCCCATGCTGCCCGGAGCTGAGCCCTAAGATCTCCAAAGGCCCAGCATGTAGGACAGTGTCCTAAATCCTGTAAGACTGTCCTTCTGAAAATTGTTCCACAGTACCTGCAGTTAATGAAATCCATTCCAAATAAGTTGCTGGGTTTGTAACCTAGTCAGAGTAATTAGAAGGAGAAAAAATGAAAAAAATGCAAGTAATGGTTTAATTGTGCTTTGTTTAACTTGTTATAACAAGTTAAATTACTAGTGCCCTGTAAATGAGATCACCTTGTGGAGGCCCCACTGATCCGCCCTTCCTGCTCTGCCACAGGAAATGTCACAACTGTGGTACACTATAAAAGGAGTGTAGCGTGGGGTGGTTGGGGATGGGGTGGGTATTGGGCCCTTCCCCGCCTAAAAAGAAGAACCACGGATGAAAGAACAAGGAGGTAAGAGACAGAAACAATCAGTCAACAACAAATGCAGTAACCCTAAAAGCTTATCCTAATGTTAGATAAAACTGTAAAACCTGTAAAGCACCACCTGTAATAATTTTAGAGAAGATATCGCTATAAGAAACACTTTGCTCCAGAGAAAATAAAGCAGTAACAGAAGATATACCTTGCAAAAGACAATTTGAATCAGAAGATTACAGGAGTAATCTGTTAGCACACACCTGTAGGCACACCTTGTAATAATGCAGAAGAAGGTATACCAGCAACAACAATTTGAATCAGAAAAAAATAAAGCAATGAAATGCTAGCAACAAACAGTAGCAATCCCTGTGAGTAAAAAATAAAAACACCACCACACGGTAAATCTGCTTAGCCAAACTAAGTCTTAATCCTTTTCCCTTGCTCTGGTAAGTTTCTCTACTCTGCCTTTCAATCAGTCTTAGAAGGAAAGAGCTCAGGTGAAGCTAGGTGCCTTGGCCAGCAAACCAAGTCTTCTCTTACAAAAGCTTACAAAAGCTACAGGGGTGATCTAAGATTTGGTAGTTTAAATTCAATGCCAGAAAGTGCAAAGTGATGCACCTAGGGAATAATAACCCCAGGACAGCATACTGGATGGGTCAGGTGAGACTTAGCATTACAGCTGAGGAACATCTCCTCGGAGTTACCATCAGTGACACTCTGAAGCAATTGAGCCAGTGCAACAAGACCTATGGCAAGGTAAGTAGGATGCTGGGGTGTATTGGGAGGGGTACTGATATCAGAAGGAAGGAGGTAATACTACCCCTTTATAGATCTTTAGTGAGGCCACACCTGGAGTACTGTGCCCAGTTCTGGAGCCCTCACCTGAGGAAGGATAGAGACAGGCCAGAAATGGTGCAGCACAGGGTAACAAACATGATTCAGGGCCAAAAGGGCAGGTCTTACAAGGAGCTCCTCAAGGCACTGAACATGTACTCACTGGAGTCTAGAAGGGAGAGACAACATATGATACAGACCTTCAGATTCCTAACAGGATTAAACAAGGTGAACTGCAAGGAACTATTTAGCTTGAATGCTAGTTCAAGGTCATGAAGGCATGAGTGGAAAATGACAGGAAGGCGGCTCAGGAGGGACATGAGGAAGTATTATTTTACAGAAAGGGTGGTGGAGCCGTGGAACAGTCTACCAGCCAAAGTGGTGGGTGCTAAAACAGTTGATGGTTTCAAGCATGATTTGGACAGAGTGAAAGGTGCAGCGGTCACTTGGGGTGATAAAATCTGGAAGAAGAATGGGAGGAGGACGGAAAGGCTAAGACCTTGGATAGACAGCAAGTTCCGGGGTTAAACTGGGAACTTGAGCAGACTGGATGAATGATTGGTCTTTTTCTGCCATAATTTCTATACTTCTGTGTTTCTAGTGGTCAATGCTGAGGAAAGAGCACATAGCTCTGAATGTACAAGGGTTAAGCCTCTTAGATTTGCAATCTTTTGTACACTTTTCACACTGTGTTTCCATTTTCTTGCTAATAGATTCATTAGCACTATTATGAGTGCTGCTTTTTACATTTGATTTGCACATGTGTACCAAACGTTTTGCTACATTGAAAGGGGATTTCAGGGGTGTGTCACTACTGAGCCCATTGCAGTTAAAAATAGTATGGGCTTGGCAGTCTAGACCACTGTTCACACATTGTGGTCGTGACACCACTTACAGCTTGCTGGGTGGAAACTTTGTGTATTTCAAAGGACCGAGGCTGTTCCAATCAGAGAGGGCTTCGGTCCTTTGATTTGCATAAAGTCAGTCAGCAAGCAGCTGATCGGCTTTCAACATCAGGAACACTGACATGCTGAGCGGTCCCTGTGACTCACTTTCTCCTCCTCCTTGCTTTGTTTCTCCCATCTGTACCTCCTACCTTCTCTCTCCTCCTCCCCTTGCCTGCATTGTTTTCCCTTCCATTCCCCCATTCTGTGTTTGACATCCTTTCATTTGTTGTGCATTCCTCTAGCTCTCTTCCTGTGTGGCCTCTCTGCAGCTCATGCTCATTTTCCGCTGCTCTGTTCATCATTTTGCTCCACTTCTCTCCTTGTCTCAACACCCCCCTCCATACTCCTGTTGATCTGCTGTTCCATATATTTCTAATGTAAGCAGAGCAGGGTGTCCACCCCTGCTACCGCTTCTCTTAACACCCCCCTGTGGTCATGCACCGCTGCTCCATAAGAAGCCTAACACTGGGGTGCCCAATCCTAGTGTTGGAATGCAATCTGTCCCTCAATGTTTTATTTTGTTTTAAACCCTGTACAAATGAAAACCATCCGTCAATGTCTGTTGCACTATTATTTCACCCCCACCGACCCTCCCACTCAGCACCCCCACCCCCAAGCCCTTACTTACCCACTGGTGGTCCAATGCCATAGTCTTTTCTGGACCGCAGACATGTCTTCATTCTACAAAGCTGGACCGCAAACTGAGGAAATCAGGTATGCAGTTCTATGTATTTCAATGGGGTTTTGAACTTAGTGGCATAACTTGGCTATTTATTGATATTTTTGCCCCAAATTTTCAACATGCCTTTTTTTGGGACCCCACCTCATGAACAATAACCGTGAAGTTAGGCAAATCTGTCCTAAAAGATAATTTCACCATCGATGCACAAAAATCACCTTTTGGGCAAGAGTTAAAAAATGCCTCCACCCTTGTTCATGAAGTGGTATCATAAGAAGGCTATGTTGAAAATCTGGCATAAAAATATTAAAAACAAAAAAGTTACAAGCCTGCATTGAAATTTGCGAACGCAGGCTCCTAATTTTGGTAATTTTCAATATTTTGGCCCAAAATTTTCAACATAGCCATTTCTTCACAGCACCTTATGAATGTGACAGCTGGCATTTTTCAAATCCTGGCCAAAATGTGTTTTCATGCCTGTGGTGCAGATTGATATTTCAATGGTGTGGAATGACATTTTAACAGGGATTTAAAAGCTTTCATCTACTGGGTTCATTACATGAGGTAATAAGAAGGCTATGCTGAAAATATGGTGTACAAATATGACAAAATACTCAGGTTGTGACTGAACATTACACTATTTCACTATTTGTCAGTGTCAGTGGCTCAGCAGGTAGCAGACTCACCTCTGAGGCTGGGAGATCAGAAGGCTGTGTGTTCTATCCGCACACCAGGCACTTGAGTTAATATCCCAATACTGCTACTGTAGTGCAGCATGAGGGGTGTGCTGCACTCCTGAGGGGCTGTCTTTCAGATGAGACGTTAAACCAAGGTCCCATCTGCCTGTTCTGGTGGTAGTTCAGGTGGAGGTTAAAGATCCCATGGCATTTCTCGAAAAGAGTAGGGGAAGCTTTTATTGAAAGTTAACATATAACAAAGCATGACAGTAAATCCAAGTTTAAATCCAATTTAATTTATACAAAAAGAATGATCATGTTGTTTACAAACAGAAAACTTATATAATTTCATAGATAGTACCTTTGTTACTCTCCCTATCCCTCCCCAAGTGCTATATCATTCTTAAGCGATTGGAAAATCATTATCAGTTATCCATGGAAACCCAATCCATAACTCGAGCAAAGTTTCCGCTGTCAATGTTTTTTCTCAGTCTCATATATTTTCTTCATTTCCAATGTTACTTTGTTTAGTATTTCTATGTAGTTCCCCTCTTTTTTGTTGCAATAGAAAATTACATCTTGCAAGCCAAATATTCCATATGAATAATACCATTAGTATATGTAAAGTACTAGTGTGCTAATGAAGCCAAGCTGCACCAAAAACCCCATACATTATATTTACATATGTTACTGTTCTAAAGATTGGTTTACCCCACTGATGTGCTACATATAGCCAAAAATCTTTAATAAATGTGCAATGTAACAATAAATGAGAAATGCTCTCTTCTTCTTGAATACAAGTTAACCTTGAACAATATCTTTCTTGTTGTGGCTTGTCTTTCTGGTTTGATTTAATATTAATTTTCTCATGACACGCTAGCCAGTGAAAATCCCAGATTTGTTCTGGTATTCTTTTGTTATTTAGAAATTTAGTTAGTGTATTCCTATAATCAGATGGACATTTTGGAAACACAACCTCAACATTACAGACAGTATCTTATAAGTGAAAACATAACTGCTTTCTCTGAAGATTTATTATCTGAGTTTGTGTAATGTTCCACTGTTTAATCCTTAAAAAAGTCTCCCCAATATATTTGGGCACTACACTTGATTTTTTAATTACTTTTAATACATTTTTTTCCCCACAGGGATAGCCAATACATACATTTCAGTATCAGAAATGGTTCCCATCCATTTTGTGTACTTATTATTAGTGGTTTTACAGTACTGTGTAAAAAGAAACTATTAAAAAACAAAATTGGGTTAGGCATACCCAATCCCCCTTTCTTCAATTCTAAATAAAGTACTTCTCTTTTTATAGGATTAAGCATGCTCCCCCAGCAGGCTTGAAAAAAATACTCAGAAGTGATGTTTCTAGAGCCTTAGGAGGTGGAAAGATGTAACTCACATATAAAAGGATTGGTATTAAGCATGATTTAATTAAATAAACCCGTTTCTTTTTACTTCATTTCCATTTATTCCAAGCTCCCACTTTAGCTTTTCCTATATTAATTTTTTTCTCCCAGTTGAAAGAGTCTAGATCAAAATTACCGAAACAAATACCTAGAATTATTATTGGATCACAAATGATTCTAATTCCCCCTATCACACCTGTAAAGTTTTGAAGAATAATCAAGTCTTTGCCCAACACTTTTGTTCATGTTCGGAGATGCCCCTGAAAGCTGTCCAAAAGTTTTGCAGATGTCCAGGATGTGAAGAACAGAAGTTTCATTTTGCACTATAATATTAATATCGTCTGCATAGGCTAATATTCGAAATGGAACTTCTTGCGCTCCTATAGATATAGTTTTAACCTTTTCAGAAGTATTTATTTTCCATAATAGTGGATCTATAAAAAATGCATATAAGATGGGACTTAGCTGGCATCCCTGCCTCATCCCCCTCTGTAATTGTATTATCGGACAAAACCAGCCTTGCACAATTACTTTAATTGTTGCTGTGTTATATAAAGTTTTGAGCCATATGATAAATTGTGTAGGTATTTTGTAAAATATTAATATATTCCAGAGAAAATCATGATTCACCTGGTCAAATGCTTTTAGTTGGTCTAACAAAATAAAAAAAAAAAATCTGTGTTACCTGTTTTCCCTTGCTCAACTATTTCCCTTATTAGATACAAATGGTTATGAATTTGCCACCCTGGAATGGCATAAGATTGGGCTGGGGATATCAAGGCTCCTGCTATTTTGGACAATTTCACTGCTAAGATTTTTGTTAAAATTTTTAAATCAGCATTTAATAGAGTGATGGGACGCCAATTTCCCATTTCTTTTTTATCTCCTTTTTCATATAAATAAGTTAGTACCCCCATATTCATAAATAGAGGGATCTTCCCAGTAGAAAGAATGGCATTAAATGCTATCGTAAGTTCGGTTAGCAAATACAGTTCTATTAATTTATATATATCATTAGAAAGGGCATCCAGTCCAGGAGATTTGTTTCCAGCTAGTGAGGAAATAGCCATTTTTACTTCTGATTTTTTTATGGGCTCTATTAATTCTAATACTGTATTTTCCTGTAAGTCCGGTATTATGATGCCTTCTAAAAAGCTCTTTAGATTCTCTGTATTTGTGTCTAACTGTACATACATGTTTTTGGTATATTCTGTTACTACTTGTATTATTTTTCTTTGTTCAGTATGAATTATCCCATTAACATCTTTAACCTTAGAGAGAGCTTTAATTTTTGCTTGATTCTGCCAATGTTCATATGGACAGACATTCTCTCTGTTCCCTTGTGTAGAGAACTTCCACTGACAGTGTAGAGATTTTGCTTTATTATTACGGAAATTCATCATTTCTTGTTTTAGTTCACTGATTTGTACTGCCATATTTTGCCCTATCTCTAATGAGAAAGTTAATAATTGCTGTAGCAACCTTCTTTGTTGTAGATAATATAAATAGTGTTTTCTATTACTACTTTTACTAATATATTTTCACAGTTTTCTTAAATCAGTTTTTGTGTCCTCCCATCACAGAATAGAATCCTCAAACAAAATAAATACAGATTTTCTAGCTTTCAAGAAATCCTGAAGAGTAGGAAGGACATTATTATCAGACAGCAAAGACGTATTTAATTTCTAGTAACCTGGACCTTTTGCCCTATTAGGAGTGATACCTACTGTTATGGAAACTATGCTATGATCTGAGAACTCAGTAACTGGAACTGTAGCATTATGTAGGTTAGTAGTTTCAGAAACAAAGATGTAATCAATTCTGGAACCCAAGTTTCCTTTTTTGAAAAGTGGGTACTTCTTGATTTGCATAGTTATATTTTATGTCTTTTAGTTTAGCTGATTTAACTATTTGTGTCAGAAGGTTGGAATCACAGTATTGTTTTGCAGTTTTAGCTTTAATGGGACAATTAAAATCTCCTGCCAAAATAATTGTAAATGTTGTTTGAAGGTAAGGTTGTATTGATCTAAACAGGTCACAACTTAGAGCCTTTGACTGGGGGGGCATACAAGTTAATTAATCGATATGGTAAGTTTTGAATAAGCACATCTAGAATTAAAACGCTACCAGGCATTAGATCATAGAGTTTTAGAAGCTTAGTTTCAGGGTATTTAAATAGTATTCCAAGTCCTGAACACGGCTCTTCTCCTAAAGACCAGAATGAGGGACCAATGAATCAGGACTTGGAAGCTTATTGTATTTCTTGTAAAGTATGTAGCCTGGTGTCTTGGAGAAAGATAATCCCTACGTACAAGTAGGTAAGAAAAGAGAGAACTGCCTGTCTCTTTGTAATTCTCTTTATACTTTAAACATTAATAGTATGGAAGGAAAATGGTTCCATCATTTCTATACTTTATCTACCACTATTTTTTCTGCTTTGTTTATCAACATTTTTCAATTTAACCCTCGCTTTCCTTTTCTTCTGTCCTGTTGGCTGTGCTCTCCCTTCCGTATCTGTAGTTCCTTCTGGAACTGAAGAATCCACTGAAGAGTGATCAAACTCTTCTCCGGAATGCTCTGAGTGTAGAATGTCAAATTTATTTGCAGTAGAAATAGTGATTTGTGCTGTTGTCTGGTGCTCTGATGCTTCCATTAATTTCTGTCTAGTGAGTCTGCCTTCAGGTGGAGGGGGGGTAGCATAGATATATTCGAGGTGCCTGCTCTTGGAACAGAGTTTTCCTTATTAAAGGGAGGCTGAACAGTTGCTGTATTTACTTGTAAGGTTTGTCCTGTATCCGCAGAGGGAGGGCCTGGGGGGGAGTCCAACCGTGTTTCCAAAGTTGGCCTATCTTGTATGCTTTGATCTATACTCCCTGCTCTATTTTTCTGAGCTAAGGCCACTAATAGTCTCTGTTCTTCACCATCAGCCTGATCTGGGATATTATGGGCTGCTTTTTTACAATTTTGAAACGTATGTCCCTTTTCTCCACATAAGTTACATTTACTCTCATTAACACAATCAGTTTCCAAATGCCCAAGTTCTCCACGTACTGTACATCTGGATTGATCACACGCATTGCTTAAATGTTCTAAGGATCCACATTTGTAACACATCTTGGGTTGATCAGCATAAAACAAAATTCCCCTATCCCTGCCCAAGATAAAAAAGAGTTCGGGAGGTGAATCACCCCAGTGTCTGACGTTTTGAGCATAATTTTCAACTTCCATCCCCAAGTCTATATATTTTCAGAATCTATGATGGCTTCTGGGTCTTTAGTGATCGTGCAATGCTATTTAAACCAGAGGATCAGATCATGTACACTCACCACTTCATTCCTAAAAAGGACAGTAATGATTTTATGGGTGGGTTTTGTTAAAGGAGTTGCCAAGAATGGTGACCATAAGGATGATTTTTTTAAGGCATTATACTTTGTCCAGAAGCGTGCCAATCCATTTGTGGTTTTAAAACTAACATCAAAAATAGTTTCACCTGAAATGTGGATCAGTGCATATATTTCTGTTGAAAAAAATTTCATTGATTCCTTCAGTAAAGTTTTTGCAACAAATAGTCTATCAGGGGGGCTTTTCATTCCACCTGTGTATGTTAAATGCAAAGCATTGTGCCTTTTGGCCAGATAAATTGGAGTTTTAAATAAAGATGCAAACGTTTTTGGAGCATTTTTGTTAATAATATTCAGAGGCCTCTGAGGTTGAGAAGGTGCATCCTTGGGGCACCCCCAAGGGCCTGATTAGTATTTATTTCATCTACAGTCTGTAAAACTGGGTGCTGCATAAGTTCTAAATCCGATGGGAGTTCCAAGTCTGATATAGGAGTTTGAGAGCTATTTTAGTATGTGGTCAGTTTTCTGTTTAACATCAGAGATAGGCATACTTATCGGGAAATCCCTTAAAAACCACTGACCTGTTTTGTTCTGTTGCCATTCAGCAGTTTTCAGCGCTTTTTCTACAGACCATTCTTATTCTGTGCATATTTTCTTTAGTGTACCTACAGAGCATCTTAGGCTGAGCTGAATCTCTCTCATTTGAGCCATTCCCGACACAATTTTTGTTGGGCTCTGACTTTCTCCTGTTACATTTACCCCTGCAGCTTCTTCCTCATTTTCAACCAACACTGCCCAGCTGAGTGGCTTTTCCTTTGATGAAGCTGCATCATCAGGGTTCAGCTGTGAGGATTTGACAGACTTCTGAGACTTGTCATTTCTTATTGCTGTCAGTTTTGTTTCCAGCTGCACTTTCTGTTGAAAATACTGCCTTTCCACTATCTCAAACTGCTTTTTGAGATGAATTTTAGCATTGGTTTCCATATTATTTGGTTCTCTATCATTCACATTAACTTCTGCACCTTGACTTGAATCACTGTTACTTGGTAAAGCAGGAATTACCTCAGAGTTAAAGAATGTATTTGCATTTAAATCCATTCCAATTACTGCAGCCTTCTTCACATGGATTTATGTAGCACCATTAGAGTTATCCTTTTCAGTAGCCACAATTTCTTCTACAACAGAATCCTTCATTTCCATCAGCTCTCCTTCCTCACCACCATCCTGCTCTTTGTCCTCCATCTTGGCAGGCTGCCAAGTAGGACAACGTCGTCTCCTACTGACAGCAATGCAGTAGGGGAATTTTTTATTAAATGGAGGTCTCCAGACAAGATACAAACCAATTCATAAAGCAAAAAAACAGAAACAAACTTCAAGTCAACCAATTATAACAATTCACCCATAAAGCAGAGCATGTAGGTTGACCATACTTTTTCCTATCATAGTTATAAACTGTATGAATAGTATGCAATATATTGTAAAAAAGTTCATCAAACAAAACAGTGCGTTGTTGGGTAGACCAAAAAGTTCTCGACTGCCAAATGTAAAATCGAATAACGAAAAAAACCAAAAGTAATGTATCAGCAGGATACCTAGACCAGCCACCCTTATTCGAACCGTACATTAAAGTCGTATAAGAAATGGAAGAAAACAAAGGTTCTCTCCATTTATTCGCTAACCAGACCCAGAAAGGTTTAATATATGAGCAATCCAAAAAAAGGTGTTTCTGTGTTTCCAATTCTGAAATACAAAGTTCACGAGTACACCATCGTTCACATAATTGTTGTGCTTATGGGTACTACCCACTGGCAATCTACCATGAGAGCTCAACCAAACGCTATCCCAAAGAAAGGCCGGTATCCGTCCTTGGGAGAGTAAATTTAAAAGTCTTACCTGAGACGAGGTACAATCTGAAAGATTAAGGGTTCTGAAAATCAGAGGAAACTATAACATTGTATAATTGCTTTGGGTCAATGTCTCCAAATCAGGTATAGTTAAGTTCCACTTTTTATCAAACAAAAACTCCTTTACCATACTTAGGAATATTAGGATTCTAAACAAAGAAGTCCAATTAGCAGTTTTCCAGAATGGTAAGCCTTCAAAACCATAAATTTACATAAGGGACCAAGGTTTTAAACCAGGTCGTAATAGAGGACAAAAGTTACCACGACAAAATATACTAAGAAAAAAAGCTATTGGATGTATCATACCTACCCCACCCTGACTAATAGGTCTATATGTAACCCTCTTTTAATGGGTTCAATCTACTCCCCAGAAGGCCTGAAAAAACACTATATAAAGTTGTAAATACAGAAGATGGGGAGAAACACATAACTTAAATACAAAAAATTAGTAATAGCAGAGTTTTAATTAGCAAAACTCTTTACGTTTTGCTACTTGTTTCCCTTTCCAACGAGCCACGACAGATTGAGCAATATTAATTTTCTGGGTCCAGTTGCTATGCATCATATCTATTTCACCAAACACAATTCCTAAAATGGTTATTGGAGCTTTTGAAATATGAATTCCTGCAAGGGTGCCAGATTCAGGAATAGGAGAGGACCAAAGGAAATCCTTTACTCTTGCCATAATTAATTTTTAGACGAAACTTTAGAGAATAACTCCAAAACCGTAGCAAACTGAGGTTCCTCTCATGTGAAGTTTAAGCATACCACCAAATCATCTACGTATGCCAAAATTTTAATTGGTGCAACATTATCTGCCAGCCGCACACCTTCTAAACCACTATGAGCACACACCATTCGAATAAAAATATCAATATAGAAAACATAAAGTAAAAGGGCTTAACGGGCATCCTTGCCTAACGCCTCTCGAACTGCTATTGGAGGCCACCAACCGTTAATATTAGGTATCAAGGAAGCAGAATGATACAATAACCGTATCCAAGCAATGAATATTTTGGGAGACCATATGTTGTAAAACCAAAACAGAAATTTGTGTGAAACACAATCAAATGCCTTTTCCTGATCCAGGCTAAGTAAATAACCTTGCACTGAACCTGTTTGAGATGCTGAAAAAGTTCACGGATAAGTAATAAATTATCATTCTGGGAGCGGCCGGTAAAGAACAGGATTGATAGGACTTAACAATGAATCCACAATCGGTGTAAGTCTACGTAATAAGATTTTACTTAAAATTTTCAAATCAGTGTTCAATAAACTTATTGTCCTCAATTTCGTAAATCAGTTTTCAAGCCCTTTTATAAAGCAAAATAACCAATGCTTGATTCATGGAAGGAGCCAACCTAGCAGATGACAACATTTCATTAAACAAAGATGTCAAAATTGGGACTAAAGTAGTATGGAAAGTCTTATAAAAGCTACACCAAAACCATCTGTACCAGGAGCAGAGTCCGTGTTCAAAGAAAAAATAGAGTCTTTCACTTCCGTTTCAGAAATCTTGTTCAAAAGACTGGTACTGTCTGCAGAATTTAAATGAGAGCAAGTGAAGGCCGGCTAGAATCTAACAATTCCGGTCGAATATTGGTCATCTACACTATACAAGTTAGCTAAATAATTAGTCACAACCGCCAATAAAGCAGCTGGAGTCCGTACTAGGTCTCCAGAATCAGATGTTAATTCCGTAATGACACGATTCACCACTCTATTTTTACAGTCATTAAATGGATCTAAGGCACCTTTATGCAATTTTAAACCAAACTTATGCTCAAAATCAAGAGATTTAGCCCTATCATATCTATATTGAAACATGAGTTGTTTCACATGTCCAATTTGAGTACTATAATCTAAACCTTCGGTTTCAGTTAGAGATA
Organism: Neoceratodus forsteri; assembly: GCA_016271365.2. Taxonomy (NCBI): domain Eukaryota; kingdom Metazoa; phylum Chordata; order Ceratodontiformes; family Ceratodontidae; genus Neoceratodus; species Neoceratodus forsteri. The sequence goes on along the minus strand of CM028130.1, from coordinate 1,447,499,481 downwards.
TTAGCTTTTGTAATTGCGATCGCAATTTTAGATATTCCAAATATTGAGAATTAATTTTTTTTTGGGAAAATGATTGAAAAAAAACTTTCCAATTATGTTTAGAATCTTCCCACCAGGAGGCAACATCATCATAGACATCCAGGACTGACAATCTAGCATTAAATTCCGACTGCCAGGCTTTCTGCACAGATTCATCAGACAATAAGGAGTCATTCATTCTCCAAATATTCTTTTTACAACGTGGAACACCTTCCCAGGACACTTGTACTGTTAAAGATTTATGATCAGAAAATTCCCAGACCCTCAAGGTAGCCTTAATTATTTGTACAGAAAGAAAAGAAAAATAAAATCTATACGTGTAGATAACTGATTCTTAAAAATGTCCTACCCCATCACAGTTTATGCTCCGATAAGCATCCTTAAGCTGGGCCGTGTCCAGAATCTGATTCAATTTCTGAGAATCACAAAACAATTTAGTCGACTTTCATCCCTCTATCTTTGATATTAAGAACACAATTGAAATCACCAGCCCAAACAATCAAACGGGAAGTATACAAATAAGGGTGTATGTCATTCAGAGGCGCAACTCTCAAAGCTTTGGTCTGTGGGGCATATATATTAATCAAGCGGAATCTTTCACTTCAAAATTGATATCCAATAAAAGCCACGCCCTGGGTAAATATCTACCATCTTAGATACCTTCAAGGCCGAATTTGTAAACAAAACCCCACCCTTCACAGAGATTTTCACCATTAGACCAAAAGGACATCCCTAATGACCAAAGATTACGTGCTCGCTGAACTTCATAACTGGTCTTTAGCCTAGTATCCTGGAGACAGATAATATCGGTATGTAAATGTTGCAAACAAGACAAAGCTGTTACCATTTTTATGGCTTTTCATACTATTAACATTAAGTGTAGTAACTGTCAACGAGGTCATTATATGAAGGAAAAAAAGATACACCTGAAACCCCATTTATGCTGTACCATCAAGAAACTTTAGACACACGCCTTCTCTGTGAACGCCTAGGAAAGTTTTCAGTCTTTCCTATATCACCGTCCTCCCTTCTGAAAAGGGATCAGTAATCAATGAGGCCTTGAAGAGCGATCAGACTCATCACCTTCTGACTCTTCCTTTGATCCCAAAACTGCATAGCTATTACCCACTTTCCAGGACTCAGAAGTATCACTACTCGTAGGGGCCTTAGTCTCTTGTTGAGAGGGAACTAGTTTCCCTGATCTATGACGCTTTTTAGCTGTCACTTTTTTAAAAGGGACGTCTTGGGATAAAGGGGGGGGCATATCAGAAGTCTCACCCTGATCCAAAGGAGCAAGAGCATGAACAGGGGACTGGGAAGCTACCGAGGTACCTACTTCCAAAGGGAGAGATGGTGCACTGTTTTGTACAACCGTCAAAGCAGGACTATCTGGAATAGTTGCACCAACTGGGCTCGGTCAGCTTGTGGTGGGGGTATGGGAAAGTACAGGAAGAGCACCAGAGGCTTAGCTGAAACGGAAGAATTATGCTGAGCACCTGTAATCAATCCTTCATGGGAGGGCAATCATCTCTATTGTGGAAGCCCACGGGCACTTAGCATAGCCATGTCCGGTCTGCTCACACAAATTGCATTTAAATAAATTCAAACAGTTAGCAGCTAAATGTCCAAATTCAAAACAGTAGGAGCAACGTGGAGTGTGTAAGCAGTATTCAAATGGGTTCTCGAACCGCATTTAAAACAGGCCTTAGGCTGACCAACATAAAACAAACTGCCTCTATCTCTTCCCAAAAAAAAACTATTTGGAAGGTGCTGTGGCCCATAATTAGATGAAAATAATTTCACTCGCATTTTCCAACCCCCATTCCAAATTTGTTCACTATCCAGGATAGGAACTGGTTTGTCTAAAATTTCACACTTCCTACTCAACCAAAAAGGATATCCTCTATATGAACTCCTTCATTACGAAACAAAATAGTAATTAATTTTACTAAAGGTTTGGTAAGAGGACATAAAAAGGGGTCCAAAGAGGGAGTTCTTAACCATCTGAAATACAGACCAAAAGCTTCCAAACCCCAGAGGTTTTAAAGCTAATATCATAATTAGCATTTCCTAAATGTATTAATGCATAAATATCTGAAGACAAAATTTCATTGAACCTTTCAATAACACTTTAGAAATATAAAGCCTGTCCGGAAGGTCCTCTAAACCACCTTTATACAGTAATCTCACTGCATTTCGACGAGGTGCAGGTTCTCCTTTGTTAGTAAATAAATCAGAAAGTTTAAAGTTAGTACAAGGAACATCTCCAAGAACTTCAGTATTCAAGTTAGTAGCGGTGGGCAAACTAGACTTGAGAAAGTTTGATTAACAGAGCAAGCAGTAACACAAGCTGGAGCTGTAACACTGGTCATAACAGGAATAACAGATCTGGAAGTGTTAGGTTGTAAAGCACCAACATCCAAAGAGGTGCCCAGGCTATTATACTTCTGTACTGTAACATCATTGGGATCAGGCACCCACACCCCTGTAGGAGATTGTAACCATCCTGCCTCAGAAATAGCTTTTCAGGAGACCAGGGTGAGAAACTGAGGAGTCTACAGAAGGACTCTTAAAATGTACAGGAGAGATAGTGCCTTTAGCAAGGGATATAAGAGGAACAGACTGTTCACCAGATGTCTCAATTACCAGAGAAGCACTGTCCTCTCCCTTACCAACGTCTCCGTTAGGAATAGTGCCAGTAGGAACAGAAACAGTCTCAGAAGCACATTTAATTATAGTCGCAGACATACCAAGACGCTTAACCTGATGCAAGGCGTCTGGCAAAGCGGTACTGTCATCAGAGTCAGTGAAAGCCGTGTGGAGCAATGATTTAGAGGCAGAAAGAACTGAAGGAGAAGCACTTACAGCAGACATATCCCGAACAGTGTCCTCGGCAGTCGGAGCAAGGGGTGTAACAGACAACTCCATCGCCTCACTAGACGTCGCGCAAACCACTCGCGACCCGGAAGTACAGGGAGCAACAGCGGACAAACTTAGAGCAGCAGACCGCAATGCAGCAATTTCTCGTAAGAGCTTCGCTTTTCGTTCGGTGCAGCTTTCCACATCAACGAATGCCTCCTGTAACAAACGCCTACGTGATAAAACCTCAGCGTAGTCTTCCGATAAACGCGCTTGGTCAGACTGTGCAGGCACCTCAGGAGACACATTCTCAAGGGAAAATTCTCTTCAGGCATAGATGCATCTTGCAGCATATCCTCAGTACAGATCTCCTCTGGGCAGGAGAGGAACCACTCCACAGCTCTGACACATCCATCGACTCTGTAGGTTTGGGCTGAGTGGCCATCTTGCGTCCGTCCACCAAAGATTCCCCCTCCGCAGAGTAGGGGAATGTCCCCGGTGTCCTGGCCAAATTTCCCCCATTCACTTAAAATACCACCAACATCTTAATCTGGTTCAGTTTCAGTTCGTTACCATCTGTATCCCCCCTCCTCAGGTTGCCCCTGAAAAAGGGACTTCCAGTCTCAGTGGGCCTACCGGGTCAACAAAATTCAATAAAATAAAAATAAATAAATAATTTCAACGTTCACTCATAACTTCACTAAGTTTCAATATTTTGACTCCAAAATTTCAACATAGCCATTTTTTCAGAGCACCTCATAAACCTGACAAGTGTCATTTTTAAAATCCTGGATGAGATGTGCTTTCGCACCTCTGGTGCGAGATGACATTTTGGCCAATATACTATAAATGATACATGTCATGTCTATAAGGTGACTCCTAAAACAAGTATCTTCAACACTTGTGGCCAAAATAAAAAAAAAATGTAATTGTCTAAAATACATCAAATGTTCGACATTGACAAATGCTTATTTTACTTCTGTCTAATGCTACTGATAAAGCCCTCTTACTAATACCATAAAAGGCTTGAGCAAGAAAGGCCCTCGGGACACTTACACTACTTTCCGAAGTAACAGAAGAACCATTAACACTGCTACTAGAAGCAGGCATTGATAGTGAAAAAAAAAATAGTTTGAGCCAGCAAAAACAGCCAGATAATTTCTAATCTTCAGCATTTTCTTTATAGTGGGGAACAGATTTGTTGGGACAGGACCTAGTATGTTTTCTGGGTTTCTCTGCCATGATGATGCAAGACAAAATACAATACACTTGTTATACTAGACTGCACCTGATTCTCAGTACAAGGCTACTCATGCACTGGACCCTGCAGGATGGAGAGTCAGCAAAATACTTTTTTCACTGAATAGTTACCTGGGTCCAGGACCCAGATGAACAGAAATTAAAACATACCTCAGTGAGTCAATCCTGACACAGTAAGCAATGCAGCAGACTTAGGATCTGTATGTACACAGCAGTGCTTGAGCGGGGGAAATGTTACTTACTGATCTACTGATACAAGTAGTAGGCCATCACGTCTGAGGGATCAAATGAATATTAGACCAAAAACATACAGTACTGTAGCAAACTATATTTTTATGCATTGAAAATACACAGCATCTCAGCAAAAAGTCACTGAAGATGTTCTTGTACAAGATTTTCTCAGCAATTTAGTTCTCAGACTACGGAGCACTCAGCAGCACATCTGTCTCCCTTCTTACTGTATGTGTTCGAGAAAATGACATGGTTGCATTGGCTAGTTTCCAGAAATGGCCTTAGTCTGTTGTAAGTAAGATAACTCAGTTTATGTTACTCTAACCCAAAGTTGTCCCACTTTACATTGTTTGTTTGTTTGTTTAATATGTTCATTGGTAGGGAACGGCTAACTGAGCAAAGTTCATTTTCAATGGCTTCCTAGAACAGGAGTCACATAAAGTACATACCAGAAATGTAATTTCACCAGAATCATAGGGGTTGCAAAGTTTCCACCCACCACATGTTATATAAATAAATGCTAGAGAAACTATGTTTGAAGGGTTACTAGGAATTACAAGAGACATCACATGGGTTGCAAATTAATCATAGGGGTTACAAAGCAATCACAGGGGTCTCAGCCACAATCCCTTGCTATCCCTAGATGATGCCCCTGGAAGATACTGTATATGCAAGTTAAGACTAGATAAAATATATATATATATATATATATATATATATACCCCTAGGTGGCGCTACTCCAAGGGCTACTACCCCTACCTTGTGGGCCTGTACAAGGTTGAGGGGCCTGGGTTTCCATGATTTAAATTTAAACTGGTTCTTTTCCTAGATATTTGATTTTTATGGTGCCTCCACCCAGGTTTTAGCTTTAAGTGGGCTACAGTAGAAACTGGTACAACCCCCTGGGCTGCTGTACCCACCCTCTGTAACCATAAACCACTCAAACACATGACCCAATAACATTTCCCCACATTTCAATACAGTTTTCCATTTATTGATTGGACCTAATAATATGCTCATGGCACAGGTATCTGCAGGGGGAGAGGACTTAGGATGGGGAAGAAAGGAGTAGAGGTTATGCATCCACAATATTTACAATAGGTTAAATGGTTTTGATTTGTGCTGGTGAAACCCTCCCACTGGGTAGGTAAGTTGCATTTTAAATCACAAGTAATCACATATTTTGCCAACCTCCAAAATAACCAGAGCCCTGGCTATCTAACTAAACCGCATAAATCAGATGACACGGAAGCATTTCTTTTTACCCACACTGGTACCAGTCCCCAACATTTGGTATGAGACCCCTCAATCCCAACCTTAAACCTGGTTACCTAGTAACCAAAGTCCACTTAAAGGTACAGTCCTGAAGAATGGTGCAACTGTATGTTGGTCGGCTAGATTAAGCAGATTGAAATTTGGACTTGAAAAACATTAAACACTTGAACTATGTACAGTCTCTTGAGGGGTGCAGGGGAGGCCCTGCATTTTGAAATGGGTGCTCCTTTGTCTGGGCTAAAAGCACCTGTAGTGTAACCTGCCAGTTACCTTGTATTTAACACATTTTGCATTCTCTGAACATCCAGCACATTTATAATGGTTGCACATTCAGCACATTTAATACTTTAAATTCTTCAACGAGGGGCCAGCATGGCCACCATGGTCCATTCCAACTTAAATCTTTCAAGGGGTACTTGTTCCCTAGGGCTAGGGTGTCCCGATTCTCCACATCCTATATTTGAACAAAATAACTTTTTCCAGTACCATCTCTTTCACTTTAGCAATTTGAGCAATTACTGCAGTTCTTGCAAACACACCTTTCAATGTTACAGTCCCATGTGGTGAATTACTGAAGTTCACAGGTTCCAGAGGACGTCTTGACAATACACAAACAAAATACTGGACCTCCCAGGCAAAGTTAGGATGAGCCCCAGATCTGAGTACTCCCCTTCCAGTCTTGTAGGCATTTTAGCAATTTAAACACATTTCAGCACATTTATACAATTTGGACCACTCTGTGGCCACTTATAGGTCCACCCTCGCTGGGCAACGATTAAACACAGCAGTTGCAGGGTGCAGACCAATGAACCAGGGGTTTTAGCAGGATTCTAAAAGTGGGGGGCACATGTCCTCATCAGTGATTTTTACCAGAAAGGGGGGTCTGAAGGGATTTGCCCCCCGGAAGAAATTTTGAAGAATTTGGTGGCAAATGGCACATTTTAGAAGCAGATTCCAGGAAATTTCCAGCGAGACAAGCATAGGAATTTATAAACTGAAACCATGAAATACAACAGGAAACTTGAGCCAGGGAATGAGGGAAAAATAGAACTGCTGTATTGCCTCAGAGTATTTTAATAAGATCCTCATACCCAAACAGCATACAAGCGAAAAGCACTACGGACTGTGTGACAGGCACTGACAGCAAACACTGCTGTTTTTTATTTTCTGGGTAGGAGCCGGAGATATAGAACATGGGCAATTAAGCACTTTAGACTGCATAACAGTCACTGCCAGCAAACGCAGCTGTTATTTATTTTGGGGGTAGGAGAAATACCCTCTGGGCAATAAAGCAGTATGGACTGTGCCAATAAACACTGCTGTTACTTATTTCAGGGGTAGGAGAAATACCCTGTGGGCAATAAAGCACTATGAATTGCGTCAACAAACACTGAGAGGAGCCCAGCAATTTTTTTTAAAACAAAATGCTGTGTGTGGAGAAAAAAAGAGTCGTGGGCCAGAGATGACTTGTGTGAGAGACAGGGGTTGATAACTGGGCTAGACCTTGCCATCCAGAGAGGAGTAGGAGCATTTTTAATCTCCTGAGTTTTTTTCCCCATAAATAGCCACAAATAATGAGAAATACTCAGTAGTGGGTCTCAACTATTGAGTGCCCTATTATGGTGGCATTTATATTAGTTACGACACTCCATTAGGTACTGCAACACTTCACTGAGGAGAGGAGAGTCCCTTAATGTTTCAGTTTTTTTACATAATATTGGAGGATGCAGCTACCTAAATGGAAGGAGACTAACATGACAGATCCTGGCCGTTTTTGTATACTGTAGCATGTCCACCCAGATCTACAACCGCTGGCTCCCTATGTGATTCTGAGAAAGTAACTTTATGTCCTCATCAGTAAAACTGGGTAGAATGACACCATGAGATGTTGCTTTGTTTCTCAGTTTGGATATCCTAGGTAAATGCATTGCATTTAAAAAGTGCATACAATGACCAATACATCATGGCAGAACATATGGGAGAGAGTTTGTAAACCAAGACATACTCACATGGGGGCAGCCCCTAATTTTACTCCATCCAGAAGCCCTGCCCTGTGCCATAAATTCTACACTAAGATTTTATGGCAAAAATTCATAGTACTCTACAATGTTCAATGAATAACAGACTTTGTGAAGATGAAATCAAATTTTCATTTCATCTTGAAAGCTGATATTTGATTATGGTTATGAGTTTCTGTCATTATTTCAGAAATCCCCACAATTCTCCTCTCTGCCTTCCTCACATTTCGGGACACAGTAGTCCACATTAAGCTGTCAAAAGATGGCAAGAAATGCCCAAACACACCCATCTGATCATGCTATAGTCGGACCTTTTGATGCAAGCAATTCCCAAACACATACAGTAAGTCAGCGCTACTTGGCTTCGGCTGGTTTACTTACTTTTACGTGTCATCATGTCAGTCAAATGTTTGTGAAAAAAAAAAAACAGCCAGATGAGCCGCAGCTGAAAACTGATATCCCAAGACCCAGCCAGACCAGTACTGTATTTAAAAACAGTTTACCGCTAACCGACAGCAAACACAAACACTGACTCCACACCACCAATTCCTTCCTTTTGCACCAACAGGATATGCATCTTGACAAAGTGCCCAGTGCAAAATGGTGGTGGTTGGAGTCAAAGTGTTTGGCTCAATTGACTGTCTGCATTGTGGAACCAACTTGCGGTACACTGGCTCTGTGACACACTGCTTTACACCGGTCCAGGATACAGTGAGACTTGGAGGTGGGGCAACTCATTGGGAAAGCTGCTGGTGTGCTACTGCTGGGCTTTAAAGCCCATGTAATTTCATGCAAGGGTAGAGAATAGCACTGGGGGGCACCAGCCTAAACTGGGGGGCACATGCTCCCAGTTTTTGAGCTAATGACGCCACTACAGCGAACAGTTTCAAACAGTTAACGGGTCTCTAGGGCTTGGAAGCCCCAACTAGCTTTTTCTTTACTTGCACCGGGGGGGTACAAGATTACTCACTCAGGCATCTTCATGGAATGGCTATCCATCATCTAAGGTTCCTGAAGTCTTCAGTTCTCTAACCACTGAGGCAGGTTCAGCTCTCTCACAGCTGGCTTGTCATCAAGTTGCAGGTCCGTGGTTTTCCCAAATGTGGAAGGGAATGAGCTAGCCTCTGGAGGACATTTTTCTGGCAACACCCAGGCTAGCAGGTTTTGCTTTAAACTAAGCTAACTTAATGTTTTTAGCAAAGAAGAACAAAACCCCCTCCTTGGTGGAGAGGCTTACACTGGATCACTAGGCCCATCTGCATTGCAGGGGGCCTGAGGCCCCACCCCCGTGAGGGACTCCAGCTTGAATCTGAAAATCTGCTGAAACACTATCTTTTATGGAGCTGTCCTGAGGCTCCCTATTGGCTGGAGCTATGGGTTGCTTTGGTTCTGATTGGCTGGAAGGCTTGTCAATCACAAAAATGAATTATTCAATAGGCTTTCTCGATGCACAGTTGGTTTGGTGGTTTGGTGCTTGAATCTAGGTCTCTGCATTTCCCCAGAAGCACTTCATAGTTTCCCATGAGCACTGGCAAATGTCCCACACATCCTGCCTTAAGAATCTTAGCTTTCCAATTGGCTCTTACAGCTCTGTAATAGCTGCATGAATACACAGTCCCTTAGGCAGAATTAACACAGTCCCAAATAAAGTCCTGGTGCAGCCAGAATAGCTAAAATATTTGCCTAAATGCCCCACAGTTCAATAGCCATGTGAGTGCCCTTAATGTCACTGCCCAGCTTTAGTAATTACCTCAGTCCATTTTCCTGTCACTGCTACAGATATTTACTGGCCCGTTTGCAGCAGGCAGGCCATCATTTGAGTCCCAACAATACTGATGCGGCCAGGCTTTTTAATTTATTTAACATTTTTCCCTTTGTCAAACCTTTGTTCCCTTTTCACATCTTTCCCCAAAAACCCACACAGTAGTGACACTATTTATTTATTTGTTTTGCTTTCTTTTGGCAGCCACTGAAACACTGTTTCCTTAGGGCAGACAGACCCTCATGAATATTCATAACGATCAGGGTTCTGGCTCATTATTATTCATGAGCCCGGATCTCTAACACTCCATGGATCTCTTCATTTATTTGAAGAAATGGGCTCTCATGGCCCTTGCTGTGGTCACCGGTCCCCACTTTGGCCAAACGGGGCCAGGACCACTGATCACTCTCCCACTTGACTGCAAATTAAGCGGTCAGAGAGAGAGAGGGCGAGAGAGAGAGATAAAGGAAATAATACCATCTTGGAGTTGAACAAGCCATAAAGCCTCATGGTCTTTATGAGCTTGTTCAACCCTGAGATGATATTTCCTTACATAGAACTTTGCCATCTTTTATTTTATATATTACATTAGGTTGGTGGGTTTTGCTTTAAGAGAAAGTGTGCTTTTTTCGTGTGTAGCTTGTTTAGTGTATTTGCTTAAGTTAGAGTATTATCATAGTACTGTAGTGCTTCCCCTAGTGTTTTTCTGTAGTATTATTCTGTATAGTAAGGCATTTGAAGTGCTGCATAGTTTTGACCCTTTAAGATTTCCATAATGCAGTGGCTTTGTATATAAAGAAAGCTGATTAAACTGGGCTTTTCTTTATTGTTTTTCAAGACTGTATCATGGAAGGCAGCAGGTAGAATGTTTGGTAAATGATTCAGGAGGCCTTTCTTACAGTTAGCAAAATGGAGCAGAGCATGTAAAATGTTTGGAAAGTTATTCTGGAGGCCTGTTTTACACAGCAAAATGGAGTAGAGCATGTAAAATGTTTGGAAAGTGATTCTGGATGCCTGTTTTACACAGCAAAATGGAGTAGAGCATGTAAAATGTTTGGAAAGTGATTCAGGAAGATATTGTTTCATACAGTTTAACTTTGATTTCTATGTGTAGTTTTTGGCAAGTGATATGGAGGGAGCAGTAAAAGTGGTTCTTAGTGGGGAGGCGTTTTTTGCAGGGGCTGTAGTTGGAGAGGGTATTAGGGCTGTAAAGTGGGTGGTTAGTAGGCTGTTACATGTGTTATTCAGGTGGTTCTTACACATGTTCATAGTTCAGTAATTTATTTAAAAGAGTTTCACCAGGAAGGCATACTGAGCAGAAATTGTTCATTTTCAGATGGGTCCTGGGGGAAAGGGAATGGAAGCAGGTATAATATAGCTCAGGTACAGTAAATAAATAAATACAGAGTAAGGGTATGATGATGTACAGTTATAGAAGCACAGGGCACATATATGTGCAGTGAGAACAATTTGGTACATGTAGATGGTACTGGATTCAGATATAAGCAGCAGTTGACAGTGCTGGAACGGGTGCTGAAATAAAGTGATTGAGGGGTGCATACAGGTCAGCAGTATAAAGGTGTAAATGAAATAGTTAGGGCAAATAGTCATTGGGAGTGGTGCAAGGAGACTCTTGAAGGAGGCTGAGATAAGAACAGCCAGGGTGCAGGTGCAAAACCCTGGGAGGGGAGAAAGGTTTGGAGGAAGGCATTATGGACAGTTGCATACAGGGGAGAAGAAATCATGTAGCAAGTGGGAAAGGCATCAGGGGGCAGAGGCAGAGTGCATGGATGAGGGGAGAACACTCCACAGTTTGGGGCCATGAAACGAGGGGGTGGTAGATATAGATTTATTGCAAAAAAACTAAGCTAATGCAGACATTATGGTTGAAGAATGTAAAGCGCACAAAGTAGGGAAATGAAAAAAACATTAGGGTTTTGGGTCTGTGGAACACTGCCGAATCAGTGTGGTGGGATCTTCCTTGGGATTGTCAACCCTAATGCCCTCCCCTTCCCCCAGCACAGTCTTTTATCCAAAACACAAGGTACAGCTGCGAGCCACTGCCTCATAGTGATACACTCTTCAAAGGTAGAGAAGTATGGCTCACCACATGTTGCTAACAGAATCGTAGCTTTATCCATGCAGGACACTGTGGCCCTCCATGAAGAAAAGAGTTCACTTCTCACCTTGTTTACTCAAGGGAAGGAATGGGCATTAGGATTGACAACCCCAAGGAAGACCCTACCATACTGATTTGGTAATATTCCAGAGACCCCAAACCCTGTATTTTTTTCATTTCCCTGCTTTGTGCGCTCTACATTCTTCAATCCTAATGTCTGCATTAACTTTTTTTTTTTTTTGTAATTAATTTTCCTTCTTTTTCTGATAGTGGAATTGTATCCTCATTTGTGCAGGTCCCTTCAGAATCTAGGCAAAATGGAATAAATACAATACTAGAGGCAGTCCTGACCCAGTGACTGGACCCATCAGGCCTCTCAGCTTTTCATTAGGTGATATTTAATGTGATATCTAATACCATCCTGGGTAAAAAGCAGGGCTGCTATCTCCCCACCTTCCACTCCCTTCCTGTTGCACACTCGAACAGTGAGGGCTGCTGGAACGTGTGACTATTCCAACAGTTTCTTCACAGCCCATACTTGTTCTGAATGTTGGAATGGAGGAGGGGCTAGGCTGTGTGTTAAAGCATGTTACCCTGGAGCTCCCACATGAGCCCAACCATCAGAAACACTCCTTGCCCCCTTGCCACTCAGTATCACACACAGCACAGCACACTCTCACAAGTTCAACCTCCCCAAAATAATTTAGAGCGACTATCAACGGGCATAATGCCTGCCAGTGCCATAGTCTGTCTTGTGAGGGGGCGACGCTGAATACTGGAAAGTGAGGGGGGGGGGGCTAAGTGCTATGACACTTCCTTAACAACCAACAGCAATTCAAGGAAAGCAAATTGTAAATCAAATCATAAACCACTATATGATAACTGACTCGTTTGAAGTCTCACACACCTGAGGAAAGACCAGGTCCATTACTGCCATGTCTTCTCTTTCTACTACAAGACCAAGCAGCAATGTCTGCTTGAGTGTGTGGTTGATTCAACGGATTCTCCTCAGCAACTGCTTATTCATTGCAGTGGAAGGGAGGAGGTGTCAGTCTACATGCCATGTCCTGTCATCTCTAAAATTCTACAGCAACCTGACTAAGGAATCATGCTCTGTTCCAGGGTGCATCAGAGTACTATAAGTTTAGCTAAAGTTTATAGCAGAGAAGAAAAAAATACAAGCAAAAATGTAATGTATTTGTGAGTGGCAGCAGCTTATCTGAGGCTAGGGACCTGAGGGTTGGGGGTAATGTTGTCCCGTGTTTCCTGGTGTCTAGTGTTTCCCCCATCAATCACCAGCCCAATGTTGAAGAAACATATACTTCCCTAGTGTCTAATGGACCCCCTTCCCTATCCCCGATCTCCAAAGGTAGTCCATACCCTGGCATCTAGCAGACCCACTCCCTAGCCCCTATCACTTCTAATACAAAAGGGTTGTCCATTCCCTGGTGTCTAGTGGACCCCCCACCCCAGCAGATAGTGCCCCACCACCCCACTCCCCTCCACCCCGACCCCAAGCGGGCAACCGGAACAGCCCTCCGCTCTCCACCATGACCGGCCACCCACTGAGGTGTCACTGAATGACCGTGTTCTTGTACAAACATGTGCTCATTCATTGCCAACTCATGCTCATTCATTCAGCTCTGTCAGCAGTGCAGACAAGAGCTGAGAGTTCTTCCAGTCATTATCGGGGGGGGGTTCAGAATGGAGGGGATGGCATGGTGGGCTCAAGGTCCACCACACTGCCTCCCCATCCTGACTCTCCATTGATGACCAGAAAAGACCTCCGCTCTCATCTGCACTGCCGTCAGAGCTGAATGAATGAGAGTGAGCTGGCCTGCCAGTGAATGAGCACTTGCTTGTACAAGTACGTGCTCATTCATTGTCAACTCAGTCAGTGGTCAGCTGTGGTGGAAACAGAGGGCTATGCTGGTCGCCTGCTCAGAGTCGGGATGGGGGAGTGGGGTGGTGAGGCCTACTGCTGGGGTGGGGAAGCTGCTAGACACCAGGATGGATCTTTCTTTATTACAGGGGTCAGGAATAGGGAGGGGGGTCTACTAGACACCCGAGAATTAAATTTACTTCAGGCGGCGATTGTCAGGGGGGACCTCTAGACACTAGGGAATTTAATTGTACATCAGGCTGGCTATCAGTGGGGGGGGGCACTAGACACTAGGGAAGTTAATTTTACATTGGGCCAGCAATGGGCAAGGTGGGGGGACCACTAGACACTAGGGAATTTTTGAAATATGTCAGGCTGGTGACTGGCAGGGTGGGGAGTAGGGTGAGATCGGGGAAATATGAAACATGATAATGCTATACCAATTGTAACTTGTGATGTACTGTTGTTGTATTTCATTATGTTTGTGCTATGATATACTGCCATGTTTTTGTATAGCGTTATCATGTTTCACATATTGGATGGTAAAATTCAAGATACAAAACCCTATAACGCTATATGAAAACAGGATAATATATTATACGACAAACATAATGAAATACCACAACATATATACAACATACACAGAATGAAGAGATCCTGGCACAAATGCTGTGCTTTCCAAATGTCATGTAAAACAGTTGTTTGTCCTATGATATACTGTCATGTTTTCATATAGCGTTATCGTATTTCACATATTGGATGGTAAAATTGAAGATACAAAACACTATAACGCTATATGAAAACAGGATAATGTATTATACGAAAAACATAATGAAATACCACAACATTACATCCTGGTTTTGCAAAAATGAAGCTATCCGTAGAATGCTTATTTTTAACACTGCACATGCCCAATGGTGAAAAATCTTTCATAAATTATTTAAAAACTACTTGACTTCAATACATAAAAACCACAAAAGCATGTCTTGGGCCAAACTGTATCAAACCTAAAAGTTTCAGGTTACAAATCCTCATACCTTTTCAGTTATTCACAAGCAAAAAAAATCTTTAAAAAGATGATTTTTACATTTTGTGCACCTCTGTAACTTGGCCCCCACTAAACCGATCTATGCGAAATTTTTAGAATGAAGAGATCCTGGCACAAATGCTGTGCTTTCCAGATGTCATGTAAATCAATTGAATGGGGGCAAAGTTATTAAGGCGCAAAAATTGGGGTTTAACATTAAATTACTTACTCAACCCTAATATACAAGCGTGACCGCACCTGTATTAAATATATATACTGTATATATAGATATAAAATTCATTAAAGCAACAAAAGTAGGGACATGTGGTGTTAGGGTTTTCCAACCCTAACACCAAATTCTCCACCATCCACAGACCCACAGGTGGGTGAGTCCGTCTTGGGGCCATCAACCCTAACGCTCACCCCATTCCATTACAAGATAAGGTGACATGGTTACAGCACAGGTGAATGGGGTGAGAGTTAGGGTTCACAGAGCCCAAGACAGCCCCTTCCCCCTCCTCGGCCTGTGGGTCTGTGCAGGGTGGGGAATGGGGTCTTAGGGTTGGAAACCCTAATGCCACATTTCCCTACTTTTGTCACTTTAACCCTAACTGATGCATTAACAAAGTTTTTTTGCAATTTATTTCCTTACTTTTTGAGATAGCATAATTGTATCCTTATTTTACTGTAGGAGATGTGTATATGTATCTACTGTAGCTGTGGAAGTATGCTATTCTTCTAGTTATAGTAGAACAGTCACCAAATTATTACCATAGCCATGTTATTACCCCATCTCATGTTTCTGGTGCAGAAATTTTTCAATCCCCACCAAAAAGTAATTCCACGCAAGTGCAATACCAATCCACAGTGCAGATGCAAAAACACATTTTGGACAGGATTTGAAAAATGACAGCTATGACATACATGAGATGGTGTAATAAGAAGGCTAAGTTGAAAATTCGGGCTCAAAATATTTAAAATTCCCAAAGTTATGAGCAGGCATAGTGAAACTGCAACAAATAGTCATAACTGTGCCATCTTAAATAATTTTGACCCCAGATTTTCAGCATAGCCTTCTTATGACCTCATCTCATGTAACCAGTGCAGAAAATTGTCAAATCGCTGCCAAAACATAATTTTGTGCAACTGCAACACCATTCTGCACCACAGGTGCGAAAACACATTCAGGTCAGAATTTCAAAAATGACAGCTGTGACATACATGAGATGGGGTAATAAAAAGACTATGTTGAAAATATTGAAAATTTCCAAAGTTACGAACGTGCATAGTGACATTGCAATAAATGCTCATAATGCAGCCATTTTTTGAAATTTTGACCCCAGATTTTCAACATAGCTTTCTTATGACCCCTTCTCATGAACAATATGACTGTCATCACACATATCCAACCAGAAAGGTGATTTCACCAACTGACTGCAAAAATCACCTTTCCAGCAGGAGTTGCCTAACCACAGTCATATTGTTCATGAGGTGGGGTGGAAAATTTGGGACCAAAATCATGAAAAATGGCTGAATTATTGCTAAAAGTTGAATCCCCCAACTGAAATTCATTGAAGCGCATTTACCTTAGTTTCTCATGTTGCAGTCGCCGGTTCCAGCAGCAAGACGTGTCTTCAATTGGTGGAGCGGGTCTCAAACCTGGGACCGCTTGAGGTGAGTGAGGGTCTGTGGGGATGTTGGGGGGGGTGTGGAGAGGTGGGTGCACAGTGGGAGGTCTGGTGGGGGGTGTGGGTGTGATCAGCAATGGACCTATTTTTTCAGACAAGAAAAAAAATCAAGGGACTGTTTTCTGTTTTTGCAGATACAGACGGCATGGGGTGCCATTAGACACTAGGGACATAAAAGGGGAACAATGGGTTGAAATCAAACATCAGGGAAGGGGAAGGGACCACTGGACTATCACAGAATGAAAATAAATACAACAAATGGGACCATGATCGGAGAACGGAGAGTGGAGGTGGACAGCACACAGAGGGAGGGTGCGGGAGGGTTTGACTGAAAGCTGAGAGCCAGAACAGGGCACAGAGGGAGGGCAGACAGCACACAGAGGGAGGGAGGGAGGTTTCATTGATGGCTGGGTGCAGGACAGGGACCGAGGGAGGGTGGGGCAGATAGCACAAAGAGGGAGGGAGGGAGTGGGAGGGTTTAACTGAATGTTGGTGCCAAGATGGGGAACAGAGAGTGGGGTGGACAGCACACAGAGGGAGGGAGCAAGAGGGTTTCTTCAACGAACATTGGTGCCAGTGCAGAAAGGGAGGGCAGGGTGGGTAGATTCAAAATTTACATTAGAGAGTTTTTTCTTTTTCCTACTCTAGATTCCATTTTTGGTGTGTGTTCTTGTCGTGTGTATGTGTGTGGGGGGGGGGAGCATAGAAGGTGCGCCTTAAAAATAACCACTGAGAGGCAGCTCATCTTGCAACATAAAACGGGACATCAGACCATCTAGCATTGTATTATACATTTTTCTTTACCTTTAAAACATTCTGGCAGTGCCGTGCTTACATTCCAAATTTTGCAGTTGCACACCATAAGATGTCAATATATTCAAGTTAACCATGAAATATATTGTTACACTCTGACAGTATCTCTTTAAAGAAAGGTCCCAGTAGACGATGTAAAGTGCTGAAAAAGAATTTATTTAGTGGACTAGCTGAACAAATGACTTTTTTTAGCTATGGCTATTTACCATTCGAACAGTGAAGTTCGAACAGTAAATGGCTACTTACCATTCGAACTGCCTTTCCTGTGGCTATCATAAAAATCATTATAATTAAAAAATTGTGATACAGTATATTTTTTCACCAAACCATCCAAAGGCACACCCTTGACACACACCCCATCATCCATAAAAATTACAGAGGGATTTTTCATTCCCTGTGGGCTGTAGATGACGGTTCCACCATGCCATAGTGACACAGAATTAGCCAACCGTCAGCACAGCAATGGCACAACACCACCATCTGATGTTGTGCTGTTGCTGAGGGAACGGATGTTTTCTGTGGGGGACTTTGCCCCATCTCACCCCCTGCACTTAAATTAATCAACTCCGAGTTGGAGTTGGCTCGGGGAGGGGGTGAACACCCCAGAGGCAACAGTGTCGGGAACCCAGTAGACCATCACAGCAAACTGCTGAAAATGTTGCTGTGATGGTCTTCTGTGTACTCCCACCACTGTTGCGACGTGATACCGTAGAGGACAGCAAAAAATCCCTTGTTAACCTATGGGGAACAAAGTATTTTTTTACCCTTTTTGACCACTGTATATCTCAAAAACCATACAAGCTGCCATCACAAAACTTTATAGATCTTGCGACACTGACAGAATGACAGCACATGCCAATTTTTTTGGGCTATTTCGTAGAAAATTGCCAACGTTATTAAGGTGCAAAAATTGAGATTTAACATTAAATTGCTGTGCCAACCCTAACTATAGGGGAGCTACCATGCCCCTATAATATATATATATATATATATATATATATATATATATATATATACACATATATATATATGTAACTCCTAGGTGGCACTATCCCATCGGCTACTACCCCTGCCTGCTTGGCTAGTAGCAGGTTAAGGGGCCTGAGTTCTGAAACAGGTACCCGGAGATCAGGGTTGGTAGTGGTTGAGCTAACCTGGGCACAGCCCTCCAGGACACTGTAACCCCCCTCTTTCCCCTCTAATGGCCTGAACACTGTACAATAATCACTTTCACAATACCCCTGGTACACCACACAAGTACCCACACTGTTTGCACTTACCACTAGGGCTGGTTCCTCTGGCTCGACCCGGCACCCCCTGTAAAACAAGGTTATGCACAGCAAATAGCAACAGTACAGTACTTTGAGCACAAACTGGAACCACAGTCAGATTACATGCAGAAAAAGTTAGATATGATTTATTCAGGGGACTTGAACAAGGGAAGGGCAAAATCAGGTTAATTAGCTTAAAGGTTATGTCAATCAAGCAGTCATGCATGCACTTTGAGTCCCCACACAAAGTCCACCTCTGGGTACCCAGGTGGAGAAGAGATGGGCTAGCCAGGACCAATGCCCAGGGTTGCAGCTGGTTGGGGCCCTGTGATGGAAAACACAACATGCACAGTACACAATATTTGTAATCCAGAGCCAGAGGGCTCAGTTCGTAAAGGAAACGAAACAGCAAGACAATCAGATGACACACTCAGATTAAGCTGTTGTTGCAGGGAGCTACACTGGTATTTACTCATGATACTCAAGACTGGACACAGACTGGGCGAAAATCGAGACTGCAGGTGGTTGATCTGAAATGCCAGGAGAAGCAGGGCCCAGATCATGAGTCACAGAGGCGTCATTCCTGTTCAAGCATGGAGCAGGGGACTGATCCCCAGGCAGGTCTCTCGTCAATGGCTTCTCTGTGTAGTGGATACTCTGGCTGGGCCAGTCTGGCAAGGCCCAGACCGCATGGAGACAAATTCGGATGCTGTCCGTTTTGGGCTGGACACAGCTTCCAGCAAGCAGAACACAGTTCACACAGTGGGGGACTAACCCACGACCCACTAGCAGCTCATAGCACATTTACATGTAAGGAAATTCTACTGTACCAGGCAAAGTGCTCCCCAGTCAGAGTCACGAAGCATCTGCACACACCGGGAGCTTAGGGGTAGCTGGAACTCCTGACAGGCTGATCGCATCCAGCAAAATCTTTGGTCTTCTTCAGGTTGAGCCTGGCCCACTTCAGTAGCTTACTTCAGTCACACAAACTTGGATTTAGTCCAAAATAATTATCTTCTCTCCCTCTCAGGAGCAGTACACCGACGTGCAGGCCAAAAACTTAGCCTTTTCAGAGTTCTCCCATGCGAATCCACTCAGGATTGCTGCTCAGAATCACTTCAGCTCCTTTTTGTTCAGCTTTCAGCTTAGATCTAACTGAAAACTGCAAGCAGCCCAGGACTTCCCAAAGATCCAAAATATTTGGTTGGCTGATTTGGCTGTTAGTCAAAGCAAGAGCTTCCCTTTCAGTTGTAAAAAATGCAGAAAAAGTTCAAACTACAGTTCCTATAGATTTTGAATTCAGACAGCTCCTGTAGTCCAGCTAGATTTTAAGTTCTACCAGTACTGATTGGTCCAATTTGCAGTTGAGGACCAAGATAGTGGAGACAAACAAAACAATCTTTGCTACAAAGAAAGCAGGTTAGACAAACTACATTATCATTATCACTCTAAATTATTTTCAGTAAATAGTTACATCTTTCAGCAGAGCTCCCTCTCAGATTACTTAAACTGCAATCAGGCAGCTCTTAAAGAGACAGTACACAGAGCCTATACAGGCTCTGGTAATCTCATTTAAACTGCTAAAACACAGGACACCGGCCTGGCAGTGAGCATTTAGGCAAGCTCAAGGAAGACTTTTTGGGAACCCCATTTGTGGGGGGGGGGTTTATATATATATATATATATATGTATCTATACATCTAGAAAGATCTCTCCCCCTCTTGTGCACTCTCTCTCTCTCTCTATAGATATATATATATATATATATATATATATAGAGAGAGAGAGAAGCGCGAGAGAGCCATGGGTGTTGAGGATCAGAATTCCACAATGAGAGCCCAGCCAGAGAGATACTATGAGGCATTAGTTACTTTAGCTTTTTTGGTGTGAAAAGGAGCATAGAAGTCACAAATAGTTAAGAAGGTCTGCAAGAAATACATCCAGGCATTGTCAAGTGAAGGAATCAGGTCCATTCTGTTCCATTTAGCAGTTTCCATATCATTCGTAAAATTCAAACAGTCAAACAAATTAAAGGAGAGGTACCAAACTGTTTTAGAGAGACCTGGGGCCAGATATTCAAAACTTTGCCCTGGGGCTAAATTAGCACTGCCTGGCATGCTAAATCAGTCCGGAACCAATAGCCCGCTATATTCAAAAGGTATAGCTCCGGTGCTAAACCTGCTGAATATAGACTGCTAAGGAAGCTGGGCAAACTGGGCTGGGAGTGCAGTGCAAAAATAGCCGTCGAAAAAGACAGCTCTGAATATAGCACCCAGGGAAGTGCAAACCACAACAGCAGTCCAGTGCACAACGACATGAAGGAAGGTAAAGGTAAACTATGTGGCCAATGTGTGTACTAGCAAAGGAGTGGATTCATTAAAGCTGCAAGCACCAGCGCTTGTGAAATTCTGCAGAAATGGACCATGTTTCTGAGTTGTTTGCACAGTGCAGACACATTTGCATAGGTTTTGCACGGAGCTAAGATGTTTGCCCGGTGCTATCACGTTTGCCCAGGGTAACATTTTGCTATATTCAAAAGTGAGATGCAAATGAGCCTACTTAAGCAGTCTGTGGGCAAACATCCAGATTAGCATCTCATTATGTCCTGATTTGCATGCAGTTTGCCCAGCGCTGTTGCAGGGTCCCACAGCTCCACCTGTAGGTCAGTCTGGAAGTACAGGGACTGGCTGGGCCAGCCCACAGCTCCACCTGTAGGTCAGTCTGGAAGTGAATGGTGGTAGCTGCAGGCTACATTTGTACAGACACAGCAAAGCCTATGGTGTGTAGGGCATCAATGACTGCTGCATTTTGCACAGTGACAGGCCCATATTGTAGGTGTGTACTGACAGTGAACATTACTGGTATGCTGTTGTGCGATCCACAGACACTGCACCACTGGTATGGGATACTCATAGTGACATATACATGGCTGGCTGTGTGTGCTGTGGTGTCTGCACAGATGTGCGGTATGTGGCTGGGGGGGCACATACCATCAGACAGGCACACTGGTGTTGAGGTATTCTCTACACTGGACCATTTGCACTGCATGGATGCTCCCAGCCTTGTAGTAGCACCCAGTATGTAGTGCAGCCTGGCCACCTGTACACCCTCCCCTCAACACCCTCCATGCCCCCAGTGATGCATGTCTATGCTGGATTCTGTTGTCCACCGAAGGGTGGTTTGCAGGTGTGTGCTGTATGGACATAAACATAGAAACATAGAATTTGACGGCAGATAAGGACTGTTGGCACACCCAGTCTGCCCATTTCCCTACATAATGGATAAGCTGCGGATCCTAGTTAACCAACAGCCTACTTCTTCCTACCTCCAACCCCTATAATTGTCTTATGTCTGTCCCATGCATTCTTGAATTCCCCCACTGTTTTGACTCCACAACCTCCACAGGAAGGCTGTTTCATGCATCCACAACCCTCTCCGTGAAAAAATACTTACTCACATTACCTCTGAGCCATCCCCCGTCTATCTTCAAATTGTGCCTCCTTGTTCTTGCACATCTCTTTTTCTGAAAGTTGCTACCCTCTTGGACTTAGAAACATACATAGAAACATAGAAGTTGATGGCAGATAAGGACTGCAAGGCCCATCCAGTCTTCCCATTTCTTTTTCTCCCTTATGAATGTGCCATTGGCCTTTGCCCTGTCAATGGCCTATCTGTTCATACTCATCTGCATTGCTCCCTTCTGCCTATCCCATGCCTGTTTGACGCCCTGCACTGTATTCATATCCACCACTTCCTGAGGTATGCCGTTCCATGCATTCACCACCCTGTCTGTGTGCCTTTGTGTGAAACAAACAAAGAAAACAAAGTGGAGTAAAAAAAACACTATGGTTCTCAAAAGAGGTAGCAGGGAAGGTTAAGGAGAAAAAGGCTGCATTCAAAAAGTATAAGGAATCACAGAAGGAGCACAACAGAGAACTGTATCAATTAAAGCAGAAAGAAGTGGGGAAGGCAGTCAGACTAGCAAAGGCCCAAACCGAGGAAAAAATAGCCAACTCAGTTAAGAAGGGGGATAATACCTTTAATAGGTACATTAGGGAGCATAGAAAGGTTAAGGGAGGGATAGTGAAGATTAATAAAGGAGAGGGGAGGTGGGCAGAGGGAGACAGTGAAAAGGCAGATATACTGAATGAATACTTTTGCTCAGTATTCACAAAAGAAGATGAGGAGGAGTTACCTAAACCAGACAATAGAAACACTCTGGGTAGGGGGGTTGACACCAGTCCATTCACAGAAGAAAGAGTCCTGAAAGAACTCCTAAAACTCAAGGTAGACAAAGCAATGGGGCCTGACAGGATTGACCCCAGAATCCTAAAAGAACTAAGGAGGACCTATGATGACTCACTGACCATGCTTTAACAAATCATGGCAGGATGGGGCAGTACCTGAGGACTGGAGGAGGGCAGATGTGATTCCCCTTCACAAAAGTGGAGCAAGGCAGAAGCAGGAAACTACAGACCTGTAAGTTTGACCTCAGTGGTAGGAAAATGATGGAATCACTTCTGAAAGAAAGAATTGTTAGTACCTAGCGGCCAGTGGGGCACAGGACCCAAAGCAGCATGGATTTACAGCAGGAAGGTCATGTCAGATGAATCTAATTGATTTCTTTGACTGGGTGACCAAAGTAATAGACCAGGAGGGGCTGTGGATATGGCCTACCTAGACTTTAGAGCATTTGACACAGTCCCGCACAAAGATTAATAATCAAGTTAGCCAGCCTAGGAGTGGGTCCCAGGGGTGGTAGCCTGGGTAACAAACTGGCTGCACAACAGGACACAGAAGGTAATAGTGAATGGAACACATTCTGAAGAAAGAGGGGTTACTAGTGGAGTACCTCGGGGCTCAGTACTAGGTCCAGTCCTCTTTAACATCTTTATAGGTGACATTGCAGAGGTCTGGAGAAGGTATGCCTCTTTGCAGATGACAAAAAGATCTGTAACACAGTTGATACACAGAGGGAGTAGAAAAGATGAGAAGGGACTTGGAGGTTGGAGGAATGGTCAGACAAATGGCAACTTAGATTCAATGCAAAGAAGTGCAAGTAATGCACCTGGAAACAAAACCCAGGAGAAGAGTACACAATAACGGGGAGGTACTAACAACAACAAAATGGAAAGGGACCTGGGGTAGTCATATCAGATGACCTAAAGGTGGGTAAGCAATGTGAAAAGTTGGTAAGAGAGCAGGGGGATACTGGGATGCATAAGAAGGGCATCACAAGTAGAAAAAGGGAAGTGGTTATCCTCTATACAGACAGTTGGTGAGACCCCATCTGGAGTACTGTGTGGCAGTTTGGAGACCTCATCTACGCAAGGACATAGACAGGATGGAAGCAGTCCAGAGGAGGGCAACTAAAATGGTGCAGGGTCTGCAGCAGAAACCATATGAAGAGAGACTGAGAGAGCTTAATATATACTCTTGATGAAAGGAGGGACAGGGGGGACATGATAGAAACGTTCAAGTACCTAAAGGGAATCAACAAAGTCCAGGAGGGTAGCATCTTTTAGAAAAAGAGATGTGTAAGAACAAGGGGGCACAATTTAAAGATAGAGGGGAGACGGCTCAGGGGTAATGTGAGGAAATTTATTTCCACGGAGAGAGTGGTGGATACATGGAACAGCCTTCCTGAGGAGGTCGTTGGGTCTAAAACAGTGGGGGAATTCAAACATTCATGGGACAGACACAAGGCAATTATAGTGGGGGGTTGCAGGAAGTAGGCTGTTGGTTAACTAGAATCTGCAGCTTATACAGTAGGTAGGGAAATGGGCAGACTGGGTGGGCCAAGTGGTCCTTATCTGCCGTTAAAGTCTATGTTTCTATGTTTCTATGTTTTTCTGTGGAAAAGAACTTCCTCACATTAACCCTTAATCGTCCTCTCTCTAATCTCATGCTGTGTCCTCTTGTCCTGCTATTTTTCTTATATTGAAACATGTTAGACTCTTTCACCTTGTTAATGCCCTTAAGATGTTTGAATGTTTCAATCATATCACCTCTCTCCCTCCTTTGCTCTAGGGTATACATATTGAGATCAGTTAATCTGTCTTCATATGTTTTCTGATGCAGTCCCTTCACCATTTTGGTTGCCCTTCTCTGAACTACCTCAATTTGGTTAATGTCCTTGTGAAGGTGTGGCCTCCAGTACTGCACGCAGTACTCCAGATGAGGCCTAACCAGTGTCTTGTAAAGAGGGATTATTACCTCCCTCTTCTGACTTGTGATACCCCTACTAATACACTCCAACTTCCCTCTAGCCTTACCTACTGCTTTAGTGGTCTGCTTGGATGATTTCAGATCACCAGTGATGATGACGCCCAAGTTTCTTTCTTCCCTTGTGACTGCTAGCAACTCCCCTCCCAGCCTATAGGTGGCTTCAGAGTTTCTCTTCCCTATGTGCATGATCTTGCACTTCTTTGCGTTAAACCCCAGTTGCCACTCTTACAACCATTTTGCTAGTTTATCCAAATCTCTTCTCATTCTGCCCACCCCATTTGGATCATCTACTCTGTTGCAGATCTTGGTGTCATCTGCAAACAGACAAACCTTACCCTCCAGTCCCTCTTCAATGTCACTGATGAAGATATTGAAGAGGACTGGCCCCAGGACTGATCCCTGAGGTACCCCACTTGTGACCTGCATCTCTTCTGACTGTATACCATTTACCACCACTCTCTGTTTTCTGCCTGTCTACCAGTTTGCCACCCAGTTGACCAACGTCTGACCCACCTGGAGCCTACCTAGCTTATTAATCAATCTTCTATATGGAACAGTATAGAAAGCTTTACTGAAGTCAAGGTAGGCGACATAAACTGCTCCCCCTTGGTCCACCACTCTGGTTACCCAGTCAAAGAAATCTATGAGTTTAGTTTGGCAGGACCTTCCTTTTGTAAACCCATACTGTCTTGGATCCTGTGCTCCTATGGATTCCAGGTGTTGCACTATCCTTTCCTTAAGGAGTGTCTCCATAATCTTGCCCACTACTGAGGTAAGACTGACTGGTCTGTATTTCCCTGCCTCCTCCCTGCTACCATTCTTGTGGAGTGGGATCACATGAGCCCTTCTCCAGTCTTCTGGGACCTCTCCTGTGCTCAAAGACTCACTAAACAGTTCTGATAATGGCTCTGCTAGTTCCACCCTTAGCTCCTTTAGTACCCTGGGATGTATGCCTTCAGGTCCCATTGCCTTGTCCACCCTGAGCTTATCGAAGCTCTTGTAGGACCCTTTCTTTTTGAAGGACTAGTGCACACCTCCCGCCCCCACCCCCCGTCCATGGTACTGAGCTGTGGGCCATGCCCTACCTTCTCTTGGTAAATACTGAGCAGAAGTATCTATTTAGGATAGATGCTTTCACATGGTCCTGCTCCTCACATGCCTCTTTATCCCCTTTGATCTTAGCAATACCCCATCTGGACTTTCTCCTTTCACTAATGTATCTATAGAAAGTCTTGTCACCTTCTTTTACTGTTTGTGCTAGTGTTTCCTCGGTTTGGGCCTTTGCCTGCCTTACCGAATTCCCTGTTTCCCTTAGGGAAGTTTGGTATGCCTCCCTATCTTCATCCTGCTGCATTCCCTTATATTTCCTGAAGGCCAGTCTCTTGGCTCTGACCTTTTCCGCTACTGTGTTTGAGAACCAAAGTGGTTTCCTTCTTCTTTTGCACTTCCTTTTCTCACTAACGCAATGGGATGTTGCTTCAAGTATTGCATCCTTAACACTTGCCCACTTTGCCTGTACCCCCTCACCTGTATTTCTTTTTGCCAGGACTAGCTTAACTCTGTTGGCCATCTTATCAAAGTCAGCTCCTCTGAAGTCCCATATTTTTGTTGATTCTCTTGAGGTACTTGAAAGTTTCTATCATGTCTCTCCTGTCCCTCCTTTCCTCGAGGGTATACATATTAAGCTCCTTAAGTCTCTCTTCATATGTCTTCTGGTGCAGACCCTGTACCATTTTAGTTGCCCTCCTCTGGACTGCCTCCATTCTGTCTATGTCCTTTTGGAGACTGGGTCTCCAGAACTGCACGCAGTACTCCAGATGGGGTCTCACCAGCTGTCTGTACACAGGGATAACAACTTCCTGTTTTCTACTGGTGATACCTCTTCCTATACATCCCAGTATCCCCCCAGCCCTCCTTACTGCCCTCTCACATTGCTTGCCCACCTTTAGGTCATCTGATATGACTACCCCCAGGTCCCTTTCCATTTTGTTTTTGTTAGTATCTCACCCCCCCCCCCCGTGTACTCTTCCCCTGGGTTTTTGTTTCCCAGGTGCATTACTTTGCACTTCTTAACATTGAATCTAAGCTGCCATACATTTGACATTCTTCCAACCTTGCCAAGTCCCTTCTCATCCTTTCCATCCCACCTTGTGTATCAACCCTGTTGCAGATCTTTGTGTCACCTGCAAAGAGACTTACTTTTCATTCCAGTCCCTCTGCAATGTCACTTATAAAGACATTGAAGAGGACCGGTCCTAGAACTGAACCCTGCAGTACCCCACTAGTAACCCCCCCTTTCTTCAGAGTGGACTCCGTTTACTATTACCCTCTGTGTCCTGTTCTCCAGCCAGTTTTTTACCCAGGCTACCATCTTGGGACCCACTCCCAGGCTGGCTAACTTGTATATCAATCTTTTGTGCGGGAACTACTCCCAGGCTGGCTAACTTGTATATTAATCTTTTGTGTGGGACTGTGTCAAATGCCTCGCTAAAGTCTAGGTAGGCCATGTCCACAGCCCCTCCCTGATGTACTACTTTGGTCACCCAGTCAAAGAAATCTATTAGATTCATTTGACATGACCTTCTAGCTTTGAATCCATGCTGCCTGAGTCCTGTGCCCCCCTCTGGCCTCTAGGTACGCAACAATTCTTTTCTTCAGAAGTGATTCCATCATTTTCCCTATCACTGAGGTCAAACTAACAGGTCTGTAGTTTCCTGCCTTTGCCCTTCTTCCACTTTTGTGAAGTGGAATCACATCTGCCATCCTCAAGTCCTCAGGTACCACCCCATCCTCCCATGATTTGTTAAAGAGGGTAGTCAGTGGTGTCACTAGTTCTACCCTTAGTTCTTTTAGAATTCTGGGATGAATCCTATCAGGCCCCATTGCTTTGTCCACCTTCAGTTTTAAGAGTTCTTTCAGAAATCTTTCTTCTGTGAATGGGCTGGTATCAACCCCCCAGTGGACACACTGCCATGGTGTCCACTGGGTGCCGGGTCACCACTTAATGCCTGGTATGGCTGGGACCAGTGGCAGATGATGGCAACATAGGAGGTGCCATCCATGTGCAGCATGTTTCTTCTATGTTTAATATTTACTGTTAGGGTCACTAAACCACCTCTGGCAGACCTTCGCAAACTCCAAAATTCACACTTGTGAATTACAGAGTTCCATGAATCACAGTTCTATGTCATGCAAAGCCACAAAGTTGTGCAAAGCTGGTTTGCCCAGAGTTGACTTTTTCTTGGGCGGTAATTTGCACCGTGCAAAGTGTTACGCTAAGTCACTCAAAAACACTTTGCGCGGTGCTAATGCACTGAATATAGCACTGCGCCTGTATTCATGTACACGCCCCCTCTTTTTTGCCCCTTGCATACATTATACTTTTGTCCAGTGCTAATGCAGTTTGCCCATGCTATTTGGCCTTTTGAATGTAGCGGCCCCACTCAAACCCAGCACAAACCAAGTGCAAAGGTTTTGCGCCCAGTGCAAAGCTTTGAATATCTGGCCCCTGCTATTTTATCTCTGTTGTAATACAATATATGACCTTATGTGAACTGATGGGCACTAGAGGCCTTGGAACGTACACCAGACTTTTGATAGTTGTTGTATCTGTTCCTTAGTATAAAATCTAAAAGAGGCCTGGATGTCCCAAGGTTTAATCTAGTGAGTTAATTAATTAGTTGAATGAGTCCCAACTCTTGAATTAGCTCACTTAAGAAGGGGAAACTTAATGTAAGGAGACCAATTTATATTTTGAGCTCCTAAAATGACTCATCAGAACCTTTACAAGGTTCAACAAGCTGTTGAATGACAGCAACACAAGAAGGGTCAAATTTGTGAAGACTGTAGGCACCAAGAAGGCAAATGAGTTTGGAATTAGTTAATTAAATTTCCATTAATAAACCCTAATTACCAAATGCAGGAGTATGGGTGCAAGTTTCCTCACGCTGTAGACATTGCCACAATAAATTAAGTCTCCCTGTCCCTATTCCTGTTGTTGGCATGGTAATAATTACATACTTCAACAAATATAGCTGAATTATTTTTTCAAGAGCTCAGCCAGGATTCAGAGATTTAAGTACAGTCAAGCTTGTATGAAATTATCTGCCCCCTAACTGCATCCAGTTTTGGAAGGAGGCTTCAGGCAATAAAGTGAACAAAGGATATGCTTTTCCTGTGCAACTTGCCTGAGGGCAGGTGGTGGGAAAGAGGTCCGTGATTTGGGTGGAAGTTCACACTCTGCAGTAACAGTAGGCAAACTGGCTGGTCTACAAAGGCTAACATACCTTTGTTTATGACCCCAGATTAGTCCGTGTCAATTTAACATCCGTTGGGCATTGTTATGAGGAACAGTGGAGAGAAAACAGTATATTATGAGAGGGCATTAAAGGGGAACAGTCAGCACTAAGAGACCCACATCCAAGTGTGGGGATGGTTCCAATTTGCGCTTTGTATGCAAAACATTTTTTTGACTTACTGTTCACTGGTCCAGCAGGCAACTATGTGTGGAGTCGGTAGTGCAGTTGGTTGCTTTGTGTTGTGCTCATGCAACATATGGATTGCAAGCTTAAGTAGCTTGTTGTGTACGTGGTCTTTTGTGCTTTCTGTTTCTGGGGAACTACCACCCTTTCAGGGTACTGGATATACAGGAACCCTCTCAAGGAGGGTTCCACTCCTAGAGGTGCAGTGGAAGACAGTCGTTTGGCAAAAGTACCTTAGGGAAGGAGCCAAAAATAGAGCCATAAGAGGCATGTAATAGAACTGTCAGAACATCGTCTTCCACTATGGAAATAGGGAAGGCCACAAAGCAAGGCAACCAGTGAAGAAGTTGGGCCACCATCCAAGCCCCAACCCATCCAGTAAAGGAAACCTAACTACATCCTATTAATCTAACTAAATTTATGACCATCAGCACAGAAGAAAGGAAAACACCCGGTGGAGAAAACCTCTGAGGATCTAAGGCTTCAGGCTGCCATCCCTCCAGACGTCAAATGAACTGTTACCAAGCATCAGTCGGGGTCTGCGGAACCACTGCATACTAGGAAGATGTGAGTTTCCCCATCTGACAAATAGTCATCCACCGCGGAGGCTGGATGTAGCCATTCCAAGAAATGTTGGGTTATGAATGCCACAAAAGAAAAGGAAAAAAAAAGGAGAAGATCAGAAACAGCTGCTTCAGGCCTGACAGCCAAAAAAAGGGTCCCGTCAGGGTGCATTGATACAGCATGCTGATCCCTTGAAGGGTTGGGTGGTGCAGCATGAAGCCAATAAAGTGAAAGCATACTGACTGTTGCAGCATGAATTTATAGAGGGCCAAAGCATACTGATTGTTACAACATGAATCCATAGAGGGCAAAAGCATATTGAATGTTACAGTATGAAATCAGAGAGGTGAAAGTGTACTGGATCCTTGAGGGGCTGAGAGTGTGCATATGCCTTGTTGTATGAGGGTGTGAGCCTGTTGATGGTTGGTGAGATATTTGACTGAAAGTGGGTAGTACAGTAGGATTGGTACATGGTAAAGGTAAAGATGTGCCTCCAGGAGAGGACAGCACAGCTGCTTGGGTAGGCTGGTGGAGCTATAGAGAAGCAAAGCCCCATAACATAGAAACATAGAAGCGTATACTTTGACAGCAGATAAGGACCGCTTGGCCCACCTAGTCTGCCCATTTCCCTCCCTAGAGGATAAGCTGCAGATCCTATTTAACCAACAGCCTATTTCTTCCTACCCCCCTCAACAAAAATTGCCTTATGTCTTTCCCATGCATTCTTGAATTCTCCCACAGTTTTAGACCCCACAACCTCCTCAGGAAGGCTGTTCCATGCGTCCACCACCCTCTCTGTGAAAAAATACTTCCTCACATTGCCCCTGAGCCGTCCCTCCTCTATCTTCAAATTGTGTCCCCTTGTTCTTGCACATCTCTTTTTCTGAAAGATGCTACCCTCTTGGACTTTGTTGATTCCACTGAGGTACTTAAATGTTTCTATCATGTCCCCCACTCCTTTCCTCAAGGGTATACATATTAAGCTCCTTTAG
Organism: Neoceratodus forsteri; assembly: GCA_016271365.2. Lineage (NCBI taxonomy): Eukaryota > Metazoa > Chordata > Ceratodontiformes > Ceratodontidae > Neoceratodus > Neoceratodus forsteri. Next base: position 1,447,468,972 of record CM028130.1, on the reverse strand, counting down.
TCTCTCCTCGTATGGCTTCTTTTGCAGACCCAGCACCATTTTAGTTGCCCTCCTCTGAACTGCCTCCATCCTGTCTATGTCCTTGGGAGATGGCGTCTCCAGAACTACACGCAGTACTCCAGATGGGGTCTCACCAGCTGTCTGTACAGGGGGATAACAACTTCTGTTTTCTGCTGGTGATACCTCTCCTATACATCCCAGTATCCCCCAGCCCTCCTACAGCCTTCTCGCATTGCTTGCCAACCTTAAGGTCATCTGATATGATTACCCCAGGTCTCTTTCCATTTTGTTGTTGTTAGTACCTCCTGCCATTGTGTAATCTTCCCTTGGGTTTTTGTTTCCCAGGTGCATTACTTTGCACTTCTTTGCATTGAATCCAAGCTGCCATACTTCTGACCATTCCTCCAACCTTGCCAAGTCCCTTCTCATCCTTTCCATGCCTCCTTGTGTATCAACCCTGTTGCAGATCTTTGTGCCATCTGCAAAGAGGCATACTTTTCCTTCCAGTTCCTCTGCAATGTCACTTATAAAGACATTAAAAAGGACTGGACCCAGTACTAAACCCTGCGGTACCCCACTAGTAACCCCTCTTTCTTCAGAGTGGACTCCATTTACAATTACTTCTGTGTCCTGTTGTTCAGCCAATGCTTTACCCAGGCTACCACCTTGGGACCCACTCCCAGGCTGGTTAATTTGACAACTAATCTTTTGTGTGGGACTGTGTCAAATGCCTTGCTAAAGTCTAGGTAGGCCATGTCCACAGCCCCTCCCTGGTCTACTACTTTGGTCACCCAGTCAAAGAAATCAATTAGATTCATCTGACATGACCTTCCCGGCTAGAACCCATGCTGCCTTGGGTCCCAGCCCCACTGGCCTCTAGGTACTCAACAATTCTTTCCTTCAGAAGTGATTCCATCACTTTCCCTACCACAGAGGTCAAACTGACAGGTCTGTAGTTTCCTGCCTCTGTCTTGGTCCCACTTTATGAAGGGGAATCACATCCACCTTCTTCTAGTCCTCAGGTACCACACCATCCTCCCATGATTTGTTAAAAGCGTAGTCAGTGGTGTCACTAGTTCTCTGCTTAATTCTTTTAGAATTCTGGGGTGAATTCCATCTGGCCCCATTGCTTTGTCCACCTTCAGTTTTAGGAGTTCTTTCAGAACCCTTTCTTCTGTGAAAGGACTGGGATCAACCCCCCTCTCCAGAGTGCTTCTGTTAATTGGATTAGGCACCTCCCCCACTTCCTCTTTTGCGAATACTGAACAGAAGTATTCATTCAGTATCCCTGCTTTATCACTGTCACTCTCTGCCCACCCACCATCCATTCTATTCAGCCTCACTATCCCTCTCTTTGTCTTTCTATGCTCCCTGATATACCTATAAAAGGTTTTATCCCCCTTCTTAACCGAGTTAGCTATCTTTTCCTCAGTTTGTGCTTTTGCTATTCTGACTACCCTCTCTGCTTGCTTCTGCCTTAACTGGTACAGTTCTCTATCCTGCTCCTTCTGTGTTTCCTTATACTTCCTAAATGCTATCTTTTTCTCCCTAACCTTCACCGCCACCTCTTTTGAGAACCACAGTGGCTTTTTCTTTCATTTTGATTTGTTTATTTGCTTCACACAAAGGCTTGTTGCCTCTGTGATGACAGTTTTGATATTTGCCCATTGTTGCTTCACCCCTCCTTCTAACCCGTTTGCTAGTGCTTTTCTAAAGCACTCTCCCATCTTGCCAAAGTCAGCCCTCCTGAAGTCAAGAACTCTCACTTTTGTATGGCTTGACTCTGTAGCAGAGTTTATCGTGAACCACACTGTTTGGCAGTCACTTGTTCCCAAATGGCTACCCACTTCTAGATCTGAGATCCTCTCACTGTCCCCATTTGAGAGTATGAGGTCTAAGATTGCTCCCTCACGAGTGGGTTCCAAAACTAGCTGTTTGAGGCATGCCACCTGAAAGGCATCAAGAATGGCCCTGCTTTTGGATGTGGCTGCTGCAAAGGTGCTCCAGTTAACATTTGTCATGTTAAGGTCCCCCATCAACAGTATCTCCTCTTTCTCTGGCATCCTAAGTATGCCTTCTATCATATCCTTGTCCATTCCCTCCCCCTGACATGGGGGTGTATATACAACCCCTGTCCGGATTGTGGTGCCATTTCCAGTCTCTAAGATGACCCACAGTGCCTCCTCTCCTCCCTGTTTACTCTTTTGTTCAGTTGCTTTTATCCCTTCCCTTACATGGAGAGCTACCCCCCCTTCTGCCCTCCCTGTCTGTCCTGTAGGTTGTGTACACTGGTATGTTAACATCCCAGTCATGGTTCACTGTGTACCATGTTTCTGTGACTGCTGCAATATCCAGTCATCCCTCTTCCATCAAGACCACCAGTTCAGGGAGCTTGTTGCCGAGACTACGGGTGTTGGTACTCATTACCCTCCATTTCTTGATGGCCTTACCCCTTTTTGCCCCATCCCTGTCCTTATTGCATTTGTCACTTTCTCCATTTACCCCTGCACTTCTCTCTATTGACATCTCTATGTTGGTGTCTACCTCACTTAGTACCCTGATATTTTTGAGGGGGGGCTAGGATTTCCCTGCTCCTTTCCAGTGCCTCCCCCCTTGGATAGTTTAAATACTTGTTAATGAAGTATTTAAACCTATCATCTAGGATCCTGGTTCCCCTCCTGGACAGATGCAGACCATCATGCCAGTATAGACCTGCATCCCTCCAGGTGGACCCCCAGTCTTCAATGAAGCCAAATCCCTGAGCTCTGCACCAGTTTTTCAACCACTGATTGAATCCCATGGTGTGGAGCACCCTAGCCTCACCCATGCCATAGACAAGCAGCACCTCCGAGAAGGTTACTGTGTGTGCTATTTGTCTAAGGCCCCTCCCCATCTCCACAAATGCTTCTTGCACTGCTCTGATCCCTTTCTTAGCCAGGTCATTTGTCCCTAGTTGGACAGTGACATCCAGCTCCCTACCCTGTGCAGCTGCTCCTGCGATCCTGAGAATTCGCTCCCTGTCTCTCCAAGCCATGGCACCAGGCAAGCACCTTACCTCCCTCTCCCCTTCCTCCCTCAGTTCTACCTTCCTAACAATGGAGTCCCCCACCAGGAGTTGTTTCCTTCCCCTGTGGGGTCCCATGCCACCCTCCTGTGGGTCTCCTTTGTGGAGATTCCTAGCATCCTCCTTGGTCTCTACTGTGGGTGCCTCCATAGAGGAACCACACTTTTCCAGAATGGCTAGAAATTGTGGAGAGGTACAACTGGAGGGATGAGCCTCTGTTCCACCACTCTCACCCTCCCTGAGCCCACTGTGGTCCGACCACTCCTCTTTCTTGGCAACCTCTGAGGCAACGGCAGTGACCCTGGTGGTCTCTGAGTGGGAGAGGAGGTCCCACAAATCCTGGCCAACTCAGCCTGGAGATGAGCAACCTCCTCCCTCAGCCCAGAGAGGTGTCTGCAGATGGGACAACACTGCACCCTCCAAAACATCTCCCGGAAGACTGCTGCACCACAGCCACTGCACTGCACTGCACCACTCCCATCATGTCTTTTTTCTGGCCCCCTAACTGTTATTTGGAATACTTACTCTTTCCTCTGTTTATTTCTTTTTGTTCTTCTCTCCCTACTTACTTACTGCCTCTGCACCCTTTTATCTCCTGATCTTCCTGTTCTGAGACAAGAAGTTCCTATATTTCTCAGTAGCCTCCTTACTTGCTCAGTCAGACCTCCAGCAGCTAAGGGGGGATGGAGAGCTACTCTTGCCCTTCTAGAATGGTGAGTCTTTGGTGGCTCTGTGATCACTCACTTCCTGCTACCAAACAGGAAGTTTCTGTTGTCAGTTAAATCCTGTGCCTATAAAAGTAGAACTGATTTAGGGTGGGGGGGTGGAGGGGACGGAAGGAGGGCAATATAGTCCCAGTAGAGAAGTTTTAGTTATACCAGTAGCTCCTTCCTCCTGGAGTTCTGTCTGTCCTCTCTAAGAGGCAACACAGGGTGAAAACCTGAGCTGAAGGGCAGCATGAAGCCCAAAACAAAAGCAGCAAGTGAAGCACAGTCACAGCAATGCCAGAGGGGCCTGGAGTCAGGCTGCAGGGCACACAGCCCAGGCTGCAGGCATGGGGGGCCAGCAAGCACCCCACCCGGACAGGAGGAGCAGGAGGAGGAGGAAAAAAGCATGGCGAGAGAGGAGCCTTCCCCAGCCAGCACCACCAGACCAGGCAGGGGGGTGGCAGATGAAACAGCAGCAGCTAAAGGAGCAGGAAGTCAGGAGGGTCACTCAGGCCAGGCACTGTGAGGAGTGGAGCAGAGCAGGTGAAAGAGTACTAGAAGTATGAATTCAGAAGCAGCCAGATCAGAGCATGCACAGCTGTGGACACAGTAGGACAAAACATGAGGTGAGCAGGCACCCTTACAGAGAATGCTGAAGCAGCCATGGAGGTGCAGGGCAGGCCAGGAGGCCATGCAGCCACCAGAAATGAATGGGCTTCTGAAGGATGCTTGGGGCACGCATGTGCTCATTGAGGGCATGGCATGTGTCACCTGCTGCCACACCAAACCCCAGGCATTGCCTGACAGTTACTGTAGTACAGTAGATTGTATCTTGTTGATTTTTTTTGACTTCCAAGATCTTTGTTTTAACCAGAAATCCTGGGATTTTTCAGCTGTTGACATCAGAGGAGTGCTGCAGCAGTGGAGATTCGTCCTGCAGCGCATGTTAGAGTTTTCATAAGCTCTGATCTTATGTTTACTGGTCCTGCTGTCCTTCCTAGGCTAACTACAGTTACAGAGGACTGTACTTAGCCCTGGGAGGACAGCATGGCTGGCAAACATCTGTTCTGAACTTAGAAAATCTCTAACATGAACTGCAGGTTGTTAAATCTCCAACTGCTGCTGCCCTCCTCTGATGTCAGCAGCAGGGGATTCTGGAGTTTCTGGTTAAAGCAAATGTCATCTTAGAAGTCAAGAAAATCAGCTGGACACAATGTACTGTACTGCAGTAAACAATAAGTAAAGAACATGTTTTTGCACAAAAAGTGCAAATTTAGACCAGCCCCACACTTGGGTGTGGAGCTCTTAGTCCTGACTGTTCCTCTTTTAACATATTAATCATAGTAAATTTTAATAAAACTGATAAAAGGCAGGTAGAAGCCATATTGTTATCACAGAGACTAAACATGTTCTCAGGTTTCAAAACATTCTCAAAAAGAGTTCCTGAACAGTTACTTGGAAGAACCAGATGGTGGAATAGTTAGCAACTTGAGAATCTGTTTAAGGCTTTGCATGGTTAATAAGACAAAGCAGTAGAACACATGAATATATAACTGATGTGTAACAGCCTCTTGACACACCGGGGCTTTTCCGAGTCCCTCAGGTCTCTCTGGACACACCTTCAAACGGGTCAGCCTGGTTCATTGATAGGAGAAGAAATGGTGTGGTGCCTCCACCTGGGGCAGTGATATGGGATACCTGTGGATAAACAGCAGGTTACCATCCCCAGGAAATACAGTAGCTGCCCCCACAAGCACTCCCCCATGGAGTAGCAGCAATAACAATCCCCCCATACACCAAACAGCAATGACAGAATATAACATGAACAATAACATTATTTATTGGAGGGAGGGGAGAAAAGGAGAGAAGCAACACACAATAACTTAGTATTGGTAAATACTGACTTCACCCCACTTTCTCCCACACCTCCCACCTTCAGGTGCATCCTTTACCCTGCTGGCCAGTAAAGTTCATGGTAGTGGGTACCTCAACAGGGTGATGACTCTGAAGCCTGGGATGTTGCATCATAAACAGTCTTTAACTGGGAAAAGCCATTTGACAGGGCCCAATAACTTTAAACAGTAGCACAATTTTACTTTAAGTCTGGGCTTGGCTGATCTTCCAAAATCCCACCCAGGACCTGACCCCCGGTCTCCTAACTAGCTAGCTAGCTAAATAATGACTCCCCAAAGTCACAGCTCAGGGGTAGTCACAGTTCAACAGTTCAAAGGGGGTTCAGCAGATGGGGTCCACAATACTGTGCTGGTGTCTACATTGGAGGTGTACCTCAGCAGCAGGATGCAGGAACAAAGAAGTTGCAGAAGGGCTGAAGAATTGAAGATCACTGTTCTTCACCTGCCTGGCCTTTGAAGTCTTTGCCTCTGAGGCCTTTGTGGACGGTGTTCACCAAGCAGGCCTCTCATCGTCTTCCTCTCTGGTCCTCTTCTCCGATGGGTCTAGAGACAGAGCAGGCCTGGTTCCCTAGACTTCTATATGCAGCTCATAGCTTCTGCACAGGCGCCCTTTTAGCTGGGTATCTGGCTCAGTCTCTAGTCCAGCACTCACAACGCTCTGACTGAAGGCAAAATGGCAATCTCCAGGCTATAACCCCTCCGAGGGGAAACACAAGGTACTCAGTCTCCTTACTGTTAGATGCAAACTCATTCTTCACTACTACAAATGCTTCACTCTCTGAGTGCAGCACTTTTTATTTCACAGCTGTACTCTCAGTTTCTGCACTCAAGCTGCAGACTCTCAAGTCTCTCTCTTTGCTGCCAAACTGTCGAAGTCTCCGTTACCTGCAGCAAACTTCAACTTTCCTCTCTCCCTCTCTCCCTCTCTCTCTCTCTCTCTCTCCCTCTCTCTCTGTCTCTGCTGCAGATTTCTAAAGTATTTTTCTCCAGATGCAAACTGGCTCTCATAGGTGCTCTGCCTTTTCCTTTCTGCTGGGGACAAACAGGAAGATGTGTGCTGGGTGCGGGCCTTGGACAGGGAAGCTCACCACAGTCTCTCCTGCACACAATCTCTCCTGCCTCTCAGCACCAACCTCCGTTTGGCAGGCAAAACAGTCCCTTATATCACTTTTACAGTCCTACACTCTGATTGGCTGCAACAGTCCCGGCCTTTTTTGTGCCCTTTGAACCTTTTACCCAGCAGCCCCCTTTCTGCTAAAGTCCTATGGGGGCTGCCATGTTTGATTATATTTTGCCCAGCATAACTCAGCCCCACAATATTTAAGTACAAGCTCTTTCAGGAGCTGACATTTATTTGTCCTGGCCCGTTTGTCCTAAAGGGGCCAGGAAACTTTCTGTTTACTCAGCGTGAGCACCCTTTTGTCCAATGGGGCTCCTGATTCATTTCCCCCCATTTGACCCTTTTACTGGAGCTCTTAATATTGGAGCCATGGCGCCTTTAAATTTTTCTCAATGCAAGCTGCACATGCGCAGATGGAACAGCGCAGCCATATTTTTTGTTTGCATTCTGCTATGTCCCTTCCTCACTGTTCCTGGGACAGAGTAAGCATTCCTCAGAGCACCCAGAGATATGGAATCACCTTTTGGATCTCAGCCCCCTCTAGACATGTGGCTGAGGCCACACAACTGTGGTGGCCATAGCCATGGGACCCAGATGTGTGTGCAGGCCCAAATCCCACCAGGGCCACTCACTAAGCCCTCCAGTCCCAAATTAGCAGTCCAGAGGAACTGGAGGCAAGATTGGAATCCCAGCGGGGCCGTAGCCCCATTCAGGTAAGCACCTCCTCAGAGGGAGGTTGCACTTTCTCTCTGGGTCACGAATTGTTGTCCCGACAATTGCACATGTTACATCCAGTGCATTTCTGAAAGAAAACAGAAATAGGCAATAGCATCATCAATAATAATTTTATCCAGACAATTGCAGTCTGGCTATGCTTGCTTTTAATTTTCAGATCCACATAATAAACAGATTAACAATATTCCCATTAACAATGCTAACTAGACATTTGGTTCCTGTCTAATTCACACTCCCACATTACCCTCAGGGTTACTGAACACAATACAGGGAAGTGAGTGGGGAGTGACATAGATGTCACAGTGCACCACATACAGAGGCAGGTCAGTGGGACACCAGGAGAATCATAACTAAGTTTTAAGAGGGGTTTGATTGGCATTTTGGACTGCCTCAAAGAGATTTCTTCAACTTCAGGGGCAACTGAGGATGTACATTCTTCCTCCCTGGGAGGCAAGGAAGGCTCTGCAGCAGTACTCAGTTCGAGTACCACATTTATTTCTTGTTCAGTTGGTTCAGGTGCCAGGTTTGTTTCTTGTTCAGTCTCTATCGGAGCTGCCGCATCCATGTCTGTCTCTTGTACAATCTCTACCAAATTTGCCGGCATGTTCTGACATGGATGAAGGTTCAAAAGGCTTTGCTTCAGGGTTTAGTGGTGAAGTTGCAGTGTTTGGCATCCACTCCTCATCAGATTTGTTCAACTGTTGGGGAATGTCAACTGTAGAATAAAACCGCACAAGGTCATCTTTCTCGTCAGAAGACAGAAGAGTCTAGGTCACTGGGAGATGGGTCTGATGCAGACCTCTCAGAAGACCCAGTTAGACCAGTATTCAAGTCCAGTGCAGTCCTTTTGGAAGGCCTGGGCAGACCAGTATCCAGCACATGGTCAGCCGAGTAATCTGGTTGATATGGCTGCAAGATCCCCTAGTTTTCATTCTTTGTGGTTGTGCATGGCCTGGTTCAAGCTCGGGAACATCCAATTATCCAATGGGGAGCAAATGGTTGCAGTGCAATTTTACATTTCTGAGGTTCCCCTTCTGGGAAAACTCTGTTCAATGGCAAGTCCCCAAGTTTTTCAGTGACATGGGGAATTTTGCCCCACTGTTCTGCAATGTTATGCTTGCCAGGCAACCCCAAATTCCAGACCAAAACTCTGTCTCCAGGGAGCAACTCATGAGCTCTGATACATTTATCGTAATGGGTCATATTTGCCAAGTTTCTTTTGTTAGACAATTCTGTGGCCAACCTACAAGCATCGTCTAACTGCTTCTTCAGTCTTTGAACATATTTGGTTTAGATCTGTAAGTCAATGCCATTGGATGACACCCCAAATACAAGGTCTACCAGCAGTCGGACCTCTCTTCCAAACATAAGCAGATATGGGGCTTGCCCCATGGTATCATTACGAGTGCAAATGTAGGCATGGACCAGCATACTCACTTGCTCGCTCCAGTTAGCTTTCTGCCAAGAATTCAACTTGCCTAAAATGTCTAATAGAGTCCTAGTAAATCCTTTGGGTTGAGGGTGATCTGGGGATATTAGGGAGTAGTTCTAGACTTCCTAATTCCCCACAATGACAGCAATTCTTTGATGAGTCGGCTTTCAAAATCCTGACCCAGGTCAGAATGGATTCTCTTGGGAAGTCCGCAATGAACAAAGTATTTTTCAACCAGAATCTTAGCTACAGTGGTGTCCCATTGGTCTTTGGCTGGAAAAGCTTGGGCATATCGGGAATAGTGGTCGGTCACTGCCAAGATTTTAATTATATTCTTTTGATCTGGTCCTAAACTCAAAAGGTCAATGCACACTAAGTCCATAGGGGCACTGGTTATGATGTTTACCAAAGGAACAGCTTGAGAAGGCAGTGTTTTCCAAATGATACATCTTATACACTGTCTATACACTGTTTGCAATAGTTCTCCACCTCTGTGCTCATTCTGGGCCAATAGAACCTCCTTCTGACCAGGTCTAGCATTCTGTCCACCCTCAAATGTCCCATCTTGTCATGCAAAGCTTTAAGGACCATCTTTCTGAACTTTACTGGTAGCAATAATTGTTTGAGAGTTGACCCATCATTGCTCTGAGGTTCTCGGTAAATCACACCATTATGCACTTTCAGTTTACTCCATTCTCTCAATAATAGGGAGTTGTCAGGATGATTTACTTTTACAAGTTCTGTGCTGCTTCCTCACTGGAGAGAAGTGACAATGTCTCTGATTACAGGATCTTCCTTTTGCTCTTTCTGCCAGTCTTGCAGGATTATCTGTGGCAATGAGGATTTACTGAGTGACAACATTACAATAGGCCACAGGTACACAGGCTGAGAGGGTGCCCAAGCTATCTACCAGGCGAGCTGCAGAATTGGTCTAATGCTTCTTCTGGATCATATCTTTTACACAAAGCTCTGACAGCAACTTTAGGATTCTGAACCCATTCTTGCCCTGCCGCCTCTGGGTGGGGTCTTCTGGATAGTACGTCCGCATCAACATTGCTCTTCTCAGGAAGATACTCTACACAGTAGTCATGGGTCAAAAGGGCTGACAACCAGTGATGACCAGCAGTCTCCAACTTTGCTGTTTTCCGTACATATGTGAGGGGGTTGTTATCAGTGCAGACAGTAGTGTGGGCCCCATACAAGTATTCATGGAACTGACCAACAATGGCCCATTTAAGTGCTAAAAACTTCAGTTTGTGGACTGGGTAATTCTGTTCAAGAGTGATCAACTGCAACTGGCATATGCTATCAGCCATAGACCTTGTGGGTGTTCTTTATCTAACACCACTCCCAACCCACTAAGACTGGGATCCATATGCAACACATATAGCTTACTGGGATCTACACAGGCCAACATGAGGGCGTGGGTCAGTTATCTTCTTATATCTTCAAAAGCTTTGTCACAAGCTTTGGTCCATCTAGGCCCAAACGGCTCATGCACTTTATAGTAAACCTTCCCAGGAGCAAACTGGGACACTTGCTTGGTGTTCTGGTTGGCAGGATATCTTTTGGTCGGATCTTGCAGAGGCTTGATGATCTTGGTGTAGTCCTTAATAAACCTGCAGTAATAACCAGCAAATCCCCAGAAACTCTATAATTCTCTCAAGCAGGTGTGTTTAATTTTTTAATTTTTTATTTATTTAACCAGGAGAAACACACTAAGCTGAAAGCTTGTCTACAGGTGTGACCTGGGAGCACAAGGAAGTCAAGTGACTTGCTCAGGGTCACACAGTATGCAGCTGAGGGCTGTGGGATTCAAACCCAGGTTTGCAGCTCAGAGCCTTAAACTACTGCACCATACTGCCTCCTACTGTTTAGGCATTGTAGTGACTGCGTGAACATATTTGGAATTGGCACTGATGCCATCTTGTGACACAATGTGGCCAACATACTTGACTGAGATCTTGAAGAACAGGCACTTGTCAACAGATAGCTTAAGACCATATTCCTCCAGTCAATCAAGCACTTCAAACAATTGGGCCTCATGCTCTTCTTGGGTCTTCCCAAACACGATAATATCATCCAAATACACCAGGCACTCCAATAAGTTTATGTCACCCACAGCCCTCTCCATTAGCCGTTGAAAAGTGCAGGCACCCATGAGATCCTGTGAGGCATTCGGAGGAACACATAGAATCCTAGTGTGCAAATGATGCAGTCTTGTCTCAGTCTTTCTCAGCCATGGGAGTCTGACAGTAGCCGGATCTCAAGTCTATCACACCGAACCATTTACAGTGAAGCCCACCAGGATGAAGCCCAATTCTGCAGAATTCTGCAGTAGAATTACTGCAGCAACAATGCAGTTTCAATGGGAGTTAATGCCTATTGTCATGCAGGAAACCTGTGACACTGTGCTTTATCCTGTCTGGCTTCACTGTACTTCCATTCAAACAATCTAGGGCATCTTGCAAGCTTGGCATGGTGTATTGGTTAGGTACTGTCCTCCTGTTTAACGTTTGATAATCCACACATATCATAACAGCCCCATTCTTTTTTCTGACCACAACTATAGGTGATGCATAGGGGCTTCTGGATTCTTGAATGATACCTGTGGCCAGAATCTCCTGCAAATATTTATGGACATCATCTATATCAGCTGGGGCCAGCCATCTCGATCTTTCCCAGAAAGGCCTTTCATCTGTGACCCAAATGTGATGCTCCACACCCTTGGCACATCCCACATCCCATTCATTCAGGGAGAAAACCTGTGTCCACTGGGTCAACTTATTTTGGATTCTATTTCACTACTCTATGGGTTGAGAGGGGTCGCCAATCTCAAACTATGAAGGGTCTAGTTGGCCAGGGGCCCCTCTCTCTCTCTTGTGCAGTTGTACAGCTAAACCAGCACAGTAGACTCTAATCAGGGTCTACCCATTCCAGATAGTCACTGGACGGTTGGTTACATTCATAACATGTACAGTTACTCATCTGACATAAGCATGGGCTTTAGCTGGTAGTATGCTAGGTTTAACTACAAGCACCTTGGGCAGACCGGCTTCCTCTGGGCTGCCCAACATTAGCAGCTGATTATGGCAGAGCATCTTCAATCACACTACCCCAGAGACTGTGCACTCAGCTTTGGCGGGGGAGGGGGGGTAACACCACTTCTGAATGTTCTTGACTGCATACTATCCCTACAGCCTCATCTTCAGTTGAAACAGCAGCTTTGCGATTGTAGGCTTGCCTAACCAGACCATGGAGCGGTCACAGACTCTTTCTCTTGTCATGCCTCAAACTCTTTACGCAGTTGACTCAAGTGGTGAAACATATGGGCATTAGTCCCCACAATAATTGGAATCACTTCATACATGCTCACTCGTGGGTACACCAGGGCACATGTCTCTGTTGCACTGGGAGTTCCAGCAACATCCACTGGGAAGGAGATCCAAATACAAATCAACCCCAAATGATGGTATGAGGCATCACTGAGGCCTCACACATCCAAACCCTCCTGTAAATGGGTGCCATAAATGTTCTTTTTTGGACAAATGGGGTCCATTATATGCCTGGTTAATGGCATTGTAATGGAGGTATCTATTGTTCACAGGAGTTTTTTTTTCTTCTATTTGGTTCCCCTTTTTTGAACCTTATTAGTGTGGGAGTGGTCAGTGTTCTGGTTCTCTTTCTTGGGTACTGGGGACTCAGATGGGGCAGCATCTGTTGGGGGGAGGGGATATTATAGAGATTTTACTTCTTTTCTTGTTGTACTTTCTTTATTTGCCTTTTTTGTATTGATTTTTGTTTTGTGTTTTGTGATTTGTATTGTTGAAAATCAGTAAAGCATATTTAATAAAAAAAGCATTCAAACCCTCCGACAGTTCCAATTTTTTATGCGAGAGGTACTTATCATAATAGTCCTTGAAAACTATAGTGACTTGGGAGCTATTGTCCAGTAGTACCTGGGTGGGTTGTCCATCATCTTGGGCCTCCACCTCTGCTGTAGGGCCCACAATCTCACCCCAATCTCTTGTCACTTGAGCTTTAGAGTTGCAAGTTTTATCTTTGGCACTGATGGTAGCTTTATCATGGGTGACTGGTGAGTGACTATTTTCCAGGGCCCCAGGGCACTCTTCTACCGGGGCCTACAGAAGTTTGAGGGTATTGAGATGCTTGCAGACAGTTTCTCTTGAATTAATAGCTCTGCAACCCTCTGGAAATTACTTTCAGCCATACACTGATGTTGGACATGCCCTTCCTCCCCGCGTCGGTAACAGTAGACAGTTCGACAGGCTAGTGGTCAAGAAGTACTAGCCAGGAAATTCTATGGGTGCTCCTTCCCCTCCCTGGCCAGGGTTACAGGTGATGGCAGGGTGGGGTGATTCATGGACTCTCTTACCATTTTCTTTGACTCCATCACCTGAGTATGAACTTCCTCCAGTGACAGTATATCTGAAGCTCACCCCCCAGAATCCTAGGGTGATGACACAACCTTGCTCAACACAGACATGCTGGATACTGCAGGCTCAGGTTCTCTGCAGGTGGAGCTGGGTTTGCCACTTGACACACTACATCTTTTAATTCTGGAATCAGTCTCTGAAACTCTGAGGCCTCCAGGGAATTCTCACTGTCTGACACTTGGGCACTGACAGAGGCAGTGGATGCATGCCCCCATTGCTCCTCCGCTTCTCTAACCTCCTGCAGCAGGGCTCGGTGGGGGTGGGGGGGTCGGCCAACCTTTCTTTTAAGCCTGACTTTAGCAACAAGTCTGAGAATCAGGGAGCCTTCAACACATCCTAGCCACACCTTATTGAAGTCCTTAGACTCTATCCCACTCTTTCAATATACTTTCTACAAATCCCTTTCCAGTCCATTCAGGTAAACTGAGAGGGTCCCCCCCCCCTCCTGGGCGCTGGTTAGTTGTCATAAACTTCCAGTACAAATCATCACAGGACTCCGTACTCCCAAATACACTGTCCCCAAAGCAACAAGGTACTCATCGATTTTGGCCTCTGGGTCTGTGGCCCGAAATGACCGGATAACATCCAAGGCAGGCCTTTTCAAACTCTCTACCAACCTCTTGCACTTCTCACCTCAGAACATTGCCACTCCTGTAGCATGGGGACAGCTAATCAATCCAAGTTTCATAATTGTCCTCTCTAGCAGGAGTGGGGAGTATGCCAGAGAAATCCCCCAGACATCTGCAATAGTCTGAACTATCAGGGTGGGTTAGCCCAGGTTCCTGAGAGGGCATCCCAGGAAGCAACAAGGTTTTCACATCCTGAAAAATCTTTCCTTCACAAGCCAACAATAATTCTAGTTTGGTCTTGAAATCCCCACCCCCACCCCGTGTGAGGGTAGGTGAATGAAGGTTTTGGGCTGGCAGAACTTCCTTTACTTATCACCACCCAAATCTCTTGAAACCGCTTGAGGGCCACTGTGGGAGGCACATTTACAGTTCTTAAGTGCTTTTCAATTTCCACAATTAAGTTTCTAAACCAGGTACCTGGTTTTCTAGTTGCTCTTTGAATCTTCATGCTTCCACTGTCCTTCAGGACCTCCTCCAGCATTCTCAGGATGAACTCATTGTCTTGCCCTTCAGCCACATTCTTCATCAAAAGCACTTTCTGGGGGTGCAACCACTCAAGCATGCACCAGTTCTCTACTTGGAATGCCATTTTTCCTTTTAAACAACTGGGGGCTCCAAAGATTTTCTTTTTCAAAATGCAATTTTGGGGGTGGCCCCTAGGGGGCACCAGATCCCAGTGGTGCTTCCACTTTGTAACAGCCTCTTGACTCACATGCTATTTTCTGGGTCCCTCCTGGACATACCTCCAACTGGTGCAGCTTGGGCTCACTGATAGTAGAAGAGATGCCCGGTGGGTCCACCTGGGGCAGTTATACAGGAAACACAGTAGCTGCCACCACAAGCACTCCCCCATGCAGTAGCAGCAATAAGAATCACACCAAACAGCAATGACAGAATGTAACATGAACAATAACAGTATTTATTGGGGGGGGTAGGAGAGAAGCAACACACAACAACTTAGTAATGGTAAATATTGACTGTACCCCCACTTCCTCCCATACCTCACTCCTGCAGGTGCACTTTTTACTCTGATGGTCAGTAAAGTTTGTTGTGGTGGGTACCTCACCGGGGTGATGACTCTGAAGGCTGGGATGTGGAGTTGTAAACAATCTTTAACTGAGAAAAGCTTTTTGATGGGGCCCAATAACTTTAAACAGTAGCACAATTTTACTTCAGGCCTGGGCTTAGCTGATCTGCCAAAGTTCCGCCCAGGACCTGACTCCCTGGTCTCCTAACTAGCTAGCTATCTAAATAATGACTCCCCAAAGCTGCAGCTTAGTGGTAGTCACAGTTCAGCAGTTCAAAGGCGGTTCAGCAGATGGGGTCCACAATACCGTGCTGGTACAGCATCTACATTGGAGGTGTACCTCAGCAGCAGGATACAGGAACAAAGAAGTTGCAAAAGGGCTGAAAAATTGAAGATCACTGGTCTTCACCTGCCTGGCCTTTGAAGTCTTCACCTCTGAGGCCTTTGAGGATGGTGTTCACCAGGCAGGCCTCTCGTCATCTTCCTCTCTGGTCCTCTTCTCCAGTGGGTCTAGGGACAGGGCAGGCTTGGTCTCCTAGACTTCTCTATGCAGCTTACAGCTTCTGCACAGGTGCTGTTTTACCCAAGTACCTGGCTCAGACTCTAGCCCAGCACTCACAACACTCTGACTGGAGGCAAAATTGCAGTCTCCAGGCTCTAACCCCTCTGAGGGGAACTGAAGGTACTTAATCTCCTTGCTGTTAGATGCAGACTTGTTCTTCACTATGTAAGCTCCCTAAGTGGGCTTACCTTCAGGAGCTGCAGCTCCACACTCCTCTGTGAAGTTGGTCAGGGTTCCTGGGTGGGATTTAGGCCTTGGGTCCATAGTGGGTCCTCATGGCTCCGGTTGCCGAATGTCATGGTGTCTTGGCTTTTGTTAGGGGGGGTCAAGTGCCAGTGTTGTGTTACGCACCTCCAGGTACAGTTTAGGAGGTGGTTTCAGTCCCGGGGGGTGGATTTGGGTGTGATGCCCGTTGGGTGTTCTGCGGTTTCAGTTGCATGGATCCTGTGTCTCGGCCTGTGGCAGGTTAGGCCAAGTGCGGGATGGTGTTTCCATGCCGCTGGGCACATTTTGGGTTTGGGGTTCAGTTCCAGGGGCTGGCTGAACTCAGTGTTTAAATAAATAAATAAATATTGTAAATAGTTATGGCGGTCTGCGCTACAATACATGCGCGGCTGCCTGGGGGAGAATTTAAAGGAGTGCTTGCACCATTTCAAGGGGGGTAGTTCAGCGCTGGGTGTAGAGTGGAAGGCGCACAGGGTGTAAATATTTTTTTGGGACTACAGATCCCATAGGACAATGGAAGAGAGTGGGTGTTTTGGCACCTTTTTTTGGGGATGTCAATCTGTGACAAGTAGGAGGAGTTGTTGGGGAATAAAAGAGAGAGTGCGAGGAAAAGGAGGAGGTGTGGAGAGGATTGAGTGAGGGCAATTTCCCATTCAGTTATCGGGACCGCCAGTGTTTTTATTTCGGGTGGTAGTCAGTTTATCGTGGCAGCAAGGGATTTTGCGGCAGCTTCTCTGTGGGGAGCCCTATTGTGGGGCTGGATTTGAGTTTAGCCCAAAGAACAAAAAAGAAGATGAGAGGGCTGTTGCCTGGCCATAGAGGGAGTAAGTGGCTACATGGCGATCTGCAGCTTGAGGGCGAGCTCATCTGCCACTAGCCCAGAGGACCACTGCTAAGCAGGACCCCCAGAGGAATCGCTGCCTTGGAGAGATCAGAAGGAGGAGATGCTGTCTGCCTTAGACAAGCAGAGAAGGGCAGAGGAGGGAGAATGGAGCCTGTGAGGTGTATAGTAGAGATCCAGAGGTCTGGGGACAGCCCCTGGTCCCATATGGCCCTGAGTCTGAGACTGCCTAGTCTCTGAGTGTGGGGCCAGGTGGGATATTCACCTTTGCTGCCTGGGGTGAAGTTGCCTGCCTGGGTCTGGTATCGAAAGGAGCCTAAATAACAGGGTGGCCCTGATCTGAGTTGCCCTACTCTGAGTTGCCCAGCCCTCGTGAGGTCTGTGCTCCTGATTGGAGAAAGAGAGAGAGAGGGAGGGAGGAAGAAAGTAAGGACTATTGCTGCTTGTAGTGAATGGCCTTATTTGGCTGCAAGTTAAGCTGTCTGTGTTTGGACATTGGGCTGCTCGCCTAAGGGTAGCTGCCTGGATTTAATGCTTGGATGTGACCTTCATGATCCAGAGTACCCAACTAGCTTTTGATGTAACCTTCACAAGAGTACCCAGCTAGTTTCTGACATGACCGTCATGGTCCAGAGCAAACTTGTGTGTGTTTTGCTGCTCCATGGAGTGGCTGTTCCTGTTTAAATTAACTGTTCATTAAATGGGATCCCCCTGTTCCTGCAGTTTGGAGTGTTGCCTCATTCATTTGAATGAATTGTTTTGCTGCTAACAAGGAATTTGCCTCCATAGCTTAGGACCCAGAAGTCAGAGGCCCCCCCTGGTTCCAGCAAGGCATAGGAAATCTAAGTCCTTTCAGTGTATAGAGGATTAGGGAGGAACCTGGTAGGTTGAAGTTGGATAAGGCCATGGGACCAGACGGGTTGCATCCAAGAGTGATCCGGGAACTGAGAGAGGAGTTGGCTGCTCCACTGGCAAGGCTATTCAACCTCTCTCTGGACTCGGGAAGGGTGCCGGAGGACTGGAGGAGGGTGACCGTGGTACCAATATACAAGGGGGGAAGCAGGGAGTTGAAGGAAAACTACCACCCGGTCAGCCTCACCGCAGTGGTGGGGAGGTCATGGAGTCACTTTTTAGGGAGAGGGTGTCGGACTATCTGGAGGAGAATGGGCTGCTGGACAACAGACAACATGGGTTTACAAAAGGGAAGTCATGCCAGTCCAATTTAATTGAGTTCTTTGACTGGGCAATGCAAGTATTTGACTGGGGAGGTGGACATGGCCTATCTGGATTTCAGCAAGGCCTTTGACACCGTACCCCACAGAAGGCTAATCAACAAGCTGGAAAGTATGGGTGTGGGGGACAAAATAGCTAGGTTGGTAGGAAACTGGTTGGTGGACAGAAGCCAGAGAGTGATAGTGAATGGGATGCACTCCAGAATAGGGTGGGTAATGAGCGGGGTACCCCAGGGGTCAGAGCTGGGACCCCTCCTTTTCAATATCTACATCAGCCATATAGCGGAGGGGCAGAAGGGTTTCATGGCCCTCTTTGCAGATGCTACAAAAATCTGCAATCGGGTAGACTCCACATGGGGTGTAGAGAACATGACGCAGGACCTGAGAGCACTGGAAGGGTGGGCAGAGACCTGGCAACTACAATTCAATATCAAAAAGTGTGCAGTCGTGCACCTGGGGCACAAGAACCCGAAGGAAGTGTACACCCTTGGGGGAGAGAAAGTCAGGGTTACAGAGCAGGAGAGGGATCTGGGGATAATAGTGTCTAGTGACCTCAAGGTGGGCAACCAGTATGGAAGGGAGGTGGGAAGAGTGTACAGGATGCTGGCATGTATAAGAAGGGCAATCACTAGCAGAAGGAGGGAGGTACTGATGTCCCTATACCAAGCCATAGTGAGACCACATCTGAGGTACAGAGTCCAATTTTGGAGGCCATACCTGTGTAAAGACATAGATATGATTGAAAGGGATCAGAGAAGAGCAACCAAGATGATGCAGGGTATGAAGGACAAACCATATGAACAGAGATGTAGGGAACTGGGGCTATGCACATTGGAGACTAGAAGAGAGAGAGGGGACATGATAGAGACATTTAAATATGTCAAAGGGATAAACAAAGTGTTCTCAGGGGGTCTATTTCACAGGAAGGAAGGTACTAAAATTAGGGGACATGACTTGAGACTGCAGGGAGGAACTACAGTGGCAATGTGAGGGGATGGTTCTTCACTGAGAGGGTGGCAGAAGCATGGAACAGGCTTCCAGAGGAGGTAGTGGGGCCCAAAACAGTGTCAGGTTTCAAGAGAGCATGAGATAGGTCCATGGGGTTGCAGGGCAGTGGGATGGGTGCTTTCAGTGGGAGGAGGGAGGAATAACGGGGGGAAGGGGGCAGACTGGATGGGCCAAAGGGTCCTTTTCTGCTGACAAATTCTATGATTCTGTGATGATATGAAATGATGGCCAACCAGGTATGCGTTTCTTATGCTTTATGCGCCTCCCCTAACCCTGGACTTCCACCATCATACCCCTAGACACGGGGGGGGGGAGGGGGTGACAACTACTACAAAAAGGCTTTGCTCTCTGAGTGCAGCAGTTTTTTTTCACAGCTGTACTCACAATTTGTGCGCTCAAGTTGCAGACTTTCAAGTCTCTCTTTCTCTCTCTCTCTCTGCTGCCAAACTGCAGAAATATCCGTTACCTGCAGCAAACCCCAGCTTTCCCCTCTTTCTCTCTCTCTCTCTCTCGCTCTCTCTCTCTCTCTCTCCTGCTGCAAACTTTTGAAGTCTCTTTCCCCAGCTGCAAACTGGCTCTCATAGGTGTTCTGCCTTTTCCTTTCTACAGGGGCCAAACAGGCTGATGGGTGCAGGCCTTGGGCAGGGTAGCCCACCGCAGTCTCTCCTGCACACACTCTCTTGACTCTCAGCACCGACCTCCCTTTGGCAGGCAAAACAGTTCCTTAAATCACTTTTTTAATTTCTGACTCTGACTGGCTGCAACAGTCCCATGCTTTTTGGTGCCCTTTGAACCTTTTACCCAGCAGCCCCCTTTCTGCTAAAGTCTTATGGGAGCCGCCATGTTTGATTATATTTTGCCCAGCATAACTCAGCCCCACAATATTTAAGTAAAAGCCCTTTCAGGGGCTGACATTTATTTGTCCTGGCCTCATTTGTCCTCAAGGGGTGAGGAAACACTTCATTTACTCAGTGGGAGCCCCATTTTGCCCAACGGAGCTCCCGATTCATTTTCCCCCCATTTGCACCCTTTTACTGGTGCTCTTAATATTGGAGTCATGGCTCCTTTAAATTTTCTCCCTGCCAGCCGTGCATGCATGGAATATGCAGCGCAGCCATATTTTTTTATTTGCATTCAGCTCAATCCCTTCCTCGCTGCTCCTGGGACTGAGTAAACACCCTCCTGGGCACCTGGCGGTGTGGAATCACCTTTTGGACCTCAGCCCTCTCTAGACATGGGGCTGAGGACATACAACTGTGGCTGCCATGTCCGCAGGACCCAGATGGATGCAGGAGCCCAAATCCCACCAGGGTGACTCACTAAGCCCTCCAGTCCCAATTTAACAGTCCAGGGGGACCGGAGACAGTATTGCGATCCCAGGGGGGCCGTAGCCCCATTCAGGTAAGCCCCCCACCCCAGAGGGGAGTTTATAAATGTAAGAGTTAAAATTTCTACATAAATATTGAAGCAGGTAAATATAATTTCTTCCTAGGCCCAGCACGCTCTACTCTGACTGTAGGTGCCATCGATTGTTCAAAGAAATGCCCAGGGGAGATATTACCTTAGAATATTGATGAGAAGAGTTCAGCATATGAATTGCAGAGTTTCAGGGACCACCCAGCCAAGAAAATGATTTAAATAAAATCCAAAGTAGTAGTAAGGAGAACACGAGGAACTGAAAGGCTAAGACGTTTAGTGCTGTGTAGCTGAGCTATGAGGCAGTGTTCTTACATCGTGAAACAGAGAAGTCAATAACAATTAATTTGCATCCCCCATTTAAGACAAATGATGTGTTGCTAGATGTGTGTGTTTGTTCTTGAAATATTGGAAGCCAAATATGTTGGGGGGAGGCAACCTGATTTATTTTATTATGGATTGAGGGAGAATTCCCGACCATTTGGAACACTCCTTTCCTCTGCGCAGGAGATATTCTTATTGTGTCAAGAGTGTCTCACGTGCAGCTGCCCTGAAAACTGGCACATACAGGGAAGGTTTTTCAAATTTTTTTTTTTTTTTAATTTAGTTGTTTAACCAGGTATAGCACACTAAGCTGAAAGCTTTTTTACAGGAGCAACATGGGAGCACAAGGAGGCTAAGTGACTTGCTCAGGGTCACACAGTATGCAAGTGGAAGCTGTGGGATTCAAACCCAGGTCTAGTCTGCTGGATGTCACCAGATTTGCAGCTCAGAGCCTTAGACCACTGCGCTATGCTGCCTCCTTTTAATTTAATATATTTAATTTTAATATATCACTGATCAATTTTGATCAATAATATATTGAATATTGCCACTGAATCATCTCACTTACACCCTTAGGGTATCAGAACCACTCATCTATACTTTGCAGTTCTCGACCCTAAGAATAGATATATAGACACGTAGAATGTGATGGCAGATAATGGCTACTGAACCCACCCAGTTTGCCCAATTGTGTTTTTTCATACTCTGCTTAATCCATTTTGCAACCTCTTTTACCCACTACCCTACCCCCACAATTCCCTTGTGCCCATCCCTGGCATTCTTGAACCTAGTTGCTGTTTTTTCCCCACTACCTCCACTGGAAGGCTATTCCAGGTATCCACCACCCTTTCTGTGAAAAAGTACTTCCTCATATCCCACCTGAATATACTCCCTCCAGCTTCATATCATGCCTCCTTGTTATACAGTAAATCACCTTTTTCTCTGAAAGATACTCCCTTCCTGTACCTTATTGACCCCTGTAAGGTATTTAAAGGTTTCTATCGTTTCCCCCCCCTCTCCTTCCCCTGCTCCAGGGTTTACACACTGAATTTAGCTCCTTTACCCTTTCCTTGTAGGACTCTTCTTGCAGACCCTGCACCATTTTGGTAGCCCTCTTATGGACTGCCTCCACTCTGTCTATGTTCTTTCTGAGATGTGGTCTCCAAAACTGTACACAGTACTCAAGGTGGGGGTCATACCAGTGATTTATATAGGGGCAGAATCACCTTTCTCTTCCTGCTGGAGATACCCCTACCTCTGCACCCCAACATCTCACTAGCCTTTCCAACTGCATTATCACACTGCCTGGTCACCTTTAGGTCATTAGATATGATTACCCCTAGGTCTGTTTCCTATTTAGTCTTTGCCAGAATCACTTTGCCCATCTTATACTCTACTCCCAGGTTTCCATAGCCTAGGTGCATTATTTTACACTTTTGGACATTAAAACCCAGCTGCCATACCCTTGACCACTCTCATTAAGATACCTGCACATTCTACCCACACTCTCAGGAATGTTCACTCTGTTACAGATCTTGGTGTCATCTGCAAAGAGGCATACTTTCCCTTCAGGTTCATCCGCTATGTTGCGTATAAGGATATTGAAGAGTACTGGTCCCACCACTGATCCCTGAGGTACCCCATTAGTCACCCTCTCTTCCTTAGAGCACACTCCATTCACCACTGTCCTTTGTGTCCTTTCCACTAACCAGTTTCTTATCTAAGCGGCCAGCTTATTATCTATCTCTAAGTTATCCAACTTGCTTACTAGTCTCCTTTGTGGAACGGTATTGGAAGCCTTGTGGAAATCCAGGTAAGTCACATCTACCGCTCCTCCCTGATCTAACTCTTTGGTCATTTCCAGTTCTGATAAAAAAGAGAACATCACCTGAAAACTCTTTAATGCAGTGTTCCTGATGCTACAGCTCCCACTTCTCTTTCAAAATCAACCCTATTAGCAACATTCACTTTTGCACTTTTGGAAAGCAACAGCGATTTAATATTTCATCTGCAAGATCGAATGGGGTGCTAACATTCAATAATCATCTGGTGTTTTTCTACTTAGATTATTTCTTTTAAACCCAGTGGAGTAGATTCCTAGCATACCATCAGGTCAGGACATGCTGAAACAGGGGCGACATTCAATTTACTGGGTCCTGAAAAAGTGCGCATAGTGAAGGATGGCAAAGTACATTTTTTTTTTCCAAGATACTGTAGATCAAGTTGCTGTGTATCTATGATCCTACTGTTCCCAACAACAAGATCATAACCCTAGGATTTCACCATCAGCTTCTGACAAGGAAACGTTAGATACTGAGAGGCAGTATAGCACCATGGTTTAAGGCTCTGAGCTGCAAACCTGGAGACCTGGGTTTGAATCCCACAGTCCCACCTGCATACTGTGTGACCCTGAGCAAGTCACTTAACTTCCTTGTGCTCCCAGGTTGCACCTGTAAACATGCTTTCAGCTTAGTGTCTCTCTTCTGGTAAAACAAAGGTAAAAAAAAAAGATACTGCAGAGGCAGTTAAAGCTGAACTTGAACAAAACAGTTTGTATATGATAGGACTAGAAGTATAAATGTAAAATTGCTTAAAACAACTTTCATTTTCTTGGCAGACATTAGAAAGGATGCTATCGTAACCCACCCCTGTGGTTGGGTTTACTATTTTTCTCTCCCCCGGTCCTTTTGGCCCACATCGGTTTTGAATATGTATGGCCTCCACCCATCGGGGGATCTCCATGGATTAGAGCTTGCTACCAGGGCTCTGGCTATATATTTTGGGGATTTAGGCACCTTTGAGGGAGTTACCATGCTGTGAGTTAGCAGCGATGTGGTTTGCATGAGCAGTTGTATTGCCTGCTCCTGTCCGAGATTTCGGCAGTCTGAGCAGTAGTAGAGGGTAGCGGCAGTATTTACATGGCGGCAACCATTAGGTGGTGATCAGGATTCAAATCTTCAGCCCTGAGGTCCAGCATGGGAAAAGTAAAGGGAGCTGTCATGCCTGTTAGAGGTTGCAGCAGAAGGGAGAGCCAGAGACTGATGCATGGGCCCCGACTGTGGATCATAGATTCTCTGATCCTGTCTTTGCAGCTGGTGTGCTCCGCTGTGCCTGGCTTGCAGCTTCCATGGAGAGGAGCTGTGAGCAGCTGGACCATGGACATTTGGATGAGACTGTTATTGGGGACGTCTGCCCATAGGTGTCTTAGGACAGAGTCACCTGCTCGAGTCCTGGATCTGGAGGAGAAGATGGTAAGGAACTCTGAGTGTACAAGGGTCCCCTTTTTTATGCTCTCGCACATTCAAGAGGGAACCTGGAGCTGCCATTGAAAAGTGAGTGAGCTACAGTGAGGAAATGCTGCCCCCAGTGTATAAGAGTCACTCAGCCTTGTAGTTTTGCTGCTACCTGAAACCTCATATGTGGCCACTCAGCCCAGAGATTAACTTTAAAAGAATGGAGGATCTTCATGACCATGAAGAACCACCGATGTACTGTCTGTGAACTCTGTTGCGGGCTCCAGGGCCCAGAGTAACCAGTTCTGTAAATATGTTTGTGACTGGCCATGTTCATTAATTAAAATGGGATTCCCCATTTCAGCAAGATTTTCAGTGTGGGCATTCCATTTATTGAAATGTTGTTGCTGATTAACCTTTAAGCCCCTGGCAACCCAACACCTGTTATGGCACCCCCAGCACAGAAGAACCTGTAAGAACTTTCATGGACCTGGTATGTGTTTTTGCTGTTGTGACCCCCCTCTCCTTAAGTATCATCAGGCATACCCCTAGCCATAGGGATGGGGGGCTTACAAACATTGGGGCTCATCTGGGATATATTCTATAGGGTGACATGGCCTAAAATGTTTCCTGAGGGTGTTGGGAGCAAAGAGTTGCAATTTTACAAGTTTACACTGTGTTGGAATACCAAATGGGCAATATAGTGCAGAGTGGAAAATGTTGCGCCGTTTGGGTTTACTTGGCATTTGGAAGTCTGAGGAGTGGAGCTGACTGCAAGGCAGTACATGTGAGGAGTATGCTAACTGCCCTGGGGGAACAAGCTAATTGGTCAGTGGGCTGGCTGGCATGTTAGGGGTCTGTGGAGCTGGTGTGAGAACAAGTTCGCATTTAGAGACTGTTTGGGAGCTGTTGTGCAATGCAATTGATCTTTATCTAAAAAAAAGCTCCAGTTTTCCATCAGAGAAGTAGCCATGGCAACTTCTTCTGATGCTCCTGAGGTGACGGTGCCATCAGCACTGCTTAAGTGACTGTGGAGTTTTGTGAAGAAGTTCAGTTTCCAAATGCATCATCTGTCAGTTTGAGGGTCTGGGGGTGACCCTGCTGCCACTCTGCACAGCTTGTCAATGAAGAACCCCCGGTATTGCTGCTGATCCTAAGTACTACCCTTGGCTAAGCGGGTTAAGGGGATCCTTTACCTTGACAGAGACAGAATTGGAGAGTTGGAATGAACTGGCATCTGTAACTGCTGCTGTTTCAAGTGCAGGAATCCACCCAGAACCAAGTGTGAAGCTAGATTCTGAGAGGCCTGGTACAGTGGCCCCTTTGAAGCTAGAAGCTCCTGAGTTATCCCAGCCATCCGCTGCCCACAGACATGGTTGTGGGCGCAGAGCCCACATGATATTGCTGATCCAAAAGACTTTTCTGAACCTGCCAAGTGTTGGTCCACTGCGCCCCCAGTACCCCAGGGCACTGCTACGGCAACTACAGAGAAGCCAGCCAGAGACCCTAAAGAACCAACTTCTTCTCTGCCACCCCCCCAGAAAGGCCAAGTGATGCATCAGCAGGGCTATTGATACTGGAGGGATCCAGTCATGTGAGTGATGGTGACCTTTTCTTTTATTTTTATTTTAGTCTTTGGTAACCGGGTAAGGCCCACAAGGCACAAGTGCCTATTTTCAGGGGCAACCTGGGAGCACTGGGCAGTTAAGTGACTTGCTCAGAGTCACACAGTATACAAGTGGAGATTGTGAGAATTAAATGCAGGCCTGGTCTGCTGGATGTACCAAGCTTGTTCACACCTCATTACTCTAATCTGTAGGCTATGCTGCCAGCCCACCTTGATAGAGACATTCCTACCCATCATGAATTGTTATACCTCACTCCTTGTAAGAACAGACCCAGCCTTGCAGATAAGTGTTAATGCTGGAGGGCGCTTTATGAGGGCATAACCAATGGAGACCCCAATGTGAAGAGGTACACGGAGGGAGTGTGGCTGTCGGATGGGCAGGCCTCTCATTCCAGTGTAAGACAACTACCAGAGTGGAGCCAAGTGGAATGCATTATCAGGAAAAAGATCCACCAGGATTATCCACAATTCATATACACCTACCTCCCATAAAGACTCTGGGATATTATCAAAGAAAATATACAAGATTGGGTCTGGTGGGGTACCCTGGACAAGTTATACAAAAAACACCATCTAGGACCTGACAGCACAAATTATGTCCTCCAGAGAATCCAAAACATTGTCAAGTCAAAGTGTGCCAACTACGCCTGGGAAGGCCTTATGTTTTCAAGACATATGCCCTGATCCAGGACCTGCTGGGAAAGAGGATCAATGTCTTCGTGGAAGGTGTGGACTCCCTTTAGCCAGTCTACCACCAAGCCTCCACCTAGTTACTATTTTCTCCAATGTGAGAACTGGAGTGGCTTCAAGTGTACCTGTCTTCCTCCTGAAGATGCTGTTTCAAGAGGACTCTGACCTGAGACTGTGATTGCAGTAAAATGGGTGAGACTAACCCTTTTCTATCTACCTCATTTAATTATAGGTGGTTGCAGAGCCACTGATACACTGATGCAATAGCATGTGTTTGTCAGGTGAACCTACATTTTACTTTACATTACTGTTTTCAGTGCAAAGAACAGAATGGGACTCTGCAATGCAGTGCTACTATTGGGGGGGGGGTGCAATTTTGATTGTTCTGTGCCTGGGCTTTGCAGCTCTTTGTTAAGACTGTTTTCAATTGGTTGGATTGGGACAGGAGATTCCATTCTATGCATGTCAAAATGTTCGGCCATGCCTAAGCTGCTACTCGTGGAGGAGATGTGGACCATCTGGCTAGGTTCTCAGTGTCAGTGAACACTGGGGAGTGAATTTGTTTTACTTTCCTCTTTACAACCTTGGATAAAAGCTCTACAAGGTGATGGGTTGTTTCTAGCTACTTATTTGACTTCCCAGTGGTTAGATGTTATTTTTTGAAGCCGAACGCCCTGGTTAAAGAAGTGATGGGACAGAAGGGGGTCGACGTCTATTGATCGCTTACGGGAAGGTCAGGAGCAAAACACTGGCTGGAGAAATGCTGGAGGAGACCTAAGTACTTGAAAGAAATATGAGATGGTATGTAACATCGGCGGTAATATCAGTGGTTAGAAGTTATAGAATGCTGGTTATACTGGACATGATAGAAACTTTCAAGTACCTCAAGGGAATCAACAAAGTCCAAGAGGGTAGCATCTTTCAAAAAAAGAGGTGTGCAAGAACAAGAGGGCACAATTTGAAGATAGAGGGGGGGGCGGCTCAGAGGTAATTTAAGGAAGTATTTTTTCACAGAGAGGGTTGTGGATGCATGGAATGGCCTTCCGGAGGAGGTTGTGGAGTCAAAATCAGTGGTGGAATTCAAGCATGCATGGGATAGTCATAAGGCAATTTTGGGGGGTGGGGGTAGGAAGAAGTAGGCTGCTGGTTAACTAGGATCTGCAGCTTATCCAGTAGGTAGGGAAATGAGCAGACTGGGTGGGCCAAGCGGTCCTTATCTGCCGTCAAATTCTATGTTTCTATGTTTCTATGCTGGTGTGAGGTCAGCCTTACGGTAAAAACAAAACAGTTAATATGGGGGCATGTCGGGTCTATACCAGTGGGTCTGCAACATCGCCCAAATTCCTTTGGGCAAAAACCAAAAAAAATTCAAGGTGAGTAGAGTACAAACACCAGAAGTGTAAAATGCTAGGGAGAAAGCGGTAGCAAAAGCCGACATCCAGCTCACCTGTTTTCAACCAGAAGAAGAAGATCAAAACCAGGCATCTTCCGGTAACCCCTTCATCTGGAAGAGCCAGGTGGAGGTTTTGTTTTGTTTTTGGTCACACTGATAAAAGTCAACAGTCAATAAATAAAGCCCAGAAATTGTTGAGAAATTATGATATTTTAAAAATCAAAACAGAATCACATAAAAATACTAAAAGGAAAACCTCTAGTCTTTCAGGGGAATATACAGCTTTAGATAACATCCTAAAAAGGAAAAAGCGCAAAACGCCAAAAAGAAAGCGAAAAAAGGAGGGGAAAAAAGGCTCTTATACTGGAACTGAGGATCTGCCTGCTACACCAGTAGGAGTTTATATTGGGTCACCTGTTTGTACCTACAATATTTTTTCCCTTAAAGCTAGGCCTCCTGAAAACCCTAGGTGCTTAAAAAGAAACCAGTGGAGAAAATATATGGCTGCAAAACATAAGGGCAGTAAAAACAGCACTGAGAATGCTAAAGAAGTGAAAGAAAAAGGAGAAACATGGGAAGAAAGATTATCAGAAGATGCATTAAAAGAAGGGGAGGATCCCAGAAAAAAATACCCAGGAGGAGCTGCTGAATGAAATGTGGCAGGGGTTTGGGGCCTTAAACTTGACTGCCTCATCGCTCTCTAATAAATTAACAGAAGTAGTGGAGAAATTGGATGCACTGGCAGTTAGAGCCACAGAATGCAAAAATAGGGTCAGTAAAATCGAGGACACCCTGCCAAAAATGTCTTCAATTATTAAAAAAGGCACTACAGAGCTGGAGGAATTGAAAAATAAAGTTGAAGACCTTGAATCTAGGTCCAGGAGAGTAAACCTGAAGATTGGCAACCTCCCCAAGGGAACAGAGGGTAAGGACCCATGGATGTATTGTGAAGAAATGCTTACAGAAATCTTAGGCCTCCCCATCCAGAGAGAAAAATTGAAGTGGACAGGGCACATAGAGCCTTTGGAAATAAAGACTCACAGGGAAGGCTATGCTTTATGCATGTAAAATCTTTATGCTATCAAGACAAAGAAAGAATACTAATAAAAGCCAGAATAGAAAAAGGTCTACATTATAATGGGATGAGACTACAGAATATTCAGGATATACCACCGACCACTTTGGCAAAAAGAAAAGCATTCGATAGGGTTTGGGATAACCTCAGAAAAGAGGGTATCCAGTTTGCTATGATTTACCCAGCCAAATTAAGAGTACATATGGATGGTAAGACCTTTTACTTTCACTCCCCAGCTGAGGTGGAAACAGCTATAAAAAATGTCAGAAGCTCCCTGGTGATAATACAGATCCAGGAGGTTTATAACGGGCTCTAAGTACCCAAACTACTAATATTTAGAGCTATTAGGGAAATGTAGAATAAACCTTTGTAGGCAGTATGGGGGGTACCACATATAGTTTGGGGAATGTGGACATATGTGAGGCACAGAGTAGTTTAACGTAGGGGATGTAGAGGGGAAGCAGGGGGGAAAGGGGATTATAGCAGGATGGTACCAATTTTCTCACTTCCAACTAGTAGTCAAGTCTGCATTTAGCAGAGGCTAGGCAGCCTCGGGGGCGGGGGGTAGAGTCCGTGAACCAATAGGATGCTTGGGAAAATGGAGTAGCCATGGATATTTAATTAAATATGTTTTTTCGATATACTTGAGTAAAAATAAGATGGACCGTCAAGGGAGGGGGTTGGGGAGATTAAAAGTAAAATAGAAGGTAAAGAAAAAATTAAAAAAAAGGGAAAAAGCTATTTGTAAAATGAACTCAGACAAAGCATGGGTGCCTGGGTTGGAAGACCTGGTAAACCAACAAATGTTTGAATGAAATCTACATCTTTGACAGGCCTCATTTAGAAAGAACACAATTAGGTATATTTAGCTTTGACTTATGGAGAACTTAAGAATAATGACATGGAATCTGGGTGCAAGGAAAGAATTAAAATAAGGAAGGTGGTGAAAAATAGTTAAAAAAGGAAAATAAATTGTCTGCTTTTACAAGAAACACACTTTAATGAGAAAGATGAAAGGTATTTTGGCAACCTAATGGGGGCAAAGGGATTTGTGTCCAACTTCACAGATTTGGCAAGAGGTACTGCCATTTTAATTACGAGTCAGCTTGGATATACATTAGGGAAATATATGATAGAGAATAAGGGGAGATTTGTGACAGTGGAATTGTGTTTACAGTATGGGAAGCTTACTTTGGCCTCAATTTATGGTCCAAACCAAGATGATCCCCCTGGCACAGAAGAACATGTTTCCAGCAAAGCCAGCCCATGGTAAGAACTGTCTTTCATAGAGCTGGTATATGTTTCTGCTGTTGTGACCCCCCCCTCCCCTTAAGTACCATTGGGCATACGCTTAGACATGGGGATGGGGGGCTTACACTATATATAAGATTGATAATGTTTTTGCTGCTATCTGTAAAATGGACTTGAACTCTGATACGTTTCTTAGTGGTAGGACCTATTATTTATTCAGTTATTACATATAACATTAATATAATGTAATGTAAGCTCCCCCCACTCCAAATTGGGGCTTATCTGTGGGCTATGGCGGCATCACTGCCCCACTGGCATCCTTAGTGGCTCTGAGTGGGATTCGGGCCCACACGCCTGCCTGGTTCCCATGACTGTAGCCACTGACAGTCTCCTGCTCCTCAGCCCAATGCCAGAAGGGGGCTGAAGCCCAAAATGTTGTTTTGTGCCTCCGGGCACTTTGGGGGCTGTTTACTCAGTCCCAAGAGTAGCGTAGTAGCAGACCGAGCAAATTTAAATAAAATATGGCTGCGCAGTGCTATGTGTGTATGCACGGCTGGGAGAGCATAGCAATTTAAAGGAGCCGCAGCTCCATTAGTGAGATCTCCAGTAAAAGGGTGCAAACAGGGGAAGTGTGTTTCAGGAGCCCTGGAAGGCACATAGGGGCTCCCACAAATGAAATGAAAAGTATCCTGGTTCCATCAGGCAAATCGAAGCCAGGACAAATCATTGTCAGCCCCTGAGTGGGCTCTATTTAAATGCTATGGGGGCAAGCAGTCTGGGCAACAAATGTAAATAAGTATGGAGGCCCCCATGGGATTCCTGCAGAAGGGGAGCTGCTGGGAAAACTGAAAGGGCAGCAGCAGCAAGTGCCTGGGAAACACGTAATAAATCAGAGTAGGGCTTTGCAGAACTGATATAAGAGACAGTTTGCCTGCCAAAAGACATATCCCCTAGGAGCCCTGAGAAAGAAAAGGGTCAGGAGAGACTGCTGTGGGCTACCTAGCATTAGGCCTGCATCATACAGTCTGTTCGGCCCAGCTAAATACAAATAGGCAAAGCGCCTAAAGAGAAGTTGATGTAGAGCGAGAGAGAGAGAGATCTTGGACAGTTTGCTGCCCAGAGGAAGGGAATTTTGAGCTTGTTGCCAGAAAACAGAGAAAGAGATTTTGGAGCCTTGCTGCAGAGAAAGAGAAACTGGAGTCTCCAGTCAGAGACAGCTTGGAGTTGCAGTATGAGAGCAGAGACTGTAAGCTGTGCAGCTTTGAAATAAATAGTCCTACAGTAGAAGGTAAAGTCTGAGCAGCCTGTGTGTTCCCTCTCGGTGAGGTCAGTGATTCAGAGACTGCTGTGTTGCTGCCAGGCTGAGTAACTATAAGTGCTATGGCTAGAGACTGAGCCAAAGCCCAGCTGCCAGTGGGTTGGAAAAGTGTGTGCAAGCGACCAGTCTAGGGGACCTCCAGCCGCTCCTGTTTGCTAGACCAATGGAGAAGGAGACTAGAGAGGAAGATGTCAAGAGGCCTGCTTGGTGAACACTGTCTACAAAGGCCTAAGAGGTGATGTTTGGATGGCCAGGCAGGTGAGGACCAGCATTCTTCATGTAACCCCTAGATGGCGCTATCCCAGGGGCTACTACCCTTGCCTGATTTGCCACTAACAGGTTGAGGGGCCTGGATCCAATGGCGGGTGCCTCCACCCAGAGGTCAGGGTTTGCAATAGTTAAACTAACTCGGTCACAGCCCTCTGGGACACTGCAACCCCCCTTTCTTCCCACTAGTGGCCCACACAATATATCAGAATTACCTTCACAGTATACACTTACCCCAGGTCTGGTTCCGGCACTGGGACCTCCTGTGAAATGAGATACAGTGCAACAATCACAGTACAGTACTTTAACATAGACAAATACCTCAGGCAGTATAACTTTGCTGAAACAAGCAGCTCTGATTTATTTAGGGGATATAACAAGGACAGGGAAATCAGGTTAATTAACTTATCACTCTAATAATCTACCTATGGCTCTGTGCACAGGCCTATCCCTATCAGTTACTGTCCCTGGGTACCCAAGCCCTAGTGGCTGAGTCAAACCGTGGCAGCTGGTAGGGGCCCTTTCACACAGAGAAAAGGAGAATTAAACAGTCAGCAGTACAGTAATTCCATTTGGATTTAATGTGGCAATTCAACAGGGAGCGACCCTGAATTAGTACTCACGACCTCCAAATAAGATAGGGTCCTTCAATGTCAGTAGGGCTCACTTGAGGTACACAAACCTCTTCACACATCCATATAAAGAAAGCACTATACCAGGCAGGCTGCATCTGTATCCGATCGCAATTACTGCACAATACCGGGAGAACACACAGCAGATTCAGTTCCTGACAGACCGAGTGCAATTTTCAGCAGTTCCTCCAGTCTTCTACAGGGTGAGCCTGGTTTCTACTCTTCAGAGATCCTTTGATTATTTTCACAGGACGGATTCAGTCCTAACAAGCTGTTACACAAGCTGCAGACCGGAACTCTGGGCCTTACACACGTTTTTTGACTAAAACTGCACACTGAAAAAGCACAGGGCTCCTTCCTTCTTCACTGTCAAAGCTCAACTGAAACTCCAACCGACAAAACCGGCACTTCCTTTGAGTTCCTCCCAGTTCTTGACTGGATTGGCTGTCACTCACAATAGACTGCTGCTGTTGGTCAAAAAGGCACTGAAGTCTAAACTACATCTCCCAGAGTCACTGCCCATACAATCCTCTTGTGGCTGGCTCAGATTATGAGTCAAGTTCTGATTCGTCCAAGGCACCATTTTAGAGCTAGCTTACCCCACACTGATTGGTCCAGTTCAGCAGTTCAAACTAGGAATGGGAACTAGCAGACACAGTTCTGACTGCAAAGAAAGCAGGTTAGACAAACTGTAATTTCATTATTACTCTAAATAATTTCTGGCAAACAGTTACATCTTTCAGATAGGTTCCCTTGCACTCTAGTGACTGCAAAATGAAGTGAATTGGCAGCAGCTCGAGTGGTACTCAGAGAAGCACACAGTCCCCCCATACAAACTAATTATGTCTGCAAGCAGACAGCTCTTAAAGAGACAGTACCAGAGGTTCTAAAAACACTCACTGATAAATGGCTTAAATGCCAAACACCATTCAGGCTTGGAGCATTCAAGCAAGCTCCTGGAAGTCTTTTGGAAACCCCCATTTGCAGGGGGGTTACATTCATTTCGTCAGCCAGCCCTGCTGCTGAGGTGCACCTCCAATGTTGATACCTACATGGATCCAAAATCCAGCCTGCTGAAACCCCCTCAACAAATTGTAAGTACCTCTGGGCTGCAGCACAGAGGTGCTTTATTTAGCTAGCTAGCTAGTTAGTAACTGGGGGTTAGGTCCTGGGAAGAACTCTGCCAGTTAAAGTGAGCCCAGGCCTGAAATTTCAAGTGTTTCCTCTACTGAAAGTTATTGGGTCCCAACGTGATTGGTTCATCTAAGTTGTCAGACTGTTTAAAGCCACCACTTCCCCGCCTTTAGAACATCACCCCGGTGAGGTACCCACTAAAACTAACTACAAACTATATAATGGCTGTATGGGAAAAGCCAGGTGCACTCAGAGGTGGAGGTGTGGGAGAGTGTGGGATTGCAGTGAAGTGTTACATTGCTGTTGTGTTTTATTAATTCTCCCCTCCCCATTATGGCTCGTGTTATATCTTGTCATTGTGGATTACTGCAAAGTGGGGATTGCTATTGGTTGGAGAAGTGCCTGTGGGGCAGTTATTGTATTTTCATAGGGAGCTGTAACCTGCAGTGTATCATACTAACATACTAAAATGCCAGCAGAATAGGCCTAACGGTCTTTCGTGTCTGCTCGTTTGGTCAGTCCCCAGCCTGGGTGCTGACCTTACTGTCCCTCTCCCCTTCTCTGGCTTCTCCCTTCCCAGTTCCGGATATTCTTGCAGCATTGGATTTTGCTTCCAGAACCCTTCCCCTGTACCTGTCCCACCCCCTCTTGAACCCCTCCACTGTCTCTGCCTCCACCAGCCCCCTAGGCAGTGCATTCCATGGCTCCACCACCCTCTCAGTGAAGTAGCACCTCTTCCTTTCTCCCTGAATCTTCCCCCAGCTTCCACCCATGCCTCTAGTGGCCCTTCCTCCTTCCTTGAGCACCCCGACTGTTCCTCCCTATTTATCCTCTTCATGTACCTAGGAGCCTCTATCATGTCCCCCGGTCCCTCTCTCTTCCAATGTGTACATATTTAGCTCTTCAAGCCTCTCCCTCATAGGTCCTGTCCCCAAGCCCCAAATCATTTGGTTGCTCTCCTCTGGGCCCTCTCCAGGAGGTTAATGTCCCACTTTAGTGTGGCCTCCAAAACTGCACACAGTACTCAAGGTGCGGCCTCACCAAGCAGTTATACAGAGGGAGTATCACTTCCCTCCTTCTGGAGGTGATCCCCTTAGCGATGCATCCCAGCATCCTGTTGGCCTTGGCTGCTGCCCTCCTACAAGTCTCAGAGTTGTTCATCTTGACATCCACCACCACTCCCAGGTCTCGCTCAGCCATCGAGACTTGTAGCATTCCCAGGGTGTACACTTGGCCTGGGTTTCTGGCCCCCAGGTGGAGTACCTTGCATTTCCCTGCATTGAACCTCAGCTTCCACTTTCTAGACCATCTTTCCAGAGCCTCCAGGTCCCCCTGTAGGGCCACCCTCCCCTCCTCCCCATCCACCACCGCCCCCAGTTTCGAGTCATCTGCAAAGAGACTCATCTCACTCCTGATTCCTGTCCTTATGTCAGATACGTAAACATTGAACAGAAGGGGCCCAAGGACTTATCCCTGTGGGACCCCACTAATGACCCTCCTTGGGGATGAGACTATCCCACCAACTACGACCCTCTGGGTCCAGTCCTGGAGCCAATTAACTATCCATCTGATCATCTGGTTCCCCAACCCCATTTCTCCCAGCTTATCCAACAGGCCCACGTGAGGAACAGAGTCAAATGCCTTGCTGAAGTCTAGAAAGAGGACATCGACTGGTCTACCCAGGTCCAAGGCACTTGTCACCCAGTCATAGAACTCCACCAGGTTTGTCTGACACGATTTCCCTGGGATGAATCCATGCTGTCTATCGTCCAGGCACCCTGACTTATCCAGGTCCCCCTAGCCTCTCCTTGACAATGCCTCCATCACCTTGCCCACCCCCGATGTCAGGCTGACAGGCCTGTAGTTCCTTGCCACCTCCCTTGATCCCCCTTGTGGATAGGCACTATATGTGCCACCTTCCAGTCTTGGGGCACCCACCCTGTCCTCAGAGAGATGGTGAAAAGCTCTGCCAGGGGTTTTGCCAGGACATCTGCAAGTTCCTTCAGCACTCTGGGATGTAATTTATCTGGCCCCGGTGCTTTCTCCGTCTTAAGGGAGCTGAGGGCTTCCCTCACTCTCTCTGCTGTGATTTCCACTTCCGTACCCCTTCTCCCTGCTTAGCCTCCCCCACCTGCCAGTGATGCCTCCCCCTCTCCCCAGACCTGCCGATCGGTAAGGGTCCCCCCTCCTCAGTATCTCTGTCTCCTCCCATGTATGATGCAGCACCCCCATTTTCCCTGGTGAAAACTGAGGTGAAGTACTCATTTAGTACCTCAGCCTGCTCCCCCGGGTCTTGTGCCCATCTCTCCCCTGATTTAATCCTGCTAATCTGCCCCTTCACCCTTCGTTTTTCCCCAATGTATCTAAAGAACCCCTTGTTCCCTCTCCTAATTTTCCTGGCCAGGTTCTGCTCCTTCCTTGCCTTAGCCGCCTTCACCATTCTAGTGGTCCTTCTAGCCATCAGCTCGTACTCCCCTCGATCCCTTTCACTCCTTGAGCACTTGAATTGCTTATAGGCTGCTTTCTTTCCCCGCACCACCTCCTGGACCTCCCTGGTCCACCAACAGGGTTTTTGGCCCTACCGCATTTCGTCTTACTCTTGCACAGGTGCTGGTAGCATCCTGCACCCTCTCTGATGATTTCCACCTACTATTGCGTCCATGTCTGACCCAATCCCATCCAAATGCTCCTTAAGGATCCTTCCCATTTCCTTAAAATCCCCTCACTGAAGTCGGTTACTTCGTCTTTGTGCAGCCTTCTACCCCTCCTAGGTCCAGGCAGAACCAGACCATGGCATGGTCACTCCCAATGGGTCCTGCTTTGAGGCCCCCAATTTGGTCACTGTCTGCCAGGACCACATCCAGTACCCGATGCCTCCCTGGTTGGTTCCCTCACCTGCTGAGTTAGGAGCGTCTTGAAAGACATCCAACAACCTCTGTTCCCTGGTCACAGAGGATGTCATAGTCTCCCAGTCTGTTCCTGGCATGTTTAAGTCCCCAACACCTCCACCGTTCCTCTGCCCAGTCTGCAGTGTCTCCTAACATCTGCCACCAGACTGTCCTCCAGCTCCTCCGCCAGGGCAGGGGGTCTATACACCACTCCTATTTTTACTCTCTTGCCCCCCTTGTTATCAAGGTGACCCAAATCGCCTCCACGGTTCCCTCCGCTCCTCTACTCCCCCTATGCCAATGCAGTTTTTGACTATCATTGCTACCCCTCCTCCCCTTCCCTCCCTCCCCCTGTCCTTCCTGAACATAGTGTATCCCTCCAGGTTCAGGTCCCAGTCATGTCTTGCAGTGGCCCAAGTCTCCAGTGACATGCCACATCCACCTGCTCCCTCAGTTAGCATCGCCTGGGCTCAGGCATTTATTGCCCAAGCTCCTGGCATTTGGGACTACCTTCCACCCTTTCCCTATAGTTCCATTTCCCCTGCTCGTGTTCCCATGGGATTCTGTTTTCCCCTGGTCTGCACTTTGCCAGTTGGCCTTTCCTGCTATCCTCCTGGTCCCCAGGGGTGGAGACAGAGTCCTCCTTTATGGCACCCCTTGTCAGCCTTTTCTCCCATCCCACCCCTTCACAAGTTTAAACCCCTTTTCACAATGAACCCTCCTATTTTCAACTTAAGGATTCCCTCCCTCCAAATTGAGATGTAGTCTTTCTCTAGCATACAGCTCCTTATCCTCCCAGGTCTCCCCAATCCCCCATCAACCCATACCCTCTGGCCTCACACCTCCCTGAGCCACTGGTTTATCTCCCTAATTTTCCTTTTGTGTTCCACACTAGCCCTTGGCACTGGCAGGATTTGAGAAGGAAATCATGCATCCTATGTCATGAGCAGACCTGGCTAGAGCTCCTGAATCTTGCCTGTATCTCTAGCTCGCTATTTCTCAATGTCATTTGTACCCAGGTGGACCAGTATGTCTGGGGAACCCCCACAATCCTTTGCCAGCTGATATACCTCGTGCTTAGCCCTGTGCACTGTTAGTCAAGGGAAGCATCTTGTTCTAACTGGCCAGGCTTCTCCCTCCCTATCCCATTTGATACCCCTGATTATAGAATCCTCCAGCAGGAGCACTCTGACCACTCCTTTTCCTCCATTCCCCCCCTTCCATGTCCCTCATCCTTTCTACAGGCCCCTCCACCCAGCTGGCTCCGTGTTCCTCCCCCTTTCTGGGTGCCACATGCCACCCCCTCCTTATTTACCATGGCCACCCTTTCCCCTCCAATCCTATGCCTCTCCTCCTCCTGAGTATCCTTCTGTTCCTTGCTAATTCCCCCCTCACTGCTCGCAACTGGTCCTTCTCCCCCATCTGCTAAACTAGCCTGGCTCATCCTCCCTTCCTTCCTGTCTCCATTTAGTTCCTCCTTGTTAGTCGTGCTCCCCTGGCCTAAACCCTCAGCTCCCTTTACTGAATCCTCCTTGTACTTCTGGTCCTTCTCCTTTACCTTTCCTCCCAACTGGTCCTTCTCCTTGCGCTTTCCTCCCTCTTCCCCCTGCCCCTCCTGCTCTGATTCACTGCTCCCCCCATTCTCCTGCATTCCAGGTCCCCCCTGTTCTTCCTGCTATCTGGCCCCTGCCTCCTGCCTCCCACTCCCTTTCCATCTCTAACTACCCCTGTCATGGCTACATCACCCCCTCATCCTTGAGCAGAAGAAAGAGAATGAGCGGTTACTGAGTGTGAGTCTGATCCACCTCCCGCCTTGCTTTCTTCTGTCCAGCCTTGGCCATCTGCCTACTTCCCTGAGAATGTTGTCCTCCGTCCCCCTTTGTGAGGGCCCCAGTTACCTGCCTTCCTTGGTAGTGTCTTTTTGGACCCCTCTGCCAGGTTCCCTTGTGACCCCTGGTATTTCTCCTGCACTCCTTTCCCTATGCCCCACCCCAGTGCTTGGTGCAACCTTTGGAGATTCCCAGCCCTTTCCCAACCATACCACCCCCTTCCCCAGCTTTCTCCTAATCCCAACCTCCTCCCTAAGCTGTGCTAGCTGGTAGCACACTGGGCAACCACCGAACTCCCAAGCCCAGTCCAGTATCATGGCTGCTCCACACCCTGTGCACCCCACCACCCTCCCAAATATGCGCCCTAATGATGTGTGGTTCCATCCCTCCAAATAGGTTTCTTGGTGAGCCACCAGGTTCCCCCTAGTCCAAGATACCCCACTGCCTAATCAGGTCACCCAATAATCTTAGAGACAGTCCCACTGTACACCAGTAACCCTGTTACTAGGTGAAGTACAAAACATTAAACTTATAAGGAAATGAACAACTCCCAAAGCTCCTCTCTCCCAGCCTTTAAATCCTACCCCAGTGGCTAGAACTACATGAGCTGCACCTGCAGCCTTTTCCTCCAATTGCAGGGCAGGTGTCCCTATAAATTGCAGACTCTCGGGAGGGTCCCGCGACACATTGACCGAGAGAGTGTATCAGCCCTGTGTCTCCCTCCAAGCCCAGCAGCAAAGAACCAGGCCCAAGCAAATCCCACCAAATAGGTTTTAAATCAGAAGAAATAGGCCTCTACAGCGCAGCCTGTTACACAGTGAAACATCCACAAAATAAGCCCCACTTACAGCCACCAAATCAGTTTACAAACATCCAGCAGCACCCAAAACAATACCCTGCTAGCCCCTTAGCAGTAAGAAAGAAAATAACTAACCTACAAGTAAAATCCACAAGAACCCTGTGAAAACAACAGCAGCAGCTACTGTCCTGGAACACAACTGATCCTGTCCCTTCCAGTTCTTTCTGAGAAGACAAAGCAGCTAACACCTCAATCTGATTCAGCTCTGCATCCAGTCAATTGGCTGAGTGAGACCTGGCCAGATCATTAACACCCTCCCCACTATGCAGTAACCTTTACAGCTAATGGAGTCAGCACAAGGAATCAAAATTCAAGTCAAAGCCCCAAAATATGTTTGCTGCCAAAGGAAACAGGACTCCAATTTAATCAGCTTCACTAACACATCAAAATAGGCTTGAAATTAACAGATATAGGTCTCCAATTCAAATAACCATCTCCAAGCAAATCCCACCAAATAGGTTTTAAATCAGAAGAAATAGGCCTCTACCAGCGCAGCCTGTTACACAGTGAAACATCCACAAAATGAGCCCCACTTACAGCCACCAAATCAGTTTACAAACATCCAGCAGCACCCAAAACAATACCCTGCTAGCCCCTTAGCAGTAAGAAAGAAAATAACTAACCTACCAAGTAAAATCCACAAGAACCCTGTGAAAACAACAGCAGCAGCTACTGTCCTGGAACACAACTGATCCTGTCCCCTTCCAGTTCTTTCCGCAGGTCTATCCACAGGTATCCCCTGTCACTACCCCAGGTGGAGGCACCACGCAATTTCCTTATCCAGGTATCTTATCCATCAGTGAACCCAGGTCAGACCCCAATGGCCCCAATGGCCCCAGAGCAGCCAAGGTGAGTCAAGGGGCTGTTACATATACAATAATGTATGGGGTGAGTGCATAATGAGAAATTATGTGCACCTGAGGTGTGGGATGCTACATAAACCCCGAGGGCGAAGCGGGGGGGGTTTATATGAGCATCTCACACCAAGGTGCACATAATTCCTCATTTATTCACTCGTCCCCATACATTGTTTTATGTAATTGCTGGGGAGTGTTTTCTCAGCATCAGTTTGTTAAAATCAGTGGGAGTGCAACTTGTGTGCAGCTGCTGTTTAAAAAAAATTTGATTGCTGTTTTGAGTCCCAGGAGGTAGATTTATTTTATTTATTTATTTTACTTTCACCAATACAAAAAAGGAAAAAAATAAACTGGTTTCATGGTTTGCTACCTGATGTGAGTGAGCAGGGATAAGAGGACCATGTCCGTGCTGTAGCAATGATCTTCGCTCGTTTCTTCTTGAAGATAATTCAGGGAAGGTGGCTATTTTTGAGGTAGACTCTTTATGAGAAAGGTTCATGTAGGAGTGGGAATTTGTTTTAGGATGAAGTGTGTAATTCCTCACGAGTCCCGATTTTGTTGTGCGTCACAGTTGTAGTTCATGACCCAACAGTTCTGGGATCGGTGAGAGAGGAAAAAGAGTGCGGGCATGCGCAGAATGCGAGAAACCTGGTGCATGTTCGCCGTTATAACAGCGAATTATAACCTGATTTCTCAATGGGAGAAAACACTCCCCAGTTATTACAATAACACAACACAACACAACACAACACAACACAACACAACACAACACAACACAACAGGTACATTACTATACAATATATGACATGTAGCCCCTCTCTGGTGCTATTCTAGAGAGGGCC
The DNA here is from genome assembly GCA_016271365.2 of Neoceratodus forsteri. Classification (NCBI taxonomy): domain Eukaryota; kingdom Metazoa; phylum Chordata; order Ceratodontiformes; family Ceratodontidae; genus Neoceratodus; species Neoceratodus forsteri. The sequence continues at coordinate 1,447,428,385 of CM028130.1, read as the reverse complement.
ACTACCCCTGCCTTGCTGGCCATTACAAGGTTAAGGGGCCTGGATTCCCATACAGCTGTTACTGTGGGTCCTTTCCCAAGTTGCAATAATAAATGGCGGTGCCTCCACCCAGAGTATATATTTAGTGGATCTGATCACTTGCAGTACAACCCCCTGGGATGTTGTACCAACCCACCTCCCCAAATCAGTTACCCCAGGCATGGACTTACCAAGATTCGAACCTCCTCACATTCAGTCAATTGGCATTTCACATTTCAAATAGCATGCTCACTAAGATTAGGCTCTGGTGTCAGCTCTTTTCTGTAACAATAACAACACAATTTATTTACACAGGGAAGGTTAGGATAGGGGAAATATGTAATAGAGTTTAGGCAAGCATTTAGTAACTGGCATTTTAAAGATTTGCATTTCCCATAATCATCATTTTCCCCTTTTAATTCAAAGCCCACATTTTAGATTAGTGCAGCCACCAGTGTCTATCTAGCTAGCTAACTACAGCAGGTGTTACCATACCCAGAACCCCCAACTGGTATCAGTCTAGAATGATGCCTCTAATCTGTCCTTGGGTACCCAGATTCCATAGTTGCAGGCCTGAGGTGCAGCTGGTTGCCGGCGTTAGTGCGCTTGCTGATTTAAAATTTACTTTTTACATTCCTTTCTCTTGGGCTTGCTGTACTGGCCTCCATTGCCAGTGAGCATACTTGAACACTAATTATGTACAGTCCCCAGAATGTTGCAGGGCAATTCCTGCTGTTTACTCATGGTTCTGCAGAATCAGTCTTTGGATGGCACAGTTCACTGAAGTGCTGGGGTTGATGGAAGCAGCATGGGCAGAACTGGGCACGATGCTTGAAATCTGAAGGGGCACAGAGGCTGCAGCTGGCATCTTCATCCTTGCTTGGAGATCTTGCAGCTTGTCCCTTTTGTCCTATTATGGGCCTGTTGCAGGGCATGTGCTCAAAGCCTGCCAACTACAAGGGAACCAGACCCAGGAGTGGCCCCCTCGGCCAGGCTCCTCTATGGATCTGAGTGTGGGTGTACTTGGGGACAAGTCCCGTAATCCCCGGCAGGCAACAGACTCCACTTGATGGAGGTTAGCGAGTTCCTCACCTGGCCCTGGTGTCAGCGTGAACATTCAGCACATTTCTCCTCTTCTTTTCTTTCTCTCAGTTACCAGCTAAGGTGTGTAGTCAAAGCAGTTTCTTTCCTTTCCTTTCCTGTCTCCCAGACCCCAGGGTACAAAGTGTGGGCTACAGGTTCATCGCAACAGTCTATTTCTTGCTGTATCTCAGGAGCAGACAGCAGGTGTCCTGCCCCAATAGGCACCTGCCCATCCTTCTGCTTTCACAGTCTCTCAACCTTAACAGAGCCGCATTCTCGCTCTGGCTCACACACACAATTCCAGAACTCTGTCTCAGTAAATGGTTCAAAAGTCTCTTCCTCACCATGCAGGTGCAGCACAATTCTCCAGTTCGAAGATGCTTTCTCTCTTCACAGTTCTCTCCTTTTCCTTTCCGCCACTTTCTTCACTGATGAGGTACAGGCAAAAGTACCTTTCTTTTTCCAGGCTCAGATGTAACCTTTGTCCTTTTACCAGACTCAGGACATGACCTTTGTCTTTTTCCAGGCTCAAGACACAACCTTTGTCCTTGTTTTGGGCTGAGGACACAACCTTCCTTCCATCTCACTACTGTGGTGTATCTTTAGAACAATGCAGATTCCAGTAACCTGCAGCTTCTCTCTTTCTCAGCAAAGCTGCCTCTTACACAAATTTTCTCTTTCCTGCTTCTCCTTCTCTAATGGGGAAGATACTCCCTGCCCTGGAGGGCAGATTGCTGGCAGCCCCCAGGCAGGCCCTTTCCAATCCTTACAGCCCCGTTTTCCCACAGGGGCAAGAACCTCCCCTCCCTGTGGAGGGGCTCTCCCCAGACTGACCCAAAATCTCAAAGTCCTGTACTTTTGGGAGCTTTTTGGCAGCTCCCCATTGACTGGAGCCACTGTCCCTATGTGAAATTAATGTGTATAAGGCTCCCTCGACGCCTTATTGATGCAGAAAATTGGTGCCTAGATTTTCCCTGGTATTTTCCCCCAAAAGTCCTTTCAAACAGTCCCAGAGTCCTTGGCTAGAATCCTGGCTTGGTGGTTGGCTGGCTGGTGTCACATGGCTGCTAAACATGATGGCTGGAGTAAACAGTCCAACACAGAGTTTACAGTGTCCCATCTTTAAGTCATTTCTGCAGCCAAACTATTTATTTCTATTTTCCCCACCATTTGATAGCCACCCATGCCCTGCATAGCGACTGTGCACTTTAACACAACAATTAAGCCCTTTGTCAGTCACTACTGCCATTTTTGAGTGTCAGAGGCAGTACATACATAGCCCCAGTGCAATTTATATGCTTTCCCACTTCTGCATCCTGCTGCAGACGACATGCACATTTTTGTTTTACAGTCACCCCATAGTCTGGCAGCAGTCCCGTTCTTCAGCTGCCCCACTAACCCATTTAACATTTTTTTATTTTCCAGGCTGTACTAGCACTGTTCCATATCTCCCAGGCACTGCATAAGACCAGCTCATTATTATTCATGAGCCACCTCATTAATATGCATAAAGCGACTCCTGTATTGTCGAGCACAATTGTCACCCAGCAGAATCGCTCCTTCTGCCTCCTCCCCTCGCTGCCTCCCCAGACAAGCTAACGGTCCTGGTCCCTCATTTACTTGACCCTGAAACCGGGACCACCGGGGAGACAGACAGAATGGCCTCCCAAATGGCCAAATTAATTTGCACATTTTGTGCATGCGCGGAGCGTCACCTGGTGCCAGAGTGCCAAAAGTGGGTGGCAGCTCCACACTCTAGCTCTCTCATCCCCACTCCTTTAGAAAAACAATGCAGGAGACCGAGGGAGGACCCATGGATTACAGGGCTGGGCCACAATAGGGGAGCCAGGACCTGAGGGGGAAAAAAGGATGGGGGTGGACCACAACTCCAGGGACATGGGAGCCCCAAAGGGGGCAAAAAAGTAAGCCCCTGGGACAGGGGGTTACAGACATAAAATATGACAAGACAAGACAAGAGAATACCTCCTAACAGGTGTTTCTTTTGGTCAACTACTAATTGTGTACATTATGGAAGAAAACTGCCTTAATATATTTCTTGCTCCTTCCCATGCCCTCTGTTTGACCACTGCTTCAGGTCTCTAAGGCTGCTCCCTACCTGCCCAGCAGACTTACAGTACCACTCACTGCCATCCCCACCATCCAGCCACCCTAGGGAATGCTCATCCCTCCACAGTTCTGGTGTACCCCTGCTAGGGGGCCTCCCTGGTCTCACAAAAGAGGAAACACTTTTGGTAACTGGAGAGCTGACTGAGGTAGACTACGGTGCACTGTGGGGTTGGGTGGTGTAGGGGAAGAATACAGAGATCCATGTACTGCTGTGTCCAGAAGGGACATGTTTGTTTTCTCGACCATCTTTCTCACAAGAGTGCACATGTCATGACATCCTGAGGTGTGCACAGCAGCATCTGGTCCTGGCAGCAACTGCATCAATCATAGTCAATTTTAATTCCAATCTTTCTTTAGTTCTCTGTGTAACAATCCCTTCCCCATGATAGAGGACAGGGCTGTTACTAGTAGTGCCCATCAGAGGACTGGGTGCCTTGGCACTATCACTCTATCCTTACTGGGAGGGGAGTAGACTATGGATGAGGATATACATGTGTATATATATATATATATATATACATACATACATATATATGTGTGTGTAGCAGGTTGAGATGGGAAAGAGTCAGTCCTGAAGGGAGTAGTGTGGGGAGCTGAGATGCTGTCTTGTAGAAAGAGTCAAAGTCAAGGTGTGGTCCTTAAAGAACCGCTGGAGAGGCCTGCAGGGCCTCAGATGGTGGCAGGTTCCAGTTCTGGGAAGGCACATGATCCTTCCACCCCTATTTTGCCCATAACATCTGGTGGGACCTCATTATGGGGTGTCCACTTAGTATTGGCTGAGGGGATTCAGTTACCAGACCTTGTGTTGGGCCAGGTTGTCTTATGGCCTCATGAACATACAAGCATATGAACATGCCAATGGTCTATCTAGTCTGCTGGGTTGTACAACTTTCTATTTATTTACAAAGAGAACTGTACCCCCTCTCCATTTCCCTTTTGCCCTCCCTCAACATTCCCCCCACTCACCCCTTCTACCTGCAATTTTTCCCCTCACACTGTCCCACCCCCTCTTGAAGCTATCTACCGCTTTTTAGGGATACCACCTCCTCTGGCAGCTCATTCCACTTGGCCACCACCCTCTCAGTGAAAAAGTGCCTTCTCATCTCCCTCCAAAACCTTCCCAACCACAAGCTTTAGGCTGTACCTCCTAGTGGTCTTGTTCCCATTAAGGCTGAAGAGGCCCTCTGTGCTCACCCTGTTAATACCCTTAACATACATAAATTTCTCAGTCATGTCCCCCTTCTTTTCTCAAGAGAATACATGTTGAGTTCCCTGAGCCTTTCCTCATAGGTGTTGCCTTGGTGGTCCTGGATCATCTTAGTTGTTCTTCTCTGGACCATCTCCAGCAAGTTACCAACATACTAATTGCCAGCAGATTAGGCCTTACGTTCTATCGAGTCTGCTCGAACCTCAGATCCCTAGTTGGGTACTAAGGCCTTTCCCGCCCCCTTGTGTTCCAGGACCTCTATCATTCATCCCTGTCCCTTGGGCCAGACCTTCCCTTGAGGCTTTCCCTTTCTGTATCTGTCCAACCCTCTCTTAAAGCCCTCCACTGTGGAAGCCTGAACCAGCTCTCCAGGCAGCATATTCCAAGGTTCTACCACCCTCTCAGTGAAAAACCTCCTCCTCTTACCCCCCTCATCATTCTACCTTCCAACTTCAAAACATGCCCCCGGGTGATACCTCCCTCCTTTAGCCTGACTATCCCCTCTGTGTTTACTCTATTTATTCCCTTGAGGTACTTGAAGACCTCAGTCATGTCCCCCTGTCTCTCCTGTCCTCCAATGAAAACAGGTCGAGCTCCTCAAGTCTTTCCTCCTTCGCCAAATCCCCTAGTCCTCGTATCATCTTGGTAGCCCTCCTCTGGACCCTCTTCAGGAGCTGTATGTCTCTCTCTTCAAATGTAGTCTCCAGCACTGCACACAGTACTCAAGGTGTGGCCTAACTAGACTATTGTACAGTGGCAGAATCACTTCCCTGCTCCTCGAGGTGATCCCCTTACGATGCATCCCAGCATCCTGTTAGCTTTGATAGCCACCCTCCTACACTGCTCAGAGTTATTCATACTTGCATCCACCATGACCCCTAGGTCTTTTTCCCCCTGTTGAAGCCTCCAGTACCTCCCCTCCTAAGGTGTACTCGTGTTTGGGTTTTCCTTGCCCAAGATGCAGCACCTTACATTTGGAGGAATTACATTTTAATTTCCAGGTGTGAGACCACGGGACCAGGGTTGATATCCTTCTTAAGATATGGGCACCAAAAATTGCACACTGTACTCCAGGTGTGGTCTTACAAATGACCTGTACAGTGGCAGAATGACCTCCACCTTCATTGTGATAATTCTGAGTCCTGAATATGCACTGCAGCCCAGCATCTGATTTGCTTTGGCTGCTGGTCTCTTGAAGTGTGCAGAGTGTTTTAGGTCACTTGTGATTATTACTGCCAGGTCCTTTTCTTCCTCTGACCTGGTTACATGCATGCAGCCCAGCAAGTATTTGGTCCCCAAATTCTTTGTCCCCAAGTGCATAACTTTACAGTTTTTAGCGTTGAACCACAGCTGCCAAATGCCAGAGCACTTTTCCAGCCTAGCCAGGTCCTGTTTTCCATTCTCCACATCCTCCCTCCCTCCCACAGAGCTTGGTGTCATCTGTGAACAGGCAGATTTTATACATACTCCCATCCATGATGTCACTTATCAAGACGTTAATACTGGGCTGAGCACTGAGCCTTGTAGGACTCCACTGGTCATAGGCCTTGCTTCTGAGAATTCTACCCTGACTATAACCCTTTGGCTTCTGTCATGCAACCAGCTTCTGAGCCATCCCACAAGCTTAGCCCTCACCCCAGCTTTCTGACCAGTATCCTATGAGGCACAGAGTTGTTGGCCTTGCTTAAGTCCATATATAGAACATCAACCCCTTGGCCCTTGTCCACTGTCCTAGGGACCCAATGAAAGAAGTCAATTAGGTTAGGTTGGCAGGGTCTCCCTGACACAAATCCATGCTGCCTCTTGTCCTGGAACCTATTTTCCTCCAGAAAGCTGATCAGTCTCTCTTTCAGGATGGCCTCCATCAGTTTACCCATTATTGAGGTCAGATTGATTGATCTTTAGTTCCCTGGGTTGTTCCTCGGTCCCCTTTTATTGAGAGGCACTACATGCACCATTCTCCAGTCCTGGGGTGTGTTTCCAGACTCCAGATAGGTGTTAAAAAGGTCTGACTGTTGACCAACCAGAACCTCCACCAGTTCTCTAAGGACCCTTGGGTGCATGCCATCTGGCCATGGTGATTTATTCACCTTGAGGGACCTCAGGCCCTTGAATACCCAGTTGGCTAGAATTGCGCCACCTGTGACACCCCCCCAGTCCCTCTCCCCTGCTGAGGGACATGGTAATAGTCTGTCCTTCTCCTGTTACAGCCTGGCAGCAAGAGTGACATCTTTGTGAGCCGAACATTAGCATGGGACCAATCAGGAAGCAGTTTGGGTCAGAAAAGACTCTAATTCATTGAAGAGGACATGACTGAACACATGAGAAAACCTGCTATAAAGGCTTGAAGCACAGATCCCTTGTCACTAGGGCTGTGGGTGTAATGACTGAACCTGTTGTGTGGAGAGCTGTGCACGTGGCTATCTATTGTCATCCATATGGGGGAGATAGGTCAGTTCTCGCAGTGCCTTGAAAGGGAGAAAACAGTGACAGCATGGTGGTTGACTTCTCATTGTGGTAGGGTTAGGGATATCCTCCAGTCTGCAATCTCATCTTGTGCAACGTACGGCAGTAGAGTTGGGGGAGCAAGTGATGCCAGCACTGGACAGATGAAGGGGAATCTTGGCCCAAGTGGATCAATAGCCATGACTCAAGCTGGAGAGGTATGGCAATGACATGAATGTGGGAAGTGCAACTGGATGCTGAAGTGTCAGAGATGCTATATCCGAAGGAGAGAAAGTGAAATGCTCAGACTGTGTAAACTTTGCTGTGACAAGATGCTGGGGGAAAGTTCACACAGACCTGGCGCCCAATCAACTATATCAGCACCATGGACTGAGGTGATGCAACAGATGCCATGACTGGAGGAGCCCACTACTCATTTGGAGCCTGGAGAACAGGCTCACCCTCCTGCTAGTGATGCTACTGAGCCAATGGTTGATTCACCTGCTCCCGATGAGCCAGTGGTGGAGGAACTGGAAGAGATAGAATCAAGACTGGTGGGGTGCCAAGAGTAGTGCCACCAAGGTCACTAGAAACATAGAAACATAGAATCTGATGGCAGATAAGGATGACTTGGCTCACACAGTCTGCCCATTTGTTCCCTGCTTATAGTGCCACTGTAGATCCTACTTGATCTCCTCCCACCCTCCCTTGCTTTTCACCACAATTACTTTATGTCTATCCAATGCATTTTTGAATCCCACTTCTGTTTTTGCCACCACCACCTCTGCTGGATGACCATTCCAGGCATCCACCTCTCTTTCCACAAAGAAGTACTGTCTTATATCTCTCTTGAATGTACCCCCTTCCAGCTTCATTGCATGTCCCCTTGTTCTTTTGCATCTTTTTCTCTGAAAAATACTCCTCTCCTGTACCTTACTTACTCCAGTGAGGAGTTTATAGGTCACCATCATATCCATTCTCTCCTCCCTCTCTCTCTTCCAGGGTGTACTTATTGAGGTCCTTTAGTCTCTTCTCATAAGGCTTCTGATGCAGACCCTGCACCATTTTAGTTGCCCTCCTCTGGACTGCCTCCACTAGTCTATGTCTTTCCTGAGATGTGGTCTCCAGAACTAGACACAGTACTCCATGTGGGTTCTCTCCAGCAGTCTATACAGTGACAATATCACCTCCCTCCTTCTGCTGGTGATACCCTTCCCTATGCACTCCAACATCCCACTGGCCGTACCAACTGCCTTGTCACACTGCCTGGCCACCTTAAGGTCATCAGATATGATTACCCCCTGGTTCCTTTCCTGTTTGGAGACCATCAACGCATCTTCCCCCAATTTATACTCTGCCTCTGGGTTTCTGTGCCCCAAGTGCATGATGTTGTACTTTCGCATTGAAACCCAGCTGCCATGCCCTTGACCACTCTCTGAGTTTTCTTAGGTCTCTGCAAGTTCTTTCCAAGCCCCCTGGAGTGTCCACTCTACTGCAGATTTTGGTGTCATCCACAAAGAGGCACACCTTCCCTTGCAGCTGATTTAAAATGTCACTTATAAAGATGTTAAATAGGCCTGCTCCCAGTATTGAGCCCTAAAGCACCCCACTGGTCACCCTCCCTTCTCCGGAGTAAACTCCATGCATGACCACCCTCTGTCATCTATCTTTTAGCCAATTTCTTATACAGTTTACTATCTTTGGACCTACCCCAAGCTGCCCAGTTTCCTTATGAGCCTCCTATGTGGAATAGTGTCGAATGCCTTACTGAAATCTATGTAGACAACATCCACCACCCCACCTGATCTATTTCTCTGGTTATCCAGTCAAATAAATCTATCAGATTTGCCTGACATGACCTACCCCCCCCCCCCACCGTGTGAATTAATGCTGCCTTGGGTGTTGTAACCCACTGGATTCAAGATACTCCACTATCCTTTCCTTTAGCAGTGTTTTCATTAACTTCCTACCAGTGATGTCAGGCTGACTGGCATGTAGTTGCTAGTCTCCTACTTGATTCCTCTTTCCAGAAGCAGGACTACATCTGCCATCTTCCAGTCCTCCAGAGCCACCCTTGTTTCCAGCAAGTTGTTAAAGAGGACTGCCAGAGGTGCAGCCAGTACCTCCCTGAGCTCCCTGAAGACCCTTGGATATATGTTGTCTAGCCCCATAGATTTGACTACTTTCACATCTGCAAGACCCTTTCAGACTCTCTCCTCTGTAAAAGGGTTACATAGAAACATAAAAACATAGAATTTGACTGCAGATAAGGACCGCTTGGCCCACCCAGTCTGCCCATTTCCCTACCTGATGGATAAGTTGCAGATCCTAGTTAACCAGCAGCCTACTTCTTCCTACCCCAACCCCCTAGAATTGCCTTATGACTGTCCCATGCATGCTTGAATTCCACCACTGTTTTTGACTCCACAACCTCCTCTGGAAGGCCGTTCCATACATCCACAACCCTCTCTGTGAAAAAATACTTCCTTAAATTACCTCTGAGCGGCCCCCCTTCTATCTTCAAATTGTGCCGCCTTATTCTTGCACACCTCTTTTTTTGAAAGACGCTACCCTATTGGACTTTGTTGATTCCCTTGAGGTACTTGAAAGTTTCTATCATGTCCCCCCTCTCCCTCCTTTCCTCGAGGCTATACATATTAAGCTCCTTAAGTCTCTCTTCATATGTCTTCGGTGCAGACCCTGCACCATTTTAGTTCCCTCCTCTGGACAGCTTCCATCCTGTCTATGTCTTTGTGGAGATTGGGTCTCCAGAACTGCCATGTACTCCAGATGTGGTCTCACCAGCTGTCTGTACAGAGGATAATAACTTCTTGTTTTCTACTGGTGATGCCTCTCCCTATGCATCCCAGTATTCCCCAACCCTCCTTGCTGCCCTCTCACATTGCTTGCCCACCTTTAGGTCATCTGATATGACCACCCCAGGTCCCTTTCCATTTTTGTTGTTGTTAGTATCTCACCCCCATTGTGTACTTTTCCCTGGGTTTTGTTTCCCAGGCATTACCTGCACTTCTTAGCATTGAATCTAAGCTGCCATATATTTGACCATTCCTCTAACCTTGCCAAGTCCCTTCTCATCCTTTCCACCCCACCTTGTGCATCCAACTCTGTTGCAGATCTTTGTGTCATCTGCAAAGAGACATACTTTCCTTCCAGTCCCTCTGCAATGTCGCCATAAAGAGACATTGAAGAGGACCGTCCAATATTGAACCCCGCGGTACCCCACACTACTAACCTCCCTTTCTTCAGAGTGGACTCCATTTACTATTACCTCTGTGTCCTATTCTCCAGCCAATTCTTTACCCAGGCTGTCATCTTGGGACCCACTCCCAGGCTGGCTAACTTGTATATTAATCTTTGTGTGGGACTGTGTCAAATGCCTTGTTAAAGTCTAGGTAGGCCATGTCCACAGCCCTCCCTGATCAACTACTTTGGTTACCCAGTCAAAGAAATCTATCAGATTTGTCTGGCATGACCTTCACTGTGAATCTATGCTGCCTTGGGTCCTGTGCCCTCTGGCCTCTAGATACTCAACAATTCTTTCCTTCAGAAGTGATTCCATCATTTTCCCTACCACTGAGGTTAAACTAACAGGTCTGTAGTTTCCTGCTTCTGCCTTGCTCCCACTTTTGTGAGAGGAATCACATCTGCCTCCTCCAGTCCTCAGGTACCACCCATCCTCCCATGATTTGTTAAAGAGGGTAGTCAGTGGTGTCACTAGTTCTACCCTTAGTTCTTTTAAATTCTGGGATGAATCCCATCAGTCCCATTGCTTTGTCCACCTTCAGTTTTAAGAGCTCTTTTCAGAACCCTTTCTTCTGTAAATGGGCTGGTATCAACTTCTGTATCCAGAGTGTTTCTACTGTTTGTTTTAGGTACCTCCCCTCTTCCTTTGTAAATACTGAGCAAAAATATTTGTTTAGTATCTCTGCCTTTCACAGTCACCCTCTGCCCACCTCCCTCCCTTTATTAAGCCTCACTATCCCTCCCTTGGTCTTCCTTCGCTCCCTGATGTACATATAAAAGGTTTTATCCCCCTTCTTAACTGATTTGGCTATCTTTTCCTCGGTTTGGGCCTTTGCTGTTCTGACTGCCTTTCCAGCTTCCTTTTGCTTTAGCTGATATAGTTTTTAGTCCTGTTCCTTCTGTGATTCCTTGTACTTCCTGAATGCTTTCTTTTTCTCTTGAACCTTCACTGCACTTCCTTTGAGAACCATAGTGGTTTCTTACCTCGTTTCATTTTGTTTATTTGCTTTACACAAAGGCTTGTTACCTCTGATGGCAGTTTTTATTATTCCCCATTGTTCTTCCACCCCTCCTTCCTGCCCATTTGCTAGTGCATTCCTTAGGCACTCACCCATTTTGTCAAAGTCAGCCCTCCTAAAATCCAGTACCTTTGTCTTTGTAGGCTTGACTCTATTGCTGTGTTTATTGTGAACCATACTGTTCGATGGTCGCTAGTTCCCAGATGGCTACCCACTTCTACATCTGTGATCCTCTTCATCTCCATTTGAGAGAACCAGATCTAAGATTGCTCCCTCTCGAGTGGGCTCCAATACTAGTTGTCTAAGGCATGCCCCCTGTAGGGCATCTAGAATAACACTCTTAGAAGTGGCTGCTGCAACTGCACTCCAGTTAACATCTGGCATATTCAGATCACCCATCAGCAATATCTCCTTTATCTGCCATTCTAAGTATACTTTCTATAATTTCCTTGTCCATTTCCTCTCCCTGAGAGGGGTCTGTATACAACCCCTGTGCGGATTGTGGTGCCATTGCTTGCCTCCAAATTGACCCACAGTGCTTCTTCTCCTCCCTGTTTACCCTTTTGTTCTGTTGCTTTGATTTCTTCTATATGTGAGAGCTACTCCTCCTCCCCTTTACCCCCCTGTCCCTCCTATAGATAGTGTATCCTGGTATGTTTACGTCCCAGTCATGGTTCTGTGTGTACCATGTTTCTGTGACTGCCACGATATCCAGATCTTCCTCCTCCATCAAGGCCACTAATTCAGGAAGCTTGTTACCCAGACTACGGGCATTGGTACTCATTGCTCTCCATTTTTTGATGGTTGCACCTTCCCAGATCCTTCCGTCCACCACAATTCAGGCAATTAAAGCCTAATTCTGCCATCTCACTGGGGCTCCCTGTCAGGTAATTTTTTATTTTTAAATTACAGTGAAACAGCAGCAGTATTGGATGCTGCATCTTTCCTGTCCTTTCTTCCTACCACAAAGAGGGCAATTAAAGCCATGTCCCCACCTCTGGCATCTGACTGGGGCTACCGACCTGGTCAGCTGTGAATTGTTGTATTCTCTTCTTACTTGCTTTGACTTGGACAATTTAAGCCCCTCCCAGCACAACTCAGGCAATCAAAGCTTCACCCCAATCCGGCATTGCCTGATGGTTAGTGTCTATCCCCTCCCTCCAGTGCAACTGTGGTGCCATAACTGGGGAATGCTTATGGAGGAATGGAATGTAACACCACCTTGAATGCCAGAGTCCAGCAGAGGATGGCTGACTTGAACCCTACCAGTGTGCACGGTGGCAAAATGGGAGCTCAGAATACTGGCTTCACAGCCCACATGCTTACCCCATGAGTCATCTTCTTCAGCACTGCACTGCCACCAACACCACTGGTACTCTCCCCAGTGCCGCCAACTGTGCCCAAAGAGCACATCACCCCCTCAGAAGCTGACTCAGAGACTTTGAATTCGGGCAGCGTTCCTAGCCATGTGCCCCTTCCATGATGGGAAGAGGTCACACATCTCTACCAGTGACCTATATTCAGGGTTGCCAGGATTCTATTTTTATTTTTCCCCAATTTTGATGGCTAAAATTGAGTTTTATTTTCAGTACCTGTTGCCCAATTTTTTTGATTGAAACTAACATAGTTACGCAAAATCTTAGGTTTTTATGCTTTTATTTCAAGTAGTATCGACTAACAGCTTGCATATATTTACAACACATATTTACTAGGGGGAGTCTTTAACTGCCTGAGTTGTGGAGGGCAGAAGGGGCAGCTCAAAGCTGATGAGATGCCGGATTGGGGTGAAGCTTTGATTGCCTGAGTTGTGCTGGGAGGGGCTTAAACTGCCCAAGTCAAAGCAAGTAAGAAGAGAATACAATAATTCACAGCTGACCAGGTCGGTAGCCCAGTCAGAAGCCAGAGGTGGGGACATGGCTTTAATTGCCCTCTTTGTGGTAGGAAGAAAGGACAGGAAAGATGCAGCATCCAATACTGCTGCTGTTTCACTGTAATTTAAAAATAAAAAATTACCTGACTGGCAGCCCCAGTGAGATGGCAGAATTAGGCTTTAATTGCCTGAATTGTGGTGGACAGAAGGATCTGGGAAGGTGCAGCATCCAATACTGCTGCTAGTTTATTGCGATCTATTTTTTTTTAATTACCTGACTAGGAAACTCTATGAGATGCCAGAGTTGGAGGTGAAGCTTTGAAAAAAAAAAATCAGTCCGTATCGATGTAATTGTTTTCCCATTGGTTTCATGAATTCTTCCAAAATCGACGTTTACTGATTTTTACCAACTTTAATCTAACCCTGGCAAGCCTACCTATACTACACCAGGATGATCACTTATACTTCCGTCCACCACAGAAGGTTTCTGGATGGGGCTGACCCTATGGCTTTGTTTCCCTACTGCCCAGAGAACAATGAGATCTGGTTGGAGCCAGGCAGAACATTCCAGAGCTTCATACAGTTGTGCTAAAGGGGACTAAAAGATGGTATACAGAGTGTCAGGGTGCTGGCAGTTTAAATTCCCTTACTACCTGGTCTGGCTCCAGTGCACCATTGAAGCAAATTGAGAGGCTTGGTTGTGAGAGGAAGTAGAGGCCAGTATACATAATCTTCAGTTCACTAGCAGGGAATCCTGTGAGGCCAATGTACAATAATTGCTTACCCAGTGGCAAGTGGGCCACAGTAGTTGTATACACTGCAGGGTTTACATCTCTCCCGAGGGACACCTGGACCAAGAGCAGTGGGAGCACTGGTCTGGTGGATGCATGCTGGTCAAGCTTCCCTCTCACCCCTCCACACTATCAAATAACTGACCACTTCTGGCCATGAGTGTCTGTTTCTGAATCTGAACTGTTCTTCAGTTCCAGGCCTGAAAGATAGTGCAGGTCAAAGATCCATGGTTTGAACTGCTGTTCGGTTGCTGTGTTGTTAAATTCTCTGTGCAAAATGCAGGACATTTTCTTAATAGTAATGGTACAGACTTGAACTGATGCAGGTTTTTCTTCAGTGGCAGTAGGAGACTTGGATGACAGCAGAGGATGCTTGCTGCCCTACCAGGCCTATGACGTAATAGGTCCCAAGCAAAAACAAAAGTCAGATCAGATAATAATGCTAATCCAAACTTGTTAGGCAGAAAGTCAAGGTGCAAATGTGGCACCACTTGCGGTGTACAAAAATGTCTGCTGATAAATGCACATTTATTTTTCTATAGAAGATACATATTTTTGTCAAGTTCCATGTCTGAGACTTTTCCGGGGTGGGGAGGACAGTTAAGGTATAATTTAGGGAGTGCCCTAGGTCAGGGGTATGCCCCACATAGGTAGGTGGTAGCCCTGAGTGATTACAGGTGGTCGTGGGGTATTGGACATCCTGGGCACAGTCCAAGTGTCTGCCAGAAAGGAAAGATCCATCCCTAACTGGGTATCTTACTCTACCCTTCTGGATGAGGGGCATGGTCTTGCCTGGGATGCTGCAGAACCGCGAGTGGTTCAGGTGTCAGACTTAGCGAGCTAAGTAGGGTGGGTGGTTAGGACCCCATAACCTTGTCAGTAGGGCTGTAAGGAAGGACTGCAGCATGTGATGTGTCAGTCAATATGACTGAAGTGAATGTGTGTGTCTGAGTACCCATGGCACCATAGCCCTGTGACAAGCAGGGGCAGGTCACATGAAGGGGGTTCTTCCCACTGGTAATGCAGAGTAGATGGGTTGATTTTGTGGGATTTTGTGTTTGTTTGGGAGGGCTTCTATCCTGGGAGAGGAGTTATGTTGCAGGAACTCTCCTGGTTGCCAAAAAGATCAACTCAGTAGTAAGTGGATGCCATACCTAAGTTACGTAGAGGAAAATGAAGGCATACCCAGTTGGTCTTCTAGTTTAATATTGCAGGGCAATATCTATGACACTTCTAAATAACATAAACAAAAAATGCAACAATGCGGAGTTAAGATGAAACATTTATTTACAGAAACTGTTACAGTAAGTCTTAAGGGCCAGCAGAAATGCTTTTGTCAAAATTCTGAAGACCTCACATGTTAGCGGATGGTGAGCAGAACAAGCTGGAAACCCATTGGTAAGTGAGGATCAGAGGGGGGCCCATGTAATAAAAATAAATAAATAAATAAAAAATCAGTGAAATACTCCTGCTGTCCAAATGGTGTTTCAGTAATGTAATTGTATCAGGCAATGAAATATTGGGATGAAAACATACTGTACATTTAAATTAATTTATATTATCTTTCTGGAGAACCTGTTGAAAATGTATTTTTAATAAAATGCAAATAAAATTCAAGATTTAAAAAAAACTGCACCACGTCCCATAGTCAAAGCCTAGGAGAATAATTTTCAAAATGATCTCACACCAGGGTTGGGGAGGGATATAGGGTTATACATAGACTAATTCATAGAAAGTGGTGTATTATGAGTTTTGTTTATACTCCCTAGGTGTGTGGTGTCCATAAACCCCAACAGTGAAGCCTGACAGGTTTGTGCAGACATCTACATACACTGGCCCGGATATTCAAACTGCGCCAGGCTGTGGCACAAGCCTGGGCGCAGCTCAGCTTTGTTGCTCAGGGGAGTGGCCTGGGCAATATTCAACGGAGCTGTGCTATGGTGCAGCAGCTTTGAATATCGCACCCTGGCCACCCCCACTGTGCATGGCACAGTGGCACTGCTCCAGCACAAGTGGCCAGAGTGGAGCATGGGGATGCACTGGCACAAGTGCCATTGCGCCATGCACAGCACCTGCGATATTCAAATGGGGACATGCAAATGGGACCATAATTTATGCAAGGTGCACAGGGGGCCATTTGCATCTCATTGTGGCCCCATTTGCATGCCATTAGCATGCAGGTGCGCCGATCCCCGACAACTTGCGCCTGGCACCCTGCCAGGCAGCAGCCGTCGGGGACCGACACCCCCTGCAGCTCGATCGCGGGCATTCCTGTAATATAAATAAAAAAACAACCAATATCACTGGTGGTCCACTGGACCACACTGAGCTCAATCATGGGCATCTGTAAGCGAACCCCCCCAAGTCCAATATCCCTGGTGGTCCAGGGGACCGATCGCTGCCCGATCGCGGGCATCAGTACCTCATCAAAGACCCCCACTACCCTGGTGGTCTAGTGTACCCCCCACCCCATCCGCCCACTGGACCCCACCACCCCACTCCTTCCCCCCATCAGGTAGGGCGGCAGCACCTCACCTGCCTGCCGCCCGTTGCCCGTCAACTGATAGCTCAGTAGGGCTGCCGCCCAGTGGTTCGCAGCATGAGCCAATGGGCATGCAGCCCATACCGCATTACTCGTTCAGATATGTGAATGAATTCATTCACATATCTGACTGGGTAGCTGGTATGGCTGCATGCCCATTGGCTCTGCTGTGAACCATCGGGCATGCAGCCCCACCGAGCTGTCAGTTGGCGGGCGGCAGGCGGGTGGGTGCTGCCACCGCCGCTGACGGGGAGCGGGCGTGGGACTCAGTGGGAGGGTGGGTGGGGAACACTAGACCACCAGGGTAGTGGGGTCTTTGATGAGGTACTGATGCCCGCGATCAGGCAGCGATCAGTCCACTGGACCACCAGGGATATTAGACTTGGGTGGGGTTCGCCACAGATGCCCACGATGGCACCCAGCGGTCCACTGGACCACCAGGCATATTGGACTTGGGGATTCATGCATAGACACCCGCCATGGGGCATGGGGGGCACCGCCAGGTGCGGCAGGAACTCGGGTGGCCACCCACAGGTGGCAGCTGCTGTGTTGCGCCCTGCAATGCGGCAGCTCACCTGTGGGTGGCCATCACTTGTTCCTTTTTTTTGTGGCGTAACTTTGTGCAGGCACAGGTAGGGGTTGCGCATGCATGACTCTGCACATCCCAGGCTGAATATCGGGCTGTGCAGGTTATGCATGGGCACGTCCCCCCTACCTGTGCCTGCATACATTACTGATGCACTCTGGTGCATCGAGATTTGTGTGGCGCACTTTCCCCTTTTGAATATCGCACCAGGGTGCATCAGTGAGTTGTGCATGGTGCAACACTGTTGCGCCATGCGCAACCCTTTTGAATATCTGGGCCACTGTCTCCAGCGTTTAAAAAAATTAATACTAGCATCGTGTTCCCTGTGTGTGTGGTTGCCAAACCCTGCATCTTTCAAACCACTTCATTTAATATTTATTTACTTATCTGGTTAGTCCTGCCATTTCTGTGATGCCTTTGGTATTAAAATAAGCAGAGACTCTCAGTGTAGTAATTTTCACTGACACAAGAAAAGACACAACCGGCAGAAATGGAGCATGGCCCAGTGCTATGAGTTTCTATTTATTTTGCACTCAGAAGCATGATAGAATTAATAGGATCTTGCTGGCCCAGTGGCGCTGAGGGTTGAGGTGCTGGATGCCTTATCTCGTGCTACACTGACGACCCAGGTTTGGGAATGACCTCGGGTTGTCGGGGTGCCAGTGCAGGAGGGGGGAATGGTGGAGCTAGATCAAGTATGCCAATGGGCAGTGCTCCTCTCCCGAGGGTGGTGAGGGTGGGTTGGTGCCCCCCCCATAGTTCCGCTCCCACTGAGTGGAGGTCCGGTGGGTATCATAGGTAGAGAGGGGGAGGCAAATGTTATGAGAGGTGGAAGGGGTTGAGCTAGCGCCACAGGGTGCATAGTGTGCCTCCACACACTCGCACGGCCATATGCTGGGGGCCTCAGGGGGGTTAGGGGAGAAAACCAGCAAAAAATAACTGTGTCCCCGTTACCAGTTGGCTAGAGGAGGTGACAGGGACCAAATAGCTATATTAAAAACAAAATGAAAATTAGTAGGATCACCCAGATAAGTAAAAATAAAATAGAAAAGTAGTAGGGGTCAGAGGGTTCAGCAATGACATACACAGAGTGACAAAGGTGAGTTGGGAGTTATGAAATGCCAGTGGTTGTGATGTCACAGCCCTGTATTATGGCATTTGGAAAGTGCTGGTTTTGGGTTGAACAGACGGTATTTCTGTATAGCGCAACAAACTTTGGTAGGAGTTTGCTTGGATGGCATCAATATGGACAGAGAAGTCAAGATGACTGTTAAGCCAAACACCCAGGTACTGCACTTCCACAAGGAGACTTCCACCAGTGGGAAGCCATCTAGAGACACGAAGACTGGGGGAGTCTGGATTCTAGCCAGATGCTGAGTGGTACCAAAGGTATTGGAGACAGTCTTTTCGGCACTCAGGGTAAGATGACTGGCATGGACCCAGTGTTGGACCCTGTTAAAATCATCTTGGAGCTAGGTAGCCAGGTCCAAGGCAGAAGAGCCAGATGTGAACAGTACCATGTCATTGGCATAGACAGTGAAGCCAGCCAGGATGCAACGCCGTACGTTGCAGTAAATGACGGCAGTATTTTGTAGTAATGCTGCTAGGTACAGTATAGCATCGTGGTTCACACCGCTGTGTGTAACTGTAAGAGGAGCCACAGGCCTTAGGCTGGTCATTCAGGAAGATCAATATTAAATAAATCATGAAACAACATCTTTTGTCAATTTTTGAAGGTAAAATATTTATACCTTGTCTGCTAAGCCACCCTAATTTATGTGTAAGCATACCACTAGCCACTGCATTACATTATAAGTGTTGTAACTAGAGAAAAATTACTTTTATCGAACAGCATTTTCAGCAATAATTCTTGATTTAAATCAGGATATTAGATCTGGATTTTACCATGAAATGGATATAAAAGAACAAGTACAGTTTCAAAATCAAAGGTTAGAAGTCATAGTCTGTTAACGATTGCACATTCTAATGCAAACAAAGCAATATTTGCTTAGAGTAGCACTGAGTGTTGTCTGTACAGTTGGTGTCTTAGCGAATAATTGTTTGGTGATTTAGACAGCTGAATGTGAAACATAAAGGGCTTATGAAAACATTTTTATACACCATAAAGGTGGATTTCTATCCTGCTACATATACTTGGTCAGACGATTTTGAAACCAATGCAGGCAGTGATTCAGATGGTAGCATAACAAAGAGCTCTGTCTCATACATTTTTCTCTCAGTCAGACCTGAGTTAAAATGCTCAATGCCAGGATTTCTGAGAGGTCGGCCTTCATACAGTAAATGTAATCTTCTTTACACAACATCAGGCACAAACTCTATGATACTGGAGAGTTATAAAACATGCTACTTTTTGTGGCGAATGGTGAAAACTGTCGTATCTGCAATAAAATTGTTCACACATTTTCTATTGTCTCTGTGCAGGTCACTCATTACTAAGAACTACTTGATGTCGTTAGTACGCTGGACGATATCAAATAAAATCACAAAGAAAACAGACTAAGGGACAGAAGCAATAAAATGAGTAATATTGAAACATGACTGTACATCAATCAATCAATCAATCTTTATTTATATACTGGAAAGGTATGTGAGCAGAAATGCTTGTTTTCACAAATGTCCATTGTAGAGTACATGAATACATAGAGGTAACAGAACAAAACAGGATCAAAATATCATAGTACAGCAAGTAAATAACAATATTAGAATTAGTGAGGAACAGGCACAGAGAACAACAACAACAACAACAGGGATAGGAGTAAAAAGGGTGACAGGGGTGGAACAGTAGAGATGGAGATCTCCGGGAGTATGGAGAGGAAACAGTAGCAAACCAGATAAGGGGTGTAGGGGAGAGCCAGACGGTGGAATAATAAGTGCTGGAACTGGGAAAAGTGCATTAGCTATAACTGGGTGAAGGCCAGTGTTCTTAATAGGAGGAAGGTGCCAGGCTGGGTTCAGTAATTAGGTCTTGGAAGAACAGCTGCAAACTGAAGTACTAAGGAGGTTGGCCTTGAGGGAGGAGTTGAAGGAGAGGATGGTATCACAGGCTTGAGTTTTGGGGGGTAATCTGTTATACAGCTTAGTCCCAGCATAAAATATTGAGTTCTGAGCCAGTTTAGTTTGGAAAAATGGGGTGTTGAAAACCATGGTGGTGGATCCCTGGGTCGAACGACCAGGAGCTGTGAGTGGGAAGAGGGCATTGAGGCTGGGTGGCATCTGTCTGAGGTAGATTTTGTGAAAGAAGGACAGCAATTTAAGGTGAAATCTCCCTTCAAACGAGGGCCATCAGAGGGACACGTAGAGGATACAGTGGTGGGCTTTCCAGGGTAGGCCAGTGACGAAGCGCACTATACTGTTGTATGTAACTCTTAGTTTGGAGTAGAGGAGTGAGAATGTTGGAGGGAAGAAGACTAGGGAACCATAGTCGATGAGTGACAGGAGTAGAGAGAAGGCCAGGCATAGTCTGGTGGCAGGGAGAAGGAACTTACGGATCCTGTAGAGGAGACCAAGTCTGGTGTGTACCTTTTTGATGAGGTTGTTTACATGCAAATTGAAAGAGAGGTGAGGGGTCAGTGTAGAGCCCCAGATATTTGAATTCAGTCACCTGTTCTATGGAAATACCTGAGTTGTCAACTAGGGTCACGCTGGTGACAGGGGCTTTACAAGGTCCAGAGAAGATCATAAATTTGGTCTTCTTGGAGTTGAGGACTATGCCACAGCTGGAGAACCATGAGTGTAGCTTGCTAAAATCAGATTGAAGATTGTGGAACATAGCGGCCAGGTTTTCATTACTGCAGTAAAGGGCCACATCATCAGCACATAGGACTAGCTGAGTGGATTGGCAGATAGAGGGGAGTTTATTAATGAAAAGAGAGAAAAGAAGGGGGCCCAGGATAGAGCCCTGGGGAACCCTATATTTGATTGGACAGGCAGATGAGAGGTGATCTTCAATGGAGGTTTGATGGGATCTCCCAGAGAGGTAGCTATTGATCCACTTGACAATATTATCAGAGAGATGCAGACCACGAAGGGTATCGAGGAATAGGGTATGGTCCACCGGGTCAAAAGTCTTGGTCAGATCAACAAAAATGGTGTACATCTTTAGCAGTGATGAGAAAAATGTGCTGAAAATGTTTGAAATGATTACAGTTTCACATTACATTCAAGATTAGTTAGTTGTGGAACTTTGGAACAGTTTGTCAGCTGAGATGGTGGGTGTAAACATAGTCAGGGGATTCAAGCAGGCATGAGATAGAAAGAAGGAAATAGTGGTCACACAGGGAGACAAGACCAGGAAGGATAATGGGGATAGGAGGGGAGGGTTAGTACCCCGGAGGAACAATAGGTTGCAGGGAAGGTTCCAGGGATTATAGGGAGTATATGGGCAGAGTGGATGGACCTATGGTCTTTTTCTGCCATCATGGTCTATGTTTCTATGTTTCACAGGTCCAGGCAGTGACAAAAAGCCAAATTATTTCCTTTTTTCTGAAAAATATCTCATGTAACCTCTACTGCCCTGTGCATAACTGCATGAAAACGGGAACCAGCATTCTGGACAATGATTTTGTCTGACAAATACAGGACAGAAAGACCTTTTGTGATTTTAAAAACAATAGGGAGAGTGGCACAAGCAACCAAGTAGGGAACACACTTCTTTGTGAGAGCTCTTGCACAGAAAGAGGCAAGTATATCAAACAAAAATGTTTTAACTAAACTTGCACACACCCACCCATGTCTTGTTTTTTATAATTACTGATGAGAATTTTTAATAAATGATCGATTTAGGTGTTTAGGGTGGAGTAAATAAAAACAAGAAAAATAATTCCATAAACATGTTTGTTTTATTAGCTGGACTCACAAATATAGACAAAGTAGCAAAATTATTCTTTAACTTCATTTGTTTAAACAGGTGGCATTTGTGTGACTGCTGCATGAATAATGTATGGATGGATGTGTGTAATCAGAATATTATACACACCTGAGGTATGAGATACTACATACACTCTGACAGCGAAGCTCGAGGGGTTTATACAAGCATCCCACAGCGAGGGTGTGTGTAAAATTTTGGTCGCAACACACCCACCCATACATTACTTTATTTAATTACTGGTCAGCACTTTTTATGACATTGTCCTTAAAAAATCAAACAGTGAGAGAGTGTTAAATTGCTGTAAAGTGTTTTTATTTCAGTAACGCTTAACATGATGTAACCCCCCTGCAAATGGGGGTTCCCAAAAGACTTCCAGGAGCTTGCTTGAATGCTCCAAGCCTGAATGGTGTTTGGCATTTAAGCCATTTATCAGTGAGTGTTTTTAGAGCCTCTGGTACTGTCTCTTTAAGAGCTGTCTGCTTGCAGACATAATTAGTTTGTATGGGGGACTGTGTGCTTCTCTGAGTACCACTCGAGCTGCTGCCAATTCACTTCATTTTGCAGTCACTAGGAGTGCAAAGGAACTTATCTGAAAGATGTAACTGTTTGCCAGAAATTATTTAGAGTAATAATGAAATTACAGTTTGTCTAACCTGCTTTTGCAGTCAGAACTGTGTCTGCTAGTTCCCATTCTAGTTTTGAACTGCTGAACTGGACCAATCAGTGTGGGGTAAGCTAGCTCTAAAATGGTGCCTTGGACGAATCAGAACTTGGACTCATAATCTGAGCCAGCCACAAGAGGATTGTATGGGCAGTGACTCTGGGAGATGTAGTTTAGACTTCAGTGCCTTTTGGACCAACAGCAGCAGTCTATTGTGAGTGACAGCCAATCCAGTCAAGAACTGGGAGGAACTCAAGGAAGTGCCTGGTTTTGTCGGTTGGAGTTTGAGTTGAGCTTTGGCAGTGAAGAAGGAAGAAACCCTGTGCTCCTTCAGTGCACAGTTTCAGTCAAAAAACTATGTAAGGCCCAGAGTTCCGGTCTGCAGCTTGTGTAACAGCTTGTTAGGACTGAACTCGTCCTGTGAAAAGAATCAAAGGATCTCTGAAGACTAGAAACCAGGCTCACCCTGTAGAAGACTGGAGAAATTGTTGAATTGCACTCTGTCTGTCAGAACTGAATCTGCTGTGTGTTCTCCCGGTATTGTGCAGTAATTGTGATCGGGATAGAGAAGCAGCCTGCCTGGTATAGTACTTCCTTTTTTACCATATAAATGTGAAGAGTCTCTTGGAGCTCAAGAGTAGCCCTGCTGATATTGAAGGACCCTATCTTATTTGGAGGTCGTGAGTACTAATTCAGGGTCGCTCCTGTTGAATTGCCACATTAAATCCAAATGGAATTACTGTACTGCTGACTGTTTAATTTTCCTTTTCTCTGTGTGAAAGGGCCCCTACCAGCTGCCACGGTTTGGACTAGCCGCTAGGGCTTGGGTACCCAGGGACAGTAACTGATAGGGATAGGCCTGTGCACAGAGCCATAGGTAGATGATTAGAGTGATAAGCTAATTAACCTGATTTCCCCCTGTCCTTGTTATATTCCCCCTAAATAAATCAGAGCTGCTTGTTTCAGCAAAGTTATACTGCCTGAGGTATTTGTCTATGTTAAAATATTGTACTGTGATTGTTGCACTGTATCTTATTTTACAGGGGGTCCCAGTGCCGGAAATAGTCCTGGGGGTAAGTGTATACTGTGAAGGTAATTCTGATATATTGTGTGGGCCACTAGTGGGAAGAAAGTGGGATTGCAGTGTCCCAGAGGGCTGTGACCAAGTAAGTTTAACTATTGCAAACCCTGACCTCTGGGTGGAGGCACCTGCCATTGGATCCAGGCCCCTCAACCTGTTAGTGGCAAATCAGGGGGTAGTAGCCCCTGGGATAGCGCCATCTAGGGGTTACATCTTGAGGCTCACCGCTGAGATTGTGTGTCCTCTAGTGGCCATATTCTGAACCACTGTTAAGAAAAAATGGGTACCCGACAGAAGTGGCTGTGCACCGGCTGGTGGAGTGGTGTACTGGGAGGAGATCGACCCCAAAATGCTATGCTTATCCTGGACATCCCTGGTATCAATACGGACACTGTGCAGGAGTACTTTCCAAGGTGGAAGGTTTACAAAACCCTGTGGTGGTGGGTCGGCATGCTAATCTGCTCACCCACACTTTCCTGGCCCTAGTAGAGTTTAAGGATCCCATAGATAGCTCCAAAGTGCCACAGACCATTACCCCAGAGGGAGCCCTCACTGCTTGGAGAGTGATAACTAAGGACAGTAAAGACCCGGGGGGGAATGAGCCCCCACCACTATCTGAAACTTTTGAGGAGAAATTTGCTAAATGGTTGCTGGGGAAGGAAAACTGTGGAGGACTTGAAGAAACTATTCTTGCCACCTGGGGTGTTCCTCCCCAACACCCTCTCCCACTCCAGTACCCGTAATGGTGGCTGAACCAATGCAGACTCCTATTTCTGCACCTGCCATTAGTCACGACTCACGAAGGTTGAGGATCTTCTCTGGCACCTCCCCACCCCCCAGGGGAGGATGACTGGGAGACCTGGATAACTACTATGTTGCCCCCAAGTGCTAGAATGGCAATGCTCGGAAGGCGAAGCGAAAGAGGGTTAGTGAGAGCCTCCGAGGTCCTGCCCTGGCTACCATCCGTGCTAAACGGGCCAGTAACCCTGAAGCGACTGCACAGGCCTATCTTGAGGCCTTGGAGAATATGTAAGGGAGCCCAGATTCTGATGAGGACCTATGGTGGAGAGTAAGAAATGCACAACAGTACCAAGGGAGTTGTTGTCTGTGTATGTCTCTCGGCTGGAAAAATTGTTGCAAGAATGCCTCAGAAAGGGTAGTTTGCCAGCGATTGAACTGGACCGAACCAGACTGGACAGAATCCTTAAGTCTGCCCCTTCTCAGAACTGCTGTTGCTTCAGTTACGCCTGGCAAATCGACTGGAATCCCCACCCTCCTATGATGAGTTAATGAGAGAAATTGAGGAGTTGAGAAAAGCGACCTCGGAGGTACCTGCACCAACAGCTGTGGCTACGACCCGAGTGACTGAGGGTGACCCATCAAGTGAAGTTCAGGGCAGAGGTTGACAGTCAATGAGTGCTCTGACAAGGAAAAGATATGCCACAATGGGGCGAACTGTTGAGAGAGATCCGGAATTCAAAAACAGTCCTTTATGAAGGCCACGCCTGCAAGTACGGGCCCTGACCTATATCCGACTGCATCTGCTATGGGGTGGGGTACCCACCCATGTATCTCCTGCTGATAACAGCTCCAAACTCAATTCCTTGACCATGGAAGTGGAGAAACTGACGAGATGTCTCCAAATGCTTATCACGCGCAGGACAGAGATGGCACCCAGGTTTCCAGTTAGTAATACCCCTGCCCTGGCTCCCAGTGTGCGCCTCGCCAGCTCAAACTCCAGAAAGTATGTTTTGCTATAATTGTGGGAAAGATGGGCACATGAAAAGGGAATGCCAGTCCCCAAAAGACACTGACAAAGTTGCGCTATAGGCTACAAGGAGGCTTGGGAGAAGAAATCAGTGGTTAAGAGGTGCTGCGACATGATCCCAGTGAGGACACCAAAATGCTAATTCACGTCCTTTTGTGGCAAGGTCAGTTGCCCAGGCCCCCACTACCGCCTCTCCAGACTGGTCCAGAATAGTGGGTCCCTCCATGGAGACCACTGTAAAGGTGAATGGAGTGTCTACAAGAGCTGTATTAGACAGTGGCTCCCAAGTGACAATTATGTTCCAGGATTGGTATCAGAAGCATTTGTCAGACGTACCCTTACAACCATTAGAAGGACTGCATGTATGGGGGTTAAGTGAGAAGGCCTACCCTATTCCGGTATATCCGAATTTGGCTGTCTTTCCCACCTCCGTGGCTGGAGTGGCCGAACAAGTAGAGACCCTAGCCTTGAGTGTGTCCCCACTGGACTGTATGATGGTGTCCTTTGTTGATTGGAACAAATGCTCATATGTTCGGAAGGCTGGCACAGTTGTGTTATGAAAATCAGGGTCAAAGACTAGTAGAGCTTTAAGAGTTCCGGCTTTAATTAAGAAGGCCTATGAGGCACAGAGAGATGCTGAAAAACAGAACCAGAGGAACCGGTCGGATTGTATGGAAGAAGGATCCTGAGTCTCTGATCCTGGTGCCAAATGCCCAGTGTACCTTACAGGGAGAGGTCCGTATCAGAAAGGATGTTAAGAATAAAATATTAATGTTGGATGCACCAGGCGATGGAAAATTGCCAGAGGGACTGCTTGTCAAGCCTAGTATTTTGCCCGCTAGAGCCCATGCTTATGCCAGAAGGGTAATGGTCCAAGTTCATAATGTGTCTGAAAGAGACATTCGAGTAAACAGAGGTTGCATCCTGGCTAATGTGCATTGTGCAGACACTGCAGTGCTACCCAGCAGCAAGAGTTCAAGGAAGAATGACAGGTAACGCCTGACTTGTTTGATTTGGCGACTCCGCTGCCAGCTGAATGGAAAGTGAGGATCAGTGGAAGCTTGCCCAGAGAGACCAGGTGTTTTTTTAAAGGAATGGGATGTAGGATGTGTGCAAGGAGCTGAGCACAATATCCGCTGCATGACGAAAGACCATTTCGTGAGAGGTCTCGACGCCTGGCACCTGCTGACATAGATGATGTGAGACGGCATCTGCAAGAGATGTTAGCTGCTGGTGTAATACAAGAATCCAGAAGCCCTATGCTTCCCCATTGTGGTAGTGAGGAAAAGAATGGAACAGTAAGGATGTGTGTGGATTATCACACCTTAAACCGTGGACTATCCTGATCAGTACACAATGCCCGCATTCAGGATGCTTTGGACTGCCTAAACGGGAGCAAGTGGTTCTCTGTGCTGGATCTCCACTGATGGGTACTACCAGATCCCGATGGCCCCAGAGACCGTGAGAAAGACGGCCTTTATCTGTCCGCTTGGCTTTCTATGATTCATGAGGATGCCTCAAGGATTTCAGGTGCCCCAGCCACTTTTCAACGATTGATGGGCGTGCAGTGGGGGACATGAACTTACTAGAGTGCCTGGTATACCTAGATGATGTTATTGTGTTTGGCAGCTCACTGGAGGAACATGAGAGCAGATTATTTAAGGTATTGGACCGACTGGAGGACTTTGGCCTTAAACTGTCCATTGATAAGTGTCAATTCTTTCAAACATCAGTAAAGTATGTGGGACACATAGTATCCACCGAGGAATAGAGACCGACCCAAGTAAAGTTGAGGCCTTGACCACCTGGCCACAGCCCAAAAATCTAAAAGAACTGCAAAGATTCCTGGGATTCTTGTATTATTATCGGTGCTTCATCAAGGACTATTCAAGAGTGATCCGCCTTTACTTAACCTTACTCAAGGGTATCCCCAACCCACAAAAATACCAAAAGTCAGCGTCCCTCAAGACTGAAAGAGTGTATTTTCATCCGAGTGAAGTATTTGGGGCCGCTGGACTCCTGATTGTGAGACTGCTTTTCATGAGATCATATATCAACACACCCATGCTCCAGTGCTGGCCTATGCCGATCCAAGAAAACCTTCGTCCTGCACACTGATGCTAGCTTGCAAGGGTTGGGGGCTGTGTTGTACCAAGAGCACGAGAATGGCCTGAGACCAGTGGCCTTTGCCAGTAGAAGCCTGACCCATCGAAAAGAACTATCCTGTACATAAGTTAGAGTTCTAGCTTTGAAGTGGGCTATTGTTGACCAATTCCATGAGTACTTGTATGGGGCTAAAATACTAGTAAAACTGACAATAACCTTTGACCTATGTGCAGACCTCATCAAGTTGGATGCCACTGGCCATAGGTGGCTTTCTGCATTATCTACATATGACTATGCTCTCAAATACCGAGCAGGTCTGAACCACATAGATGCTTGATGCTCTCTCCGGAGGCCTGTTCCCCAGAATGATTGGGTCCGATTGGCAGAACCTGACATTTGGGCACTCTGCCGGATGTTTGACAGGGAGGAACAAATGTCCCACGGACGCAGTGGACTGCATGGTGGATTGCTTGGGAGCCTCTGAGAATTGCATACCTGCTGCTTATTGCCACTTTCTGCAATAGACATTGGTGCACTGCCTCAGCTGGACAATGACAGTATTCATGGGCTCAATCCCGAGTCCATGATCAAAGCAGCTTTAGAAGCCCTCTATGCAGGAAAAGATGTGTCCAAATTACGCCCACTGATTTGAGAACTGCACTGTTATACAAAGAAGGTCCTAAGTTGAAACTGATCAATAAACTGTTATACAGAGAAACAGTAGACAGAGGGACAAGTAGACAAAAACAACTAGTGCTGCCCACTGCCTTTCGAGACTCAGTACTGAGGTCCTTGCACAACCACATGGGGCACCTTGGTATAGACAGAACACTTGACTTGGTGAGATCCAGATTCTATTGGCCTAAGATGGGGCTGATGTGGAGCAACACATTCGAACTTGTAGTCACTGCTTACAGAGAAGCTTTGCCCCAGAGGGCTGCCCCTTATTACATCACCACCAGTGCACCCATGGAGCTGGTCTGTATTGATTTTCTGAGTTTGGAGTCAGATCAAAGAAATATCAGTAATGTGCTGGTGGTCACTGACCATTTCATGAGATATGCCCAAGCTTTCCCACCAAAGACCAGAAAGCATCCACTGTGGCCAAAGTACTTGTAGAAAACTTTTTGTTCACTATGGGGCTCACAAAGAATCCATTCTGATCAAGGGAGAACTTTGAGAGTCGTCTAGATCAAAGAGATGCTTTCTCTGTGGGGGTCGAAAGTCCAAGAACCACTCCTTACCACCCCAGGGGGCCCCTAGCCTGAACGTTCAACAACTTTGCTAGATATAGCTAGGCACCCTGCACCCAAAGGACAAGCCTAGATGGAGCCAACAAATTAGCACCCTGGTACATGCTTATAACTGCACCAAAAGTGATGCCACTGGATTCTCCCCTACCGCCTGATGTTTGGAAGGAAGCTCGACTACCAGTAGATGTGTGTTTTGGGGTCTCTCCTGATGGGGTTCAAGCTGACAACTATTTACAGTATGTGCAAAGTTAAAGGCCCAGCTAACTCATGCGTGCCAACTGGCTCAAACCATGGCTGCCAAAGAAATCTGGCCAACAAAGAAAGGTATGATAAAAAGGGAAAGCACAGGAACTCCAGGAGGAGATCGTATTGCTAAGAAATATGGGACTGCATGGCAAGCACAAGATTGCTGACAGATGGCACCATCTCCTCACATTGTAGTGGGCAAACTAGATGATCTGCCAGTGTACAAAGTAAGGCCTGAGAATAATTCAAAAGATGTAAAACAATGCATAGAAATCATTTACTGCCCATTGGACAAATCTTAATTGAGTCTGAGCCCTAGAGATGCCCCTCTGGACCAGTGACTAGAGCTGCTGCTAAGAAAAGATCAAGAAAGTCTGCACCTACAGAAGCAAAGTTAAAGTGTTCCCTCCACAAGTCCCAGTTGAGCATGACTGTCAGTCCATATCGGAAGAAAGTGAGAGTGACTTTGAATACTATCCTTCTTACGAACTGAGTCAATTGTTTCGGGCAATCCCTAGTCAATACTGGAGATGAAGCTGGGCCTTCTGGACTGTCTAAGCCCCAGCTTCATCCCTGGCCAATACTCCCAGAAAGTAAGTGCAAAGCATCAGATCAAATGAAATGGAATCATTGTGCATGGTTGAACTGTTTGAGCTTTCAGGAGGAAAATGATAGATTGGGGCAGACTGGTGATACACCCGAACAAGAAGAGTATTTTGAGTGCCCTGACAGTCCACTGCCAGTGTCCGAAGCTCTCCATGCGAGCCAAATGTTGTGGACTCAGAAACTGTAACT
Organism: Neoceratodus forsteri; assembly: GCA_016271365.2. Classification (NCBI taxonomy): domain Eukaryota; kingdom Metazoa; phylum Chordata; order Ceratodontiformes; family Ceratodontidae; genus Neoceratodus; species Neoceratodus forsteri. Next base: position 1,447,398,635 of record CM028130.1, on the reverse strand, counting down.
CCTGGAGCTGAAAGTGCCCCAAGTTCTAGCCTCTCTACCCCATGGAGACTCCTGACAAGTGAGGACAATGCTGAAAATGAGGCTCAGAGTGCAGAGACTATAACAGTTCCCCTAGAAAGACTGGTCGAGCTGTAAAGCCTGTGGTGCACCTCAGTTATGATTCACTTGGGAGGCCTGTGGACTTGCCTCTCAATGTTGTCCATAAAGGAGTGTATGTGTCCCAGCTCATTGCCCAAACTGAGCATCAGTGCTAACTCCAAGTTACTTGTGTTGCTCCCTTCTATATGGTGCCCTTTGCCCCATCCAGCCCCAAGGTAACTGATAGGAAGGCCCCCTCTCTTCAGGTTTCATGTACAAAAGGTAATAACTTGAGTTATGGTACAATGTATGTAATACTGTGTAAAGAGTGACGATTGCAATGTTTCAGAAATGTGTTCTTGGTAAATGATATATTGACTGATGATTACATGTGCGAGCCTAATGCAAATGTATATGGTTGCAGTTGAAACTTATGGGTTACTTGCTTGACGTGGACGCCAAGCTTTCCCAGGCTAGGAGGGTGTAACTCTGCAAATGGGGGTTCCCAAAAGACTTCAGGAGCTTGCTTGAATGCTCCAAGCCTGAATGGTGTTTGGCATTTAAGCCATTTATCAGTGAATGTTTTAGAGCCTCTGGTACTGTCTCTTTAAGAGCTGTCTGCTTGCAGACATAATTAGTTTGTATGGGGGACTGTGTGCTTCTCTGAGTACCACTCGAGCTGCTGCCAATTCACTTCATTTTGCAGTCACTAGAGTGCAAAGGGAACTTATCTGAAAGATGTAACTGTTTGCCAGAAATTATTTAGAGTAATAATGAAATTACAGTTTGTCTAACCTGCTTTCTTTGCAGTCAGAATTGTGTCTGCTAGTTCCCCATTCTAGTTTTGAACTGCTGAACTGGACCAATCAGTGTGGGGTAAGCTAGCTCTAAAATGGTGCCTTGGACGAATCAGAACTTGGACTCATAACCTGAGCCAGCCACAAGAGGATTGTATGGGCAGTGACTCTGGGAGATGTAGTTTAGACTTCAGTGCCTTTTTGGACCAACAGCAGCAGTCTATTGTGAGTGACAGCCAATCCAGTCAAGAACTGGGAGGAACTCAAAGGAAGTGCCTGGTTTGTCGGTTGGAGTTTCAGTTGAGCTTTGGCAGTGAAGAAGGAAGAAACCCTGTGCTCCTTCAGTGCACAGTTTCAGTCAAAAAACATGTGTAAGGCCCAGAGTTCCGGTCTGCAGCTTGTGTAACTGCTTGTTAGGACTGAATCCGTCCTGTGAAAAGAATCAAAGGATCTCTGAAGACTAGAAACCAGGCTCACCCTGTAGAAGACTGGAGAAATTGTTGAATTGCACTCTGTCTGTCAGGAACTGAATCTGCTGTGTGTTCTCCCGGGTATTGTGCAGTAATTGTGATTGGGATAGAGAAGCAGCCTGCCTGGTATAGTACTTCCTTTTTTTTACCATATAAATGTGTGAAGAGTCTCTTGGAGCTCAAGAGTAGCCCTGCTGATATTGAAGGACCCTATCTTATTTGGAGGTCGTGAGTACTAATTCAGGTCGCTCCTTGTTGAATTGCCACATTAAATCCAAATGGAATTACTGTACTGCTGACTGTTTAATTTTCCTTTTCTCTGTGTGAAAGGGCCCCTACCAGCTGCCACGGTTTGGACTAGCCGCTGGGCTTGGGTACCCAGGGACAGTAACTGATAGGGATAGGCCTGTGCACAGAGCCATAAGTAGATGATTAGAGTGATAAGCTAATTAACCTGATTTCCCCTGTCCTTGTTATATTCCCTAAATAAATCAGAGCTGCTTGTTTCAGCAAAGTTATACTGCCTGAGGTATTTGTCTATGTTAAAATATTGTACTGTGATTGTTGCACTGTATCTTATTTTACAGGGGTCCCAGTGCGGAAATAGTCCTGGGGTAAGTGTATACTGTGAAGGTAATTCTGATATATTGTGTGGGCCACTAGTGGGAAGAAAGGGGGGTTGCAGTGTCCCAGAGGGCTGTGACCAAGTAAGTTTAACTATTGCAAACCCTGACCTCTGGGTGGAGGCACCTGCCATTGGATCCAGGCCCCTCAACCTGTTAGTGGCAAATCAGGCAGGGGTAGTAGCCCCTGGGATAGTGCCATCTAGGGGTTACAATGAAAGTAAAACTTTTTCTTTGGTTTAAGTGAAGGACTTTATTTTTCAGTTTTTTTAATCATTAACTTGTTTTAGAAGTAACTTAATTGAACTAGATTGACAGCTACTGATTACAACTGCCCAGTTATAACCAAAAATATCAACTGGGCAGTTATAACACAGGATAAAGCTCTTGTTATCTGTGTATAAAAAGTGATGACCAGTAATTAAAAGCCATTAAATGTGCTTACTACCTTTGCCTGCAACCTCTGTTGTAGAGCAGGGCTGTTTCTTGTATCTGTTTGTGGTTAAATGTTATTTGCTTGTTATATAATATGTATATGATTATCTCTACGCTCTGGTTGGAACTATCAGTTTTCAAGAGCCATAAGGGAAGTTCGATTTGTGCCTGTCTCTAGTGGACTTACAGATCATTAAATCAACTAGGCTGGAACCTTTTCTGTTCAGGACCTTTTATAACTATATGGGGCTGATCTTATGCATCGGCTGCACAATGGTTCCTTTGAGACTGGCTATATGTGTTATACTAATTGGGGTTTCCCCAAAAGAGGTACCAACAGAAAATGTGATACTCTGGTTTGCTCTAGTAACTGCCCTGTGCTAGACTCAACATTTTCTTGCTAATCCATTTCTAGGATGTATACAGTACATTGCAATGTATTTTTACTGAAATTGCAATAAAATAAAAAAAATGTGCCAATTCACTTCACTTTGAGATCCAAGAGAAAGACAGGGGCCGGATTTTCAAAGCGTGGCGCAGGGTTTGCATTCAGCCTTGCACCACCACACTTAGGTTTTGGCGGTGCGCCAAACCTCTTCATCACAACTGCACCCGATTTTACAATCTCAGGCGCAGTTCCGACAGTTTCCACCTTTTATGGCAGCTTGCGCCACATATCTGGTACAAGCTCCGTAAAAATGGCCCTTGGGATTGCCGCAAGCTAGACCACAAAAAGATGATCTAGCTTGTGGCAATTTGGCATGTGGGATAGAAAATCCTGATCCTCACAGGAGAATGCTGTAAGCCCAGTGTGCTATATGTTCGGCGCACCAGCGGCTTATGGCATTCTCAGCTGTTCGAAAATATGGCCCAGTTAGATTATGTTTTGTAGCAAAACATAGCCGTAGTAGTTGTTAAAATCACAATAGTGGGAGAAAATCTGGTTCACCTGTTTACCCATTTATTTATTCTTTTATTTGAAATTTCACCAAACAGATTGCAGGATGGCCCCTATGAGATACAAGAGCTTGTTTCTGTGAAGGGTCCTTGGTACAACAGGGTGCATCCTCAAACCCCTTCCTACGGTCTCCGTTCAGTTGACCAGACCCCTCTTTACATCCCTAGATGTAGGACCACAATGGGTACATGAGCTTTCTCCCATGCGGCCCCTAAATATTGGAACACTGTCCCTCAAGCTATTCGTCTTGCCCCTACACATACTGGCTTTAAGAAGCTCCACCGTCAACACCTACTTACAGTAAGTCCTTGTACCTGTTTCCAGCCACCATAAACCTATCCCCTGCTCTGCTTGCCCTTTCTCTACTTCCACCCTACCTGTACACACCCCAAACTACCCTCTTCTCCTCTATCTCCTCCCCTCCTCCTCCTCCCCCAGATACTGTTGCATATCGGACTTGCGAATTGGCATTTACTGCTCACTGTTTCATGATAATGACTTATACGAATCTCTTAACCTGTGTTGCACTTATCTCATTCTCCTGAACGATCTTGTTATCCATGTTTTTGACTACCTACTTTGCTTAACCATGTATTTTATAGTCTTACTAGTGTCTGTGATGTTCTTTACTCTCCTGGATAACTCTGTATTGTATGGTTTATGTGTGCTGCATCACACTGATGTTGTTTTTTTGTATTTCACTTGTATCCTCCCGGGTCGTACCTGAAAATAGGCATTCCTATGCCTAGTGTACTCACCCAGTCAACAAAAGCAAATAAATAAATAAATAAAAAAGACCTAGTACATTATGTAGTGCAACAGCATACACAGCTATTACTTCCAAAAGATACAGAAACAACAAGTTACTTATAGTATAAAAAAAGTTCATTGCAATACTGGTAACAATCACTTATACAGTAATGGCTGATAGTTTGTTGAACTTGACTGATATCTTATTTCTTAATCTATAAATAGCATAACCTTAACAGCATGCTGGAATAATCATTTGTTTCCTAATCTGCTAGTTGTCATGAAAGCCCAGGTAATGCGTTCTTGGAACAAAATCTTACTGATACTCTCCTTATCACGGAAAGCTGAAATTGCCCTTGAGAAGGCACAATGTAGGGCAATCAAGTACATGGATATCAGATTTCAAGAATTCAAGGTATGAAGAAAGATTAAGGAAGTCGTGCTTATTGTCACTGGAAACAAGGACATGAGATGACCCAACACAAGTACTTAAAATGGATTCTGGCATACTATTCACACTGATAAAGAATTCAAAAACTACAGGGGAAAATTAGAACATCTCATAACCAAATGGAGTTCAGGCAGAACTACGTTGCATCAAGAGTAACAAACATAGCAAGTTACTGGCAAAGGCCATCAAGTCAATAAGGATCAGTGGATTCAAGAGGAAGTTGAATGTGGTATTTGAAAAAGAGGAAGATCTAGGGAGATGGGGAGAAAGCAGAAAGCTAAAGATAAAAACAACCTAAAGGTGCAGGTTTGGAGGGCTTAAAGGCTCTTTCCAATTCCAATATCATCTTACGTGCTAACAAGGGAAAAAGATGTAGGAACAAAATGCCAACAGACTGACTGAATATACCACCAGTGCAGCTGAATAACTGTCAACATAGTATATTCTCTGCAAAAAAAAAAAAAAAATTCAATGCACCAGTTAGGGTAACACTAATGACCAAAAGGTAGGAAATGTGTAGCATTGGGTGTTCAATCCTAACTCCCCACCTCCACCCCCAAGCAGCAAAAATAAAAAATAGATTTAGTCTGGAGTCTTGGCAAATCAGTGATGGGGTCTTCCTTGGAGTTGTCAAACCTAATGCTCACCCCTACCCCTAGCCCACAGCACAAGGTACATCTCCAAGCCAGTGCCTCATATTGATACACTCTTCAAAGGTAGAAAAGTATGTATCACCACATGTTGCCAACACAGTTTGTTGTAACTTTCTTCACACAGGGACCTGTGGACCCTGCATGAAGAAAGGAGGTAATGTGTGATGTTGTTTGCTCAGGGCAAGGGGTGAGCATTAGGGTTGAGAACCTCAAGGAAGACCCCATCACTGATTCACCAATACTCCAGAGACCCCAAACCCTAATGTTTTTTCCTTTTGCTGCTTGAGGGTGGGCTTGGGGAGTTAGGGTTGGAAACCCTAACCCCACATTTCCCTACTTTTGTGGCATTAAGTTACCCTAACTGGTACATTAATGACGTTTTTTGAAAATAATAGTACAGTGCAGTCACGGAACTCACCCAGCACACACCACAAAGAAAATGCTGTCCACACACTTGGATTGCTTCAAAATGCAGTTTTACTGGTAGCAAGAAATCGAGAGCTCCTCTACCAGAGGAGGCCCAATAGACTGACATTTCACCCGATAGGGCTTTGGGCGAGTTCCATGAATGTACTGTACTATGATTGTTCATGTCACGCTGAACCATTCCCTGAAGGCGGCTCTTTCTTGGGATCTTTTTTGAAAATAATTTCCTTTCTTTTTGAGATAGTGGAATTGTATCCTTGAAAATGCAGGTCCCAAAGGAACCTGCATGAACAGATTCAGATGCCTTGCACCAAGAGAAGACTCTGTCTGCCTATAGATCCATGCAGCAACAGATGTGAAGAATTCATGTGGCTATCTGGTGAGCTGCAGAAGTGCAGAGCCCTGTGGTCTCTGTGCTTCCATGTGGCCATAGAAACAGATGCACAGGGCACAGAGTGCATCTGTCAACCAGTGCACAGGACCTCTGCCACCCACAGGTACAGAGGTCCAGTGCCCTATTCCAGGAGAACAGTTTTCTTCACTGTATGGTACCTGGGCCTGTGCAGACAAACCTGCACCTTTCATTCCTTGGCTGGGGGGGGAGGTTGCACAGCAGTGCCATCCCCCACCCTCACCCTATCCAGCTGGGTCACTCAGCAGACCCACAAACTCAGCTCATTGGCATGGGATCACAAAGCATACTCACTGTGGTCAAGAGTGGCACTACACACAAAGTTTGTTAACAATTATATTTTGTTTTCACTTTTGATCCCACATTTTTAAGATATTTATTTTAGGAATCCCCTTATAATCATAACATGTACCATTTACAGTATACTGACCGAAATGTCATTTTGTACTAGAAGTGCAAAAATACATCTTGTCCAGGATTTAAAAATGTACTCATGTCACGTTTATGAGGTGGTGTGTAAAAATGGCTATGTTGAAAGTTTGGAGTCAAAATATTGAAAATTAATGAAGTTATGAGTCAATTTTGAAACACTGCAACTTTCACTCATAACCTGGGCATTTTACCATATTTGTACACCAAATTGTCAGTATAGCCTTCTAATTACCCCACATCATATAATCTTTAGTGAAAATGTTCAAATCCCTGCCAAAATGTCATTCTGCACCACCAAAATGTAATTACGTACTACAGGTGGAAAAACACATTTTAGCCAGGATTTGAAAAAATGACAGCTGCCATGTTCATGAAATGGTATGAAAAATAGCTATGTTGAAAATTTGGAGTCAAAATATTTAAAATTACCAAAAATACAAGCAAGCATAGTAAAATTTAATGCATGTGCATAACTGGCATTTTTACATATTTTGACCCCACATTTTCAACATAGCTTTCTTATGATCCCCCTCATGAACAAGGGTGGTAAACATTTTTAAATTATACAATGGGGTTGGAGAATCCATGATTCTCATTGGCTGACTGACACCTTTCTGGCATGGTAAATCCTACAATAACCCATGCAAAAGGTGCCAGCCAGCTGCAGAAAAAAAATCATTCTGAGCCCCTCAAAATAACAGTAATGCCACCATACTTACTTCCTGGTAAAGTGAAATACAAAAGTGGGAGTTTTAAACAAAGAGTGCAGCAGCAGTTCGTAAAGAATTTTGTGCCCCCCCCACATTCGGGACTTAAGCTACCTAATTCCTCATCCCTTGTCCCCAAAATCTTCACCCTCTGGTCCTAGGACTGCTGAAGACAGGGACCAGTAGGGCACTCACAGCACTTCAGGGACTCACCTCAACCATCACTAGATGATGCCTGCTATGCACTCGCTCCCTGTCAGCTCCATTAGCATGAGCGCTGACATGCGGTGCTGAAGCTTGCTCCCTGCTTTATTTCAGTCACCAGCTGCCCCATGTAACTAAGCAATTAATGCCCCATTTCACTGCAGGATTGCTCTCAGAAAACATGGAAGTGATAAACACCCTTAAAACCCAGGAGCAAATGACAACAATCTTAGTCCTCACACCAATACTGGGTCGCATATTCAAAACTCTCAGGCTGTCTGTTTAAAAGAGACAGCAAGCTCTGCCTTCAAAATTATGTGTGTGTCCATTGACAGTTGCATTAGAAGCTAAGCAAGAACATCCTTCAACTGCCGCTGTCCTCCCGATTAGTCTAAAAAAATAAAGGTAAGCTACAGCATCACCTCCCTGAACCACAAACAACAACTCATCCTGGAAGCACACCCTGAACAGAGGCAGCCCCTCACTGCTCACTCTGAAGTACTTTAATTGCCACTCTCCTGATTATTTAAAAAATAAAAGGCAAATCACAGAGTCACTTCCCCAAACTGCAAACACCAACTCATCCTGGATGCACACCCTGAATGGATGCAGCCCCTCACAACTCATTCTGAAGTAGGGGGAAATCTCCACCTTCTCATGTGATGACTTTCTTAACCTGAGTAACAAACCGATTTCTTAAAAACACCTTACCATATCTCAGTTTAATTCAGTTGGGGGGAGTCTCCTCAATGTTTACCTAGCAACAGGGAACTATTTTTTCTGGCGTAAGAATAAATTAAAGAAAAGTTATTTAAACTGTAAGAAAAACTGTTTTTTTCCTCTCTTTTTAAAAAGCGTCTGGGGGACATTGTCTAATCGTAATAAACCACTCCAGGGTGTGGGGTATGCTGGGATTTACCCACGGCTGAACTGGTTTGACCACTTGGCCTGCAATCTCATGTCTAAACCATGCCAACCATGGGTAAATCCCAGCATAACCTACATCCTGGAGTGGTTTATTGCTTGATTCCACCTGAAAGGTGATTTCACCAAGCAATCACAAAATCAACTTTTGGGCCTGATTTGCATAATTCTACTACCATTGGTCATAAGGTGGGGTCCAAAAAGGCCATTTTGAAAATTTGGTGTTAAAATATATGAAAAAGAGAAAATTATATATCAAAGTTCAAAACTCCATTGAAAGTTTCATATTATAGTCAATGGTTCCAGCAGCAAGATGTGTCTTCAATCAGAGAATGGATCTTCACCATGGGACATGTTCAGGTAACAGAGGGTGTGTGGGGTGTGTATGTGTGGGGGTGCTGAGTGGGACCTTGGGGTGGGCTAGTGAGATCGATGGGGGATCATTTTCTTTTTTGCAGGAAAAAAACGAAATTAATGAGGGACAGTTTTCTTTATTTCAGGGGACACTGACATTCTGACACTAGGACTGGGCAGCACAGTTTAGTGCAACTGTTTGGCAGCCCTGGGGTGGGCACCAGTGCTGCCAGCTAGAAAATGGGAACAGGGTGGGTGACCTGCAGTGCAAGAGGGTTGTCAAGAAAAGCAGTACAGGGAGTGGGCACTCCGGTCCACTTATAAAATATAATAGATAAATAAAAAAAAAACTGGGAAGGGTGGGCTGGCAAACTGGGGGGGGGACAAAGAAGTGGCACCGGCGGTGGGCACCCCGTCTGCTAAAAAGAAAGAAAGAAAGAAAGAAAGAGACAAACAGGTAGATAGAAACAGGCAGACAGAATAGGGGATCAGTGGCTCACTAGTCTCAGTGCAGCCCACAGCTGAAGTTCCAGCTGTGGCTACAGAACTCAAGAAAGTTCCACTGTTCTCATACAGAGAACATAGGTGAACAGCTTCTCTCGCTAAGCTGGACACCTTGGATTTTGATTTGCCCAGAAAAGGTATTTTTGAATGTTTTCAAAAAATAAACAAACAGCAGAATCTAGCTAAATGCCACCGACAGCTTAATCTAGTTTAATTTCAGTTAGTTACCATTTGTATGCCCCCCCCCATGGTTGTCCCTGAAAAAGGGACTTCTAGTTTCAGTGGGCCTACCAGGTCAACAACATTCAATAAATAAATAAATGTTCAGGTATTTGTTTTTTTTTTTTCTCAAAGAGATTATTTTTATGCATTTTCAATGTTTGTGAGTTTAAACTGAAAAAAAAATGGTGGCAAGCTTGATCAGTATTTTTGTCAGCACGAGAGAAAAATCATGAAAATAAGCAATCTCAATCTTTTTTTTTTTTTTACTGTTTGTGTCAGGATGTTAACTCTAAAATCGTTATATCTCTGGAACCATATGATATTTTTTCATGAAACCTTCCAAAGGCACATTCTTCGCACTGGCCCCTTCAACTCTCAAAATTTCATGAAAAATTTCAACACAATCTAGGCTGTAAGTGAAAGTAAAATATACCCAATGTTAAGTATAGGGAAACCAAACATGTTTTTTCACCCTTTTTTTGGTGCTCCATATCTCAAAATCTGGACAAGATGCCGTCATCAAACTTTTCACATCTTGAGACACTGACAGCCTGACCTCGCATGCCAAATTTTGAACTTAGTTTGTCAAATGATGCCAAATTCATTAAGGTGCAAAAAGTGGGGTTTAACATCAAATAGCCTACTCAACCCTAACTGTAGGAGCGCCACCATGTCACTTTGTTAGTTCAGTATTGTGTATGGAAATCAGTGTGCTTCCAGATGCAGTTGTACCACAGCAGTGATGTGAGAATGCTTTTGTGCTACAGTAAAGGTGTGCAGAATTTTTTTTTCACCTGCAAAATTTCACAAAGTGACCATTTCTTCTCATTCAAGGAATTTTGAAAAGCTCCTATGAAAATTCTTGAAAATGTCACTTTGAATGAAGACTGTTCATTGTGGGGAAAAAATGGCATGTTGCATTACTTGTTCATAGCTTGAGGAAAAAAAAGTTGTTTGCCGAGGAAGCATCATGTTGCATGTAAAAATATTCCAACTTGCAGAAGAATTTTCCATGAGATTCTTGATGCACTTGTATTTCCTCAAAGGTTGATCTGAGTGGTTTTAGAGGTAGAGAAACTGACTAAGGGACTGATCCACATAGGTGACCAGGATGTGCTCAAACTGAGTACATCCCATCCGAGGCACTGTGCATCCTGATGCTGATCTGCACCAAATGGCCTTCAGAGCACCGCCCACTGTGCTCCACTAATGAGGAATCACTCACTGGGCCAGAGAGTGGCAGGGGTGGAGAAGGTGGGCCAGACAATGGGCATCCAACCAGTTGCCCATACCAGTCCATGAGTGGATCCTATCCTAGACAGGGTGAAGACAATAATGAGATATGGAAGTCTTTAAAGGACTCCTCTATCCGCATCAAAATCTATGACTGTAATGAAAATACTCCAGATTTGCTTGTGATGCTCCCAGTCCACTTTGGTGTCTCTGAGGGCTGCGGGCATGAGGAGGGGTGCTGATCAGGCCCTGATGACTATGATGTGGCAAACATAGCAGCTGCCATGTCTGCTGAAACTCCACACTGCAGATTTTGTGTTCAGAATGTGATACATGTCCGCACCCATCCTCTGGCCCACGCCATCGTGGCCATCCGCATAACCATGCATGCTCTTTGGGACTGGGCACAGACAGACAAGCTACCAGGTCTGTGGATGTGTGGAGGTCTCCATACGCACAGAGCGGGACCTCTGTGCATCACAAGACCTTATAACCCCCCCTCTTCCACAGGTGCTGGGTTTTTGGGGATCAGACCCTAACTATAAGCCTAGAGTTGGAGACTTTGGAGAAGAGACAGGCTAGAGGCAGAGGTTTTTCAGCAACCATGCTTCATGATTTATGGACTGATGCTGAGACTATAGAAATGGTTTGAACAGGTAAGGAGATTCCTTCGGTGCTGCTGTTGGCACAGGGCAAAATTATCATATGTGCAGTAATAGCATTTTGGGAGACTTAATTTAGGTATTTTAACAGGTATACAGAATTTTTATTTCCCGAGTATGTGGAGTCAACATTTTTTAAGAGACTTAAATCTGGTATTTAAATAGGAACACAGAGTGCAGGACACCCAAGGCTTTCCACTCTATGGATTTATTACCTCACTCTGCATGCTGGAACTTCTCACAACCTGATGCAGCCCTTACACATTCTATGGAGCTGCCCTTGGCTCACTAACTGGTGGCAAGGAATCCTGACCGACTATTCCAAAATCCTACATGTGCCCATTCCAAATTCCCTAGAACTGATTATCCTGGGGATCACCACCCAGGTAGCTGACCTGCCCAAATCACACCAATGCTGGCTACTTGCAGCAATTATGGAAGTCAAAAGCATGCGCCTCATTTTGATGTTCTGGAGCAAGCGAACATTCCTTCACTGATTACTTGGCACTCTGCTTTGTCCAAGCAGACTCTCTTTGAGAGATACTCATTCACTGCTGTGGGCAAACTGGGACTACACTATAAAAAATTAAGACCCTTTCTTAAACTCTCACCTCTGCTCAATACCCATTCCCCAGTCATGCAATCCTCCACCGTTCAACCAGTCAGAAGAGTAGCCATCCCCCCATCCCCAGCAATATACTTATACCCCCTTGAAGGTGAGTTAGGATGTCAGCTGGATATTCATAGAGATCCACTGAAAAGCTACTGTTCGCTTAGACACTACACTTGTTAGGTTACTGTGTGCTAGTCACCCATCTTTGATAAATTACGGACAAGGTCTTGCTTTATTCCAGTATGCAGTGTTTACCACTGTGATGAGTTTTTCTGAAATATGATGGATTGACTGTATCACTCATGTTGCCATGAGCTGTAAACTGTGAGTTTCTAAATTGAAAATGTTTTAGAAAAAAGTTTCATGTTAAGAAAAATAGGTACAGAGATCCCTTCTACAGCATACTGCTGGCTGCAAAGCTGATCAGTGGTTATGGATGCCTAGCAGGACAAAACGCTTATATATAGAGTCAGAAAAATTTGGGTGATGCAAATCTGGTATTTAAACAGTTGCTGAGGTTCCTTCTTACTGCTGGAACAAAGCAAAACACACGCAGATAGACTATGTGGCATCAGAAAATTGTAGGTGATTTAAATTTGCTATTTAAACAGGTACTAAGATTCACTCTCTGCTGCAGTGTAGGCTGGCATTGACTTGTCTACCATGATCAGTACTAACTGGATACACACACACTATCTGGGATATTCAGACTGCACCAGGCAGGGGCGCAAGCCTGGGTGCAGCGCAACTGGGATGCGCCAGGGCATGGTCCGGGCGATATTCAATGGTGCTGCGCCATATAGCACTGGGACCACTCACACTGCACACGGTGCAGTGGCACTGCGCCAGCGCAAGTGGCAAGTGAGGAGCAGGGGGATGCACCAGAGCAAGTGCGGGTGCTCTAGGTGCAGCAATCGTGATATTCAGCACTGGGCATGCAAATGAGGCCATTATGCATGCAAGGCACAAATGGGACCATTTGCACGTCATTATGGCTTCATTTGCATGCAGGTGTGCTGATCCCCGGTGACTTACGCCTGGCGTCCAGCCAGACTGCAGCCATCAGGGACCGACGCCCCCTGCCCCTCGGTGGGCAACTCGCCCAAAACCTGATCATGGGCTTTAGGTAGATTTAAATTCCCTGGTGGTCCAGTGGACTCTACCCCATCGCCCGATCATGGGCGAAATGTATTGATATCCCTGGTGGTCCAGTGGAACCTATCTCATTGTCCAATCACAGGCTTTTGTGAAAAGTAAATACTCTGGTGGTCCAGTGGACCTGCTCCCCTGCCCTATCATGGGCTGTAGTTAAAATTACATTCCCTGGTGGTCCAGTGGACCCGCTTCCCTGCCCAATCATGGGCTTTAGTTAAAACTATATTGCCTGTTGGTCCAGTGGACCAGATCCCCAGCCCAATCATGGGAAAATGAATAAAATAAGAGGAACTAGGGGAAAGGATAGGAAGAAACTGACAGAGAGGAGGCCATTGGACACGAGGGAGGGGCAGACATCTGTGGAGGAACCGACATTGGAATTAACAGATGATCTAGTGGTAAATCTATCTAATTATGAATTATCTGATGCAGAGCAGAGCATCCTACAAAAAGGATTAAAATTTGTACCTACCATGAGACCGAAGGATTTCAACATTATGTTAGACTTACATAAATTTACCTGAAAACTCGATTTAAAAGTCATGTTTCATAATTCAGATAATAATTCTGATTGAGAAATTCTTTTACAGAATGTAGACAACATCACTAACATCAATCAGCTTTGTAAACCTTCCATTTTCATCCCACCTTCTACTCCGATAGTTATAACATTTTACAAGGCCTGTGAGAAAGATATTCAAGATTTATTAGACAGACAGCAGTAATCAAGATTCCATAATTGTACAACGGCTGAATATCAAGCATTACGAGACTTGGCATCTAATCCAGCAATTGAAATCAAAGCTGCTGACAGAGTTAAGTATGAATGTGAACTTTTGAGGCAATTGTCTAACAACGAATATTATAAAAAAGTGTCTAAAGATCTTACTCGTGACTTTGAAAAAGAAATTGACATCTATTTAAAGTGTTTGTGAATGGGGTTATTGAGAAACAAATGTATGAATTTATGCTTGTGAAACATCCAGTTAGGCCCACTCTATATGAGCTACGTAAAATTCATAAATCTATGATAGATCCACCAGCCCGCCCTATAGTGGCTAGCATTGGTTCTATTACTGAGCCACTTGCACAGTTTGTTGATCAATATATTAAACCATTGGTTTGTCTATGGTCAACTAATGTTCATGATACATTGGAAATGTTGCATATTTTACAGAGTGTGCAGGTGACGAAAGATGACGTACTAGTTACTCTAGATATTAATTTGTTGTACACAAATATTCCTCACTGTGGTGGGTTTGAACCTCTCAGAACAGTACGCTATGAAAACACCTCGTACACCCATGCATTTGTAGACTACTTGATCAATCTGACTGAGAAGGTATTGACATGTAATTGCTTTTTGTTTGATCAGAGTTTCTATTTACAGATCAAGGGCATGGCCATGGGGGCCTTCTTCACCTCAAATTATGCCAACATTTATTTGGCTGAGTGGAACGCTGTTTTGTTTTCTCTGAATTGAATCCATACAAACAAAGACTACATCTATAGAAGTGTTACATAGATGATATTCTTTTGGTGTGGAGGGGGCCCATTTTGAAAATTCCTGATTTTGTGAAATATCTAGAATCAACAAATAGGAACCTAACCTTCTCTAAGCAGATTGCCAATACAGAAATTGCCTTTCTGGATTTAAAAATAACAAAGAATGCAACAGGTGGATTAGATACTAGCTTAGTTAGGAAATCATGTTCTAGAAATGCCCTGCTACATTATGAAAGCTGCCACCCTAGGCACATTTTGGATAACATTCCGAAGGGGCAGTTTATGCGCCTTAAGTGCAACACTTCTAATGAGTCAGAATATAATCAAGAATCAGATAGAATGTAACATAATTGTATTTATTTTATTTATTTATTTATTCTAGGATTACAAGTACCTTTGAGTCAAAGGCTCTTTTACAGATGTTCCACGTCAGAGATAGGGCAATACATTAGTACAAATAGTGGAGCATAGGCAATGTACAATAAAGCAAATACAGGTGGTGCAGAAAGATAAATTAACGTACAGTTGCATAGTAATATTTTGTAGAGCTTGCCAGTAGCAGTTGTTGACATGAGCAGAAGTAAAGGGAAGTGGGTTGGGGTGGAGAGAAGGTTGGTGGGAAAGGGAAGGGGGAGGGAGTGGACAGAGGAGAGTGGTGTAAGGAGGGACACCTCAGAGAGGACTGTATGACTGTGTAGCAGGTATAAGAAGGAAGCTATAATGGAAGCAAAGGAAACTGTAAATCGTATGACTAGAAATTTGTTGTTACAAAAGAAAGATCCTCGGTCCAATAATACCATGTCTGTTAATTTTGTTACAGAATACCATCCACAGTCTTACAAAATTCGTAACATATTGCTTAAACATTGGAATTTGCTCTCCCTTGAACCAAGATTAAAACAGGACGTGTTACACCCCCCCAAGAATGATTTACAAGAGAGGCAGAAATCTAGCAGATATAGTAACGCACAGCTTGTAAGTGGCACGTATTGATGCTATTGAGACTTCACTGCCAGGTGGGATTTTTCCGTGTGGACATTGCTCCTTTTGCACTTCTGTCACAACAGGGATGTCTTTCCAACATCCTACGACAGGTAGAATTTTTTATAACCGACATTTTATTAACTGCTCCACTATGAATATGATTTATATGGCTAGCTGTGAATGCTGTTCTTTTTATGTAGGGAAGACGAGGAGACTTTTCAAGAATCGCGTATCAGAACATTTATGGAGCATCGAACATAAAGATAAAACTGATGCTTTAGCCACACATGTGTTATCTAAAGGTCATGGACATATTTTTAAAATTCAAGGAATAGAAAGAGTAAATTTGAATATCAGAGGGGGAGATTTAGATAATAGACTATTACATGCTGAAAGCAAATGGCAATATTTACTTCAAGCACACTGTGATCTTGGTTTAAATACATTGTTCAGTATTATTCCTTTTCTCAAAGGAGTCTGAATAATAATAGAACATGGTTGCAATCAAAATAATATTTATTGTAAATTTATTGCCAATTTACATTTGAATATTATGCTTTCTTTATTCTTATGGACTCTAAATGTTATATTTCTATAGCTTCATATGAGCTACATGTTCTTCATACTTTTACTTTTTTTCTTTCCTTCCCCCTCCTTTCTCCTTCATTCTTTCCTTCTTCCCTCCCCCCTTTCTCCTTTCCCCCTCCTTTTTTCTCTAGTCTTTCTTCTGTTTTTTTTCCCATTGTTTCCTTTTGGCTTTAATTAGCATGTATCACAATGTTGGGGATTGCTGTTGCACTACTGATCTTTTATAATGCACTGTCACTTTAATGATTATACCTTTATAACGGGTGACTGAACATCTAATTATTACGTCTTGAGAAAGCATCAGCTGACGCAAAAACATTCAACATTTTGGGGATTTGCTGCTGCTATGTGTTTTACACTTTTGGAATAAAAGTTATTTTTTATCTTTTGACCAAACAGTGTGGTCTTTGGTACCTTCACCGTTAGCTATGCTTCTTTTTTGTACATGTTACTTTTTATTCACTTTCAACTCTGGTGTGCACCTTATTAGCCGTGTGTTAGCCATTTTTGAATAAAATAATTCACTGGTGGTCCAGTGGACCCAATCCCTAGCCCAATAGTGGGCTTTAGGTGTAATTAAATACCCCAGGGCCAGTGGTACCCCTCCCCACCCACTCACTCAGACCCCTCCCCCACCCTCCCGTCAGCAGCGGGTGGCAGCTGTCCACCCATAAGCCACCCGCTGCCTGCTGACTAACAGCATACAGTATGGCTGTATGTCCATTGGTCCTCTGTGTGAGCCACTGGTGTGCAGACTCATACCAGATTACACAGTCCCAAAATGTGGCTTCACATTTCTGACTATTAGTACTGTATGAGTCTGCATGCCCATTGGCCCATGCAGGGACTAATGGCAGCACAGCCGCACTGCACGCTGGTAGTCACTGGTGGCTGGGCATGGCTGGGTGAGGAGCTGCCACCCGCCGCTGACTGGGGGTGTGTGGGTGGCGGGCCTGAGTGGGCAGGTGGGGAGGGGGATACCGCTGGCACACCAGGGTATTTAATTACACCTAAAGCCTGTGATTGGGCTGGGGATTGGGTCCACTGGACCACCAGGGAATGTAGCTTTAACTAAAGCCAGCAATCTGGTGGGGGAGCAGGTCCACTGGACCACTAGGGAATATCATTTTAACTACAGCCTATGATCGGGCAGGGAAGCAGGTCAACTGGACCACCAAGGTTTTATTTATAATACGCCCGTGATCGGGCGATTGGGTAGGGTCCACTGGACCACCAGGGATTTATTGCTATTATGCCCATGAATGGGCAAGGGCATGACACCCATAGTGAGTCTCTGGAGGTTGGGTGGCCATCCACAGCAGGCGGCTGCTGTGTTATGACCAGCAATATGGTGGCCAGCCTGTGGGTGTCCCCCGCCATGCTCCTGTTTTCCACGGGTACATCTTTGTGCCCCCCTGTGCGGTGCAAGGTGGTTTGTGCCTGTATATGCACTGCACATCCCGGCTGAATATTGTGATGTGCCGCATATATGTGGGCATGCCCCCAGCACTTGTGCTGCATACATTACTGGTGCACCCCGACGCATCTTGAATTGCACAGTGCAACATCCCCCTTTGAATATCATGCCGGGACACATCAGTGGGTTGCACATGATGCAACACTGTTGTGCCATGTGCAACCCCTTTGAATATCCCACCCTATGTGTGTGTGCTGCCATGCTGTGCTTGTCTGCTGTTTGTGTATGCCTAAAAGATGGGTACCTGTACCCATGAACATCAATGATCATACAACAGAAGCACAGCACAGTGCACTTATCACACAAGTGCAATACAAAAATTAAGTATAACAATAATTAATAGTTTTACAAACATAATTAAAATAATATTTAAAATAATAAACAAATGCACTATTCAGATCAGTAGTCAAAAATCTGCTACTTTGTAACGCCAGTTCAGAAAACAGTCACATTGCAGCAGACTTCAGAGCCTGCACACTCTCCCCTTCAAATGTTCAACTCTCAAAAAAACTAAAGTTTCAAAAAAAACACAATTTCTGTAAAAATAAAATAAATTATATTCAAAAGTAAGTTCCCCCAGCAACTAAGTTCAACTTTCTGGTAGGGATGGAAGAGTCGGCTGCGACCTGGCTCTGATTCTGGCTCTGATTTTTTTCCAAAAGGTTCTGATTTACTCTGATGAATTGTAGACCATTTTTAATCTGAGTATGAGAAATGCATCAGTATTATTCTTTTAGATCCCTCTTATTAAAAAAAATAAAATGTAACATTTTAAAAAAAATAATTGTGTCTATTTTTGTGTAGTTTTTCAAGGTCAGCAAGCAGACAACAGCAGTAAAACAAACTGACTGTTCTCGTCATTCCTGTGTGTTATCTACCACATGACATTCATAGGAAACAGTGGGCTGGATTCACAAAACTTTTAAAAATCCCACAGCCGCGAGAAAAACTTGTCGTGAGTGGGTTGCTACTTGTGTAATCTCAATGTGTCCTGTCTCAAAAGTGGGGCCAGTTTATGACCCATTCCATGATTTATGGTAGCTTGTGAGTGGTGTTGCCATGTAAATCCCTGCAGCTGTGGAAAATGTTACAGCTGGTGGGACAAGCCATAACATCTTCCGCAGCTGCTGTGGATGTGAACAGCTATCTCCACGGCTGTGGAGACTTTGGTCTGCAACTGGAGGTGTGATGTGGGACTTCATCTCAAAAGCGTTTGTGAATCCAGCCCACTGTATGCAGGTCATTTGGGGCTTTGCTGTGAAAGGCAGCAGTGTGTCAAATGTTGAAAAAAGAGAGAGAGAGAGAGAGAGAGAGAGAGACCAACACATTCAACAGCAGAATGAAAACAGCAGAGTGCAGACCTTCACTGAGTCTGGCATGCTTTTTGGTGGGAGACAGGCAGTATGAGCAGTATGTCATGGAGGCCCAGCCATGCCTCCTGCCCTTTTGACTTGAGATGTTATTTTTATGTTTGCTTGCACTCATGTGCAAGAAACATAGTTCCATCATACAGGTTTTCCAGAGGTGTGTCAGCCTCTTCCAATTCAGTCAGTGTATTTGCAGGCGCGGTCGCAGAGCGCCAATCACTGCTCCAGCTGTCTATGACAGCTGAAAATGCAGTGGCATACAGTTGAAAGGGAGAGCTCCACTTGAGTGAGCAGAGCTCCCCCCAACACACACGGTGCGTGCTCATGTGCCTTCCCCTTCCCCCCACACTGTAAGGCCGATGGGGGTGCCCAATCTTCCGTCGGCTCCACGCCCCCCCAGAGCATCCAGGTACCACACTGGGAGCCCACCCCAGCATAGCAAAATGATGCTATGGCCGACGGGGTTGCACAATCCCCGTCGGCTCCACTGTCTCCCCCCGTATAGGGTGCCACGCTGGGAGCCCACCCCAGCATGGCAACAGATGCCATGGCTGACGGGGGTGCTCAATCCCCCATCAGCTCCACCCCCCCAGCCGTCCTTCTGCCATGCTGGGAGCCCACCCCAGTGTGGCAAACGTCCCGCGTCGTCCTTTGCAACAAAAGAAACCTGTAAAGAAAAAAATGGTCCCTCGCAGTCTCCCTGCCCCCCCACAACCCGCACCCACCCACTGCGCACCCTGCCTCTCCACACCCCCACACCCCATACTTACCTCCGGAGCTCAGTGCAATGATCATTGGTGGACCGGGAACACATCTGAACTTTTCAAAGCCGACCGCGAACTGAGGAAATGCCGGTAAGCTGTATAATGGAATAGATAGGGTTTTTTTCAACTTTGTTGCATATCTCAGGAATTTTTTGGAATTTTTGCACCAAATTTTCAACATGGGGTTTTTGGGACCCCTCCTCATGAATTCTTGCACTGTCATGGCATTACTCAGGCCCGAAGGGTGATTTCGCAGCCACTGCATGAAATCACCTTTCCGAATGATTAACTAAACGACACTGCCAGTGTTTATAAGATGGCTCAAAAGCCTAGTTTGAAAATTTGGTGGAAAATTCTAAAATGACTTTTACAAGTATGCGCTAAAGAGTTCCTACGCACGCTCATAAGTTCGCGAATTTTCAATATTTTCACTCCAGATTTTCAACATTGCCATTTTACCACACCTTCTTATGAGCAGTACAGCTGTCATTTTCACATCTCACCTAAAATGTTTTCTTCTCATGTAGGCGCTATAGATCGCTAGTCGGTGTGCGAAATCAATGTTTGGGACACATTAAGAAAATCTCAGTGACACTGTTCATGAGCAGAGATCTTAAAATGGCTATGTTGAAAATTTGGTGAAAAATTCCTGCAATGCACGCCAGTAAGTTTGCGAAATTTCAATATTTTCACTCCAGATTTTCAACATTGCCATTTTACCACACCTCCTTATGAGCAGTACAGCTGTCATTTTTCACATCTGACCCAAAACGTGTTTCCGCCCATGTAGTGCACAATGGCGCAGTCAGTGTGCGAAATCAATGTATGGGACACATTAAGAAAATTCCAGTGACACTGTTCATGAGCAGAGGTCTTAACATGGTTATTTTTAAAATTTGGTGAAAAAATTCCTAAAAATGACTGTTTTACGAGCGTGCATTGCAGAGTTCCTATGCACGCTCATAAGTTTGCAAATTTTCAATATTTTCACTCCAGATTTTCAACATTGCCATTTTACCACACCTCCTTATGAGCAGTACAGTTGTCATTTTCACATCTCGCCCAGAATCTGTTTCTTGCCCATGTAGCTTAATACTAGCTCGGTGTGTGAAATCAATGTATGGGACACGTTAAGAAAATCACAGTGACACTGGTCATGAGCAGAGGTGTTAAAATGGCTATGTTGAAAATTTGGTGAAAAAATTCCCAAAAATGACTGTTTTAGAAGCACACATTGCGCAGTTCCTACGCATGCTGGCAAGTCTGCGAATTTGTAATATTTGCACACCAGATTTTCAACAGTGCCATTTTACTGCACTTCCTTATGAGCAGTGCAGCTACCATTTTTCACATTTCACCCAAAATGTGTTTCCGCACATGTAGTGCACAATGTTTGGGACAGATTAAGAAAATCACAGTGACTCTGGTCATGAGCAGAGGTCTTAAAATGGCTATGTTGAAAATTTGGTGACAAAAGTCCATAAAATGACTGTGTTATGAGTGAGCATTGGGCAGTTTCCATGCACCCTCGTAGGTTCATGAATTTGTAATATTTTCAGTCCAGATTTTCACCAGTGGCATTTTTCCACACCTCCTTATGAACAGTACAGCTGTCATTTTCCACAACATGGCTGAAATGTGTTTCCACACTTTCAGTGCAGAGATGCGTGGTCGCTGTGGGAAATCATTGTTCAGGACAGATAAAGAAAATCACACTGACACTGTTCATGATCGGAGGTCTCAAAATGCCTGTGTTAACAAACTGCTGTAAAAAAATCCCCAAACTAGTTACATTACGGGTGTGCGTTGCACAGTTTCTACGCACGCTCGTGACTTCACCAGTTTTTTTCAGATTTTCACAGCAGATTTTCAACATTGCCATTTTTTACACCTCCCCATGAACAGTACCACTGTCATTTTTCACATCCTGTTCAGAATGTGTTTTTGCACCTGTGGTGCCAAATGCCATAGTCACTGTGCAAAAGCAGTTTTGCCAACAAACTGATATTGCCACTGTTCATGAGGTGGGGTCACAAAAAAACATGTTGAAAATTTGGAGTGAAAATACCAACAAATGCCTCAGGTGTTAGGGTTTCTGACCATAACGCCCCACCCTGTAGAGTATGACAGGCATCAGGGGTGTGACTTGGGATTCTTGCCTGTCATGCTCATACCATTCCACCTCCACCCACACCCTGCAGCCAGTGAGAGGCATCAAGGTGTGCCTCGGACTCTTCAGGCCCAAACTTCACCCCATTCTCTATACCGCACCCATCTCACTGTATTTCCAGATGGAATGGGTTGCGCATAAGGGCCAAAGACCCCAGGGCACACCATGACACTTGTCAGTGTCTGCAGGGTAGGGTGTGGTGAAATGGCTTGGTCGTTATGCCTGACAACCCAAAGGCACACCCCAATGCCTGCCACTCTCTGCAGGGTGGTGGTGGAGTTGGCTTCAGTTCAATACTTCCCTACATTCCTATTATGCAGCTCTGTAACCTCTACACTACCAATGCCAGTGACAGCAAGCAAACATTCGGCATTGACAAATGCTTGTTTTATTTGTAATTATTTTGCTTGCCTACTTGGTGTTATAGCAAACAACATGGGCTCAAAACCACCCAATGCAGTCCTGCCTGTTTGGCCAATTATTTTTTTTTTTTTATCACCTGTGTTTTCTAATTTACTTCTATTTTTTTATCTGGTTGAACTCCCCCACAAGCATTGCAATTTTTTGTTTATAGAGCTGTTTGGCCCCAACCACCACCTACTCCCGCCATGAAGCCCACCTGCCAGTCCCCTGCCCCATTGCCCCCCCAACATCAAGCTGGTAGGGATCCACACGGTACTCTCCACCTGGGCTCCCAAATTGAAAAACACATACAGCAATACATATACATTGTAACCGCACAAGAAGGAATTTTTTTCACTTGATCTTTCTATTATGATTCCTGATCTCTGTCCTCTGAATTCAAAGAAATAAATCATTTAATTAAATAATATCATCACTATCATCTTCAAGCACCACCAAGGAAGCACCCTTATTAGGAGACACCTGTTGCAGCTGTTTGTCATCATCACTGTTATGTTCCTGCCACCGTTCACTGAACTGGTAAGAGAATTTGTTGAGATTGAGTTTTAAGAAGGTAAGGCACTGTACATTTTCAGGAGTAAGCCTGGTGCAGCCATCTGAGACAACATTTCCAGCTGTGCTAAATATACACTCACAGTAAACACTAGTGGGAGGACAACGAAGAAGCTTAATAACAAAGGCAGATAGTGCAGACCAGATGTTTTTCTTTTCTAGCCAGTACTCAAAAGGGTCATCAGTAATATTAATATTAATGAGTGGTTCTCATAAATAGGCATCCGCAGTATCAGACAAAGACAAAGAAGGCAGCTCTACGACAAACAGATCTGAATTATCAGTTTCCATGAGTTTTCACCAAAAAGTATGAGAGCCACCTGTGTGCTTGTCAGAATGGCATGCCTTTTTTAAGGGCAGTGAAAGAGGACTGTGACAGAGTTGGTTAGGCCCTATCCTATTTGTGTTGTGTAGGAGGGAGTCTGAAGCAAGGATTCTGAATACTATCTCTATCTTTTCTGACTTTCTGTTGGACTGCACAGCCAAATCTTACCTTTACCTGCTGTACTTTCCTTTTTCACTCTCTCTCTACCTTGCTTATGTATGTTTGTAAGGTATACGTGTGAAACTGGGTTCCCTGATTTATAAACTAGATATAGTTTATTATTGTTGAAATGACTGCAGAGGCAGCTGTGACAGAGTGTGACCTCAGACCTCAGACTGGCGGAATCTGTCACAATGTTCTGGCCAGCTAATAGCTGGGTCACAATGTTATACCTAGCAACCAACAAGTACAGAGCCTGTCTTTCTGAGAGGATGTTAAGAGAGAGAGAGAGAGAGAGAGAGAGAGAGAGAGAGAGAGACAGTCTATCTGAGAACATGTATGAGAGAGACAGAGCCTGTTTTTCTCAGAAGATGGATTAGAGAGAGAGAGAGAGAGAGAGAATGTCTTTCTGAGACAGCAGGTATCTTCAGAGTTCTTGGCAGACCAGATGTTACAGAGAGCTGATGGCCTGTATATTTCAACTCTGAAGCTGGCCTTTGTCTTTGCACTGCCTATAATGAAAACCCGTCTGTACATGTTCTTTTGTTTCATGTGATTTAGAATGATAAATCACCACTTATGGATTTTTACAATTTCTCCTGGACTGCTTATGTTTCCTGACCTGGGCCTCCATCACAGTTAGCATCAGAGGTATGTGGATTAGCTACGTTTGGTGTCATTTGGTGTCAGAAGCCACGCCACATCCAGAAGCCTCTCCCCAAGGACTTGGTGCAGGACTACCCAGTGTTGATGAAGGAGTGCACGGTGGCACGTAATGGAAATATTGCTGTCACCACCAATAGATGTTGCATCATCAGATGCAACATCCACATTCACGTGTTTCACTTGTATTGTCAAATACTGTCGCATCCTTTTCCTGTGCAATTGCTGAAATCGGCATATTCTTGTATTTGAGATAAGAGTCACTGAGACATGAAGGAGGCAGCTGTTGCAACTTAAGCTGAGGGCCAAGAAGAGCGCAAAGAAGAACAGTTTTATAGTGTATGGTGGAACGCTGTTCCGCATGGAAATCCATGCCTGGAACAGCGTTGTTGTCCTTCACTCGGTGCATCACGATCTTGTTGTGCTGCACCCAGTGCGTCACCGGTGCAGCACAACAAGATCGAATACATTCTGCCAAGATGCGCGTAGAGCGATGCCACATCGCAACACGGAAGGCGGCACTTTGGCGGCAGACACAGAAGTGCTTTTTTTCCGAGTGTTCACGAGTGGTATTTATGGTTGCCCATACACTATAAAGATTGTGTATGAGCACCATACAAAACAAGGCAGTTTTGGCGATCTTGAGGTTTCCGTGGTAACGG
The DNA here is from genome assembly GCA_016271365.2 of Neoceratodus forsteri. NCBI lineage: Eukaryota > Metazoa > Chordata > Ceratodontiformes > Ceratodontidae > Neoceratodus > Neoceratodus forsteri. Next base: position 1,447,373,932 of record CM028130.1, on the reverse strand, counting down.
ATCTCCTCGAGCTACGCTCTCGAGGTCTCAGGTTACCACGGAAACCTCTCGATCGCAACTGCCTTGTTGTGTATGCTTGCGCATACACAATCCTCTATGTCTGTCATGATATTGTGAAGTCTTCTGCAGTTTTGGAATTGCTGTATCAGTCAGTCTGCAAGGGATACACCAGATTTGTCTCATTTTTGTTCAAAACCTCTACTCTTGAGTTCCTTGTGCAATAAATTTATGATGCTAATAACCTGGCTTAGAGCAGCATTCTCTTTGCTAATCTGTCGACTTGCTTCCTCAAAGGGAGTCAAGAGCAATGTAAGATGCTCCATGAGGCCCCACTGTAATCAATTCAGCACAAAACCATCTGCTACGTTGTGCTCCATGGTATATTCGTGGACTGTCTTCTTTTGTGTGAAAGGTCTCTCACACATGTAAAATGTTGAGAGCCATCTTGTTGGAACATCTTGTTTTAGTTGCTGTATTGGCAAGCTGTTTATTTTCTGGAGGTTAGCCAAGATACCACATGATTTTACAGAGTGACTAAAATGACCAAATATTTTCTTTACAGCTCTCACTAGTGTTACAATACTTTTATCACTGACAATGAAAGCTCAGACTAACAGATTTAATGAGTGTGCAAAGCACAGAATGTGAGTAAAACCACCATGTTTCAATGCACTAACAATATTGCACCATTGTCTGAAACCACAAATTCAGTATGGAGTCCCGGGGGCTCTAACCACTCAGAAATGTTTTCACACAATTCTCTCAAAATATTTTCAGCAGTGTGATACTTAACAAACACGTTAATGCAAAGAGCTGCCATTCTTTGTCTACCTTTCTGTTCACTGCTGCCTGTGATGGTGTTTTAAGATGATCGTGATACCCAGTGTGCTATGATGCACATATCATCAGTGGTTTGAGAACTTGTCCACATGTCTGTGGTCAGGTGCACATAGCTACATTCACTGTCTTAAAGAGCCAATTTTATTTTTCGTTGCATACATTCATACATTTTGGGAATAGCCACAGTTGCAAAATATTTACAGCCTGGTATGTTGTAATGTGGAACCAAATACTTTAAAAGGGCTCTAAAACCATTATTCTTCACCACAGAAAATGGTTGCAGGTCCTTGGCAATAAATTTAGCTATTAACTTATTCATTTTTGACATGACTTGATGTGATGTACTGTAGCCAGTTTTTTGTTCAAGCATCACAGAAATGGTTTGCTGTTTAGTTTGTGTGGGGGGGGGGGCAAAACCCCCAGGACTGCACTGGTGAAGCTATAGCTTGTCTAAATACTTTGCCAGTGAAGTCGAACATGTTTTTCTTTCTGCCCTGTTTCTCAGTCTCTTCACCATCACTTTTGTCTGTAGGATTATTTTCATCACAGATATTTGTCCCTTTCTCAGGGCTACTGCCCAGCCAAATGGTTGGATGTGGTCTTTGCAAACACTTTATTAGTGATGTTGTTCCAAACCAGACCCTCACTTTCACTCTGCTAACTTCCCAATGACAAAAGCTGTAGACAGCAGCACATTCATTTTTGAGACTTATCTGAAAATAGCTCCACACAACTGAGGTGAAACGTTTTGTCATCATGCCAGGAACTGCAGCAGTTTTGGTGGCGGTTGTTTCTGACCCTGATTGATGCACTCTGTGGCTGTCCCCGAAGAGCTACCATGATTATTGATTGTTTTTCCACTACTGGCTGTGGCTACTGGTGGTGCTTGCTGTATGTGTTTTTTCCTTTTTGGGTGGGGGAACCCAGGTGGCATTCTCTACCTCATCAGTCTTACATTCTGATTTATCACCTTTAGAAGAGCGTAACTGTGATATATCATGATCATGATCTTGTTCTTGTACATTTACAACCTCTTCTTCATCCAGGGGCATTGTTAGGGCCAGGCCTCAGGGCTAGAGCCTGAATGTTTTGTGTGGGGCTCCAAACCTCGTACTGCTTGGTTTGCATGGCTGCTCAGTGCACAAGTCCTTCTCTGTGCCAGTGCTAGTATGCTGCTATAACTCCCATCCACATTCCTGATTCCCTTGCCTCAGACGAGCTCCCTCGCCCCATTGTGACTACAGTGCAGCAGTGTCCTGACTCCCTCCTTCCATTTGCTAAGGTGTCCGGTAGTGTTGCTCAGATGGATTTGGACAAATCTGGATCCACAGATGTCTGCCTTTTGTGGCAGGATAGTGGATCTGCCAGATACTTCCACTGTCTGCCTGTGGATCCGGTTGTCGGATCCTAACCATGATCCATCACTATCTAGCCCTGGATCTTAACTATCTGCCCTACAATCCATGGATCCTAACCAGGATCCATCACTATCTGGTCCTGGATCCTATCTGACCTAGGATCTGTGGATCCTAACCTGGATACCTGGATCCTAACCAGGTATCCATCACTATCTGACCCTGGATCCTGCATCTATCTTTGGCAGAATATCTGGTAGGATCCAAGTCAGGATAGCAGCACTGTCTGACAGATAGTGGTAGGAACCACAAAAACACTATCTGAGAAACACTAGCATCCGGTGTCTGCTCCAGCACCAGCACAGTCTTGCAGCTTGCTTAAGTTGTGTTGTTCTTGCTCTGCTCCGGCCATCTCCACAGCAACCAGAACCATCCCACACCAACACACTGCACCGTCCAGCAGCTATTTCTTAAGGGGGTACCACAACTAAGTATAAACAATGAGAGCGGATAGCAGAAGCCGGGCATGGGGGAGGGAATGGAGTCCTCATATAGAATTATTCATCCTATGATGGTGATGTCATAGTATATAACATAGTAATTTTTATTTAAGTTCAGATCAGAACTTCTGTTCTTAAATAAAAATTTGTACAGTATATCTGAAATCTGAGCAAGCAGCCATGCATAACCAGAGGAAGTGTGTGTGTTGTTGGGTATATGGAAGCCAGCAGGCATAGTGGCAAATTGCAAAGCCAACTCAGCTGATCTGACTGATGCTCAGTGATGATGATTATTATCATGGGTTGGATGCCACTATGCCATGCAGCCTCGGAGCCTCTCATAACTCTCTACTCTCAGGCTCTTCCCCTGCTCCTCCTCCACCACCTCCATGTCACATCACATGTGCACTGTGGGATAGTTTGTAGTTTATGCTGTTAATAGTCACATGACTATTAAGCAACATGGACTACAGAGTGTATCTGAGTGGCTGGTGAGTGCATGTAACTGAGGATGTAGGAGTGGCTTTGAGAGTGAAAGCAAAAGCAGTGAAGTACAGTTTGTCAAATTGTCAGTAGTGTACTGAGTAGCAGGAGGAATTCAACAAACATGTTCTGATTTTCAGTTCAGTTGCCTGCTAACGTCTTGCCTTTTTGTTACTTCTATTTCTAGAAAACAGAGAATTATTACTTTAGGTTATCAGAGACCAGAAAGCCTACTTAAGCAATAAGCAACAAGGGGGGTGGGTTATCAGGGGATTTACCACGGCTGGAGTGGTTTGTCCATGAGGTGCAACTGAGTGGGTAAATCCTTGCCAGCCGTGGTAAATCCCCTGATAACTCACATCCTCCGAGTGGCTTATTGAGATTATACCAAGATTCATTTCTGCACTATAATAAAATACAACTTTTAAAGAGGTTGCTATGTTTTTTAATTTTTATTGTATTTATTCCTGTGCTGCAGATGATTAGGATTTAGATAATTACCATTTGCTCATCAACAGCCAGTGATAATTACCATTTGCTCATCAACAGCCAGTGATTATCAAAGGATTTACACCGGTGGTAAACTGCCAGTCTGACCATTTCATTGGCTGTTCACTTATGTCCATGGTATAATTTTCAATAGGCCCCAGAGACTAATTGTTAGGTATCCTGAGTGTGTGATTGTGACTGAGTGAGCACAGAGCCTCATCAGCCCAACTGGCAAGTCCTTTCTTCACAGTCTAAGTGGTGAGGGGGGACAAAGAAAATGTGAGGAAACAGTATTAGTTAATATATATATATATCTATATATTTTTTATCTGTAGTGTAGTGCTTGATTATTCAGGGGCAGCCCGTGTGATCCACCACATCTCTGATCCAGAGTACCTCATAGTCAGGGGTTCAGTTAATTTATTTTTTATGGAAGTCAAATACTTCTGTGAGTCAAAATCTGGAAGTCATTCCAATTTTTGGAAGTCAAAATACTTCCTAGATCCCACAGTTTGAAAGCCAGTATTCTAAGAAGGATTAATTTAGGGATGTTAATATGAGTATTAGTGGTAAAATACAATTTCTTTTACAAAAAATACATAATTTCTGAGCTTCTGTGCCTTCAGTTTGGGAAGTCATCCAGTTTTGTTTTTTACATTTGGAAGTCAATGACTTCCTCACCCTTTATTTTGAAAGTTTTTCCCTTATTTTTGGGAGTCAAATACTCCCAAAATGGAGTTAACTGAAGCCCTGCTCATAGTTTTTCTTGCCAGTGCCTGGCTTGTAGTGGGAGGACTCAGGGCAGTAGCATGTGTCGTAGAACTCCATTAAAAAAAATGTAATTTGAATACTTGGGGCAGCCTGTGAGATCCATCATATCTGTGTCCCAGAGTACCTCAGAATTCTTCTTGCCAGACAGGGTCTGGCTTGTTGTGAGAGGGCTCAGGGCAGCAGCATGTGTTGTAGAGCTCCATTAAAAAAAAATATTGTAGTTTGAATACTTGGGGCAGCCTGTGAGATCCACCACATCAGTGACCCAGAGTATTTCAGAGTTCTTCTTGCTAGTGCCTGGCTTGCTGTGAGGGTGGCAGCGTGCATCTCAGAATTCCTTTGAAAAAATTGGTAGTTGGAGCTTTCAAGGCCAGACAGTGATTTACAGTGGTGACACACTGAACCTTAGACAGTGGTTTCGATTGTTTCATAAAAATGGATATCCGAAAATTCTTTAAGTCCAAAGAAAAAAATATATCTGAAGCAGTGGGAATAATTACTGATTCAGAACAGAAAGTAATGATAAGGTTGCGCTCCCTGATTCTAGTGCATTATGTACCACTGTGTATGAGGAAGCTAAACCAAACACAAGCAGCTAGAACAGTCCCAGCTGTACGAATGTTGACACAGAAAGTATAAAAAATATGAATAGTGAACTTGTAAATGTACAAAATGTAACAGATTTGGGAACATTTGAGACAGGCCCTATTCAGGCAAAGTTGTCTCATTACTTGCAACGTACATTTGGAAGAAAGAAAGGCAATTACAGTGCCATTGGTTTCAAAATTACAACAGGTTAGAATATTCTGTTACTCTGGATGCTGCCTTTTTGTTATTCTTGTAGATGCTTTTGCCTGAAATCTGGAGCCACTTACCCTAATAAAGATACTTTGTTAAGCACATGTTTTGTTAATTGGAAAAGGGCACTTGACTCATTTAGAGAGCATAAAAAGACTTCATATCATGCAAATGCCTTATGGGTTGGATTTAAAAAAAAAACAAAGAATAGTGGTGATATTGTCCACAAATTACAAGTAGCAAACATTAAAGAAGTAAATGACAGGCAATGCTATGTTGAGTGCATCGTTGCTGTCACATTATTTCTTGGTAAGCAAGGACTTTCTTTCAGTGGTCATGATGAAATGGATGGTAGTTTAAGTAAAGGAAATTTTCTTGAATGCTTGAATCTATTAAAAAAATTTGATCCTTTTCTACAAATGTATAAGGCACCTGCAAATGCCACTTATATTTCTCCACAAACTCAAAATGAAGTAATTGAATGTTGAATAGAAGAGGCCATTTCAAAGATAATTGGTGAACTTAACAGCTCAGGAATGTTTGCTATTATAGCAGATGAAGCAAGAGGCAAACATAAACAGCAACTGGCTGTTAGCATAAGGTATATTGTACCTGGAATTGGAAACATTACAGAGCATTTTATAGGAGTCACAGAACTGAAATATGTTAATGCTGACTCCACTATGGAAGCACTGCTGAAATGTCTCAAAGACAGTGGAATTACAGGTGCCAAATGTGTGGCACAGGCATATGATGGTGCCTCTGCTACGAGTGGGGCAGTAGGGGGAGTTAAAGCTAAGTTTCATCAGCATCATCCAGAGGCTCTGTATGTGCACTGCTATGCATGAGCTGAATTTTGTACTTTGCCACACGTGCAACTGTATTACTGAAGCAAAATAATTTTTATGCACTATAGAAAGTGTATATGAGTTTTTTAGCTCTTCTCTTGTTCACCATCATGAGTTTGTCAATATACAGTGTCAGTTAGGCTTGAGCCCATCAAAGTTGATTCAGTTGTTAGATACTCATTGGTCTTGCCAGATCCGATTGATCAAGGCCTTGAAGAACTGCTATGCAGCTGTACTTCAATGTCTTGCTAATATTCACACTTCAAAAGACATCGGACTGTTAGCATCTTTGCAAAAGTCATCCACAATTTACTGCCTAGTCATTTTCCACTCTTCTAAACGTAACAGTAGGCATCCACAGTGTTTTACAAAAGGAAGATATAGATCTATCCACTGCAGTACATTTTGTGGACTCTGTTCGTCGCAGTTTTGAAGACATGTGAAGTGAAAACAGTAGCAATGAATTGTTTAAGGAAGCTGTGGATTTTTCTACCGAGAATAATGTGGAAATAAGTGCCATGAACAGAAGAAAAGAAAAGAAAAACAGATCGATGATTTTATTATTGAGGCATCAGTGGGAGTGTGGGACCAAACTGCTTCTCAAGTGAACTTTCAAAACAAGCTTTATTATCCATGCCTAGAAAGAATGTGTGTTGAACTTAAACAAAGATTCTCCAGTATTGCAGTTGAGATAATAAATAGCATTTGTGCACGTAACCTATCCTCTCCAACATTCCTTGCCTCTGAACCTCTGACTTCCCTAGCTCATCACTATGGTATTGAACTGCTAAAGGAGGAATTGTTTGTTGCAAAAAAATTATCGGAAATGAAAAATGGAAGTGTAACACTTACCCTGGCCAACAGCAACATCTTGTTACCAGGACCCCCCTACTTGTTACACAGACAAAGCAACAAACCGCAAATTGGCAGAAAATAAGTATCATCCCTGGCATTAGGGCAAATACTTGGCTCAGGCATTTCAGAGGTCAGGGGTAGTGTACAAAACTAACATTTCTATTTTACCCAAGTCTGGGAGAGGGGTGCCAGGGCTATGCTGTGTCTCCTATCTGAGGGGCCCCAAAACATTTCACTCAGAGACTCAAAGATGGATTGCAAGCAACCATAAACTTTGGGATTGTATTGTATGGCTTTATTTCTGACAAGATAGTAAACGAAAAGGGTGATATCCCAAGGCTTTACTTTTCTGGACAGATGACAACTTTTTGCAGGCAGAAACACTTTACTCTCTGGCAGTATTGTAATTCCAACAGGAACACTTTTCCCAAATGACTTATCCATCCCTGTGCTGAGGGATCTCTGGATCTGTAACCAGTGTATATATTGTGGGGGTTGCCATGCACTTAAACTTGAACACACCTGATGAGATGACATGTGTCAACACCTGCAGGAAACTGTTCCTATCATGTAACCAGTTACAGTAGATCCACTCTGCAACTATGAATGAGGGGTTACTCACTCTGGCCAAAGTCAGATTCTCTGCCATTACCTCAGGAAACAAACTGGATTCCCAGCCCCTCTGGGCTGCTAGAGACATCCTTATCAGCATATTTTTGTGGTGAAAAGAGGTTTTGAGTACCTGTAATCTAGCCTGCTAAGGGCACATACAAGGCACCAGACAACCCAAAGTCTATCTTCAAATGAAACTTGTACTCACGGTTTGGTATTCCATTGTTAAGGCATTTAAAAGGACACTTCAGTCCACAATTCTCTCACAAATCCATAGCTTTTAAAATAAAAAAAACACATACAGTCTCTTTACTCTGGGCAGTTCTGACAGTCTTTCAGGGGATTGCCCCAAAGAATCACTAACCTCATAGTCCCATTCCACTTTTTTGTGTGAAAATCTCACCCCCTCAGGGATTCACAGGATATGGTGGCCACCATTTCCTAGGAATCCAGTCTTTGGATCAATACTGTGACAGAAACATGACCATAGGGTCCTTCCCTCTCGAACAAGAGTGGCAGCAGGCCCTCTTACCCTCAGAACTCTCAGGGAGCTCCTCTCCCTTCAAACTCAAACTTCAGAACACACTCTGACAGCTCCAATACAGCTGTAAGCCAAGTGTGGCTTATGCTGCTGCGAAAGTTCCAAACAGCCTTACCTCATCTTCTGTTCAGCAGAGCCAATTAAATGATGATGTAATGTTTTACAGAGAGCAAATAATCCCTCTGAACACTGCCCAGACTATCTGCATGCTCTAAAACTGATGGGATTCTAGTAACCCCAGGGGCTGGCTGGTTACAGAAGAAAAAAAGATTAATACAAAGGATGTTTATAGGCTACTAGACCTTCTTACGTTTCCAAAACTCAAGCAGATGGTGAAGGTAGCACTAACTATCCGGTGACAAGCTGTAGCTGTAAGCACTCCTTTAGTGCACTGTAAAGGTTACATACATGGCTCAGAGGCACCATTACTCAAAACAGATTAAATGATCTTGTGATTTTAGCAATTGAGAAGGAAATGTGTTCTGTATTGTCATCAGATCAGTTAATTACATGGCTCATCGAGAAAAACAACAGAAGGTGGTATCAGTTGTTATCAGTGTGAGAGAGAGAGAGAGAGAGAGAGAGAGAGCAGTTAGGAGAAAAAGACAATGCACAAAAAAAGAAATGATTATACAGTATAAATTGATATTGTTCTTTTTTGTTATCATCTACTTCATGGCTGTATTTTTGAACGGGGACTTGCCATTCAGTGCAGAACAAAAAATATTTTCATAATAGGCCCACGTGAGTATAAAATGTCAAACATGCCACTTTCATATGCTCATACTTCACATTTTCCACCTTTGGTTGGGTGAGATAGATAGAATAGACATGTGCTGCTGCATAAATATTAAATTCCACTTTTTTTTTGTGTACTTCCCTTGGTGTATCATACTTGGCTCAAATATGGCCCTGTGTGGACAATAATTTGATAAGGGCCACTCAGGAAGGCTGCCTACTGGTGCCGGACCCCCACCTCACCCCTCCTCCTCCTCCTTGAATCACCCCAAAATCTACTGATATTTAAGAAGCAGGCTATTGATTTGACCTTTAATCCACAACCTGACCCTCAGTTTTGCCTGACAACTGACAAGTCAACCAAAAATAAAGTCACAAAATAATGGAACAGGCTTGGGGGAAAAACAAGGCTAAAGTACCAGAAATGTGTTATTTTGCAGGACAGAACACCAACATTTCTACAGCTTCTGGGGGCCTAGGTGTCTCCAAGATCCCTGACCTATTGATTTGGGGCCCAGGCCCAGAATAATATCTCATGCTAGCAACACCTCTCTCTTCATCAGAGGCACTGCTTTCTGATGAAGGAGCCTGATATGCATGAGTGGCATATCATGGAGTGCCACGTCTAGTGGTACTAGATAGAGCCATTCCTTCAACATTGACTTTCTAAGTCTAAGTGTTTTTCTGGCTACCTGTTTTTGTGTTTTACTTTCATCTGATTTTTCTGGCAATATCAACAGTGCTGCACAAGTTTGATCAGGGGATTCACCAACATTCTTTTCTTTTTCTGGTTGTGTTGCTTCATCTTTTTCTGGTTGTGTTGCTTCACATTTTTCTGGTTGTGTTGCTTCACTTTCATCAATAGTATTAATGATATCTTCAGCCGTGAATTTCCCTTTTTTTTAAAATTTGTTTTCAGGAAATAATGTTATTGTTACGTGTACCAATTTAAGCCATACTGCTGGTGTTGGTCACATGTTCCATTTGCATAGCAGACTCTGATTCTGAATCCATTTTGTTTGGGGGGGTCCAACTTAATTGCTTACTTAGCAGTATTAGTTCGGATGCAGAGATTGCCAACACAGAGTCTCAGACATGGGTGACATCCCCCTCTCACAAAATATGGGAGGCACTAAATGACCTAGTGCTAGCTCACACACAGAGATGGGCAACACAGTCTGAGATGTGATGCCCTTCACAATCTGTATAGCACCATACAGAGACAGGCAACACAGGGTCTAGGGCAATATGACACTTCAGGGCAACACAGAATGTGAGATGTGGTCCCCCCCTTCACAATCTGTATGGCATTATACAAAGTTGGCAACACAGGGTCTAGGGCAGTATGACCTTTCATGGTAGCAAGAGATGGGCAACACAGAGTCAGAGATGTAATGCCCCCATTCACAATCTGTATGGCAATGTGGCACAGAGATGGGTAACACAGAGTCTAGGGCAGTATGACCTTTATGGGAAACACAGAGTCTGAAATGCGGGTGACACCCTCTCAAAATACGTGAGGCATTATATGACCTAGTACTAGTTCAGGCACAGAGATGGGCAATACAGAGTCTGAGACATGGTCCCCCCAATCACAGTCTATATGGCACTATACAAAGTTGGGCAACAAAGGATCTAGGACAGTATGACCTTTCAAGTTAGCACACAGATGGGCAATAAGGAATCTGAAATGTGGGTGATACCCCCCTCTCAAAAGATGTGAGGCACTATATGACCTAGTAATATTTCAGGCACAGAGATGGGCATCACAGAGTCTGAGACGTGACCCCCCCCTTCACAATCTGCATGACACTATACAGAGATGGGCAACACAGAGTCTAGGGCTGTATGACCTTTCAGGGCAGCACAGAGATGGGCAACACAGAGTCTGAGATGTGGGTTACACCCCCTTCAAAATCTACTGTATACGCAATGTATAAGACCCCCCTCTCAAAATTACTGAGGCACTGTGTTCTTCAGTCAGAGTCCTCCTGTCCTGTCTGACTATGTTGAAGTCATTGTCATTGCTCTCTCTCTCTCTCTGACTAACAAAACTGTATGTTTTATCATTTTATTGTGGAGTCTGCAACGTCTGCAGTCTGCTGCTGTCTACTCTGCACTCGGAATTTTAAATCCGCTCCCAGCTGAATTGTTGTATATATATTGTTGTTTGTTTTACTGTACAGCACCCAGAGTCCCTGGAAATGGGTGCTTTTATAAATAAAATATCTATCTATCTGTCTGTCTGTCTGTCTGTCTGTCTGTCTGTCTGTCTGTCTGTCTATCTATCTATCTATCTATCTATCTATCTATCTATCTATCTATCTATTCTGCTATTGAATTCATTGGTCTTTCTCTACTCTCCCTCTCTATAATGAAAAAATCCTTTTTTTAATGAGTATTCTCAGTCTGCAGCAACGCCTGCATTACTCTGCTGTTTTCTGCTGTTGAATTTGTTGGTCTCTCAGTCTTTACTTTTCTACTCTCCTTCTCTCCCTCTCCAACAAAATTTTCACTGTTCTTTTTTTTTGGGGGGGGGGGGGATCTCCACACACAAACACACGACTGTCTCTGTTGACTACAAAGCCTGAAATGCATTTGATACTTGATTTTCCTAGGGAGGTCCTGTGGTGGCTGACACAGAGGATTGGCTAGAACATGTGTCAATTACAGAACAGAGACCCTCATTGGTTGTCTCCCTTTAGTGCCCCAGGATCACGAGGGTTTCACTTTGTTGGTCATGTGATGGTCCAGGGACTCGGCAGAGATCAGTGGAGGCATGCATTTTTCTGCCTTTTCCATGCAGTAGTAGTAGTGAGAGTGTTATTCTGGAGTGGACCGCTCATCCAAACTGGACCAAATTAACAATCTGAGTTGAACCATGAAAGGGTCGGTTTTCCTGGTCAGAGCTGAGTTGACCCAGTTCAAGGGGAAGGGGGTCTGAATTGTACCAGTCCTGGCTCGCCCATCCCTACTTGTGGGTGTTTTGCATGATTTTTTATAATTATGTTTTTATGTTGAATGAACTCAGGGTCTGAGACACTCACAACCTCTCTGTCTGAGAGCCAAGCTGCATCTGAACAGACAGTTAGGAACTACATGATAAGTCCCAGAACACTTTATTATGTGATGGCTCATTTGTAATTTAAACTTAACCCTCACTACCCAATTTCCTGATACAACTTAAGAAAAACATTTCTGCAAATTATGATTTACCCATGTTGCAGGACTTTTTGGTTATCTCACAAAGGTTTTTATGGATTTTTTAGGATCATCTTCACCTCATAGAAAACTGCAAAGTGTGGAATTTTGTGTGGGGGGGTTGGCCCAGTGTCCCCACCACCTCTGCTCCCACCCCTGTTCGCCACCCCTCAGCCTAGGCTTACCCCTCCCGGGTGGGGCTGGTGGGTGGGTGCCCCCTCCCCAGGACACTCAATCTCTAGCCCTGGCTTACCCCCAGGATGGGGCCATGGGAGAGGGACCCCCCCGATGGATCTTCATCATGGCAGGAGTAGTGCTGGAGGTGGGAGCATCACCCACTGGGCCTGAGTTTTTGGAATGCTGGAGTTCCCCAGGGGTGGGACGTGTAATGACATCAGTGGGAGCACCCGACATTTGTCCTGCCTCCCATAATGTGTGGCCTCAGTACCTGCAGCTCCCCAGCTTCCGTCAGGGGCCACTAACATACCAAATGCTCATCCTCCTTCCCCCCAGAGATGGAGAGTTGCCAGATCGCACTCAATCCTTCTTCTCCCCGGCAGGCCCTCTGACTCTGGGGTCCATTCCCCAACCCAGGTTGTTGATGTCATGAGCGGACACCCTGCTGCTGTGCTGGCTGGCCGGCAATTTTGTGGTATTTTGGTACTTGTCTCCACATCAAACAAATTTAGGTGCAGGTAGAGAAATTGCAATTTTGTCCACCCCCTATAACACAGTAGTGATGTCATGACTCTTGTACAATAGCATAGACTCCCATGCCAATCAAGATTCCTCATGCTTACCTACACTGCAGATTTCTCATAATGAAGATATCAGCAAGCCTTAAAACACCCCAGGTTAACTGTTTGTTTAAAGATGAACTACTAGCAATTTTGTTAGCTCATGTAGCTATTACTTAAATCACAATAAATGTTTTAAATCATGTTCTGTTTGCTTTGTGTTCTGCCTTTTGTCCACAGTTCAAGACAGAGTTAGAAAGATGGTAAATTAATTAAAACAACAATATTCTATACAAAATAATGTATGGCTGCCATACACAACAAGGCTGTTTGCATCTTGTGGTGAGATAGCATCATCAAAACTTCTCAAGCTTTGCTCTCGAGGTCTGTGAAGTCATCTCACCCCTTGATAGAAAAACAACATCGTTGTGTATAGTTGCCCCTATATATTCTATATGTTGTGTTAAAAGCATCATCTTGGAAATGTACCAGTGATGCTGCAATGCAAGCAAAGCCCCATATGGCAAAAATATTTTGAAAATGCTTGTGCAGACACATTTTCTAACGTACAAAATTCTGATTTTTATTATTTCTTTAAAATTTGCATCAAACAGGTGACTGGATGGCCCTCTAACATTTAATAGTGTGTTTTTGTGGGGTCCCTTTTGCTAGAAGTGACACTGTACAGTAATCCTTATCTAATGCAGCAGTTTAACTCCCACTTCAGACTCACCATTGCTCTCTCCTCTCATCCTTAAACCTTCCCTCCCTCTCACACAGAAGACACATTCACTTCTTAACCTTCATTGGCAAGTACTGGTTCAACCTCCTTCCCCCTTACCTCACCTCCATCCTCACTCCTGCCCCATTACCTTCCTACTCCCTGTGTCCCTTTCATCCCCGCACTTTCTCCATCCCTCATAACTAGTCCTCTTTAGGCCTCACTGCCTTCTCATTCTGTCTCCCCTGCATCTGGAACCAACTATCCCCTAGCCTTCAAGACTCCCCCTCATTCCCAACCCTCAAGCAGCAAATAAAACTCATCCCTCCCCTACACTGCACCTGCCTCCCCCTCCCCCGAGCATAATTCTGAAGCTGTTTCTGTCCAGTCCAGCTGCTTTGTACATAACTGTATAGCTGTATTGATTCACCCACATTTAGATCCTCATTGTATACAGGTCAAACTTAGTATATTAGTATTGCATTAGTCCTTGCTACTGCCATCCGTTATAGTGATGTCTCTACTGTCGTCAACTGCTTATATGATGCGATTGTTATTTATTCTGCTGTACCCCATTTCCCCAGGCTGCACCTGGAAATGAGTCCCAGCTCAGTGTGTCTTTCCTGGTTATCAACTTTTAAATAAGTAAAAATAAAACTATTGAGATGATTGTTTGTGCTCCTGTACATCTTGCCCACATCCAACCAGCAAAAGGAGAGATGCACCATTCCACAAATTTGGGAATCAGAGATGGCTGCATTGGCCACTAAGCCTAGGGCAATAAAATTATATAATTGCTCACTACTATAAGAACTTAAAACTAAGGCTTATTTATTTATTCTATTATTTCATTATTAATTTATTTATCTAATTATTTATTTATTTAAAAAGCCATAAGACTCATTGAGCTGAGCCCCATATCCAAGTCTGACCCGGGGAAGATGAATACAGAGGAAAGCACAGGCAAAACAATTCTGTACAGCATACAAAAGTCTACAGGTGCAAATAGAACACAATCATGCAGTGATCCAAAAAGGCACAAGGGTATATCTTTATTTTCAAATATTTGTGGCACAAACTTTTTTTTTTTTATTTAGTTGTTTAACCAGGTATAGCACACTAAGCTGAAAGCTTTTTTACAGGAGCGACCTGGGAGCACAAGGAGGTTAAGTGACTTGTTCAGGGTCACACAGTATGCAAGTGGAAGCTGTGGGTAATTATTTAATAACTGTACCCTCTGTTTTATTTATTTATTTATTTATTTATTCATTCATTCATTCATTCATTCATTCATTTAAATCACATATTTTATGTTAGTATTGTAACTGGACATACTTTTTTATTGTGAAGTGTCCTGAGCCCTCTGGGATTGGGTCTATATAAAGATGGCGTGCCTTGACTAAATGGCTAATGTAAGATGGCACAAAGTGTGTACAGAAAAGTATAGACATCAAATAACCCAACGTGAGAAAAGCAGCATAAACAGAAAATGGAGATGAGCACAGAGAGGGCATGATTAGTTTGCAGCAGCAGTGGGGGGGGCAGAAATGAGCAACTTAAGAGTCAGGAGAGAGTGAGAGTTGAACAGGAAGAGGGAGATTGTTCCAGAGATAAGTGAAACAAACATGTAAGGCAGACTGACCAGCAGTGGATTTTCAATGGGGGATGAAGGTGTGAGTATTAAAGGAGTGGAGGGAGTATGCGGCTGGGACAGAGGTGGTAAGGATGGTTAAGAGTTAGGAGGGGAGGTAGGAGAGCCAGACTTTTGACAAAATGGATGAACAGCCAAAGTGGCAATGGGATTTGAGGAAGGGGAGAATGAGAGTGAGGTAGAAAGTGCAGTGATGAGTGAGGGTGTAAGTCAAGAGCAAATCAGTAGAAGGATTTGGAAAGAGGGTTCAGTTTGGCAAGGGTGGATTTGGGGGCAGCACTTTAGACCACATCCGCATAGTCAAACACCAGGAAGATCATCTTGAGGAGGATAACTGTCTTGTGTTCTGTGCCCACTTCTGTGAGGGAACCATTCCTGAAATGCCAGCAGACCTGCACCAGTCCTTGAAAACACTCCCACAGAGCAAGATGCTCTGTTTGCTATTGAAAATCTAAACCCCAATAAAGGCCTTAGCCAAGATGGATTTTTCATAAACTTTTTTAGAAGCGAAGTACAAGGTTAGCTTTGGTCTTTAAGGAACTTTACAGAGAGTTGTTCGATAAATAGGAACAACCATCATCCATAAAGGGTGGTCTGATCTTTCTCTTACACTCAAGCATGCAGGGGTACAACACTTGTTTAAAGTTTAGTCCTATCACCTTAACGTGTTAAGAAGATATTTGCCAAGGTACTGTCTACTAGGCTGGAGAAAGTAATTTCTTTCTGTATAGAAACCAAACAGATAGGTTTCAGGGCAGAACGGTTGTCAGCAGACAACACTAGAGCGCTTTTCCACCTATCCTAACAAGCAGGGAATGTGCAGCTGTTGATGACTTTCTGGATACTCAGTGTCACAATGGTCTTTTACTGGGTCTTCTGGAGCCACCTGTTTGCAATCCTTAGACTTTATGGACTCCATGAGTAATCCATGACATGGGTTGGAAAAATCTTATACACTGACCATTTGGTTTTAGCAGTCACTAATGGACTTATTTCCCCACAATTTAGGGGGGCCTCTGTCACCTCTTCTATTTAATCTGATGTGATGTCCAAAGTATCAAAGTGCATGTGTGTGTGTGTGTGTGTGTGTGTGTGTGTGTGTGTTTAAGTTGGGGGATGTCAGTCGTGCTTATGTACACTTTATGCAAATTATGTGCTCCTCACACTAACTCATTCAGAATTGTCAGTTCATACCACATTCTGAATTATTAAAGGGTCCAGGATCTGCTAAGTCTATAAAGTCTACTTAGAAAAAAACTTAGGGTAATGCCTCTCAGTGACATATGCCTTTTTATATATAATCATTGGAAAACACTGTGGGAAAGCACCACTTAGGGTTCAATGTAACACCACAAAAGTAAGGAAATGTGACATTAAGATTTCCAACCTTAACTTCCCACCTCTCCAAGCTGCAAAAGGACAATACCAGACAAGCAACCACAGATGGCCATCATCAGGTAAGACTAAAACATACAACTGTGTCCAGATAACACAAATGCAGTAGCACTAATGTGGCACCTTTGAAAATATGCATACAACATGCTACACTTAAAAAAAACATACTTCATTAGTGTCGTTTAGAAATGTAACAGTGTGGCTACAGAATTGGGTGTGTATATTTAGTGGTATGCATGTGTATCTTTGGCATTGTGGCTTTGTGTTGGCAGTAAGAGGTGGGTGTGTATGTCTTACACTGTGCATATGTATCTGTGGCTAGAGAAGTGCTGGCTCTGCAGGGGTTTGCCGTTCTCCAGACAAAACCAGTGCTGTAATTTAGGTATCATGGATGTGTACCTGTGACTGTAGAAGTGGGTGTGCATGTCTTGCACTGTGCATGTGTACCTGTGGCTGCAGAAGCATTGGCCTCACAGGGGCTTGTGCTTTCCAGACAAAAGACATGTTGTAATTTGAGTATTATGGATTTTTGTCTGCAGTGGGTGTGTGTGTATTGCACTGTGCATGTGCATCCATGGCTGTAGAAGTGATGGACCCTGATGATGGATGTCTTTTGTGTCATCTGGAAACAGTTGTATGTTTGTCTTACCTGATGATGGCTGTCTCTGGTTGGTTGTGTGTTCTTGCCTTTTTGCCGCTGGGGGGACTCAGGGTGGGATTTGTATCTGAACACACATTGAACCTGGAATTCTGCAGTCAGAAGTGGGTGTGTATTTTCTGCACTGTGCATTTGTATCTGTGGTGTAGAAGTGCTGGCAACAGAGGGGCCTGTGTTTCTGCAGAGAGAAGTAGTGTTATAATTTGAGTATCATGGATTTGTATCTGCAGCCAGAAGTGGGTGTATATGTCTTGCACTATGCATGAGTATCTGTGGCTGCAGAAGTGCTGGCCCCATAGGGGCCTGTGCTTCTGCAGACAGAAGTAGTGTTGTGATTTGAGTATTGTAGATTTCTATCTGCATCCAGAAGTGGGTGTGTATGTCTTGCAGTGTGCATGTATAACTGTGGCTGCAGGAGCATTGAACCCTGATGCTGATGTATTTTGTGCGAAGTCCACATTTTTATGTCATGAACAAAGAGTCCTTTGTAGTTTTTTATGCCATGAACATATTCCTTACTTTTGCTTTTTGAAGTAGATGTGCATGTGACTCATGTAAGAGCCTTAAAAAAATAAGTGTTGAAAATTTGGTGAACAAAAATGTTAAAAATGGCTGAGTCATGAACAAGAGTTGATTTGGGGTACAAATTCTTTGTACTTTTTGGTGTTGCAAACAAAGAATTCTTTGCACCTTTTTATGTCGCAGACAAAGAATTTTTTGTTCACAAAATTCTTTGTTCATATTCTCTCATGAACCAAAATGCTGTGGTATCCCATGATAAGACAGCTGAGGAATGGGTACCTACAATAACAGTGACCCACTTCCCAGTGCATTTCAGGGACAGCTACGGGAGGGTAGGGTGGCCGGATGGGGGGGTGGGCGACTATAGCGACAGAATGTCACTATAGGTATGCACATGGGGGGGTTGGGAGCGGGCATGCACACGAGGGATTTAAGTGGTGGTGCCACAGTGGGTTGCTGAGCCAACCCTGTGGCATGGTGGATTGGTTGCCAGTGTTGGTCAGCAGGGTAATGGGTTTGTGTCTGGGTGCTGGTGCATTTTTGTTGTGCCTGGCCTGAACCTTTTGTTTTTAATGTTTTCACCCACCCGACATGTACCCCCTGGAGTTGAAAATCCTTTAGTATGGGGGTGCAGGGGTGAAGCTGCCCAGGGGGGTACAAGGGGCATAGCCCCCCACAGAAAACATTAAAAAACTAAGTCCCTGGTGTCCTTTTGCTGTGCAAATAAATTTTTGGCACTCTTGACTTCTGCATAATGCCCATTGCCTTTAGGCTTTCGCTGTTATGACATAGAACCAATGCTGCAATCAAATAATCTTTGTTCATGATATTTGCCATATTCTTTGTTTGCATGTCTTGCGAACAAAGAATTCTCTGTTTGCGACATACAAATTGCAACCATCACTAAGCTGGTGACCTAAGATTTTTTGTGGTGCCCAAAAATATATTTCTAGGTCATTTGTTATTAAACAAACACAGAATCTAGCTACATGGACCCTGTTTACCTAGGGTCAGGTGTTTGTTTTTCAAAACAGCATCATTTGTATGTGTTTCTAGAAAAATATTTTGCCCAAAGGAAAAAACAAGAGGACGGCATGCATAACCAAAAATTGTTTTTTTGCAAACATAAAAAAACATTTTCTCATAAAACAAACATTGGCTCATGAACATAACTTCTCTGTTCAACCCAGACCTCTATCCTGAAAGCCCTACAAAGCATGTTTAGAAGCCAAATTTTAAAACCTTATAACTCAAGAACTGACTGATATTTTTTTACATAACCTTCAAAAAGCACACCATAGGGTGAAGTCAATATTTGAGATAACCCTATGATTTGAAAACCTTTTAACTTGAGAACTGACTGATATTGTTTCACATAATCTTCAAAAGGCACACTGTAGGGTGGCGCCGATATTTTAGATAACCCTATGATAGGTATTAGGCCGGATTTTCAAAACTCTGAGAATGTTGCAAGCCTCTGGAGAACTGAACAAATGGCACAAGGGGCTTGAGGCATTCTCACGGCTGGCAATCAGGATTTAATTTCCACAAGCTAGACCAACTTTTTGTGGTGTAGCTTGTGGCAATCCTGAGAACCTTTTTTACAGAGCCTGTGCCAGATATGTGTCGCAAGCTGGTGTAAATCATAGAAACTGTCACAACTGCACCTGAGATTGTAAAAATAGGTGCAGTTGTGGCAGACGGGTTTGGCACACCACCAGATCCTAAGTGCCATGGCATAGGGCATGTCACAAGCCCTGCACCACCCTTTTAAATTCCATTATCTTTTCAGTAAGGTTAAAAAAAATGAAACTTATTCTACAAAGTTTTTTTAGTTGTAGCACTCTGGAGTCCCAGAAATGAATCTCAAAGTTTTAATCACTAAGAAAAAAGAAAAATCAGATGCTAAAAATACATAAAATGGTTTTGATCCTATATAAGCAGGTATGTTCCCCCTGCAGGATAAAGACAAAAATGTGTGAATACATATTTAATTTGATATAATGGATATGATGTGTGATGAATAGGTATACATTTTATTTAAAGTATTTTCTGTTTTATTATATAGCCCTAATTTGTTCTAAAGAAGGGACAATTTGGTCCTGAAACGTTAACCATGAAACTGACTATGGGAGCAATAAGAAATATTTTCTGTATTTGATGGATCTTATGATGTATGAAAATTGGACTAATTAAATGTACAAAAGTTTCATGTGGATCGAGTCCTTCCTTCAATACACAACTAGAACAAAATTCTAAACCATTGTTGCTCCACAGATGAGCACAAAAAGAGTAACAATGTGTATTTTTACAGGCAATTTAAATGTTTGGATCTCAGAATCTGCATGAGCGTCCATCACAGAACTTTTCAAGTGTTAAAAACTTGTCACCTGGACAGTGGATGCAAAGTTTCTTGCAATTTTGTTAAATGGTGTCAAAGTCACTAAGGTACAAAAATTGGGGTTTACATTATGACATTAAATATACATACTTAACTCCTGCTCAGGAGCCACATTTTTAAAACCTTATAACTCAGGAACCAATTAATATTTTTTCACAAAATCTTCTAAAGGCACCTCCTTAGGCTAAGCTATTCTGCTTTGAAAATTTCATAACACAATTCCAAACTGATTTTGATCTAGATGTGAGCAAATAAATAGTCAAAAAATTAGTATATTAATGCTTTTACACTCTTCAGTTCTCAGAATCTAGACAAGTGGCCATCACAAAACTTGGCAAATCCTGAGAAAATGGCACCCTGACTGCACATGCAAAATGTCATACAATTTTGTTGAACAGTGCCAATGTTACTGAGGTGCAAAGATCAAGGTTTAACATTAAAGTGTCTACTCAATCTTTGCTCAGAAGCCACATTTTTAAAACATTACAACTCAAGAACTGATTAATATTTTTTTCACAAAATCTTTGACAGGCACCTCCTTGAGTGAGCCATTTCTATCCTGAAAATATTGGAACACAATTTACACTCCCTGAATCGCAGGATCCAGACAAGTGGCCATCACAAAACTTGCCAAATCCTAAGAACATGGCTCCCTGACCACACATGAAAAATGTCATGCAATTTTGTTGAACAGTGCTAAAGTTATTAAAAAGCCACCGACACCTCAAGAAGAACTTTGAAGAACATAATATCCGAACACAAAGCTGTTTATATTTCTCATTAGCTCTGTATTTCTTACCTCCATTATTTATTACTGAGGACAGATGCATGAAAACAGAAGAATTATTCCCTGAGGGATTAGCAGCTCCTATTGCTTCTTCCCAACCTGATGTCATAATATTGTGTTTGTGACATCACAGCAATTCCCACAGCAACAGACTGTTATGTCACAACAGAGCTTTATGATGTCAAGTAGGGAGTAAGTTATAGATGCAGATGAGCTCAAAGGAATAAAGATCCTGTTTCTGTGGGAATTTCTTCAGTAACAAATAATGAAGAGGAGAAATCTATAGAACATATGTGAAATATAAGCTGAACTGTGTCCAACTATTATGTTTTCCAAAGTTTTTCCAATTGTGTCAGCTGCTTTTTAAGGTGCAAAAATTAATAAAGTGCCTACTCACCCCATACTCAGAAGCAACATTTTTGAAACATTAGACCTTAAGAACCCATTAATATTTTTTCACAAAATATTTGACAGGTACATCCATGAGCTGACCTGTTTCTACCCTGAAAATGTTGAAACAAAATTCCAAACCATTTTTGCTTGAGATGCGAGCAAAAAAAAAAAAAAATGGCCACAACAGAGTGTTTTTCTTACTCTTACACTTCCTGGGTCTCATAATGCAGACAAGCAGTTGTCACAAACTCTACCAAATCATAAGAACTTGGAACCCTGACAGTGCATGCAAATTCATTCCATTTCATCAAATAATGCCAGAGCTGTTATGGTTCAAATTTACAACAGTAATTTTTCTTTTCTCACAAATGTAAAACACATTTTCCTGTGAATTAAATGGCTCATGAAACAAAATTCTTCTTTCTTATCTGCGGGTTATCGCAAAAAAAAAAACAACTACTGAGCATGCTCAGAAGCCAAATTTCAAAACATTGTAACCCGAGAACTGAGTGCTATTTTTTCACAAACCTTCAAAAGACACGCCCTTGGGCTAAATCCCTTCAATCCTGAAAGTTCTAGAACAATATTCCAAACCAATTTTGCTCCACAGGTGAGCAAAATAGCAGCCAAAAAGTTAATTATTTTAAGGCTTTTTAAAATTCCAAATTTTGGAATCCAGATGAGCATCTGTCTCAAAACTTGTCAAGTCTTAACAACTTGCCACCCAATGCACATGCAGAATTTCAGGCAATTTCATTGAGCAATGCAATAGTTATTAAGGTGCAAAAATTTGGGGTTAACTTAAAACAACCTGATCAATTCTAATCATACTTGTGCTAATATAATTACATTGATGAAGAACTTTTGCCCTACAAAAGGCCATCATTTATTCCCCTGTATACCTGTGGGGAAATCATCAATTTAAAGTATATACCTGCACTAATAAAAACTATATAACACAGTAATTTTTAACTATATACCAACACTGCTTATACTCTGTGGGACCACACTATTAATAATTATCAAATCATTTAACCAATTAACAATTTCTCCATTTCTTACAAGTCATAATCCTTGTAGCTGCAGAACCCTCTGCTTGGATCATACCTTCTGTTCTGCCTCTGCTGAGCTCTTTCAGAAGCTGCTCTTACTTCATAAACCTGCTTCTCCCTACTGCAGACACCGCTCTTGCAAACACAGAGGCCCCACTCTTGGTCGTAAATGTATGCCTCTCCTGACCCTGGCTGCATGCCACTTCCAACCACCTATCCTGACCCCACCATACACCATACACCATTCAAATCAATAAACACACTGAGAACAGACCGGCCTAACCACACCTCCTTATATAGGAAGATTCTACACTGTGAAAAACAACTCAGGCCAAAACAAAGCCAAGGACAAAAACATCACTACATTACAGAAAATCATGATTGCCAAAAAACAGAAAGACAAACCCAGAAATGATCGCATGTGCAATCCAGACTACACCTACAGATCACTAACCATCCTAATGTACAATAGTATATAAAATAAATAATGGGTAAAGGTGGTATACAATTGGAAGTATATCTATCTCGGGACTAATTAGGGCAATAAAGTCACTCACTCTTTGGGTTCATGTCCTTATAACCCTAATTAACCCTCTTGCTGGGTATACATCCTTATATTCCACCCTTACCCATTATTTATTAGTGTCTGTATATTAGGGTTGAGTAAGCACTTCTATGTTAAACCCTGATTTTTGTACTATAATAACTGCTTGCATTCAATCGAGTTGCCCAAAATTTAGTAGGTGTGGAGTCTGAGCCAGGTCTCTAGATCCAGAAAATTTTGGTGTTAGCTGGTTCAAGGGGGTAAGTTACAGGGGTGCAAAAATGCTAAAATTCACCAGAGTAAGAGTTTTTTTCTGGGGGGGCTCACCTGTAAGTTAAAAATGTTTTATTTTTTACCTGAAACTTACAGGTTGGATAGAGACTGGCCCAAGGTCCACACTTTCACAAGTTTGAAGTTTTTAACTTACATAGTTCTGAAAATATGAGTTAAAAACTGTTCCATTTTCTGAGTATGCTGAGCTCAAAAAAATGAATGCTTATTGGATATGTGAATTTTTGCTTTAGCAGTCTGAGTGATAGTGAATACCTTCAAACACTTTTGTCAGCTGACTGATGTAAGCAATTTAAGGGAAATCCTTACATCATAGTCCTGTGTTTGGATGGAGGCTATCTGACTGGTACTAGGCCTTCCCTAGTCACCCAGTGAGGTACTCCTGCTCTTTTTATAGTTTACACGAGATCCCGAGACCACATCAAAGTTACCTAAAGATTTTAACACTGCAGTCCCTGAGCTTTCATTCTTGAGACACAAAACAATATCATCTGCATAAGCTAGAACTCTGAGAGGTGGAGCCTGGGGGTTCAGAGATATACCCTCAGCCTTTGGGTCTAACTGTATACGTCTCAAAAGAGGGTCTAAACAGAACACATACAAAGGTGGGCTTAGCAGGCATCCTTGACATATGCCCCTTTTGATAGAATTGTGGGGGCTCAACCTTTAATTAATGTTTTGAATGACTACCATATTATTATAAAACATTTTGAACCGTTGTACAAAATCTGTCAGGAGTTTGTAGTGTGCAGTATCTGAAACAAATAATCATGAGCAGCCTTACCAAAGGCTTTTTCCTCATCAAGGCTGAGGATATATCCACTAAGATGTCCTGAGTGCCCCCTCTCACACAGTTCTTGTTATACCAGAAGATTATCCTGTATCCTTCTACTTGGTACTAAGCGTGCCTGATGTGGGCTCCTAAGATGTTCTGTGACTCCAGACAACCTGCTCAATAATGTTTTCACCAATAGACAGTGCTGCAGATCAAGTGGGTATGCAGCAAAAATGAAGGTAGAAAATAAATTGAGCAGACTGGGTGGGCCAAGTGGCCCTTATCTGCTGTTAGATTCTATGTTTCTATATCTTAAAATCAGAGTTTAGCAAACTCGGGGGCCTCTCATAATCAAGGTCAATTCTATCCCCTTTCTTGTAAATGTATACCAACAGTGTTTCAGACATAGGAGCCAAGAACATTTTTTCCCTGTAAAATAAAGTTAAATAACATGACCAAAGACAGGCACTAGTTGTGCACAAAAGATTTTATAAAATTCTGATACTAGTTCATACAGTCCTGGGGCTGTATTATTCTGCAAAGAGTCAATACTCCTATTAATTTCTTCCAGTGTAACAGGCTTTCCCAAAAAGGCTTTGTCTGATTTCAGAAGCACAGGCACAGTTAAAGTGGAGAGAAAAGTAGAATTTGAAGGCATTTCTACCAAAGAGATGAAAGTCTCTGATACAAAAGAAGTGATCACGGAAACCAGGTCAGCAGGAGATATAACAAGAGACCCAGTCACATACTGTACGGCTTGAAAAGTTCTGTTGGTCACTCTCTGCTGACAATCCCTAAAGTAATTAAAAGTCTATGTCTTATTTTAGGTTCCAAATTTTATTTCCTGCCATAGTGTTTGTGCAGTGTTGTACTGCTATTTCATCATTTCATTTTTATGTTTGCTTGCTCGCATGCGCAAGAAACATTGTGTGGCAGTTTAGGAGAGAAGCGGGTTGTGGAGGCGTGGCACTATGTGAGCCAACGGAGGCATTGCATTTGGCAGCTTGGCACTGGTGGATCAATGGAGACACAGTGTGCTGATGACACTGGCTTCCAAAAATGTCACCAACTTGTAAGGTTTTCAAAGCAGCAATCAGGGTCTGCCTCGTCATTGCAGTGTCAGACATTCCTCTGCAATGAGGGAGTGACCTTGGCGGCACCTTGCCTAGTGTAATATTGCTTGTGAACGTGGCAGCAAGCCACCACTATGTTTACAAACAATGTTACCAGCTCCCAGTGCCAAGGGGGTGACCAGTCCCCTTCAGCATCATGTGCCCCCTCTAAAAATCATTTGTTTGCTGAAGGGGGCCCCAATCTCCAATGGCTTCAGTCCCTGCCTTCCCAGTTTAGTTTGCCAACAGGGGAGCCCATTCCACATTGGCATTATTTCCCCAACCCAAAAACACTTTGTTTTGTTCCGAGCGGGGTGCCTAATCCCCTTCGGTTCTTGCCCCCCCCCGGTATGTGCTGACAGGGGTGCCCAATTCCCCATCAGCTACTGCCCCCCCAAAACAAACACTTAGAGTGGCACGCTGGGAGCCCATCCCAGCATGCCAAAATGTCTCTGTTAAAAAAAAAGTCCTGTGATTTTTTGTTTTGTTCAACCTGTAAAACAGAAAATGGTCCATCGTCGAGTCCGGCGCCCCTCCCCAACCCACGCCCACCCCATGTGCACTCCGCCTCCCCACACTCCTTACCCCATACTTACTCTCTGGAGCCCGTGCACGAATCTTAGGTGGACCGGGTATACGCCCGCACTCTTCAAAGCTGACCTCGAACTGAGGAAATGCTGGTAAGCTGTATAATGGCATAAATAGGGTTTTTTCAACTTTGGTTCATATCTCAGGCATTTTTGGGACTTTTGGCACCAAATTTTCAACATGGGGTTATTGGGACCCCTCCTCATAAATTCAGCCACTGTCATGGTGTTATTCGGTCCCGAAAGGTGATTTTGCGGTCACTGCGTGGAATCACCTTTCAGGATTGATTAACGAAATGACAGTGCCAGTGTTCATGAGGTGGACTCTCAGAAAGTCTATGTTGCAAATTTGGTGGAAACAATCCAAAAATTGACTGTTTCACGAGCATGCGTTGCACAGTTGCTACGCACGCTCATAACTTTCCGAAGTTGCAATATTTTCACTCCACATTTTCAACATTGCCATTTTTCTGCACCTCCTTATGAACAGTACAGCTGTAATTTTTCACATCCTGGCCAAAATGTGTTTTCTCACTTCCAGTGCAGAATAGCGCACTCGGTGTGAGAAATCCATGTTTGGGACACATTAATAAAATTACAGTGATACTGTTCATGAGCAGAGGCCCTAAAATGCCTATGTTGAAAATGTTGTGATGAAAGTCCATAAAATGAATGTGTTACGAGCGTGCGTTGCGCAGGTTCCAAGAACGCTCATAACTCCGTGAATTTGCAATATTTTCACTCCAGATTTTCAACATTGCCATTTTTCCGCACCTCCTTATGAACAGTATAGCCGTCATTTTTCACAACCTGGCGGAAATGTGTTTTTGATCTTCCAGTGCAGAATAGCGGGGTCGCTATGGGAAATCAGTGTTTGGGACACATTAAGAAAATCATAGTGACACTGTTCATGAGCAGAGGTACTAAAATGCCTATGTTGAAAATTTTGTGGTGAAAGTCCATAACATGAGTGTGTTACAAGCATATGTTGGGCAGTTTCCATGCATGCTCGTTACTTCGCGAATTTGCAATATTTTTACTCCAGATTTTCAACACTGCCATTTTTCCGCACCTCCTTATGAACAGTACAGGTGTCATTTTTCATATCCTGGCTGAAATGTGTTTTTGCACTTCTGGCGCAGAATAGCATAGTCGCTGTGGGAAATCAGTGTTCAGGACACATTAAGAAAATCACAGTGACACTGTTCATGAGCAGAGGTCCTAAAATGCCTGTGTTGAAAATTTGGTGACAAAAGTCCAAAAAATGACTGTGTTACATGCATGCACTGCGCAGTTTCTATGTATGCTCGGAAGTGCCAGCATTTTTAATATTCCCATTACAGATTTTTAACATTGCCATCTCTTCACACCTCCCTATGGATGGTACAGCTGTCATTCTTCACATCCTGCCTCATCTATGTTTTTGTACATGTGGCGCAGAATGACATGGTCGCTGTTGGAACTCAAAGTTTGGGACACATTGATAAAATCACACTGCCACTCTTCATGAGAAGAGGTCCCAAATGCCTTCATGAAGTGGGGTCACAAAAAAGGCCATGTTGAAAATTTGTAGTGCAAATACCAACAAACCATAACGTCTCACCCTGTACAGACTGACAGACTTCAGGGTGTGCCTTTGGATTGCCGACTGAACTGCTCATGCCATCCCACTCCCACCCCCCCAGCCAGTGACAGGCATTGAGGTGTACCTTGGACTGTTCGGCCCCAGAGTTCACCCCATTCTCCTATGCTGCACCCATTTCAGTGTATGTCCTTATGGAATGGGGTGACTATAAAGCCAAACACCCCAAGGCACACCTCAACACATGTCGGTGTCTGCAGAATAGGGTGAGGTGACATAGCATGAACGTCATGGACGATGACCCAAACACTTACCCCAATGCCTGTCCATGTCTACAGGATGGAGGTGGGGGTTGGCATGAAGTTCAATGCTCCACTGCCATTCCTATTCTGCATCTGTCTAACTCCTGCATTACCAGTGCTAACACCAGCAGGTAAACTTTCGGCATTGACAATTGTTTATTTTTTTAAGACAGAGACCTGAGAAATATAATCTGTCTTCTCTGTTTCTGTTTTAGAAAACAATTTTTGATACTGTCTTCACAAACCAAATATTTTATATGATCCTCATTAGCTGCCTGACCTGAACATTCTGGGGACAAAAAGCACAAAATTGTTCTTTGTATCTTCCCACCATATGGTCAAATTTTCAAAGAAAAAAATTACCGAAAGTCAAGTCTTCCACAAAGAAAGTCATTTAGCCTGCAGCTGTGGGTTCTGCAATGAGGCACTATTAAGCCTCCATATTCCTTTATTAGGTATGGGAGTCTGTTCCTAGGAGGCTGTACACTGTACAGCTGCATGATCTGAAAATTCTACACTTTGTGTCTTTGCTATATTGATAGTGACGTATTTGGACACAAAGACATAATCAGCCCTGGTGCAATACAGGCCCTGGAAATACATATTGCCACCAGCATGATGCAGGTGCCTATATTCATCCATCAGGTTTGCTGTGGAGGTTACCAGTTTGAGTGAAGTCGCAGAACATCATACTGGTCTGCAGACCTCTATCAGTAGTTGTCATACCACAGTTGAAATCTCCTCCCCATATAACAGTTCTAGAGGTATGCAAATAAGGCTGTACCTCCTGAAATAATGCCATCCACAATGCTTTAGTTTGGGGGTCATAAGCTGTAATGATCCACAAACATGTTGAGTGGTAGACTATGTCCAACTTTAATGCACACCCTGTATGTATGTCCTCTAACGTAGACACTTGAAACCCTGAATCATTCAACAATATACCTACTCTATCAGATTGATCCAAGCCAGAAGACCAGAAGGAGCTACCTTTATACCACCGTTGGTCTGCTTGCAAGATTTCATATGTGGTCATCCGTCTTGTACCCTACAGCATAATTATTTTACTGTTAAAAGTCTGCAATACAGCATAAGTGGCTAGCCATTTCTTAAAACTTTGTACTGTTCACATTCACAGATGTTACATCTAAGGCAGAACCCATATATATATAGTATGAAAAGGAAGAAAACCTGCCTAACACCTTCCATAAAGCATTGTGGCACCACTATTATGTTTCCTGAGACCTCATCTTCCACCTCATTCATTTAGACACTGTAGTTTCAGGAAGAGATTCCTCTTGATCAGAAGAACGTTCCTTCTGAAAAGACACCAGTGTGGATGCCTCTGAGTCCTCTTATTCTTCTTCAGTGTCTCCCCAATACTTCCAGGGTGCTATAACACTGAATAGAAACACAGAATTTGACGGCAAATAAGGACCACTTGGCCCACCCAGTCTGCCCATTTCCCTACCTAATGGATAAGCTGCAGATCCTAGTTAACCAGCAGCCTACTTCTTTCTATCCCCACCCCCTAGAATTGCCTTATGACTGTCCCATGCATGCTTGAATTCAACCACTATTTTTGACTCCACAACCTCTTCCGGAAGGCTGTTCCATGCATCCACAACCTCTGTGTGAAAAAATACTTCCTACATTACCTCTGAGTCGCCCCATCTTCAAATTGTGCCCTTGTTCTTGCACACTCTTTTTTGAAAGATGCTACCTCTTGGACTTTGTTGATTCCCTTGAGGTACTTGAAAGTTTTTATAATGTCCCCTCTCTCCCTTCTTTCCTCGAGGCTATACATATTAAGCTCCTTTAGTCTCTCTTCATATGTCTTCCAGTGCAGACCCTGCACCATTTTAGTTGCCCTCCTCTGGACAGCTTCCATCCTGTCTATGTCCTTACGGAGATTGGGTCTCCAGAACTGCACACAGTACTCCAGATGGGGTCTCACCAGCTGTCTGTACAGAGGGATAACAACTTCCTGTTTTCTACTGATGATGCCTCTCCTATGCATCCCATTATCCCCCAGCCCTCCTTACTGCCCTCTCACGTTGCTTGCCCACCTTTAAGTCATCTGATATGACTACCCCAGGTCCCTTTCCATTTCTGTTGTTGTCAGTATCTCACCCCCATTGTGTACTCTTCCCTGGGTTTTGTTTCCCAGGTGCATTACCTTCACTTCTCAGCATTGAATCTGCTGCCATACATTTGACCATTCCTCTAACCTTGCCAAGTCCCTTCTCATCCTTTCCACCCCACCTTGTGCATCAACTCTGTTGCAGAACTTTGTGTCATCTGCAAAGAGACATAATTTTCCTTCCAGTCCCTCTGCAATGTCGCTTATAAAGACATTGAAGAGGACCGGTCCTAATACTGAACCCTGCGGTACCCCACTAGTAACCCCCCTTTCTTCAGAGTGGACTCCATTTACTATTACCCTCTGTGTCCTATTCTCCAGCCAGTTCTTTACCCAGGCTATCATCTTGGGACCCACTCCCAGGCTGGCTAACTTGTATATTAATCTTTTGTGTGGGACTGTGTCAAATGCCTTGCTAAAGTCTAGGTAGGCCATGTCCACAGCCCCTCCCTGATCTACTACTTTGGTCACCCAGTCAAAGAAATCTATTAGATTCATCTGGCATGACCTTCCCACTGTAAATCCATGCTGCCTTGGTTCCTATGCCCCTCTGGCCTCTAGGTACTCGACAATTCTTTCCTTCAGAAGTGATTCCATCATTTTCCCTATCACTGAGGTTAAACTAACAGGTCTGTAGTTTTCTGCTTCTGCCCTGCTCCCACTTTTATGAAGGGTAATCACATCTGCCCTCCTCCAGTCCTCAGGTACCACCCCATCCTCCCATGATTTGTTAAAGAGGGTAGTCAGTGGTGTCACTAGTTCTACCCTTAGTTCTTTTAGAATTCTGGGATGAATCCCATCAGGCCCCATTGCTTTGTCCACCTTCAGTTTTAAGAGTTCTTTCAGAACCCTTTCTTCTGTAAATGGGCTGGTATCAACTTCTGTATCTAGAGTGTTTCTATTGTTTGTTTTAGGTACCTCCCCCTCTTCTTTTGTAAATACTGAGCAAAAATATTTCTTTAGTATCTCTGCCTTTTCACCGTCACCCTCTGATCACCCCTCCTTCGCTTTATTAAGCCTCACTATCCCTCCCTTGGTCTTCCTTCGCTCCCTGATGTACCTAAAAAAGGTTTTATCCCCCCCTTCTTAACTGAGTTGGCTATCTTTTCCTCGGTTTGGGCCTTTGCTGTTCTGACTGCCTTCCCAGCTTCCTTTTGCTTTAACTGATACAATTCGTTGTCCTGCTCCTTCTGTGATTCCTTGTACTTTCTGAATGCTTTTTCTCTTGAACCTTCACTGCCACCTCCTTTGAGAACCATAGTGGTTTCTTACATCGTTTGTTTTGTTTATTTACTTCACACAAAGGCTTGTTACCTCTGTGATGGCAGTTTTATTATTCCCATTGTTCTTCCACCCTCCTTCCTGCCCATTTGCTAGTGCATTCCTTAGGCACTCACCCATTTTGGCAAAGTCAGCCCTCCTGAAGTCCAGTACTTTTGCCTTTGTATGGCTTCACTCTATTGCGTGTTTGTTGTAGAACTATACTGTTCGATGGTCGCTAGTTCCCAGATGGCTACTCACTTCTACATCTGTGATCCTCTCTCCATCTCCATTTGAGAGAACCAGGTCTAAGATTGCTCCCTCTTGGGTGGTTTCCAATACTAGTTGTCTTAAGGCATGCCCCCTGTAGGGCATCTAGAATAACCCCACTCTTACAAGTGGCTGCTGCAACTGCAATTCAGTTAACATCTGGCATATTCAGATCACCCATCAGCAATTTCTCCCTTTTTCTGCCATTCTAAGTATACTTTCTATCATTTCCTTGTCCATTTCCTCCCCCTGAGAGGGGGGTCTGTCTACAACCCCTGTGCAGATTGTGGTGCCATTGCCTGTCTCCAAATTGACCCACAGTGCTTCTTCTCCTGCCTGTTTACCCTTTTGTTCTGTTGCTTTGATTCCTTCCCTTATGTAGAGAGCTACTCCTCCTCCTCTTTTAACTTCCCTGTCCCTCCTGTAGATAGTGTATCCTGGTATGTTTACGTCCCAGTCATGGTTCTGTCTGTGACTGCCATGATATCCAGATGTTCCTCCTCCATCAAGACCACTAATTCAGGAAGCTTGTTACCCGGACTACGGGCATTGGTACTCATTGCTCTCCATTTGTTGATGGCTTTACCTTCTGCAGCAGCATCCCCCACTGACCTTTCTACCTCGGTCTTTTTCTCATTTAGTATCCTGTTTTGTAGGGGAAGGTTGGGATTTTCCTGCTGCTTATCAGTGCCTCCCCCCCTTGACTAGTTTAAAGCTTGCCAATGAAGCATTTAAACTGATTGCCCAAAAGACTTGTTCCCTTTCTGGACAGATGCAGACCATCCTGCCAGTATAGGCTGGTATCCCTCCAGGTGGAACCCCAGTCCCCAATGAAGCCAAACCCCTGTGCTCCACGCCATTTTTTTCAACCATTCGCTGAACTACGTGGTGAATCAGGTTTTACTGGGAATAGAAGCAGAAGTGGGTCTTTGTTTTTCTTTCTAAACCCTGGGATCCTTCCCTTTCAGGCCTTTGCCCTGGGTTACTTTTTCTTCCTGCCTTGTCCTACCTAAAAGGTTTGTGTGTGTGTGTGTGGGGGGGAGATCTGAACTGAAGAAGGTTGTGGCTCAACCTCTTCCTTCAAGGTGCCACCTAGCTCCATAGATTTGTCCAGCGTGGTAGAAACCTCTGGCACTGCATCATTAGTGATCAGTCATCACTGCATCATGGGCTGGCAGTATAGCCTAGAAAGTTAGAGGAATGAGGTGTGAACGAGCCTGGTACATCCAGCAGACCAGACCTGAGTTTGATTCTCACAACCTCCACTTGCATACTGTGTGACTCTGAGCAAGTCACTTAACCACCCAGTGCTCCCAGGTCACCCCTGAAAACAGGCACTTGTGCCTAGTGGGCCTTACCTGGTTACCAAAGACTAAAAAAAAAAAAATTAGTAATTGCTACCACCATAACTGATGCATCCACAGTATAATTACCTTGATCTGCAGCTACTTCTGCCACCTGCTTCATTGGAGTCACAAATGGGGGAAGACGTCATGAGGGAAGGTTCTGGTGGTATCGGCCAAACCTCCGGATCCAAAATTACTGCACTGGCAGAATTCTGAGAGACAAATTGCCTTTCCAATGCCTGTGATGCCCCTTTCTGCTGTGCCTGTAACACCAAAAATCCTGGGACAGGCCTCCCTCCCTTCCATTATGAGATGCCCATGGACATTTTGCATAGCACTGGCCCCTGCACTCACACAAATTACATCTGAAATCATTCTTACACTTTTGTGAAGTATGACTGTATTCTAGGCAATAATTACACTGGGAACTGCCACAAGCATTACTAAGGTGAGTATGAGCCCTACACTTGTGGCAGGACTTAGGCTATCCCTGGTAGAAAAGGGATCCTTTATCCTAACCCAGAAAAAAAACTGTTTGGTAAGTGAACAATCTCCTTCATCAGAAAGATACAACTTTACCTTTATCTTCTACCCTACCATCCAGAACTGTTTGAAATCAATAATGGAGGTAAATTTGTCCAACACCTCACACCTCTTCTTTAATTAAAAGAGGACATCAGAAATTCTGTCACACTATTTTCTAAAGAGAACCAAGATGACTCTGACAGCTGGTGTTGTTAAAGGTATGGCCACAAAGGGGGACCATGGAGGGAATCCTTAATCTGTCTATAGTTTGCCTAGGATCTGTCTAACTCAGTAACTGTCTTAAAACTAACATCATAATTAGAACCCTCTGTGTGTATTAAGGTATAGTCAGTATTTCAGAAGCACAAAATTTAAACTAATCATTCAATATTGTCCTCACCACATACACTCTGTCTTATGGTGCCTCAAGGACTCCTTTGTAAACCAAACTCACTGCATTTCTCCTATGAGCCAGTTCACCTTTTTATGAAATAAGTCTGTCATTTAAAACTCAGGTTTAGAAGGTGCTGACATGCCAGAGTCAAAGAGCTCATCCTCATTCTGTGCTCCAGGAGTAGAAGGGCCAAAACAAACAGGACAGGCCCTTTCTCTGTTCTGATCAGCCCCATAGGTCCAGCTACTGGAGACACTGCTTCATTGGCCTGAACTATGGTACCATCTTGTGTACCCCCCTAACTTATTACAAATTACCTAGAACCTGTGGTAGCAAAGAGTTCCCATGTGTCCTTACCTGAGGGTGTCCACAATGCCATTTCAGGGATTTTCTTAGTGTTCACAGCAGGCAGGAGTTCCGATTGGGGTT
Source organism: Neoceratodus forsteri (assembly GCA_016271365.2). NCBI lineage: Eukaryota > Metazoa > Chordata > Ceratodontiformes > Ceratodontidae > Neoceratodus > Neoceratodus forsteri. The sequence goes on along the minus strand of CM028130.1, from coordinate 1,447,340,024 downwards.
TCAGAAGTACTGCAGATTTCAGTGCAGTAATTACTAGACTGTCAGTCTGTAGTGTAGTTGAATTTGATACCGTTCCCAAAATTAAATCCACAACAAAGTCCAGCTGCCTTGCACTTGACAGACCGAATGCTGTGGGGACACACACAAGCAAGATGTTTTTTTGCATGAGGGCTGAGAGCAGGTCATTCAGAGCAAGAGGTATCAAGCATTTCATTCCCCTTAGCATTCTGTGTACAGGGAGCCAACATGATGCTGTAGTTTACTGGTGCAGCTGGAGGAGTCACATCGGATAAAGTGTGCTGTTTATTTATATTCTGTGCTGCAGAGAAAGACTGAGGAACTGTGGCAACATTCGCAGCAGGGCTTACAGGTTTCTTCACTCTATCCTTTTTCCCCTGAGTGTTATGATATCTGCAGCACTTAAAGCCAGTCCTGCTCCCCAGCTCTTTCTGACTGCTACACATCTCCAGCCAGTTGCCAGCAATGCTTTTCAGGAGACCAGGAGCCTTTTTCAGAAGTTGGCAGCATTAGTGTAGGTCATGTACTGTAGATCATCCTCTTCTCACAGGCTGTGTTGTACTTACTGTGGGACTGCCAACATTCATTCCATCCTTGGAGCTTGTCACTGTCTGAGCGAGGTCAGACACAGCATCGGTCATAACAGGACCAATCCCCCCCCCCACTGAGTTCATTAGCATTGTGTTTTTCCAGTTGCAGGCAGCAATGCTGCATCTTCGTCTGCCAGTATCATCGGGAGGAGCGCTCTCCTCTCCCAGAGTCCAGTCATCAGAGCATCATCAGCACCATCTACTTTCTGCTGAAGTGGAACTTGTCCAGTCCCAACTTCAGGTACCAACTCATGAACTGTCTTACTTGCTTTTGTTTCCATATCTATAGTTACAGGTAAACCAGGCACCTCAGGTTCAGAGCCTTTCACCTGCACTTCCATATCAACTAAGATATCCTCCTATCAGAAATATCCATAATGCTGGTAAAAATGCTAGCTATTGCATTTTCCTCTGGATTAACAGGGCCACCTCCTCCGTGATCTCCTCCAGGGTCTGCCATCTTACCAAAAAGCAAGATGGACAGAGGTTCCCCCTTCTGGAAGTCCTCAGTGTCCTAGCCAAATTTCTCTCATTTACTAAAAACACCACCAACAGCTTAATCTGGTTCAATGTTGATTCATTTACATTAAAAAAATTATTGGATCACAGTTCAATATAACCAAAAGGGAGCAACTACATCACCAATTACAACCAACCATAAGGAATGGCAAGATTGACTTCTTGCCCCTTCCCTCTTTAATGTTTCTTTAATTCTATTATTCAAGATCTAGAAAATCCTGATTTTCATTCTCCTGGGATCAAAGATAGAAAACTATCATGTCTAGCTTATGCAGACGACATTGTTTTACTTTCCACATCAGTTTTGAGGTTATAAAAGAAAGCTAATTGATTTAAAACATTGTATAAAGTAAACCAACTCATTATTAATAAGGAGAAGACAAAGATGGTTATCTTTGGGAATAAAAGTAAAACAAAACTAATAACCTCTATATAGATAAAAAATTGAAACAGCTAAGCATTACAATTATTTGGGGTTAGATGTATAGAGAATTGTATATGGAAACCACACACAACCCTTCTTGAAATGAAATTAAAAACTGCTTTCAGTGCATTTAGGAGTTTTAACTGGATTCAAAGCACTCCATAGCTGTGGTGTTTGTGGAACTCATCAAGGCCTTTGATCTTGTTAATCACTCCCACCTACTGGAATCTTTGAGGGAGGTTAGTGTCTCGGGTGATGTGATTTTATGATTATCTGATTACTTACAAAAAAGGGAGCATAAGGCCATTATTGCAAATGTTTGTTGCAAGTCTCTTCCAATCTCTTGTGGGGTACCACAGGGCTCAATATTGGGTCCTTTACTTTTTTCTCTTTTTATGAATGCTGCCCCTTTGTCCTGTGTTGGGTTGAGAATAATTTTATATGCAGAAGATGCAGTATTGTTTGTAGAAGGCCCTGACCCTGACTCTGCTTTGGTTAAGGTCCAACAATATTTTGAACAATTTCAAATTTGGTTAGGTTCCTGTAATCTAATTCTCAATTCATCTAAGACTAAGGTTATGGTTTTCTCATGTCCTAGGAAATTAAAAAAAAATAATGTTTCCATATTAGATTTGCAGGGTAATGTTATTGAACTTCCGTTGACAGTTTTAATTATTTAGGGATTACCATGGATTCTCATTTTTCCACTGTAAACCATGTTAACATATTAATTAAGAAAATCCATCAGAGATTGAGAATGCTTTTTAGGATAAAATCTTTTCTTGTTCCAGAATCTAAAAAGTTAGTGGCACATAGTCTGTTGTTAAGTTTGTTGGATTATGGATTGTTGATCTATTCAGGTACAAATGGAAAAATGTTGCAGAAATGCAGGACTACTTATCATGGTGTTTTACAGTTTATGACTGATTTGCCATATAACACCCATCACTACATTTTGACCAGGGAAGCTAATTGTCCTTCATTCCTGGACAGAATAAAAATTAAGTTGGGAATATTTGTGCTTAAGGGTACCCTAGGTCTATTGCCCCCCCCCCCCACTATTCTTGAGCTTTTCCGGATCTCTACTGGCTTAAAGAACACCAGGTTTCAGCTTAGGGAATCATTTGGTATTCCCCTATATAGGAAAGTAATAGGTCAAAAATCTGTGATTTATAGGGCTATAGTGTTTTTTAATAGTATTCCCTCATCAGTAACAAATTTCAGAACAGTGAGGGCATTTAAACATAGGTTGGTTCAATAGTTAGATACTAAATCAGAGTGCAATTGTTTTCATTAACTGTATGACTGACCAGAATGTGATATGTATTTGCAAATTTTGTTATTTTTATGTGTTTTGTATTTAAATAATGTGTGTCTTTTTTATGTTAAACGTGTCACTTGTGAAAACGGGCAATTTGCCCATTCTTGCTTACAAGTATAAAAAATAAAAATGAAATGAAATGAAACTCAAGACTGGTTAATGTTTAGTCATGGGAGCATTAAATGTGGTAAACGGCAAAATTAAATCTAGCATTCTTTATGCTGCAGAGATATGGGCATTTATGGAAATTATACCACCGGAAAAGTCATAAATAAATTATATTGACATCTATTAATGGTTCCACAATCTGTTCCTGTAGAACTATTAAGAATGGAGCTTGGACAATATTCTTTGCAAACAATAATTATTGAAAGACAGCTAGTGTTTCTTTTGTATTTATTTCAATTACAAGAATTATGTTTACCTAGACTTTGTATGGAAGGGGAAATAGATTATTCTATGAAGGGCTTTATTTTTACTTTCGTTCTATTAATTAAAAAGGCCCTATTTCCTCTAGGCCTAGGCCATTTGTTGTCTGAAATCCACCTAAAGCCAAGAGAAGATATTATTCTTCAAATTAAAAAAAGGACTAAGGATACGGCAGCAACTTACGATCTTCAGTGCCTTAGGACACTCAAACATTTTAAATGGCATAAATCATTAAAAACTAAACATCAGTTAGAACCTTATCTCAGAATTATGTCCAACCCAGAAAAAAGATGGTTGTTTACAAGATTCAGGTTAGAACTTTACAATGCTAACTATATAACTTTTAGTCAGAAGAGACCAGGCATGACTAAACCACATTGCAGATGCAATGCTCATAGTGAAGATGATTTGAAACATATTGTTTTGCTTTGTCTCCTTTATTCCAAAAGGAGACAGGAATGGTTGGGTTCCACATTGGGTGATCTTGACTTCCCTCCTGACCAAATCATTTTAACTTTATTCTGTTCTCAGGACCTTGATGTGATACTTAGGATCTGTGTATTTTTAGCTACATTACATCTGCAAATTGGATAATAACTTGTGTTGTTTTGATTCCACATTAGCAAACAACACAATTCAATTAGGTTTTATTTTATTTTAAACAACACTTAGAATATATGTATATCTCATCCTAAGTGTGGTATCATATCTGGAAAGTTATAATTTTGCAACTTACTTAGGTATTAATTGTTTATTTTCTTAGATGCTGTTGATACCCCGTATGTATTTTAAACAAATTGGAAAGACCTTTGAGCCAAGGGCTCTTTAACAGAGGTTCCATGTCAAGTCACAAGAATAACAAATTACAATGGTTTCAGTAAGTAGTACAACACAAGGAAAGTAATCACATAAACAAAAGAACAAGATGGCAAGATAAATATTGTGTCAAGTGCAGCCAGTGGCTTTGTCTGAAGAGGGGTGAAAGGGATTACAAGGAGAGAAGTACGGGGTGAATTGGGGGGTGGAAAGAGCAAAATAAGAGCAAGGAGGGAGATGCCACAATGATGCTTATGCAGGAAAGACCCACGGGGGAGGGGAAAAGAGGGGGGAGAACAAGGTGAGGAAACAGAGGAGGGAGGGGGAAGTGGGAGTGGAGGGGTAAAGCATGGGGAGATGAGGTAGGATGAAAAGAGGGCAGGAATGGGGATGGGAAAGGGATGAAGGAAAGAAATTCTGTAAGTGGAATAGCACAGCAACAGGGTAGGGCTATACAGGGGCGAATGGTAAAAGAGGGGAGGTCCCAGTGCATTTAGCTGTCAGCAAAGATTAGGTATAGCAGTCACAAGATGCTCTGGAAACTAAGAATTGATGCAGCTTCTGCTTAATGGTCCCAAGTTTGCAGTCGTTGCAATCTTAGGAGGAAGGGAATTAAATAAATTAGCAGCTCTAACTGCAATGGATCACTGTCGGAGCGAGGTTCAACAGTGAGGGACAGTAAAGGTTTGGCTCACAGAACTTAGGGCAGGAGTCACAAAGTCCATGAATGTCCCATGGCTGTGGAAAAAACCATGGCGCAAGAGGGTTGCCTCTTGCAGATCCGCAGGTTACCCGCAGCAGCAGGTATTCACAAAGCTGAAGCTGGATTATGACTGGCTCCACGGATTATAGCAGCAGTTGGGTGTTGTTGCCAGGGATTTGCCCACAGCTGCGGGACAATGTTATAGCTAGTGAGACCAGCCGTAACACCCTCCACAACTGCTGTGGCTGTGGATCGCATGCTCCGCAGCTGTAGGGATTTCAGACCGCCACTGGGTTTGCGGTGTGGGACTTAGTCCAAGAACGGTTCATGAATCCTGCCCATAGTATGTTATGAGTGCCCCGGAAGGGACTGAACAGCTAAAGAAACCTGGTCATAGGAGACCAAGATTTGCCTTCTTAGCCAGAAGGCAGGCTTGATATTCAATGCGAGCCTGGAGTTGAAGCCAGTTTGCTTGTCCGTAAAGGTCACAAGTGTGAGTACGATATGCTGTACCAATTAGTAGTATTGTATCTTATTCTCAATAATGTCTTTGAGAATATTAATATCCATCTAGAAATCTATTCCAATTGATGTATGCTCCTGGATATTAATCTTGGTGCATTTGCAACTTACTGGGTCCTGTGCATGAATGGGTGGGTTATACGTGCCAGAGGCACGTATAACCTGCATATGTAGCTCTACAGCTGCAGACAGGTGTGCACCTGTCGTTATTCACTAATGACCACCAACTGTCCGTGGCCTCACCACTCCGGCACACATGTCCACGCAGGGTGGCCGAGGGAGGTGATGTGGACCCAGTCAGACATCCGATTGGATGCCTGTACTGGGTCTGCAGTGTATCACTCGTGCAGCTGGGCATGGGTCCAGGTGCATGAATTGTGCCCGCAGACACCCGGACCCATGTGGCACAGCCCCTATGGGCACTGTGCCATTGTCAATATCCACTGTGCGTGGGGGCCATCCAAGCAATGTTCCACAGCCTAGGATGCCATGGCCCTCTGTGGAGTAAGGTGCCCCAAAACGCACACACCTCATGCCAGTGCACCCACTGCTCATGCAGATGACCCCAAACCCTTTACCCCTGACCGAGCACATGTCATGGTGCCCCCCACAACACTCTGTCTGTACCCACAGGTGGGGTACAGTGTGCCTGATAGAAAAATAGAAACGTAGAATTTGACAGCAGATAAAGACCACTTGGCCCATGTAGTCTGCCCATTTCCCTACCTAATGGATAAGCTGCAGATCCTAGTTAACCAACAGCCTACTTCCTCCTACCCACTCAATAGAATTGCTTTATGTCTGTCCCATGCATTCTTGATAATCCCCCACTGTTTTTTACTCTACGACCTCCTCAGGAAGGCTGTTCCATGTATCCACAACCCTCTCGGTGAAGAAATACTTCCTCACATTACCTCTGAGCCATCACTCCTCTATCTTCAAATTGTGCCCCCATGTTTTTGCACATCTCTTTTTCTGAAAGATGCTACCCTCTTGGACTTTGTTGATTCCCTTGAGGTATTTGAAAGTTTCTATCATGTCCCCCCTCTCCCTCCTTTCCTCGAGGATATACATCTTTAGTTCCTTTAGTCTTTCTTCATATGTCTTTTGATGCAGACCTTGTATCATTTTGGTTGCCCTCCTCTGGACAGCCTCCACCCTGTCTATGTCTTTGTGGAGATGTGGTCTCCAGAACTGTACACAGTACTCCAGATGTGGTTTTACCAACTATCTGTACAGAGGGCCAACAACTTCCTGTTTTCTACTGGAGATGCCTCTCCCTATGCATCCCAGTATCCCCCCAGTCCTCCTTACTGCCTTTTCACATTGCTGGCCCACCTTTAGGTCATATCATATGACTACCCCCAGGTCCCTTTCCATTTTTGTTGTTGTTGTCAGTATCTCACCCCCCATTGTGTACTCTTCCCCTGGGTTTTTGTTTCCCAGGTGCATTACTGTGGTAGTCGAACCCCCCATGTAAATACTGCTTAGCTGAACCTGATATTTTCTTCTTATCTCCTATATCTGTTCCAAAGACTGTTGCGCAACAGCACTTTACTCCTTCATTTTATGTCTTTCTGTCTCTTTCTAATCCCCCCTCTTTTCTGTGTAAAACATACAGAATATGTTGCAGTCAGACTGGCCATCTGACGCTGTGTGTTACATTTTAAACTATTTTTCTTCCCCTTCCTATTTCTGCTCTTTTACGTCATGGTCCAGTTAAATATAAGCACTTTTTCCCTGCATTGCCCTTAAATGTGCAGAAATGGTCTAAATGAGCTGCACAGACTTAAAGAATGAAACTAACTAAAGGTCTGTAAACAGACTTGGTAGGTAAAGGTTTTTTTCACAATGTAAAAAGCAAGCTGGGATTGACAGTCAAACTAAGAAATTACCAATGCCAGTTTAAATGTTTTTCTTTAAGATATGTACAGGTGCAGATTGGAATATCCTGTTCTTGAAAAGGTTAAACAGTTAGCAAATTAACTAAAATACAGGATAATAGAGAAGAACTAAAATGTGGTCTACTTACACAACTCCAAGGAGTATCATGTCTCCAATCAGTGCTGGTGTCCTTGAAAGGTGCTGTCTCCTATAGAAAGTCAGCAGCACCTTTCTCCCTTCTTTTGTATGCTGCAGCTCCTAGGTTACCTTTAGAAAAGGGGAGGAGTTGTCTATAATGCAGCCCACTCTGCAAGAAATGTGCAATCATATCTGATAGAGCATTAGGGTGTTTATGTTGATGTCATAATAATGGATTATTTGTTATGCCTTTCATTTACGTAAATTCTATGTAATTGATTGTACAAAGAAATAAGAAATTTTCCTGTAAATAGCTTAATAATTAGGTGGGGCTTTGAGCTAAGGGGTGGAGCTCCACTCTTTAAAAGAAGCCAGCCTAGATCCTCAGGTGAGATGCTGTTAGGGAGAGTTCACGTGAGGACCGCCTGCTCTCTGTTATACTGCACAAGATTATGTTCCACTGCTAGACCCTTGGCAGGGAAGCTGTGCTGTTTTCAAGTTTTATTTTGTTTGTTTATTATCATAAGTTAACTGCTGTAAGCTGTTATTTTTTTTTGGATTTAATTTTTTTTTGTTTAATAAAAATCATACCATTTAGGTATGTTGTACCAAATTTGTTGATTCCTGTGTGACCTGATTTGTTCAACCCATTGAATCTAAGCTGCCATACATTTGACCATTCCTCCAACCTTGCCAAGTCCCTTTTCATCCTTTCCACCCCACCTTGTGTATCAACCTTGTTGCAAATGTTTGTGTCATCTGCAAAGAGACATACTTTCCCTTCCAGTCCCCCTGCAATGTCACTTATAAAGTCATTAAAAAGGGCTGGCCTCAGTACTGAACCCTGCGGTACCCCACTAGTAACCCTCCTTTCTTCACTGTGGACTCTATTTACTATTATCTGCTGTGTCCTGTTGTCCAACCAGTGTTTTACCCAGGCTACCATCTTGGGACCCACTCCCAGGCTGGCTAATTTGTTTATTAATCTTTTGTGCAGGACTGTGTCAAATGTTTTGCTAAAGTCTAGGTAGGCCATGTCCACAGCCCTCCCTGGTCTACTGCTTTGGTCACCCAGTCAAAGAAATCAATTAGATTTGTCTGACATGACCTTCCTGCTGTGAATCCATGCTGCCTTGGGTCCTGTGCCCCACTGGCCTCTAGGTACTCAACAATTCTTTCCTTCAGAAGTGATTCCATCATTTTCCCTACCACTGAGGTCAAACTGACAGGTCTGTAGTTTCCTGCCTCTGTCTTGCTCCCACTTTCATGAAGGGGAATCACATCTGCCCTTCTCCAGTCCTCAGGTGCTACACCATCCTCCCATGATTTATTAAAAAAGGGTAGTCAGTGGTGTTACTAGTTCTCCCCTTAGTTCTTTTAGAATTCTGGGGTGATCCCATCAGGCCCCATTGCTTTATCCACCTTCAGTTTTAAGAGTTCTTTCAGAACCCTTTCTTCTGTGAAAGGACTAATATCACCCCCCCCATCCAGAGTGCTTCTATTGACTGGATTAGGTATTCCCCCTACTTTTCCATTGTGAACACTGAGCAGATGAATACTGAGTAGAAGTATTTGTTCAGTATCCCTGCTTTTTCACTGTCACTCTCTGCCCAACCACCTTCCTCTTTGTTCAGCCTCAGTATCCCTGCCTTAGTCTTTCTTGCTCCCTAATGTTCCTATAACAGGTTTTCTCCCCCTTTGCTATTCTGACTGCCTTACCTGCTTCCTTCTGCTTTAACTGGTACAGTTCTCTGTCCTGCTCCTTCAGTGTTTCCTTATACTTCATGAATGCTATCTTTTTCTCCTTTACCTTCCCCGCCACTTCTTTTGAGAACCATAGTGTTTTTTTCTTTCATTTTGATTTGTTTATTTGCATCACACAAAGGCTTATTGCCTCTGTGATGGTGGTTTTGATGTTTTCGATTGTTGCTCCACCTCAACTTCTTGCCTGTTTGCTAATGCTTTTCTGAGGCACTCTCCCATTTTGACAAAATCAGCCCTCCTGAAGTCCAGTACCTTCACTTTTGTGTGGCTTGACTCTACAGCTAAGTTTATCATGAACCACACTATTTGGTGGTCACTTGTTCCCAGATGGCTACCCACTTCAAGATCAGAGATCCTCTCTCCGTCCCCATTTGAGAGTACCAGGTCTAAGATTGCTCTCTCCCGAGTGGGTTCCAAAACTAGCAGTCTGAGGCTTGCCCCCTGTAGGGCATCGAGAATGGCCCTGCTCTTTGATGTGGCTGCAGCAAAGGTACTCCAGTCAACATCTGGCATATTCAGGTCCCCCATCAGCACAGTCCTCCGCACACCTCCACAGCTCTGCTGGTCATATGACCTCCACTTGCGCACATTGGCTGCATGCCCCTGTGTAGGTCAGATGGCCAGCGGCCATGAAGTTGTGCAGAGGGCTGTGCCACCTGCCATTGGGCACCTGGTACCCCACCTGCGGGTATGGGTAGGGTGTTGTCGGTGGTGGTGGGGGTGTGTGTGCCCATGCCCCACTGTTGGCTTTGCTGGCAATACAGGGTGCGAGGCTCCATCAGTGTGGGAATGAAGCCATGGGGGGTGGTGGGGTTTGCCTCATAGAGAGTGGGGGATGTTTGTCAGGGGGTTCAGATCAGGCCAGCATTAGCTGTGGGGGGAACATCTATTCTGCTCATGGCCCCTTCTCTAGTCTGGTGTGTGCAGGGACTAGGCATGTAGGGGCACTTACAGCAGGGCTGTCCATTGCCACCTACGTGCCCTGGTGCACAGCCCTACTCGCCATGATGAATGGTGTGTATGGCTGGCACGCCCCCTCACATGCCCTCGGCATGTTGCTCTTCACACGGTCAGGGGATTGGGCGCATATATTCTGTATGCCCCCTTAGTGCATCCCACATGGGGGACACATGGGGTGCGGAGTGGTTGTGCATTCCAGATACACGAGCATAGCCACTTTGCCCCATTAGTGCATAGGGCCCACTGATTGTAATTTTATGCTTTTAATGAACTTGTAATGGCTTGTAGCTGATCAATAAAATCCATTTGTACTGATTCAATGTCAATCTGCATCCCGTCCTCACCAAGGACAAGGTTGAAAATAAACAGAATTACCTAGTCCTCCTTTCCTGGTCAACAAAAAACTAAATAAATGTTGGTCTCTGGCTTTGAACATTAACACCTTACAAATTAGCCTTTAGATACAGTCTGGGTTTTCTTTAACAAAGCATTTTCATTGTAAACCCACAAAGTAATCCAATAGAAAAGCATTGCCAGCCAATATTATATGCCTCACAACCTACACTGTATGGGTATCATGTCACACGATATATGTGTCACAAATCTGAGGTGATTTCAGGCACCTTTGTACACATCATGTGTGAATGACCACAACTTTGAACATTCTGATAACAGATCAATAAAAACTAGCCCCAATACTTGGCTTGAAAGAATGTTTTAGTCCTCATCTCTGTGTGGATATATGCTTTAGAAGAGCTCTTAAAAGGAAGGCATTACTAACTATTATTTCTTTAAACTGTACCGACTGTAGGCTCGAACAATGAATGTCTCTACTGTACACTCCTAATTTCATCACGATATAATGTTACATAAACTTTGTTCTGTACTATTCTGAAAACCTGTTTGGCTCAATTACAGAGGTCATGACCTTACTGTTGCAGTGCATCATGGGACTTCATAATGTGTTAGTGCTCAGGCTGCTGTAGTTCTGTTCCCTTCACTTGATTAATGATGCATTTTCATTTTTTTGTCTGATGTTGGCTAACAAACTTCCTAGAAAGTGCATTGCAATTTTGAAGTGTGTCAGAGTTGAAAGAAAATGCTTTGAAAGGATTTTTTTGTCTGTGAGGTGTTAGAAAACAGGCTTTTTATCTCCTGGGCTCTAATTGTCTACCTCCCATGCTGGGGAGGGGGGTACATTAACTTTCAATAGATGCCCAGGAAATAAAAAGTTCCAGCCTGCCATGCCCCAATGTCAAACTGGCCTCCTTGTGCCAGTTTGAAATTCAGTTTTAAGGAGTCGTTACTTGGTCCATACCGCCTCCCTCTATTTCTGTAACATGGAGGGATTGGACTAAGCGTGGACTGAGCTGGGATGGAGTGCATGCCTATTATGAATTGCAATTACATAATCCAACACTGTATTACCTCTATGTAAAATGAATTATGTTTTCTTGTTTTAACCTATTTGTATTGGCTATGTATGACCTTGAAAGTTTATTAATAAAAAAAATTTAGAAAAAAAATTCAAAGTTTAGTAGCCACCATTTTTTTTGCTCACTTATTGAGACAGCGAGTGAAAGCCCCACCCCCATACTCAGAGTTAGATCAGAAACTACAGCCACAAACTGAAAAAATTACAGCAATATGCAGAAAAAACAACATGAAAACATTTTTTTCCACTTAACAAAGCTGGAACTGATTCTGGTGCTATGACCACTCCCAAGATCCGATCCCCTGATCTCACAACTCCCACTAGCTGGCAGTGCAACTCCATCTATAGGACTGATTCCATAAAGGTTCTGCTCCTGTCTTTAGTTACCATGCTGACCTGCTCGGTTCCCTGGCTTGCTGGTGGAGATTGAACACAAGGGCACCCTCCATACTGAAGTGGCACTCACTCTGCCACTTTTGTCACAGATCTCACACAGTAATAAAAAAAAATCTTTTTCATTTTAAATTAGTAGCACTAGCATGTAGCGTGCTCAGTGCTACTTGTAGACAGCACTTCTGTAAACTGCAGTAAACAGTGTCTGACTCAGCCTGGCTCCACTGTCAACCAGCTCTGTCTCTTAAGACTCCATAGACATTGTGCAATGGCATCCCAGCACTGCCTTCTCTTTTAATTTGCCCTGTGCAGTCCCTGATAGTGGAAATACTTCAACACACTATCCCTTATCTGTTGCTCTGCAAAGCTGTGTATGCAATGCTGTTCTGCTGCAGAGAACCATGTGTGGTTTTCCATTCACCACTTTCTTCTTCTTAATTAAAGGGTTTCAGGGTTTCAAGATTTTGGGAATATTAGCAGCATTTTGCCACCTTCACCTTTTACTGCTTACCAAATATCTCCGACTGTTACCTCAAAACCATTTACTGGAGTATACTGAGTGAATTTACTGCTCTTGTCTGAGTGCTAGACTGTGACTATTACTGCACAAGAAAGGAAGTATTAACTTACTTTTGTCTCGTAGGGTCAAATCTTTGTAAGCCCTTTTAAATGGCATGAATTACATTTCTTGTAAGAATGGTCTTTTGCTCTTTCCGCACAGTGGCTGAGCTGGACAAGCTGCGTGCTCCTGTAGCTAGCTCACCCACATGCCAAACAGAGCCATCCACACCCCTGACACCTGCAGACAATTGTGTCCTGATTTTTATGCAGTCATGTGAACTTGAGGCAGACGTTTGGATACGAACATACGAAATTTGCCAGCAGATAAAGGCCTAGAGGTCTATCAAGTCGGCTCGAATGTGCAGCTAGCACCCCTTATTCTGCAGCTGCCCAATGTTAGACCAAACATCCAAACATCTGCTGCAATTGCAGCAGATATAAAGTTGTGTGTGTCTATGGTTCAAGAGCCAAGGAGTGACTGTAAAGCAAGTGTGAAATGCTAAACTGCCCTCTACTGGTAAGTATACCAGTAGATGCACTACTTTGCTAACAAAGCAACTTTAAGTTAATTTTTAGTCCTTTTTTTACTTTTTTTTTTATTATTCTTAATTATTACAAAAAAACTTAACATGTAGTCCATTTTCTAAGCACAATAATACTCTCCAGGGTGGGCGTTATTGGGCAATACTGAACCTTCAAGGGGCTATAAGTCCCCCCCGCCTGCAGCATCGGGCCTCATTACGCCCTTGGGCAGTCTGGTATTGCCCAGTACCTTATGACAAGTCACTTAACTTCTTTGTGCTCCCAGGTTGCACCTGTAAACAAGCTTTCAGCTTAGTGTGTTTCTCCTGGTATAAAAAAAAAAGTACTGCCCACTCTGTTAGCTATTATGCTTTGCTTAATGGTCCCTTGACAGAGTAATTGGATTATGTGACGAAAAGCAAGTCACATTGTTTGAGACTAGTTTAGCTGCTGCTGTCACACTAGGATACTGTTCTAGTGTTCTTCGCTGTAGAATACATATTTATGTTGTTTTCTGGGAGGGTAAGCACTCAGCGACAAAGGCCCTTTTACAGAGGCAACTTGTTCACACAGGTGCAATACAAAATATGTAACAGACATTGGAAAAAATAGTAACAAATTGACAGAACAGTTCAAACACCATACAGTAGTGCATTCCCCCGTGGTTATGCACTACCTGAACTGAAGTAACCTTTTAATACTGCTGCATGTTTTTGTCAGCTCTCATCTTGATTACTGTAATCTGCTCCACCAGGATGTTCCTGAAGGTCAGCTCTGCCATTTGCAGTTTGTCCAGAATGCAGCTGCTACACTCGCTACCTCCACTAGGAGGAGCAAGCATATCATCCCCATACTTCATCCTCTGCACTAGCTACCTGTTAGATGACAGATTAACTTTAAGATCATTTTTCTAATATATATGACCTTTAATTGACTGGGTTCCCTTCATCCCCGGGAGCTACTTGTGACTCGCACGGATATCCATGAGTTATTACCCTCTGGCATGGGCCTCTTGGTTGCACCGAAATAAAGATTAAAATGAGCTGGGGAAAGGGCATTTTCTGTTTCTACCCCCTTTTTTGGGGCAGCCTTCCTGCTGATGTTTGGTTTGTCCCCTTATTCCCCACATTTAAATACAAATTAAAAACCTGGGTTTCTAGGCAGACATTGTATGGAATTAGCCTACCTAGATGCACTGATCAATTTTATGAGTACATTTTTGTCTTGTGATTATTTATTTAGGATGCATTATTTTCATGTGTGTTGAATGTTTAAATAGTTTAATCATCTTTATTCCATTTCAAGACTTATTTTTATGTACAGCACCTTGGTTTTAAGAAAGGAGCTTTTAAATTATTATCTTTCTACCATGACTGTCTGTAATCCAGAAATTTGAGTTCAAATACTGCCCAATGGTTACCAGATTTTTTTTTTAGCTAAAAATCAGCCACTGAATTGTGTAGCGTAAAAAGTTAAAGACTTTTGTTGTATGGTGCTAGTTTGGTGATTGGTCATTGGTGGGTTGTGGCACCATGAGTTCTATTTTGTTTACTTGGAGCCAGGTCTGGGCTGCCTCACTATGTGGTGGAGGTCTTTGGACTTGGGGTGGGTGGGTGGAGGATATATCAGTACTTGTTGGTGAGTGTACTTGCTGCAGAACTCTGTGTGGGCTGTTGCACCATGTGGTTTTGTATGGAAGGGAGTTGTAGGGGGCTGTGGCACTACATGGTGGATTGCTGGCTATATAAATAAATGTCTCCTAAACTGAAGAATGGCATCATACTGTGACTGCACATGTAAGTTAACTATAGTCTCAAACAATGTGACTTGCTTTACAACACATAAACCAATTATCCTTTCGAGAGATCATTAACACCTCACAGATAATAACAACCTCTTGTCAAAGCATATTCTATGAACTCTGCTGCACTTTAACCATAAAAAAAAGGCAGTGCACTTTCCATGGAGCTTGCGAGCGAATGTGAGACAAGTAAAGAGCAAAGACTAGTTAGACAGGAAACAGAAATACAGCAGCTTATGGTAAGGTAACATTTATTTATATGGCGCCCAATCCCAGAGGCTCTGGGCACCTTAAAAAATCAAAGAACAGGCAGGAATAAACAGTAGCAATAAAAATAAAGCTCTAAAGGGTTATACAGAAAAATTTAAAATTCAAACATAAACAATGATAAATAATTGATAAATATCCCCTTAAAAAACTGTAGTTAGTCTGGAAAGACCTGTTTAGAAAGATAAGTCTTTAGACCCCTTTTGAATCCCTCCACCAATGGATCCTCCCTTACAGAGCTGGGAAGTGAGTTCCAGAGGGCCGGGCCAGCTACCTCAAAAGCTTGATCACCGGAGGTTTTTAGCGTGGACCTCAGAACCACAAGAAGACGTCCGGTGGAGAAATAGATGAAGCGGACCAGAATGGCAGGTGTAAGGAGATCTGTCAAGTAGCCTGGACCCAATCCTTATAGGGCCTTATAGGTGTAAGCCCACCTTGAAGATGATCCTCCATGTGACAGGCAGCCAGTGCAGATCTCGCAGGACCAGGATCACCTGACATGACCTAGACAGGCCCATCAGTAACCTGGCCACTGGGGTCTGCACCAGCTACAGTAGGCAGAGAGTCCTTCCACAGACTCCGATGTACAGAGCATTACAGTAGTCAAGCCTGGATGTAACAAAGGTGCATACTAGTGATGGTAAGTCCTCAGGCGGAACTAGAGGTTTAATCTGGGTGATATTCCTTAAGTGGTAAAAAGCACTTTGGTCAACAGATGACACTGGAGCATCAAGTGTCAATCTGTCATCCAGTAAGATGCCCAGATTTCTCACCCTAGAGGAAGCCATCACCTGGGGTGGTTCCCAGAACCAATCTTGTTGCCACCGCGAAGGCACTCCCATCACGTCCGTGATCAGGCTCAATCACCAGCACCTTCAGCTTATCAGGATTCAGCCTCAGCCAGTTGGAGGCCATCCAGTCCTGAATCTCGGCGAGGCAGTCGTTAAGGACTTCCATTTGTTCCAGGGGCCAAAAGACATATACCAGCTGGGTATCATCTGCATAGCAGTGAAAACCCAGACTGTAATGTCTAATGAGCTCTCCCAGGGGTAGCATGTACACCACGAACAACATCGGTGACAAGATCGAACCTTGTGGTCTAACACATCAAGTCCCATGATCCATTGCAAGAGTAGGGTCATGACCTCTGTAATAGAGCCAAACAGGTTTTCACAGTGGGACAGAACAGTTTATTAACTTGATATCCAAATGACATTAGGAGGGTGCAATGCAGGCATTCATTGTTCACGCTTACAGACTGCACAGTTTTAAAGAAAAAATGGTTCATGAGACCTTTCCTATATTAGTTTCACTGGTAGTCAAAAACAGTATAAAACAATGGGTGGAAATTGAGCATTCAGATTGGCTGACAGCATTCTAAAAGAATAAGATTAATGGCTGGAAAACCCTCATCTAAAGTGGCACCAGGCAGGATGCAAAGCAATACCTTGCACTATTACTGAAGAGTGCTGCAGTATACTACAGGGGAACAATGTACTGTAATGGCAATTAAGCCCTTTTGTCGTGCAGCATTTTGTGACAGGCCATTTATTGCATGAGACTGGACTAGGGCACCACTGACATGTCCTGTGTTTCTGACACACCAGTACCACATTTACAACAGGCAACTCTTTCAGCAGATGCTGAACCACCATAAACATTACTAAGGTATACCAGTTCAAGTATAGATAGTAGGTACTAGTTTTTATAGCAAGCCTTCTACCACTTCCGTTTCAAAAATTCTTAATATAATTGTATTCAGTGGATGGATATATAATAATGTGTACATCATTAATTTAAAGTGTTTCTACAACTGTTCTTCTGGAATAGTCAGGGAACTTCTCCTGGACTGGTATGTTTTAAGGTGACATGTATAATGTAATACATATTGGACTAAATCCTGTTTTTAGTGTTGTATTGCCATAAGACCTCAGCCCTGGGCAGGAATACTCCTGTACTGTATTACGTTTACATTCTTTTTCCCCCCACCAATAAAATATGAATTACAAAACAATAACATTGGAGCACTTGTTTGAGGCCAAGACTCCTGCAACCACTAAACATGGTTTTATGAGGGGCAAATCATGCTAAACCAACCTGATTATCTTCTTCAAGGGGTGACAAGAGAGATGTGCAGGGGCTGGGCCATGGATATAGTCTATCTGATTTTCTGACTGGCCTTTGATGCTGTGGATTGTTAACTGGCTGGGGGACAGGAAGTACAGGGCAGTGGTGGATAGGCACAGTTCAAAGTAGAAAGGAGTACTCAGTAACATTCTTCAGTATGACTGCTGGGGCTGCTGCTCTTCAAGATTTTTATCAATGATCTAGAAGATGGAGTCTCTGGCAGCTGCTTAAGTGTGTGGATAACACTAAACTAGCCCATGTGGTGGTCTCCTTTGAGGATGGGCACAATCTTCATGAGGGACTGAACAAGCTGACTGATTGGTCTTATTTCTGGAGCCCCAGATTCAGTGTGGAGAAATGCACAGTGCTAAACTTGAGGAGGAAAAACAGAGGTAGGTCCTGCACACTGTGTGGGGCTCCTGTTGCTGCAGTGGATGAGGAAAGGGCCTGGGGGGTCAAAATTGACAAGGGGCTGAAGAAGGACAACCAGTACAGGACTTCTGTCAAGGGGCCATCAGAATGCTGGAGTGTATCAAAACGGGGGTGATCACTAGAGCTGGAGAAGAAATCCTGCCACTTTACAAGGCCCAGGTCAAGCTCCAGCTGGAGGACAACATGCAGTTATGGTCTCCTCAATACAAAAATGGACACTGAGGCAGTGGACAGGGTGCAACACAGGACCAGCAAAATGATCAGCAGTGTGGG
Organism: Neoceratodus forsteri; assembly: GCA_016271365.2. Lineage (NCBI taxonomy): Eukaryota > Metazoa > Chordata > Ceratodontiformes > Ceratodontidae > Neoceratodus > Neoceratodus forsteri. The sequence goes on along the minus strand of CM028130.1, from coordinate 1,447,322,125 downwards.
GAACAAAAGCTAAGTGGAGAGACCCATGTTCACCCTGGAGAAATGAAAGCTGATGGGGCACGTATCTCAGACTTTTACATAGTCAAAGGTGTCTACAAGATCAAATAGGTCAGAGATATTTAATCTTGTTTTCTGCAGCAGGACACAGAGGCATACCCTGAAGCTCAAGGGTAATGTTAGGAGGTACTTTTTTGTCCCAGAAGATGATGAATGGTGAACTCATGGAACAGCCTACCAGTAGAAACAGAGGACATGAAGACAGTGCAGGCTTTTAAGGTAAGCCTGGACAAATTCCTGCTTACCTAAGGAATCACGGTGTACCTTGGTTACTAGAGTAGGCAGGGAATCTCCATAAATCGCTACGCGTTTGCACCATAGCATGTTTATATCAACCCTGCTTGTGAAGTGGAGGGAGGCACAGAAATGATGGACCTAGAATCCCTTCTGACCCTAAATTATGTTACTATGTTATTATGTACAGTAACCATAGAAGCATACATTAAAGAAAGAAAACAGTCTAATAATAAGGCAAGGCAATTTTATTTATGTGGTGCCCTAGCCAAAGGCTCAGAATGCCTCATAACAATAAAACAGCATAAAAAAGTTACAATAACAACATACAAATATAAATATACAATAATGGTTTTAATACATTAATTAGGAAAGGCCTGTCCAAATAGATGCTCTTCAGTTGGTGCTTAACGATCCCCACCATGTGGGCAGATCTAATCACCTCTGGCAAAATATTCCAAAGCAGTGGGGTGAGAACCCCAAAGGCCCTGCCCCTGATTGCTTTATGTGAGAATGGGGAACATAGCAAAAACCCGCATGGGTGGATCCGAGGCAGTGGGAGGGCATACAGGACAACAGGACGACTTTCAGATAGCCTGTACCCAAACTGGGTTGAATCGCATTAAAGGACTTCAGGGGTTGGGTTATCTTTCTTAATCTGACCCTAGGGGCATAAGGCACTCAGCTGCACCTTGTTCCTCATTATTACCCCCCCCAGGTTTAGTTGAAAGGATGATAACTCAACCTCTGGTTGTGCCTTAATGCCTTGGGCTTGATCCATAGAGATGGCCTGGAAATGTACATATCCAGGATGTGAAGCTACGCACCAGTGGACGTCAACACATTTTCCAGCATCCATGACCACAGGCCTCCCTGTTACATGTATAGAATGCATCACAGTGGAGCCAGAGGCATGCATGGAGCAGTGTGGCATAGGGGATTGTTGGATTTTACATTTCTCTGCCATATCCCAGTTATAATTTTAAACAAAAAATGAAATTAAGCCCCCAGCCCTCTGTGCCAGCTTGAACGGCTGAGGGCATGGTGTATGTGTGTGTGTGTGAGTAACCAGGCCTCTTGATGAAATCTGCTGTCTGCAGATAGCCGCTATGCCAGGGTCCCTGTTGCTTAGTGCTGGTCACCTCTGCTGGCCCCCCACACCATGGGGGTCTGTTACGGGAGGCCCAGAGGCATTCCCCCACCCTATGCATGCCCTGACCTGGCTGTGTGTGTAGAGACACAGTCATGGAAGGAACAGGTGCAGAAGTCCAGCGTAACCCATGGTGTTAGTTCTGCAGGATGTTTTTTTCTGTATCCAAAAGAAATTAGGCACTCACCACATATTTGTATTGGAGCCACAGATTCAAATTCATTTATACATTTCAAATAACATTTATTTAAAAAAACATATATTTGAAAACCAGCACTCAGCATTTCACATGCCACATTAAATCAACATGTTAAAATACATGACCTGGGACCCATTCTTGCCTGATGTGTTTCAGATCTATTGATCCTTTGATATAGGATTGATGGATCCGAAACATGTTAAACAGAATGAGTCCTAAGTCATATGTTTTAATATGTGATTGTGTGTATGAATGCTGAGTGCTGGTTTCAATATGTTTTTTTATTTTTAGTAAATGTAAGTTGAAATTTATAAACGAATTTGAATATGTGGCTCAAATACAAATATGTGGTAAGAGCCTAATTTCTTTTGGATACAGCAGTTCATGTTTTAGTAAGAGCACCACCATCATTGTGTAACTCTTTTTTGTACAACAAAACTTCTGTGAATTGGTCTATAGGTGCAGAGGGTGAACTGTTCAGTTTCCACCAGCATATTTGCCCAAGGGGTCTTTGACCCTTTGTGTATCAAGGCCTATCCACAAAGCATCAAAGACTCATTCCACACATGTGGAGGGCTGGCAGAAGCTATGGAGTGCACCCTTTACACCTGCAGTGCACTCTGCAGCACCCACAGTGTGGATTGCCCGGGCACTCCTCACCTAATCCTACTACAACTGTGCTTCTATGTGCATTGCCAGGTTGAGGGCAGGCACGGGGGCATGCTTCTGTGTCTTCTGCAAGCAGTTCTTTGATGTATGGAGGGCCAGTGGAGGGGTTGAGTGCTATGGGATGTGGGACCCCATCATAGTGGCTATATCACTGTCTGTATGACAGCAAGGTTCCCTCAGGATGCCCAATTAGCACTCCAGCACATCGTCCCCCCAGTCCACCCAGATGGCATGGGGAGGGCTGGTGGCTTAATTTTTTTGTTCAAAATTACCAATGAGATATGGCAGTTCCATGGGAGTCCTTGGAGGGCTGCCATATCCCAGAATTCCTTGCTTTACACTGCTCTGCGTGGAGCAGGGGATCCTCTCTGGAGCCAGCATAGGCATTCAAGTAAATGGCCGGTGTATGGCCTTAGCAATCTAATAAAGCATGAGAGTGTCACCTCCAGAAATGCTGTGTGTTAAAGGTAGCCATCTTTTATGAGGGCACTGAATGGGAATTTCCATAGTATTGTTTTTATAAATAAAGTTTTTATTTTGAAATATACAAACAACAACATCACGTACATACAAAGAAATGTGTAAGTAACATTCTAATATCTCTAACACTACATTCACTACCACATGATTTAAGGATAGCCATCACTTGGCTGTTGTCCATAAAACCCCACAGAGTAAAACAAACATTTAAAATAAGTTGTTTTCTGTCATCCCCCTGCATTCAATGCATTGTTCAACACAAAGAGTAAAAGAGCACAAACAAATGAAAAGCAAAATAGATGAGAGAGGCACATAAGGTTAGAAAAGTAATAAAGGGAGGAGAAGGGAAAATTGGCAGTTCAACGTATATTACAAAATGCATAGTCCAATTTTTAGTGGAGGAGGGCCAAATACTGTACGGCTATGGAAATTTCCATTCTTTGCCTAATCAGAGATGGCCACTGGTGCTGACATTTGGGCCAATTGAAATATATGGTTAGCACCCTAGTTTAACAGAATCTCTATGGTCCAGCTCCATTCCTCCCCAGCTTCTCTGCAATACATTCCGGTCATGGTTCGGGGATGTCAGGGGGTTGTGGATACCAGCAGTCATGCCAGCATCCACAGGTCTGGAGATACATGACCTGGATAGTATCCAGGCTGTCTCTACTGCATAACTGGTTGTGAGTGTGAATGAACTGTATTGACAGTCGCTGTATTTATTCTGTTGGCTGAGAAACATAAAACCTAAATAACAAGAGAAACTAAAAGGATTACAGGAATGGAGAGGTTAAGCTACAGGGAAAGTTTAGAAAGGTTGAATATGTTTTACCTGGAAAAGAAAAACTTTGGGGAGATATGATTTCACTTCATGCCATTAAAGGAATTGGATAGGATGGAGTGGGAAAACATGCTCAGCTGTTCAGGGCAATAGAACTAGAGGGCAAATACTTTTCCATGGGGTTGTTAGAATTTGGGGAACTATGTAGAAGCATTTTTTCACCCCCGAGACTGATAAACCTGGAACAAGCTGCTGCAAGGAAGGCATGTTAAATCTTTTAAACTTATACTGGATCAGTTTCTCATGGAGAAAAGCATTACTGGGTACATTTACTCAATTGATGACAGGAAGTTCACAAGAAGAAGAACTCATAGTGGAATTAATATGCCCTGGAGGAACAGACAAATCAGTTGGCTGCAGGGTTCTTGGGTTCCCAGAGGCCTCCACCACATGAGCGAGTTCTCTCTGTAGTGTCAAACTCCATAACAGTTACTGCCACCACTTCCCAATTAATGAATGCCATCGGCTGTTAATAACAACACTGAGTGGTATGGCTACCTGAATGGCAATAGTTGAACATGCCATAACCCTGGATATTTCTGCCTGGCGTTTCCTGTGTTCAAAAGCAGTTCATTAAGCTTATTTGTTACCAACTCAGTTGCAATCCATCGACAAAAGATTTATGCAAACAAGCTGCAGTGTAAATCCACGTTTAAGAAAATTATACTCACCATTCCCAAATGCTCTCTCATCAAGGGCTTATGGGTTTTGCAGAGTTTTGACTCATACAACATTAATACCTAATCCTTGTTGTGCCGTCAACGTGTATACATGTCCTGAAAACCTATACCTTCTAAATTTTCTGGCAGCCTAAGGGTTAATTAATACCTATTCTCTGCTTGTTAACTTAAGGGTATTATTTCCTACAGTACATGTGTGGCTCTTATGAGTAATGCTGGCAGAATGTGACATTTTCCAGCATATTTTTACCATTAGGTACTTTCACCGAAAATAATTAGAGGCAGCAAGAGACATGCAATTAAGCGTCAAGTGCAACATACCTGCTTCTTGATGGTGTTTCATCTTTTTGTTCTATGCTGTGAGTAAGAAATACCCATGTAAATGGAATGCAAAACTTACACTTAATATTGTCTTTACTATGAATAAGAGTCGGTCACAGTTACAGAATAGGGTGTGGAAAATATATGTCTGGAACTTGAAATGGCTACAAGTTTTGAGGTGGAGGATTTTGCAAGTAAGTAAGTAACGATAATAATGACAATAGCATTTTATGTCCTCCAGGAAAAAACATTTAGGTCAGCCAAACTGGCAAGATTAAAATGACAGTTTATGTTAAAATATTGTTTATACATCATTATGCTTTCCTTTGTAAATCCACAAGCCCTAGTGTTGGTGCTTGCTGTCATTTTTGTTTAAAAATCCACTGAGGTGGCACCACATTTCATTTTACAGTATAGTCACCATTTCAAAGCTTATGTTTTGTGGCTTGCAGTTGAAACTGATGTTCCTAATGTCCCAAAGGGCTAGGGAATAGTGTTTGCTGCATGCTAGATCATCTTTGCCACAAGAAAAAGACACCATATTTAACTTGGGTGGTCAAATGCAGCTGAGAATATTGTTGAAAATCTTGTAGCAGCCATATTTAGTAATGCTCACCATTAATTATTTCAAGTGAAACAAACTGAGATGCAGACTCAGAATGGGAGGGGGTGGGGGGGAGTAGCTTATATAATAGAAGCAGTAACGTAAAATGCAATAAAAAGGTAGAGGTACAAAAATTGTCATTGAAGCCCAAACTGCTGTATTCAGTTCAGAGTCAACCAAAAAAATTAACCCACACAGCATTGTGGTGCTGATTTGTCCAAATTATAGTGGTCTTATCCACAAGTAGACAATACAAATGCTAATGTGTCACCATCATAGCTCTAATTAACATAAACTGAAGAGCAGAGAATTATGTATGGGAATCACTTTTCTTCCATACGTGTTATTTATTTATGTACGTACATACTGTACTTATTTACTTAACATTTTTGACCAGGAAAAACAAACTAAGCTGTGAGTTGCTCATTTGCAGATTTCTTTAGCAAGCAGATCAGCAGGTATAAACATAGCTTAACCTTTGCTGTGCCGCAGACTGATACATTAGTCCAGAATTTCTATACATTCTAAATCTGTCGGCAGCCTAAGGGTTAAATCAATTCATTAATCAATTCTTGCAATATTCTGTACACAAAAGATCAAGTTTAAGTAGCATTTGCATGGCAATATAGTGTGAATTCCACATTTTTGGTTCATTCTTTTGGCTCATAGCATTTCTTCCAAGACCTTTTCCCTTGCTGGCTGTCCACTCCCAGCCTCATTGCATGCCCTCTGGCTTTGGAATTCTTCTTCGCTTGAAAGAGAGTCCCCCCTTCTGTAGCCTGCTCACCTCCATGAGGCACTTGTAGGTCTCTATCATGTCCACTCTCACTCTCCTGGCTTCCAGGGTGTACATGCTGAGACCCCTCCCCAGTCTCTCCTAGTAGGGCTTTTAGTGCAACCCAGGCATCGTTTTAGTTGCCGTCCTCTGGACTGCCTCCACCCTGTATATGTCCTTTCTGAGGTGCAGCATCCAGAACTGAACACAATACTCCAGATGGGGTCTCACCAGTGAACAATATAGTGGCAACACCACCTCCCTCTTGCTGCTGGAGATACATCTCTCTATGTATCCAAACATCTCACTGGCCCTACCCTCTACTTTGTCACACTTCCCTGCCACTTTGAGGTAATCAGATATGATAACCCCAAGGTCCCTTTATGCTTAGTGGCTGAGAGTACTCCCCCCCCCATCCTATACTCAGTTCTTAGTTCCTATGCCCGAGGTGCATGATTTTGTACTTTTTGGCATTGGACCCCAACTGCCATGCTCTGGACCATTCCTCGAGTTTCCAAAGGTCTCTGTGCATTTTTCCCCTTTCTCATTGTCCACCCTATGACAAATGTTCATATAATCTGCAAAAAGGCATACCTCCCCTTCCAGGTAATCTGCAATGCCATTTATGAAGACATTGAAGAGGAAGGGTTCCAGAACTGAGCTCTGCAGCACCCTGCTTGTCACTCTTCCATCATTAGAGTGTGTGCTGTTAACCCCCGTCCTCTATTGGCTATCCATTAACCAGTTTCTAACACAGCTCACCACTTTGGATCCCACCACCAGGCTACTCAATTTCTTAATCAGTATCCTATGCCACACGTTGTCAAAGGCCTTGCTAAAGTCCAGATACACCAAACCCACTGCCCTCCCTGATATATCTCTTTTGTTACCCAGTCAAATAACTCAGTCAGATTAATCTGACATGGTCTCGACCCAGGAATCTATGCTGTCTTTGGTTTTGCAGCACATTGGATTCAATATATTCTACCAACCATTTCTTTAACAGTATTTCCATTAATGTTCTCACCACTAAGGTGGGACTCAATGGCCTATAGTTACTAACCCCCTTCCCTGCTGTGGCCTTTATGCAGAGGGACCATGTCTGCTCTCCTTCAGTCCTCCAGAACCATGCCTAATTCCAGTGAACTGTTGAATAAGGCCACCAGCAGGCAGCCAGCACCTTCCTGAGTTCTTTCAGTACCCTTGTGCATCCCATCTGGTCCCATAGCTTGTCTACTTTCAGAGCTGAAAGTGCCTTCGGAACTCTTTCCTCTGAAAATGAATCTGAGCTCACCTACTCTACCCCTTTGTCCCTGTTGATCACTCATGGTTCATCCCCCAATTTCTCCACTGCGAAGACTGAGCAGAAGTACACATTCAGGATGTCTGTTTTCTCTTGGTCTTCTTCTGTGTTGTCTCCCTCTGTCACCCTCCTTATCCTCACTATTCCTTCCCTTCCTTTCTGTTCTCACGTATGTACCTGAAGAAAGTCTTATCCCCACGTACTACCCCTTTGGTTATCCTTTTCTCTGTCTGTGCCTTTGCTCCCCTCACTGTCTTACCTGCCTCCTGCTGTTTTACTTGGTACACCACCCTATTTTCCTTCTTATGCATCTCATTATATCTTCTGAATGCCACCCTTTTTTCTTCACCACCATGGTCACATCCCTAGAGTATAATAATGGTCTATTTTTCTTTTTGCTTTTACTCACTTCCTTCATGAAAAGGCTGGTTGCCTTTGTTATTCTCTCCCTTATTTTTCCCACTTTTCCTCTACCCCTCCTTGGCAATCCCCCTTTCCAGGCAGTTTCTACAATAGTCTCTGATTTCCTTAAAACCTGCACTCTTAAAGTCCAACAAGGAAGGAAGGAAGGAAGGAAGGAAAGAAAGGAAACCTAAAAACCTGACATTGTATATGCTCCACTTTTAAATCATGATGTTTCTAAGCTCTGTAATTTTTGATGAATACTGAATGAAAAATCCTTGTAAAATTAGAAGAGAGGACATGGGTGGTACATACTGTACATTACAAGATTTGTCCTTTTGTTGCATGATATACAATTATGTGTTCTGACCTGTGCTCCCATGAATATGACCATGAGTTTTATTCCTACTTTCATATGAATTAAGACAGTATATATGCTTTGGCAGCCCTTATTTTAACCATGTTTAAAGTGTGGAACATGAAATTTGGTATGTCTCATTTTTAAAATGAGGGTCTCTGAACCCTGACATTTTGGTGAATATCAGTTGAGTAGGTTAAAGATAACAAATTCTGGTCAGAGCCAAAACGGCTGCTTCAGAGCAGCGAGTCTGAGGGAAAACTACTGTACTTGAAGTTCCTACCACAGCTGACTCTGTATTTGTGCCAATTTAACAAATCAAGAGAAGCGACAGGCATGATACTGCAGTCTAGGAGTAACACCAATTTGTAGAGGTAAGAAAACCCAGACTGGAACAGTACCTCCAACCACAGGAACATTTTATTAAGTTATAGTCACACAAAGAGTGCTGCATTTACCTAGTGCTTCAGACATAAATTCAGCTATGTTCTTCATCAGGAGGCCCCCTGTAGAAAACTGAGTTTGAGTCTGAAGCTCCAGGTAAGTGCTGTACTCTATGTGTGGCTATAAGTGCTGTCTGTGTGGCTACAATGTAATAAAATGTTCCCACAATTGAAAGTACTGAGCCAATGTTTTTTTACCTCTATAAATTGATGTTGCTCCTGGAGTGTGGTCTCCTGCCTGCTTTAACATTAAGAACACCCTTGGAGTGAAATAGCTTTCAAGACCCTGAGCCACTCAGGTGGAAGGGCCCCAAAATGATGCAAGCATTTTTAGGTTTAGTTTAGGATGATAGAATAGAATAGAATAGAATAGAATTTGGTATATGTTTACATGTATATATGTGTCTCTTATGGTTATAAGAGTGCATTCTTGAGTTCTTTGGGTGACAGAACTGCGAAGTGAAGCTGAGTAGTTCTGGGATATAAAGGACTTGAGCAGAAGCTCTTGTAGCCACAAAGACACATGGGAACTATACATATACATGTGTTATAAAACACATTGAAGATTTCTGCTAATAAATACAACTTCAATTTAAAATAGAACTATTATAATTTGTGGAAAATTAGAGAAACCACTTGTGTGATGAAATGGACTATGCTAACTAAATTTAGAACTGTAGCATTAAAACTGCATGAGATGTTTTGTGGGAAAAATAGTACTTGAAGTGTTTAGAAATAAACAATCCTGACTGACCAAGAATGATGACAGAATTTATAATTTTGTGTATACAGGATAGTGGATGGCCAGCCACGCAAACCAAACCTGTGTTGTCACCGACCTCATGAGTAGTCAGAACCCTGCTGGCAATTCAGGTTTGTTGTGCATGTGACTTGACATCCACTATTTTATACAGTGTATTTTTATATCTTAAAAAAATACATCATTACCCCCACAACACACACACACACACACACACTCACACAAAAGGTACATAATTTGGGGAAATTTTAAAACTAATAAACCCACCCTACAGCCAACTGCCAATAATCCTTGCCATGCAACTGACAGTCTATGTGATTTTAAAATCATTTGAAAAAAGCTTACTTCGGTCAGCCTGATGGCCCTAAGGGTTGAGACATTGAACACCGCACCTCACGCCACTCCGGTGACCTGTGTTCAGGAATGAGCATGGGTTGCCATGGGTTGGCTAGGAGGAGATGGATTGAGCATTCACTAGACTGCTCTCCATCTCCGGGAAGGGGGGATTACAGCAGCCGGTGCTCACCTGACCCCTAGTAGAGGCTGGGGCTTGACAGTATGGAGCTGCATTACAGAGGGTGTGGCAGATGCTTGACTGGGGTGCACATGGTAGTGTGCACAAACCCAGTCACTGGCATCATTGCATGCTGCGCTCCCGCACAACAATTGTGAGAGAACAGAACACAGGTGGCACTGAATTTCTATTCTTATTAAAAAGTTATTATACCACAGACAAGTGCAACAGCATTCTATGACCTTTGACCTGTGGTGCCAAAACTTTTCAGTTTGGATGGAAAGCCAAGCAAAACAGACCCTAGCTATATAATGTAGTGCCTTTCATACACACTGTAACCCTAAGTGCTTTACAAAGCACCAAGTTACATACAGGTAGCAAGGGTTGTGTGCAACACACATACAGAGGCCACTGAGCACACTCATATGATACACACAGGTATACTACAATAAACCAGTAGTTTTCAAACCACATATCTGGAGGGTCACACAGCACAGCCACTAAAACATACTGATGGCCTTGCTCTTAACATTTTTTCATCCCATTCCCTTAATACAACATATCTCTTTTCCCCATACAGTATAGTACATAGCAAATGAAGTTCCTATAGTTTTCTCTCTTTTGCAGGTAGGAAATGGCCAAATGCTGGCATCAGCACAATAGTAGAGCTACCATTCATACGGCCAGTAACCTGAGTTGTGGAACAGGCCAGAGTCACTTGAGGCTGGAGAGGGAGTGGAGGACTAAGAGTCTCACAGGATGCTTCCCTCCTCCACATTGGGATGGTCCAAGTCTCCCCACTCCTGTCCCTGTCTGTGGTGCAGTGCTATGGCTTGGTGAAAGTGGTATATTGCAGTGAGAGGTGATAGAGGTCTGGTACTTTGGGGTATCCCAAAGAAGAGCAGCACTTGAGATTGGAGGGAGCATAAATAGGAAGTTAAACAAGCAATGGGGTGATCACCATTTGCATAGTGTCTAAATTACATTTCATTTGTGGGGGTGAGGAGGGTGTAGTCCTCCTGGACTACCATATCCTCCACAGAAAATTAAACAAAATTTCATTGAACACCACCTGATGCTAGTGATGACCCACAGCACACTGCAGAGGCTCCAAAAACTGGGGAGGGCGAGTGTTGAGAAGATAGGGCCAAACAGGGTAGGATATATGGTTTGTGGACAGGCAGATAGGACCACATAGCTGCTACTGCTGTCCTTAGGCAGGCATAGCTAATGCCACCCTCCACTGGTCCTATGTCTTGAGGAGTTTGTGTCCAGAATTGGTCGGTTACTGGCTTATGCCCCCTGGCAAGCCACTGTCCCACTTGCCTGCATAGAGTGGTGCACTGGTCAGGCATAGGGTACATAGGGAGCACACACCATTACTGTGGATGATGTGTAGTACTTGGATGCTATGCATGTGGTGCATAGGAGACATTCCATGACTTTTCCAGGACCTCTGCACATGTTCGAAGAGCAGTGAGCCATTTGAAGATTGGGCCATGAATATACAGGCTGCTGCAGATACACAAAACATGGTAATGGAATGAGATGCACACTGTACACTGCACTATAAAGATACAGCTGTTAAGCTTGCTTAACTAGAAATAAAAAAAGTATATGTGGAGGTGCACAATAAACGACATTATAAAATAAGACAGGTGAGGAATACTCTATAAAAATGTAATGCCTTTATGGGTCTGATCTGAATAGGGAAATGCAGTAAAGAACTGGCCATTACAAGTTGCAAGAAGGCTGAAGATAAACTACCAGGATAATCAAGGGTTAAAACTAAGTTCTGTCCCTATGTAAATTGAGGGGGGCTATACATGGCAAAAGCATATGAAACTGTTAGGAATGTCAACACTAAAAAGAAAGTATGAGGCATATAGCTTCATTAACTTAAATAATTAGTACAAATATCTTGTTTAAAAGACACATTTTCCAATAAATCAGCACTGTAACAGCTGGAAGTGGCAGGCTGCTGCCAGTGGAACAGAAGAGATGTGTGTGTGTGTGCGCGCGCGCACGCGCACATGCATGCATGTGTGTGTGTGTGTCAGAGAGAGAGAGAGAGAGAGAGAGAAAACTGAGCTCTGTGAAGGAATGCAAGCTACTGTAATTAGAGCTCATAGTGACTAATTCGTTTCAGTGTTTCAATGCCGCTGGGCAAAGGCATAAGTTTAAAAGAAGGCAGAGTGTTTTAATGCTGGTAATGCTCACACTCTGGCAGGCTAAACAGAAGAGGTGTGTGTGTGTGTGTGTGTGTGTGTGTGTGTGTGTGTGTGTGAGATAAGTGAGCAATGAAATAGTGCAATGTAGTGCAGGTAGCAGGGGTTGCAGGGGGCCAGACACAAACATACCACTGTCATAAATGGAGAGAATGTGGAGATATGTGACTCATTTCCAATCAAAGCACTACAGTGGAAGAAGACACTCTATGTATCTAGTCACATGCTTCCACAGTCCCTTCTCTCTCCTACATCATAGCAACACATCAACATGACTGCCCATGCAGCTGTAACAATTGGGACTTTCAGGCTATGACATATGTGACAGATTTTGTCCTATTGTTGCAGAAAATGTGATTAGGTGTTTGATCATGATCCCCATGATTACAAAAATGTGTTCTGCTTAGTATCTTATTCTGTGTCAGAGTTGCTTAGATTTTGGACGCACAATTTGGATGCATTGGATTCCAGTTTGTTTTTTTTTTGGAATTCTGATTTTCTGTAATCATGGCTGAAAATCTGAAATCTTGAATAATAATATTTAAGTCAGATTTCAGATTTTGGAATCCAAAATCCAAAATCCTAATTTTTTTGCCGAATGCTGGAAACAAGAAGTAGCATCCTGTACTTCCTGTTTGGTGGTTTGTGGCAAGATCGCAGTTCTCAGTGACTTCCATACTATATGGACATGTAAAAGAATTGACCCCTTGGCCTTCAATCTACTGAGAGTAATTTACAGTTATTTTTTTGCTGCACCTAGTTAATTTTCAGAGCTGTATTCTGCTTCTTTCACACAAGTACTTTTTTGATTGTAAAAGTGATTGTTGCTGCTTTTGAGTTTTGTTTTATAGTAGTTCTTGTGCTGCTTTTCTGTCTGGTTAGGGAGGAACATAGTCCAATGACTCTGTGCTAAGCTTCTGCTGTGTGCAAGGACATTTTTCTGGTAGATCTGCCAGGCAACCAATTTGTCTTTTCTCTCCTCAAATTTTTCTGGTCTTTTCAGTCCCCTACAAAAATATTTATCCTAAACAAATTCCAATAGACAGAAACAGCTATATGGGTGCTGGTTCATCTTTCAGTGGCAGTTTGACTTTGAAAACATCTGGAGGGAAGTGTATTCATCTTCATCATCATCATCCTCATCATTGACATCTTATGCTCTAGCTCCACCTTCTGTGTGGGATATTGTTGAGCATTTTGTGGTGGTGAAAAGCAAAACACATGCAATTGTGATTTGGACAGCCTATGACACATTTGGAACACATACAGTCATTAAGCATATTGCTAAAGTTCCAGATGAAATAGACACATGAAGTAGAATGTGATTGTGAGGGCATTGCAAAGTCCAGTGGCACTACCAGTGAAGAACAAGATGAAGATGATGATGATGGAAACAATAATGGTGATGGTAAGGGTCATCAGCCCATGAGTGAAAGTGAACCCACTCCTGTTGTTCCTCAAGTTGAAACAATGGTTGAGAAGAATAAAGGAAGAAGAGGTGCAGCTGACAGAAGAGGGTATTAAGCAATATGTATCACCTGACCCATCTTCTGATGAGGACTTAGACTGTATCCCATTATCTGGGGAACTTTCTGAAGATGATGAGGCTGATGAAGAGGAGGAGGAGGAGGAGGAGGAACCCCAAGAGCAGTCTATGAAATCTCATCAGATGAAGAAACAAATCAAAAGGTGTCACTATACTGAGAAAGGCATCTGGGAGGAAGGCTTCCAAAGGTGGGTCAGCTGTGGCCAAGAGGAAAGGTGGTACTGATGAAGAAACAGGTGGTGGTCTGGCTGTGTGTGCACTTCTTTCTGGTCATCACAAAGTGATTCTGCCCTAGTGTAAAAGGGGTTCAGAAGCATGAGACTATTTTGAGGTCTGTCAGTCAGATTTTGCATTTGCTCGGTGTAATGTTTGATTAATAAAAATAAGCTGTGGATGATCTCCAGCCCTTGGTACATCAGGGATGCACACTCACCTATGCACCTAACATCATAATCATTAAATGGAGATGATTGGGGTACAGAAGTTTGAGAAACAGTCTATGCTGATGTTGGAAATGTGTCAGGATATAACTGGTCAAAGCCTATCATCAGTTCTGTCTAATCTGACTCTGAGCTGCAAATCTGATGACAGCCAGCAGACCAGACCTGGGTTTGAATCCCACAGCTTCCACTTGCATACTGTGTGACTCTGAGCAAGTCACTTAACTTCCCTGTGCTCCCAGGTCGCTCCTGTAAAAAAGCTTTCAGTTTAGTGTGCTACTCCTGGTTAAACAACTAAATTAAAAAAAAAAAAAAAAAAAACATCCACACCACCACCTGTTTTTCCAATAACACCACAGCATCAGTTCATGCTAGCACAATGCACAGAAGGAACTGTGGGATTTACAGTGGGACATTCAAAATGTAAGGAATATAATTCTGCTATAGTTGTATTCTTTGTTCAGAATCTGCTGCAATTTTTCCTGGTGTCAAGTTGTGCATCTAGCAAGAGCCTTACTATGCAGTTTCATCCAAGCATTTCTTCATACATGCTGCAATGCCTGAACTGCACCTGCAAGTGTGTAGGGAGGTTTGCCGTAGCCTGATAGAGTCTTCCTGCCCAAATGTTCATGTTACTACTGACATCTGGATGAGTGGCTGGGTGTTGGACTACATGGCGGTGACTATTCACTGGATGTGCCTAGATGAGGATACTGCTGGTGGTGTATCTGGCTGGTCTCCATTTCATCATCAAGCTGCTCTGAGAGTAATGGGTTTTGAAAGATCTCACTCATCACAAAACCTACTTGATGATTTAGAGGAGGTGTTTTGTTCCTGACTAACAGCAGAAGGTCTTGAACCTGGCATCGTTGTCACCCACAGTGCATCTATTATACTCCAAGTGGCTGACATTGGTGGATTCACCCATGTACCCTGTCTAGCACACTGTATACAACAGGTTGTTCATAGGTTTCATGGCAACAAAAGAATTGTTGAAGATGTCATTGGTGCTGTGAAGATTTGCATACACTTTGCACACTCCATGAAAGCTCATAAAGAAATGAGGTATCTGCAGTTGGAAAAGAACCTTCCTATACATGCTATGATTCAGGATTATGTAACAAGGTGGAACTTGAACTCTCATATGCTACAACGCTTTAAAGAGCAGAAGTTTGCCATTCATGATTATCTGCTTCATAGCCAGACAGGAACTACTGATATGATTTCTGCAAGCAACTGGACAACCATCCAATTGCTCACTGTTCTGTAGGAGTCATTTGAAGCTGTTAGAAGGGAGGTCAGTTCCACCTCGCATGATTCTGCCAGAAATAAGGTATCTGCAGTCTGCACTTATTTTTAAAACAAAAGATTGATCAGTATGGAAAGGACCTACATGTCAGTGGTGATGCTAAGCAGCTTTCTGAATCTCTACTTCAAACCTTGGCCAGTAATAACCATCTTCAAGACATGTTAGGCAAGGAACAGTATATGCTTTCCTCCATGCTGGATCCTCAGTTTAAGGACTAGATGCCCAAGATACTTCCACCTGCTACAGACACTGAATTCTGGAAGGATGTTCTTTGGGGCAAACTGGCTGCTCTTGCCTGCTATGCCAAGAAGCAAACATAGAAGCATAGAATTTGCCTGCAAATAAAGACCACTTGGCCCACCTAGTCTGCCCATTTTCTCCCTGCCCACAGCATTACCACAGATCCTACTTGATCTTCAGCCCATTTGCCCACCCCTTCCCATTTCCTAAGATTCCCTTATGCCTAGCCCATGCATTCTTGAACCCAATCACTGTTTCCCCCCCCCCCACCTTTGCTGGAAGACTGTTCAAGGAATCGACCACTCTTTCTGTGAAGAAGAACTTTCCTCTTATCTCTCCAAAATCTACCACTCTACAGCTTCTTATCATGCCCCTTTGCCCTTGAGAACCTCTTTTTATGTGCAATACTTCCCTCCTGTACCATATATCCCCCCATAAGGTATTTAAATGTCTCTGTCATATCCCCCGTCTCCCTCCTCTCTTCCAGAGTGTACTTATGTAGGTCCTTAAATCTCTTCTCATAGAGCTTCTGATGTATACTCTGCACTGTTTTAGTTGTCCTCCTCTGGACAGTCTCCACTCTATGTCCTTCTGGAGATGTGGTCTCCAGAACTAGATATAGTACTCTAGGTGGGGTCTTACCAGCGATCTATACAGAGGCAATACCACCTCCCTCTTTCTGCTGGTGGTACCCCTCCCTATGCACCCCAGCATCCCACTAGCCCACCCAACTGCACTGTCGCACTGCCTGTCATCCAATATGATTACCCCCAGGTCTCTTTCCTGCATGGTGGTTGTCACTACCACTCCTCCCATTTTGTACTTTGACACTGGGTTTCTGTGCCCTAAGTGCATTACTTTTCACTTTTTCACATTGAAACCCAGCTGCCATACACTTGACCACTCTGCAAGTTTTCTTAAGTCCCTGTTCATCCTTTCCAGCCGCCCTCCCTTCAGAGTGTCCACTCTATTGCAGATTATGGTGTCATCCACAAAGAGGCAGACCTTCTCTTCCAGCTGCTCTGCCATGTCACTTATAAAGACATTAAAGAGGACCAGTCCCAGCACTGATCCCAGAGGCATCTCACTGGTCACCCTCCCTTCCTTGGAGTGAACTCCATTTACTACTACTACCCTCTGCCTCCTATCCCTTAACCATTTGTTTACCCAGTTAACCATCTTTAGACCCACTCCTAAGCTACCCAGTTTGCTTACTAGCCTCCTATGTAGAACTGTGTTGAAAGCCTTACTGAAATCTATATAGACCATGTCCACCACTCCACCATGATCTAATTCCTTGGTCACCCAGTAAAAGAAATATTCAGATTCATTTTACATGATCATTCCTTTGACATGACCTCTTCCCCCATGAATTCATGCTGTCTTGGATTATGTAACCCACTGGATTCAAAATTCAAGCACAGACCCAAAAGAGAAAGGACCCTCTGCAGAGTAAATTACTTTGGAGGAAGAGTCTGTTGTTGAAAGAGATTAAGATATGTCAGAGGCCAGTGCATCATTGTTGGATTGGGTGACAATGATGAAGCTCATGGCATCAACCCAAGCATTAGTGTCCAATAGAAGATCATTGGACATTGACACACAGATTACCGAATATTTTCTTGATTGCCCAGTGTTCATCAAAGATTCTGACCCTGTAAAATACTAGCATTCCAAAATGAGTGTATGGCCTAAACTGTGGAGCTTGGCACTTTACTAACTCTTCTGTCCACACCCAAGTGTATAATTGGAGTGTGTATTCAGTGCTGCTGGCACAATTGTTAATGACAGTAGGACACAGCTCAGCATTGGAAACGAAATGCTCATTTTCTGAAGATGACTATACACAACTTTCACAATTGACCATCTCCATCAATAATCAGTATATACAACTTTCACAGCTAGCCATCTCCATCAATAATCGATCTGTTGTATGACAGTTCGAGACCACAGAGGTAGATACTGGACTCAGGATGAGATGACGAGGAAAATGAGACAGTTTGATAGGAACTAACTTATCAGCAGTATGGCCATAACTGTTAGTAGTCTCATCTTCAGTTTAGTACCATTACATTATGTTTGTCTATCTTTTCTCATGGCCACTTGTCCCTCATTTTTGCCTTACCATAACTGGGCAAGAACATATGGATCATTGCATAATTTCAATCAATCAATCAATCAAATCTTTATTTATTCAGGTGAACATCATTGAGCAGAGCTCATTGCAAGATGGACCTGATAAGGTCAAGGTTCAATAGTTGGTACATAAACAGATACATTTAAAACAATTATATATACATAATCAAAAGACAGAAGTTGATTAAAGCATAATAGGACAAGGTAAGACATAAGAAAAGTACACTAGATAATACAGTATATACATTTCTCAGTGGAGGAATCAAGGCATACACTCAACATAAGGCACCCAAAAAAATTCCAAGTTTCAGGGCAAGCCAATGCAGACAAGGAGACACAGTGTTTGAGTGACTGAGAAAATGGTGATCACAGCCTCTAGTAAAAGACATAGAAGGGAGGGTATAGGGGACTCAGACAGGGGCTGGGGCTAATACTAGGATGTGTAAGGGAGTAATAAGGGCCGGGGTAAGGGTCAGGAATTAGTGGGAGAAGATTATAGCCAGGGGTAGCAAGATCAGTGTAGATAAGGTTATAGGGAACTGAAGTACCATAAAATGAGGGCTGCCTGGGAGGGAGAATTGTGGGGATAAGCTATGGGAAATGAGTTGCAAATTATGATAGCTGTCTGGAAGGGGGAGGGTAAGGAATGTGAATAGACTAGAGCTTGTGGTAGCAGTTGCATTTCTCTGAGAAGAGACTTATGCAAAGCTGTTTAAAGGATTCTAGAGGTATAAGATTGATCAGCTTCAGGGACTTCTGTAAAGTATTCCATGCCATAGCTAGAGAATAGCTGATTGCAGACCTCCCTTGCCGGGTGTTGACTTTAGGCACCTTGAGCATGATGAAGTTGTTGCTTCTTAGGCATAGGAGCTAGCTGTGGCCTGTGTGAAGCAGTCTAAAATATAATTTGGAAGCTTCTTAGACAATGCTCTGTAAATCCATAGTGCAGCATTTCTGTTCCTTCTGAGGTGTAGGGATGCCCAACCGACTGCAGCATAGAGAGAGCAGTGATGAGTGTTAAATGGAAGATCTGTTATGAACCTTAATGCTCTGTGGTACAGTGTATCCAATTTGCTTAGATATGAGATGGGACAGTGACTGTAAAGGAAATCGGCATAGTCAATAACTGAAAGAAAAGTGGCCTGGACCAACCTCATCTTAGAGTCTCTGGTTAGGAAGTGTTTTATTCTGAAGAATAGGCCAAGACTCCGGCGAAGTTTTTCCAGAAGTTCTTCAATGTGATGTGTGTAATCAAGCCTGCTATCTATCCACACACCCAAATATTTGAATTTTTCTACATAGTTCAGGCTTTCTCCAAGGATAGTGGATAGCTGGGGGAGATTGTTTAGTGAGGAGGTATTTGTATAGCTTTGGTTGGAGAAAAACATTGCTTTTGTATTCTTTGCATTTAAAAGAAGCTTTTTTTCCAGTAGTTGATGTTGTAATAAGGAGAATTCTGCTTGTAGAATTTCACAAGCTATTGCAGGTGATGGGTTGCTGACATACAAAACTGTGTCATCTGCAACCAGGTGAACAGTGGCTTTGATGAGGTTTGAGTCAATATTATTAATGTAAATGGCAAAAAGGATAGGGCCCAGGATAGATCCTTGCAGAACTCCTCTTAGAAGTGGTTTTAGTGGAGATAGATCACTTTCAGCTTTCACTTGCTGTGACCTATCCATAAGGTAACACCTGAAACATTTAAGGGAGGGTGGGTCCAAGCCTATGGAATGCAAGGAAGAGAGTAGAAGCTCATGGTCCACTGTGTCGAATGCCTTGCTGAGATCTAGAAATACAGCACAGACACTGTTCTTTTTATCCAATTTGGTTTGCCAGTCATTTGTAACTTTGGCCAGTGCAGAGATAGTACTATGCCTAGCTCTAAACCCAGATTGAGCTGGATTTAAGAGATTAGCATCTTCAAGGTATTCTCTTAGCTGGATGCTCACTAATTTCTCTAGCAGCTTGGATAGCACTGGAAGAATGGATATAAGTCTGTAATTGTTGAGGTCAATGGGGTCCCCTGATTTTAGTAGGGGGAAACACTTGAGCTGTTTTCCACATTGCAGAAATAGAACCAGAGATTAATGACAGATTAAAAAGATGTGTTAAGGGAACTGCAAGTGCATATATTGCAATCTTTAGAAAGTAGGGGTCAAGGGAGTCTGCCCCTGTGCTTTTTTTGATATCTATTTGCAACATTAGATCCTCTACTTGCTTCAACAGGATCGGTTTGAAGGAGAAGGAATAATCAGTTCTCTGAGCTCCAGTGTGCTGGGAGCTTAGTTGTGCACATAGCAGATTAGCTGGAGATGTGTCAAAAACAAGGCCAGCAGTTGTGAAGTGATTATTGAAGGCATTCAGTACTTCCATTCTGTCTGAGATTGTACCCTTATTGTTGTGCAATTGAGTTGGTAGTGAGGTGCTAGAGTCCTGTCCTAAAATACCCTTAATGGTGCTCTAGAACCTAGCAGGACTGTGGTAGGAGGAGTCAAGTTCAGCCCTATAAAAGGCAGCCTTTGTATCCCATACTTTTCTGGTACAGCTATTTCTGGCTTTCTTAAACATCGCCCAGTCATTTGGGTTCTTGGTCTTCCTCGCCAGTTTCCATAGCTTGTCTCTCTCTCTCTCCAGCAGTGCAGATTTAAGGTCAGCTGAAAACCAGCGGCAAGATTTGCTTTTTATTCGAACACTAGTGATTGGTGCATGAGTGTTAAGGGCACCTAGTATTATGCTGTTTAACACCTGATGTGCTTTTTCCACACAGTGTGCTAGGTAAAACTCTTGCCATCTTGTAGAATGAGTTAGATCATGGAGATAGCCCTCAATATTGAAGTTTTTCTTGGATCTCCTCTGTAGGAATTTTGCTGGGGGTGCTGATTTGCCGGATGATCTTACTCCTGCAATGAGGCAGTGGTCACTTATGTCTGAAAAGCACTCCAGTGTGCATGAATTGGTGGGGTTTATTCACCAGAATGATGTCAAGTAATGTGCTGTTGCTTCTATTCTTTAAGTTGATTCTTGTTGGCTCATTTATCAGTTGTGAGAACCCGTGTGTATCACAGAATGAAACTAATGGTGCTGCTGCCTTGGAAAGCCAATTTAATATTTAGATCACCTAGGATTATGATTTCTTCAGTGCCCGGTTTGATCAGATTCCCCAGGTGGGTTAAAAGCTTGTGATCAGCAGAGGGGGGGCCTATAGCAGCTAACTAGCTGAAAAGCTGCCATATTGGAGAGAGTTACTTTTAGGGATATACATTCGAATTCTTTGGGCATAGATGTTGCATTAAGGCAGGATACAGATGTACTGGATTTTACATATATAGCTACTCCACCGCCCCTTGTCTGGCGATCCGCTCTGAATATTTGATAGTTGGATAAGTTTACATCCCTATCTGCTGTGGCGGGTTTAAGCCATGTCTCAGACACCACAAGAAAGCCTGGCAGGGTATGGGCAACCCAGGCTTGTATCAATGTGAACTTTTTTAGGAGGCTGCATGCATTTATATGTAGAAAACTTAGGCCTTTGGTTGGCCGCTAGGTCTGCTGGTGAGGTGATACACTCAGGAGGGCCTGGGTTGATTTCCACATTTCAATACAGATCAGCAAAAGAATAGGAGTTTCATAAGGGCTTGAGAGATAGGAAGAGGGACTGTCTTTGGTCCTCCTTTTCTTATTCAGCGACCACTGTTTTGAGGTATTCCAATTGGGGTTATGGCTTCGTACCGAGTCACTAAGTAGTAGTTTGGAGGTCAGGCATAATGGGGAACTGTATACCCAATAATGGAGCATCGAGAGGAATATACACATGACAGTTTGCGTCCCTTTATGGAGGTTACCCCACTGATTGTGATGTGGCATCAGTAGGGCATATGTGAGGATCCGGTCATATTCCAATAAAGGTGAATCAGAGAGGCTAGGAAGGTGGGTCACATTTTTTAGTGTGGTATTGACCGGGGGGATATCTTTCTCATTGAACATCACAAATGATAGAGAAAGAAATAGCCAAAGGAATCTCCCCATTGTGAAAGCGGTATTGGTGACTAACAAGCTGAAAATCAATAGTGTAGCTACAGGGAGAACAGTAAGGAAGGGCTGCTGATTTGGTGACACAGCAGGGGCAATGAGACAAATTATTGGTTAGAGTGGTGCTGGGGGCAGGAGATGAGATTCGGGCAAGATGCCTATAAATGTAACACACAAGGAGGGGAAGAGGCGGGGCAAAAATTTTGCAGCTTTCCCGTACCTTCCCTCGCACACCGTTTTCGGTTTTATTTTACTCTAATGTTTTCCTTCCTATATATCACTGTGTGCCAGAGTGGCAGTACTGCCTGTATCTGTTGCATCCAGTTCTGCGTTGTCATAATTTATCATTTGTTTTCTTATGCTGTTTCATTTCACATAGTTATGGAGTATGACGGTGACACTCAGCACAGTATTAATGATATGATATATGTTGTTCAATGCTGTATGATGTAAATGCAAACTACAATGTGTTAATGATTTATGTTTACCACATAAAATGTAATCAGAAAGACAGCAGCGGCATTCACTTACAATAGTAGCACTCTATGTCAGGGAAGGCACAGAGGCTGTAGAGCACAGGTCACTCACAAGAGCAGATGGATAGACAGGATCACTGTGGGTACAGCTTACAACAACATCACAGATAAGGTTACATATGGGGGTGGTCTATAGACTACCAGGATGGTGGTGAGGGGAATGGTGAGCTAGGGGAGGTAGTGCAGGGATCTCGAGCTACCAGACATAGATTGGGACATTCCAGCAGCAAGGGGAATCTAGAAGTCAAGCCCTGCTAGTTAGGTTCCAGGACTGATTACTGATATAGCTGGTCAAGGAATTCACAAGGCAGGCTGCCATTCTCAATGTGGTGCTCCCAAAAATCAGAAACAGTGGGCAGAGTGCAGGTTGGGGAGCCACTGGGGTTCAATGACCATGATACCATATGGTCAAAACTGGCCCTGGGTAGAGGTATGCCCGCATTAAAGGCTGTGATTCTGGATTTCAGATGAGCAGATTTTGACTTTTTTTTAATTTATTTTTTTATTTATTTATTCTTTGGTAACCAGATAAGGCCCACTAGGCACAGGTGCCTGCTTTCAAGGGCAATCCAGGAGCACTGGGGAGGTTAAGTGACCTGTTCAGAGTCACACAGTATGCAAGAGGAGGTTGTGGGAAATCAAACCCAGTCTGTCTGCTGGATTTACCAAGCTCATTCACAGCTCATTATTCTAACCTCTAGGCTCTACTGCCATCCCCAGACAGAATGACAGAACTAGCAACGGGAAAGTTGGTAGGAGTGGACAAGATCTTGGGGTGGAACTGAGGTGGTGAGAAATTAAATGGACCATTTCTGAAGCAATTAAATCATGCTTGAGAATGGTCACCAACGGTAGCAAATGCAAGAGACTGATCTGGTTCTCCAAAAAGTTTAGGAAGGCTGTGAGGACCAAAACAAAGGCCTTCATGAGCTACAAGAACAAACAGGGGGACAAGAAGTAGAGTGAGTACTAGGTAAGATGAAGGGGACCAAGAAGACAGCCAGGGACACAAAAGCAGACACAGAGCTGGGTATTGTGGAGGGGGTCAAGGAAGGGTAAAAATACTTCTTCCAGTATATCAGGGCAAAAAGGAAGATGAGAGGCAATTGTAAGGCTGCTGGAGTGGGGTGGGTAATAGAAGATGATGAGCAGAAGGCAGCCATTTTGAGTAACAATGTCTGCTCAGTATTCACTGTTGAGGAAAGCTTGCCTTCGTCTGAAAGTGGCTTAAAGGCAACTGCAAAGGGGATCCAAGAAATGAGGCAGATGGAGAAAACAGTAGAATGAGTAAGAAAAGGGCTTACTGCACTGAAAGTACATAAGGCACTGGGACCAGATGTGATGCATTCAAGGGTGCTCAGGGACTCATCAATGGAACTTGCTGAGCTCCTGGTAGGACTATTCAGTAGTTCACTGCAGTCAGGGGTAGCTCCAAAATACTGGAGGATAGCGAACATGGTTCCACTCCACCAGAAAGGAGATAGGGAGGATATGGGAATTTACAGTCCCATCAGTCTTACCTCCATTGTGGGTAAACTGATGGAGACACTAGCCAAAGAGGATCTGGTGGAATACCTGGAAAGCAATGGGTGCCAGGATAGTAAACAGCATGAGTTCATGGCAGAGAGTTCTTGTCAGTCCAACAATAAACCAGGAAGTGCTGCACTCAGGCAGGGCAGGACAGGGTGCTAGTGCTGGACTGCGGCCCCAGGAAACAACAAACAGACAAAAGTTTGCACTAGCACTCCAGAGACAGGAGTTATGGAACTCCAGTGAAGTACTGTACTTGAGACAGAAATTTGCACAATCAATGTTTTATTGTGGAATTCTCTGGAGTTCCACAACTCCTGGCTCTGGAGTGCTAGTGTGAACTTTTGTCTGTTTCGTTAGTTCTTGTCAGTCCAACCTGATAGTATTCTTTGACTGGGTTACAAGGGCACTGGATAAGGGACAAGCAGAAGATTTACTTTACTTTGACTACAGCAAGGCATTCAACACAATGCCACACAGAAGACAGCTGAAAAGTTAAAGAACCTGTAAGCAGCAAAGGACCTGGTTAAATAGGTGGGAAATGGGCTAATGGGGTGACAGCAGAGGGTTGTGGTAAATGGGATCAAATCGCGGGAGGGGAGGTCACGAGTGGGGTGCCGCAGGGGTCAGTCATGGGACCTGTCTTTTTCAATACATTCATCAGTCAAATAGGAGTAGGTAAACAAGGAAACATGTGTCTCTTTACAGATGACACTAAGCACTGAGGCAGGATACACAGCAAGGAGGAGGTGAGGGAGTTGTAGAGGGACCTGCAGAGGTTAGAGAGATAATCTAAGGTATGACAGTTAAAATTCAGTGCCAAAAAGTGCAAGATGATGCACAAAGGGAGTAAGAATCCCAGGATAGAATACTGAAAGGGAGAGGTTAGGTTGGCCATTACTTCCAAGGAAAGGAACGGAGCAGTCATCATAAGTAACTCCCTAAAACTAACTAGTCAGTGCAACAAGGCCTACAGCTATAGAACAAGAATGCTAGGGTGAATAGGGAGGGGTTTTGATAGGAGGGAGGACCTCTTTATAGATAGATCACTGGTGAGGCTCCATCTGAAATACTGTGCCCAGTTCTGGAGTCCTCACCTGAGGAAAGCTAAATACAGCTCAGAGACGGTACCGTGAAGGGTGACCAAGATGATTCAGGGCCAACTGGTCAATTCCTGTGAGGAACAGCCTAGGACACTGAACATGGACTCACTGGATGCCAGACGGGAGAGGGGTGACATAATTTCATTTTCTTTTGTTAACCAGGTTAGTACACTGTGCCAATAGACCCTGTTAAAGGCATGACCTGGGACACAATACATTTACACATAAATCAACTTAACAACTATTAAAAACAATTACAGTTTATATCAGTCAACAAACACTGTTTATACAATTTCCTAAAACAATTTAAATTACTAGCATTCCTTATATCAGGATATATTTAATTCTAGTGTTTTGCAGCATTGTAAGCAAAGGACTTTTGACCTTTCACAGTTTTAAAACAAGGTATGTATAGAGTCAATGTCTCATCAGATATTAAATGTTGTGGCATTTTCTTTAACACAGTGATATCTGATAAGGACCCATTTATTCCCTTCTCCAGTTTGCAACATGCCAGACTATTTATATAATACTTGTCCAGGTCTATTGGCAACCAGTTTAACCTATTATATAAATTACAATGATGTTCATTGTGTTTCACTCTCAAAGCAAATCAATCTGGCAATTGCATTGTTTAGTACAGTTCTCTTACCAGTGGCGTGCGGTGTCCTTTTTAGCAAGGCATGCATTTGTAAAAGGCTGGGGGTCTGGGGGCTGGCCAGGCCCCCAGAAGGTGTGGGGGTCTTGGGGCTGTGACCCCTAGAAGCTATAGGGTTTGTAATGCTATGTGGTGCATTTTCGGGGCTATTTTGACACATTTTATGAATGTGTATGCCACTGCCACCATTTGTCTAGAAAAAGGGATGCAGAGATGCCCTTGGGGTCTCATTGATGCATGACCATGTGGTGCAATCCATAGGAGAGTCTCTGGGGAGATTTTTGATGTCACCACAACTCACAACTAACTTTTCAATGTACCCCCCCCATTAAATAGAAACTGTTCATATGAAGTACTGATTCAACCTTAATCTTTTTTGCACTAGCCAGCAGGACAAGTTGAATCAAAATTATACTAGCCTGCAGAAGGTTGCACTAGCCCACAAACATAATGATAAATTTTGATCAGTTATACCGGAAAAAAATGCAAGTCAGGAAATACTTTGATTATTGTATATCTGTCCTGCTTCCACATTGCTTCCATCCCCAGCAGGAAGGAAAACCTGCATGCCATCACAAACCGTATGCCCTCATTGTTTTGTTCTATGGCCCCCTCTCTTCCTCCTTCTGCACATCCCCCCGCTTTATGGTACGTACATCAACCCAAACAACATGCACTTGTTCTGCACAGACAGATCTCCAATGTGTCCGGAGAGCAAAGTGGGGGAGGGAACCTTTTTTTGCATATGTTACTACAATGAAACAAAGTCCAACCATTCTGGAAGGGAGGCACACAGACTTAAGGAACTTGTGCTGGGTTGTGGGCTACTCTATTCCCCAGTAGAATTCCTGCTAGAGGCTGATAACTTACAGCCCACTCCTACATCTGGAAGGAGACTGTAGAACCTAACTCTAGTGAATGAACCAAAAAACATTGTACAACAGTAGCTTAGTAATGACACACTCTCCATCACTTTATGGGACAATAATTTGTTTACATGTTGTAAATTAGAGATCTCAGCTGTATGCAAATGGAAATAGGGCAAATAAAAAAAATGTGGCAGATCTTTCTAGTGGCCCTTGAGGAGGGCACATTCCCTTCATGATCACCAATATAGATGGAGGGTTACAGTCAATAACAATACACAGGGTCACGACTGAATGAGTTAAGTAGCAGAGAGATTGGGCATATGATACATTAACTTGCAGTAGTATGTCTTTCATCTCACTTTGGCATTGATTTTATAGATTGTATGCTCCTGTATTTTGAGTCTTATTTAGCTGAGAAGCAGGATTATTTTTGTGTAGTGAATTGCCCTTGGTTATGTCTGTCCAGGTTTCTTCATATCAGTTGTAACTTCAAGCATAGTAAAGAAAAATGCAAAGATGTACATTTCATTTGAAGAGACATACAACTTGTAGGTCTCTTCAAATCAAATGTACATTCTTGTCTTTTTCTTTACTATGCATGGTTTTATCAGTGCACCCCCCTTTTATTCAGCTGTTTGCTCCCCTGCCTCCCAATCCGACTCTCCCCTGCCAACCACACAATTGCTGTTTGTGACATCACACAGTCTGTTGTCATGGTGAGAACTATGATGCCATAAACAAAGGCACTGTGAGGTTAACAGGGGATAGGCAACTGTTTCCAAATGTCTTCTATATAGACTTGAGACTACCAAGATATGCTGTAAATCCTGGAAAGGAACACTGAAAATTAAAAAAATGTATTCTTTAGTAACCTGTAAAAGCGGAACATCTTATTTATGAAAGCACATGCTGAACTGCAGAGTTGCTGTGTAAGGGAATAGAGACGTTTGGGTATGGGGAATGACTGGGTAGTTTTTCATTGGGAAAATAAAGGCTAAGAGAATATACTATTCAGTCATTCCATAGAATTATAGGGCATAGCCTATGCCGGGGGGGTGAGGTGGTGGGGGGACAGAATCTATTAATCTCATGTCAAGTCGGTTTGCACCCTAAGCCCAGGATGTCAGGTGCCTAGCCAGGCAGAGAGAGCTAAGAGTGTCCTAAGGATAATCTCCTCCCAGGTTGGTGGGTTGCAGTGAGCTGCCACAACAGCAGCTCCTAGGAGCAGCTTGGTGAATGTTCTTTGTGTCATTGGGAACCACATATGTCTGGATGTTCCGGAAATTGCCACAGTGAGTGCATTCACACACAGAACAGGAAGGGATGAAGGAAAAACTTGAACAGGGAAAGTGCCCCCAATGCACCAGATGAAGGCTCCCTGGGCACTTCTTCCATGCCACCCAGTCCAGTAGTGTGCTAGAGTTACTGTCACCAGCCACTCAGTTTTCACTAGAACATGTAGGGTCCCCCTGTGGTGGTAGCATGAAGCAGCCCCCTAGCAGGATAAAACTGAATACACAGCAGACTGGTGGAGTACTGGGAAGTGTGTAAGGTGGCTCTGGTAGCAGGCTGTGAACCTGGAGGACAGCAAGGAGTGCCCATGTGCAAAGGCCTAAAGGGGAGGAGTGTTGGGTGGCAGGTACGGAGCAGAAATAGAATAATTCAAAAGCTCAAGTTGGGTCAGTTTCTGCTGGAGATTAACATTACTGGGTTCAGTATATAATTGTTTGGGTCATAAGGAGCATGTCATATGCCAGAAGTAGTATGCTTGGTAGGAAGAGGTGTGGCACTTGACTTTGGGTGCACAGAGGCTTCCATCACTAGCGGTTTTCCTCATCATAGTGCAAAGTCCATAAAATGTGATGGTGCCACTTACTGCATTATCAAACAGTGGCTACAACTAGTGCTCATGGTGCAGCAGCTGCCTTGGTGGTGGTGGTGGTGGTGGTGGTGCGAGGGGGCAGAAAAATAACATGAGGGACCCTTGGCCTTTTTTTCCCCATTAGAAACTTTCTTTTCAAACTCTAAGCTCGCAAGCCTTGGCCTTTTTTTAAGCATTTCCTAGGTTCAGGTGAATGTGGGGAACAAGTGACTGAAACACTTGAGAAGAATGAGGGGGGAGGCCCAATGCAGAACCACAGGTGCATTTGTTGAGTTTGGTATGCTAGTGCCATTGTCTGTGCTCATTTAGATTTAACCTATGTTGCTGACTATAAGAGTCCCAGAGAGTCCCTTTTCACATGTAATATGTCTTCTGAAATAGTGCATTGGCTGCACAGCCATGATTAAACAGTAGGTCTTCTGGAGACCTATAGCATTATATCAAAGATGGATGTAGAACCCCCACTCCTTTCTTTTAAGGAGAAGGTATTAGCAAATATTTGGGATGTGACCATTTCCTCAGAACAAAAGGTGGCTAAGCAGTGAAGGAACAGGTCTTGAATCTATGGTGGAAAATAGATTAGTGCAAGGGGGGGCAAGAAATAGTAAAGGGACTGTACATCTGTGCAACAGCATTTAAAAAAGCAGAAACCAAGGCAATGAGAAGGTTATTTATTAAGTGGTAACATTTAAATTATAAAATAAGTAGATGAAATTTAGTTCTGTGATTGGCAGAGGAAGGCTGGCACCCATACTTTTTTTCAGTACAAACAATGGCTAAACAAAGTACTGGTGCCAGACTTGCTAGCCATCTTACCCACAATACCCATTTGCCAGTTAGAAATTTTCCATTTTAGATTACTTTGTAGCCATTTTATTTCACAACTTACAAAACCATCTGATCTCCATTGACCTCCGGATCCTCTCACCTTGTTATATGGTGTTCCCAGCTCCCGTCAGGACTGGTGCCATCCGTTGCTGTAACCGCTGCTGCCTCTCACCACGACAATCTCTCCTGTCTGGAGTCACACTGTTGGGAGTCGGCCGGATCTGTCTACAGAACCACTGCCAGCTCCCACCACTACTGAAATGCTGCCACAGGAGGACCAAGAAATTAGGGAATAACTTCCATGACTGGTCTACCATGTAAAGATAGTAGGATGACTGCCACTACTTCACTTATGCATGGAGTCGCAAAATAGCATGCCAATCTTCATGATCTAGCTCCTCTCTGCCAGAGCCAGATGACGTCATGTGATATCAGTCTGCGTTGAGTTGTACATACTCCCTCCTTCTTACGCTTGTCTGCTTTCAACCTCCTGATTCAATCCCCACATTGCATGCCTTGGCTACTTTTCCCAAGACAATGCTACTACAGAGGGCAGTGGCAGGCATCACCGTTTCCTAGTCAACGGGATGCAACTTGTAGCATTGCATCCCAGTGCCTGTAGAAAGCAGATATCACAGTGCTAGAGCTCCAGATCATCCCATACAAGATACAGAAAGAAATGAAACAAGCATTTGTCAATGCCGAATGTTGTCTCCCTGGCATTGGTAGTGCATGAGTTAGAGAAGCATAATAGGAATGGCAGTGAAGTATTGAATAGATGCCAACCCCACCCCCACCTTGCAGAGACTGACAGGTGTTGGGGTGTGCCTTTGGGTCATCAGAAATACCGCTCATGCCATTTAACCTCACCCTACCCTGTAGACACTGACAAGTGTTGTGGTGTGCTTTGGGGTCTTTGGGCCTTATACTTAACCCATTTCATAAGGAAACATGCCGAGATGGGTGCAGTATAGGAGAATGGGCTGAACTTTAGGGCTGAACACTGCAAGGCACACCTCGATGCCTGTCACTGACTGCAGGATGGGGGTGGAATGGCATGAGCATTACAGCCAATGATCCCAAGTCACACCCCTAACGCCTTTCAGTGCCTATGGGGTGGGATGTTACAGTTGGAAACCCTAACGCCATAGGCGTTTGTTTGTATTTTCACTTCAAATTTTCAACATGGGCCTTTTGTGACCCTACCTCATGAAGAGCGGCACTATCAGTTTATTAGACGAAAGGTGGTTTTGCACAGTGACTATGTCATTTGGTGACACAGGCACAAAAACACATTTTGGGCAGGATGTGAAAAATGACAACTGTATTGTTCATGAGGAGGTGTAAAAAAATGGCAACATTGAAAATCTGGAGTGAAAATATGGAAAATTGGTGAAGTCATGAGCAGGCATAGAAACTGCCAACACACGTCCGTAACCCAATTATTTTGGGGATTTTTTTAAGCATATTTTCAACATAGGCATTTTGGGACCTCCCCTCATGAACAGTGGCACTGTGATTTTGTTAATCTGTCTCAAAAGTTGATGTCCCACAGTGACCACACCATTGTGCACCGCAGGTGTGAAAACAGATTTTGGGCAGGATGTGAAAAATGACAGCTGTACTGTTCATAAGGAGGTGTGAAAAAATGCCAGTGTTGAAAATCTGGCATGAAAATATTGCAAATCTGCGAAGTTACAAGTGTGTGTGGAAACTGCACAACGCACCCTTGTAACACAGTCATTTTATGGACTTTCGTCACCAGATTTTCAACATAGGCATTTTAGGACCTCTGCTCATGAACAGTGTTTTCGTCATTTTCTCAAACTGTCCCGAAAACCGATTTCGCACAGCGACTGCCGTATTCTGCATATTTAACATGCGAAAACACATTATGGCTAGGATATGGAAAATGATAGCTATACTGTTCATAAGGAGGTATGGAAAATGCAAATTTTGAAAATCTGGAGTGAAAATATTACAAATTCACGACGTTATGAGCATGCATGGAAACTGCGCAATGCATGCTCGTAAAACAGCTATTGTTTAGATTTTTTCCACCAAATTTGCAACATAGGCTTTTTGAGAGCCTCCGTCATGAACAGTGGCACTGTTGTTTCGTTAATCGGTCCCAAAAGGTGATTCCACACAGTGACCACAAATCATCTTTTGGGACTGAATAATACCATGACAGTGACTGAATTTATGAGGAGAGGTCCCAATAACCCCATGTTGAAAATTTGGTGCCAAAATTCCCAAAAATGCCCGAGATATGCACCAAAGTTGAAAAAAACCTATTTTTGCCATTAAACAGCTTACCGGCATTTCTTCAGTTCATGGTCGGCTTTGAAGAGTGCAGACGTGTTCCTGGTCCACCGAAGATCATCGCGCTGTGCTCCAAAGGTAAGTACGGGGTGAGGGGGGGGGATGTGGCGAGGCAGGGTGCGCAGAGGTTGGTCGTGGGTTAGGGGAGGGCCATCGGAGTCAATGAGGGACCATTTTCTGGGTTGCAGGTTTAAAACAAAAAAAAAATTCCAGGACGTTTTTTGCTTTACAGGGGCATTTAGCATGCTGGTGTGGGCTCCAGCATTCCACCTGACTGTTTCTGGGGGTGCTGTGGAACCGACGAGGATGAGGCACCCTGTCAGCACATACTGAAGGGGGACAAGAGCTGAGGGGCATTGGGCACCCTCCTCTGCACACAACAAAGATGGTGGGGTCATTATGCCAATGGGGAGTGGGCTCCCCTATTAGCAAAATAAATGGGGAAGGAGGGACTGAAGCTGAGGGGGACTGGGCCCCCCAGCGTCAGCAAAGAAAGACTGTTTGGGGTGGGTGCATAATGCAGAAGGGGATTGGGCACCCCCTCAGCATACACTTTAAATGGGAGGGGGGCATTATGCCATCAGGGAGTGGGCTCCCCCATTGGCAAATGAAGTGGGTTTGGGCACTCTGTGCGGCGGCAGTCAGTGCTGTCATGTTTATTAAACTGATTCATCAGGAAAGGCACGCTGCTGCATGACGAGCTTGTCTCTCATTGCAATGGACCTTTTCTTAGATCTGGTGGATAGTTTATGTGTTGCTGGTGTCAGTGCCTGCAGCTTCCTTATTGGGGAATGAGGGACGCACCTACTGATGTGTGCTCTGCAATCACCCACAGTGACTGCACCTCCAAATCTGCTACTACTGCAATATGTTGGCTGGCGCGCACGCGCGAGCCAACAGAAAAATGAGGTGGAAAAAAAGAAAAGAAAAAAAGGAGGTCAGGAATTCATAGGGATGCAATCCATGCCTTGCATATAGTGACTGCATACGTCTGTCTCTTACAACAAACCCTTTTGGAAGCCCCACTCCATATACTGTAGCACTCCCATAATCCATAATGGGTAAAAGACAGGACTGCAGTATTACTTTCCTTGAAGAATGTAGAACATTTTTAACAGAGTTCAAGGCACCCAACTTTTTATGCACTGAATTACAAACTGAATCAATATGGATGTCAAATGTTAAATGTGAATCTAATGTTATCCCTAAATATCTAAAGTGATTTACCTTTTCTACATTACTCCTATATGGCCATAGTATTAGCACAGCTCCCTCCAAGCTTGATACCCTATATCACAGTGCCCTTAGGTTAATTTTGGATGTCCCTTATGACATGCACCACTGCATCTTCTATTCTTCCGTAGGCTGGTGCTCCCTTAGCTTCAGGAGGCAAAAGAATGCTATTCTGTGGACATATAAGGCAATCACTCATAAATGACCTCAGTACCTCACAAGCTGCCTAACTCCCTGCATCCCTAATGCCTGTTCTCTCAGAAATCTTACCATCTTATCTCTGACTATCCCTATAGTTAAAAAACACACTTTGGTAGAGCCTCAATAAGCTTCACTCTTCCTATGCTCTGGAATAAGATCCAGAAAACCTTAAGGCTCGCTTCTCTTGTCACGTTCTCCCTCTTCAAAGCCTTGTTCCCGAGGACCTTCTCCAAGGTCTGTCATTGTTTCAAGTCAAAGTCTTAACATCATGATTTGTTACTGCTTTAAATTCTGGACTTAAACCTCAACCATTGCCTGAGGCGTCATTTGAGTCCTCCCTTCTGTCATTGTCCAAATCAAGGTCTCAACATCACGATCTGTCTTTG
The DNA here is from genome assembly GCA_016271365.2 of Neoceratodus forsteri. Classification (NCBI taxonomy): domain Eukaryota; kingdom Metazoa; phylum Chordata; order Ceratodontiformes; family Ceratodontidae; genus Neoceratodus; species Neoceratodus forsteri. Next base: position 1,447,288,856 of record CM028130.1, on the reverse strand, counting down.
CTTCAAATATTGGACTTAAACCCCAACCATTGCCTGTGGCATCTGTCGTGTTTCTCCCTTAGAACAGTCCTTCCTCCTTAGGCCATTATGTCCATCCCTCTCCTATCTCATCTGACGTTCCCTCCCCAATCCCTATACCCCATTCCCCTTCCCACCCCACTTGCCAGGCCATGCCTACAGTACTTATCAAAGGACTCTTACATCTCAATCTTCTTTGCACTTTAACACTAGAGGAACTGCCACTCCTGCTCACTATGACTCCTCCAATGATGTTTACTGTATAAACTTTAGCTCATTACCTTATGTCCATATATCTGTATCTATGCAATTGTATTTAAATGGCACTACCTCTTGTTGAACCTATTGCTATGTTCTGGTGGAAGTGTCTTGTTACATGTGATGGTTACATGTTATTATGTTGTTATTATTACTGCTATGTAATTCTTATGTATGTTCACTCAACCTGTTATGTCTTAACACTGTTGGCAATTGTTTTGCCCAAGGTCCATCTTGTAAATGAACTTGTCTCAGTGATGTTCCACCTGGCAAAATAAAGATTTTGATTGATTGATTGATTGGTTTAACAACCAAGTCACCAACATTTTTAATAGCTTTCTGTGCTGTGCAAAACATCATCAATTTTGTTTTATTTTTATTCATCAATAATTTATGTGTAAACCAATTAGATAGTTCTTCAAAATTAGAGGATAATTTTTTGCTCAAAGTTCCTATTTCTTTATCTGCTGAATATAAAAATGCATTGTCAGCGTACAGTATTACACTAGATGAGCCACAGTTTTCTGGTAAATCATTGATAAACAATGTGAACAGCAGGTGTCCAAGAATGGACCCCTGAAGTACACCATGTGTCACAGCTCGTTTACTTGATAAAGCCCTGTTCACCTTGACCACTTGTTCCCTGTCTATCAGGTAACCTGTATATCAATTCACAACTGGAATACTGAAACCTAATCTGTCAAGTTTTTGCAAAAGGAGGTGGTGGTCCACAAGATCAAATGCCTTGGTCAGGTCCACAAATGCCCTTCAGGTTCCTAAAAAGAATAAACAAAGTGGACAGTAAGGAACTATACGACAGAAATAGCATGCCAATAGCAAGGGGGGTATGAATGAAAGCTGGTGGGAGATTCAGGAAGGGTGTGAGAAACATTTTCATGGAGAGAGTGGTTGAGCCATGGAACAACTTACCAGCTGAGGTGGTAGGAGTGAAAACCATAAAAGGCTTCTTTAATCACAGCTGGGACAGAATAAGGGGCATGATAGTTTCATAGGCGGGCAGCAGTATTGCGGAGAACAAGAGGGAGAGGCAAGGTCAAAAACTCTGTCTAGTCACTAGGTCACGAGGAGAGGTACAGTATAATGGGGCAGACTGGATGGACCAGTGTTCTTTTTTTTTCTAACAATGTCTATTGTCAGCATGTATACATAAGTAAGAAGGGTTTCTTCTTTTCAGATTGCTATTGTACCTGATGAAGGGAATTGTTAGGCCCCAAAAGCTTGTAGCAGTAGTAGTTTTTATGTCTTAGGTGCCAATCCCACAGGTTCTGGGTACCTTACAAACACATACAGACAATAACAGCAGTGCAATAAAGAATCTTGGAGTACTATAGCATCTTTGTACATGACTTATGTTGGACCAGTAAAGGGTATCAAATTATCCAGTGACTCCTGTGTGTGCTTTGCAAACAGACAGAAGTCAGTGCAGTTCAGCATTGTGCCATTTCAGTTGTAATACTTAATAACCCAATTTTTAAATTTAACAGGGACATAAGGCAATTGATCCTACATGAAAAGAGGGTCTGTAACTGCTAGAAAGAGACAGGTTGTCTACAGATAAGAGAGGTGTACTGGCAAGGTAAGGCAGTTTTATTTACATAATGCCATATACCAACATTTCAATATACTTCACATACACAGATCAGAACAAAAATAATAATTATACAATAATAACACAAAATAAATAATACAAAAAGTAAATACAATCAACAATAAATCTAAAAAGTGAAGGTACTACTAAATTAAATCAGGTATCAGTACCAAAACCTTGGTCAAACAAATAGCATTTTAATCTCCCTTAAGATGCCTCCATCAAGGAAGAATGCCTTTGTTGGAAAGGCATGGTGTTCCAGATAATCAGGGCCACCATCGAGCATGCTCTATCTATTTGACTGCTTTAGGCGAGACCTAGGGATGACCAAAAATAATTTCTCGGTGGAGCAGGGAGAGTGACCAGGAGTATACCAGACCAAAAATGTCTTTCAGATAGGCAGGGCCTGATCCATTCAGGGCTTTGTATGTTGAAAAAGCAATTTTGAAGGTGGTGTGCCACCTAACTGGAAGCCAGTACAACTGTTACAGCACAGGTGAGATGTGATCCCTATGTGACACCCCTAATATTAACTGGGATATGGCATTCTGAATCAGCTATAGGTGGCACACCAAGCCTCCAGATAGCCCTTGGTAAAGATCCTTACAATAGTCCAGCCTTGAGATCATGAAAACAAGCACTAGGGTCACCAGATCCTCTTGCCCAAGATAGAGTTTAATCAGGGTGGTATTCCTTAAATGGAAAAATCCACTACAGACCATGACTGACATGTGATCCTCTAGTGTCAGCCTAGAGTCCACTGTGACTCCTAGATTCTTTACCCTATTCACAGTCATCAGAACAGTGCCACTCAGAGATGGTAAACTGACTGCACCCAAACTTCTAGTCAACCCTCGAGGACCTGGTTCCACCAGCATCCACTCCATCTTGGTCAGCTTGAGATTCAACCAGCTGGAGGCCATCCAGTTAGAAATTTCTTTAAGGCATTGCTCCAGCACAGGGACCATCTCCAACCCATTTGACGTAAAAGACAGGTACAGCTAAGTATCATCTGCATAGCAGTGAAAACTCACGCCGTATCACTGGATGACCCATCCTAGTGGCAACATATATACTGTGAACAACATAAGGGACAGAATCAAACCCTGAGGAACTGCAAAACAGACCACAGCCAGCCACAATGAGTAAGTACCCATCATGGCCAGCTGCAGTCTTCTGGAGAGGAAGGACTCAAACTATATCAAGGCTGTCCCAATGCATCCTCCATATTTCCTGAGATGGTCTATCAAAACACTCATGGTTGACAGTGTCAAATGCTGAGGACAGGTTCTGGAGGATGAGAACAGAATGTTCCCCTTCCCTTGCTGAGAACATGCCATCAAACACCTTGACAGGTGTGGTCTCTATACTGTGGCAAAGCCAGACATCTGGCTGGAACAGCTCATAGATTTCATAACTCTCAAAGTGAGCCTCCAGCTGCATCGTCACCATCATCTCAATAACCTTCCTTAAAAAAAGGAAGATTTGAGATGGACCTTTAATTAGCCAGCACATCTGAGTCTAATGATGGTTTCTTTAGGAGGGGTCTCACCACAGCTTTTTAAGAGCTGAGGGAAACCAACCCTCTGAAAGGGAGCACCAGATGATGCCTGCTAACATCAGACACAGGGCCTCATGGCAGTCCACTAACAGCTGCATAGGCCCCAGATCCAAAGTACAATAGATATGGTGCAGTGTTGCAATCACTTTGAAGACCTCCTTCATAATAACTGCCAAGAACTCACTCCAGATCCATGGATTGCTGATGTGCCTCTCATCTGCACCACTGCTGGCCCATGACTGGCCACCTGTAGAGATCCCAGCCCAAATGGAGGACACTCTGTTCAGAAAGAAAGACCCAAACTCCTCACACTTTACTTGTGATAATGCTGCCCCATACTGTAGGCAGAGAGGAAAGATTAATCTGTCCACAGTGTGGAAGAGTTGAGCAGGCGGTCTATGTCTTCCTGAAGCTATAATCAGTGACTGGTACTCTGCCTTTTCCAGGGTTTTAGCCCTCTGATAATCTGTATACTGTGAGCCATCTTATCCTCCAACAAGTGGGTCCTCTTCCAGGAATGCTAAAATCTCCACCAAGTTGCCTTCAGTCACCTCAACTCATCATTATACCATGGTGAGCTATGAGAGGAGGTCAATGGGTATATGCAGATTGGTGCAATGGAGTGACGCACCACCATAATAATAAAAATATAGCCATCAATGGCTGCATCTTCTCCTCCATCACATGCTACTTCCATTTCTGAGATGTCCAACACCGTCAGAAGTTTTTCCAACTCCAAAGCCTGTCTCAGACAGTACAGAGCAGCACTGAGGGGATGCAAGAACAGAGTTAAGTAAATCAAGGAGGATCTGGAAACCAGGATAGGAGTAGAAGCTGCAAATAACACCAAAGCCATCTTCCAGTACATACATGGAAAGGAAGTGAAGGTGGGTTTGGACCATTGAAAATATTGGAAGGGGCAGGAACTGGTGCATGAGGCAGAAATGATGACTGAGGTGTTAAATGAATATCATGCTTAAGTGTTCACCAAGGGACCCGGGGGGTGGGGGGCTGCTCATGTGGAAGGCCCATGGCATCAAGGGTAACTATGAGGCAATCTGAGGACATCATGGCTGTTTGGTAGTAGGCTACCTGGCAAAGGTCAAACCAGGTAAATCTCAGGAGATGATGGAATACACTGCAAGATTATAGTACAGCTAAATGAACATGTGTCTGACTATACAGGTTTGGTACCAGAGGACTGGAAAGTTGCTATTGCGGTCCTCCTTTTCAAGAGGTTGGCAAGGTCATATCCAGGTAATTATCACCCAGTCAGGCTGAAATAAGTGCTGGGCAAGGTTCTGGATTCATATTGTGGACAGAATGATGGATCACTTGATTGAGACCAAGGTTGCTACCCCTCACAGCATTCATGCATGAAGGGAAATTCATGCCAAAGCAACCTGATCACATTCTTCAAGGGGGTGAACATAGAGGTGGACTGGGACAAGGTCGAAAACATAGTCTGCCTGGAGTCTTGTAAGGCCTTTGACACTGTGGAGAAATTATAAGTTTGGTATACATGAGACATACACAAGGTAGATGGCTAACTGGCTTGAGGGCAGGAAGTGGAGTGTTGTGGTTGATGGGCACTATTCAAAGTGTAGAGGGGTACTCAGAGGCATTCCTCAAATGTTGGTGCTGGGGCTTCAGCTTTTCAACATTGTCTTCAATGATCTGGAAGCTGGAGTTTCCAGCATGGGACTCGTGTGTGCTGATGACACTAAGCTGGCTAGGATGGTAAACTCAGCATCCCATTAAGAGATCACCGCGATAATATTGCTGCAATAATATTGCGGCAAAAATCCCGACACCATGTACAGTGACAGGGGTATAATAGTGCTGTGGAATTATGGTTACCCCTGTTGCTATAGAGATAGATATGAAAGGGATTAAACAGCCCTAGGTGTGATTCCTTGCTGAGCAGCTCCCATGGTGGAGTGGCTAAGGCACTAACACCTGAAGCAGAGGACATGTGGGGACCAGGGTTTGGTTCCCCATCTCCTGGAATTGGACTTTTTTTGTTTTAAGAAATACATTCACCCCCTCCCTAGTTTCTCCCCGTCCCCGAGGTCCACACCCCCTCTGAGTTAGTTTTAATAATTCTGAGGGATGTGAGGGGCAAAGCCCCACACAAAATAAAAATCTCTGTGTTTTGCTCTTTTGTTTTGTCTGTTGTGTTGGCACTTTTCTGGTGGTCGGTGTTTTCACCAACCATTGTATTTGGTTTTGATGTTGTGGCTGTGAGATTGTGTGCCATGATGTTTTTGTCTGTGGTGTTATAACCCTGTTCCATAAATGCTCTTGAGAATGGGGATAAATGTCAGGAGGACCTGAAGAAGCTGGTCAAATAGTCAGACTCTTGGAGCCTTAGATTCAATGTAATCAAATACATGGTGCTACACTTGATGAGGAGAAGCAGAAGCAGAATCTATACATTGTATGAGGCTCTTCATTCCGCAGCAGAGGAGTAAAAGGACTGGTGGCTAATAATAGACATGGGGCTAAAACATGACAAGCACTGAACAGCTGCTGTCAAGAAGATTTTAAGAATTCTGGAGTGCATCTAAAGGGGGTGACCAGCACCACAGGGGAGGTAATCTTATTACTTTAACAGGCCTGATCAGGCCTACTAATCTTATTACTTTAACAGGCCTGGTCAGGTCCACTAATATTATTAGTATGAAGAGGTGTTGTTACCTCAAAGCACTGGGATATTGTTTGCTCTGTCTCTGATGCTCATTTACAGGCAATTAAATATTACCAATCTTGGCTCTAGTGTGCAACTCTTTTTTGTTCTTCTTGGTCAGGCCACACCTGGAGTACTGTGTGCCGTTCTGAGCTTCCCAATACAAAAAGTGCATTGAAGCAGTAGAGAAGATGCAACATGGGGCCACCTAAATGTTCAGGGGTATGGAGAATAAAAACTATAAGGAGACACTGGAGGCCCTTATCATGTTAGCCTTTGAGAAACGGAGGCTGAGGGGAGACATAATCCTTGTCTTTGACATACTGAAGAGTATCAACTAGGTCAAACAGATATTGAGGTTTGATTTGGTGTGTTCCAGCAGGACCAGGGGACATGCCCTGAAACTCAAAGGTGGTAAATTCAGGGGTAACGTTAGGAAGCACTTCTTCTGTCAGCATGTTATGGCATAGCCTACCAAGATAGTCTATGGATATCAAGACAATTACATGTTTTCAGATTTAGTTTGGACAAATTTCTGCTTACTACGGGAATTGCAAGGTACCTGAGTGGGTGGTGAATTCCTATAAATTAGTACTTGCTTGAATAGAATACTTGTCAGTCCCTACATATAATGTGGGGGACCTGATGGACCTAGAATCCCTTCAGCCATTAAACTACTGTGCTGGTACATTTAAATACATTCTTATGGCCCAGTTTTTGAAGGGAATATGGTTCCTTTATACATGCATTTGGGGCTGGCATGTGCAAATTTATGGTGCAGAACTGCCTGTGCAACTGATACACATTTTGAAAAATCACCATAAGTACACCCACATTGAATAGTACCCCATCTTGCACTGCTAAAAGAGCCACACCTTCACATTAATGTAAACTAAAAGGATTTTTTAAAGACAAGAGAAGACAATTGTCTTTAGAAGGCCAGAGCAACTGAACCTTAATATGAGGAGGATTCTGGTTTGTGTGACTCCAAGATAACACTAGACAGCACTAAGCAGATTTTCAGCCTGAGAAAGGTATTAATTTAATAAAGTAAGTTAGTGGATTTCCTTAAAGATTTCTTTAAAATATAACCTTGAGTGTTAAATTCCACAGATCTGAGCTTTCTAATCAGTGAGACTCTGGAGTACCACTTTAGGGAAATTCCCGAAGCCATATATACACACATATATATATTCTTTGCAAAAAAACTGCATTAATGCATCAGTAGGGAAATGTGGCATTAGAGTTTCAAATCCTTACTCATCACCCACATTCACCAAGCAACAAAAGGAAAAAACATTAGTGTTTTGGGTCTGAGGAGTCTAGATGAATCAGTGGTGGAGTCTTTCTTGGGGCTGTCAATCCTTATACTCCCAGCTGATAGCCGCTTATGTGAAGCACAAGGAAGAGCTCCAAGCCAGTACCTCATAGTGATACACTCTACAAAGGTAGAGAAGTATGTCTTACCACATGTTGTCAACATAATGTGTTGCAGCTTACTTCCCTGTGGGCCCTGCATGAAGAAAAAAAGATCAAGTCTGAACTTGTTTGCTCAGGGAAGGGGATGGACATTAGGGCAGACAACTCCAAGGAAGATCCGAACACTGATTTGCCAAGACTCTGGAGACCCCAAACCCTAATATTTTCCCTTTTGTTACTTGAGGGGGTGGGTTGGGGAGTTTAGGTTGGAAATCCTAACCCCACATTTCCCTACTTTTGAGGTGTTGAGTTGAACCTTAGCTGCTGTGTTGCTGCAGTTTTGTTTCTTTTTTTTTTAAAGAATTTCCTTTCTTTTTGAGATAGTGGAATTGTATCATGATTCATGTAGGTCCCTTTGGGACCTGCATGAACACATGCAGACATGTAGGCCCTTTGGACCTTCCAAGGGAAGACTCTGTCCACCTACAGAAGTCAAGGATTCATGGTGCTGTCTGGTAGACTGTGGAGGGGCATGGCCCTCTGGGTCCCATGCTTCCATGTGGCCACAGACACAGACACACACGGCAAAGAACCCATCTCTCAGCCAACTCACGGGGAACTCTGGCACTGAAGGGTGCAGATGTGCAGGGCTGTATGCCAACAGAAGAGCTTTCTTCACTGTATGGTACTTGGGTCCATGCAGGTAACCCTGCACCTACCTTTCCCAGGCTGGGGGTGATGCCACATGACAGTGTCTTTCCCCTCAGTCATGGCCCACCCAGCTAGGTCACAGAGCTCTCCCTCAAACTCAGCTCACCAGCACAAGATCACAAAACACTACCCGCTGGGGTAAAGGCTGGTACTACACACAGTATTTCTTAATAATTCTTGTTATTTTTCTTAAAATTTTACCCCAGATTTCTAAGATAGTCATTTTATGACTCCCCCTTATAAACATGACATGTAGCATTTATAGAATACTGGTCCAAACATCATTTTGCACCACATCTGCGAAAACACATCTCATCCAGGATTTGAAGAATGACACCTATCATGTTTATGAGGTGGTGAGAAAAAATGGCTATGCTGAAAGTTTGGTGAAAAATTATTGACAATTAGTGAAGTTATAAGTCAATGTTGAAATATTTCAACGTTCACTAATAAATTGGTAATTTAACCATATTTTTACACAAAATTTCTACTTTGTCTTCTTATGACCCCACCTCATGAACCCAGTAGGTAAAAATTTTCAAATCTTGCCTGAAAGGTGATTTCACACAGCAAGTATAAAATCACCTTTCAGGCCAGATTTGAAAAACTCCACCACCCTTGTCCATGAGGTGGGACCCCAAAAAGGCCATGTTGAAAGTTTGGTTGAAAAATGTTACAAATTAGTGAAGTTATGAGTGAATATTGAAATATGTCAGTGTTCACTCATAACTTGGTCACTTTAACATATTTTCACCAAATTTTGAACATAGTCTTTTTATGACCCCACCTCATGAACCTGGTAGCTAAAAATGTTCAAATCTTGCCCAAAAAGTGATTTTGCATAGCAACCATGAAATCACCTTTTGGGAAGGATTTGAGAAATTTCTCTGCCTTTGTTCATGAGGTGGGGTCCCAAAAAGGCCATGTTGAAAATTGTATGTGAAAGTATTAAAAAATAACAAAGTTATGAGTAAAAGTTCAAACCCACTGAAATACATAAAACCAGACTTACCTTATTTTTTCATATTACATTCGTTGATTCCAGCAGCAAGACATGTCTTCAACTGGAGAGTGGATCAATGTTGTGGGACATGTTCAGGTGATTGAGGGTGTGTGAGTGAGGGTGTGGGATGGTGGGAGCTAAATGGGGTTGGGTGGGGTGGTGCAGGTCTGGGGAGTCACATCGATGAATGACCATTTTCTTTTTTACAGGAAACAACACAAAGACATCAGAGGGATGGTTTTCTTTTTTAAAGGTTTACATTAAATATTGGCTCTAACATGCTGTCGAGGCACAGGTCAGGAAGCACAGGAAAACCAGGAGCAGTTTCAAAATTTGCAAATAGCATTTTATTTTTCTCAATAACATCAAAATAAAAAATAAAAATTATTCAGTATAACTATTTACAAAGGCAGTACAAACAGAGAAAACTAAGTCCTTCTTCTGAGGGTATATCTTAATTCCAAGTTTCAATATCTTATTCTCCTTGTCTTTCTGGCAAAAGCATTGCTGCTCTTTTTATGTCTTTGGGAACTTTTTAAGAGAGCTTGCTTCTCACTGAATGTTCTTATAAGTTTACAGAATGTTCTTATCAGTTTTGATGTAGGTGTAGCAAAAAGAACATAGTGACCCAGAAATGACCGCTTGTCCACAGCTCTGCAAAAGTCTTAAAAACTGCATCTCAGGTTAACTCCTTAAGTTCCAAATAGCTTTTTGCAATCATTTCAACAGTAAAACTATATACAGTTTTAAACAGAGATTCACATATATTTTTTATAGCTGCAGATATGCAAGGGGGGAAAAAGACAGAACAGCAAATGAAGGCAGAGAGATAGCAAGCGGTGGAGAATTGCAAAACCATTGGAGTGATCAGTTCCTAGGTCTCGCAAGAAAATTTGGTTGTGCAACCAGACAGAGAAGAGACAGAAAAGGAGTGGAAAGAACAGATCCTTGTGTTTAAACTCTTTTTGCATAACAAATGGGGCAGGGCCTTATTCAACCCTGCCACACAACACTGAGGATTGGGCATCACAGTGTTGGCTAAACTGCAGGGCAGCACTGAGGGTCAGCACCCCAGTGTCAACACCTATTCATGAGGGGATGGATGATCTGGAGGGAGGGGGCTGACAAATAGTACCAGGGGTGAGCACCACAGTCCAATTTTCTTTTAACAAATACCATACTTGCAGTATCAAGGAAACAAGAGGGAGGGCTGGCTGAGCTGGGAGGGGGAGGGAATGAAAAAATAAAAAGATAGATAGATAGATAGATAGATAGATAGATAGATAGATAGGTGGGTAGACAGACAGACAGATAGATAGCTAGACAGAGACAGACAGATTGAGGAGGGGGAGAGAGAGAGAGAGAGAGATCGTAATCACCAACTTACTGCTGCAACTGAAGCTGGCATCATGACTCACAAGGCAAGAAAGTCACGCTGTTCTCATACAGAAAATACGGGGGAATGGTTCCTCTTGCTAAGCTGGTCACCATGAATTTTGGGGTGCCCAGAAAAGGTACTGATGGATGACTTTTTAAAAAACAGACACCATAATCTAGCAAAACAGGTCCAGTTTACTAGGTTCAGGTGTTTTTTTGTTTTTTTTAATACACCATTTGTATGTATTTTACATATTTTTTAGTTTGGAGGAAAAACAAGATGGCAGCTGTCGCAAACATGAAAGTATTTTAGTGTGTTTTGGGAAGCAAGTGGTGAGAAGCCAAAAATGTTCTTGGAACACAGAATTTTTTTGTGTCATATCAGAGGGTTTTCCAAACATCTTACTTTAAATCCTCATAACTCTGGAACCATTTCAATTTTTTCACATAACCTTCAAAAGGCACTATTTTGGCACAGGCTGCTTCTACCCTGAAAGATTCAGAAAAAAAAAATTCCATTCCCTCTAGCCTGTAGATGAGACCAAAAAAAAATCATAAGTATGGGGAAAAAAGTAGACGTCCACAGGAAAGTGGCATGTGCAGATTTCAAAAACAAACACATGCTGCCATTACGAAACTTTCCACATATTTAGATCCTGTATCCCAGATAATGCTTGCAAAATTTCAGACAATTTTGTCAAAGGCCACCAAAGCTATTAGTACAAAATTAGGGGTTTAATATAAAACGTGTCGGTCAACTATATATATATATATATATATATATATATATATATATATATATACTTTAAACATGTTAACAGCTACTGGGAGCTCTTCTGTTTATGAACCGTTTTTTTAATTTTATTTTCAAAGCTGTTGTTTTTGGAATAAGACTAATTCAAAATCCGAAGGTCAAAAGGTTCCCCACTGCTTGGAAATCTAGAACAGTAGTGGTGGTGCTTGGGACCATGGGTGCATTTCAGATGTGTTCTGGGGGAGGAGGATGAGGGGAGTGCATGTATTTCAGAGCTATGCACCATGTATTGTGGCACAGAGGGCCAAATGTCAATAGTGCACAGAGATCAAAGAGGAATGGTAAAAAAATGTATATAGCCTGGTGGCCCACTGCTCTAAAATAATGAACGGGGATCACTGTGATCAACCTGCCCTGCTTTTATGAGTATGCACAAACCATGATCCAGCATGGACAAGCCAAATCTGTCTGTGGCTATTAAAGCAAAGTACATTTCTGGTGCTACTGTATTACTTTAGGCCATTATTTGGATACATGAAGCAATATCCCCTTTTGCACTGCAGCAGTGAATCCATCTAATGACAAAAGACAGCATGGACTGCTGATATGACCATAATTTATAACTAATCATGGTTTAACCATCAATTTGTCCACGTTTAAAAGCACAGGATGCTGATGAGAAAAATTCTGAATTTCTTTGAAATATTTCCAGTTTGTGCTTAGAATTTTGGTGAAAAAAACTTTCAGTCTGTTTCTTATTAAAAAATAATTATCTACAGCTAAACAGGAATATTTAAAAAACATAGCACGGAAGCCTTACAGTAAGTGTTAGATTTTCCATAGTGGCAGAGGTCAGAATAATTATACATAATATGTGTTAAACTTCAAATAGGCTCTAGGAAAAGAATGCTGCGTATCACATTATTTCTTGTTATGTGAGGCAGGTGCAGGTCTGAGTGCAGTCCAGTCACAAAATGGAAACATATGCAGCCTCAGATGGTTAATTCCCAAGCAATCTGATGCAAAGGACTTGCTTCTGTCAAGTTCATGAGAGCATTGTTGACTTTTCTGGGTTGGTGAAGCAGAGCCCTTTGGAATGCTACTTGTTGAAATACAGTAGGGACATAGAGGAACCATGTAACAAATTATAAAATAATTTTAAACTGTCTTTATGTTGAAGAAGAGCCAGGTTAAAGGCTTTGCTTTATTGTTCCTGTGTTTATACTGGACAAAGAATGTCACGAAAATCACAGCTGAAGTATGCTTTCCCTTCAGAGTTATCATCTGATTTGAATTTAAATGATGGTATGATCCCCAAGAAAAGACATATTTCTGCCCTGAAGTATTCCAACATGTCACACAATTGGCAGCAGTCTTGAATCTTAACATACAAAACAAAATGTAGCAGTTGATGAGTACTACCCAGTACATTTTTATATAATTGCACAAGAAAATGATGTTTCTCTTCTCTGAAAAAACTCTATTGACAGGTAAGGCACTACTTCTTTGGAAAAATTGTAAAGGCTGGGATGTAGTTCAGAACATAAAACATACTTTCTTCAGGTTCATCCTGTAATTACTGGCCGTGGAGGTGAGTGGGGGCTGTGCGGTGGTCTGATCGGGTACTGGGGGGAGGTGGGTGCTAGCAGATGCGGAAGGGTCCACTAAACACCAGGGAGTTGTGGATTTAATTTTTTTAACACAATGTCGGATTCAGGACTCAGTTGGGAGTTGGAACATGACTCTGGGTAACTCGGGGGCCCTTCTTCAATTTTGGCCATGATCGGGACGGGGGAGGGAGAGGAGGGGGACACCACTAGACACCAGGAAGAATATATATATATTTTTTGGACCAATGAGTGGCCGGGGGGGGGAGCACTACAGACACCACTCGGAGATACTCATTGCCATTTACGGTGGGTGAAATTGTGGCAAAATGTCACCATTTCATGTGGCTACTTTGCATATGTCAAGCAAGAGAATATCCCTTGAAGCTGCTAGTGTGACGGCAGTACCCCTAGTGGAGTGAACCCTGAGGTAGCTGTTTGCCAGCTTTACTGCAACAGAGGGTAGTATCTTTCAGAAAAAGAGATGTGCAAGAACAAGGGGGCCCAATTTGAAGATGGGGGGTGGCTCAGAGGTAATGTGAGGAAGTATTTTTTCACAGAGAGGGTTGTGGATGCATGGAACAGCCTTCCTGAGGAGGTCGTGGAGTCAAGAACAGTGGGAGAATTCAAGGATGCATGGGACAGACATAAGGCAGTTCTAGTTGGGGGCAGGAGGAAGTAGGCTGTTGGTTAACTAGGATCTGCAGCTTATCCATTTGGTAGGAAAATGGGTAGACTAGGTGGGCCAGGCGGTCCTTATCTGCTGTCAAATTCTATGTTTCTATGTTACTCTACCCCTTTCAGTCAATAAGTATATTTACTTGTCCTTTTCTCTGTGTGTGTGTCTCCTTTTCAATCTGTTTTTCTTCTCTAGGCCCATCACAGCTAATATCATAACTACAGTACAGTACTATAATGTATAACAGAGCATTGTTCTGTATAGAATACCATCTCTTTCAACATGCTGTTGTACCACAGTTTAAAGGACAATGAAAGTGATTGCACCCTTCTGTGGTACAAAAGGATTCTGAAACCTCTAGAGACTTCACAAGTCACTTTTGTTCTGAAAGCAAAAAAATCGCTGCACACACATTTTACATAATACTACACACTATGAAAATCACAAGATGAGCAGCTTTATGCACAACCAGTGTGTTCTGCCACACAGGGGTTCTGATTCCCTCTGACCTTGAGAGCAACTCTCTTGAGGTCAGAGGGAATCAGAACCCCTTTGTGGCAGTACACACTGGGTGTGCATAGTTGCCCATCCAGTATTCTCTATTTATCTTGTATATGTATCAAATGTATAAGCATTAACCAGTGCTCATTGTACTTATACGCTATGTGATTGCTCACCAACATTTATTCTATGTATGTACTGTATGAATGTCTGTGTTTTATTCTGACGTGGAGCCTTTGGAAACGAGTCTATGACTCAAAGGGTTGTAATTCCGATTTCCTAAATAAATAAAATAAAAATAAATCTTTAGATCAGGCCTCGCATTCTCACATGGTGGCAATCCTGGTGGTTTTAAAAAGTGCTAGTGAAAGGGACTCAAAACAAAAGCAATATGGTACGAACACGCATCTAGTCTTTATCGGAAACGTTTCAAGACTCCAAAAAAAAGGCTCAAAATATAGTTATAGACAGAATAGGAAAAACAAATTCTACTTAAACAAGCATTTGTTAATGCCAAATGTTGTCTTGCTGGCATTGGCATTGATAGTGCAGGAGTTAGAGAGATGCATAATTTGAATGGCAGTGAAGTATGGAACTGATGTCAACCCCACCCCACCCTGTAGAGATTGACAGGCATTGAGGTGTGCCTTTGGGTCATCGGACATAACGCTCATGCCATTTTACCTCACCCTACCCTGCAGACTCTGACAAGTGTCGTGTTGTGCCTTGGGGTCATTGAGCTTTATGCTCACCCCATCCCATAAAGACATACATTGAGATGGGTGCAGTATAGGAGAATGGGGTGAACTTTGGGGCCAAAGGGTCCAAGGCACACCTTGATGCCTGTCACTGGTTGCAGGGTGGGGGTGGGGGTGGAATGGCATGAGCATTACAGCCAACAATCCAAAGGCACACCCCTGATGTCTGTCAGTCTCTACAGGGTGGGACATTATGGTTAGAAATCACAAAGCCCCGGCTGTTTGTTGGTATTTGCACTCCAAATTTTCAACACAGGCTTTTTGTGACCCCACTTCATGAATGCATTTGGGACATATGCTCATGAACAGTGGCACTGTAATTTTGTTAATCTGTCCTGAACATTGATTTCCGACAACGACCGCACCATTCTGCACCAGATGTGCGAAAACACATTTTGGGCAGGATGTAACAAATGACAGCTGTACCATTCATAAAGTGATGTGAAGAAATGGTAATGTTGAAAATCTGGAGTGAAAATATTAAAAATTCTCGAAGTTACAAGCGTGCATAGAAACTGCACAATGCACGCTCATAACACAGTCATTTTGTGGAATTTTGTCGCCAAATTTTCAACACAGGCATTTTGGGACCTCCGCTCATGAACAGTGTCACTGTGGTTTTCTTAATCTGTCTCAAACATTGATTTCCCACAGCAACTGTGCCATTGTGCGCCAGATGTGCAAAACACGCTTCAGGCAGGATATGAAAAATGACAGCTGTACTGTTCATAAGGAGGTGTGAAAATGGCAATGTTGAAAATCAATATTAAAATTCTCAAACTTACGAGCATGCATGGAAACTGTGCAATGCATGCTCATAACACAGCCATTTTTTGAATTTTTCACCAAATTTGCAACATAGGCTTGGGGAGCCCACCTCATGAACAGTGACACTGTTGTTTTGCTAATTGGTCCCGAAAGGTGATTCCACTCAGTGACCACAAAATCACCTTTCAGGGCCAAAAAACATGACAGTGACTGCGTTCATGAGGTGGGGTCCCAAGAATCCCATGTTGAAAATTTGGAGCAAAAAGTCACAAAAATGGCCAAGATATCCACCTAAGCTGCCCCCCCTCCCAATTGATGCCATTATATAGCTTACCAGCATTTCTTCAGTTCATGGTCGGCTTTGAAGACTGCAGACATGTTCCTGCTCCACCGAAGATTGTCACACTGGGCTCCGGAGATAAGTTTGGGTTGGGGGGGGTGCGCCGAGGTGGGGTGCTCAGAGGGTGGGTGCGGGTTGGAGGAGGGGCTACAACAGATAGTGAGGGACTGTTTTCTTGTTTACAGGTGATAAAAAAAAACACTTTGCAGGAAGGTTTTCTTTTTTCCAGGTTTGCTTTGGGCACACTGGGGTGGGCTCCTAGTGTGCCACCTGGGTGTTTTGGGGGGTACTGGAGCCAATGGGGATTGGGCAACCCATCGGCAAAAAAAAGTGTCTGTGTTTGGGGGGCATGATGCAGAGGAGGACTGGGCACCCCCCTCAGCAGACAAATTAAAGTAGGGGACATTATGCTGACAGGGATTGGGCTCCCCCATTGGCAAACCAATTGAACTGGGGAGGGGGCATGCTGACAGGGGGATTGGGCACCCCCAAATTCATCTTGCTGGGGATTGTGAGAGGTGGATGGCGATAGCCGCTGTCATGTTTATTGAAATATTACACCAGGCAAGGTATGCCCTGCAATGAAGAAGAGCTCCCTTGTTGCAGCGGCGAAATTGTTTCAAGTTGGTGGCATGCTCCTGCAGTGCTGTCATAGACAGTGTGCTATTTCATTTGTGCCACAGAGACCAGCCCAAAAAAGCAGTGGGACCAATTACCACAACACGACTGCACCTTCAAAACCTGCTACTCCACACCAAGCTACCACAACTTGTTGCTTGTGCTGCGTGTGCAAGACAACATAAAAATTAGACAGCTTACCTTAGCTCTGAATCCTAAAAAAGTTATACAATGTTGTTATTGACCGCTTGCCTGTTCTTTGAACAACATACCACGGCACTGAAAGGGTGTGAAAGGAGACTGGTAAAATACAGCATGCTTAAGCTGGGAAATTTCACTTTGAATAAAACAGTACAGCTGGTGTTGGCCTGTTGGGGCATCAGCAGTGCTACCTCTAGTGATGCTGGTGACCCGGGTTCAGGAATGAGCTGAGCTGACAGAGGGTGGGCAGGGAGAGGAGGCTTGAGCAACCCAGCAGACAGTCACATCCACAGGGGTGGGTGGTTGTCTGTGGTACACTGAGTAAATACCTCCTTGCAACCCTAGGGTGCCAGGAATGATGTGGCATGACAAAGGGAAAGGGAACAGTGGTCCTGTCTCTGTTCATGACCATTGCATGTGCATTTGAGGCACATTGCACAGTGTCCCAGGATAGAGAAAAAAGCTGGAAAAGAAAACTGGGTCTTTTTTTTGGGATAACCTAGTAAGGCTCACTAGGCACAATGCCTATTTTCAGGGGTGACCAGGGAGCACTGGGGAGGTTTAGTGACTTGCTCAGAGTCACACAGTATGCAAGTAGAGATAGTGGGACTCAAACCCACGTCTGCTGGATGTACCAAGCTCATTCACAGCTCATTACTCTAACCTCTAGGCTCTACTGTGGGCTCTTGACTGGACTCAGTCTCCAGATGGGGCCTGCCCTACCCCCAATAGCCCTGCTGTGGTGGTAATCCATGAGAAGCTGGAGGTAAGTGCCAGCGGAGACAGGGACTGGGCTGGAGCAATTGAGCCAAAGGGGGTTAGGCGTTGAGGGAGATAAATAGTAACTAAACAAAAGCAGTGTAGGTGGTGGCTCCAGTGCCATCTACCATCTGAAGAAAGGCTCCTGCCCTCTAGAGAGTCCTAGTCAGTGAATACTCTCTGCTCAGTAGTAGAGTTTACTTACCCAGGAATAAGACAGCTCAGCTTTGATGAAACATCCTTGTTTTCAGTGGGGGTCACATTTCTGTCCATTTGTACAGCTGTTTAATCAGCAATTCAGGTAGATCAGCAGCATGTCTTTAGATTGCATGAGTCAATGGCTGAGGGATTCAGAGCTGGGATATTCTAGTTCACAGTTCTACGCTTTGACTACTGGACCACACTGCCTTCCTGCACTATATCCTGATCCAGCTGTAGAACAGCCATGTCACTCGCCAGCCTTCTGGACAAAGGAGTAGATAAATAGTTAAATCTTCAGAGCTGATGTTGGTGTCACTTCTGGAATGGCCAGATATGGACATACTTGAGTACCAGAAAATAGCTGCTTGTCTCCAACAGGCTATGTTCTTCACCTCCCCAGTGATGGTAATGTCAGACAGTTTGGGGAAAAGAGCCATGAGTCTGTTGCCAAACACAGGTTTCCTGCATGGAATGGCAGAACAGAACCCCTCTACTGAGCAATGGCTTTTGACTACTTACATGCATATATATCTAATTTACATAGATACATACATACATGAAAAAGGACTGAAAAAGACAAAAAAGCCATCACATCTGCTCTGTTGTTCATATGTAGCTTTACTCAGCTCTTACCTACCACCCTTGTTTTTAAAGTAATTACCCCCTTGAAACTAATCCATTGGGTTTTGAACCCTGAGATAGTCCTAGCATTAATCACATTGCTGGATAGGTTGTTCCACCTATCCAGCACCTTCTCAGTGAAAAAAATATTACCTGACATCCTTCCAAAATCCACCCCATCTTTAAGGCTTTTCCCCTGGTAGCTGTGTTGTTCTTTAGCTGCTTCTATGTGTATGTTCCTATGAAGAGCCTCCTTTCCCTCCTTGTTACGACTGCTCCGTTTTTCCTAATAGGGCTTGTCTTGCTGCCCCAGATAATTTTTGTAGCTCTGCACTGAATAGTCTCTAATGTCTTTCTTGAGATGTAGGTGGAAAAAACTGCATGCAGTTTCCCTGTCTTACCAATTACCTGTAGAATGGCAACATCACCTCTTGTTGTGACTAGTTAAACCACAACTGGTGCATCCCAGCATTCCATTAACTTCCCCATATGCTGGTTTACATTGGAAACAGGCTTTAAGACCAATGTTTGTTATAACTGCTAGTTCTCGTTCCCCCTTTGAATGATATACTTTGAACTCGATACAATTTTCTGTCTGGAATTTTTTTAATGTGCATCGCTTTCCATGCTTTAGCATCAGCTTATATCTGCCATATGTTAGACCACTACTCCCTAGCTTCTATGCATCCCTTTTCATGCTGCTGGTCTCTTTGTCATTGCCTACACTTCTAGAGAGTGTTATGTCATTAGCTAGTAACTACCTATTCCTTTATAACTGGCTCCCACAACTTGCACACTATTGACATCGGGGTCGCCAGACTTTAATTCCCTTGGTTTTTCCTCTGCCCACTCTTGTGTAGCAGGACCATATTAGCTACAGTATCCTGGCACCTCCACCATAGACATACATTAAAATGGTCTGCTAAGGGGCTGCCAGAGCCTGACTCATCTCCTTTAGTGCCCTTAGGTGCAGCACATCTAACCCAGCTGATTTGTCTATATTCAAGTCCTGTAGATGCTTCAGTATTCTCTCTATCTACGTAACTGTATACACTAGCTTTAATCTATTGCATTCAGTACCCTTGAATGTATTCTTGCTGTCAGGAATTGGGCCTAGAAGTTCCATAGAAACATAGAATCTGATGGCAGATAAGTGCTGCTTGGCCCACCTAGTCGGCCCTTTTTTCCCTACCTATATTTTCACCACAGACCATACTTGATCTACAGTTCTTTCTCCTTCCCCCTTCCTTTCCATTGAGATTCCCTTGTGCCAATCCCATGCATTCTTGAACCCACCACTGTTTTTGCCCCCACCACCTCTGCTGGGAGGCTGTTCAAGGAATCCACCACTCTCTCTGTGAAGAAGTACTTCCTCACATCTCTCCTGATTCTACCCCCTTCCAGCTTCATAGTATATCCCCTTGTTCTTGAGAACCTTCTTTTCTGAAAAATACTTCTCTCCTGTGCCTCATGTACCCCCGTGTGGTATTTGTAAGTCTCCATCATATCCCCATCTTCATCCTCTTTTCCATGGTGTACATATTGAGGTCCTTTAGTGTCACCTCATAGGGCTTTTGATGCAGATCCTGCACCATTTTAGTTGTCCTCCTCTGGACCACCTCTACTCTGTCCGTGTCCTTCCTGGGTCTCCAGAACTAGACAAAGTACTCAGGGTGGGGTCTTACCAGCAATCTATACAGGGGCAACACCACCTCCATCTTTCTGCTGGTGATACCCTTCCTATGCACCTCAGCATCCCACTAGCACTCCTGGCTACTTTGTCACACTGTCTAGCCACCTTTAGGTCATCTGACATGATTACCCCCGGGTCGTTTTCCTGCTTGGTTGTTGTCAATACTACTCCACCCATTTTTCACTCTGACCCTGGATTGCTGTGCCCCAAGTGCATTATTTTACACTTTTTTACATGGAAGCCCAGCTGCCATACCCTTGACCACTCCTTGAGTTTTCTCAAGTCTCAGCTCATCTTTTCTATCCCCTTGGGATGTTCACCCTGTTGCAGATCTTGATGTCATATGCAAAGAGGCAGATCTTCTCTTCCAGGTCCTCTGCAATGTCACTTATAAAGACATTAAAGAGGACCAGTCCCAGCACTGATCTCTGAGGCACCCCACTGGTCACCCTCTCTTCCTTGAAACAAACTCCATTTACAACTACCCTCTATCGCCTGTCCCCTAACCAGTTTCTTACCCAGTTTACCACCATTTTATTCACCTCTAAGCTTGGAACATAGAACTAAAGCACTCATTTAAAATGTATGCTTTATCTTAATAATCTTCAGTGCCTGTTTCCTTTTTCTTCACTCTCTATGTACTATCCTGTGTCCGGTGTTTTTTCCTTATGTACCTATATCAATATTTGTCATTATTTTTGACTCCCTCTGATATTCATAATTTGGTGATTGCTTTTTCCCTCCTTATACTGCCTTTCTTCTAATTTATCTTGGTTGACAGTCCTGCTGGTCTCATTTTGATCCCTCTTGTATAACCTAAAAGCTTTTGTTTTTCCCCCAAATTGCCCCATTCACTTGCTTCTTTCGCCAAAGTGGCTTATTTTGGTGTCTTGGTCTTACTAAAACAAATGTTATGCAAGCTTGGGCAGCTCCCCTTATAGCCCTTTTTATTACTGACCACATTTTCTGCATGCCCTCAGTTTTGTGTAGGTCCTCCAACTATTCTTCTCTTATTGACTTAAAGAAGTAGAACACCCTCATATCTTGTAAATGTTATCTGTTTCCTTGTCAATAGATAACTCCTTTATTGTAGCTGTTAGAGATGTAAGTGTTTGCTTTAGTTTGTTTTCACTGTTCACACCAGCCCCTGTAACTAGCCTGAGGGTCTCTATTTTCTGGTTGTTGAAATTTCATTGTCCCTGAGAGCTGCATATATGAGAACATGATGCCACAGTATCCATTTACACCATGTATCTCTATGCTGAAAGTACACATAACATTTATTTATTTTATTTTAGTCTTTGGTAACTGAGTAAGGCCTGCTAGGCACAAGTGCCTGTTTTCAGGGGTGACCTGGGAGCACTGGGCGGTTAAGTGACTTGCTCAGAGTCACACCGTATGCAAGTGGAGGTTGTGAGAATCAAACTCTGGTCTGGTCTGCTGGATATACCAAGCTTGTTCACACCTCGTTCCTCTAATCTCTAGGCTATACTGCCAGCCCAACATGAAAACAAATCTCTAGAAACACACAGACTGAATGCAGTTTAAAGGAAAAAAAAACTTGCATTATATCTAGGACGGTTTGTAAAGCTAATTAAAGGCAAATGTGGTATTTCACACCTTACTGTAGCTTGTTTTGTTGATTTCTAAGTATGCAGACAGGCATACTGTGGAGTTTAAAGGGTACTCACACATCATGTTCTCATATACTAACGCAGCTCTCTGACATAATGAGATTTTAACAACCAAAAAATTTAGACCCCCCCCTCCCCCAGGCTAGTTACAGGGGCTGGTGTGAACGGTGGAAACAAATGAAAACAAACACATATATTCCTAACAGCTACATGAAAAGAGTTTTCTGTTTACAAGGAAACAAATAATATTTACAACTTGAGAGCGTACTACTCCTTTCATGTTGCCATAGTCAGTTTTCCTAAACTCAGGGACAAGAGTGCAAGATTTCAGCTGCTCAGATCCCAGCACAAGATTGAACTGGATGGTGTTGTGGTTGCTTTGTGCAGTTGGATCCTCTATCATGACATTTCTGACAATGTGCTGGTTGGACATTACCAGGTCGAACATTGCCTCTACTGTGGTTGATTGTTACATCCATTTTGTGATGAAGTTGTCCTAAGTTATTTTAAAGAACTTGCGACTTTTGGATATTATTGCTGCTAGAGTGTCCTAGTCTATGTCTTGCAGGTGGAAATCCCCTATGCCAATCTTATTAGGAAAGCAGTATAGCATGGAAGTTCAAGTACCAAGCAGTGAACCTAGAATGCCAGCAAAGACCTGGGTATGAAACCCACAAGCTCCACTTTTATACTGTGTGGCCCTAAATCAAGTCGCTTAACATCCCTGTGCTCCTGGTTGCACTTGGAAATGAGCTTCGTCTCAGTGGGCCTTTCCCAGCCATAAATTCAAGAATAAAAAAAATAAGTTAATTAAATGAGTACTGTTCTTACTGGCTAGTTGCTGTCCTGATTTTCATTTCCATATCCTTGTTCTGGTCCATCGCCTGATTTGATGGCTTATAGATTACTTCTAGACTTTACCTTTTCCTTTATGTAAGCAATAAGACACGACAGGGTGTGTGTTGAACAGATATTACCGCATGCCCAGGGGCGTAGTATGGCACGAGGCCCTGCCGAGTGCCTTCAGCCCCTGGAAGTGTGGTAATATCTGTTCAACACACATACCCTGGAGTGTTTTATTGTGCTTATAAAATGGTTCTTTTTTTTTTTTAATATTTGTAACCTTAAAAAATATTACTGAACTGAAGAAAAACTGAAATCATTGTGTTACTTTGAGATAAAATAGTCCTTCCGCCTACTAGGTGATGACATCATTGTCTTCTGACACATTGACATTTCTACTGTTGTTGCCCCCCCCCAACCTCAGGTCCCAATAAAGAGAACAAGTGTGGTTAAGAGAGGAAGTAACAGGTTCTCCCTGACAGGTTGCACCACTTTCGCAATAAAAAAAAAAAAACAATAAGGGATGCAGATTTGTTTTTGTTGTTTTAGTTAAATGTACTGGGAGGGAAGCGCAGTTTACTATGAGAGGGCACTCTGTTCTGGTCTATTTCCAGTTTTGTGTGGTAGCAAGCTTCAGTCTCGCTGAACTAGAAGAATGCTTTATGCATGATAAAAGCTGGTACGCTGCTGCTTTCCGATTTTTACTTCTAGCGGAGACGAGGTTTGGAGCGGGACTGTCAGCATGACATTCACTCCCTCGCTTACTGAGACTAAAAACAATGGCGGACGTTAAAAAATTAACGTTCCACTGACACATCTGAACGTTCCATTTGGGTGCACTGATTTATTTGCCTGCTCTTTTTTTTCCCCATGTGTAATACCTATTTGACACTTCCTTTCTGGCCAATTATGTTGCTTCTTTCGACATGCCCATTTTATAATATCTGTTAGCTGGTGCAACAGAGACTCAACACCCTTCCACCAAGACTGATTTTTTTTCTCTGAGACCATATGTCTTCTGTCACGTACACTACCACTCCCCCCCAAACTCTCCCTGTAACTCCATTTAGATCCCAGCTGTTATTTCTTATTCACCCATGTTTCAGTTAATATTACAACATTCATATTTTCGCAGCTATTACAGCTTTCAATCCATCCATTTTATTGTCTAAACCTCTTGTGTTAGTGTACATGAAGTGTACATGACCAATTACCCTTGTACTGTAAATCCGCCTCTCATTCTATGTGTCTTATTAAATACTGACTTACTACTATTGCAACAAAGATTCTGACCTGCTTTCCTTTTGTTGTTATGGCATGTGTGTGATGGAAGAAAGACAGCATGACTCCCTTTATGTGTTTTGTCTCCGTGATAAATCTCCCTGTGTGCTTAATGAGTACTGAGGGAAATAGCCAAAGAGATCATAGTGCCACTGGCACATATGTTTAATATTTAATTTAAGATGGTTTGATCTCAGAGGCCTAAAGGGTTGCATCTGTGATACCAATCCACCAAAAGGGTGATAAGGGAGACAAACTGAATGACTGTCCCATAATCCTTATATCAGTGGTGGTGAAACTATTGGAGACCATTGTCACAACCCCACTCAGCAGGTCAGCCCTCTACTCCCAAAGTGCAAACCTCTGGGCATAGTATTGTGAACAGTTAACAGAACAGGGTAACCCTCCTGTCTGTTTTGTGGGTTTGAATCAACCTTTGGCCTCAGTTCTGGAGGGATTCAAACTGTGAACCTCTTGTTAGTGTACCCAATGTACAGGATCAGATAATTCTGCTCTTCAGGGGAAGGGGGCAGAAATAACCAGGTGTACAAAATGATCCCTAAAAACTCTAATAAAGACCTCAGATAACTCTTACTTGTTCCCAGTTTGGTATTACCATATAAGCTCATGCACAGTGTTGTCACACTCTTAACCATCCACAGATCACAGGCAAAAACAGAAGGACTTGGAAGACACAAATAATCTATTTAAAAATGAGATGTTTACTTAAAAATAGATAAGAATGTAAAATGTAAAACACAGAACCATATATCACAAAACATACAAATCACTTAAAAAAAACAGGTTTAAAAGAGCAGACTAAATCTCCTACCACAGTACTCTTAGATTTGTCTCTTCTAAGGCATATTCTTCTAACAGTGCCTGATGTTGCTTTTTTAGAGTCCAAACATTTGTGTCTAAATGGAAAACAGAATACTGTTTAAAAACTGGCTTTGCCAACCTCTTTGCTTAAGGTCACCTAGCTACTCCCTGTCAGAATATAAAAAATCATACCAACAGAATGTCTTATTCAGAAGGTAAATTAAAATTCTGTGACCTCAGCAAAACAAATTTTTTTTTCAAATGACTTTCTTTGATCTTATGAGCAGTTTCCCATTTCCAGGACATCAAAGGACTTGTTATGACTCTCTGCCAGATCTCACGGAGGTCCAACATGCTTTGTATCACCATGTGAAATTAACTGTGTTTCCTCTTAACGTCATAAATGTTTATGATCTATCTTGGCAGCTGGCAAGCTGCAATTAGTTACATAAACAGGAGATCCTAAATTCAGGCCTCTTCTAGTCTGTAATTATCTCCTGGCCCTCCAGCTAACACATTGTAGCTACAACCTGGGAGGGGGTGTCATTCCACAGACTGTCAGCATCTCTCATGAGAGACATTCAATAACACATTTTTATATTACAAAAATCATAGATTAATCAGAACCATCTGTCCAAGTGTCACAATCCTCCCCACCTAGACTGAATTTGGGGGCTCTACCCCCTGCATGGGATGAACTTCCCAAATCAGTTCACTCCTCGTACACACGAGACAGCTCATTGGATTTCTGATTTTTGGCTCCAACCCTATGTAGAATTGTCATATCATACCCTTGCAAAGCAAGACTCCATCTTAGCAATCTACCATTGTTTTTCCCCATCTGCGTCAGCCAAATCAGGGGGTTGTGGTCAGTCTGTACCACAAAATGCTGCCCATACAAGTCTGGCTCTAATTTCTTTAGAGCCCACACTATGGCAAGACACTCTTTTTCCACAGTAGAGTATGACTGCTCCCTGTGAAGTAACTTTTTACTCGGATATGCTACAGGGTGATCTTTCCCTTGGCTGGATGTCTGACTCAGTACTGCCCCAATACCCACATCTGAGGAGTCAGTCTGAACTATAAAGGGTCTGCTATAGTCTCTATAGCACAGTGCCTCCTTCAATCTGGTAAAGTCTTCTTCACAGGCTGGTCCCCAGGTAATTTTCTTTGGCATCCTTTTCTTTACCAGGTCAGATAGGGGAGCAGCCAGGGTACTGTAATTGGTTACAAATTTTCTATGGTACCCTGCTGTCCCAAGAAAACTCCTGACCTACTTCTGCATTTCTGGTCTGGGCCATGCTTGGATTACCTCTATTTTTATTTGGTTAGGACAGAGCTGTCCCTGGCCTACCACATGCCCTAGGTCTGCCACTTCTCCCATGGCCACCTGGTACTTCTTGGCTTTGACAGTGAGCCTGGCCCTCTGTATCCTGCCCAGCACTTCCCTAAGGTGGGACAGGTGTTCATCCCAGCTGGCACTAAAGATGGCAATGTCATCCAGGTACACCACGGCGTACTCCTCAGCACCATTTAACACCTGGTCCACCAATCTTTGGAAAGTGGCTGGGTCATTCTTCATTCTGAAAGGCATTACTTTAAATTAAAATAAGCCTATTGGAGTGATGAAGGCTGACCTCTCCCTAGCTCTGTCTGTCAACTCTACCTGCCAACACCCCTTTGTCAGGTCAATGGTTGTAAGGTAGGTCGCCCCTCCCAACTTGTCCAGGAGTTCATCTGTCCGGGGCATCGGGTGGGCGTCTGACTTCATGACTGCATTCAGTCCATGATAATCCACACAGAAATGAGTAGAGCCATCTGGCTTGGGCACAAGGACTATGGGTTAGGCCCAGGGGCTGTGGGATCTCTGGATTATCTCTAAATTCAGTATCTCCTCCACTTCCCTCCTAATGTCCTTTTGGACAACCTTTGACACCTGATATGCTGTCTGCCATATGGGCATCTGTATCCCTGTCTCCACATCATGAGTCACTAAGGGGGTTAGTCCAGGTTTGGTGCTAAACAATGGGGCAAAGTCTGCTAAAACCTCCCTTACTTCCTGGATCTTTTACGGGGTCAGCTGGAGAGACAATTTAATTGCCTCCACAGAGGACTCATGCTTACTTTCTTCCAGCAAGTCCAGAAGGGGGTGTTCTTCATCCGTCCGCTCCCCAGGACTACACACTGCAAAAACCATGTCAGCCCTATTTGCATATGGCTTCATCATGTTGACAAGGTACATCCTTTCTGTCTTCGGTCAGGTAACTCTATAATGTAGTTCACATCATTTACCCTCCTAACCACTTTGTACGATCTTGCCCACTCAGCCTGCAGCTTGTCTTTCTGGGCCGGAATAAAGACCATGACTTCCTGACCCACCATGTATGAGTGAGCTCTGGCTCTGCGGTTGTACCACACTTTTTGTTTCTGTTGGGCAGCTGCTAGGTTGCTCTGGGCTGTCCCCATAAGCTCCTTCAGCCTTTCCCTAAACCTAAGGACATAATCCACTATGGGAGTTCCCTGGGTGGTGTGCTTGCCCTCCCAGTCCTCCTGGATAAAGTCTAGGGGCCCACGTACCCGGCATCCATATAAGAGTTCAAAGAGGGAAAATCCTGTTGACTATTGGGGCACCTCCCTGTATGCAAACAACAGGTGGGGAAGGTATTTCTCCCAGTCCCTCCCATGCTGTTCAGCAAACACCCAGAGCATTGACTTTAGGGTACCATTGAATCTTTCCACAAGCCCATTGGCTTGTGGGTGATACGGTGTCATGCATCTCTGCGCCACCCCACACTTCTCCCATAAACATTTCATCAGGTCCGACATGAAGGAACCCCCTCAATTGGTGATAACCTCCTGCAGAAACCCAACATGGGAGAAAATCCAAAGTAAGGCATCTGCCACTTTGTCTGTCCTCAGTGAGGAGAGGGCGACTGCCTCTGGGTACCGGGTGGCATAATCCACCACAGTCAGAATGAATCTCTTCCCTGAGGAGCTGGGGGTATTTAAAGGCCCCACAATATCCATTCCCACCCTCTAGAATGGCTCCTCCACTATGGGCAATGGAATCAGGGTGGCTTGGATTTTCTTGCCTGCCTTCCCTATTTCTTGGCACCGGTGACAAGACCTGCAATACTCCTTCACCTGCTGGGTGAAGTTAGGCCAGTAGAAATTCTGGGCCAACCGCTGCATCATGCGCGCTATTCCCAGATGACCAGACAAGGGAATATCATGTGCAATCTTGAGCAACTGCTCACGATACCCCTGGGGAACAACAAGCTACCTGCCTAGCACATTCCCTCTGTCTGTACTGCCTGAGTATACATAAGTCCATTTTCCCAATAAACCTTATGTCTGTTGTCACCTCCCTGTGCCCCATCAGAGTCTGCTTAAGCCCTCAGTTTCTCTAGACTAGGGTCACTTCTCTGAGCAGCTGCAAACTCCTCACACATTCCCAAGGCATGGGACAAGTCCCCTTTAGTCACTAAACTAGGGTCCCTAGCACTAGCTTCAGGGCACTCAGGATCACTGTTAATCCCAACCCTTGGACAATGGGTCGCCCCTCCTTCTTTGGAGTAATCCTCTGTAGCTGTGTGGTTACTTGCTACTGGGGAAATTTGTACCCCCTTTTCATTAGTCTCCCCATCTGGAGACACAGGCTGAGGAACCAGCCTCTCAGTGGTTTCCACAATGGCTTCTGTGGGGTTTAGAGAACTACAATTTTCCCTTGCCACTTGGCTACAGGTAACTGTACATACCATCCCCTGTTTGAGATTGTTGCCCAGGATCACATCCACTACTAATGTTTTGTCTACTGCCACCTGTTGCACAGTTCCGCTGTTTCATCCCAGTCTAGGAGAACACTAGCGAGGGGCAATGTTTTCACCTCACCAGTAAAGTCCAGTACAGTGATGTATTTATTGGGTATAAGCTGACCAGGCTGTACCATATCCCCCTTTACCAAGGTCAAGGTTGCCCCTGTGTTCCTTAACTCTTGTGTCTGTGCACCATTCACCATGACTGGGTGCATGAGTTCCCTCATGTTCAGTGGCATGCTCCCAGGGACACACAAACAACCCACTTCTTTTCTAGTACCATTCTGTGTACTATTGCTCATTCTTTTGGGACATTGCCTGGCAATATGCTCAGTTTCTTTACATAACCAACATTCACTTCTCTTTTCAGAGAAATCTTTTCTTAATACCTTAAGCCTTAATACAAACGTTTTCAAAAGAATTTAAAAAGGCATCCGTATCCTCCCCCTCTTTAAATTCAGCTATTAATTTGGAATTCAATTTGTAACCCAGTCCTGTAGTCCCAGTTAAACCCAAGCCACTTACCTGCTCTGGTGCCGCTGGTTGGAGTCGTAGCTTCTCCAGTTCATGTTGCCTCTGGCGCTCCTGCTCCTCACAGTCTGCTTCTCAGCATTCTCGCTGTCTCTTCTCCTCTGCAGATCACTGGCACTCACACTCCTCATGATCTGCCTCCTGCTGTTCCCGCTCTGCCTCTTGGCGTTCTCGCTCTGCCTCTCAGCATTCTCACTCTGCCTCACGGCATTCTTGCTCCCTCTTCTCCTCTGAAGCTCACCGTTTATGTTTCTCTTCTCTCTGGAACTCCAGCTCCATTCTGCACAACTCAGTTTGCAGCCTGAGTACTTCTGGATCCAGGATACTGGTGACCTTTCCCTGCTGCTGTGACCCTTTACTGGCACTGGCCCTGTTGCCCTCCTCATCAAATCTGGACACTGCACTGGCCACTAGGCCTGCCACACTCAAGGTTTGGTCCTTTTCAGTCACAGTTCATGACTCGCTGCTCTGCGTATTTGCTACCATCAGGACATCCACTAGGTTCTGTTTGCTGGCTTTCACCTTGAACGGGATTTCTCTGTCCCCACACAACTGCCTTAAATAGTCTACAATGTGCCTGCTGTAGTTGAAAGCCATCTTCCCTAACAACTGCTACTCTGACTTGCACTTTAGGAAAAAAATAAAATGGGTAAGAACTTGACTGTATACCAGGTGATATAGTTCTGACTCCTTTTAAAATAAAACTCTGCCTTTTTCTTTCATTGCAAGTGAGCTGATGGTTTCAGGCTGACACACTGAACAACAAAAGCTTGTAATACCAAATTTTCGCACTGCTTCCAACCAATCTGTCACAAACCCACTCAGCAGGTCAGCCCTCTACTCCCAAAGTGCCAACCTCCGAGTGCAGTCTTGTGAACAGTTAACAGAAACAGGGTAACCCTCCTGTCTGTTTTGTGGGTTCGAATCAAGCCTTGGTCTCA
This sequence comes from Neoceratodus forsteri, assembly GCA_016271365.2. Classification (NCBI taxonomy): domain Eukaryota; kingdom Metazoa; phylum Chordata; order Ceratodontiformes; family Ceratodontidae; genus Neoceratodus; species Neoceratodus forsteri. The sequence continues at coordinate 1,447,258,844 of CM028130.1, read as the reverse complement.
GTTCTGGAGGGATTCAAACTGTGAACCTCTTGCTAATGTACCCAATACACAGGCTCAGATAATTCTGTCTCTGGGGGGCCAGATATCTTTGCCTACGAGCACCTAACCAGGTGTACAAAATGAACCCTTAAAAACTCTAATAAAGACCTCAGATTACTCTTACCTTTTTCCAGTTTGGTATCACCATTCAAGCTTATGTACAGTGTCTGCTTTAACCATATATACTTCACTTGTTAAAGAAAAGAAATTCAAAGTCAGATCAAGTAGGTTCTAAAAATAGAGTTTTACTAAAATAGATAAAGTATGTAAAACATAAAATACACAACCAATATCACAAGAACCATACAATCTTTTAAAAGAACAAGGTTTTAACAGTGCAATTCCTACTACAGTACTAAGATTTTTGTCTCTCTCTACCTGTATACTTGCTTAAAGTGCTCAAAGATGTTTCTTTGTCAGAGTGTAGATAGAAGTGTCTCTGAAGGAAAAAAGAATACTCTTTAAAAACTGTCTTTGCCAACCCCTTTGTGTGAGATCACCTAGCTCCTCCTCTGTTTATTAAAAATCATACACTCAAGAAGTTTTATCATTTTAGAAGGAAAGTTAATTAAGGTTACATCAGCAGAAACTCCTTTCTCCATGTGACTTCCCCAATCAAGTCTGTAAATTCCTTTCATCTATGAGCAGTATCTCCTCTCACACAGACATCAAAGCATTTATGATTTTACACCAGTGTGCTAAACCTGTTTTCCTCCTCAAAACGTCATAAAATGGATACTGATTTCCCTTCTAGCAGTTAAAGCTATATTTAACTTAGAAAAACAGGAGATTCTTGATTAAGGCCTGTTCTAGTCTGTAATTAGCTTCTGGCCTTCCAGGTAATACCTTGTGTCTAAAACCTGTGTGTGTGTGTGTGTGTGTGTGTGTGTGATCTCACATTCTGTCTCAGCATCTCTCATGAGAGACAGTCCATAACAAATTTTTATATTACAACAAAAATCATAGTGTACTCAGAACTGGCTGTGCACGTGTCTCAAGGGTTCTCAAGCACCCTTTAAAAATAGCATTGCAGCAGGATGCAGTAGTGCCACAAAACTGGCAATTGTACAGGCTGCCCACATACCAGCAGCAGCCCATAAGGAAAAGGAAAGGGATACAAAAGTTATTTTTATTTGATTTTATTTAGAAATGATTCACCCAGAATATCCCAGTTGAGGTGTAACATATTGATTACAGTGGGTCCCACCTTGACCCATCTCCACAGCTGGGTGGTCTGGAGCACTGGGAGGTTAAGTGACTTGCCAAAGGTCACACAATGATACTTTGGCTCTAACAGGGTTTGAACCTGTGTACTTCCAGTTTCCAAGTTAAGAAGTCAAGGGACCACAAAAGATACTACAACAGAAATAGTCTGCCTACTGCATACTGGATGACTGTGCTTTTAAAGGCAGATAGAGTCACAGTCAGCCTGAGGAGAAGAGCTGTTCTTTTGAGTCGGAGCTGTGATTGTGGACGGGGTCCAGCATACCAGGGTTGCATCGGCGGCGGGAGAGGATGGGACCACATTGGTAGTCAGAAGGGCACTTTCGTTGGCAAGGGCCAGGCCAGACACACCAAGGCTGCTTCGGTGGGAGAGGCCACATCAGGGGACCGGGAAACAGCATTTGCTGGCTGGAGCTGTGGGGGCCAATCACAGAGCAGAGCGCAAAATGTAGAACTGTGCGACTGGGCTATAAAAGCAAGTAGCCCAGTCGCAGTCAGCCTGAGAAGAAGAGCTATTCTGTGTACCACACCACCCACCCTGGCCCCGACCTCTATTAAATGGTCGGTGGGGGTGGAGCCTTGGAAGAGGGCAGGTCAAGACTGGTTGAGCTACAGCACTAGGAAGCTGGATTGTTGCTGGGTGGAGGAAAAATGAGACATGTAAGCTGTGCTGCTTGGGCATCATTGACTGCTACCAGAAGGGGCAAACTGAAGCAGATTGCAGGAGTGACTGTGTATGCTAACTGCAGCAGAGGAAGAAGACAATCTGTGTGAGAACTGATCACTGCTAGGACTTTTAAACTGGCAAATGTTGGGAGGTGGGCACATTTGCTTGTGAACTGATTATAGCCAGGCCTGGAAAACTGGCTACAGTCGGAAAAGAGTGGAAATTGCTGTAATCTGAGTACTGCTGGGAGAGGGGCCAAACTACTCAGGTTTTGATGTGTTAAATTAACGATGGAGGGCTTGTGTAACACTGACTGAATTTTACCTGGTAGAGGGCCGTATTGCACTGAAGGAAGGAATTATTCTTGTAGAGGGCCGTATTGCACATACCAAAAATTAGGGTAGACTTGGGGGTGGCCAGAGCAGGCATCTTCAGTAGGGTGACTGGGTGTACAGGGTGCGGGGTGGCTATAATATTAAATTGAGCATGGAGGTTCACAGGGTGCCTAGTGTGTTTCCAGTTGGCAGGCCTTAGGGAAGAGGTCGAGGGGATCAGAAGGCAGCTGGTCAGCAGGAGGGGGGTTGGGGAGGGATGATGTGGAAAGGACCTCATGAGACTAGACGGGGTCTAAATGGCATACCCCAGGGAACAGGGGGACAAGGACCATATGGCTACTCCGGAGGGGTGGGGCACGAAACAAGCAATGTATGGAAACCACTTCATAGGGAGGTGGCTGACCAGAGAGAGCCAAGGAAGGAGGGGGGACAGGAGAAGGCAAGACTGGGGCAAACATCACACTTGCTAATTGATTCACCCTGCTATATCCAGGAGATGAGGTGAAGGAGGCTGGGGAGGGGAGCAGTTGGACAGAGAGGGTTTGGTCAGTAAGCTGGGGGGATGGGGACAGAGAGCAACTCAGATCCACAGAAGGGGAGGGGGGGACATGAGCCTAGGTTGGAGGGAGTCTAGGGGGATGAGGGAGTGCAGATGGAGGCCAGGGTGGGGGGGAGGTCTAGGGTTGGGCAGGCATCCAGGCTGGGGAAGTCAGCCGAGAATAGGGATGTGGTAGAGAGTACTCTACATAGGCCAGTTTTGAGGCTGAGGAAATCAGATAAGGTGGAGAAGAAGGAGGAGGAGGGGGTAGGGAGAAATACAGCAGATGGAGTGGAGGATGCAGGACCTGAGGGGGGGAAGGAGGCAAGGAGGGATGCAGTTGAAGGATGCTTGGGTGGGGGACCTGAGGATACCAGCCCAGAAAGGGAGTCAGGGGAAGATCTGGGGGGGGCAACCTGTGCTGCCCAGGAAATTGGGGGGAGGGCGAGGAGCAAGCTGGGAGCTGCAGGCAGAAGAAAGAACACGGTAGGACATGCACAGGCTGGTGATCCCCAGGCTGAGGGGTGCGGGAGGAGTAAGTTGGGGGTGGATGACAGAAGGAAGAGCATGGAAGGAATCAAAAGGGCCAGTAAAGTGTCGGGGGGGTGAGGGTGATTCTGCTGGGTGACTCCATGACCAGGGGCATCCAGTGGAAGGGGGCGGGGGAGGGAAAAAGCAGCCCAGTCAAGGCTAAATGTATCCCAGGCCTATCCATACACAAGGCCAAATTCCAGCTATATTTGATAGCATTGGAATGCAGGGGATCCCCAGACTTCCTAGTACACCTGGGGACAAATGACTTGGAGGGAAACAGTGAACTAGAAATCCAGGTGAGATTCCGGGAACTAGCCAGGGTTTGCCACTCTATAGGAAGCTCAGTCTCCTTCTCTGAGATTCTGCCAGTTCCTAGGGTGTCCAGGGAGACCGAGCATAAACTTAGAGGGGTGAACCAGTGGACAATAAAAAAATATTTTAGGGGCTCACACCACGATAAAGAAATTAGAATAAAGCAAGTGTGCACTACCTGAGAGTAAAGCTATATTGAAAAACAACACTCACTTTAAAATAAGGTGAGTGGGTAAGCATCACTTGTAAAAACAGGAGATAGTATAGAAATTGTAATATTTTTTCGCATATATCAAAAAACGTACAAAAACCACTGTCATGTATCTCCATCTCCTTCAGATTAAAGTGCTAGTAACATGAAGCAGTATCCAGCACTGCAATAAATGCACTTAAATTAGAGTTCTAGTCAATAGCAGAAGTCGAGAGAGAAATAGATGTAGCAATATATAGCAGCAAAAACGAGTAGCTTTAGGCGCACCTGGTAAATAGGATCTCCCAGGGAAAAATTGAATAAAGCACACAGCTTACTTTACCATAGGGAAATAGGATCCAGGAACAACTTGAATATTCTTACTTCACACTGGATATTCAGAAAGAACTGTGTCCCATAACCAGTGGCTCAGGGACTGGTGTAGGGCAGAAGGGTTTGGGCTGGGGGGAGACATGAGAGGACAAGGCGTTGTATGCCAGGGATAGGATACACCTCAATTTGGAGGGGAGGAAGATCTTGAAACTAAAACTTGCTGGATTCATAGCCGAGAGGTGGGGTTTAAACTTGTAAAGGGGGAGGGTTAAGTAAAAGAATAACTCCAGGAGGGCTGTTTGAGGATCTAGGGCTAGGGCAAGAAAAGAGGACAGGTGACTGCATTGCAAATCCAGCCAGAACTGTGCAGGGAAGGATGACTAGGGAGGGCACTGAGCACGGACGACTGGAGAAGGGGGGGGGGAGAGGTCAGGGTGGAGGACTGTTCTGATCAATGTCAGGAGCATGGACAATAAAATACCCAAGCTCCGGACAATGCTGGTTGAGAGCTCAGTGGAAGTGGCAGCAATTACTGAGACATGGGCCACCTAGAAAAATGATTGGTACTTAAATTTGGAGGGCTATAAAATATTCAGGAAGGATAGAGGAGAGGGAAGAGGAGGGGGCATAGCGCTGATAGCCAAAAATGACATAGTGGTTACTGGAGTGGAGGAGGCTGTGGGGGGGGGCAATTTGGGTAACCCTGAAAATAAGGGGAGGCAAAAGTTTGAAAGTAGAGGTGGTGTACAGACCCCCCGCAATGCAAGAGGCCCTAGAGGACAAACTAGTTAAGAACATCAAGGGTCACTGTGGCCTTGGAAAGGGTAGGGTGGTGGTCATGGGTGACCTCAATATGCCAGAGGCAAACTGGGACACTATGACATCCTCTGTGGCCAGGGAACAGAGACTGATGGATGTGTTTCAGGATGTCTTCCTGGTCCAGCAGGTGAGGGAACCTACTGGGGAGGCGGATACTGGACGTTGTCCTTGTAGACAGTGACTAGATAAAGGGCCTGGAGGTGTGCGGCCTGCTGGCAGGTGGCAACCATGCCACGGTCTGGTTCCTGCTGTACTTAAGGGGAGGAACACTGCACTAATACAGTAGTAGTAGACTTCAGGGGAGCAGACTTCATGGGCATGGGTAGGATTCTACGAGGGACCTTGGACAAGATTAGGCTGGACATGGATGTGGGTAGCTTGCGGGAGACCATTAAGAAGGGGGTGCAGGAGGCCACTAGGTCCTGCACTAAGGTAAGGTGGAAGCATGGTAGAGCCAACAAGCCATGCTGGTGGACCAGGAAGATGCAGGAGGCAGTGAGGGATAAAAAGGCTGCCTATGCACATTTTAAGTGCTCTAGGGGGACTAGGGAGAGGGGTGATTATGAGTTGATGGCTAGGAGGGTCACCAGAGTGGTGAAGGGAGCCAAGGCGAGGATGGAACAACACCTGGCTAGGGATAACTGAGGGGGGGAAAGGGATTCTATAGATACATAGGGGAGAAGAGAAAAGGGAGGGCACAGATCAGCAGGATTAGGGCTGGGGAGGGATGGTCTCAGGAGGCAGGGGAGCAGGCTGAGGTGCTAAATGAGTACTTTGCCTCGATATTTACAGTAGGAGGCAGGGGATCCCTCAAGCCCGATGGGGGGAAGGGGAGCCAGCAGAGTTGAGAGGTAAGATGGAGTCTAGTCTAGGGGACAGAAAGAGACAAGGGTACAGGCTGGGCAAAGTCTAGAAGGGGATGGGGGATTGAATGAGGGGGTGGGCTGGGAGGCATATATCACAGTGGATAGGGTGAGGGAGGCCCTTCAGTTGCCAAAAACTGATAAGGCACCGGGGCTGGATGGGATGCATCCAAGGGTTATGAAGGAACTGGTGGATGAGCTAGCAGCTCCTCTGGCTGCACTCTTTAACACCTCGCTGCAGACAGGATGGGTGCCTCAAGATTGGAGGGTTGCTCATGTGGTGCCTATCCACAAGGGGAGCCTAGAGAGGAGAAAGGGAATTATAGGCCTGTCAGCCTAACATCTGTGGTAGGCAAAGTAATGGAGGACATTATCAAGGAGAGGCTCGGAAGGCAGTTGGAAAGGTTGGGGCACCTGGATGACAAGCAGTACAGTTTCATCCCGGGGAGATCGTGTCAGACCAACCTCATAGCTATCTATGACTGGGTGACAGGGGTCCTGGACCATCATAGGCCAGTGGACGTCCTATACCTGGACTTCAGTAAGGCATTTGATTCGGTACCCTACAATGGGCTGCTAACAAAGCTGGGGTTGGATGGGGGTGGGAGGGCAGTTACTCAGATGGGTAGAAAATTAGCTAACAGGACAAACACAGAGGGTGGTGATTGGTGGGATAGTCTCCTCCCCCAGGAAGGTCACCAGTGGTGTCCCCCAAGGTTCAGTATTGGGGCCACTCCTGTTCAATGCCTATGTGTTGGATATGGGGAGGGGGATTAGGAGTAGGATGAGCCTCCCTGCAGATGACTCAAAACTGGGAACACTGGTGGATGAGGATGAAGCGAGAGAGACAGTCTAGAGGGACCTGGATACCCTGGAGGAGTGGTCAGGGAGGTGGGGACTGAGGTTTAATGCAGGGAAGTGTAGCGTGCTGCATCTGGGGGCAGAAACCCAGGCCATGTATACTCCCGGGGGGGGGTCACACTGCAAGCTACATCAAGCGAGAGGGATCTAGGGGTGATGGTGGATGTCAAAATGAATAACACTGAAAATTGCAGAAGAACAGTGGGAGAAGCAAACAGGATACTGGGCTGCATAGCCAGGGGGATTACATCCAGGAGGGAGGGAGGTGATCCTCCATCCCTCTGTATAATGCCCTGGTTAGACTGCATCTGGAGTACTGTGTGCAGTTCTGGAGACCGCACCTCAAGAAAGACATGGCACTGCTGGAAAGGGTCCAGAGAAGGGCAACCAGGATGATTCAGGGCCTGGGAGGGAGGCCTTATGAGGAAGGTCTGGAAGAGCTTGGGCTGTATTCACTGGAGGAGAGGAGGCACGGGGACATGATAAGGGTCTTCAAATATGTAAAAGAAATAAACAAGGGTGGAGCCAATGAGATATTCAGACTAAAGAGTGGGGGGGACAACCAGGGGCATGAGTGGAAGCTAGAGGGGGGAAGCTACAGGGGGGAATGCAGGAGACATTACTTCACTGAGATGGTGGTGGAGCCATGGAATGCACTGCCCGGGAGTCTGGTGGAAGAGGGCACAGTGGAGGGCTTCAAGAAAGGGTGGGACAGGTACAAGGGGAAACCGATGCTGAAAATGACATCCTCTGGGGGGGGAAGTGATCACCCATTAGAGGGCTGGCTACCGAACAGACATGACAGACCATAAAGCCCATTCTGCTGGCTTATAGTATGTTAGATAGTGTGCTCTGCCATTCTGCATTACATCGTGCTTTCTCTACTACAGGCTCCTATGTAGAAGTGCCTGTGATATAATCTTCTATAGCCAGATAAAAATCTCATAACCTCATGGATATTAATGTGCCATAAACTGCACCATGTGATTCATGAACACAGCTACCATGCCTGTTAGCAGTGATTCTGTTGTTTCTTGAATCTTGTGGTATTGCAGAAATGGTACTGGTTCCTTTGTTTGCCTTGCGCTACTTCCACCTTCATAAATCTAGCCCACTGTGTATGAAAGGTACAGTAAAAGATCAAATCCCCTTATAGAAGAAGCACTGACCTCTAAAAGAGCAAACACAAATAACTTCACAGTGCTTTTCTATGGTTTCGTACAGGTATACAGTTACCCACCCTGTCACCACCATTTATCCACCCAGAAACATTTTCTAAATAATCCTGTCCAGTTTTTAAGCCTGCATTTTCTTCCCTATTTTAAACTGTGTGTTTTTGAGCATGCTGCTGCTATGCCCCACCTGCCTATTCCCCGTGCACTTGCTCGGGGAATAGACAAATGACCTGGCTGGGAAAGGGATCAGAGCAGTGAAGGAAGAGTTTGTGGAGTTGGCGAAGGGCCTTAGACAAGTAGCACACATGGTAACCTTCTCGGAGGTGCTGCCTGTCTATGGCATGGGTGAGGCTAGGGTACTCCGCACCATGGGATTCAATCAGTGATTGAAGAACTGGTGCAGAGCTCAGGGGTTTGGCTTCACTGGAGACTGGGGGTCCACCTGGAGTGATGCAAGCCTATACTGGCATGAAGGTCTGCATCTGTCCAGGAGGGGAACCAGGATCCTAGGTGCTAGGTTTAAATGCTTCATTGGCAGGCTTTTAAGCTAGTCAAGGGGGGAGGCACTGGAAAGGAGCAGGGAAATCCTAGCCCCCCCCCAAAAAAAAATCAAGGTAGTTAGTGAGGTAAACCCTAACATACAGACATCAATAGGGAGAAGGGCAGGGTTAAATAGAGAAAATGATAAAAAGGCAATAAGGACAGGGATGGGGCAAAAAAGGGTAAGGCCATCAGGAAATGGAGGGTAATGAGTACCAATGCCCATAGTCTGGGCAACAAGCTCCCTAAACTGGTGGCCTTGATGGAAGAAGGCTGACTGGATATCATGGCAGTCACAGAAACATGGTACACAGAGAACCATGACTGGGATGTTAACATACCAGGGTATACAACCTACAGGAGGGACAGGGAGGGTAGAAGAGGGGGAGGAGTAGCTCTCTATGTATGGGAAGGGATAAAAGCAACAGAACAAAAGAGGAAACAGGGAGGAGAGGAGGCACTGTGGGTCACCTTAGAGACTGGAAATGGCAACACAATCTGCACAGGGGTTGTATACAGACTCCCATCTCAGGAGGAGGGAATGGACAAAGATATGATAGAAGGCATCCTTAGGATGGCAGAGGAAGGGGAGATACTGTTGATGGGGACCTGAATATGCCAGATGTTAACTAGAACACCTTTGCTGCAGCCACATCAAAGAGCAGGGCCATTCTCAATGCCCTACAGGGGGCATGCCTCAGACAGCTAGTGCTGGAACCCCACTAGGGAGGGAGCAATCTTAGACCTTGTACTCTCAAATGGGGATAGTGATAGATTCTCAGATCTAGAAGTGGGTAGCCATCTGGGAACAAGTGACCACCAAACAGTGTGGTTCACAATAAACTCAGCTGCAGAGTCAAGCCATACAAAAGTGAGGGTACTGGACTTCAGGAGGGCTGACTTTGGCAAAATGGGAAAGTGCATTAGAAAAGCACTAGCAAATAGGCAAGAAGGAAGGGTGGAGCAACAATGGGGAAACATCAAAACTGCCATCACAGAGGCAACAAGCCTTTGTGTGAAGCAAATAAACAAATCAAAATGAAAAAAAAAGCCACTATGGTTCTCGAAAGAGGTGGCGGGGAAGGTTAGGGAGAAAAAGACAGCATTTAGGAAGTATAAGGAAACACAGAAGGAGCAGGACAGAGAACTGTATTAGTTAAGGCAGAAGGAAGCAGGACAAGCAGTCAGAATAGCAAAGGCCCAAACTGAGGAAAAGATAGCCAATTTGGTTAGGAAGGGGGATAAAACCTTTTATAGGTACATTAGGGAGCGTAGAAAGACAAAAGGATTGATGGTGAGGCTGAATAGAATGGACGGTGGGTGGGCAGAGAGGGACAGTGGAAAAGCAGGGATACTGAATGAATACTTCTGCTCAGTATTCACAAAAGGGGAGGAGGGGGAAGATACCTAATCCAAATAACAGAATCACTCTGGATAGGGGGTTGATCCCAGCCCTTTCACTGAAGAAAGGGTTCTGAAAGAACTCCTAAAACTGAAGGTGGATAAAGCAATGGAGCCTGACGGGATTCACCCCAGAATTCTAAAAGAATTTAGGGGAGAACTAGTGACACCACTGACTACTCTTTTTAACAAATCATGGGAAGATGGTGTGGTACCTGAGGACTGGAGGATGGCAGATGTGATTCCTCTTCACAAAAGTGGGAGCAAGACAGAAGCAGGAAACTACAGACCTGTCAGTTTGACCTTTGTGGTAGGGAAAATGATGAAATCACTTCTGAAGGAAAGAATTGTTGAGTACCTAGAGGCCAGAGGGGCAAAGGACCCAAGGCAGCATGGATTCACAGCGGAAAGGTCATGTCAGATGAATCTAATCGATTTCTTTGACTGGGTGACCAAAGTAGTAGACCAGGGAGTGGCTGTGGACATGGCCTACCTAGACTTTAGCAAGGCATTTGACACAGTCACACACAAAAGATTAATAAACAAATTAGCCAGCCTGGGAGTGGGTCCCAGGGTGCTAGCCTGGTTAAAACATTGGCTAGACAACAGGACACAGAAGGTAATAGTAAACGGAGTCCACTCTGAAGAAAGGGGGTTTACTAGTGGGGTACCGCAGGGTTCAGTACTGGGTACAGTCCTTTTTAATGTCTTTATAAGTGCCATTGCAGATAGACTGGAAGGAAAAGTATGCCTCTTTGCAGATAACACAAAGATCTACAACACGGTTGATACACAAGGGGGCGTGGAAAGGATGAGAAAGGACTTGGCAAGGTTGGTGGAATGGTCAGAAGTATGGCAGATTGGATTCAGTGCAAAGAAGTGCAAAATAATGCACCTGGGAAACAAAAACCCAGGGGAAGAGTACACAATGTGGGGAGGTAGTAACAACAAAAATGAAAAGGGACCTTGGGGTAATCATATCAGATGACCTTAAGGTTGGCAAGCAATGTGAGAAGGCAGTAGGGATGGCTTAGGGGATACTGGGATGTGTATAGGGAGAGGCATCACCAGTAAAAAACAAGAGGTTGTTATCTCTCTGTACAGACAGTTGGTGAGACCCCATCTGGAGTACTGTGTCCAGTTTTGGAGACTCCATCTCCGCAAGGACATAGGCAGGATAGAGGCAATGCAGAGGAGTTAGCCAGTATGGGGCACACAAATTCCAGCTGACCCACACCTGCACCCACCCCTACCACAGGAGCCAAGTGCCTCACCTGAAGTTCTGCAGCTTGTACCCTTAATTTCCCTGTGGGCCTTATCTTGATATGAAGTCCCCTGTACTGAGGCTGATTGCTTATTTAAGAACTAGTGGGCAGGGCAAGATAACCAAATAGCTTTCTATAGGGCATTACCAAACTATAACTGACCACTGAAAAATAAATGTTCAGAGAAAATGCTATTACTTTAATATGGAATTTAAGAAAGAAATGTTTCTCAAACCAGACTGTCATCCTCTGTAACAGTTATAAATTATGACCCTGGTAATTTACCTTATCACAAATAAATTGCTTTGCTTTCAACTGCCAGCAATGTCAATTACCTCATGCTAATAACTTCTAGGAACTGTTTAAAGTTACCAGGAAATGATTTCTGCTGCATGGCGGCTTGTAATGTTCCCATCTTCAGAAATTACATGCATATCCCCAGAGGATCCATCTTTAACTGTGTCTGCATAACAGTTAAAAACAAACTGTGTTTTGTATTGTTTTCTTTGTATGGACAACATTTTGTACAGCTGCTTTCATGGATCCAGGAACATGGAGTTTTGACAGTGTCACTGATTGTGTTTAGAAGCTGTGAGCATGAGCCGATAGGCCATCAGCTCATGACCAGAGTTCTGATCCAAACAGTGACATGGTCAAAGCTCCAGCCTCCTGGTTCCATAAAAGGAACTGTACAGAGTGCTGTACATTACAAGAAAGCAATGTAAAAACACATACAAGCATGCAAAGAGTAGGAGTATTTTTTATTATAATAAACAATTCCAGTCAGTAACATCGCAGAACAAAATAAAGTGGACAAAAATGAAGCAGCAAAAACAGTGCCACCATCAATATTGGCCGGCACAAAATGTAGCGTGCCAGAACAATGCAGGTCACATGACATGCAGGTAGCAAACAATGTCCACCACATGGAGGCACTGCACAGGAACACACAGCAGCAGGCACCCATGCACAGGAACAGCACATGGGTGCAGGGAGATGGAACAGGGCAGGGTGCAGCCACCACTGGGGAAAGCAAGCCACTGAACACCTGCTATGGTAATCTAATGGCACAGGCACCTACATGGTGGGGTACCCCCACCCAGAATGCTGAGTGATGGAGACCGTGCATCGGGGTAACCACTGGAGGACAAGTGAACCATGGCTACCATGTGGATGGCCATGTATAATTCAAGAGGCTGGGAGCACAAACCAGCATGTCCTCAGCAACACACCCAACACACAGGACAGGGGAGATGGCATGCTGGCTTGTACTCCTGGCCCCTGTGGTTCCAGTGCAGTGCCTCCATGTGGTGGATGTTGTTTGCTACCTGCGTGTCATGTGGCCTGCATTGTTCTGGCACGATACATTTTGTGCTGCCAATATTGATGGTGACTGTTTTTGCCATTTTATTTTTATCCACTTTATTTTGTTCCACGATGTTACTGACCAAATAAACATCAAAAAACATCAAAACAAGAACAAAGTAATATATATATCATAAGGGCGCAATAGTGCCCTCATAGTCAGGGTTGATACAACCTTTCAATGTTAAATCTCAATTATCGCACCTTAATAACTTTGTCATTTTACAACCAAATAACCCCAACATTGGTATGTACTGTCATGTTGTCAATATCACAAGATTTGGAAAGTTTGATGATGGCAGCTTTTACTGTTTTGGAGATATAAAGTAGTCAAAAACCAAAAAAGAACTCTTTTTTCCCATATAGGATAACATGGGATTTTTTGCTCTCATGTACAGCACACACAGAATTAAATTTGCCTCTGATATTTTCAGGGATGATGGGGCGTGTGCCAAGGGTGTGCCTTTAGATGGTTTGGTTTAAAAATATATTATCATTTTTGAATCATTATGATTTTTGTGATAGATGCAGGACAGGCTGTTCGAACAGTAAATAACATTTACTGTTCAAACAGTAAAGTGTGAATGGTAAATGTAATTTACCATTTGCAATTTACTGTTTGAATGGTAAATGTTCGAATGGTAAAAGCCATTTACCTTTCGCACTTTACTGTTGGCAGTTTCAGTTTTCAGTTCCGATTTCCGCCATCTTGTTTTCAGTTAGCGAGGGTGGAAAACATAAATATTTAAAAAAATACTGCCCCTGGGTTTAGTGTTTACCTAATCGGGGTCCGTGGAACATGCTCCTGTCATTATTTTGTTGGCATGTGGTCCCGAAATATGTTTTTTGGGTGGTAGTTTGTGTCTCAAATTGCAGCAGAATCCTGACACTGCCTTGCCTGCATGACTGTATTGGGGGGAGGGATTTGCAGTCAATAGTCCCTGCTCATTTTTGGGGCAAACAGACCCCAGAATTGGATTTCTCGGCTCCCAATTCCTTGATTTCTTCTTTTACCTCTCCTAAGGGGAAGGAGGTAGAGGAATATTATTATTAATTATTTGAATCACTGCTGACAGTGGGGTGCCCAATCCTGGTGTTGGCTGTAGCCCCCATCCCCTTCACTGTGGGACACTGGGTAGCCCACTCCCAGTGTCCCCAGTATCCCCCCCACAGCAGTGTGCCCCTTTTTTGAATTCAGTCTGTCGACAGCGGGGTACCCAATCCCCATGTCGGCAGTAGCCTCCTCTCCCCCTGACAGTGTGGGATGCTGGGTAGCCCACTCCCAGTGTCCCCAGTTGTGTATAAAATCCCCATAGTATTATGGAACACTGGGTAGCACACTCCCAATGTTCCCAGTATGTTCCCCCCCAGCAGTGTTGCCGTTTTCCCCCGTTATGTTTGCCAGCAGTGGGGTGCCCAATCCCCGTGTTGGCAGTAGCCCCCCGACAGTGTGGGAACCTGGATAGCCCACTCCTACACTCCCCAAATGTATAATGTACCTGTAAAAAAAGAAAACAGTCCCCTGACATAAATATATTTTATTTATTAAACCTGGAAAAAGAAAACGGTTCCTGAAGAAGCCAGACCAGGCACGTGGCATCAGCAATTGGGTCTTGGGAAGGTCTTTGGTGGTCTGGTCATGCTAAAATAAACAGTGTTCTAAAATCTTGAGACCTCTCAGCAAGAAAATAGCTCCCTGTGTCTTAAAGCCCCCCCCCTTTGTAACAAGGCAAATAAAAAATGGGATTGGGACAGTAGAAACGTCTCATGCTGTCACAGTTGCTACCTTAATTGATGAGCCTAAGAGAAAAGAAAGTAAGCAAGCGTTGTCAAGACTGGATGTATACTACAACAGAATTTCTCACCACATAACCAGTGCCCCCAGAATGACTCACAGTTGTCAGCTGTATAAAGAGATAGGCAGGCAAAGGTTGGGAGACAGGAGACAAGATCATAGTCTTGCATTTTTGAACAAGGCCATTAGAGGACAATCTCCAGATTACATATGTATCTTCTAAAATTATTAGACAACAAAAATCCTTTTTAAGATTAGCTATAGGTGTTCATTTGGTGGTCCCTAAATGTAACCTGGAAATAGGAAGGACATTGGTGTTCTATACAGGGACAATGGCATGCAATAATGCCCCTATTACTCTGAGAACTCTGACGGAAAAACAGGTGGAAGGAGATAAAATTATGGTTAGATAGTAAGACTGGTGAATCTCCTGACTGTTGCCAGATGAGATGACACTTTTAAATATAATCCTGTGGGTGCACTTATTGATTGTTGAATGTAACTGTATGGTCTTTGTAAGTTATTTCTTAAACTGAACGTTCATGTTGTTGAATCTACTGACTTGTTGAATGTATTAACTGTATGGTTTTGTAATATATTTGTCCTGAATTGTAACAATGCTGCTTTCATCATGGGCCTCGTTATAAATGAGCTTAGGCTCAGTCGAGCATATCCCTTGTTCATACATGTTATGAATAAAAACATTTTACTACTACTAAGTACCTGTGTTGAGGAAGAGTATGAAGGGAAGGAATATAAACTGAAAGTCTGCAAGTTTTGAAATACCTCTAGGTATGGCCTGTTTTGGCCTACCATTTAGTGCTGCTGTCAGGGATGTAGCCTTTTCAGCTTGAGGGAAGGTCTGCAAAGCAGTGAATCAATCTGTTGATAAAAGAGATTGTTGCAGAAGTGATTGTCAGGTTCTTACCTGTGAAATGCCCCAACGTACTTGTTACCCCTACGCTCCATGGAGTGACATCAATTTTCTTTATATTAAATCAGTTCATTTCCAAAGTAATCTGGTTGTGGATCTTGCATTCACTGGACAAAAGGTGTGCTACTGTTGTTGCCTGCTAACCACCTTGCTCCTGCAGTTATCCCCCCAATGTGAAGTGATGTACCTGCTCCTCAACCTCCGAAGCCATCTTGCAGTGACAGAAGAACCAGGTAATGAGCATGTTTTATTTTCTTAGACTGTGTTTTCTTGGTTGTCCAGTGCCCCCCTCCCATCAAGATACCATCTGGCATACCCCTAGACAGCAGGAGGGGGGCTTACACTTATGGGCAGTCAAAAAATAAGTGTGCCTGGGTCTCAAGTACCCTGTTGCATTCTGGGTGGGGACAGAACCATTCTTCCAAACTGTTATACTTTAAGGAGGCCTTAACCTCTAAATGGCCATGGTCCATAGCCAAAAGACATCCCAGGCCTGGGGGGACTATTTTGTTTGTTAAAAATTTGAGGAAGAGTTCCCTTTTATCTTTTAGGCATTTTGGAAAAATCAGAGGGTATACGAAAAATGTTTGAAATAATGTTTTCATACAAATTTTCCTGGTCAAAGGCTGGACCAATGTTGGCAACACTTACCATTTTCTTCTTTTAGTCAGTACTGTAGCGACATAACTAGAACAAGTAGTTCTGGGTAGTTTTCCAAAAAAACAAACCTTTACCTTCTGCCAACTGCTTAAGAAAGGGGTAAACTATTCATAGATTAAAGGAACCCTGATCTTCCCTGCTGCTACCTAGATTGATTATACATTGAAAAAAATACATAAACTATAAAAAAAGGCCACCAGGTTGGCCATACCCACTCCACCCTTACTAATGGGTAAATAAGTAATACCCCATTTAATGGGGTTCAGTCTGCTGCCCCATACAACTAAGAAAAGAATATTATAAAGTTTTAGCTTCAGAGTGACTGGGAGTGGTAAATCAAAACTAAAATACGGAAACCTAGGGATCAAAAGTGATTTGATCAACAACAAAAAAAAACTCTTTCTGCAACACTTTCCATGTTTCCCAGGTTTATATCAAGGCCATGAGTAGAGTTTACGTGCTTGTAATGGGACATATCATCGGGGCCATATCATATACCCAGCATCTCAGTATGTAAACCCAAGACTGTAATTCCAGCTATACAATTATCCCTATAAGCAAGACTGCCAATACCAACACCCTTATTTAATCTTCGACCCTGACGTTTGAGAGGAAATGCATAAAATACCCTTAAAAACTGGACCAGCAGACTTATCTTGTAAAAAGAAACTAATATCATCTGCAAGTGCTAAAACCTTAAAGGGACACAGTCAGCCTTTTTAGCATCATATTATTTCTAGTCAAACCCCACGTTGTCATTGCTTACGTTCTCTAAAATTCATTGATGTTGCTGGTTGTTTTATCTGCCTCCTTGCTTAGTAGAACTAAAATGAATGCTAATGTACAGCTGTGTCCAACCTCGTTTTGTTCCAAATCCTTGATCTATTCTTATTGCATACTTCCTGAACATTACAAACACCCCCAAAACAGTGCAGCCACTCGTGATGCAATAGTCTCCTCTACTCCCACTGCATAACTAGTGACTAGACTGTGTTGGGGGTGTTCTTAGTTCCAAGAAAGATGCAGTGGGAGTTGATCAAGGAATGTAAACAAACATGTTTTGGTGTGGCAACACCAGTATGATGGGCACTCAGTTTTTCACCTTTTAAAAAAGAAAAATAATCAGAATCAAATTGCCAGCTACATCTGAAATCTCCA
Organism: Neoceratodus forsteri; assembly: GCA_016271365.2. Lineage (NCBI taxonomy): Eukaryota > Metazoa > Chordata > Ceratodontiformes > Ceratodontidae > Neoceratodus > Neoceratodus forsteri. Next base: position 1,447,241,836 of record CM028130.1, on the reverse strand, counting down.
AAGAATGTGAACAATCATATTATGTGTTTTTTAAACTAGGGACACTTTGAGGCCTAATGGGTTGACAGTGTCCCTTTAACAGGCGGAGACTCATCCTGCAAAGCTAACCAAATAATTGACACATTATCATGCAAATGTCACAACAGAGGGTCTATCCCAAAGATGTACAATAGTGGACTTTGGGGATATCCTTGCTGGTGCCCCACAGGGAGCTTGTATCATCCTTCCTGACCATCCATTTATTAGGGGGCTTACTGTGGCCTGAGCATGTAAACATTCTATCTATCGGATAAACACTGGTGGTATACCATATCAGTACAGGAACAGGATAAGGTATTCATGAACCACTCTTCTGAACATCTTTTCCTGGTCCAGTGATAATACATATCCAGAAACTGTCCCTAAGTTCCCTCTCAAAAATTTCCCTCTTCACTATTAAGCTGTCGTGAATAAACCTGTTTGGTTATTATTTATTTATTTAAAAGAGATTTACCAGGAAAGACTTACTGAGCCATGAAGCTCCTTTCCAGATGTGTCCTGGGGGAGGCAGTAAGGGATAAGTACAAACAAGTAGAAGCACAATAATAACAATACAACATTACACAGTGGCCCAGATAGTCAAAAGGGTTGCGCCATGCACAACAGAGATGCGCCAGTGCAAGTCTGAAAATGCGCCATTCTGCGATATTCAGTGGGAGGCAGCTGTGCCGCTCAAATTGCAATGCACAAGAGCACAATGGTAATGAATGCATGCACAACCATAGTGGGAGGAACCACGAATAAATGGTGCAGTGCGATATTCAATGACATGCGCCATGCGCAATAGGGGAGGTAGCGGAAGTTACGCCATAGCGAAGTGAGCCAAAATAAAAAGGAGCAAGAGAGAGATGCAAGAACACTACAGGAAGGCCAGCAGTGGGGGTGAGCTGGCAGCCATACCAGTGAGAGGAACAGAGAGAGAGGGACAGTGGTGGAGCAGGACAGGGCACACCTGTGCCACACAGGACAGGTCTGGGGAGCCAGACAAACAGAGCAGGGACAACAGGGCAGTGCTGCAGAGTGGTCAGGGCAGTGGCAGAAGGCAGGACAGCAGAAGGCTGGAGGTGTACCCGGTGCAGGGGGAGCAGCATAGAGGACAGCGGGGGGACTGGGACAACATCTGCCGGGGGGGTGAACAACAGCCAGGAACATGGCCAGTGCCACCATACAGATGGAGGCAGTAATGAGGGGTGTGAGAAGGCAGGCAGCAGGGAGGCACAGCCGTGGAAGGGCCCGTCGGCGGTACACCCCCAACAGGTGGTACCGAGACCGCATCATCTTCGAGCAGTATAGTGATACAGAGATTGTGGTCCGGTACCGCCTGAACCGGGTGATCCTGAGGTGGCTCTGTGAGCTGTGCAGTGATGAGATGCAGGTACCCACACGACGGAGCCATGCTCTGTCAGTGGAGACCAAGGTGACAGCTGTCATGTACCTGCTTGCCACGGGCACCTTCCAAAGACCAACAGGGGACATGACAGGCATAACCCAGTCGGCCGCGTCATGCCTACTCACACAATTCCTCAGCGCATTGCTGCCACATGCTGCAGAGTACATCTGTTTCCCCAGCGCACATGTGGAATGCACAGCACACATACAACAGTTCCACAGGGTAGCACGTATGCCTGGCGTGCTCGGGGCCATTGACTGCACCCATGTGGCATCTGCACACCACCTGGCCTGGAAGGCATTGCCTATCATAACCGCAAGGGATACTCCAGCATCAACTGCCAGGTGGTGTGCGATGCCAGGGGGTGGATAACCAATGTCTGTGCCATGCACCCTAGGGGAGCACTTGACACCTTCATCTGGCATGAGTCAGCACTGTGCCACAGGTTCGAGAGTGGGGATATCCCCACTGGCCACCTAGTGGGCGAGTATGCACAACACTCTGGATGACGTGGGCAGCCTTGGGGGGAGGCATAGTCAGAGGTGCCATGGGAACCAGTCTTGATGGCCCATGGCAGTGCGATACAGACCACCATACTAATGTACACCCTCTATACACAGGTGACAGTGGATACCCACTCCATCTCTGGCTGCTCACACTGCGACCCCAGTGCAGCAATGATACAATGAAGCACATTCCACCACATGTAATATCGTTGAGTGTGTGTTTGGGATGCTGAAGTCACAGTGCCGGTGCGTGGACACGTCTGGTGGTGCCCTACAATACAGTCCCTCGAAGGCCTGTGGGCTATTCCTGGCCTGCTGTATCCTGCACAACATGGCCAACGACTGTGGGATAGCTGTAGAGGTCGAAGATAGGGACAGCGATGGGGATGATGAGGACGCTGGTCCAGACGGTGATGAGCAGCCACCCCCTGGGTGAAGGGTCCCCTGCCTGTTGAGGATGGCGCAGCTGCACCGGGACACCATCACAGAGGAGCATTTCGGCCAACACAGGTAGGTCACGGGGCCATGTGCAACCACCACTGGCAAGGGCACAACCCACACACATGCATGGACAAACCCCAGGGGTGGATGGTGGCAAGTGAATGGGACTGAGCTTGGATATGCACACACCATCAGGGATGGGCATGGCCAAACATGAAACGCGCACACGCACACACACGCACACACGCACACTCCTACTCTCCCCACCCCCACACCACAAGACATGTACAAGGGGTAGAAGGCACGCCGACCATGACTGCAACACCTAGCCACACACAGGCCCACACACGGCAACGTCCAGTGGCCATCACTGTGCATGTGTCAGATGCTGAGCACCATTGCACACTGACAGACAATGCAATGCAGGCATCATCATGCACATGCCACAGTGGACAGCAGCCTTGAGGGTGTGCATATGGACTGTATGTGTGTGCAGGGCTGGGTACCCCACCCGTGCACCGACACACTGCACACAGGGCAGCGGCAGACAGTGGCTATGGTGGAAGACAGGTCAGTCACGTGGCACAGTGCCACAGCCACCACGGATGTGTGGGCGGCTCTGCCGAGACTTGCCAGCTGTGACAGACTGACCATTGGCCTCATGGGGTGGCACAGATGTACCACCAGGGGTGACACTGTGGGAACATGACCATGTTCGTGCAGAGGTCTGCAGCTCACCAAACATGCCTGCACCTGGCATGCTTAGTATGCCCACAGCCGAACCTGGTGTCAACATGGGAGGTGTCGCATGATGCCGGGAATGGGGGGTGGACATGGCACTGTGCGGTGTCTGCGGCGCATGGGCAAATAACTGGGTGCCCATTGTGGCTAAGACAGCTGAGAATGCCTGTGTCTGCCTGTCAATGGCGGCGGTCACATCCTCCTGCAGCTGGTCCATCCCTGCAAGGAGCAGACTGGTGTCCCTGCTGTGCCACTCCTCTGCCTGGCGCAGGACTGCACTGAGTGTATCCACCACCATCACAAGCCTCAACTGCTGATCCACTAAATCCTGGAGTATGCGGGTGTGCTCATCTAAGAGGTCATCTACCTGATAGGCATGTTGTCCCTCATGGTGTTCACGGCCGTGCTGGGCAGCACCCCTTGAGGTCGGGCGCTGCATACCAGGGCCATGCCTGGGCATGTCCACAGGTGGTGCACTGACGCCACCCCCGACACTGTCCCCCCAACTCCATAGTCCAACTGCTGATACTGCTGCTACGGCCGCTGATCACAAGGGCTCACCGGTGCTGATGGGTTGTCCGCAACAGCCCCACCGGCCTGGATGCACACCTGTGCTGCCCACTGGGGCATACAGGCATGGGCTGGGACTGTGATGTCACGCAGGCCTCCATGGCGGCACCACCCAAGGCTACGCCCATGCCGTTCCCTGCTGTGGGACCATCCTGCATCCCACACGTATCACTGTCTTGGATGTGTGATCTATCATCATCATCTGTGCCTGACCCGGCACCAGTCCATGTCCCAGCATGCTGGATTCCATGGCCGCTGTCATGCTGGGACACAAGCAGGGCCTTATCTGCACCATCACCACCATCTTCCATCTGAACAGACAGGCAGGCATGCAGTGGTACTGACCCACGGACACCTGTGGAGGTGGATAGGTGCTCCTCCGTGTCCAGGGCCTTGCCCACGGTGGACACACCCACCACCGCTGATCCATGTAGACACTCAGGAGCTGCAAGGGAACACAGTAACATTAATGTCACTGCCTTACCCTGTGGCACTCCCCCCGCCACCCACACAGTGACAGCACAGGATCTACCATGCAGTGACAGGCTGCCACCCATCTGGAAGCCACCACCTGGAATGCCCTCTATGGTACAACGCCGCGTGCTGCCGGCCATCTGCTCCTCCTGTGGCATCAGGCGAGGCACATCTGGCTGCCCACCACTGGTTGCAGCACGTGCAGCCCTGATGGCAGCCACCTTGTCTTTAATCCTCCTCTTGTCTGTGCTGACCTTCTTTTTACATTCCTTCATGGACCGCTGGTGGCTGCCATGCTGGTTCATGGCATGTGCAACCTCACCCCATGCTGCAGCACGGGCCTGACATGTTCTCTGCTGTCTGCTGAGCAGCATGCCTCGAACAGGGTGTCTGTTTCTGCCCATGTGAAGTTTGGCCTCCTCTTCCTCCAACATTCCTGTTCCACCTCTTCCTCACGTTCGGTCATTGTAGAACCTGTGGGAATGACAGGTGTTACCTTTCACTGTGCAGTACCATGCATCTCCCACACACCACAGTCCACACTGGCAAACTGCATGCAACCCACCACAATAGACTGCAATACCAGACTATGGCCTTTGCAGCCCCATGTTGCATTTATATAGCGCAACGCATGCAAATGAGGTGAGGCTCAAATTTAAGTGGATGCTAATGCAGTAGCTGCACCATGGAATTGCTGATGAGCTGATTTGCATATGCTGACTGAATATCGCGCTGTTGTGCTGTGCGCAATTGTGTTGAATGTGCTCAGGCACAGGCGCAGCTCTGTGACGTGCACAGTAGGCATTGCACGGCACATGCCCAGGGTGCTAATGCCAATGCCTGCTGTGCTGCTGATGTGCTGAGCGTGGGAGGCAGTGCAGGGCACGTCCACCACTGTGCCAGTGGCACTAGTGCGCTGTTCAAATGTATGGTGCCCTTGTTCTGGAGCACCGTAGGTGCCATGGTGCCACACGCAGTAGGCCACTGCAGGAAGTCCCACACAGGTGCCCTAACGCGCTACACGCAGGGAGTATGAATTTCACTGTTGTGGTCCGTGGACGAGAGATCCTTCACCCTGTGCCTGACCTTTGCCCCCTAGGTGCCGTGTGTCCACATGGATGCACCCCTATCACGCTGTTTGGTGACAGCACGATGGGGAATGCCAGTGCTGTACCGGGCAGCATCTGCATGTGGCAGACGTGGGCTAGGGAGTGCCATTTTGAATCCAAGCAGATTAAGAGATGGCACGTAGGAGGGCTGCAGTTTGAAGCCAGATTGAGCTAGCAAATGTGGTGGCACTAGTGGAGCCCCATGCTGGTGCACTATTCGAGGAAGCACCCCTGGACAGGGCCAGCAGTGCCATGTGGGAGGAGGTGGCAGTGGCCCTGAAGGAGGCCACAGGGATGGAATGGTCAGCGGAGCAGTGTCGACACCGGTACGGGGACCTTCAGCAGAGGGACCCAGACAGGCTTGCCCGCCTGCGGGCACATGCCAGGAGAGGCACTGTTCCACGGCCATGTAGGTGCCACATCCATACACTGGTTGCGTCCATATGGATATCACGGTGGGCATGTGTCCACCACACAGGGGGGTGGGCCATCCAGTGTGGGCAGTGGTGGTGGTGGTGGTGTGGGGGGGCAGAATGGTTGGGCTGTGTGGGATTGCACACATCCGGGGGTGGTGGGCCTTTGCTACTGGATTGTACTGATGTTCCTCTCTCCATGTTTGCACACTAGACCCTGATGAGTGTCACCGTGCTCGGGAGGACAGACAGAGACATGAGATGAGGGGAGGAGAGCTACGTCCTCATGCAGGAGGTCCAATCGTGGGTCAGAGCCAGGACCAGGCTGATGATGGTGAGTGCCTTCCGTCCAGGATATTCTGTGCATGCTGTGTAGCAGGGCAGACGGCGGGGCATGGCCACCATCCACTGACACCACTGCTGTGCATGCCACATGGTACAGTCAGCACTGTCCAGTGACACTGCATGTTTTGGTTTGCAGCGCTGGTGATCCATGTGTGCACGGGATACATGGCTGTGCCACTGCCTTCGCACCGCATAGCCATGTCACTGTACAGCCACGGTGGTGCTGTGTGGGACTTGGATGGTGGGTGTGTGCTGCGGTCTGAATGGCTGTGTGCACCTGGGTGGGCAGGTCATGTGGACACGATCACTGTGGGTGGTCGCACACCATCACAGGGGCGTGTCCCATGGCTGTATGCCATGCACAATGGGTGGGCTGCAGGGGGATCTGCATTCATGCCTTTTGACTCTGCTCCCTTGTCCTAGGTGGACGGAGGATGATGAGGATAGAGAGGGCAGTGCAGGAGCTGCTGCAGGTGGCACGGGCCTCTTTAGAAATACTGCAGTGGGTGGAGCAACACGGAGTCTGCAGGATGCATGGTGGGAGGCGCCACCGGAGCGGGAAGTGGGGCACCCACTGAAGTGCATGTGCCCCAGGATCAAACCTACCCCTCCTGGACCCACCCTCACACCCCTCCTTCCCTCTCCCATATGTTCACCCCTGCCATTTACCCATCCCCACCTGGTTTGTGGCCCTCACCCCATACAGATTGTATACAGTTTTGTGTTAACTTTTCAAATACATTTGTTTTGTTATGCCTACTGTGGTGGTCTCTGATTTGCAGCAGGCTAAATGTGCTCAGCTGCAGTGGTGTGCATGGCATCAGGGATGGTGCTATCATGGGTGTGTGTGTCTGTGTCCGTAGGGGAGGCGACTTTGGTGTGGGCATAGCTCTCAGTCACTGTCTGTGGTTTGTGTGTTGTTCCCTGTGCACTGGATGACTGTGTGCAGTGGTCCACGGTGCATGCACTGAGTCCATGGTGCCCCTGTCAGACCATCCGTGGCCTGTGCAGCTGACACACTTGCATGTCTGTGACCTGCACAGTCCACTGGCGTGTCAGTGGTGGCTGCCCATACTTGACAGCCACTGTACCCAGCACGATGCTGGTTTGCCTTCTGTCACTGGTGTGGTGCACATCTGCCTTGGGTGGCACTGTTGCCTCCAATGTTGTTGTCCCACCTCAATGCTGTCACTTGTGTCTGTTGCAGGGGATGTGCTCCACTGTCTGTCACTTGTGCTCCGGCCACATGCTGGTGGCGTACAGTGTTGTGGTGCCTGCACAGGGGTTGCTGGCACACCTGTGCCATGGAGGTGTTCTGGCCATGTGTACACATCTGCCGTGGCCACACGCTGGGGGCTTGGTTGACCCGCTACTATGTCCCTGTGTTGGTGTGCCCTTGGGTATGGGTAGGTATTTGTCCATGCACTGTGTTGCATCCTGTGTGGTGCATGCATCCATGCACCACTGTGGGTGTCTGTGCTGGCTGTTGTGGCCAGTGCTGGGATGGGGTGTGTCCTTGGGAGAGTGTGCAGTGTGCTGTACCACCAGTGGTGGGGTCCGGGGCATGCATTGTCACGTATGGGTTACCTCGTGTGCCGACACATGGTCAGTCTCTCAGCTGTACCTTGGGGGGGGATGTGCAGGGCGGCAGTGGGTATGCAGTCATTGCATCGCTGTCTGCTGCTGCCCACTGCAGGGTGCTATTGGTGGGGCTGCCTTGCATGGTTCTTTGGTGCACAGGATTGCATTGTCACAGTGGGGGTGGTGGCATGCATGGGGTGTCCTGCACTGTTGGGCACTACTCCTAGGCAGGGTGTATGGGGATCATGGTGCAGGGCATGCTCTGCATTGGTGGGATGGTGTGGCACAGAGTGGCCGGACATCCATCTGTGATGATCACAGCTTGCCAGGGGTGTACTGGTGTACCATGCCCCAGCGGTGGGTTTGTTGCTGGTGTCCATTGGCCAGTGGTTCTTCCAGCTCTCCTCCGGTTGTGCAGTGCATGGGGTGTGGGGGGCAATGTCTATTCTGTTGTGTGCTCCTCTGCCCATGTCTACTATGGGTGGTGGGCCCCTGCATCCTGTCTCTGCGCATCCCTGGTTGTGCTGTTGCACTGCTGCCCTGCTCCACTGAGCATCCTTGGTTGTGCTATTGCGCATCTGACCTGCACCACTGCACATCCCTGGTTGTGCAATGGCGCAGTTGGCATGATATTCAGTCATGTGCAGCAGGCGCATCTTGACCTGCGAAGTGTTTGAATATAGAATGTGTTGCGCATGGGCGCAGTGGACTTGCGCCTGCTCCTGCTATTGCGCTACTTTGTGGCCCAGTTTGAATATCTGGGCCAGTATGTACAATGATATACATTACCAAAGCAAATAATAATGCAGGTTAAATATCAGAAGTGCGAAGTATCTGGCACATACAAGAAAGTAACACACAAATATAGGAAAGGGTAGGAGAGACAGTAAGAATAGCAAGGTGAGAAAGAAAGACTGGGGTGAAAAGGTGGAGTAGTGTTGGGAGTAAAAGACAGAGAAGAGAACTGATTATGGTGGGTAGGGTGGGGGACTAGAGAGTTGAGGATTAGGAAGGGGTAGAAAGGGCAATTACTTGGTGTGGGAGTGAATGAGAAGTAAAGGAGTGGCTGGTATAACACAGTTTTGATGTGGGGAAATAAGTTCAACTGCTGTTGCTCTAACCTATTTGCCAACATTTGGACATCATTTTTTTGGTCCACATTGAAGAGGCAAATGGGTCTCCAATTCTGTAGTCTTGCCCTGTCCCCCTTTTATATAAAACATCAAAATGGCTTAGGTTATTGACTCCTGTAATGTGCCACTAGTCAAGACAATCATTGTGAAGTTCAATTAAAGTGGTACCAAAATCAGGGAGGAAAGTTTTATCAAATTCTGACGGGATTCCATCATTTTGAGGAGCTGTCTGTTTTACAGATTCTGAAAGGGATGGTGTCTGAAGGGATGCAAGAAAATGGTCATTATGGTTCAAAGGTGGTTGAGAAAACAGTTCGGACACATACTTTTCAATAACCTGCAACATTTCAGAAAACTGAAAATCTCCCCACCGCCATCTTCAATGAGGCTAGAAAACACTCTTCTCTTTGATCTCTTCTGGTAGCTTTTGAAGACCTTAAACAGTTTGTTTGGTACCCATTATCCCCCAAACTGCAACTCTCAGCGCAGCAACGGGGCTCTATCATATTGGATCACTCTCATCACAGATTTGATCTGTTTAGTTTGAGAGGAGTAACCCCCCCTTCTGCTGGCCAACTCATTTAATCTGTGCAGTTGTGCAAGTAGGTCTAAGTATTTTTTTGAGGAAATATTGGATTTCTGAGAACCAGCAGTTACATAATCTTTTATAGACTCCCCCCCCCCCAGTCCTGGACCAAATCGTATACACATTGAACTGCCATAAATGTCCCCATTTTCTTTTCATAACCTCATCCTCCAGTAAGAAGGAATTCAAACGCTAAAATCCCCTGCCCACAACAGGGGAGTTTGTGTTGGAAAAAGTGCATTTCAGTATTAAATGGTTGGAAGTTTCAGTGACCAACGTCACAGCTTCTGACACAGAAAGAGATTTAGACAGAAAAACATAATCAATCCTAGAGGTGATAGATCTCTTATGAATGTGTGACCTCCCAGAGAGTCTATTTCTCTATATGCACCAGATAAACCTACAGTAGAGATCATATCAAATAGAAAATTTGTGTCACAATACACCTTTTTACTCTGCAAATCATGCAAATCCTGGGGAATAGGACAATCAAAATCACCACCTAGAATTACTAGCCTGGATGTAAAAAGAGAGAGGCAAATTTCTTTAAATAACAATCCTAAGGGCTTTAGTATGTGGAGGGTAAACACTGAAAATGTGCAAATGTTGTTCTTTGTAGGTAACATCCACCATTAATACCCTACTGGGGTGGACCTCAACCAACCTAGATATATCCCAAGTTGGTCCACAAAACAGGATACCTGCCCCGGTTCTTAAATCCTCCCCTGGGGACCAAGATGAGGGTCTAGTGGGCCAATGTGACAACCTCAGCTGTTTCAAATGAGGTTTTCAGTCTTGTATCTTGTAGTAAAAAATTTCAAAAAATGCTGTTGCAGAGCAAAAAGTGTAGTGAAACTATTTTTTGTGTCTTAATTCTGTTTACATTAAGGGTGACCACTGTAAACACATTCATAATGTCAAACAAAAGTAGGAAACCCCAAACCACATTATAGCGGGTTTCCACGAATTCACAATGACTGTGACCTAGTCGTATTCCTCTTCTTTCATTTCTTTTTTGAGGAAGAAGCCTCTGTCTGAATCCTTGAGATCAGAGGATAGATCTCTTTGTGAGGACACTGAAGACACTTCAAAGTCTTCATCCTCCTCTTATGTGTCTCCCCACATTTTGCTGTTCCTAATGGCAAAGAACCTGTCACAGACTTGTACAGGGGCACTCAGAGTAGTCTTTGATTTTTGACTCCTTCCCCTTTTTTCTGGGGTACCAGGAGCATGTCTACCTCCTCTGGGAGTGGGACAGAGGTCAGAAGTACTACAGATGTTGGGGGTGGTAGTGGGGAAGGGGATAGGGCATCTGACGTTTGTCATCTCTGGAGCAGGCTCTGGCTCTTTTGGTGTACTAGAAATATTAGGCGTGGGAGGCTGAGGCATGTTATGTGGAGATAACCCCACACTCTTGTTCTCTACCACTTCAAGCAGGTCTTCGGTTGGGTGTTGCCTTAATAGGGCTGCTGTGTTGGGCTGTGTCAAGCTGGACAACAGAGTCTGACCTGAGGATGGTCGACCTGAACAGTGATTTGCAGGCTCAGTCAGGCATCGGGGCGGGGGGGTGCCTAGCCTCCTGTGCTTTCCCAATTAAGTTCTCTTGATCATGGCCATCATCCTTGTTGTGGGAGGCCCAGGGGCAGTTTATAAATGAATGGCCATGCTCCTCACATAGGTTTTATTTAAAGGGGTTATGGCATGTGAAAGTAGTGTGCCTATAGGTCAAACATTGGTTGCAACATTGATGGTCGCAGATATTACTAAAATGTGCAAGTGATCCAAACTTAAAACAAGCTGCCCTGATAAAAACAAACACCCCTGTCTTTTTCTAGATAAACACTATTAAGAAGGTGAATGAGGCCTGTACTCCATACTTTAGTTTCACCCAAAACGTCCACCCACTATCCACTCTTTATCCCTATCAAGGATTGGGGTAAACACATCCAGGACCTCACTTATCTGGCTCAACCAGTACAAAATAGCAGATGCACTGACCTCCTCATTGGAAAAGAAACGCAGTGACTACTTTGACAGCAGGCTTTGTCAAGGGGATCGTAATGAAGCTTGATCAGAGAGGTGTGTCCTTCAGTGTGGAGTATTGTGCCCAGAACTTATCAAAGGACTTAACTGTTTTAAAGCTAACATCATATAATTCCTCATTAGCTATATGAATGAAAGCAGATAAATCAGATGCAGCAAAGGACATAGATTCTTTAACAAAGTTTTGATTACTTAGGATATATCTGGTAGAAATTTCTCTCCCCCTATATAATGCAGACTGACCATGTTCCTTCTTGGGGCTGGTTCAGTGTTGGAGGAAAATAAGTCAGTGAATTTGGTGGGGTGCTGTTCCAGGCCCCACTGGCCTTCTGAGGGCATGTCCCGATGTCCCATTTCCCCTTGTCTCCACTGAAGCAAAGGAGGCAAGGAAGCCTATGGAAAGTCTCTGCCTCCACCCTCTCTTTCTTCCCTTGGCAAATTCTGATCTGTGACTTGTGCAGGATTAGTATCCAGCCCACTGGGTTCCCCAAATGTAACTGGCAGAGAAGAACTCATAGGCATGGTAACATCAGCAACAGTTCTGGAAGTGGAGAAGTGGAGGGCTGGGGAATGTTAGCAGCCTGCTTGCTACTTGTGCCTGCATCTGGGGAACCAGTGTGCCTAACATGGAGTGCAGAAAACTAGCAGTGTTCATAGCATAAGGTGACTGTATCTTTATCAGACGTCGGTAGGTCTATACCAGGAGTACTGGATTTTTGAGCAGGAGCACTGGGTTTTAGAACAGGAGCTCTGGGTTCTAGGGCAGAAGCAACAGTATCAGCTGCTACTGAGGCACTATCATGGTTTCTATGAATCAGTGCTGTGTGCTGCTGCAGGGCTTGCTGTTAGCATATCTCCATTACTCCCAGCTACTGCCAGGCAACCTCTCCCTCTCTCGATTTCAGTGCAGATAGTTCATGTAGTTTTTGCACAGGGCTTACCATTTTGCCCATTGCAATCACATCAGCCACTCTCTGGGGTTCACCAGGAAGCCGCTACCCCTCAGAGTCCCAAATCCAGCCCTCAGCACAGAGGGCTTTCTCAACAGTGTCAGTTGAACCAGCTGGCGGTGTGGTATCAGTTCAACATTCTGACATTTGGTCTGATGTGCTTCCTTCACCGCTGGCTGCTGGAGCTGGTGTATTGACTCTGCCAATTCCACTTTTGAAAGGGGCAGTTGCTCAACAATTTCAGATATCTGGAGCTCAGTTGAAACAACATCTGAGGAATCCCTAGCTGTTACTAGTGCCGTAGCTTCTTTAGCAAGAAGCTGCAGTAACCCGGCCCGTCGTTCTGCAATCCCTGCAATTAGTATCTCATTTGCTATTTGCATTTGCAAACCATCTTGAGAGACTTCCATCTCTTCTATAGGGAACTCTATTCTCTCTGCACCAGGAACCATAGATACATTTGTTGTCACCTTTTGGGTTTGCACCCTTTCTTTTCTACCAGCAAGGTGTAAGTCCAGGTCATCTCCGAAAATCATTTCACAGACTGCAGCATGTGCAGGGTCCAAAACTAATTTGGTATAGGAGTGTTTGTCACCACCTCCTCCTCCTCCTCCTCCTCCTCCTCCTCTGCCTCCAGGGTTGACCATCTTGCCTCATGACAAGAAAGTCACAGCACCCCTCATTCATACAATCAGTATACAATTATCATATTAAAACAATGTGAGAGTAAAGAAGAAAAAAGGAAAAGAAAAAATACAAACAGAGTACTATTATATCAAATCAAATCATATTTTTATTTATAAAGCACTTTTCAAAAATCAAAGCGCTGATACAATGTTAAAATAACAAATAAATAATTAGATACACAATATTAAAACAATAAATATAAAACTAATTTTCCTCTCCAAATGCTAAACAAAATAAATAAGTTTTCAGAGAGGATTTAAAAGTCTCAGTGGAAGGGCATTCTCTAATCTGATTATATTGTATATATAATAATTATTATGAACAAATGCCTATCCTCAGCATTATTACTTACGACAGTGAAACCCTAATTACATCCAGTGGCATGTATGCCATAATGTTTGCACTTGTACTGTGTTCAAGTCATTAACATCAGTCTGATACACTTTCTGCAAAGTTTTGGAAAATCAACATTATGACTCTCTGCTGTGTAAAATGTTTGCTGTATCTCCAAGGTACACCGTGCTTGCCATAAATAATATATGCAGCATGCGAAAATTATTTGTAATGTAAAGGGGTGGAATTTTTTCCAAATGCTGTGATATAATCTCAATACCAGCACCCGGTAATCTACTTTCCTAAAACATGGGTTCTTCCAAGTCTTACTTAGGGTCTCCCAAAAAAGACATAGCAAAAGGACATTCCAAAAGGAAATGACTCTGCCTTTCTTCTATCATTTTATGTTTAAAAGAATCTTTCCCCACCATCCACCCATATACTCCTAACTACCTGGTATCCCACATTTGTCTAGAGGTACACTTATTTTGCAGTTGTCTCATTGCTTCCAGTTCCCTTCCAACAGGACAGTACTTAAGAGTCATTGGTTAATAAAAACTGGTATTCACTATGTGTGAGTATAGTTGACTTCTGGTAAAAGAGACTATGTGGTTCACAGAAAACTTCCAAGCCCTGATCTTAGTGCAGAAGCTACATACCATGGGGTGACATGGACATGGTCCCATAACCTACTTACCCACACCCCATTTTGCCATTCTGTCACCCAGGTAGAGAGCCAGTCCATTATTAATGGGCCCCATAATCTCTCTGCATATTTTAGTGCTAGTGAAAAATTATGACAGAAAAATGATGAAAAAAAAGAAAACAATAGAATTTAGCACTGGTGCTCTCCCTCCCTTTATAGTCTTTATAAGTGTTTTCTCTCTTAATAGAGTTATGTCTGCTGCCCCAGAGCCCTTGAAAGAATATACTGTAAATCTTTACTTCCAGTACAGCTAAGACGTAAAAAGTAAGGGAGCAATAAAGTTTTAATTAAATATACCCTTTTTTGTTTAGCTTTTTGAATGCAGTCTGACTAGTTTTCCATAATCATGTCTCCACCACCAAATTCCACACCTAAAATTTTCCCTGTGTCCTTGTGTACCTGTACCCCAGCTACTACATCCCCATCACATACTCACTTGGATTTCCGATTGGGACTCCAACACATTTACCATAGTTAATCTTTGCCCGTACTAGTTTGGAAAAGACTATTATAGTACCTTGTACCACCTGGTCAGAGATTTTATCTTTTAGTATTACGCACAAATCATCTGCATACACTAGGGCCTTAATTTCAGGTGACTCTGAAGTCAGCTATATATCTCTAATTTTCAAGTTCATATGAGCGAGTCCAAAGTAAATATGTATAATAGTGGACTCAGCAGGTACTCTTGCCACACTTCTGTCTTTACCTGCATTGGAGGGCCTAGCTTGGCATTCACAAATGGAACAAGTACAGCTCCTTTATATGTTATCATTATCTATTTCACTTACTGTGCTGGAACTCCATATATTAAAATTTTAACCAAGTATGCATGTGGCACTCGATCAAAAGCCTTTTCTTGATCCATAGCTAAGAGAAGTCTTCTACCATTCCTTTATTTCCTCTTTCCCACAATTCCTGTAATAGAGTCAGGTTATCTGCAATACTTCTCTTTTTTTATCATTTAACATTTTCTCCTCTACAGCCACAGTCCTGCTCTACGTCCAGCCACCGCTCCACTCCACTCCACCGCTGACCCCGAAGCTCGCATGCCCAGCTGGCAGACACAACTACACCTGCGAAAGGGGCCCCCCCATAGCCCCCCATGCCCAGCGATGAACCAGTACCGGTACATGCCTCCAGGCATCGTCAGTCGGTGGAGCTGCGGCTATCAAGCTGCCATGGACCCATGCTGCCATTTTCCCCTGTTCTTTCCCCATTGGGACCATGGACATGCAATGACATCCACGCACATATATGCAGTCGTCCACCTTGGTCCCCCGTCCGTTACACCACTGCATGCGGTACCTCCGGGTGTCCCCAGGGGTCGCCACAGCGTGGTGTAGAGTCCCCAGCCCACCCCAGAACCAGGAGAGCTGTCTCCCGATGCTCAATTCCAGTCCTCCCCTGCTGATCCCCGATGATCTGAGCTTGTTCCCAAACCCAGGTCGCCGGCATGGCGCGAGGTGTGGCATCCAGCGCCTCAGCCCTCAGCACCACTGGGCCGGCCCTGCAATGCTTCTCTGATTAATAGCACAAGTTTGTAATGCAGACATGACAACTGTGGCAATTTTCAAGAGTCTCTCAGCTAATATTTTGTACAGGATTTTTATTTCAGAGTTTAATAAACTCAAGGGTCTCCAGTTACCAATATCTGATGTCTGTCCTTTTTTTGTAAATAAGGACCAGAACTGCTGCCTGCATGGAGGCAGGTAATGAACCTGTCTTCAGGATTTTGTTATATAATACCTGTAATATACACAAGAGGGCTGCAAATGCTTTATAAAATTCTGTGGGCAGCCTGTCTGACCCTGGGGCCATATTATTTCATTGACGGGCAATGACTCATTCAACCTGCGTAACTAAGATTGGGCTGCAAACCTGTGCCAAAATATAAGGTGGAATTTCTGGGATGTTTAGACCCTCTAATATGGTTGAATCCCAGCATGTCTCAGTGTTTTGTGTGAAATAAATCCTTTGACTAGCTTGAACTACTTCCATGATTTCCTCAGTACTGGTAGCTACAGTATCTTCATTTTTCCTCTTAACCCCTAGGTGGCACTATCCTATGGGCTACTAACCCTGCCTGCATGACTAGGCACAGGTTAAGGGGCCTGAGCTCAGTGAATGGGTACCTCCACCAAGAGGAATGGTTTTGGGGTAGCGTAGCTGCTGTTGGTATAGCCCTCTGGGATGCTATAACCACCCACCAACCCTCCTAGTGGCCTAAACAGTTCAGCAACAAGACATTCACATGTACCATATGACAGTACCGATATGCTCACACTTCTTGCACTTACCAACAGGGCTGGATCTGCTACAGTTGCCCTGGAGACCCCCTGGAAAATAAGACCAGTGATGCAACAATACAAAGGCAGTACAACATCCCCACCAAGAATGTACACACTAGCCAGGTTAAACGTGAACAACCACAGTCTGATTTATTCAGGGGGATGTGAATGGGGTGGGGCATGAATCTAGCAGGTGATTAACAGATCTGATTAAATTCAGGCTGAACAAGCATGCACAGTGAGTCCCTTTATCACAGTCCTCACAACCCTGGGTACCCATTATGGAAAAAACAGGCTAGCCTGAAGCGTTGCCCAAGGTAGACTGACATTGCAGCTGTTGTTGGGGCCCTTTGGAAAGAAAACAATTAGCATGCACTCAACCCAAAATTTGTAATACGGAGTCAGGTGGCTCAGTCTGTTGAAATAAACCCAAACGAGCAAATCAGATGACACACACAATGATTGTAGCTTATGTTGTAGGGAGCTACCCTGTTTGTACTCATGCTACCCAGACCAGGATGCAGGACAGATGAAATGAAGACCTCTGGATGTTGTACTGGATTGCCAGGGGAAGCAGGGCCTACACGACTAACCATGGCGGTTGCTACCTGTTCAGTAGTGTTGAGCAGGGGGCTGAATCCCCGAGTGGGTCTTTTGCCGGAATGTTTCTGATTTGGGAGCAACAGCCTAGGCTGAGATGACAGTGCCCAGGCACAGCAGGTAGTTCAGATGAAGTCTGTAATAGAATGCTGGAAGAGCCTTCAGGTGATGTAACAGAACTCATTATGGGGAACCAAATTGTGACCCACGATACACATTCAGCACACTTATAAGCACTTAGAATATTCTGCCACAGTTTGGATTAAGTCTGTTTGCAAATCACAGGTTCTCTGTGCAAACCTTTTGCTCTGAGGCTCACTTCGGTACCTGATGGGTTGATCCCTTCTGGAGCAAGTCTTCAGTCCACTTGCAGGCAGCAATAACACACTTTTCTCTTCAGGTACAGATCTCAATCCAACAATTGGATAAATCCGGCTTTCACTCTTAAGGCAATACTTCACGCTGGAAGATGTGACAGGCAGGCCAGCAGAGCCTTCCTGTCAATTATCCCTAGCTCCTAGCAGGAGCAGCTGCTCTATGGCTCGAGCTGTTCATTCTCCAAACTCCAACTCTCAACTCACACACTGCTGCAGGCAGTTCTGGCCTTTTCCAGTAATCCAAAAGGTTTGGTTGACTGAGGGAACTGTCTATCACAGTAAGGGCTCCCCCTCCAGGTCCATTTAGGTGCCAACCCCCTAAAACTACAATTCCTACAGATACGGTTCTGATTGGTCCAACACTGGCAGTTCCAGAACCAAAATGGTGGCTCTAAATAAAATGTTCATGCTGCAAATGGAAGCAGGTTAGACAAACTCCTACAGCATATTATTATAACAGATAAACAGTAAATAATCATTTTCCTAACAGGGCTCCCTCTGCGCAAATAGCGACTGCAGAATGGAGCAGAAGTATGGACTGTCTGGCTGGTCGCGAGCCTTTAATCACTTGGACCCAGTCCAGACTCATTTTCTAACACAGCATAATGGTTCTCTTAAAGAGACAGGCACGGAGGCTTAGTAGAGCACTTTCATGCAGGCAATTAAACTGCTGGACACAGAACACCATTCCTGACAGTAAGTACTAGACAAGCCCAGGAAGACATTATAGGAACCCCTATTTGTGGTGGTAGGGGGTTACACTATGTTCTACCTTCTCCCAACAGCCAGAGAATAAGTCTAAATGCTGTGACTTCCCTTGTGTGCCAAATTTGAGTTCTTGTTCTAGGGAATTAACCTTATTATACTGGTACTTCCTCATTTCGTCCTTTATAATTGCAAGTTGTTTAGACAGGTCAATATTGTCCTCTTGACTTTGAAATATTAGTTAATGCAGTTTGGCTCTGAGCCCCAAATAGTGCATATACTGATTATTTTTTCTGCAATCCAGTTTCTGAAGCAAAAGCTGGAATTCTCATTTAGAATCTTCCCCACCATGTTTCCACTTTATTATACGCTGAGATTACTGTGCGTCTTGCTCAATATAATTCAAGCCATTCTTTTTTCTCATCCTTCTGCTCTAATAAGGTTGCATTTAACCTTCATGACCTATCCCCTGGTGGAGGGTTCTACCTACATAGTAATGACAAAGGACTGCTAAATGATCAGAGCGCTCAAGTGCAATGTGTTTTGCTGCATTCACTTGTAATGCTTCTGAGAGAAATAGAAAATCTATTCTAGTAGATAGGGTATCCTTAAAAAAAGTAGCTATAGCACCAGCTCCAGCCTTTGCCACACCATCATGTAACCTTGCTGTGGTAATCATGTCTTTCAAATACAGTGTATCATTATATCTTTTTTTGTTCTGCCCTCCCCCTCCATCAGAGCCAGCCCACAGTTAAATTCCCCTCCTAGCACCATTAATCTACTGGTGTGGAGGTGTGGGCAAAGTGCTTGAAATAGAGCAATCCTGGCTGCCTTGTTCTGTGGAGCATATATGTTAATGAGATAAAGTTGTTTCTTCTCTTGTTCTACACTGAGCAAAAGAGCCTGCCTGGGTTCTGTCTCCACCAGTCTATGCATCTTAAATGTGGAATCTTGAAACAAAATTCCCACACCATCACACCTCTGTGCCCCTTGTGACCAAAAAGAGGCCCTGCAAGACCAACATTTTTTTGTGGCTAAGACTTCATATAATGTTTTCTAATGAGTGTCTTGTAAAAATATTACATTACCAGGCAGGGTATCTAATATTGCCATTGTTGTTATTCTTTTCCTGTAAGTTTTCATACTGCTGTTCATGTTTAAATAGACTAGTGGACTTCTGGTGACGTTACAGCCGGGACATCAGTCTAAGGGAACAGCTCCCTACCCGTCAGGGAATTAAAACCCTCCTTACAAGCAGAAATTGACCAAAATCAGAGAAATAATGACTACAAAAGAAAAAGGAGATGGCAGGAATATGAGATCGAGTCCCAAAATATATATAACACAACAGAGGATGGCTCAAGATTCCGTATTTTAAATTCGGATTGCAGCGGCAGCATATCAGCTAGCAGTGAGCATGGGCCAGGATATGACACAGACTGTGAAGAAGAGAGGCTCACCAGACAAAGATTCAAGACAATTTTACATGAGATCAAAGCCTCAAGAGTGGAAAATAAAATGGGAGTTCAGCAAAATACTAGAAAAGCTGAAGGGATATCAAAAAAGACTAATGGACACAGAAAAACAGGTTGAAGGCGTGAACAGTGGGAACATCCAATTGGGAACAGCAGTAGAGGCCCTGATACAACAAATGGAGGCATTACATGAAAAATGTCTGCGCTTGGAAGCAAGGTCCAGAAGAGACAATTTGAAAATCTCGGGGTTGCCAGAGAACAGCGAAATCACCAACATGTGTTTCTCCTCCTTCCAACCATGTGAAACTGGAGTTGGAATCTTCTAACACCACTGCTGACAAACCCAATTTCAAATGCATAAGCAATTTCCAAAGAGAAACTTGCAAGTTTGTCTGTGAGAAAAGGTGTTCTTAATGCTGATCTCTGATCTACTGCAACCGTAGCTCTTGCACCCCCCTGGTCACTGACCTGGCTGAACTTGTCTTTACTGAGAGACACAGAAGTATTAGAACAGATTCAAAAATGAATAGATCAATCGCCTATGGACCACAGTAACTCGGAAGTCAGTGGGGGAATGTTATGGGACACCTTGAAGGCGATAATTAGAGGAAAAGTTATAGCTATAGGGTCAGCTAGGAAAAAGGAGAGAAAGAAAACCCAGATGGAGTTAGAACAGATACAAATGCTGGAAAAGCAACAACATAATAAAATGGATAGGATGAGGGGGAAAGAATTAATAAAACTTAAAAAAGAACTTAATAAATTGTTGTAGTATAAAATAGAACAAAAGTTGGCATTTCTGAGGCAAAGATACTATGAGGGAGGTCCAATTATTGAAAAAGTGATGCCGGGGGGGAGGGGGGAACTGCTGACAGCATCTAAGAAGCAGCAAATATTTTGAGCTCCCGGGAAATTTTTTTTTCAAATATATTTTGGACTTAGAATTCCCACTCCCAAAAGTGTTTAAGTGGTGTGTGCGGGGCTTAAGTATTGAGCTATGGGGACAAATCAAGGAGTTGCTGCCTCATCCTCTGATTTCTTTGCACCGAAAAAGTTGCAGCAACAATGTGAGGAGTGGCCTACGCTGACTAATGAAGCAGCGGCATCAACTGACTTGCCTCAAGGGGGAGCATCTCTCCTCCACATTCAAGCTATGCTTAATCAGCTTGTGAAGTCGGTACAAGATATAGATAAAAAATTGTACTAGTGGACACCTAGAGTACCATCCCTGGAGACAAGGATGGACCACTGCGAGCAATCGGTCCAGAGAACTGAAAGCTCTGTCTTAAAGACTTGTGATGCTGCTACAAAACTTATGAAAGAGAATTCCTTATTATGTCAGTGTTTTTGGAACAGGTCAAAAAACCAAGCCCGAGAAAGAAATCTCCATAAATTGGACCTGCCGAAGGGAAAGATTGCCTTCTCTTTGTTCGTTCACTTTTACCCTCTATATTGGGTCTAAATGAAGATGATGCTCCGATTTCTTTAGGGAGGACATATCAGATTTCCCCCAGATGGACTTCCAGAGACTCAAAAGTGCCTGGAACCCTCTTAATTGTATGTACAGGAGTCGGTGATTAAGACCAGGTACTGGCTCTGGCGAGACAACATAGGATCTTGAAATATGGAGAAGACAGTATACAAATCTTCTCTGACCTATCATATAGCACTGAACAGAGGCACAAGGCTTTTGATGTTTGTTGTCACCTTTGGAGACTGAAAATTCAGCACCAGCTTTTGTTTCCAGTGATGCTGTGAATAATATGGCAGGGAAAAGTTTACCAATTTAATGAACCAAAGGACGCTGAGAAAGTTTTGCAGCACATTGAATCGGAGATGGAAGGGGTAGGTCAGGTGCGAAATTGCCCGACTGTCCTTAGTTTTAAAGGAGCTTTGAAGACCCACCTTTTTAGCATAGCTTTTAATGATTTATTTTAGTTTTAATTTTATTGTATTTATTGTTCAAAATGTTCAGGCGCTTTGGTTTTAAGAAAAGTGCCTTTTAAAAATAAAGCTGAATTGAATTGAATTGAAAGAGAAATATGCTTCCTCAGAAGAAGACTGAAATTTGTATGGGACTTCCTTTACCTTGTCTGTAAGATCTGAGGAGGACTGGGGGTGGGCATTTGGGTGCCGTCATAGTGAACGTAACTTTGGTTATTTTATTAAATCTATTCTGAACATGTAGCCGCACCCATTCTGAAGACGGAGCTGAGTGACTTTGCAAAATTTAAGACTGTGCCCCTCTAGTGTTCACTCTTGGGATTCCCGTTTATATTTCATTGCAGTTATGGACTATCTTTATTCTAATTATTTATGGACTGTATGGGTTGTTGTGGGAGTTCCTTTTCGCTTATGTCCTTCCCTCATATTGTTATTGGTTCTGGGTTTATACCCACAGTGTATGCTTTTGATATCATATTGGGGTTCAGGAAATTCTTATTTATGTTGTTTATTATGCTGCTTTGGAGGCTGTACAAATCGGGAATAACTTTACTGGTGGAACAGTCCGACACAGTGCTTGAAGGGTTGATAGATTATTGTTCCCCTATGTTCTTTTGTATGCTGCATGCAATGGGGATCATGTCTTTGTTTGCCTGTGGTTTTCCCCCCATGTAGTAACTTCTATAGAGGTGCTCTATACTATGTCTGTTTTTTTAAATGATGCTACATTCACCTGCTATGTAGCTCTCCTCCTGTTGTTGTAACATTTCGTAAGTTCTTGCTTGCAAATGTAATAAATATATAATACAGAAAAAGAGAAAAAGGAAAAAGTGATGCTGGTGTTGCGGGAGGCATTTCAGGGGCTATGAAGGTGGAGGGAACACTTCCACTCTCGTGCCCACAAGCTATGATCTCGGTGATCCCTAAGCTGGGCAAGGACCCAACCAATTGTAGCTGCTATCGTCCCATATCAATATTGAATGCTGATTATAAATATTTAACAGGAATAATATATAAAAGAGTGGAAGAACTGGTCCCACATTTAGTTAAGAATGATAAAACTAGGTTTGTAGCAGGTAGACAGGCAGCAGATAGCATCAGATGTACCTTGCATATAATAGACCACCTTAACATCATTGAAACACCGGTAGTAATTATGAGTACAGATGCCGAAAAGGCTTTTGACAAAGTAGATTTGAGGTATTTGTTTGGAGTCCTTGCCTGGTTTGTCTTTGTTACTAGAGTTAGAGAAACAACGTAAAGACTATACAGAGGGCCACAGGCCTACATAAGAACAAATGGGCACCTGTCAAACAGATTCACACTGGGAGGGGGACAAGACAAGGGTGTCCGCTTTCTCCCTTGTTATTCACAGTGTATTTGAAGCCCCTGGCCCAATGGACAGGATCCAGAGATCCAAGGGGTTTGGATGGGAGACCAGGTACATAAAGATAGCCCTGTACACCGATGACATCCTAAGGTACCTAACAAACCCAGAGACATTCTTCCCCAGACTGATGGAAAGAGTGAGGAAATTCTCTACAGTTGCAGGGTATACCCTGAATACAAACAAAATGGAATTGCATAGGTTTCATTATAACCCATCACCCCAGATCATATCTAAATACCCAATGAAATGGACACGAACAGCCCTAAAGTACTTATGGATATTATTGAGGAACTTCACTAAAACCCTGTACCAGGACAATCTCGACCCCTTGATAAGACAAATAAAGGAAGATATCAAAAGATGGAACCTCCTACCACTCCCAATGCACACACATATACAGTCAGTAAAAATGAATATCCTACCAAAATTACTGTATATCTTCCAATGTGTCCTACTGGCCATAACAAAGCAAATATTAACAGAAATACAAAAAATAATGTGCAAACTTAAGAGTAAGAAATAAAGTGTTTATAACCAAGAAAAATGGGGCGGATGGGCACTACTGGATATAAAGGAATATTGGATGGCAACACAACTCAGATGGGCACTACAATGGGGAAACGCGAAGTTGATGCACATTGGTGGACTCTGGAAGAACTGAGGGGAGACGGAAGACCCCTAGAGACAAGACTATTCAGCATGAAACCAGCAAAAGGCTTAGAAGGGAGTGATAATTTAGCACTGAGGATTACAGCAGCAGCTCTGCAGGGGTTTCACCAATATACAGAGGTGCAAAAAGAGAGGTGGAAATATAGATGATGGGAGGGGAACCTGGAATTCAGGCCAGGAAAATATAGACCCCTGGTATGCGAGACAAATACAAAAAGGATTTAATTCCCCAGCAAATATCTTGAGAGGGGAGACAATTATGACTTTCAGGAAGGTAGAATGAAATATCACTGGGTAGAGTTAGATAAACTAAGATACTACCAAATAAAAGATTGCATACAAGTACAAAAGAGAAAATATTGGAATAAACAAAGTCTCCTAGAAGGGGAGATGAGATTAGAACAAGTATTGCGTAAACAGGACTCAAAGGTAGCAATATCACAGATATACCAGTTCCTCTTAGTGCACAAAGGATCAGAAACTAAACATATAATAAAAAAGTGGGAAGAAGGAGCAGGATTCCACTCAACAGATAAAGAATGGTCTAGAATATGGAAAGGGTCCTTCAGGGTGTTCTCATCACCAAAATGTAGAGCGTTCTCCTGGAAGATTAACACAAGATACTTTATCACAACACACATGAAGGCAAGATGAGAAGAGGGAGCAGAGGCCACATGCTGGAGAAAATGTGGAGAGCAGAGGCCAACACATGAACACATATTTTTCATCTCCCCAAGATTAGCAGACTATAAATGGGAGATTATGGGTAAAATAAAAGAACTATTTCATATTAGCCGGGATATACAAATACAACACTTTACACTAGGTCTCCCACCCCCAGAAGTTAAAGGACCTAATGTGAATTATCCATGGAGAATATGCATAGTAGCACTAGGAAAGGCAATCACTAACAGGATGACTAAACCCAGATCCACTGACAATGACAGAGTGGAAAAACACAGTAGATGACATCCAAGAGATTGAAAGACTCACATACCTAACACAAGACCAGACAGACAGATTTAGGGAAGGGTGGACAAAGTGGATGATGGAGATGGAACAGAGAGATAATATATAGAATAATGCATGGGGAAGTGTGTATGATGAGGATTATATGGACACCCAAGATCTGCGATGCCCCATCGCCTTTATTAGGGCATCACACACTGAAGGTGTGCATAAAATCCGAATTTAAACATACTCCCCATGTTTTATCTTTTATATTTACTGGTTGTTAACCAATCAAAAAAACTGTATTTATTTCTTTAATAAGTGCCAGGCTGACAGCACTCTTCTTGTGCTGTCACCAACTCACCACCCCGACCCAGGGTGAAGGAGACTGCTTTGGGAGGTGGGAAGTGCTGGCAGGGGGAAGGATTTGCAGGCAATGGACCTGACAGCAAAAGAGGGCCTCAGAATGCTCGATGCTGTGGCACACTCTTCCAGTCAGAGATGCGGCTCTTTAGCACACCACCACCTGGGGACTGGAAACTTTTAATAAAAAAAAAACAAGCAGTAAAACAAAAAAAGGGGCTGAAGAGAGCCCACACAGTGGCACCGGAGGCAGCAGGAACCACCGCAGAACTTTCCGACCACTGCACCAAAAGGGACCCCACATCAGCATCAAGGAATGAGAGGCAGGCCACGAGTAAACTGTTAAACTACTGTTACTGACCTGTGTCCCCGCTCTCTCCCTCATACCACCACAGCGATCAGACATCTCTGTGTTCTGGGGTGCCTGAGAGCACTCCCAATGGGCATGTTGGCAGAATGTTTGAGAGTGGTGCTTGGGCAAACTCTGTTATTCACGGTTCGTTGTTCACATGTCTGAATAACAGAATTTTCCAGCCACTGCCAGCAGTTTAAAAAACAACATTAATCAGTAAATATCATAAAGCAAAGCGTGGGGGGGGAGGGGAAATCTTAAGGAGGAACAGAAGGACAGATCCATTACAGAAGAAAAATGAATAGGTGAAGGAAATCAGAACAAAACACAGTGGAAATCCATTCCTCCCTCTCGGGGACCTCCATATAGCAAAACAAAGAACTAAAACAGAAAGTAAAACTAAAACTAAAATATACAGCCTCGGACTCTGTATAGTTTAAGAATGTTGGTTTAATTTAGGTTTAGTTAGAAAAAGAAACCCAGAGAAACAGAAAAGGAAAGAATGAAGATAAACAGTGATAAGAAAGCCAAATTATTCGTAGCCTTGAGAAACAAGAACAGTGAATGTATAGGAAATGCACCAAGTAAAAAACAAAAGAATGTAACAGTGAAAATGTTAAAGTAGAACACCACTGAATGCACCATTTTTTCTTGTTGGAAAATAAAGTATAAAAAAAAATAGAGACTAGTGAGACAGAAACCCCTCTACACATTTTGATTTATCTGGGGAAGGGGGGGGCTTAGGCTACCTCTGTAGCCTGAGACCTAGTCCTTCTACTATTTATTTTTTGCTGCTGAAGTTTCTTGAGCTGACTCATCCCAGTCAGACAAGTGGCCACAGCAGAGGACATAAGGGAGGAAGCTTCAGAGTTGTTTTCATCCTCCTCCTTGTCTTCCCATTGTCTTGCAAATGCTAGGGCTGTGGATTTGTTGATACCTGTAGAACTGGGGCTGTGGTGGCTTAAGTTTGGCCTTCTTTTGTCATCCCCACTTTCTGGAGGAGACCATCACCATATGTAAATCTTCAGGGTGGGAGGGCGTATTTCTGGCTGCGGGGCTTGCAAGTCTTTGTCTGGGGCACCACACAGGGAGATCACTGAAAGGGAAGCTTTCCTAATCAAGGATTCCTCAGGTTCAGGAGGAACACTCTCCTCAACCTCTTTGTGTTGGCCACTTGTCTCAATCTCCATTTCCTGGACTATATTTGAGGCAACAGGAGTCAAAACTCCACTTGATGGGCCTCAGGCATTATCTTCTTGGGGGCCTCTCTGTTCATCTCTTCCGTTGCCATATTGGAAAACCTCTGAGCAGAAGCCTCCACTGCCCCTTTAGCTTTTACTCTTACTATGAGGTCTTCTAGGTTCAGACCTCTCACCCTGTTGTGCAAGGCCCAAGGGCACTGCCTATAGAAGTGCCCCTGCTCCTCGAACACATTGCATCTAAATGGGTTAGAGCATCTAAGGCTAACATGCCCAAATTCAAAACACATGCTTCTTCTGTCTGCACTACACGCTGCACTCAAATGTCCCCATGACCACCATTTGTGGCATGTGCGAAGTTGTCCAGGGTAAAAGAACATGCTTCTGTTTCTCCCCAAACAGAAACTTCCTGGTAAATGACAAACCCCTGTATTGGTTTGCTTCAGCTTTGCTTTAAACTTCCATCCCTCTGTCCACACTTGCTCAGTATAAATAACTGGGATGGGATTTTCTAAGACCTCGTAATGTTGTTTCAGACAATATAAGATATCCAACACATTTACACTCTTGTTTCTGAATGGTACGATAATTGTTTTAATAGCAGGTTTGGACAGGGGGATTGTGATAAAAGGAGCCCATAAAGCTGAATCTTTTACTTGTTTGAAAGGCTATGCCTGCAGTTCAATGGGTGGGAATAACCAGCCATGCCCTCTGCCTGAGCTATTTAAGTTAGCTACTTGCAGCCTCACTCAGAAGCACTGTTTCTTTGCCCCACCATCCTCCCCTCCTCCTCCAGCAGCATGCCTCTCTTCTTGGGGCTCCTTCCTAAGGCACCTTTAGACTAACGGAATCCTTCCTGTGGCACCTCTAGGGGTGGAACCCTCCTTGATGGTTCCTTGCCTTCACAGTACCCCAACAGGGTGGTAGTTCCCCATGGAACAGAGAGTGCGAATGGCCAAAGTATCACCTATGACAATCTACAACTCATTAAAATTCCTCAGACTATCAACAAAGTTGCACAAGCATAACTCCACACTAGGTTGCGTAAGGCCATTGAATCATATTTTAACAAAAATCTGTCTAGAGATTTCAGGGCCTTAAAGCTGACATCAAGTGCAGTTTCCCCGATACATTAATTGGGGCACATAACTCAGCAGAAAAAAAGCCCATTGAATTCTTCAACGTATTTCAAACAACATATACTCTGTCCAGGGGGAGCTTCAGTCCCCACCCCCCCTTATATTTTAGTTTAACAGCATTCCTTCTCTGAGCAGGCTCCCCTTGTGCGGCAAATAGATCAGACAGTCAGAAAGTTCTTAGAGTTTCTTCTGGCCTACTTTCTGGTTGTACTGCAGAGTACACCTCTGTAGAATCTGAGAAGATCTCTCTCATCTTGTATCTCCATGTGCTCTGCTGGAGGTGCCTGTTGGGAAGGGTCTCTGAGACCCACAAACAAACAGGCCGCTTCCTTAACCATAGGAAGAGTGTCTACAGGAGCTGTGGGGTTTATCTGTGGAACTTCATTATCATGTGTCCGAAGCAGTATATTAGTCTCTCCTCTTGCCAGTTACACCAGGGAGCTGAGTCGTTAAGCCTGTATCTGCAGGGGTTGTATCTGAAACACCCCCTGTATGGCTCTCTCCCCTTCCCTCTGTATTATAACCCCCCACCCCCAACATTGAGCATTTTGTTTTTCAGTGTTTACAACAGTTGGGCTGCCATTCCTCAATTGTGCTGCCAAGTTTGCAGTGTTTCCTGGCAGCAATGATTGTCTATCTGGGGCCTGTATCCAGCCAGCCAGTTCAAGGCTGACTTGACCGCCCATCCCTCGAACTGTTGCACTGGTAGCACAGTGACCTGTCTTGAGGGGGTACAGCCATGTTCCAAACCAAGATGCTTGACAAACCTTTCCAAGCCTGATGTACCTGCTAAGTATCTTCTGCGGTACTGTTACAGAAGTGCTCTCTCTTCTTTTATCCCATCCTGTCTGATTTTTTTGTTTTTTTTCCCCTGCTCTGTAACTCCACTGCTGTGGCCACTCCTCTGTGTCTCCCCATTCTGAAACTACTCCTTTTGCACCTGTAATGTCCTCCTCCCGAAGGGGCACTTAGGGCTGTGATTCCAGCTCTGACGTCTTCGGTAGAGGTGAGTGTACTGGTGGACTGCTTTGTGCACTGCAAGGCTTCACTTTTCCCACTGTTTACTTGTCCGGGAAAATAATTTTCTGTCACTTTGTTTGCCAGCACTTAAGCCTGGCTATCAGGAAATGTCTCTGATGCTATGTCATGTGGAGAATTTGACAGTGTCGCCCCTGACTTTCCAGGCCGGCTGTCAGATACTCCTGCTGACTCAGCTCATGCCTCAGACATAGCCAATTTTTATTTTTAAAGCAAGAAGCAGGCTTCCTCCTCAGCCACCATGCAGAGAAGTCTTTTTCTTTCAACCATCGCTTTTTTAACTTTTCTTCTTCTTCTTCCAACATTCTGAATGCTGGGCAACTTCAACCATTTCTTCCTCTTCCTCTTTCTCAGTGCTGAAATTCTCTGTTGCCAAGACACTTTTTGTCAAGTTTTGGATCTCTGAAGAAATGGTGATAGGGAAGGAAGTCCTATCCCCTCACCTGTCATGTCCTCACCACCACCATCCAGGTCAGCCATCTTGGCAAGCAACCAGGTGACAAGAGATTGCCCATTCTGGAAGAGTACAGGAGTTTCCCCAGTGTCCTGTCCAGTATTCCATCTGTTAATAAAACCAGTCCATGAAACTCAATACCTGGAGTGCGTCTGGAACCAAGCAGTTAAAGCTCAGGGTGCCTTTCCTGGTAAAAAATGTACCGATCATTCAGGCAGAGATATGGTCTGGAATCTAAGCCAGGCCGCAAAAGAGTTACCTAAAGGCAAGGCAAGGTAAGCCAGTGCATTTATTTTTCTATAGTGCCCAATCCAGCAGAGGCTCAGAATGCTTTACACAATTTTCAACAGAACATAAACAATACATATAAATATATATCAAAATAACAATAAACTCATAAATGAACAAGATAAATAGAAATATACCTCCTGTAGGCACTCAAAGCATTTATCATCACCCTCACTCCCATCTGTCGTCACTGCTGTACTCTATACTGTAATGTATGTGCTGTCCTCTTCTACAGAAACTGTATGGTGTACTCATAACCCTGTATTATTTGTACTACTCTGACATACCGTACTCATCAATGTAATATACCTCCGGCATTACATGTACTGTTCCGTATTGCTATTAGATGTACTACTGTATCAGACGTACTGCACTGTACTACTACTGTACCAACTAATATCATGTACCTCCTGCCCTCTTACACAAAAACTGGAAAATTGTATACTGTCCTAGTGACCCTGTACAATATGTCTGACACTGTGATACCTGTCTGTAAGTTCGAACCATATGTAACAAACCCCGGGTCACCCCTGAAAAAGGGACCTTCGGGGCCCAGTGGGCTTACCTGGTTAACAAAATTTAATAAATAAATAAATACAGACCCTAACATGAAGTGCAGCTTGGCCCTGTCCAGAATCAGATCCCAGGATCTGTTCCCCATGAAGGTTGCAGAACAAAGTCTAAAACTGTGAAGGAAGATTTCAGCTTATTGGCCCCCCCGGTCCTGGGACAAGGTTCAGGAAGACCAAATACAGTAATAACCACTCTAATCTCCTTTACTAGCTTTAAAACATAAAATCACAAACTACTGTACCTCAGCAATCCCTGTGCATGTAATAGCAGTAACATAATAACTAAGTAAGAACAGGTCTAATTTAAATGTGTACATGCTTTATTCTGCATAGTGCATACCAACTATCCTTATTCTATTGATATGTATTGCATCACAAGTGCTGTAATAATGTATGCATAATGTACTGTATGTGAACTCTGTATTGCTGCAGTCATGTAGCTAGGCTGCTCTTGTAAGAGACCTTGGTCTTCACTGGTGCATAACTTACTAAAATAAAGGTAAAAGAAAGTAAAGCTCAGTAAACACCCAAATTAAGCTGACTCAAATCAGCGTTATTTTCTCAGAGATATGGGCCTGAATCAAAAGCAGATCATTGCTCTAACTGAACCTAAGATATCTTTTTAATTTAATCAACACTGGCACATATTTTAAGGGCACTGAGTAACATAGAAAAATAGAATCTGACAGCAGAAAAGCACCGCTCAGCCCATCCAGTCTGCCCATTTCTCCCTACCTACACTATTACTGCTGACCATGCCCAATCTACAGCCCTTTCTCCTTCCCCCCCTTCCTTTCCACTATGATTCCCTTGTGCTTATTCCCTGCATTGCTGAACATCACCACTGCTTTCACTCCCTCCACCTCCACTGGAAGGCTGTTCCAGGAATCCATCACTCTTTCTGTGAAGAAGTATCTCCTCATATCTCTCCTGAATCTACCTCCTCCAGCTTCATAGCATATGCCCTTATTCTTGAGTGCCTCTTCTTCTGAAAAATACATCCCTCCTGTACCTTATTTACCCCAGTGAGGTATTTAAAGGTTTCTGTCGTACCCCCTCCTCCTCTTTCCAGGGTGTACATCCTTGTAGGGCTTTTGATGCAGTCTCTGTACCATTGAAGTTGCCCTCCTTTGGACTGCTTTCACTCTCTCTATGTCCTTTTGGAGATATGGGGCCCGATTCACAAAGGTTCATGCAGGGCTTGTATCGAGCCCTGCTTCAAACCCGTTTTTTGATGCAGCTGTGCCAAACACATTGCTGCAACATGTGTCTAATTCAAGAAGATTGGGTGCATTTGTGACCCTTTTCTCACTTTATGGCAGCTTGTGCCAAATATTTGGTGCAAGCCCCGTAAAAAGGGTCCCAATATTGTGGCAGGTTTGACAAGCAAAAAGCTGGTCTAACTTGCAGCATTTAGCACATGGGATCAAGAATCCTGATTGCTGACTAGGGAATGCTGCAAGCCCCGTGTGCCAAATGTTCGGCGCACCCAGGGCTTCAGGCATTCCCCATCACATTTGTGAATTGGGCCCATGGTCTCCAGAACTGGACACAGTACTCTAGGTGGGATCTTACCAGTGATCTATACAGAGGCAACATCACCTCCCTCTTTCTGCTGGTGATACCCCTGTCTGTGCACCCTGGCATCCCACTAGCCCTCCCTACTGCCTTGTTGCATTGCCTGGCCACCATTAGATCATCTGAAATGATTACCCTGTGATCTCTTTCCTCAGGTCTCTTGGTAGTCATCAATACCACTCCACCAATGTCGTACTTCACCCCTGGGTTTCTGTGCCCTAAGTGCATTATTTTGTACTTTTTCACATTGAACCCCAGCTGCTATACCCTTGACCACTCCTCTAGTTTTCTCAGGTCTCTGCTCAACCTTTCCACCCCCCTCCCCCGCAGAGTGTCAATCCTATTGCAGATTTTGGTGTCATCCACAAAGAGGCAGACCTTCCCTTCCAGCTCCCCTGCAATGTCACTTATAAACACATTAAAGAGGACTGGTCCCAGCTCTGATCCCTGTGGCTAGTGGGATACTGGTCACCCCCCTTTCCTTGGAGTGAATGCTGTTTACCACCACCCTCTATTACCCTATCCCCTAGCCAATTTCTTATCCAGTTTAGCACCATTCAACCCACTCATAAGCTACTCAGCTTGCTTACTAGTCTCCTATGTGGAATAGTGTTTAAAGCCTTACTGGAATCTAGGTAGGCCATGTCTACTACTCCATCCTGATCTAGTTCCTTGGTCACCCAGTCAAACAAATCTGTCAGATTGGTTTGACATGACTGACCTTCCCACTGTGAAACCACACTGCCTTGGGTCTTGTAGCCCATTGCATTCAAGATATTCCATAATTCTTTCTTTTAGCAGTGATTGCATTAACTTTCTCAACACTGATGTCAGGCTGACTGGCCTATTATTGGCAGCCTCCTCCCACTTTTGTGTAGTGGGATTACATCTGCCCTCCTCCTCTCCTCGGCAACCACTCCTGTTTCCAGTGAGCTGTTAAACAGGACTGTCAGAGGCACAGACAGTATTTCCCTGAACTCCCTCAATACCCTTGGATGCACCCCAACTTGTCCCCTTGCTTTGTTCACCTTCACATTAGAATGTCCCTTCAGGACTCTTGCCTCCAAAAAAAGACTTGTGTCCATCTCTCTCGCTCCAAAGCTTCTGCTACTTTATGGCCCCTCCCCTTCTCCTTCCTCTGTGAATGCTAAACAAAAGTGTTTATTCATAATGTCTGCCTTTTCCTGGTCCCCTCTTCCCTTTTTAACCTTACAATCCCACCCCTGGTCTTCCTTTTTTCACATACCTAAAAAATGCCTTGTCCCCTTTCATTACCCCCTGAGCTATTCTCTGTTCAGTTTTTGCCTTTGTGCTCCTTACTGCTTTCCCTGAAAAAAACACACTATCAAGTTAAAAGACAGGTGGCTACCCAAACATCGGTACAGGATGTAAAAAGAGCACTATTGACTGTAGGATAACTCATTCAAAGTCTATTCACAAAAAGTTAAAAAGTGGCACTCACCCTTACCATAGTTGCCACGTGTTTCACGCTCCTCCACCTTGATAAAGTGCAAGTGACGTAAGGTACCAACAACTAGGGTGGGGTGAATGCTGCTTTTAATTTTTGTGAATAAACTTTGTGTGCGTTATCCTACAGCCAATAGTGGTCTTTTTACATCCCGTACAAGTGGGTAGCCATGTCTTTTGACTTGTTAGTGTGGTTTTTCATGGTTTGGGTGGGCTCTAGATGTGCATCTCCTAAGCAGCCTCTTGGCTTGTTATTGCTTTCCTTGTTTCCCTCTGTTTCCCCCGATATACCTCCCTATCCTCCTCCCTCTGCATCTCCTTCTATCTTCTCAATGCTATCCTTTTTGCCTTTACCTTTTCAGCCACTTCGTTCAAGAACCATAGCGGTCTCTTTTTCCTCTTGTTTTTGCTCACTTGTTTGATACAGAGGTGTGTTGCCTTTATTATGCTTACTTTTATCTTCACCCACTGTTCCTCCACCCCACCCAGCCTATCCCTCCCTCCCAGGTCATCCCTGAGGCATTCACTCATCTTTATAAATTATCTGCCCACCTGAAGTCCAGGACCCTTGTCCTTGTTTGGTTCAATTCTGCAGCTGTCCTTATATTGAACCACACTGTACGGTGATCACTGGTCCCCAAGTGGCCTCCCCCCTTGACGTCTGTAACACTGTCCCTGTTAGTGAGTAACACGTCCACTATTGACCATCACGAGTGGGTTCACTGAGTAGTTACCTGAGGAATGCCCATGCAGAAAGTCCAGGATATCCCTGCTTCTAGCTGAAGCCACTGCTGGTAAGTGCCAATCTACATCTAGCAGGTTGAAGTCCCCCACCAGCAGCACCTCTCCCTTTACTGCCATCTTGCCAGTGGCTTCCACCAGTACCTTATCTAATTCCTCCCCCTGTGCTGGAGGTCTGTAGATCACTCCAGTGCAAACAGTGGCTCCATTCCCCATCTCCAGGCTGACACATCGTACCCCTGACTCCCCTTGTACTCCCTGTATCTCCATTGCGATTATGTTTTTCCTTGCATAAAGTACCACACCCCCATTCTTTTCCACCCCGTCCTTCCTAAACAGAGCATAGCCTGGTATGGCCATGTCCCAATCATGGTTTTCAGTGCACCATGACTCGGTAATGGCCACAATATCCAGGTCAGCCTCTGCCATGATGGCCTCTAGGTCCAGAATCTTATTTCCTAAACTTCTAACATTCACACACATAGCCTTGCAGATTTTGTTTCCACTCTGCTTGTTGTCCCCCCCCCCTTTTTCCTTTTTGCTCTCACTCAGTCCCTCCTCTTTTTTTAATGCTCCTGTTCCTTTCTCCCTTCATCTCTATTGTCCTGCTTCCTTTATTAATTTGCACCCTGGGGGATTCCTATTCCCTTGGGTTCTTCTTACTCTCTACTTCAGCCTATGGGGGTTCTGACTGCCTCATTCCTTCCGCCACCCCCCTTAGCTAGCTTAAATGTTCAAGGAAGTAACATTTAAACCATCCACTGAGGACTGCAGTTCCCCTCCCAGATAGACACAGGCCATTATCCCTGTATAGGCCCTTACCATCCAGGTGGGTCCCCAGTCCCTAAGGTTTAACCACACGCTTCCTGTCTGCACCATTTCTTCAGCCATGCATTGAGGCTCCTGGTGCAGTGGCTGGGTAGCTTCTCAGGTATATCAAGCTATAAAATAAAATGAACCATTATTAGGCAAGACAAGGCAAAGTTTATTTATATGTCACCCAATCCCTGGGGGCTCTGGGTGCCTCACATAAAACAGGTAGGTTAATACATAGAAGCACATCACATATAGCATGCATAAGTTTTTAAAATAATAGGTACAATTCTAAAATGAGGAAAATACAAACTAGTGCTGGTTAATCACCTTCATCAGGGAAGGCCAAGCAAAACAGATGATCTTTTAGACCCTTTTTAAAGCTCTTGACCACCGGGGCCTCCCAAACTCAGGCTGGAAAAGAGTTGCACAGGGCTGGGCCGGTGACACCAAAAGCATGGTCACCGAACGTTTTCAATCTGACCCTAGGAACAGCAAGGAGGCCCCTGGTTGAGGAGCGGAGGGAACAGACTAATGAGGCAGGTGTCAGGAGATCAGCCAGATAACTAGAAGGCCCAGTCTATATAGGGCCTTATAGGTTAGCAAGGCCACCTTGAAGATGATCCTCCACCTGACAGGCAGCCAGCAGAGCCCACAGGACCGGGGTCACATGACTGGATCTAGACAGGCCAGCCAGCAACCTAGCTGCTGTGTTCTGCACCAGCTGCAGTCAGCAGTGACCTGGAGTGTAGAGCATTACAGTAATCAAGCCTTGATGTGACAAACGCATGTATCAGTGATGGCAGATCTTCGGGCGGAACTAGGGTTTAATCCTGGTGATATTCCTCAAGTGGTAGAAGCCACTTTGGACCACAGACAACACATGAGCTTCAAATGTCAGTCTGTCATCCAGGATAATGCCAAGATCCTGCACCCTAGGGGAGGCCATCAATGGAGAGGATCCCAGGAACAATCCTGTCGCCACTCTGGAGGCACTCCCATCACTTCTGTGACCTGGCTTAATCACCAGGACCTCTGCCTTGTCAGGGTTCAGTCACAACCAATTGGAGGACATCCAATCATTGATCTCAGCCAGGCAGTCGTTAATCACTTCCACGGCTTTGTGTGTTCTGGGGCAAAGGACATATGCAGTTGGGTATCATCTGTATAGCAGTGAAAACCCACACTGTAATGCCTAATGAGCTCTCCCAGGGGCAGCATGTATACTGCGAATAACATCAGCGACAAGATCGAGCCCTGAGGAACTCCACATGGCAGGAGCTTTGGGGAGAAGTAGAAATTCCCATCACCACCCGCTGCTTCCTGCCAGAGAGATGACTCAAACCAGTTGATGACAGTACAGGTGAGTCCACAATACTCTCAAAGGTGATCAAGAAGCACAATGTGATCCATGGTATCAAATGCTGATGAGAGGTTGCGGAGCACAAGAATTGACCTGAGGAGGTCATTTTGCACCCTAACTAATGCCGTTTCGGTGCTGTGCCTCACCCTGAAGCCAAACTGGAATGGCTCAGTGATATCAAAGGACACGAGGTGCTTCTCAAGCTGTTGCACCACTATTTTCTCAACAACCTTACCTAAAAATGACAGGTTGGAGATCGGACGGCAATTCGTCAGGACATCAGGGTCGGGAGATGGTTTCTTCAAGAGGACCCTCACCAGAGCTTCTTTCAAGGCATCCAGAAAGACTCAGTCCGACATTGAGCACCAGACAATCCCAGCGAACACCGGTCCAATGGTCTCGACACATCTCATCAAGAAACGAGTCGGGGCCAGGTCCAGTTCACAATAAGTGTGCTTCAGCTTCGAGATCACCTCAATGACCTCAGCCAACTCCACTGGTTTAAAGTCACAGCAGACAGACTGAGCACCTCTGCTCACCCCAGGCTGACCACTGTGAGGCAAAACTTGCCTCACTGATGGGATCCCAGAACAGATGGAGGACACCCTGTCACAGAAGAACTCGGCAAACTCCTCGCACAAAGTGATTGAAAAAGTGTTTTTTAACTGTAGACAGACTGGATGTAAAAGTCTGTCCACAGTCCAAAAAAGCTGAGATGGTCTGTTCTTCCCAGCAGCAATCTCCCTGGACAGGAACTCTGCCTTCTTTTGGTTCGTTGCCCCTTGGTACTCATAATAATGAGCAAGCAAGGCCATTCTGTCCTCCAACGATTGGGTCCTCCACTAGCAATGCTCCAACTTCCGACCCCTGATCTTCATCGCCTTGAGACACCCATCAAATGAAGGAGATCTCAACTGACATGATCTGGGACATATACGGACTGGTGCAATGGCATTGAGCGCCTCAGATACCTCCCTATTATAGGTGGCCACCACCTGGCCCATGCTGATTTAATCTAAATTGTCGAATTGCATAACATCAATGCAGATTTTGTCCCAAAGGATGTCCTCTTAAACAAAATTACATGTTTTCTAAACATTTTGGCATCAATGGCTTTAAAAATTTCTGGTATTTGAAGAAGTTACATATCACGTCCACTGTTTGTCATACAGTGACAGATCTTGCAAGATCAGCTTTTCCCATCTGAGTGTTGGGAAGATTTCTTTGTTGTACTAAAAGTGACACTCCTCCTCAAGTTATTATACTTCATATTAATCAGTCCCTCTCCTTGGACATCATTACTATTAATAAGCTAAGTAATATGTTTAGCAGGTTTATGTGGAGAGAAAAAAACATGAACTAGACTGCAAAATTGCAAACTAAATAGGGCAATGGGGTGGGATTGGTTAGGCAATGCTCTGCATTTATTTGGAATGTGGAACTCCCCCCCCACACACTTCTCTCTCACACACACATACACACACACACGCACACACACACACACACACACACACACACACACACACACACACCTGGCTGGTGAGATAGAAAGGGACTTGCTGTTAAGAAATTGAGTTTGGGACAATGTCTATAAACATAGAAACATAAAGCATTAAAAAATCACCTTGGCCCATTGTGTCTGCACAGTTCTGCCTATCTAATGTGGAACACAAGAGCCCTAGTGGCTTTTTACTCCTCCTGTTCCCTCTCCTCTTGACACAGTATTTGCCAGGCTCATGAACCTGCCCCATCTGTGTTTGAATTCTCCTCCTCCATCGTTTTCACACAGATCATCTCTTTCAGCAGCTCATTCAACCTTGCACCCCCCCCCGCCCCCACACTTACACACACTTTATGTGAAATTTTTTCCAGACATTCCTCTTAACATTTTCTCCCTGCCAGCTTCATGGAGTTATGCCTGGTGTTTGTGTTCTCGTTCAGGTTGAACTATTCCCTATTATCCACCTTGTTTATCCCATGGAGGTATTTGAATGTCTCAGCCATGTCTCCTGTCTTCTTTCACACCTCCAGTGTGTACATGTTTAAGCATTTTAATCTATCCTCATAAGTCCTCTACTTCTGACCCTGGATCATCATGGTTGCCCTCCTCTCTGCTACCTCCACTCTGTCCCCGTCCTTCCTTATATACGATCGCCAAAACTGCACATGGTACCCCGGTCGAAGACAGAACAATGCTTTATACAGTGGCAGAAGCACCTTTCTTCTCAAGCTGCTGATTCCCCTCCCTATGCACCCCAACATCTTATTTGCCTTTCTTACTATGCTATTACATTGCACAGTTGTCTTTAAATTGTCCAAAATTATTACCCCCAAATCCTTCTCCTCTGTTGTGCCTTCCAGTACTACCTACCCCATTTTGTATTCATTTACATTTTTTTACCCCAATATGCATTATCTTCTTGTTAAATTTTACATTTCTTGGCAGTGAATTTCAACTGCCAAAAGCTAGACCCCTTCTACAGCCCCTCTATATCTTTTTCATGTTACTATGTCCACTTTCCTGCAAAGTTTTGAGTCATCTACAAACAGACTTACTTTCTCCTCTATTCCCACCCATATATTATACATATACCTATTAAAGAGTAACGGCCCCGGGGCAGATCCCTGAGGCATTGTACTAGTTACTTCCCTGACATCAAAGAGTTTTCCATGTAGAACTACTTTCTGAGTCCTACTGTCAACCAGTTACCAATTCATATAGTTAACCCCTTCTCTAGTCATATGTCACCCACCTACCTTACCAGTCACTTAGGTAGCACTGAATCAAAGATCTTGCTAAAAACAGCTACGGGATGTTGACTGCCTGGTCTTGAGCCATCATTTATGTCACCAAATTAAAAAAAACAAAAAACAATCAAACTTATTTGGCATGACCAGACCCTCATGAACACATGATGATTTCTACACAATTGCCTCTAGAAGCTTTACAACTATAAATGTCAGGCTCACTGGCCTGTAACTCCCCAGATTCCCCATAGCCCACTCGTGTTTTTTTTTTAAATTTTTTTGGTAAAATGTTTCACCAGGAAAGACGACATGAGCTGATGAGTGTTAGATGGTATATTTCTGATGTGTGGTAGGGAGTTGATTTATACTAGGTATAAGGGAGTGTATTTGT
Organism: Neoceratodus forsteri; assembly: GCA_016271365.2. NCBI lineage: Eukaryota > Metazoa > Chordata > Ceratodontiformes > Ceratodontidae > Neoceratodus > Neoceratodus forsteri. The sequence goes on along the minus strand of CM028130.1, from coordinate 1,447,202,881 downwards.
AATGAGTGTCAGGAAGCCAATTTCTGACAGATATCTAGGATTTGATTACTAAATGGATGCTAAGGCGTCACTTTCCATTGGGTGTTAGCAGGGGTTCGGTTAATTTGGGATGAGGTGGAAGTCAGAAACATCTATGGTCTAAATTTAAAAGTCATCTCATCTTTGTGGGAAGAGAAAATACTTACTAGGCTCCAATGTTGGAAGCAATACTCAGAGACTCAATTTATGGGAGTCCATTTTAAATCTCACTTGTAAAATACACTTTCAGAAAAATCAACCATTTTGACTTCCAAGCCTGTCTGATTTGAAATCACTTAATTTCATTTTTCCCTTTTGGAAGTCTAATACAGCCTTCCCCCTTGTTTTGGAAGTTTTTACCTCACTTGTGGAAGTCAAATATGTCCACAATGCAATTAAATGATACCCTGGATGTTAGGGAGTGGATTTGTGATGGGTGTTAGGGTATATTGGTTTCTGCTAGGAGTTGAGTGGATTTTTAGTGGGTGTTTGGGAGTGGATTTTTGACATGTGTTTAGTAGCTTTCCGATGAGTGTTGCAGAGTGCATTTCTAATGAATGTTAGAGTAAGTAAGCAAGTAATATTTTATTTGTTAGGTGTCCAATCCCAGGGGCTCTGGGCACATACAGTAGAACAGTTTAACAGGGTTATAAAACAATCAAATTATATAAAAAAATCAGCAACAGATAAAATTATTTAAAATATTTTGCACAAATTAAAAAAACATTTGCAGGAAAGGCTAGGCTAAAAAAGTGAGTCTTTAAGCCCCTCCTGAATGCCTCCACTGTAGGGACCTCCATCAAAGGTCTTGGCAGTGAGTTCCAGAGAACTGAGCCGACCACCCCAAATGAGCAATCACCCGAGGTTTTCAGCCTGGTCCTCAGAACTGCCAGAAGGCCCTGGGTAGAGGATTGAAGGGAGTGAGCCGGGATGGAAGGGATGAGGAGGTCTGACAGGTAGCCAGGGCTCGATCCATATAAGGCCTTATAGGTGAGCAAGCCCACCTTGAAGAGAACCCACCACCTGACCAGCAGCCAGTGCAGGCCCTGCAGAACTGAGGTCACATGACAGGAGCTAGACAGCCCTGTCAGCAGCCTGGCCACTGCATTCTAGTGACCCTGAGGTAAAGAGCATTACAGAGTGTTGATTTAGTTGGGGTATTAGAGGATGTAGTGGGTGGCAGGGTGTTGATTTATGTTTTAAGAAGGGGATTTCTGATGGATGTTATGAAGATGATTTCTGCTGGTTGTTAGGAAGATTTGTCTGTTGGGTGCTGGGAAGTCCATTTCCGATGAGTGTAATGGAATGGATTTCACATGGATGTCAGGAAGTTGGATGGGTGTTAGGGATATGATTTTGATATGTGTTAGAGAGAGGATTTCTGATGACTGTTAAGGAGTTGTTTTTCTCTTTGTTGTCAGGAAGTACATTGTCAATAGATGTAAAGGACTGGATTTCAGATGGGTGGTAAGAAGTGGATTTGTCAGATTAGAGAGTGTGAGATCGCGGAAAGCTTTAAAGCAGGCCTAAAAACGTATTTGTTTAAGCAAGCATTCAGCATGTAGTTTATAGTATGTTCTGATAATTTTAACAGACCTATTTAAATCATGTTGTGAATAATTTTAAATTATGTTCTGTTTTTATGATGCTTTTAACTATGTACAGCTCTTTGATTTCCAGAATTGTGCTTAATAAATAAAGCATATTAATATTATTATTATTATTATGTGGCTTTCTAGTGTTAGGGAGTGGATTTCTGAGACTGTTCAGAAGCTGATTTCTGGTAGGTGTTTGGAAGTGGATTTCTAAGAGGAGGTAGGGAAAGGGAGTAGATTTATGATGGATGATAGGAACAAAAATAAAAAGCATACCACTGCTTTGGCCAAAGACTTGAATAATTTTGGTATGCTGCCTAGTTCTAGACCGCTTGGCCATTGTAGCCAAAAGGTAAAGCATGTCAGCGATATAGCTAGAAGTTATATTGTACAGCTGCTGCAGCCAAACACAGGCTGTTGTTGAAGGTGAAGGTACAGTAACTACGATTACTTATGTACTGTAACAAAAGTAGTGCTACAGCCCCAAAATAAAACCACTCTCACTATAAAAAAAAGAAAGTCTACTGGGTTTGCATAAACATCCTGTGGTCTGCACATCAAACACTTTTCGCACATCTAAAAAGTACTTATACGGACAAGAGAAAAAGGGTTAATGTCCGTATTTTGGTCAGTAAGACTTATACAAAATAAATCCCTGCCCAAACAGTAAAATCAGTTGTTTTTTACCTTGGTTGTACCTCCTAATCATTTAATTTATAAACATAACATGATGAAAAGCTATATAGATCAGCTTCTACATACAGTGCGGTGCCCTTCTTAACCTAAGACATTTTGAAGCCTGCTAACAAAAATATGAATCACAATGCAACAATATCTGACTAGTCCCAAGAACTTCATTATTTATTTATTTATTTGCTTTTGGTAACCGGGTGGGTGCACTAGGCATAGGCATGCCTATTTTCAGGCACGACCAGGGAGAAATACAGTTTGAAATACATGAGTATACATGTGACGCATCACATGGAAAAAGTTACACAGTTAGGAGGGATTTCACAAACATTCAAACTTAGGTGTAGAACAGCATTGTTCAGCATAATACCATCAAATACATTTTAGGCAAAAATAACAGTACAATCAGAACAGAAATACTATACACAGTCAAGTACAATAAGGGCCATTTGTGGTAAAAGAGGAGGAGAGAACAAAAAAGGGGGGGAGGTGGGAAATAGAAGAGGAGGGCAAGGATAAGAGAGGAATATTTAGGAGGATTTAGTAGAACTAGAACGTGGTGATAAGAAGTAGACTTCCACAATTAAACAGAGGGCAGGGAGAAAAGATGATCTAAAGCGGATGAAAGCAAGTGCAGGGGTTAGCAGCACGTAGGTGATCTCGGTGAAGTTTCTTAAAACTAGCATGGGTGGGAGCTTGACATATAGTTTGAGGTATGGAATTCCAGTACATTGGTGCCGTGTAAGAGAAAGCATGAGTACCCATATTGGTTTTGCACCTAGGTATGTAAAGAGGGGTTTGGTCAGCAGATCGGAGCCCATAGTTGAGAGGCTGTGAGTGTAGAAGAGAGGCAAGGGATAGGTGGAGGCCTGATCTAGTAATGCAGTCAATTAGTGAGCCATAATACTGAAGTCGATAGGCAGAGGGGCAAGGTCAGTTTAGGTCAGCATAGAGCTGACTGTGATGTTTGAAGCGTGGGGATGCAGAGGCATAGCGGCAGATGCTATTATAGGTGGTGTCCCATTTTAGCAGGGAGGATTTAGAGGCAGATATGTAAGTGGCTGAGCCATAGGCCAGGGTTGGGAGAAGAAAGCCTTGAGTCATGGCTAGTCTAGCCGATGGAGTGAGGGCATAACTAGTGCGGTATGCACCTCCTATCTTAGCATTGACAGCTTTGCAGGCGGTGGAAATGTGTAGGTCAAAATCAAGAGATGTATCAAGAGTAATGCCCAGATATTTAAAGGAACTGGCACTGTCCAGTGGAGAACCATCTGCACATGAGATTTTGAGGGCATGTTGGTTCGCTTTAAGTCTGGCAGGTGAGCAAAAGAGCATAGAGTAGGTCTTGCTAGTACTGAGAACAAGTTTGTTCTCAGCTAGTCAGGATTGAATGCTTGCGAAGTCAGAGGCAAGAGGCCACCTGATATTCAGGTGTACAAAGCGGAGGCCCTTTGTGTCATTTCAGGTTGTATCAGTGTGTGATCAGACTATGTGTAGTTTCTTAGAGCCAAGCTGTAGGGTTGCATGGATTGTTTCACATTTATGTCGGAAACGTGTCTTGCACTATGGTAGATAACAAGGTCATCAGCGTATAACAGGGTTGAACAGGAGGGTGCAAGCAACAGAATGTCATTAATAAAGATTGAGAAGAGCAAGTGTCCAAATATAGAGCCCTGAGGCACGCCAACATGTATAGATGAGAGGTCTGACATGGCTGAGTTAAAGACTACTGCTTGCTTTCTGTCAGACAGATAGCTGTTGAACCAGGCCACTACATCAGTGGAGAAACCTAAGGAGCGTAGTTTAGAAAGAAGAAGGGAGTGGTTAACCAGGTCAAAAGCCTTGGTTAAATAGATGCAAACTGCGCCTGTCATAAGACCAGAGTCCATGGAAGCATAGATGTCATTCGTGAGTTTAAGTAGGGCAGTGGAAGTACTGTGGCCTTTGAGGAAGCCATGCTGGGAACAGGAGAGAAGGTTATACTTCTGAAGATATTCAATGGATTGGGTAGACACTAGTTTTTCCAAAATGTTGCTAAATGCAGAAAGAATTGCTATGGGATGGTAGTTCTTAATTTCTTTTGGATCACCCTTTTTGGGAAGGGGTGTGACTCTAGCTATTTTCAAGATATTAGGAACTAGACCATGGCACAGAGATAGGGTAAAGATTTTGGTTAGGGGAGAGGCTATGAGTGGGGCAGCAGCTTTTAGGAGCCTTGGTTCCAGACCATCTGAGCCCAAGCTGGTATTGTCAGAGATGGAGAGGAGAAGTTTTAGAACTTCTGCTCTTGTTATACTCCGGAACCTGAAAGGAGAATGTGTGTGAACAGGTTCAGTATCACTGGAGGGGGAAGTGGTGTGTACAAGTGGGAAGGAAGCCAGGTAGCTGGTTAGGTCTGAAAAGAGGCGATTGAAGGCGTTGGCTATGGTCAGTGAATTATTGCAGTGTATGTCATTTATCAACATATCACTTGAGTGGGCCATATGATTAGTTCCAAGGAGGGTTTTTATGGTAGACCAGAACTTCTTTGAGTCCCCTGCTGCTTTTGTAAGCAGGTTTTTGCAGAAGAGGCTTTTCAATAACTGAATGTTTCTTTTACAGGTGTTTCTTAGAGATCGGTAGTTGTTATAGTCAGTCAGGGACCCAGAGGCTTTGAAGTGCCACCACATTTTGTCCCTGGCCCTTATTTGTGTGAGTAGGTCCTTGTTTAACCATTTAGTTTGAGTCTCCCGAATATGACGAGTGACACGTGGAGCGTGGATGTCTTGTAGCAAAATAAACTGTGCAAGGAAGTAATCTAATGCCGACTGTGCATTGGTAGAGGTATAGATGGGTGCCCAGCCAATCAATGAGAGATCATGGGTAAACTATGTTAAGTTTAAGTTGGCCAAGTTGCAGAAGGTAATGAGTTTAGGAGGAGGGGACGATTTACTGGTTGATCTCCAGATGCAGTAGATTGGGGTGTGATCACTTAGTGCATCTGAAAGGGTGCCGGCGCAGACTATGCTGTCAGGTTGATTTGTAAGGACCCAGTCAATAAGTGTACTGGTCTGAGGAGGAGCCACGGCCCTGGTTGGGTCTGTGATTAATTGGAGAAGGTTATGGCTTTATACCATGGTATGAGAGGACTGGTTAGAATTGCTAGTCCAGTTTAAGTTTAGGTCCCCCAATATAAGCACTTCATTATGACCAATGGTGCTGTCCACTTGGGATAGGAGTTCTTTAAGACCAGTTGTACCAGCAGTTGGCAGGTTATAGGCACAGACTATGTGTAGTTTCTTAGAGCCAAGCTGTAGGGTTGCATGGATTGTTTCACAGTGAGTTAGGGTAGGCAGGATGTTGTGAAATAGTAGCAAATGTGTTCAAAAAAATTGCAACACCACCTCCACACTTTGTTGAGTGCCTGTCTTGTCTGATTAAGTTGTAATTAGGTAGTGAGCAAAGGGGATTGGGGTGGAGGGTTTTAGCCATGTTTCGGATAGGCAAAGGATGTCAGGGTGGTATTGAGCAACCTAGGCCTCATGGTCTGTTTTGTTATAAAGAAGGCTGCTGATATTCAGGTGTACAATGTGGAGGCTCTTTGTGTCATTCCAGGTTGTATCAGTATGTGATAAGTTACCTACGGGCCCTGGGTTTAGCTCAATATCCCCAGCTAACATAAGGGCCAGGAGTAACAAATACCAAAGCTTGCGATGGAAGAAAGGGGTGGATAGGGTGAGGTTACACAGTGTGGATTTATGTAGAGTAAAGGCTAAGCGGTAGATGAACTTGTAATGGACAAGAAGTGGGGAGGTGTCTCTGGTGGCGTGAAGAAGCATTCGCATAACAGGGAGCCTAGAGACATAATGGCAGGTGTTTTGCTGGTTCCCAGTTGGATAGTGAGATGGGGAACCATAAGAGAGTAGAGAAAAAAGATACTAGCAAGAGTATTGAACAGAACATTCTGGCCATGTTAATTTTAGGAGATTGGGTCACAAAGTGAAGTGTGTGGGAGGAAAGCATGATAAATAACAAGTGATTTGATAACAGAGTTATGATAAAGGAGCAAGAGAGATGAAAGCAATACCAGGTGCCCTCTAGCGGTCAAAAAATATATTCTGCTAATGGTGAAATGAGGAGATAGTTCATTTTCTTCTGGGAGTGGTGTCAGCTCAGCCTTCGGCTATATAACGGGAGCTGGCTAAGGGTGGGAGTAGTGGGTGGTGGGTGGGGAACAGTCACGAAGAGACTGTGGGGAAGCAGCACCTGACAAGCTCTGAGCACTTTCTGTGGAATAACTTCAGCTGCTGGGAGAGAGGACAGCAGTTTAAGACTTACTTTCAGCCTCCCGATGCAAGTTCAATTCAGCAGCTGCAGGCATGTAATATTAGACCGAGGGGAGTAATTCAAGCATTTACTTTTGGTCTCCCAATGCATGTTTAATTCAGCCGTTAATTTTAGAGTGAGGAGAGCAGTGCCAATACTTTGTTACGCAGCTGCAGGCATATAATTTAAAGAGCAGAGCAAGGAGAGCAGCTTCTTCTATTGATTTTAGAAAGGGCACTAAATGAAGCGCTCAAAGCACGATTCACTACACAGCCTCCCTCCTAAGCTGCTAGCAAAGTGAATTTAAAATGCAGCAGCTTAGATGTTGATTTTACAAGCTAAATCAGGCGTGAGTACAGTATTATCCACAGGCTAAATTTAAACTCCTACTTTTGCCGCCAAGTTCGAGTCATAGACTGGGAGCTGAGCTATAGAACTTAATTAATTTCAGGGTCCCACCTACTGAGTGTTCATTTAATAAGGTTTTAAACTTGTAGTCATTTATTATGGTTTTAACTAGTACAGCAGCTGGTGCAAGTCCGATTGGTTTATGAAGTTAGTTTTGGCAGTTTCAACAGGGTCAAGATCCAGGAGAAAATGGCGCCAAAATTCAAAAATCCAGACAAAGAAGGCAAAAGCCAAGAGTCGCTGCTGGGACTGGCAATTTACCTTTAGGGTAGGAGTCTTTGTTTCTTGTCATAGGGGGAGTGCTCCAGGGCAGGGTGTGCCCTCCTGTAGCCGAGGCTTTAGGGTGGGAGTCTTTATTCCTTGTCATAGGGAGAGTGCTCCAGGGCAGGGTGTGCCCTCCTGTAGCTGAGGCTTTAGGGTAGGAGTCTTTGTTCCTTGTCGTAGGGAGAGTGCTCCAGGGCAGGATGTGCCCTCCTGTAGCCGAGACTTTAGGGTAGGAGTCTTTGTTCCTTATCGTAGGAATAGTGCTTCAGGGCAGGATGTGCCCTCCTCTAGCTGAGGCTAAGGAGCTGCCTCCAGGCAGTTCTCTTTGGTAAAGCATAAAAATAGAGACTTTCTGTTTTGATGTACGGTACATATTTATATGTGACAAATATTGCTTCAAGTTTGTTTATTTTAAATGAGCTATTAGCTACACATCATTTTCAGACAGTCTGTGTTTACTTCTGATAGCAATTCAGATTGCTGTTTGCTCTTGTTTTGACACTACTGAATAACACTGCATAATTAACATAACACGTATCATAGTATTACACAGGGTATCTGCAAGATGTCAGGAAAGATGAGTCCTTAGAGAACTCCAGTGTTTTGAACCTGTAGTACTGGAAATAGAAAAAACCTCAACTGTAATTAATCTGGCCTGATGGCCAGAGAAGAACTGAGACAGTAACAAACACATCAGATGTCCTAGGTTAATCAATATTATAAACATGAAGATTTACTTAGTAAACTTTTTTTTAAAGTGTTCTGCTCTATTAAGTTATTCCTAATGCTTGCATAGTGCACCACATACAGTACTATGCCTGCACCCTTCCTGACATGTAGAATGCCTCCATTTTCTTCACTTGACCCCAGCACACACAACGTAGCAGTCCTCTATACGTACATGAAGGGGTCATTGGGGGAAGGATGTCTGGTAAAAATCCACTGATACATATGTGATCTAACCAAGACAACATGAGGCTTTGTACTGACACATGCTGGTTCTTGCATAATTTCTATCTGGAGTCAGGAGACCATCCTTACACACACTTTGCAGAAAGGCCGCTTTGGCTAGAAGGTGCTTTGTCCCACACATGCAAGGCCATACTCTTCACAACAATTTGGAAGGTTTTGTGTTGGGAATAATACCTTAATTATATGCAGTCACAAGATGCAAAGGGGCTACTGCCATCTTCCTCAATTATCTAGGGTACAACATCAGGATCTACTGTGATCAGCAGCAGCACTGCCGTCTGGTCTGACTCAGTCCTCAGTACCAACTGTACCACTCTACAGACATTCAGCAAGAGCACTGTGACAGATATTGGACCTAGAATGCTTCCATAATGTAACCACTGAGAGGGTGAACACCTCTTCAGTCTGTTCCATGATTTGAAATCCTTAAGATGACTGATTTTAAGAACAGGAACTAAAGTCAGCAAATCTTAGCAAAGGGCATGCTTATGAAAGAGGGGCACCACACTTGTTTGTTGTGGGTAAGTGTTCTGTCAAACACTGTACCCCCAGTTGCTTGATAGAGATACGTGATTTAGATTGAGTAGCCCTTGCATACTCCTATAATACCTGCAGGGGATGGGGTAACCAGTGAAGACATCCTATCAGATGCCCAGATCCAGGCAAGAGTGAAGCACTCCTCCCCATAGACCAAGGCATCCTGGGGTTTATAAGGGGCTGCTATATTTTCTTATCACAGAGAACACTAGATAGCAGAATGCTACAGTAATAGTAAGAATGCATTGCCTCTGCATTTCAGCCCTCTGTAGGATACCAGCAAGTTGGGAATTTTCCTACCTCACTGTGAAATATTATGCCCCCAGACATGAACAAACCATAGATAGCCATTCCATAATTTCAATGTAGTGTGTGATATCTTTGAAAAAATACTCCAGAGGCCAACACAGTGGATTCTGTGGTGAACTAAGGATGTACCCACTCCATAAAGGAGCATTTAGGCTCTCCAAATGAAGTTCAAAGTCTGTAATATCCAAATAAAAAGCAGCAAATAAGATTCCTGTAAATAAAGCTGTTTTTTTATAATAAAGCTGTTCATTGGCGGCAGAGCCAGAGGGTCGGGGGGGGTCAGCTGACCCATCACTTTCAAAAGTAAGGGTCAGAATGTACATTTTGACCCCTACTTCTGATGGATTTACTAGCCTGTTATCTTAAGACTGCATGTTGTCTTAGCCTACTGCAAACAGCACGCAGACACATTGATTGGAAGTTGGCAGCAGCAAGGTCAGAAGTGCTCAAAGACTGATTAATTACTACATACCCTTGAGCTGCTGGCATACAAAAACAAATGTTTTTTTTTCCAGATACATTTGCTTTTTCCTCACCTCCCTTCTATCTGGCCTTTCACCTCACTCACTTAACTTCAAGTACTGGAACCGACAGCCTTGTTTTCTTATCTGGCCCTCCCTGAAATGCATGGTAGTGCTTTTTACAGCTGCAGTGGGCAGAGCCTGCAGATGTTTTGATGTACAAAAGTGGTGATGTCATGTTTTCTGTCCATGGAACTGACTGAGGGTGTAAATAGTCTCTTCCACCTTACCCTCCTCCAAGCAATATTTTCCGCCCTCAAAAAAATACACTTTCATGTTAGTCAATGGTTGCAGGGTACTATTTTCTTTCTTAAATAGGTGGTACAAGAACTGGAACCTGAGTAGTGGGAGGCAGCATTAGGTCTTTTTGGGGAGTAAGATCCACCCCCGCCTCCAACCAAGAAGCTCCTAAAGATCCACCCCAAGCTTTTTTCTGATTCATGTAGGAGGGGCATGAGCTAGCTCTATCATGCTGTAACAAGATACATTAGTTTGGGACCTGTATCAACCAACAGAACAAGCCTGTGCATTGGAGAACACAAGTTGCTTAATGCCTTTATTAAGGACTAGAAGAACAGAAATTATTTAATGCCTTCAAATTGACTTAAAAATCCATTGGAACAAATGATTCTCAGAGCCACCTGGGGCCTCAGAAGGAGACCTAGACACACATTCTAATTTACAGTAACAGCCACATGTTTTTCTTAAACATTTTATATATGTATAATTTATATATAATTTGTAGTTTCAAAGCTTTGAAAGCATTGGTGTTAGTAATGCATGTAGAAATACATTTTTTAATTGTCTTTACAGTTAAACATGCAGTTTCATGTCAGGGCACATTTTTTGGGAGGAGGGGGTCAAATTATTTTAATCATGGGCTCAGTACTTGGTGAACACAGATTTTGATAATAAAGTGTGTTTTTTCTGTTAAGTTTGGGATGTATTAGAAAACACTGAACAAGAAAACAATTAGTGACTATAAAAGCTATTCTGATCAGAGCTGACATTAAAAAAATCTTAACTATTTTTTATTTTATTTTATCGTGGACACTAGAAACAGGATGTCAGCATTTGCTCCATGAAACCTGTTTTTTTAGTTTTTTTTTTATTACATCTTGTCCAAGGCAATCTTCCCAGAATGCAGTTTGTCAGGGCAAATATGTGGGGGAGTGGGTTGAAATTGTTTTAATCATGAAGCATTGGTGTTAGTAATGCATTTAAAATACAATTTTTAATTGTCTTTACAGTTAAACATGCAGTTTCATGCCTAGGCACATTTTTGGGTGGAGGGGTTCAAATTAGTTTAATCATGGGCACAGTATTTGGTAAACACAGACTTTGATGATAAAGTATATTTTTTCTTTCAAGTTTGAGAAGTATGTATTATATACAAGTGTAACCATGTTGTAAATGGGACTGGGGAATGAATAGTGGTTAAATAGGCAGGTAGGTTAAGGATGCAGTATAACACAGTGGTTTAAGGCTCTGAGCTAAAGACTTGGGTTTGACTCCCACAGCCCCCACTTGCATACTGTGTGACCCTATGAAAATCACTTAACTTCCTTGTGCTCCCAGGTTGCACCTGTAAGCAAGCTTTCAGCTTAGTGTGTCTTTCCTGTTAAAAAAAAAAAAAGCGCCTAGAATTATTTTTTAATATAGTTGAGTTTATATGTGGCAAGTAGGTAGGGTATGGTGTTTTGAATGTGGCAGTAGGATTTAGCATGTGCACTGCTTTAAAATCATTTCACAACAGCAGAGCTGTGCAACTGTTTTTGTCTAGTCAGCATAAATGGCAACAGTTATTTCAGCTACACATTTGATTCCATATTACAATGGTTCACTACACTACACATTTAGTGTATCACACTTTTTCAAACAATGAAACAAATATTCTCCAAACTAAATAACTCACACATACATATTTTATACGTTATTAAAAAGATACTCCACATTTGTGTGGGGGCTGTGGGATCCAAACTTAGATCTCCAGATTTGCAGTGAAAAGCCTTAAACCACTGTGCTATACTGACTCCCTAGTCATGACAGTCATCTGTTTTACGGTTCATGATGTTGGTGTAGTAAGCATACCAACATACTAACATACAAAAATGCCAGCAGAATAGGCCTAGTGGACTTTCGCTTCTGCTCCTTTCATCAGTCCCCACCCTGGGAGCTGACCTTGCTGCCCCCCCGCCCTCTCGGGCTTCTCCCTTCCCAGTCCGGGGGAGAGCTAGCTAACTGGGGTTTCTGTAAGACAACAGCTACTAAATAGCTCTAATTCACTACTTTTGTTTTCTATGTGTGTCAGGTCTATCTAGCAGGAGTGATTCAATTTTAAAACTTTTAATTTTATCAAACTACAGTATACACAACCATAAAAGCACAGAAACTGCCCAGATCATCAATGCTATAATTAATACAAACTCTAGCTGTTTTATTACAGAATCCCCACTCAGTTAGACTGCAAGTATTTGTTAAGCTGTAAATGTAGGTATCAGCATTCTATGAGCAGTTAGGCTGATTAGCTCTGTAAGAAAATTTGCATTTGTAGGGGCTGTGGGATTTAAACCCAGATCTCCATATTTGCAATTAAGAACCTTAAACCACTGTACTATAGTGTCTCCCTAGTTATGGCAGTCATCTGTTTTATGGTTCATGATGTTGGTGTAGTAAGCATACCAACATACTAACATACAAAAATGCCAGCAGAATAGGTCTAGTGGGCTTTTGCATCTGCTTCTTTGGTCAGTCCCCACCCTGGGAGCTGACCTTGCTGCACCCCACCCTCTCGGGCTTCTCCATTTCCTGTCCAGGGTATACCCACTTTATTGGACTTTGCTTCCACAACCCTTCCCCTGTACCTGTCCCACCCCCTCTTGAACCCCTCCACAGTCTCTGCCTCCAGCAGTCCCCTGGGCAGTGCATTCCATGGTTCTACCACCCTCTCACTGAAGTAGCACCTCCTCCTTTCTTCCCTGAGTATACCCCCTCCAGCTTCCACCTATGCACTCTAGTTGACTCCCCTTCTTCCTTCGGAGCACCATGACTTTGCCATCCCTGTTTACCCCCTTCATGTACTTGAAGACCTCTATCATGTCCCCCCATCCCTTCTCTCTTCCAACGTGTATATATTCAGCTCTTCGAACCTCTCCCCTTAGGTCCTTTCCCCCAAGCCCCAGATAAGTTTGGTTGCCTTTCTCTGGACCCTCTCCAGAAGTTCAATGTCCCTCTTTAAGTGTGGCCTCCAAAACTGCATGCAGTACTCAAGGTGTGGCCTCACCAAGTAGTTATACAGAGGGAGTATCACTTCCTTCCTTCTGGAGTGATCCCCAGGGAGAGCTAGCTAACTGGGGTTTCTGTAAGACAGCAGCTACTAAATAGCTCTAATTCGCTATTTTTTTTGTTTTCTACTGTATGTGTGTCAGGTCTAGCTAGCAGGAGTGTTTCAATTTTAAAACTTTTAATTTTATCAAATTATACGCAACCATAAAAGCACAGAAACTGCCCAGATCATCAATGCTATAATTAATACAAACTCTAGCTGTTTTCTTACAGAAACCCCATCATCAATGCTATAATTAATACAAACTCTAGCTGTTTTCTTACAGAAACCCTACTCAGTTAGATTTCAAGTATTTGCTAATCTGTAAATGTAGGTATCAACATTCTATGAGCAGTTAGTGCTGATTAGCTCTGTAAGAAAATGTACAGTTTTTTTTTTGTGGGGGGGCTGTGGGATTCAAACCCAGATCTCCAGATTTGCAATTAAGAGCCTTAAATCACCATACTATACTGCCTCCCTAGTTATGACAGTCATCTGTTTTATGGTTCATGATGTTGGTGTAGTAAGCATACCAGCATACTAACATACAAAAATGCCAGCAGAATAGGTCTAGTGGGCTTTTGCGTCTGCTCCTTTGGTCAGTCCCCACCCTGGGAGCTGACCTTGCTGCCCCCCCACCCTCTTGGGCTTCTCTGTTCCCAGTCCAGGGTATTCCTGCTTCACTGAACTTTGCCTCCAAAACTGCATGCAGCACTCAAGGTGTGGCCTCACCAAGCAGTTATACAGAGGGAGTATCACTTCCCTACTTCTGGAGTGATCCCCCTAGCGATGCATCCCAGCATTGTGGTCTTAGCCACTGTCCTCCTACAAGTCTCTGAGTTGTTCATCTTGACATCCACTACCACCCCCAGGTCCCTCTCAGCCATACAGCCATAGCAGCAGTACATTGCATAGCAGAAATAAAATGTCAATAAGCAGGTCATGCAACAGATGTGCTGAGCAGTTACTGAAGCAAGAAATGTATAGCTGTCATTTTTTACATCCTGTTCAAAATGTGTTTTTTGTACCTGTGGTGCCAAATGGCCCAGTTGCTGTGCAAAATCTCCTTTCAGCTAATGAACTGATAGTGTCACTGTTCATGCGGTGGGGTCTCAAAAAGCCCATGCTGAAAACTTGGAGTGAAAATACCAAGAAACACCCAGGACATTAGGGCTTCTGACCATAACACCCTGCACTGTAGGGACTGACAGGCATCGGGGTGTGACTTGGGATTGTCAACAGTAATGCTCACGCCTTTCCACCCCCCACCCCCACCCTGCAGCCAGTGACAGGTATCGAGGTGTGCCTTTAACTCTTCAGCTCCAAAGTTAACTCCATTCTTTTATACTGTACCCATTTCAACATATTTCTGTATGGAATGGGGTGAGTGTAAAGTTTGAAAATCCCAAGGCACACCTCAACTCTTGTCTGTGTCTGCAGGGTAGGGTGAGGTGAAATGGCATAAGTGTTATGGCCAATGACCCAAAGGCACACCCCAATGCCTGTCCATGTCTGCGGGGTGGGGGTGGGGTTGGTGTCACTTCAATACTTCACTGCCATTCCTATTCTGCCTGTCTGTGTTTTTCGCTCTCTGTCTACATGTCTATGTAATTATCTATCTTTCTATTAATTGTGTGTATTGCTATTTTTACCTATTTCTAAAACAAACCTGCATATCACATTTGCCTGCACTCTGAGCACATACTTATGAAACTGTGCAAATTTTTACTCCACTTCTGCATATATCTCATACTTTCCTAATAGTCCCATTATCACACGCATAACTACCTTGCCTTTATCAAAAGCGCCCCCCTCTGAAAGTTAATATCACATTTTCTCTAACAGTCCATCATCATTACACCTGACTTCCTGACATCAACACATTGCTTAAATACAACTTACATCACCTCACGGACCAAACCCTTGTTTCTCTTAAAAAAAAATAAAATAAAAACAAATGTGTAAATAATCCCAAGGCTGAATATATGACAGCCATTACTTTTTCATGTACTGCCACCTTCTGTACCATCATGGGGATTTGCATATGTTTCCCTTGATGCTTTGCATTATTGGGATATGAGCAATTGTGTTTTCCTTAAAATGTGTCTGCCTGGTCAATATCATCCGGGATAACACATACATCAGTGGCATTTGCTCTGGGGTTCGTTTATAAGCTTCTGATTGCTTCCATTAAAATGTACACCTCCATATATTTTCCTAATAATGTGTATGCCTTCCTTAGAACAGAAACTAAAACAAATCTCAGTACTTACAAATCATTGTGTTGTTTCTCCATACTTCCTTAACAATTTCACACAAATTTACTAACTTCATTATGCAGCCATGGTGGATCTGACCAGAATTTATTTCTGCTGTCCTCCTGAAACACATCATATAACGCAACCTTGAAGCAGACTGGCTTGAACTAAATTAGTAATTCCCTCTCCCTTCACTCATTTTTGATGATGTGCTGCTGGAATTTGGTTATTCCTGTTAAGCAGCTTTTAGCCTTTTTTATATTACCCTTCCTTCTTCATACTAGCAGTGAGAACCACTGGGTCTGTACCTAGCCTACTACAGTTTTCCTAGTAGACTGGACATGACTGGTGGGCTATCATCCACTCAACTGAGCTACTGCTGCACTGAATGCAGACTTGACTTCCCAATCCATCTGATTTTCTTATATGGGCAGACAGGTAAGGTAACAGCCACTAGCCACTGTAGTCAGTTTGGAAAGTATGTTTTTAAGCTCTGTTTTGTGGAGTGAGTCAGGCGGTGGCCACGCAGAGAATATGCTGCCAATATAGACTGAAATGCATAAATTCAAATATAAACTTCACATAAGTAACCTTGCATTTGTTCATGAGTTACAAATTGATATTAACTCTTTCGCATATTTAACATGACACTGGTTACATGAGCAGTTGTGTAGGTGAATTAATGAGCACAATGAGTTTCTTGTTTGTGTAAGGGTGAAGAGGGACTATAACAATCACTGCAGCCAGAACCTCTGTGTCTGGGATGGTTCAGGGCATGAAATTAGCACAGTGAAAGTCTGTCTGACTTGGGGGGCAGGGGTTAGGAAAATAACTGTTTGGGCTCAGGAGAAAAATAAGAAGTATATTTTAAAATATTGTGGATTGGGGTTGAACTTGAGGAATTACCAAGCTGGGGCTAAAAAAAAGGAGTTGATACTATATTAAAGGTGTATTGAAAATATGGGGGTTGTTAAACTGAGCTGGCATGCAGTAAGGAAGGAAATAGATAATGGGACGGCTTTTCAAAGGGCCCTTAGATCCACGCAAGCTGTGTCAAAGAGCCAGCTTGTGTCAGATCTAGGAGCGCCAAATACTGTGTGCCATATTTTGCAAGAAAAGCGTTCTCTGTGACAAAGTCCCCTGAACTGGTGCAAGAGGTCTACTGTGTCAACAAAATGATGCAAGGGACGAGAATGATGCAAGCTGCACCAAAATAAATAATGCATGTTGAGTCAAAAATGGTGCAAGCTGAGTCAAAAAATGGTGCAAGGTGAGTCAAAAAATGGTGCAAGCTGAGTCAAAAAATGGTGCAAGGTGAGTCACAAAATGGTGCAAGTTGAGTAAAAAAAAATGGTGCAAACTGAGTCAAAAAAATGGTGCAAGCTGAGTCAAACAAATGGTGTAAGCTGAGTCAAAAAATGGTGCAAGTTGAGTCAAACAAATGTGCAAGCTGAGTCAAAAAAAATGGTGCACGTTGAGTTAAAAATGATGCAACAGATGAGAATGACCCAAGCTAAGTCAAAAAATATGGCAGATGAAATGGCCAAGACTAAGCCCCCAAAATGTTCTAAACTAGTCCTGTGGGAGAATACTGGCCCTTAATAGCAGCATAGTCAGGTGTGACCACCTGCTGTAGGCCTCTTTATATGCTCTGACGTCCCTTAGACCAGCTCTGGCTGGTCTAACAGTGACATACATCTTAGGCACAAGGACAGGATTCACATTCCTTGAAAATCCCAAATAAGGGGATGGTGCATCATTTCGGTGATGTAGGCATCCCTTCCGATATGGTGCAGGCATTTTTTTGGTTCAAGCATGGCGCAAGCCACTCTGGCGCATGCAGACCTGTTTTTGATGCTAGTACCATATGAACATCAGAATTGGTGCAAGGTTTGAAGCATCCTACTCCTTGCATCAGTGGTTTTTGACACAAGCACCCTGTGTCATTCTCTTGCCTTTGAAAATCCAGCCCAATAAGTCTAAAATGCAGACTGAGTGGGCCAAGAGGCCCTTAATCTGCTGTCATATTCTGTGTTTCTGTGTATGGTGTTGAATGACCTTTCAATCACAGGAGTGCAGTAAGGGCCAGCCTTAGGGTATTTGTCACCATAAGCGAACTTGCCAACGGTGCCCCCTTGACTTTTTTTACTGAAAAGAAGTCAGCATACTACAGCAATCCATCCAGATATAAAAGGATCAAGTCCAGATTCGACTGTTTCAATTAAATCCAGGCTTTATTAATCCAAATGGAACATGAAAGTGACTAGCAAAGTACAACTGCAAAGAAAGATGAGGAATCCACAGAAAGATGGCTCCCCCCCCCCCCGAGAAAGTGCAGTAATGAGCGTGAAAATGTTCGATTGAGTGAGATTTGGTTTTCCATGGGGAGGGGGGAGCCATCTTTCTGTGGCGTCCTCATCTTTCTTTGCTGTTTTACTTTGCTAGTCACTTTCATGTTCCATCTGGATTACTAAGGCCTGGATTTTATTGAAACAGCCAAATCTGGACTTGATCCTTTTATAGCTGGATGGATTGCTGCAGTATGCTGACTTCTCTTCAGTAAGTACTGTTCACATGCTTTTGTTGGCAGCTGCCTAGGTGGAGCGGAGCCATCTGGTTTGGTTTTTCAAGTTGACTTTTCTTTTAAATCTTCATCCCCCCCAAAACACAACATTCCTAATGGCAATTAACTTCTTTCCAAAAAAAATGAATGATTTACCATGATGTGAACTTCTGACATTAGTGCTGAATGTGCATTTTGGTTAATGGTAATATAATTTTCAGATGGACTCCGACTGGTTCTGCTCTGTGTCATTACCGAGATAAGCAACTACAACAAGTTATGCTTGCTCTACAAAGAACATCTAACCAAATCTTAGCTAGCATGATAAAGGATATCATTGCATCATTTGTATTAAAAAAGCTAATGGCAGCTGGCCCAGTGGCATGGAGGGCTGAGGCAGCGATGCCTTACCTCCTGCCACGCTGGTGACCCGTGTTCATAGTTTGAGTGGGTCACCATGGGTTGGATGGGGAGGGAGAGGATTGAGCATCTGGGGGACAGCTCTCCTCTCCTGGGGAAGGTGAGTGATATGGTCCGGCATTTGCCTGACACCTAGTGGAGGCTAGGTGTTGGCATGCCAGGTCCACACATGGGGGCATGGAGGAGGAGTAGCCAGCTGACATATAGGTATCCCATGATGATGGTGACCGCAATTGAGCACCTGCTGAAAGGGTGGACCAATCACGACACCTGTGGATGGGGTGATTCAGGAAGCTGGGTGACCGGATGGTGGGTGTGGACGAAATAGTGACCAGATGTTGCTATATGTCTATGCGCATGGGGGGGAGCGAGCACACCGAGCGTGGGCTGGAAGGCGACAGAGGGGCTGTTGGGGGTGATGCTGTGGTGAGCTGCTGAGCTGCATTGTGGTGTCAGGGATTGGTTCATGGCTGCAGCGGGTATGGTGCCGGGTTTGGTCCCAGGCGCGGGTGCCTTTTGTTGTGCAAAGCCCGTTTTTATTTTACCCTGAGTTGCACCTTCCCTGATGTGCACCCCCCTGGAGTTGAGAATCTTTAAGTAAGGGGTGTGTGGGGTGACACCCCCCATGGGTGGGGGTATGGGGCACAGCCCCTATAACAATAGAAATCCAAGTCCCCTCGGCGCCATATTGCTCTGCGCTGGGGAGTCCATCACGAAAAAACTTTCAACGATGTGACTTCACCTTAATGGCGATCGGCCCATCGGGCGATCGACATTATCACATAAAACCCAGCATACAACATGTGGATGCATGAGCTGCATGCCATTGTCAGCACTGCACCCCTCCACTTTGCAAACCTCCTCCCCCCCAGAAAACTGGAAAAAAGACCTGGCCACATGGCATGAAACTGCGCCCCGTGGGCACTGCCCCCAAAAAGGCACCTCCCTGGCTGGATCTGTTTCAGGTGGGTTTAGAAGCTCCCCCCCCACCCTTCCATGAAGGGTAAGTCATGGGAGCACAAGGGAGGGGTCCTGATTTTTGGGGGATGGTGCTGGAAGGGACAGCAGAAAGTAGTAGAAGTGCCGGCCAGGATGGGGGAAGAAATACCACTAAAAAAAAAAGCTAATGGCAAATGAAGACATAAAAAGATCATTAGTGTGATGAATATTTTTTATGCACTGCCAGTAGCATGCACAGTGTTTTTTTGTTTTGTTTTTAAACAAAGGACCCAGTAGTACACCCTTACCTCAGTAGTGGGCAAGCTAATGGAGACCATCCTGAAAGAGAGATTGGTGAGCTTTCTGTAAGATAATGGACTCTAGGATGTGGGGCAGCATGGGTTTGTGTCAGGGAGGTCCTGTCAGAGTATGCTGATTGACTTGTTTGGCTAGGTCACCAGGACAGGGGAAGGTTCAAGTGGTTGATGTCTTGTATCTGGACTTCAGCAAGGCCTTCAACTCTGAACCTCACAGGAGATTGGTCAGGAAGCTAGAAGACTGGGGGTTGGTGGCTAAGCTTGTTGGGTTGGTCAGAAGATGGCTGCAGGACAGAAGCCAAAAGGTGGTAGTCAGAGGAAATTCTTAGAAGCTTGGCCTGTGACCAGTGGGGTCCCACAGGACTCTGTGTTCAGTCCAATGTTGTTTAATATATTCATAAGTGACATTGCAGATGGGATCGAGGGTAGGATCTGCTTGTTCATGGATGACACAAAGCTCTGTGGGAAAGTGGACATGGGGGGGGGCAGGAACTCAGGAAAGACCTGACTATGCTAGAGAAGTGGTCTGGCATTTGACAACTGGGGTTCAATGCTTAAAAGTGTAGCTTGGGCCAAAAAAAAAATAGGAACCAAATACTGGATGGGTGGTATGCAGGTAAGTAGGTCAGAGGAAGAACTGGACTTGTATGTAATTATAATGAGTGAACTGAAACACTCGGCACACTACAGGAAAGCTATTGGAGGCTGGACTGCATAGCCAGGGGAATTAACAGCAGGAAGGTGGAGGTAATTTTGCCACTATACAGGTCTCTAGTGAGACTGCACCTAGAGTGCAGTGTGCAATATTGGTACCCTTATCTTAAGAAGGATATCAGCTTGCTGGGAACGTTCCAGAGAAGGGCAACCAAGATCATCATCATTTGATTTTATTGGATAGCAAATCGAGGAAGGTATTCTCATTTATAATTGCATCCAAACATAGACAGATAACAACGAGACATTATTACAAAAACACATAGTTACTTGCTATTCCAGCAGTACACACTTTTAAAATCATTAAAACTCACATGGATTAAGACAGGACTTGTTCATCCAAAGCAATTACAATGTTTTTGGAATAAGCTTCCTAAAGAGGCTCTAAAGCATGCTAGTGTTGGTAACACATGCACATCATTTTTTGGTATTATTTCCCAACTACACGGCACTGCTATCGCCAGCATCCTTTCCCACATTTTGATCTACTCCTCGGGATCTGGAAAGAATACTGAGCAGTAGAACTCAATGTGTATTTTAAAACATTTTTGGTCTGTAATTTGTTTAATAAAAAGGAAGGTAAAATTCGTAGAGTAAACTTGTATACAAACATAAACCAGTGTGAGTCCCTTTGGTCAGCCAAGGAAGTCCAACCTACATCACTGTACAGAGTGCATCTATGGGTTTTATGTGGTAGTTTGGCGATAAACCTTAGTGTGCTATGATACAACGGATCTAACGTGCCTAATACCGTGCCAGTTGTGTTATTGTAAATAAAGTTGCCATAATCTAAGACTGGTAAAAACAATGATGTAACCAATAATTTTCTTAATAGAAAATTAAACAGGGGTTGATTCCTGTAGAAGAACCCTAATAACTGTCTAGGTTTTTTAGATAACTTACTTATGTGCTGCTCAAAAGTTAAATTACTATCCAGGGCCACACCCAGGTATTTATAATAATGGACCCTGCTAATAGTAAATCCAGAAGCAGCTCTTATGTCTTGTTTTATGTCATCTTTATTGTTTCTTTTTTCAAATAATATCCTGTTTTTTTTTCATATAAAAGGAGTCTTAAGTCCAATAGTGCACGCTATACAATAAGGAAGTCTTTTTGCAGTGTATCTATAGCCAATTTGTGTCCTGTTTTGTGTGTTCATGATAGTATTGTCTGCGAAAAGAAAAATACTTGTATCAGTGGAACAATGTTTAGGGAGATCATTTATGTGTAATAAAAACAACAAGACACCAAGTACAGATCCTTGTGGTACCCTATGTTTATCAATGCTGTTCCTGAGCATGTTCCTCCCACCCTTATATGTTGTAACCTCTGAGACAAGTGTGAACAAAACCAGGTCAGGGCTGAAAAACCAAGGCCTGCTAACTTTAGTTGGCTAAGTAATATTGTGTGGTGGACAGTATTAAATGCCTTCAATAGGTCTAAAAATAAAGATGGAACACTGACACCCCTGTCAAAGGATGTGAACACATCGTCCACCACCCTGGAGATAACATAAGTGGTATTATGGCCCTTTTTAAACCCAAATTGAAGATGTGCTATTGAATCTAGTGAAATATTGGATTAGTTGCTTATGTAATAACTTTTCAAAAATCTTTATGCATATTACTAAAATTAAGATTAGTCTGTAAGAAGTAGACTCTGCACTGTCCCCTCCCTTAAAAAATGGGAATAATATATGAGATTTTCCAGTCTTTAGTTACTTCAGAACTTGAAAGTGAAAAATTAAACAAGCATGCTATGTGTTGTGCTAATATTTTTGTTGCTGCTTCATAGAATATAGGTTGGATGCCATTACAGACAGCCCCTCTGCTTGTGTCAAGTTGTTGTAATTGTTTTAGTACTTCACCCTCTTTTATTTCATGAAAGGAAAAAAAAATGGGTCCATTTAGTGAGTTTTTAAGTTTTGAATCAAGCTGAGGTGTGGCTAGCCCTGAATATTCCTTTTCAAATGTGTTTGCTACTTCCATAAAGAATTTGTTGAATGCTTCCACCTGATCATCTGTACTATTCAATACACTTCCCCCAAAACCCAGGGTTTTTGTTAAGGTGGGAGGAGCTTGCTGCCCTTTTAATGATTCTATACCCTTCCAAACTGTTTTTGGATTGTGTGTAGAATCAGCAGACTGGTTTAGATAATTTTGCTTTGCCCTCCTTACCTCTGATGTATACTTATTCCTAATTATTCTGTACGCAAATCTATCTGAAGTATCTGAAGTCTTTCTAGCTTTGTTCCACAACTGGCTTTTTTTCTTAAGTTATTGTTTCAAACCCTTAGTGATCCAATATGTGTTTATTTTCTTTGTCCTCTTTTGAATACGAGGCGTGTGTCTGTCTATAACCGCCAGTAAAGATGTTTTAAAAAAGGACCAAGCAGATTCTATGTCTGGGCATGCTTATAGCAACTTCCACTCAATAGCTGCTACATCCCTTACAAATGCTTGATCACAAAATGTTTCAAAAGTTCTAATGGTAATTGAGAAAACCAGTATTTTTCCTTTTATAATATCCCTAATACATGAAATATAGCTATGATCACTAATATCTTCCTTGTGAACAGCAGAGATGTACCTATGGGCCTATTGGTTAAAATTATATCTAACAGTGTATCTATCTCTCATTGTTTTTATGTGGTCTAGTTGGTAGATTAACCAGCTGAATTAAGTGCAGAGAACTGATTAATTATTTCATGCTGAGGGATTAACATGTTCCAATTTAAGTCTCCCAGAAGCATAAATTCATTGTCTAAGTAAGAGGCAATTAATCTGCTTAAAGTCTGCAATGTTACAGCATTGGCTGATGGAGGCCTACTGCACACTGCTAAGTTAAAACAAAAACCTGGTGATCCCTGTACACATAAAATTAAAATGTCCAGCTGCCCTGGAATTGTTTTTGCAATTTTTATTTGCAAGATGATCTGGGGCCAACAAAGCAACACCTATGAGGAGAGGCTCAGGGGGCTCAACATGTACTGTCTTGAGAACAGAAATGGGAGGGGGACATGAGACTTTCAAGTACCTAATGTTATAAACAGGGTGAGTACTGAGGGCCTCTTCAGCCTTAATGGAAACAAGATCACTAGGAGTGATAGCCCAAAGCTGTTGAGGTGAATGTTCATGTCAGATGAAGAGGCACTTTTTCACCCAGAGGGTAGTAACTAAGTGAAATGAATTGCTGGAGGAGGTGGTATCCCTAAACATGGTGGACAGCTTCGAGAGAGGTCGGGCAATGATTTATTTATTTATTTATTTGTTTTTGTTTACCAGGTAAGCACACTAGACAACCAGGTGCCTATTTTCAGGTGCGACCCGGGAGATTACAGAGATACATACATGATAATGGATTACAGAGATACATACATTATAATAAGGATATATTCAGGTACAGTAGGCAGACAATAAGAGCAGGTACAAGTAAGGGCATCAGTCGTAAACATAAACATGGTAAATGCAGCAACACCAGAGGACCTTAGCTACCCTGTGGTAGGAAGATCATAACATCGTACATAGGAGGCTGATTGATGGCTGAGTATAGCAGACAACATGGCATTTGAAGGCTAGGGGTAGAAAAGTACATCAAAGAGATAACAAAAGGGTGATAGGTGAGGCCAATGAAACACCCAGCTGGCCTAGTGCAACTTGATCCAGAAGAGCAAGGAAGGATCCTTACAAGCAGATTCATTGATCCCCTATATGTTTCACCAGAGTGGAAGGTCAGGATGAGGGAGAAAGTTGCAATGGGGGGTGGGTGGAGGGGGTATTTGAGAGCGGTGTCAAAGGGAATATGGGGAGGGGCCAGTTCCCTCTGTAAACACATTGGAAATTGCCCACTTGAGCAGACTAGATAGACTGCAAAGCACAGGTTCGAAAACACATTTTGGGCAGGTTGTGGAAAATGACAGCTATACTGTTTTGAAGGAGGTGTGCAAAAATGGCGATGTTGAAAATGTGGAGTGAAAATATTAAAAATTTGCGGAGTTAGTAGTGTAAGTAGAAACTGCACAATGCATGATCATAACGCAGTAATTTTTTGAAATGTTTTCACTTAATTTGCAACATGGGCTTTTTGGGACCTCACTTCATGAACAGTGGCACTGTCATTTTGTGAACTGGTCCTGAAAGGTGATTGTGCACAGTGGCTGCAAAATCACCTTTTGGGACTGAGTAACAAAATAACAATGACAGATTTCGTGAGCTGGGATACCAAGAACCCTGTATTAAAAATTTGGGACAAAAATTCTAAAAAATGGCTGAGATATCAGCATAAGTTGAAAACCCCATTGAATGACATTATAGTAGGCTTACCTTTGATTTTTCAGTTCACAGTTCGGCTTTGAAGAGTGCAGACGTGTCCCATTTCATAGAAGATGACAGCACCGACCTCCAAAGCTGAGTACGGGGGTAAGGGGGTGTGTGGGAAGGTGGGTGCTCAATGGGAGGGTGGGGATGGTGGAGGGGGACTGCAGTGACGATGAGGAACCATTTTCTTGTTTACAGGGAGAAAAAAAAGACTGCAGCGATGACGAGGGACTGTTTTCTGTTTTACAGAAAAAAGAAACATTTGGGCACACTGGGGTGGGCTCCCAGTGTGCCACATGACTGGGGGGTGTACACATGGGGATTGGGCACCCTGATGTTGGCAGCGGTGGGTGGAGGGAAGAAAGAAAAAAAATTAGGCACACTGTGGTGGACTCCCAGTGTGCCACATGAGTTTGGGGGGCCACAGAATGCTACGGAGCTGATGGTGGCTGACATGGAGATTTGGACCCCAATGTCGGTAGGTAGAACAAAAAACTTTGGGCACACTGGGGTGGGCTCCCAGTGTGCCACATGAGTTTGGGGTGGGGGGCCACAGAATGCCATGGAGCTGGCAGCGGCGATGCAACTGAGTATGCACGACACTCGCGCATGCGTAGTTGTGATGAATGGCATCTTGCCATACATGATGCCGCCAGCAGAACTGTGCATGCACATGAGTTGTGCATGTGCAGCTCATGTTATGGAATGCAGAAGTAACAGCCAAAATAGTGCGGCTGTTATTCTGTAGTGGCCGATCGTGTCGGAGGGTTTCAAACTCTGTTGGGCATTTGGAAGGATACTTCCAAATGTCCAATGGAAAGTTCCATGATCAGCCATTTTCAGAGCTATGATCCCAGTAGGGCTATAGGCTCCACCCACAGCCCTAAAAATGGACATTTTCTGGAAAATTTGATCCCAGTGCAATAGTAACAATAATTGGCATTTCTCAACATATTGTTAACATTTCCTGCCATTTCATAGTATAGAGATTACTATGCAATCATGATTCTGTGCAAAAATAGAAAAAAAAAAGCTTTTGGACATTTGCTTGAAATTTTGATCTCTCAGTACAGTAATATCGATAATTGGTATTTCTCAACATATTATTAACACTTCTTGCCATTTTATAGTATGAAGATTACCATGCAATCATAATTCCATGCCAAAATTCAAAAGGAAAAATATTTTGTACATTTACATGAAACTGTAATCCCAATGCTTCAGTGTCAATAATTGTCATTTTTCAACATATTAATTAAAGGTATTTGAAGAATGTGCCACTGGTGTGTTTTTCTAACTGGGATCTGTGGGTCCTGTGTTTTTATTTGTAGATTGCTGGGAGTTCCTCTTTAAGCCATCACTTGTCAAATCACATTTTACTATTTATTTCTGGATTTTGATATGTTTTCTGGGCTTGGCAACTGTGTGTATGTTGAACTAAATTGAATGGTTGGGTTTGGCCACAGGCTTGGGTGTTGTATGACAACAGTTTTAGTAGTTTTTTTCCAAAAAAACTACAAGTTTTAAATTCCCAGATTATACCCTGTATGCGTCACACTTTGCTGAGATCACCTTTTAATTTTGAAACCTAAACAAAGTGCTAAAATACATTTTAGAGGTAGGAAAAGGGCAATGCAAAGCAGAATAAGAAGGTACAGGATCACAATTTTCACCACAGTGAGCTTCGCGGCATGCTGCTTTACAAAGCTTGTTGAGGGAAGGATCACATAGTGACAGTGTAGATGTGAAATTCAAACCTGTACCCATGCACTCATTCTCTCTCTCTCACCCACCACTCCAGCTGCCTCCCTCAAGGGCCTTCTTGCTCTTAAACCCCACAAAGATACAATCCCTGACTGTCTTCACTCCTGCACCTGCCATTTCCATCCGCATTATCCACCTCCTCAACCTCTCATTCTTCTCTACACTTTCCCTGATGCCTGGAGGGAATAACTGTGTGCAGCATTTTCTTGAAGTTCAGGGGTGGTGACTATTACTATGACAAGGAGTAATTGTGAATTAATATTTACTGCAGTTGTGTTCCTGCTTGTTTGTTGCTTCTGATTTTGTCTGGTAGTGTGGTGGGAACTGTATGTATATATAGTATATTGTTCTAAAATGGAGTGTTTATAAATTAATAATCTTAACCCAGCAGTTATGCAGTCTACCTATTGTTTCTTCCCCCCAAAAGCAATCTTTGTTTCTCTCTCTCTCTGAAAACTTACTTGCAGTGGTGGTGGCTCTACCTATATTTCTTAAATGTAGCTGTGAATCCATATTGTCTGATTCAAATTGTCTTTTTTTTCCTGAAGTGATTACATATCACTGCCAGGTAATTTGTAACGGTTGCTTCATTCTGTATTTAATGGTGTGTTTCTGGATTAATGTCATGAACTTGGTTGTTTTGAACAATGGTGATTTATTTTATTGAAAGAAATGTGGTTTGGCCTTTGGAGTAAATATAAAGTGTGTTCCTTTTTAACGCAACTGGAAACCAGCTTTGAAAGCAGAAAGATCATGGTGAACAAAAGAAAAGCAGGAGACCTTTATGCTTACTTTCAATGAAAGGCAGCAAAGGCATTGGAGGTGGCAAAGGCACTGGAGGCAGCAAAAACATTGGAAGTGGCAAAACCATTGGAGACGGCAAAGGCATCACAGGTGACTAGGGCATCTGAGATGGCTAGGGTGTCTGATGCAGCCAGGATGTCTGAGCAGCCAGGGTGTCTGAGGTGGCTAGGGTATCTGAGGTGATTAGGACATCTGAGGCAGCCAGGGTGTCTGAGATGGCTAGGGTGTCTGATGCAGCCAGGATGTCTGAAGCAGCCAGGGTGTCTGAGGTGGTTAGGACATCTGAGGTGGCTAGGGTGTCTGAGGTGGCAAACCCCACAGCAATCCTAGAGGCACCGATGACTACAGAGGTTTCATGTAATACTACTGGCCTTCAGTGCTATGCTTAAACCTTACCAGCCTCGAGATATGGAGTTTCCAACAATAAAAATGTATTTATTTATTTCATTTATTGAATTTTGGTAGCCGAGTAGGCCCACTGAGACAAGACAGTCCCTTTTTCAGTGGCGACCCAGTAAGTGCAGTACATTGATAGTGCAATAGCTGACACAGGAAACCATACAGGTATGACAACTGCAATAACAAGACCAACTAATATAGTTACAGGAACATGTCACAGTGCAACACAATTAAGTCATACAAACATTCACAAGTAGCATAAAAAAATGTAGAGAGAACATAAATACTACAGTATACTATGGCAGACTAACATAGTCATCAATCCCTATTTACAGATAGCATTGCATATAATTTAGATTGTACAGATAACATTGTACCTAATTGAGAAATCCAATGATGTTAAGCACATAGGCAGTGGAGAGAGTTACAAAACCGATCGGAGCTTCAAGGCCATTTGGTTTGACAAATGGCAGTAGTTTCACCAGAACAAAGATAACAACAGTAGTGTGCTGTGTCATACTTGCACAACGGCAAGTAAGCTAAAGTCGATGTCCTTTTAAAAAAATGGTTATCCTGCATTCATAGCAACAGGGTTCTCCAACTGGAAAAAAGCATCTGAAAAATTTAAAAAGCATGAAGGCTCCAATGCTCACTGTGAGGCAGTCAAAAAGTGGAACAATTATGTAAGGGGGACCAACATAAAGACTGACCTTCACAGGGACTTATTAAAAGAACAAGAAGAATCCCAAAAGGCTCTGATGGTGATCCTCACAATGATACAGTATTTGCTTCAGCAAGGGCTGGTTATTAGGGGCCATGAAGAGGATTCAGGAAACTTTATGACACTACTTGATGTCAGAAGTTTGGATGTGCCTCTGCTACAAAGATGGATCAAAAGAAAGCAGAATTGGCTTTCTCATGATATACAAAATTAAATGCTGCAACTAATGGCTCATAGAATTGTAAAAGGCATTGTGGGAGAAGCAAAACAAGCAAAATGGTTTGCCATAATGCTGGACGAAACCACAGACTCCTCTACTAAAGAGCAGGTATCTGTATGTTTGCAGTAGTGCAATAAGAAAAGCCTTGTAATACATGAAGAGTTCATAGGATTCTACAATACATCATTAGCAGATGCTGAAACACCAAAAAACATAATTCTTGATGTTTTGGTAAGACTGGATATTGACGTCAAAAACTGTAGGGGTCAATGCTGTGATGGGACAAATAATATGACTAGGAAAATTAATGGTGTGCAAGCAAAGATTCATCAGCTGTGCCCTAATGCATTACCGGTATATGTCCACTGCCGTGCTCACAGTTTAAACGTAACCTTACAAGACTCCTCACATTGTGTGCCATTGACGAGGGTTCTTTGGAACGTTTCAGAGAGATCAATAACATTATAACAGGTTCTGCAAAAAGACTTGGCATTTTTGAAAAAATTAAAGATAACTTCAGCGGAAGCAATAAAGGTTTGCATCCACTATGTCCAATCAAATGGACAGTTAGAACATCTGCACTTGAAATGGTCCTTGCCAATTACAATTCTGTCATTGAGGCACTAGAAGACATTGCTGCAGAAGGTAGCGGTGAAGCTGGAAGTAAGGCAAATTGACTAGCTTCACTTCTTTTGGCAGTTTCCAGCATTTTTTGGTTTCAAGATGGCTGCACTAGTGTTTGCACCATGTGAAGAAACCAGCAAAGTTTTGCAAAAAAAAGATCTAACTTCAGTTTGCACTAAAATTGCATCAAGATATTTGACTTCATGCCTACAGGGACTATGAACTGAGAAAAGCTTTGCTGACTTATGGCAACAAAGCATAGAAGAAGCAAGGAAAATGGAGATTTCTGATCCAGTGGTCCCACATTCCAAAAGGCCACCTAGACGCATAGACAATGGTTCAACTCCTGTTTCTTTTAAAGACCCACGTGACTATTTTTGTCCCATTTTCATGGAGTTTCTGGATACCTTAACAACATCTGTAAAATCCAGATTTGAGCAGCAGGAGTTTTTTTTAAATTTTCATGAAAACTGAAGACTTCCTCCTGAAACAGGCAAATGGTGAAACCAGCAGAGCTGGATACTGTTGAACAAATAGTCCAGCATCATTCCTAGACATTTATATAGAGAGATTCAGAGTGCAGCCACCAATGCTGGCAGAAATAAACCAGGGAAAAGAAAAACGTTCTACAGTTGAAGAATTTTCTCAAAGTATGCAACAGCTTGGTGATGTCAAATATCTGTACTCTGAGGTCTGGAAGCTTATTCAAATTCAGAGAACAATTCCTTCCTCAACAGCCACAGCTGAATGATCCTTTTCAGCTCTTCGGTGACTGAAAACATATTTGAGATCCACCATGACTGCAAGCAAATAGTATGGCCATCCTTTACATCGATAGGACAAGGACTGTGAATTTGGATTTGACTGACATTGCTAGGGAATTTGTGATACATGTCAGCTCTAGGCTAGATACTTTTGGAAAGTTTTAAACTGCACATTTGTATTAGCTGAGTGCTGACAACAGGGGAGGTACTAGTGCAAAAAAGTTTACTAAAGTCACAGTTTTATAATCCATTGCCACTTTATATTTAAATGAACAATGCATGCACAGTCACTTTAGTTTGCATATTGACACAGTCACTTTAGTTTGCACATTGTACATATAGTCACTTTAGTAAGTTTAGTTACGCACAGTCACTTTCGTTTGAACATTGCGCATACAGTCACTCTTTGTGGCTTAGTAACATGCACATTGCATGTATTTGTTGAAGTCTCTACAAACAAATGTAACATTTGAAAAATATAATTTAATAAGAACTGGAAGGGGACAGGATCAGTTGTGTTCCAGGACAGTAGCTGCTGCTTCTTGTTGTTTTCACAGGGTTCTTGTGGATTTTACTTGGTAAGAAGGTTATTTCTTTTCTTTCTTACTTCTAAGGGGCTAGCAGGGTATTGTTTTGGGGGCTGTTGGAAGTTTGAAAACTGATCTGGTGGCTGTAAGTGGGCTCATTTGTTGGATGTTCTCTGTGTAACAGGCTGCGCTGGTGGAGGCTTATTTCTTCTGATTTAAAACCCATTTGGTGGGATTTGATTGGAGATGGTTATTTGAATTAGAGACCTATAT
Source organism: Neoceratodus forsteri (assembly GCA_016271365.2). Lineage (NCBI taxonomy): Eukaryota > Metazoa > Chordata > Ceratodontiformes > Ceratodontidae > Neoceratodus > Neoceratodus forsteri. The sequence goes on along the minus strand of CM028130.1, from coordinate 1,447,172,314 downwards.
CTGTTAATTTCAAGCCTATTTTGATGTGTTGTTAGTGAAGCTGATTAAATTGGAGACCTGTTTCCTTTGGCAGCAAACATATTTTGGGGGCTTTGAGTTGAATTTTGATTCCTTGTTGCTGACTTCAGTAGCTGCAAAGATTACTGCATAGTGGGGGAAGGGTGTTAATGGTCTGGCCAGGTCTCACTCAGCTAATTGACTGGAGGCAGAGCTGAATCAGGTTTGTGGTGTTAGCTGCTGTCTTCTCAGAAAGAACTGGAAGGGGACAGGATCAGTTGTGTTCCAGGACAGTAGCTGCTGCTTCTTGTTGTTTTCACAGGGTTCTTGTGGATTTTACTTTGTAAGAAGGTTATTTTTCTTCTTTCTAAGGGCTAGCAGGGTATTGTTTTGGGGGCTATTGGAAGTTTGAAACTGGTTTGGTGGCTGTAAGTGGGCTCATTTGTTGGATGTTTCACTGTGTAACAGGCTGCGCTGGTGGAGGCCTATTTCTTCTGATTTAAAACCTATTTGGTGGGATTTGCTTGGGCCTGGTTCTTTGGCTGCTGGGCTTGGAGGGGACACAGGCTGATACACTCTCTCTCAAGTCAGGTGTCTGCCTAAGACCCACCCTCCCCCAGAATTCTGCTAATTTATAGGAAAACCTGACCTGCAATTTGAGGAAAGGCTGCAGGTGCAGCTCATGTAGTTCTAGCCACTGGGGGTTGGATTTAAAGGCTGGGAGAGAGGAGCTTAGGGAGTTGTTCATTTCCTTATAAGTTTAATGTGTTGTACTGCACAGGGTTACTGGTGTACAGTGGGACTGTCTCTAAGATTAGTGGGTGACCTGATTAGGCAGTAGGGTGTATCTTGAACTAGGGGGGAACCTGGTGGCTCACCCAAGGAAACCTACTTGGAAGGGGATGGAACCACACGTCATTAGGGCCGGCATCTTTGGGAAGGTGGTGGGGTGCACAGGGTGTGGAGCAGCCATGATACTGGACTTGGCTTGGAAGTTCAGTGGTTGCCCAGTGTGCTACCAGCTGGCACAGCTTAGGGAGGAGGTTGTGGGGATTAGGAGACAACTGGGGAAGGGGGAGGTATGGTTGGGGAAGGGGGCTGGGGATCTCTCACGGGGTTGCACCAAGCACTGGGGCAGGGGCATAGGGAAAGGAGTGCAGGAGAATACTCAGGGGTCACATAGGGACCTGGCAGAGGGGGTCCAAAAAGACACTACCAAGGAAGCAGGCAGGTAACTGGGGACCCTCACAAAGGAGGGACAGAAGGACAACATTCTCAGGGAAGTAGGCAGATGGCCAGGGCTGGACAGAAGGAAGCAAGGCGGGGAGGTGGATCAGACCTTACACTCAGTAACCGCTTCAAATCTCTTCTTCTGCTCGAGGATGAGGGGGTGATGTAGCCACGACAGGGGTGGTTAGAGACGGAAAGGGAGTGGGGGGAAGGAGGCAGGGGCCAGATAGCAGGAAGAACAGGCGGGAACCTGGAATGCAGGAAAATGGGGGGAGCAGTGAATTAGAGCAGGAGGGGCAGGGGGAAGAGGAAGGAAAGCACAAGGAGAAGGACCAGTTGGGAGGCAAGGTAAAGGAGAAGGACCAGAGGTACAAGGAGGATTCAGTAAAGGGAGCTGAGGGTTTAGGCCAGGGGAGCACAACAAGCAAGGAGGGACTAAATGGAGACAGGAAGGAAGGGAGAACGAGCCACGCTAGTTTGGCAGATGGGGGAGAAGGACCAGTCGCTAGCAGTGAGGGGGGAATTAGCAAGGTACAGAAGAATACTCAGGAGGAGGAGAGGCATAGGATTGGAGGGGAGGGGTTAACCATGGTAAATAAGGAGGGGGTGGCATGTGGCACCCAGATAGGGGAGGAACAAGGAGCTGGCTGGGTGGAGGCCAGTGGAAAGGATGAGGGACATGGAAGGGGGGGGAAATGGAGGAAAAGGAGCGGTCAGAGTGCTCCTGTTTGGGGATTCTATGATCAGGGGTAACAAATGGGATAGGGAGGGAGAAGCCTGGCCAGTTAGAACAAAATGCTTCCCTGGACTAATGGTGCACAGGGCTAAGCGCGAGGTATATCAGCTGGCAAAGGATTGTGGGGGTTCCCCGGACATACTGGTCCACCTGGGTACAAATGACATTGAGGGAAACAGCGAGCTAGAGATACAGGCAAGATTCAGGGAGCTTGCCAGGGTCTGTCATGACATAGGATGCACAGTTTCCTTCTCAGAAATCCTACTGGTGCCAAGGGTTAGTGGGAACACAGAAGGGAGATTAGGGAAATAAACCAGTGGCTCAGGGAGTGGTATGAGGCCAGAGGGTATGGGTTGATGGGGTATTGGGGGGAGACCTGGGAGGATAAGGAGCTATATGCTAGAGATGGACTCCATCTCAATTTGGAGGAAGGGAATCCTTAAGTTGAAAATAGAGGGGTTCATTGGTGAAAAGTGGGGTTTAAACTTGTGAAGGGGGGGGATGGGAGAAAAGGCTGTCAAGGGGGTGCCGATAAAGGAGGGACTCTGTCTCCACCCCCCTGGGGAGCTGGAGGATTGCGGGAAAAGCCCGACTGGCAAAGTGCAGACCAGGGGAAAACAGAATCCCCATAGGAACATGAGCAGGGGAAATGGAAGTATAGGGAAAGGGTGGAAGGTAGTCCTGCTAAATGCCAGGAGCTTGGGCAATAAAATGCCTGAGCTCCAGGTGATGCTAACTGAGGGAGCAGTGGATGTGGCAGTGGTCACTGAGACTTGGGCCACTGCAGGACATGACTGGGACCTGAACCTGGAGGGTTACACTATGTTCAGGAAGGACAGGGGGGAGGGAAGGGGAGGAGGGGTAGCAATGATAGTCAAAAACTGCATTGGCATAGGGGGAGTAGAGGAGGCGGAGGGAACCGTGGAGGCGATTTGGGTCACCTTGATAACAAGGGGGGGCAAGAGAGTAAAAATAGGAGTGGTGTATAGACCCCCTGCCCTGGCGGAGAAGCTGGAGGAGAGTCTGGTGGCAGTTGTTGGGAGACACTGCAGACTGGGCAGAGGCACGGTGGTGGTGTTGGGGGACTTAAACATGCCAGGAATAGGCTGGGAGACTATGACATCTTCTGTGACCAGGGAACAGAGGTTGTTGGATGTCTTTCAAGACGCGTTCCTAACTCAGCAGGTTGGGGAACCGACCAGGGAGGCGCAGATACTGGATGTGGTCCTGGCAGACAGTGACCAGATTGGGGGTCTGGAGGTAAGGGACCCATTGGCGGGGAGTGACCATGCCATGGTCTGGTTCTGTCTGGACCTAGGAGGGGTAGCAGGCTGCACAAAGACGGAAGTAACCGACTTCAAGGGGCAGATTTAAGGAAATGGGAAGGATCCTAGGAGCATTTGGATGGGATTGAGTCAGACATGGATGCTGATAGTAGGTGGGAAATCATCAGGAGAGGGTGCAGGATGCTACCAGCACCTGTGGAAGAGTAAGATGAAATGCAGGAGGGCCCAAAACTTCTGCTGGTGGACCAGGGAGGTCCAGGAGGTGGTGCGGGGAAAGAAGGCAGCCTATAAGCAATTCAAGTGCTCAAGGAGTGAAAGGGATCGAGGGGAGTATGAGCTGATGGCTAGAAGGGTCACTAGGGTGGTGAGGGCAGCTAAGGCAAGGAAGGAGCAGAACCTGGCCAGGGAAATTAGGAGAGGGAACAAGGGCTTCTTTAGATACATTGGGGAAAAACAAAGGGTGAAGGGGAAGATTAGCAGGATTAAATCAGGGGAGAGATGGGCACAAGACCCGGGGGAGCAGGCTGAGGTACTAAATGAGTACTTCACCTCAGTTTTCACCAAGGAAAATGGGGGTGCTGCATCATACATGGGAGGAAACAGAGATACTGAGGAGGGGGCCCCTTACCGATCGGCGGGTCTGGGGAGAGGGGGAGGCATCACTGGCAGGAGGGGGAGGGCTAAGCAGGGAGAAGAGGTACCGGAAGTGAAAATCACAGCAGGGAGAGTGAGGGAAGCCCTCAGCTCCCTTAAGATGGAGAAAGCACCGGGGCCGGATAAATTACATCCCAGAGTGCTGAAGGAACTGGCGGATGTCCTGGCGAAACCCCTGGTGGAGCTTTTCACCATCTCTCTGAGGACAGGGTGGGTGCCCCAGGACTGGAAGGTGGCGCATATAGTGCCTATCCACAAGGGGGGATCAAGGGAGGTGGCAGGGAACTACAGACCTGTCAGCCTAACATCGGTGGTGGGCAAGGTGATGGAGGGCATTGTCAAGGAGAGGCTGGGGGGGACCTGGAAAAGTCAGGGTGCCTGGATGATAGACATCTGATCATCTGGTTCCCCACCCCCATTTCTCCCAGCTTATCCAACAGGCCCACATGAGGAACAGAGTCAAATGCCTTGCTGAAGTCTAGAAAGAGGACATCCACTGGTCTACCCAGGTCCAAGGCACTCATCACCCAGTCATAGAACTCCACAAGGTTTGTCTGACATGATTTCCTCGGGACAAATCCATGCTGTCTATCATCCAGGCACCCTGACTTTCCAGGACATCCGCCAGTTCCTTCAGCACCTGGGATGTAATTTATCCGCCCCGTGCTTTCTCCATCTTAAGGGAGCTGAGGGCTTCCTCACCTCTCCCTGCTGTGATTGGGTGCTTGAAGGAAGGAGGAGGGGGCCACTAGAGGGCATGGGTGGAAGCTGGAGGGGGGAAGATTCAGGGGAGAAAGAAGGAGGTGCCACTTCACTGAGACGGTGGTGGAGCCATGGAATGCGCTGCCTAGGGGGCTGGTGGAGGCAGAGACAGTGGAGGGGTTCAAGAGGGGTTGGGACAGGTACAGGGGAAGGGTTCTGGAAGCAAAATCCAATGCAGCAAGAATATCCAGAACTGGAAAGGGAGAAGCCAGAGAAGGCGAGGGGGGAAGCAAGGTCAGCACCCAGGGTGGGGGCTGACCAAACGAGCAGACATGAAAGACCGTTAGGCCTATTCTGCTGGCATTTTAGTATGTTAGTAAGAGCATCTTGCTTGACTTCGTTATTTGCAAAAACAAAAGCAAGGATTGTTAGCAATGCAAATGATTTTTTTTATGAAGTCATGCAGTCTATGGTAAGTCTATAACAGTATAGCACTGTAGTTGTGTTACATGGTCACAAATGAGATGCACATTTTATCACTGAATAAGGATTGTTGGGGTATGATTATAACAGTAAGGTGGCAGTCTCATGCAATTCCATGGTTATCATAACACAGTAATACAGCGATAGCTATTTTTGTACAAAAATTACTTAAGCTGTTCTGCCAGGGAGAGTTGGCACAGATGGAAAAAAATAACAACAACTCAGAATTAATTAAAAGTTTCAAAAACAGTGGCATACCATGAACCCACTGATGGTATCAGAAACTGCCCACAGCATTGATACCATGACTTCTGATACTGGGAAACTGTTATACTGTGACAGCCTTTGTTCTGCCCCCCCACCCCAGTTTTTGAAGCACTCCTCTGCCTATGAAGCTGTTAATTTTTTAAACCCATTAAAATTATTTTGGATAGGGCTGTCCATTGCCATGTGATTAAAAATATTTTTGGATAGGCCTGCCCATTGCCATGTGATTAAAATGAAATTTGGATTGGGCTGCCCATTGCCATCTGATTAAAATTTATTTTGGATAGGGTTGCCCATTGACATGTGATTAAAATAAATTTTGGACAGGGCTTCCCTTTGCTGTGTGATTAAAATGAATTTTGGACAGGGCTGCCCATTGTCATATGATTAACATTAATGCTGGATAGGGTTGCCCATCGACATGATTAAAAGGGATTGTGGATAGGGCTGCCCATTGCCATGTGAATAAAATGAATTTTGGATAGGGCTGCCCATTGCCATCTGATTAAAATTTATTTTGGATAAGGTTGCCCACTAACATGTGATTAAAATTAATTTTGGACAGGGCTGCCCATTGTCATATGATTAACGATAATGCTGGATAGGGTTGCCCATTGACATGTGATTAAAAGGAATTTTTGGTAGGGTTTCCTTTGCCGTGTGATTAAAATTAATTTTGGATAGTACTGCCCAGTGCCAGTATAGAGCACTGGGTTACGACTCTGATCTGGAGACCCAGGTTTGAATCTCATAGCTGCCTAGGTGCATACTGTGTGATCCTGAGCAAGTCACTTAACTTCCTTGTGCTCCCAGGTTGCATCTGGAAACAAGCTTTGGCTTAGTGTGCTACTCCTGGTTAAACAATGTTCCCATTCCCTAAATTAAATTTTTGATAGGGCTGCCCAGTGCCATGTGATTACATTCAGTTTTGGATAGGGCTGCCCATTGCCATGTGATTACATTCAGTTTTGGATAGGGTTGCCCATTGCCATGTGATTACATTCAATTTTGGATAGGGCTGCCCATTGCTATGTGCTGCCACATCAGTGACCCAGGTTCAGAAGCAAATTCTGGAGCTGGAGAGGCCAGTAAGGGCTGAGCAGTGCTACTCCATAACAGCAGTCCCAGCTGAAGTGGGTTGGCACTGAGTTCTAACACCACATCAACTGCCATTGCAGTGGGCCTGTGAGCTTGCTGTCTTGAATGGTGAGTGCTGTGTGCATGTGGGTCAGCAAGTGCTTTAGCATAGCACACAGGAGGTGAGAGAGACAGAGAAAGCTGTGACAAGAACCATGGAGCCTTTGGGGTGACGCTTACAGCACACTTGAGCCCACTTTCACAGTGACCTCCACCAGAGGATGAAAGGTGGGGATAGCAGAAAGATGGGGCTGGTATGTAGCCTGGGAGCACCCCTGTCTGGAGAAAAAGCTGCAGTGTTCTCCCATTTTTTTAAAACATAATGGTAGTATTAATCTGGACAATGAAGATGGTTTTATGCAACTGGTAACTGCCATTTTCAATCTTAATGGATTCTGTGATTAGTTAAATTCAACCCAAACTGTTGTTGTAGCCAGATGATTTCATTTTTGTTGTTGGTATTTTAGAAACTGCCCTTGATATACTGTGAACCTTTTTCATTTGCAATTACACTGCTTCAGTAAACTTAGCTGCAGCCCCAAACCTCTTATACACCTAGCTGGTGTCTTGAGTTCCTGTGGATGACAAATGACCCAGTTTATACCCCCATGAAAATGCATCATTGAATGAGTCACTAATGTTAACAAGAGTGGCATTTTAATACTTAATTACTAATTATTCATAAATGCGTATTACTTGCAATGAACCAGTATTTCTCAGAAATGACACATTGAGCAATATAGATTTAAAATACAAATGAGTGTGCCTATAGTTTTTAAATTAAAGGAAAATAATTTTGTTTTATATAGCACCTTTCATATAAATTGTATTTATTTCTTTACATAATGAGCCCTCCTTTAGGTAGGGGAGAAGGTTGGTGCATGAGAGGGGGAGGAGGAAAATAGATCAGCAAGGATTTGGCATTAGTCCTGATTTGCAGAAGGAGCCATGGGAGTGGTATAAAAAGACTTCACCTTCGGGTGATGGGGCAATGTTCTGATGGCCATCAGGCCTGGGTATGGACCCCTAGCCCCTGAAGGTCAGAGTAGGACATTTGGAAGGCAGAGAAAGTAGATGCAGGAAAAAGCCACTCTGCTACTCCTCCTGTGCTGAAGCATACAACAAATCAATAGCAAGCAAAAAACGCTTGGCACTAGGATACAGCAAAAATATCAGTGTTGTTGAATAACAAAAAAAATCATTACAATACCTCTCTGTGCTGTGCTTTAAAGTGCAAAAGTTATGGCTGGATAAATGCCTGACCTGGTTTCGCCTATAAAGGCTTTTTCAAGGGACCTGAAAAAGCCTTTATAGGCAAAATCAGGTTGGGCGTTTATCCAGCCGTAACTTTTGCACTTTAGAGCACAGCACAACCCGGTATTGTAGTGATTTTTGTTGTTATTCAATAAATCTGTGATATTTATGCTACACCCTGGTGCCGAGCACTTTTTGCATGCTGAAGGCAGAGGAAGGCCTGATACCCTAGCAGCTGAGGAACGGCGCTGGTGAACGTATGGCATGTACAGGAAGTAATATCCTGGAGGTTGCTTGTGCATATGGAAGGGGGAGAAACTGTGCCACAGCAGGTGGCGCAAAAGGCAGACAACATTAAGCAGGCACAGAGGTGATAATGGAAGGAAGTGCGGTGAGGGCATCTGGAGCTTTAACACTTACAGTATGTGTCAAGTGAGAGGCACCTGGTTTCAGTTGTGGTAGAAGGCATAGGTAGCTACAAGTTATGGGCCCCTGTGATTCAGCTACCTTGGTAACCTAAGGGTCCCCTGCACTCATTTAGCCTTGTCTGCAAGCTCACTGGCCTGGATCGACATGATTACATATACCAATCTTCAAGATCATGGAGTAACTAAGTCCCATGTGTTGGAAGCACCAGATCCATTGGTTCAGAGGCACCCTTGAGGCAATAGAGGTGAATGCCTGGGCAACATGACTTCATTAGGGGACTGTTGAGTCAAGAAAATTTGATACACGTCTTTAATTCAGTGAATATGTATTTAGTTTTTGTTAACCGGGTTAGGTGCGCTAGCCAAAGTTGACTATTTTCAGGCACGACCCAGAAGAATACATACATAATATGGCCGTGGAAAAGAGGCAAACAGTTGGTGTCCTATATCTGGGCTTAAGTAAGGCCTTTGAAACCATGTCACAACAGAGACAAATTAAAAAGTTGGAGAACCTGGGAACAGGAAATAAACTGGCAGAGTAGATCAGAAGCTAGTTGAAAAGGAGGACCAGAGGGTGGTCTTAAATAGCAAATGCTCAGGAACCAAACAGGTCACTAGCAGGGTTTAACTGCAAGATTGTTCCCCAGAATATGTAAGCCCACAGGCAATGGCTTCAATTCAGTATTCTGCTGCCACACTTAGATGCTGTATTTCAGAATATTACCACAATGGAAAGGGGGGGGGGGTATAAAACTTTATTCAAGACAAATTTGTTTCCTTCTGTTCTTCACACTTTATTTCAGACATTTCAAACAGGCATATGATTCTTCCTCTATGTTTTGCCCAAATTATATGCTTCTGCAGGAGAATGCCTAAAAATAGTTCACAGTCACAATTCACAGTTTCCACTATTCCATTCTTAGTGGCATGCTTTCATAATGAAACCTGACTACCACATCTCATAAATTCCAAAAAGTTAATTTCTTAAGAGTTCTAACCCATTTGATGCTTTTTTTGTTTGTTGAAGCCACTTGGTTTGAGATGTGCTGAGTACACTCTGTAGCTTGAACTCTAGCAGGGTTCCCCAAGGCTCTGTCCTGGAACCTATGCTCTTCAACATGTACACTCAGATATAAGTAGGGTCTCAGTGGTAAGGTATGTCTGTTTGTGAATGATGTCAAACTCTGTAGGAAGTTGGATAGTACAGAGGGAGTCAGAATATGATTGGGGGTGCGAAAGGCAAGAAAGCTTGTTGAGCATATGGCAGTGCAAGGCTGATGCCACAAAGTGCAAGGTCATGCACACAGAGAGGAAAAACTCAAAAATATGGTAATCAGTACATGGGGTAAGGGTAGCACAGACAACAGAGGAAACAGACTTGAGGGTTCTCATCAGTGGCAACCAAAGACCAAATGCTCAGTGCAATAAAGTATATAGGAGGGACAGTGGTATGCTGGGATGCAAATGAAAGGGCATCACTAGCTGAAGGAGGAGCTGATCCTATGTACAGGTCACTGGTGAGACCACACCTGGAGTAGTGCATCAAGTTCTGATCCCCTTATCTAAAAAAAAAAAAAGACAGGGAAAGACTGGAATCAGTCCAGAGGAGGGCATGAAAGATGTTAAATGGTCTTCAGGATAGTGCATATGAGGAAAGGTTTAGTTTGAACATAAAAATAGAGACAATGGTGGAAGAAAAACACCAATTATTCATCCAGTCTGCCCGTAGTCCCCTATCAAACCCCAGGACTCATTTTCCATATAGGATACTAGCCCTCACTATCTAATCCCCTGTTTCTACTGCTACCACCCTGAGTAACTGCTGTACCTACCTTCCCTCTGTCCCAGCTGTGCTAGAAACCATTTATGGTTTTGGAACCCACCACATTAGTTGGCAGACTGTTCCATGGTTCCACCATCCTTTCTGTAAAATAAAACTTCCACATATCCCTTTTTAACCTTCCTCCCATCAATGTCCATTCATGCCCCTGTGTCCTTGAACTGTTCCTCACTGTAAATAGTTCCTCACAGTTCACCTTGTTCATTCCTTTCAGGAACTTGAAGGTCTCTTATTATATCACCCCTCACTTGTCTGGTCTCCAATGAGTACATGTTCAGTGCCTTAAGCCAGTCCCTATAAGATTTGCTCTGCCAGTCCTGAATTATCCTCATCATCCTTTGTTGCACCATCTCTAGCCTGTCCTTATCTTTCCTGAGGTGAGGACTTCAGAACTGGGTACAGTACTCCAGGTGCAGCCTCAACAACAACCTATAAAGAGGTAGTAATACCTCTTTTCTTCTACTGTTGATTCCCCTTCTGATACATCCCAGCAGCCTTGTTACACTGCTTCATTGTTTAAGAGAGTCATTAATGATGAATCCTAGGTCCCATTCCTCAGCTGTAGTGCTCCACAATAACCTTCGTATCCAGTACCCTGTCCTGGGGTTGTTTTTTCCCAGGTGCATCACCTTGAACTTTCTGGCCTTGAATTTCAACTGCAAAACCTTAGACCACCTCTTTAGTCTTTGTAGGTCATGCTGCATCTCCCTAATTCCCTCATCATTATCTATCCCCCCACAGAGCTCAGTGTCATCTGTAAAGAGACACAACTTACCCCAGATTCCTTCTCCAATGTAGCTGATGGATATATTGAATGGACAGGACCTAGGACTATCCCTGTGACACCCCACTCGTGCCCTCACTCTCTTCAGATTTGACACCATTAATCACAGCCCTCTGCTGCCTCTCCTTCAACCAGTTTACTACTCATCTCACTATGTTCCTCGCTCACCCAGAATCTCCATCTTCTTCAGCAATCTTCTGTAAGGCACCAAGTCGAAAGCCTTGCTGAAGTCAAAGTAGTGTAAATGCACAGCATGGCCCCTATCCAATCTCCTTATCACTCAGTCAATGAAAACTATCAGATTGGTCTAATAGGACCTCCCCGTCACAAACCCATGCTGTTTTTTATCCTGGAGTCTGTTGCTCTCAGGTAGTCCATGAGGTCCTTTTTGACCAGTGACTCCATCTGTTTACCCACAACAGATGTAAGACTGATAGGTCTATATTTCCCCACTTGCTCCTTGCCCCCCTTATGGAGTCTAACTATGTCTTCTACCCTCCTGTGTTTCAGAACTATCCCTGTCTGTAATGAGCTATTGAATAGCCTTACCAGGGGTTCAGCCAGTTCTGCTGCCAGTTCATTGAGTGCCCTTAGATGCATCCCATCAAGCTCCATGGCCTTATCTATCTGTAGGACTGCTAACCCTTTTTGGAGATTAATACTGGCTGCCTCATCTCTGGGACCCTCTTTTTGGCTGCCTTGATGCTACTCTCTGGCAGGGTCTCTCTGTCTTCCACTGAAGATAGCAAAAGTAATCATTAAGGATGGCTGCCTTTTGCACATCCTCCCCTACTACCCTCCCTCCCTCAGATAGGCTAACAATTCCCCCGCCTTTATTTCTTTTTCCTTAATATACCTGAAGAATTGCCCTTCCCCACCCCTGACACCCCCCCACAATACGCTGCTCAGTGTCTGCTTTTGCCTCCCTAACTGCCCTCTTGGCTTCTTTATTTCACAGTTGGTATTCTCTCCATTTTTCCTTCCCCTGCATTTTCTTGTCCCTGATGAGGGTCTTTTTTTGGCCCTCACTACTTCCGTGACCCTTTCTGAGAACCATAGTGGTCTCTTTTGGCTGTTTCTTTTGGTTACGATTCTCATGCATAGCTTAGATAATTGGAGAATGCCCCCTTAATTACTCCTATCTCTTTTCAATACCTCTGATACTGTCTACCCCAACTAACTTGTGCTGGACCACCTCCCTCATCCTGTTGAAGCCTGCCCTTCTGAAATCAAGGACCTCAGCCCTCGATTAGGGCTTTTCAGTCCCAAGGACCAGCTTGAGCCAAATAGAGTTATGGCTGCTGGACTCTTACTGGCTCTTCTACCCTCACATTTCCTACCACCTCTGAATTGGTATGTACCACATTGAGAATGGCAGCCTGCCTGGTGTGTTCCTTACCAGTTGCACCAGCAGATAGTATTGGAATGTATCTAGCAGGACAAGACTTCTGGTGCTTCTGGCAGCTGGAACATCCCAATAAATATTCAGCAGGTTCAGATCTCCCATCACCACCAGTACCTCACCCTTTGCCACTCCCTTTCCTAGTTCTTCTCTGAACTCCCTATCTCTCTCATGTCCCCTTATCCTAGCAGTTTTAGCTCACCTCAACCATAGTTTCTTGCCTGAATCCTCTGTGAGATGCACCCACAGTGACTCTGTCTCCCCATTACTTTCCCTTATGTATCCATCTTCCACAGCCTTGATGCCTTTGCTGACATATAGAGCTACATCACCCCAATTACCTTTTCCCCTATCCCTCCTAAAATTGTCTAACCTGGGACTGTCAGGTCCTAGGCATTATCTGCAGAGGCACAAGTTTCTATGATGGCTGCAAGGTCCATCTCAGTGTATGGCATCATTGCCTAGAGCTCGGTACTTTTATTACCCAGGCTCCTTTCATTAAGTCATATCCCCTTCCATTAACTCCTGGTCCCCCTTTTGCTGTTTCTTGTCTTTCTCCCTTATTCTTCCCTAGTCTCCTTAACTTTTTTCTTTCATGTTGCTTGCAGCCTTTGTTAGTTCTCCCTCCTTGGTCACTTCCCCAAGCCCAGTTTGAACCTCAGCATTATTTTGCCTACTGTACTGCTATAAGCACCCAGGTTAAGGGGAGTACTAGCTAGGTTTCCTTTCCACTCTCCTGTCACCATAGTTCCCCTAGCATCAGTCTTCCCTACAGTCAGTGTAACTATCCAATGAAGATGTCAAACTTCTGCCCCTGCCCACTGGCCCCTCTCTTGACAGGTGAGGACCATCACCTTTGAAGAACCTCTTGCTCCCAAAGTCCCCACAATCCCCAACAAAGTGGTACCCCATCTTCTGACAGCATCCCTTTAAAAGGCTAATGGAACCAAAACCGACAGACAGTAAAATAATACAAATTTTAAGAAGTAGTCAGTTGTCTTCCAGGGGATAAGTAGTATAACTGGGGGGGGGGAGTTGACAAAGGCTTAGTACCTTCCAACAGAAGGAAGATTTAAAAGGTCAGGTTAGTTGGTGTGTTGTGGTGAAGACTAAGTTTGCTGGCATAAAGCACCTAGCTTCACCTGAGCTCTTTTCTTCTAGGATTTGCTTGAAAGGACAGAGCAAGGAGCAACATTAACAGAGCAAAGAGAAACATTAATGCTTCTTTTGCCTAAGCAGGTTTACCAATGTGTTACTATTTTGTTTTGTACCTACAGGTTTTATTACTGTTTTGTGCTTATAGGTTGTACAGTATACTGCTTTATTTTTCTCTGATTTAAATTTAGGTTTTGCAGGACATATTTTCTTTTAAATTGTTGTGCAGGTTGTCTTACTGAAATGAAGGAAAACACTCACCAGGGTAGTGGGTCAGAACTGTAGCTGATTGTTTCTAGAGGGCACAGGCTTGGTCCCACCCACCCACCCCACCCCTCACCCTCCCACCCCAAGCACATCATTTCCTTTATACCAGAGGTTCTGACATCACTTCCCAAAAGGGCAAAGGACATACATCTGTCATAACCTTAACAGCACAGCACTCTACATAGCGGATAGACGCATGTACATGCTCACACTAACAAAAAAAGAAAAAAACTAAACAGAAAGGGAGAGATACATGTGGGGAGTGGTACAATGTAGTGCAATGCACTGGCTGTGGGGTGGCAGTCTTTCAGGAAATGTTTTGGAGGCTGTGATGCTGCTCTATTTGCAGGCAACTCTCTAGTCTGAGGGAGAAGGTTGCCTGACTCCAGGCTGACCTGGCAAGGATTCAGGAAACCTCTTCTACCACCCAGGGACCACCAGGGCTGCTATCACTGCCTCAGAGGTTGCCAAGAAAGAGGAGCAGTTGGATGATGGTGGGCTCAGGGAGTGTGAGGGTGGTGGAATAGAGGTGCATCCCTCCAGTTGTACCTTTCCACAATTCATACTGGCAGAGCATGGTTCCTCTATGGAGGCACCCACAGTGCAGACCAAGGAGAATGCTGGGAACCTCCACAAAGGAGACCCAGAGGAGGGTAGCATGAGACCCCACAGGGGAAGGAAATAACTCCTGATGTGGGACTCAGCCATTAGGAGGGTAAAACTGGGGGGGAGAGGGAGGCAAGGTTCCTGCCTGGTGCCGTGGCTGGGAGAAACAGGAAGAAAATCCTCAGGATCACAGGAGCAGCAGCACAGGAGAGGGAGCTGGACATCCTTGTCCACCTAGGGACAAATGACCTGGCTGGGAATGGGATCAAAGCAGTGCAGGAGGAGTTTATAGAGTTGGGGAGGGGCCTTAGACAGGTAGCATGCATGGTAACCTTCTTGGAGGTGCTGCCTGTCTATGGCATGGGTGAGACTAGGGCACTCCACACCATGGGATTCAATGAATGGTGGAAAAACTGGTGCAGAGCTCAGGGTTGTGGCTTAATTGGGGATTGGTGGTCTACATGGAGGGATGCAGGCTATACTGGCATGATGGTTTGCGTCTGTCCAGGAGGGGAACCAGGATCCTAGGTAATAGGTTTAAATGCTTAATTGGCAAGCATTTACATCCCAGCCCCCCCCCACACACAAAACAGGGTAGTTAGTGTGGTAGACTAAGGTAGAGAAGTCAATAGGGAGCAGGACAGGGGTCAATGGAGAAAAAGGCAAAGACAATAAGGACAGAGATGGGGCTAAAAGGGGTGAAGCTATAAAAAATGGAGGGCGATGAATACCAATGCACATAGTTTGGGTAACGTGCTCAGAGAACTAGTGGCCTTGATGGAAGAGGGACACCTGGATATTGTGGCAGTCACAGACACATGGTACTCAGAGAACTATGACTTGGATGTCAACATACCTGAATACACAATCTGCAGGAGAGACAGGGAGGATAAAAGAGGAGGAGGAGGAGGAGGAGCAGCTCTCTACATAAGGGAAGGGATCAAAGCAATAGAACTGAAGGGGAAACAGGGAGGAGAGGAGGCACTGTGGGTCACCCTGGAAGGGAAATGGTACCACAGTCTGTATGGGGGTTGTATGCATGGTATTTATGGGGGACATGCTAGGAGGAGTGGACCCAAGCTGCAGTTCCAACTTCATGATGGTACCACCATTGCAAATGTAGCCAGCTATAGGTACTTGAGGGTCCAGGTGGACTCTGAGTTGACTTATGCAGAGCATATTCTTTCACAGGTTGGGAAAGTGAATCAAAGAATGGGGGCTGTAAGAAAGGTCTCCGGCTGCCTATCTCCTGAAATTAGAGGAAGATTGGTTAGACAGCTTCTTATTCCAGTACTTGAGTATGGCTCACTTTTATATATGCACTCTACTCAAAAAGTGTTGACAAAAGTAAATCAAACTTACTACAGATTGGTAAAATTTGCCACCAGAAGTAAATCTAAAACACACCATTGTACAATTTATAATAATCTGAGTTGGCTTTATCCAGAAGAACAAAGATGATATATTTGGCTTATTACATGTCACAAGATACTTTATAGTAAAGAAAAACATCCCCTGCTGAGTCTTGTACCAAAAGTCCACCATAATGGCTTAAGGGTAACAACTAGAGCTGCAAACAGTAGAATATTTCTGCATAGATCCTACAATAGGATGAGCAATTTAACACTACAAAATAGTATAGCCAGTTATTGGAACAGCTTGTCATATGAATTGATGCACATTAGCAGTTTGACTATTTTTAAGTTAAAGTTGTTTGAGTCATTGAAAAAAAACATGTACATGTTTTAATTAATTATTTCAATTGTGTAACTGATTTGTCTAATGTACGTTGTGCGTAGTCTTTGCATTCAATGTTAACACAGGACTTTGTTGTAAACGGGATTCATATCCTAACAAATTGTTGCCTGTTTAAAAATAAATGTCATCAAATCAAATCAAATCAAATACAGACCCCCACCTCAGGGGGAGGAAATGGACAAGGAAATGATAGAAGGCATCCTTAGAATGACATAAAAGGGGGGGATATTGTTGATGGGGGACCTGAATATGCCAGATGTTAACTGGAGCACCTTTGCTGTAGCCACATCCAAGAGCAGGGTAATTCTTGATGCCCTACAGGGGGCATGCCTCAGACAACTAGTGTTGGAACCCACTAAGGAGGGATCAGTCTTAGACCTGGTACTCTCAAATGAGGATGGAGAGAGGATCTCGGATTTAGAAGTGGGTAGCCATTTGGGAACAAGCGACAACCAAACAGTGTGGTTCACAATAAACACAGCCATAGAGTCAAGTTACACAAAAGTGATGGTATTGGACTTTAGGAGTGCTGACTTTGGCAAAATGGGGGAGTGCCTCAGAAAAGCACTAGCAAATAGGCAAGAAGGTGGGGTGGAGGAACAATGGGGAAAAATCAAAGCTGCCATCACAGAGGCAACAATCCATTGTGTGGCGCAAATAAACAAAACAAAACAAAGGAAAAAAACACTATGGTCCTCAAAAGAGGTGGCGGGGAAGGTTAGGGAGAAAACAATAGCATTCAGGAAGTATAAGGAAACACAGAAGGAGCAGGACAGAGAATTGTACCAGTTAAAGCAGAAGGAAGTGGGGAAGGCAGTCAGAATAGCAAAGGCTCAAACCAAGGAAAAGATAGCAAACTCAATTATGAAGGGGGATAAAACCTTTTATAGGTTCATTAGGGAGCGAAGAAAAACCAGAGGAGGGATAATGAGGCTTAATAACGGGGAGAAGGTGGGCAGAGGGTGACAGTGACAAAGCAGAGATAATGAACGAATACTTCTGCTTAGTATTCAGAAAAGAAGAGGAGGGGGAGGTACCTAAACCAAATAATAGAAGCACACTGGATAGGGGGGTCAACACCAGTCCATTCACAGAAGAAAGGGTCCAGGAAAAAGAACTAGAAATGAAGGTGAACAAAGCAATTGGGCCTAATGGGGTTCACCCCAGAATTCTAAAAGAACTACGGAGAGAACTAGTGGCACCACTGACTATCCATTTTAACAAATCATGGGAGGATGGTGTGGTACCTGAGGACTGGAGGAGGGCGGATGTGATTCCCCTTCACAAAAGTGGAAGCAAAGCAGAGGCAGAAAACTATAGACCTGTTAATTTGATCTCAGTGGAAGTGGAAAATGATGGAATCACTTCTGAAAGAAAGAATTGTTGAGAACCTAGAGGCCAGCTGGGCACAGGACCCAAGGCAGCATGGATTCACAGTAGGAAGGTCATGTCAGACGAATCTAATAGATTTCTTTGACTGGATGGCCAAAGTAGTAGACCAGGGAGGGGCTGTGGATGTGGTCTACCTAGACTTCAGCAAAGTATTTGACATGGTCCCACACACAAGATTAATAAGCAAGTTAGCCAGCCTAGGAGTGGGTCATAGGGTGGTAACCTGGGCAAAAAACTGGCTGGACAACAGGATGCAGAGGGTAATAGTAAACGGATTCCACTCCAAAGAAAGGGGGGTTACTAGCTGGGTACCGTAGGGTTAGCACTGGAACCGGTCCTCCTTAATGTCTTTATAGGTGACATTGCGGAGGGACTGGAAGGAAAAGTATGCCTCTTTGCAGATGACACAAAGATCTGCAACAGGATTGTTACACAAGGGGGGGTGGAAAGGATGAGATGGGACTTGGCAAGGTTGGAGGAATGGTCAGTAGACTATCTATGTTAGCCTGTCTTTTCGATTCAATGTACTTGCACCACATATTGTTATGTACTCTGCCTGTACCTGTGTCATCATTGTACTCTCCCTGGTCATTCCTGAAAATAGACGTGTAATTGTCTAGTGTACTTACCTGGTCAACAAAAGCTAAATAAATAAATAAAAGTATGGCAGCTTAGATTCAATGCAAAGAAGTGCAAAGTAATGCACATGGGAAACAAAAACCCAAGGGAAGAGTACACAATGGAGGGTTATTAATGACAACAAAGATGGAAAGGGATCTGGGGGGAGTCATAACAGATAACCTAAAGGTAGGCAAGCAATGTGAGAAGGCAGTAAGGAGGGCTGAGGGGATACTGGGGTGCTTAGGGAGAGGCAACACCAGTAGAAAACAGGAAGCTGTTATCCCTCTGTACAGACAATTGGTGAGACCCCATCTGGAGTACTGCATCACCAAATTAGTAAAAAAAAAAAAAGGGGATGAAACATTTTTTAGATGCATAAGCAAAAAGAAAAGGACCAAGGGCGGGATAGCAAGGCTAAAAGGGAAAAAAGGGGTTTGTGTGGAAGAGAGCCACCAAAAGCAGATATATTGAACAAATATTTTTGTTCAGTATTTAGGGAGGAAGGGGAAGGTAATGGACCAATAATAAAGGACAAGGCATTAAGGGACAGGAGGTGGACACTGGTCCTTTTACAGAGGAAAGAATCCTCAAGTAACTAATGCAGTTAAAGGTAGACAAGGCAATGAGACCAGCTAGGGTGCATTCCAGGTTACTGAGGGAAATCAGGGAGTAGCTGGCTGCACCTCTGACAGCCCTGTTCAACTTGTCACCAGAAACAGGTAGGGGGGATCAACCGGGGGACTGAGGGAGGGCAGATGTGGTCCCACTCCACAAAAGTGGATAAAGGAAGGAGTCAGGAAATTACAGGCCTGTCAACCAGACCTTGGTAGTGGGCAAAGTAATGGAAACACTATTGAAGGAAAGGATTGCAGAATACCTTGCTGCCAGCGGTCTACAGGATCCAAGGAAACATGGTTTCACGGGGGGAGGTCTTGTCAGACAAATCTGATAGAATTTTTTGAATGGTGACCAAGGAGGTAGATCAGAGAGAAGTGGTAGATGTAGCCTATCTGGATTTCAGCAAGGCTTTAGACACTATTCTACATAGAAGACTGGTAAGCAAGCTGGGTAGCCTAGGAGTAGGTCCTAAGATAGTTAAATGGGTAGATAGTTGGTTAAGCAATAGGAGTCAGAGTGTTGTGGTAAATGGCATCTGCTCTAGAGATGGTTGCCTCCTCCAGTGCAGGCCGAAAACAGACCATTACAGTGACAGTCACTGTAATGGTCTGTTTTCTGGTGATGCTTTTCTCCCAGTGTTCTGCCCCTTCCCCAGAACAATATATAGAAATCCAGGGGTTGTGGGGGCAGAGCCCCCTGCATGGGGAGTGCTGGGGGCTTAGCCCCCCACAAAAAAACACTTCATTTTTGGACAGCACAATACAGTATTGTACCATCTCTGTGCAGGAGGTCATCAAATTCACTGTCAACCTCCAGTGGTGCTTCAATCTGGAGAAGGCAAAGTGTCCAGTGGGGTGCCACAAGGATCAGTACTAGACCCAGTCATCTTCAATTCTTTATTAGTGACATTGCAGAAGGATTGGAAGGGAAAGTATGCATGTTCACTCATGACACAAAGATCTGCAACAGAGTAGACACACCAGGGGTGTGGGGGTGTGGAAGGAATGAGGGAAAATCTTAAAAAGCTTGAAGAATGGTCATGAGTTTCGCAGCTGGGTTTCAATGCAAAAAACTGCAAAATTGTGCACTTCGGGCACGAAAACCCATGGGCAATGTACCAACAGGGAGGAGAGGTATTAGCGGTCATGGAAAGGGACCCAGGGATAATCATTTCTAATGACCTGAAGGTAGCAAAACAGTGTGATGAGGCAGTGGGAAAGGCTAGTGGAATGCATAGGGAGGGGTATCACCAGCAGAAAGAGGAAGGTAATAATACCCCTCTATAGATTACTGGTGATACCCCACCTCGAGTAGTGTCCATTTCTAGAGGCCCCATCTCCGAAAGGACATAAACAGGGGAGAAGCGGTACAAAGGAGGGCAACCAAAATGGTGCAGGGCCTGCATCAAAAGCTCTATGAGGAAAGGATTAAAGAATTAAATATGTATTCCCTAGAGGAAAGCAGGGAAAGAGGGGATATGATAGACAAATACAAATACCTCACAGGTATAAACAAGGTACAGGAAGGGAGCATTTTCCAAAGAAAAAGATGCTTGACCACAAGCAGTCACATTATGAAGCTGGGAGGGGGGGGGAGTGGCTCAGAGGAAAAGTGAGGAAATACTTCTTCATGGAGAGGGTGGCAGATGCTTGGAACAGCCTCCCATTGGAGGTGGTGGGGGCTAAAACAGTTACAGAATTCAAAAATGCATGGGCTAGACACAAGGGAATATTAGAAAGGAAAGGGGGGGGGGTGAAACCAGAAGACAGAGAAGGGTCTGTGATGGCACTGGAGATACGGAAAATAGGGCAGACTAGGTGGGCCATGAGGTCCTTATCTGCCAACAACTTCTGTGTTTCTGTGTTGCCGAGCCAGACACCACTAGCTCAGAGGTTGCCAGAAGGAAGGAGCGGTTGGACTACAGTGGGCTGAAGGAGGGCAAGGGTGGTAGGATCAGGAAGGCTGAGGGGAGCAGGTAACAGGCACACTCCTCATCCAGTGCCACGAAGAAACTCTTATGCCATGCTTGCAGAGTGGGGTTGCCATGAAGGGCACCCAACCTGGTGGACAATGAGGATATGGGGGACCACCCAAATGGAGTCCCCGGGGGGGGGAGGAGACCCCCATAGAAAGAAGAAGCAACTTCTGGTGGGGGATTCTATAGTCAGGGGGAAAGAGTTGGGGGAAGGAAAATGGGTAGAGAGGGAGGTTAAGTGCCTACCTGGCACAATGGCTCAGATGGACGCAAAGTGTATCCAGTGGATTGCGAGGGCTATAAGAAGGAAGGGGGAGCTGGATGTCATTATCCACCTAGGGACAAATGACCTAGATCTGAAAGGGACAGGGGCAGTGCAGGAGCAGTTTATGGATCTGGTAAAGGGCCTTAGGCAGGCAGCATTTACTGTAGCCCTCACAGAAATGCTGCCTATCAACAACAGGGGCACGGAGAGGGAGCTCCACACTAAGGCCTTCAACTAATGGTTGAAGGAATGGTGTAGAGAGGCGGGGTATGGCTACACTAGGGACTGAGGCTCCACCTGGAGGGGTCAGAGCTTGTACCAGAGGGGCAGCCTTCATCCATCCAGGAGAGGAATGACTGTCCTCAGTGGACTGCTTAAGTGTTATTTTGATGGACATTTAAACTAGCCAAGGTGGGGAGGAAGGCAAATGGGTGGCAGAAACTGTGCCCCCCTCCCACAGGCTGAGACAGAGGGTAGAGAATTTCTGAGAGAAAAGATTCCCACCAAAATAGAGGACAACCAGGGGTACAAGGGATCAGAATGGGGGAAGAGATTGAGAATGGAAAAGACAATAGCTAGCCTTCACAAACTTTCCTCATATAAAAATAAGTGGGAAAAACATCTTCAATTACAGTGACTATTTCTGCAATATACAGCATGCACTTGGGGCTTATCCTTTAGATATTTTCTGGAGTTCTGTTCCCAACACTAGACTCTTGATTTGACCTTTTTTGCATCAGTATTACAATTTCTTCCTAGATTGTGATACTTTGGACATTATTTTTATGTATTTTTTTATATATCCTGCTCTTAGCATTTTAAGTCCTTAGGTAATGTTTTCTATGACATACATCCTAGTTTTATAGACTTGCTGGCCATGGCTGATATGATCTGCTCTGCTTCACCTGTCTGATAGTATATTGTATTTGACAGTTGTTTGTTGCCTAATGCTTTGTTATGCATATTCTCCTTATTTTTGTTTTTGTTTTTCCTTGTTTACTGTATTTGTAAAAAAATGAATAAAGTTTATTCAGTTAAAAAAAGAATGGGGAAGAGAAACAGGCAGTAAGAAAAGGAGAGGAATAGGGAACAACTAGAGAACATGAGAAGGGACACGAGTGGGACTAACAAAGTCTGAACAGCCATGTGTGCCAGTGCTTGAAGTCTGGGGAATAAGATACCGAACCTGGAGGCCACTATGGTGAGGAAGGCCTGGATATTGTGGCCATTGCCAAAACATGATGCAGTAACAGCCATGACTGGGAAATGGTCATGCCTGGATACATGATGTTTAGAACAGACAGGGTAGGAAGAAAAGGTGGGGGAGTGTTGCTTTATGTTAAAGAAAAGCAGTCATTATCTGTAAGTCCCTACCCAGAAAGCTTTACCCCGTTTAGGCTTTTCACACAGAAAAAAGTTTTGACCATTTAACTTACTTTGTTTACTTTGTAAAGCCTAGATTGCCAAACATGGCGGACACTGCACGGTTTCATCTCATCTGAAACTGCGGTGCTGCACCGTTCACCTCAATAGAATTGTAGTGACATGAGTGGTGCGGCACCACATTTTCAGATGAGATGGAACTGTGCAGTGTCTACCATGTTTGGCAATCCTGGACTTTACAAAAGTAAAATACATTAAGTTCAAACAGGTCAAAAAATGTTTTTCCTGTGCAAAAAGCCTAATCGGAGGAAAGGGGGTGAAGCTTTGGGAGGTAGGGACCTACAGATAATGACTGCTTTCCTTTAAGAAAAACATCAAAGTGACAGAGGTACAGGGAATTTGGGGAGGGGTTGAGGTGTTGTGGGTTGGTATGCACTTCCCACAGTGACACCCCTACAGCGACATACGTTGCTGCCGACAACAGCACCAAGTCGCTGTAGGGGATGCACCTGGGACCCAGCAACACTCTCCCCCTGTCTCGCACCCCCTCCCCAAACCAACTCCAACCTGGAGTTGATATCTATTACAGAGGGGGTGTGGGGTAGAGCCTCCCATGTGGGAGGTTTGGGGGCAAAGCCCCAAAGAAAACATAATACCCTGCTGTGAGCTGCTCCCTGCCAATGGCAGTTCTTGATCAAGAGGGAGCCTGGCACTGTGAGGCTGTTCGTTGAGTTAGTTGTCGACTCGGTATTGTAGAGCCTTGCAGGTCAACCTTGAGTCTGGAAACAGAGACACCATTTAGACTGGAGCAGTATACAAGCTTCCAGCACAGGAAGAGAACTTAGACAAAGAGATGTTGGAAAACATTAGCAAAATGGCTAAGAAGGGGGAAGTGGTGCTGGTGGGAAACTTTAATCTACCAGATGTAGAGTGGAGTCTAACTGCTGCAACATCAGCTAGAAGAGACATCTTGGACTCCCTGCAGGGGAATTCCTTGGGCAGGTGGTCAGCGAATCCACTCAGGGTGGAGCAACACTGGACCTGGTACTCATAAATGGGGACAATGTGGTGGACATCAGAGTGGGAAGTCATCTGGGGATCAGTGACCATCTCAGAGTATGGTTTAATATAAGAACAACAGCAAACTCCAGCCACACAAGGATGAGGATCCTATATTTCAGAAGGGCTAGCATTATAAAAATGGGGGAGTGTCTCTGTGAGGACCTGGCGGTGGGAGATGTTGAGGGGGGATGGAAGGCAAATGGGCCAGATTAAAAGAGAGCACAGTAAAGGCAACAAACTTGTACATCAGGTAAATAAGCAAAAGCAAAAGGAGGAGGAGGAGATTATTATGGTTCTTGAGGGCAGCGGCAGAGAAGATAAGGGCAAAAACAGTGGTATTCAGAAACTATAAGGAGACCCAGAGAGAGGAGGACAGAGAATTGTATCTGGGAAAATGAAGGGAGGCAGTTAAGGCAGTAAGGAATGCAAAAGCGCAAGCTGAAGAAAGAATAGCCCAGTCAGCATCAAAGGGGGACAAGACATTTTTCAGCTATATGAGCAAGAAAAGGAAGACCAAGGGAGTGATTGCATGGCTAAAAAGGGAAGGAGGGGACTGTACTGAGGAGGAACAAGAAAAGGCAAACATCTTAAACAAATATTTCTGTTCAGTGTTCACAGCTGAGGGGAAAGAGGAGGGACCACAATAACCCACCAAGAGCTTGGAGTGGAGGGAAGTGGACACCAGCCCCTTCTTAGAGGAGAGGGTCAGGAAAGCACTCGCTAATCTGAGGGTGGACAAAGCAATGGGGCGAGACAGGGTGCATCCAAGAGTGCTGAAGGAACTCAGGGAGGTGCTAGTTGCACCCTCGACAGACTTGTTTAACAGTTCACTGGAGATCGGAGTGGTCCTGGAGGACTGGAGAAGGTCAGCCATAGTCCCACTTCACAAAATGGTAGCAAAGAGAAGGTGGGAAATTACAGGTCTGTCTGCCTGACATCTGTATTAGGAAAATTGCTGGAGACATTATTAGAGGAAAAAATCATGGAACACCTAGAATCCAATGAACTGTAGGACCCGAGGCAGTGTGGCTTTATGGAGGGAAGGTCATGCTAAAAAAATCTGATAGATTTTTTGACTGGGTAACCAAGGTGTTGGATTGGGGAGGGGCAGCGTACATGGCCTACCTGGACTTCAGCAAGGCCTTTGACACCATTCCACACTGGATACTGGTAAACAAGTTGGATAACATGGGGGTGGGCAATATGGTGGTAACCTGGGTAAAAAACTGGTTAGGAAATAGGAGGCAAAGGGTTGTGGCAAATGGAGTTCACTCTGAGAAGGGGAGAGTGACCAGAGGGCTACCGCAGGGGTCAGTACTGGGGCAAGTCCTACTTAATGTCTTCATTGGTGACATAGCAGAGGAACTGAAAGGGAAGATCTGCCTCTCTGCGGATGACATCAGGGTCTGCAACAGAGTGGACACACAGCATGGGGTGCAAGGGATGGAGGAGGATTTAAAATGACTGAAAGAGTGGCCAAAAGATTGGCAGCTAATATTCAATGCAATAAAATGCAAAATAATGCACTTGGGTCACAGAAATATGGGGGTGCAGTACAAAATGGGGGGAGAGATACTGGCAGTGCCAAGCCGAAATGGACCTTGGAGTACTCACATCGGATGACATGAAGGTGGCAAGACAATGTGACAAAGTGATTGGGATTTCCAGTGAAATGCTAAGGATGCATAAGTAGGGCTCTTACCAGCAGGAAAAAGAAAGTGGTGTTGCCACTATATAGGTCCTTGTTAAGACCCCATCTGGAGTACTGTGTCTGGTTTTGAAGGCTGCATCTCAGGAAGGACATAGACAGGGTGGAGGCCATCCAAAGGAGGGTTACCAAGATGGTACAGAGTCTACATCAAAAGTTCTATGAGGAGTGGCTAAAGGAACTAAACATGTTTACCTGGGAGGAGCGGGGGGGGGGGGGATATGTTGAAACCTTTAAATACCTCAATGGGTGAATAAGGTACAAATGGAAGTTTTTTTTTTCGGAAAAAAGAGTGCTGTAGAACAAGGCCATGCCATGAAGCTGGAGGGGGTAGGTTCAGGAGAGATGTGAGGAAATACTTCTTCACAGAAAAGGTGGTGGATGCCTGGAATAGTCTTCAAGTGGAGGTAGTGGTGGAGAAAACAGTGGTGGGACTCCAAAATGCCTGGGATAAGCACAAGGGAATCATAAGGGCAAGGAGGGGGTTGGAAGAGAAAGTGCCGTAGACCTGGAAGGGTGTACAGCGTAACCAATGCAACATAGAGAAAGGACAGACTAGATGGACCATGCAGCCCTTATCTGCCATCAGTTTCTCTGTTTATGTTTCTATAAAAAACAGGGTTGGGTATAATTGCACCATTCCCATCCATTTCAGTTCTACTAAGAAAGGCAGCAGATCAAACAACTAACTTCTTCAATGAGTTTTAAAGAAGGTAAGCAATCATAAAATGTGTGGTTTTAACTAGCAATAATATGATGCAAATAAGTCCTCTCTGTGTGGTGTAGGTGTGGGGGAGATAGAATAAGGAGGGCTGAAATCAGTGATTAGTAGTTACAACAGTAAGTTAATAAAATGAATTTACAGTAACTGATATGTAATACTTGAACCAGATCAGGCTGTTTCTTTAAATACTATATACAGTCCATGGCCAAGTTTAGTGTAAATATATGCTTTTGCCTTTTTTCTATCAGGTGTTCCTCCTTTGGTGCTTTTTCCATCACATTTCCCCTGCCCCCCGCCAAAAATAATATGCATACTGAGTTAGAAAACACTTTTTGCACAGAAATGATCTGAAGCCTTGAAAACTAATCAATGGTTCAATATTGTGGGCATTTGTTTATAACTTGTGTTTTTGTGCTGTAGTATTAATAATAATAAGAATTATGCTAGATGAATTCAGCAAATGCGTTTTTATAAAAATAAGATAATGTGTTGTATGGGAAAGTGACTCGGAAAGCATTTTCTTGCTGTTTCCTCTAGTGTGTTTGCGGCTATGTGCCTGTCATGAAGATTTGGCAAAAGATGACACCATTAAAACTAAGTGATGGGAATTAGTGCTTGACCTTACAGCAACTAAGAATGATAAGATCTTCAACAGGAGAAAATCTGAAAGGACACCAATTAAATATTTATTTCATAGATGGCAATGGCAATATACTGCAAATTAGTGATATAAAATTAAACTAAATGCACTGAAAAAATTCAAAGAAAAAGTATCGTAAAACTTAAAAATGGTGAACCTATGAAATACAAAATGCTGTATATTGAATGAAATAGTTGTTGTTGATTAATGTTGGACATGTAAAACTTAATGCCATTTTGAGGACAGATACTAAGGGTAATTTGTAACTGTTTTTAACCTAACATGTTATTTATGGGTTAATATGAGCACTTAAGTCTAACTGAATGCACTATTTAAGAAGGGCTTGTGGGCAAGTGAGATTACCTCTGAAGAAGCCCTGCCCAGTCAGGACGAAATGTAAGGGTGTTAGTACTAGTTTATCTGGTAATGCTGTAGGTACGGGTTTGTTTCTTTGTATTTTTATCGTGCTGTTTTATCGCTTTTTATTGTGAAAAAATAAAACTGTGAGTATTCTTCTATTTCTACCTTTTGAGTTATGATTTTTGACCCTCAATAATACTACACAGTAAGCACACTACTGTAGGTTATGGGTGGGTGAACAAGATTTTGCTGCCATTTTCTAGGAAGTTATAAAGGAAACAGTTCACTTCTTATACTCTATAACAGTACACACACGCACACAGCTCAGCCCCCTCCAGTCTTAGTAATTCCGAAAGTAGGTGCACCCGACTTAACTTCCCCCATGGGCCATGAGTGACAGCTCTCTCAGTTGCAGTGCATACCTCACTGGGGATGTAGTTGCTGCTAGCAGGGTGGATGAAAATGTGAGACAGCAAAAACTGCTCCACTGCACGAGTGAGCCTGGGGTAAAAAAAATAATGGAAACGTTAAACAAACACCAGCACTAGTCTACTGGTCACCAAAAAAGGTTTATTCAAGTATAAAAACACATACCATTCACAGACTGGGTCGCTACAGTTGCCCCCACTGGTTTCACATTCATTGTGTCTTCTGGGGAGAAATGCAGTGAATGTGAAACCGGTGGGGGTAACTGTAGTGACGATGTGGACGATATGTGTTTTTATACTTGAATAAAGCTTTTTTGATGACCAGTAGAGTGGTGCCACTATTTGTTTAACTTTTCAGGATGAAAATGTGGCACACTTAGCTTGAGAGGCAAACAGTTGCAGTACAATTTAAGTAGAACCAAACAACTTTACTTGTTGAAAGGGGCCCCTGTTTGTAATCTAGATGTAGGTGGCCCGGTGGTCTCTTCAGATCTTCTGCCTGGGCTTGCAAGTTGCTACACAGTCCACACTGGACTCTTTCCCTCTGTCCCAATTACAGTCAATTTCCCCAGTTGCAGGGCCAATATGCTGATGGTCACTCATGATTTGGTAGAATTCTAGGACACCTTTGGTGGATGTCTTCGCTGAGCAGATGAGATGCTGGATGGTTCTGCATGGAGGGAAAACTTCTCCTGAACAGCACTGGTCTCTCTCACCAGTCTCAAGTTGATTAGTCAGCTGCAAGGAGAGGAGATCCTGGGACCAAGTGGTAGGTGATAGCCTCTTCAGTCTAGTTTCTTTACAGAAGTTACTCCCCTAAAGGAACAGTATCTCTTTTTCTCCTCTCTCCTCACTCTTCCCTAAGTGGCTGCACCCACTCTCAACCCTGTCACCCGCCATATGCCAGACTTACCCCAATCCTCCTTGTTCCTCCCTGGCTTACCCCCCCAGGACAGGGTCAATGGTGGTGACCAAGTCCCTTTCGGAGGCACTGCTCATTTCAGAAGGGAGAGCAAGTTGGCAGTGCAGGGCCTGTTGAGCAGAGGCCAGCATCACCCTGCTTCAGATGGGGAGTTTTCCAGCTTGCTTGTCCTGTTCCCCTGGGATGCCAACTGGTCAGAGCCAGCGATACACATCAATGCATCAAAGCTCTGTCAGCATCCCCCCTCCCTAAGCACAGCTCTGCCTGCACTGCCACCTGTGGCAGTGGTGCAAGGGCAGCTGGGAACTCTCACTCCCCAGGAGGTAAGCATCTTCTGGGATGTTCAAATCTCCTCTCCCGCCCAGCCCTCCAATGACTTGGGCTCATTTCTGAGTCCATGGTGCTGGCATCATAAGCAGTAGGGCTACTGCTGCGTTGATGGGCCAGCCAAGGGGGAAAAATCACTGCAGGGCAGGAAACATAGCTCTACACTTTGCCTTTAATTCTCAGTTTAAGATAAACTGCTTTCTTTTCTAGAATTAGATGTGCAAACACTGCAGGTGCCTGCCAGGGCTGTAGCTCCTGGCAGGCACTGGAATGCTGGCTCACAGCTTCCTCTAACTCACAGATATGCTGACTGAGCCCAGCTTGTTTATTTCAATCCCCTTTTATATTTAACTGGACTCTATGCCCTGTTGGTCTAAAAATCCCCAGGCTGGCTGGGTTCTGGAATGAGAACCTGACCATGCAAAGCATGCATGCAGAGTCTGTAGGTTAGCAAACAGATGATTGGCCTAGATCCCTGGGTTAGAGATCTGTGACCTCTGACCCACTTTCTAGCTGTCTCTGTGGAGCCAGACACTTAGAACTGCATGGGTGTCACCATACTTGTTTATATTTTGCAGTTCTTTTTTTCAGCCTCTTCTGCTTTTATATTAACTCATTAGGGCTGCTTCATTCCTGTCCTGGTATCGCTGCCTGAACTGGGGCCTTGACTGCAGTTATTCTTCAGGCATGGAGCACATTGCTGAGTTGGGGGTTTTAGGGCATTCAGCCTGAATTGTAAAGGGAGCTTCTGCATCTTTAAGACATACTACATATGCAAAGCAAATTGTGGCAGTTCGCTTTCATATTCCACCACCCTGCTGCCTCTCTGGGGGCTGTGGATACATGGTAAGGCACACGTTGATGCAGGGTCTTCCATCCTGGTCCACACTCTGATGCCAGTGTTAGGGATGGGGACACAGAACCTGACATGTGGCGCCAGCTGCAACCACAAAGAACCAGGCCCGACTCCCACCCAGGCTCCTTCAAGGAGATGCTGCATTGCCCTACTGGCTCCCCACAGCAATCTAGGATGTCAGGGGCTAGAAGGTGGAAATCAGCAGACTGGGTTGGTTGAGGAAAAGAGATGGAAAGCACGGGTGCCCATGAGCCATAAAGGTAAGCCAATTTTGGGGGACGTACAAAAGCTAAAGAAATGGTAGACGAATTTTGGGATACATTAAGGGCAATGTGCTGGGAATAAATGAAACTTGCATAAAACAGGTGGATAAAGCAGAGACATAGGAAGACAATCGGGCACACTAAAAAGGGGACAAGAGGATGGCATTCAAGAGGTTTAAGTCTGACATTACAGACTCAAAGAGGGAGGAATATATAGAAAAGCTAAAGGAGGAAAAATTAAATCAGGAGAACAAAATCAGGCACAGATCTTAGGCTTAGATAACGACTCTTAGGGAGAGATAAAGACAAGACCTTCCTAAGATACAGCAGAAAGAAACAGAAATAAAAAAGGCATTGTTAGGCTAAAAAATGGAGAACAATATGTGAAGGAGGATAAGGAAAGGGCTGATATCTTTAACAACTTATTTTGTTCAGTCTTCAGGACTGAAGCAGTGGGTCCCCCTCCAGACTGTAAGATTAAGTCTAGGGAAGAAAAGTAGTACAAACTAGAACTGGGAGAAATATCGGTACAAAGGGTGTTAAAAACACTGACAAAGTATGGAATGATTATAAAAGAATATTAAAACAATGTAAAAACAAAAACAAGGCATCTAAACAAAAATTTTAATTAAGAATGGCAACCAAAACAGCTACAAATAGAAAGGACTTCTATAGTTATACTAATTCCCTAAAAATCTCCAGCACCAGATTAAGTTCATTAATAGTAAATAATGAAGTCAACAATGACCCTATTCAGATAGCTGAAGTACTTAATGATTTCTGTTCTGTTTTTACCAAAACCATCATGAAATATCAGAGGAATAAATAATAAAAAGAACTAAAAAAACACAATTCTGAGGGCCCTGGTCACATATCCCATCAGACTAGCTCTCAACAATTGTAATACCAATATTCAAAAAAGGGAACAAAATGGAG
Source organism: Neoceratodus forsteri (assembly GCA_016271365.2). NCBI lineage: Eukaryota > Metazoa > Chordata > Ceratodontiformes > Ceratodontidae > Neoceratodus > Neoceratodus forsteri. The sequence continues at coordinate 1,447,141,848 of CM028130.1, read as the reverse complement.
TATGAAAACTATATAGACCAATAAGTTTGACCTCAGTACCAGGCAAGATTCTAGAATCCATTATCAGAGATGATTTAATTAACCATGTACATAAAGAGAGTCTATTAGATACTGAGCAACACGGTTTCATGTTAGAAAGTGTGACGGGATTACGCCATGTCCTATTGCAGTGTTCATATTTCATGTTGTTTAATTATATAATTCACCAGAAAGGCTCCTGTGCCTCAGTTAAGTTGCAAGGGGTCATGGGTATGAAAGAAAATATGGGACACTGGAAGACTATAAAACTCTGTGTTTTAGGCCAGGAAACCCCTGTTAGCTGCTTTGAAATAGTTCTTGAATTTTGCAAGTTTTTTGGCTGCCAAGGCTGGACCGAATAATAGGGTCATTAGGAATTAACAGCTGACTAATTAAGCAAAGCCTGGAAGTTCCTGGACCCATTTGCTTAACAAAGATTCTGAGCCCAGAGAGCCACAGCCTGGTGCCGGGACATGTAAGACTCAGGGATGCAGAAAGATGTCCCTTTTGTCTTCAGATTTGTGCACCTGGACAAGGCAATTACAGCTTAATGGGCAGCCACTAAAGGTCTAAATGGTTTGCTGGGGGGCAGAGGGTAAACAAAGGTCCTTGGACTAGCAAAACAAGCAAGGGGTGGGTTAGACATGCTGACTCCAGTCCCAGGCCCCAGGGGGAGGTATCTGTCTTTTCCTAACCCCCACCTCCCTACCCAGGAAACTTTCAGTTAGACTTTTAAAACTTGAACATGGGTGCTGGTTGGTCCTTTCTCAGCATGTGACGAGGCCAGCCTATCACACTAAGGAATACTGGAAGCAGAACTTTTGGATTTTCTTAAAAGAAGCCTGCAGAGCATTGCTAGAAGCTTTTTCACTTTCAAAGACTCTCCTAGCAGCAACAACAAGACTTTGGATCCCTGTCAGTATTTCCGCCAGACAGATGGGGGAATCAGCAACCTGCTAAGAACACTTTTCATTTCCAGCACTAAGGACTTTTTCAAGGTAGAACTATATTCGCTAGAATTTAAACAGTATATCTTTTTTTGTATATTTCAACTTTCTTTTCATATCCTGTAACCAATGTTAAGAAAAGTATATAATGTTTTATTGCATTTTATTTACAGTCCTTATAGACAAATTAGTAAAGCTTTTGACTTACTTTAAACTAAGTCTGCCAGCAACTATTGCATGTGTTGGTTTTGGGAACGTTTGTTCAAACTAGTCTACAACTGTCTAATGCTTAAGGGCCAGACTCTACTGAGACAGAATCCAAGAAGGGACTCTGTGAATGAAAGGAGGGGGGACACAAAAGGTTTCTTAAAAGAGGTCTGTGGGGTTTGAACTGGTCTCTGCATTCTTCTGGGAAAAGACACATATAGAGTGTATAGGGCATCCCCAGAGGTTTATATATGCCTATGGCTTTTCTGGTTTGCTGCACAGTGGCCAAGAGGGTTCTCTCCCAGGAGTACAGACTCAAGACTGTATTTGAACCCCTCACACAGAGGAAGCCCAGGACCTCCTTGGGAGATGTTCAGTTGTGAAACAGTGAGCATTCTGGAAGGACAGGAGGGGGAGTATTCCTGACCCAGATCACAAAGGGATTTGCTGTAGCCCAAGCAATCTTGCCCCACCGGAGTGGGCATATGACAGGAAGATCTTGTACTACCAATCTACTTTGCTTTTATGAGAAAATCTCTCAAGCCTTGGATGATAGTAAACCAGTGGACTGCATCTTCTTAAATTTTTTAAAAGCATTTGATTCGGTCCCACACTGGGCTATAACTCAGAAAATGGAAAATCTACACATAAAGCCCAGTGTATTAAGATGACTATACAGTTGATTACATAACAGAACTCAAAAGTATGCATAAATTGCTATTATTTTAAACTGGGAAGTATGACTAGTGGTGTACCACGGGGATCTGTTTTAGGACTGGCCTTATTCCAAATCTTCATTTTTGATATGTGCATTCAAGTGAATAACTTGTCCAGCAAATAGGTGGACGATACAAAGTCAGCGCATTAGAAGAGAAGAAGGAAATCCAGGTAGATCTGGATAAAATATATACATGCGCCAGCAAATGGGGAATGATTTTTAATCTCGAGAAGTGTTGTGTAATGCACATGGGTAATCATCATTCCAAACATTCATATTAAATGGGCAACAAGGTCTTAAAGGAGGTACAAAATAGGAATCAAACAAAACACAACATTTCAAACAAAACCATAGAACGCAGAGATACAGGTGGGGCTGTTCAGAAAAAAGGCAGTAAAACAGTCTCTATTGACTTATCTTCTAACACAGCACAACCTTTTTTGGACAGAGAGACTGTGCGAACAGAAAGAGCGATAGAAGAAGAAAAAACAGGAGGGGAAAAAGAGGTGGAAGAAATAGCAGGAAACAAAATACATTCACTAAGAATATCCAAGAAACTGAATTACAAATAATAAACCTTAGTGACCTTATTTTAAGTGATCCACAAAAATCACTTTTAAGCAAAGGTTTGAATTTTGTACCATCACCCCCTGTAAACCACTTTAAGATTTTTGTGGACCTGTTTAAATTATTTTGTAAATAGTGCATCTATTAAAAAGTTAAGGGCCAGACTCTACTGAGACAGAATCCAAGAAGGGACTCTGTGAATGAAAGGAGGGGGGACACAAAAGGTTTCTTAAAAGAGGTCTGTGGGGTTTGAACTGGTCTCTACATTTTTCTGGGACTGAGACTATATTTTGCCAGCAATAAGGATAGAGATATAACAGCTATAGGATTAACAGAGGAATATTCACAACAAGATTTAGAACAAGAGGCATGTATGATTACTATCCAGGAAAATGAAACGCCTGAAATAGCCGAAGAAAATTTTGAGACAACACCAAATATCTATGATTTACTTTCAGCAAGTGCAGTGGAAACTAATATAGATGAATTATTGCAACTCATTTTAGAAAATGAAGACTTGGAACACTCCCAGCAAGAAGTGACACCAAAGGACCTTATAGACATGTGAAAGAACATGTTTAAATGTTGTTCTGACTTTACTCCACCTGTAATGAACAACAACATTAATGCCTTTGAAAACACAGTTCTGTACAAGGTAAGACTGCTATTGGACAGAACAGATATAGGGAATGATAACCAAAATCTTTCATTTGTAGAATGTACAGCACTTAAAGAACTTTCAAATGACCATAATATGGTCATTAAAAAAGCTGACAAAGGGGGCAATATTGTTTTAATGAGCAGCAGCAAATATAAAGAGATGGTTGAAAAATTGATCTTTGATATGAATAACTATAAGAAGCTTAGAGGGAATCTGACCTTACAATATAGAAGAGAGTTATGTGCATTTTTGGATCAGGCAGTGCATAATGAAAGTATCGGTGATAAAGAATTCAAATATTTATATTGTGAATTCCCAGTCACTCCCACTCTGTACTGCTTACCCAAGATACACAAAAGTTTACATGAGCCTCCAGGGAGACCAATTATTTCTGGTATTGGCTCAGTAACTGAACATATCAGTGAATTTATTGATTTATTTCTTCAGTATAGTATGTTTACATTACCATCATGTTTAAGAGATACAGGAGACACCATCCAAAAATTCACAAGTGTTCAATGGGAGCCCACATATCTATGGATCTGTATTGACATAGAAGCACTATATACATCAATTAGACATACAGATGGTGTTGAAGCATCCAAATATTCTTTGGAATGTGATCAACAATATACAGGTGCACCAGTTAACTTTTTAATAGGTGCACTAAAATTTGTTTTAAACCACAGCTATTTTGAATTTAACAACGAATATTATGCCCAGACATGTGGGACTGCTATGGGAGCCTCAATGGCACCCTCCTATGCTAACCTCTTTGCGGGCCTATGGGAACAAGAACACCTGTTTAACTTAGACATAAATCCATTTTTTCGGTATATCGTCAGGTGGGGACGATATATAGATGATTGCTTGTGTATTTGGAATGGAGGTCTAGAAAAGCCATACGACTTTGTGAAATGGTTGAATGACAACACTGTAAATCTTAAATTCACATCAACAATACATGAAAATGCAATTGATTTTCTGGACATCACATTAATAGGAGATGTAACGACAGGCAAAATTAGTACTACAGGATTCAGAAAGCAGACTTCTGTTAATTCCCTCTTAAGAAGTGACAGCTGCCATCCTTATAAACTAAAAAAGGCCATTCCATATGGACAATTAATCAGACTGCGTAGAAACTGCACTGATGACAATGATTTTAATACACAGGCAGAATATCTCCTGGGAAGATTTAGAGAAAGGGGGTACACATGTGAGATACTGAGTGAAGCCATAAATAAGACAAAAGGAAAAACACAGGCAGATTTGATTAGTAATTATAAAACCAAACAGAATAAGGCCTCAGCAAATAACACATTGACCTGTTCTTTAGAACACAATAAAATCTCTGGGGAAATTGGAAATGTGATCTGGAGGAATTGGGACATTTTAAAAAGTGATCCCATTCTAAAAAATGTAGTACCAGACACACCCAGAATCACTTTCAGAAGGTCTGCAAACTTACAAGACAAGTTAGTAGAGAGTCAATTTTCTAAGAAAGAGGTACCAAGAAACACTTGGTTGTCAAATAAACCAGAAGGAAATCATAAATGTAAGAGGTGTAATGTTTGTCAGTACATGAATACAGGCAAGGAATTATCATTGCCAAATGGTACAAATATCAAAATAAAAGATTTCATTACTCGAACTACCACATTTCTTGTATATATTCTATGGTGCAGCTGTAATTTATACTATATAGGAAAAACAGTAAGACCTTTGAAAGAACGTAAAGAAGAACATGTGCATTCTGTAATTAATCAGAGACTGGACACACCGGTTGGACGACATTTTTTTAATACGCATAATTCTGATATTGTCAGTTTCAGATTTATGGGGATTGAACACACAAGGTGTCCTTCAAGGGGTGGTGACAGATCTAACCTGCTATTAAAAAGAGAAAGCTTTTGGATTTTTAAAGCAGGAACAAGAAGTCCCACAGGTCTAAATGAGAGGTGGGACCTTAAACCTTTCTTAAAATATAAGAAATGTTAAGATAGTGACTGGTCTGTACTACTGGTAGTATCAAGCGTCCCATAGGTCCAGATGAGAAATATGATTATAAATAGTTTTTGAAATATATAGAAATGAAGTGATATCCAATGGTTTGTACATAATACAGTCTAAAATGTTTTTTGGATGTCAATATATTGACTGGTGGGCACTACTGGTAATGCACAATATTATGTTCTATAAGCTCAAATGAGAGATGTCACTATATACAGTTTCTGAAGTATTTAAGAATTGATGTGGTATGTAATGGTGTATACACATGACAGTTTAAAATGTTCCTTGGATGTTAACCATTGTTTGTTTTCTCTATTTCTTTTCTAGGAATGTGTTCAATATTTTCGGGTATAGATGGCCAGCAAGAATACATGCTTCATGTTCCTACATATGGGTCCTGGACAGACCTCATAAATAGTTGAAAATCTTCCTTTCCGTTGTTTCTCTTTCTCCCTTACTTTCTCCCCCCCCCCTTTTTATTTTCTCTCCCCCTTTTCTTTCCCTCCTCCCCTTTACAACCTAAACCCTTCCCCTTCTTCTTTCTCCAAATACCCTTCCCTCCCTTCCTTATTTTTCTTTCCTTTTTTCTTCCCTTTTTTTTTACTTTTATCTGTTTTTGGAAATAAGGGAGTAAGTAAGTAATATACCCTAATGAATCACTACACTGTTTGATTGACATATTACCACAGCTGCCTTTTCTCAATTTTTGCAGTAAATCTCTTTATGAATATGTGGAATTTATGTTAGCTATGAATATGAGGCATTTGTAGTTATAACTGCAATAATAATGAAATACCAGCTTTATCAATATATACAGAAAGCAATGTTAATAATATATTTTAATTTTACCTATTTTTGCCTTGCAAGAAAAAAAAACATTATTTCAGTGCATCCCTTAGTGGAGATCCTGTTTAGTTTTTAATAGCAATACTAATAGTAGGTAGAAACAGCAGGTTATTTTTGCACTTTTTGCATATTTCCATTATTTCAGTAAATTTTGTATTGCAATGTTGATTAATTAAGTGCTCTTTCTGAATGAAACCTGTTTCTTCAGTTAGCTTTTGATACATAGATAGATTTGTTAGAACACAGTTAAGTAAGCTGGTGATTGGATATTATTAAATGATGTCACAAACTATTTTGTATTTAAATAAATGTTAGTAACCAGGATGTAGAAATGCTCCCTTGAAGGCACTAAGCCGAGGCACTAGGGGCTCTCACAAAGCGGAATAAACACAACAATTTAGTTGTTTAAAGTACTGTTACTTGTGGTAATTTGTGGCTTCATTGGAGCGCAGCAGTTCTTTGGAATTGTAATTTCACTTGGGGTAGCAGCCCTCTGCTGCGCACCCCTCTTTGCATCGAGCGCGGTTTGTACTTTTTGTTTTGTCAAAATGAAAGGGATCTGGGGATAATTATGAATAATAAATTAATGCAAACAGATCACTGTAATGAGCTAATTTTCAAGGTCAACAACATGCTATGGACTATCAAAAAAAACTTCATAAGCAGAAGGGCAGAAGTGATTATGCCACTATATATGGCGTACATGAGACCTATCCTAGATTACGGGCGCCCAGTCTGGAGTCCATTATACAGGGGAGAAACTAATAAAATTGAGAGGGTACAATGTTGACCTACCAAACTAGCAAATAAAATCTAAGTTACACAGAAAGCCTAACACACCTCAGTTTAATGTCCCAGAAACATGAAGACAAAGGGGTTGAATTACTGTTATGCTATGGTATAGCTAGGGTTTCCGGTTTTAGGTTATAACCGATAAACACTGATAAAACACCACCGTGGTGAAAATCAGGAAATCAGTTATAATTGAAAAACACCAAATTTCATTGTGTCCCCACTCTTCCAGCTGACCAACTGTGAGCTGGATATGTGGGTGGATCATGTTTTTTTTGTATTATACCTTTCGCTTATATAGTCAAACAGTGCTTTAATACTGTGCTGCTCCTAGCTCACCATCACCATCTACATATTTATATATGTATAGTTCTACAGTTATGGTGCACTATTTTGTAAAACTAATGCAATATTAATATAATGTGATACCTATGGTGCTAACATGCAATAGTCATGGTACACAGTTTGAAAAAGTGTAATATCTATTTTTTAACTTGAGTGAATAAACACTGATTTATAAAGATTTTTGTTGTCCAAGAAATTGATTACACCTAAAATAACAGATTTTTGGTACTTCTGAAAGGGGGAGAAAAACGCTGAAAATAAACACCTTTTTTTTACAAAAAATAAACACCTAAAACCGGAAACCCTAGGTATAGCGCAGGATGCATACTTGATGAATGAACTTAACCTAGAATTTAATAATGATAATCGAGGCACCCAGGGGCATCCTTTACAACTTGAACCAAGGATGCTTCTTTCCAACAAAAGGAAGGGCTACTATACTCAGCATATAGTTAACCCATGGAATAAGTTATCTATTAACATAATCATTAGTAAGGATAAGGGAAAAGGTAAATTGTTTAACCCGGAAAGGCACACTAAGCCAAAGTTTGTTTCCAGGTGCAACCTGGGAGCACAAGGAAGTTAAGTGGCTTGCTCAGGGTTACATAGTATGCAAGTGGGTCAGGGCTGAAGAATTCAAGCCCAGGTCTCCAGGTTTGCAGCTCAGTGCTCTTAACCATTACACTATACTGCCTCCTAGTGAACTAAGAGTGAATTCAAAACCAGACTGGACAAATATATACTTGAGGGACAGGAACTTTCCTACTATGGGTAATGAGATGGAGCTCATATGGGCAAACCGCCTTCTCTGCACCAAAAAGTCTAATATGAACTTCTAGTAGAGGGACTCAAGGCACTCAGAGTGGATAAGTCCCCGAGACCAGATGGGTCACACCCCAGAGTATTGAGGATACTGAGCAATGATCTGGCAGAAGTACTGGCCATCTTCTTTTACTGCTCACTGGATACTGGAGTAGAGTGGACATATCCTTTCCCTGCACAACTCAGGGAGCAGAGAGGACTGAAAATTATAGACCAGTTAGTTTAATCTCAATTGTGGGTAAACTCATGAAGTCTATCCTCAAGGAGGCCTTTGTAGAATATCTAGAGGCAAATGGGCCCTAGGACAATCGTCAACATGGGCATGTGAGGGGAAGATCGTGTCAGACAAACTTGATCAGTTTTCTCAGCTTTGTAACCCAAGCAGTGGACAAAGGGCAAACAGTCAATGTGCTGTATCTGGATTTCAGCAAAGCTTTTGACTCAGTCCATCATGGAAGACCAGTAAAAATGCTGGAGACCTGAGGATGGGTGAGAAGCTCAACAGATGGATGGACAGTTGGCTGAGAAAGAGAGGACCCAGAATAAACTGGGAATACTCTGATATCAGTGATATTACTAGCCAGGTGCCATAGAGGTCAGGGTTGGGACTGGTCCTGTTTAATATATTCATCTACAACATTAGTGGAGGGATAAGGAGCAAAATTTCTCACTTTGCAGATGACACTAAACTCTGTGGTAGGATGGACTCAGAAGAGGGGATAAGGGATTTGAAAGAAGGTCTAAATAGACTGGAAAGATGGTCAAAGTTGTGCCGGCTAAAGTTTAATGCCAAAAAATGCAAGGTTATGTATAAAGGTAAAAGGAACCCAAAAAGAAACTATCAGCTAGGGGGTGTAGAAATCTACATAGATACTGAAAATGTCAGCAGAAAAAGACAATTGGTCCATCCAGTCTGCCTGTTTTAGCCTATCCTACCCCAGGACCTAATGTCTAGTGTGGGTTATTATCCTCAGTTCCCTCCCCTTGCCCCCTGCCCTACCGCTTTCCCCTTGTGTAACTATTAAGACTTTTACTCAGTCCCAACCTGTTTGAAATCATTAATGGTTCCTGCACCCTCCACCTCTGCTGGTAGGTTGTTCTACGACTTGGCCACTCTCTCCGTAAAATGAAACTTTATCACATCCTTCCTGAATCGCCCCACTGCCAGCTTCCACTAATGTCCCCGTTTTCTTAATTTGCTAATCCTGCTGAATATTTCCTCACAATTTACCTTGCTCATTTCTTTCAAGATCTTGAAGGTCTGTATCATATCACCCCTCTCCCTTCTGGTCTCCAGTGAGTACGTGTTCAGGGCCTTAAGCTGATTCTCATAGGATCTGCCTGCTGACCCTGTGTCATTTTGGTTTCCCTATGCTGCACCGTCTCTAGCCTGTTTTTGTCTTTTCTTAGGTGGGGTCTCTGGAACTGAGCACTGCATTCCAGATGCAGCCTCACCAGTGATCTATAGAGATGTACTATAACTTCCCTCCTCCTGCTGTCAAACACCCTCTCTGTACACACCAACATCCTGGTTGCCTTGCTGGAGGCCTTGTTACAATGGCTAGATTGTTTTAGGGAGTCACTTGTGTTGAGGACTTCCAGGTCCCTTTCCTCAGTGGTAGTGTCTAAATCTATCTGATCAAGGGATTTAAGGTTAATCATTAGTTATAACCTCAAATCAGCAGTTCAGTATACTAAGGGAATAGGAGAGGCCAATAGGATACTGGGTTGCATAGGGAGGGATTTTGTCAGTAGAAGGGAGGAAGTAGTACTGTCCCTCCCTGAACAGGTCATTAGCAAGACCTCACCTGGAGTACTGCATCCACTGCTGGAGCCCATACAGTACTTCATAAAGGATATAAGTCACATTGAATCTGTCCAGAGGGTCACAAAAATGATCACTGGTCAGCAGGGAAAGTCATGCGAGGTGAGGTTAACCAGCTTGAATGTGTACTCACAGGAGAAGAAAAGGGATATGACTGAAACGAAAGTACAGTATATGAAAGGGTTAAAAAAGGTAAATCACAGAAGCCAATTCAAGAGCTTCAGTCATACCTCTACCAGAGGACAGGAATGACAGGAACATAAACTGGTAGGGCGGGCAGTTTTAGGAGGGACATGAAGACATATTTCTTCACTGAAAGAGAAACAACATCCCAGGACAGGTGGTGAAGGCCAAAACAGTGATAGGCTTCAAGAGAGCATGGGATGTACATAGTGAAATCACTTTGCACAGGAGCTCTAGCAAGTGGTTTGTAGATAGGTAGCAAATGGGCAAACTATTATAAATGGACCTTGAACATCTTTTGAAATCACCTTTTTTTTGTATGTTTAACCTAAGCCATTAGTAATAAAAGTATTTATAGTGCTGCAGGGCCGAAACCCCTGATGCTACTGAAGGTTTTGAAGACCTATGAGGGCTGGTCTCCCTCCATACCACTTTTCTGCATTGACAGTGAAGAGTGTTGTGCCTTTTTGCTGGGCTGTCTTTCCACATCTCTCACCAGTCTGGACCAGCTTCCATCACTGGACTAGATCAGAATTCAACTGGGCTGGTTCAGCTGGGCATCTCTGCTGGTTCCTTCTCACTGATCTGTCATCCGCTTCACTCCTCGGTCCTTGTATCATTCTGTTCACACTTTTGGGGATATGCAGCTATGCAGCAGCAGCAATTGCCCCCAACCACCTTGCACAGCAATGCCTCATCCTGGGAGGTCAGACACAGTCCTCTGGCTGTGAGAGCTGGCTGGCACCTGTTCACTGCCATGGCTGTAAACATGGGCAAACTATGGGCACTATTTATCTTTGCTTCTCCTTGGCTCTGGCTGGAACCTTTTATTCTCAGGCAGTGACCCCATGAGCTCTGGGCCTACTGGACTGGAAATGTCCTGGCTGGATACAGATTACGAGCAGTCCTGCTCTTTTTCCAATAATAGCCTCTCTGCTGTGCTTCACTGAAGACACATTCAGTCTCTATTGTAGCAAAAGTTCTTGCAAGTTGCACCCTCTGGCATACCAGACTGCAGACCCTTGGTAGTAGTTGCAGTCTGTCTCAGTCTGTCCCACACACACAGCTTCCCTGGTTACAGGCTTATGTAGACTGAGCCCATATTTCTGTTCAGCAGTGTCTCGATAGTGTCAGTGGCTCAGCAGGTTGCACACTCACCTCTGAGGCTGGAAGATCAGAAGGCTGTAGGTTCTATCCCCATAGCAAGCACTTGGGTTAATTTCAGTACTGACACTGTAGTGCAGAACGAGAGGGGTACAGCACTCCTGAGGTGCCGTCTTTCAGATGAGATGTTAAATCGATGTCCCGTCTGCCTGTTCTTGTAGTTGTTCAGGTGGATGTTAAAAGATCCCATGGCACTTCTCGAAAAGAGTAGGGGAATTTTTTATTACTGCATATTAATTCATTTTTGTACCTTTTCCAAATCATTATTACATTATGGAAAGTCAGCATACCAGACATACAATTAACTTTTTTTCAAAATAAATAATTCAAGATCCTAACACTGAACAGGTACAAAAGAAATTATAGTAGAAATTATAGTAGTTCACTGTTTTTCAATCTCCTATGTTTCAAATCAAACCTTTAATTACCCCTATTTTTCCAACTGTATTTTCCTAGGGTATTTTTTTCTTTCTTTCCCTTGGATCTCTGGTAATGTATGTACAATTTGTTGAAATACTTGTTCTTGTGTAATTAGTATTTGTTGCATTGTAAGATGACACCTAGTCTGCCAAATCCAATATTTCATGATGTTTATAATCAATCTGACACAACTATCATCATATTTCTTCCAATTTCATGGGAGAATGTCCAGAAAAAAGTGTCTGGTGGGATATTGTGAAAAGAGTAGGGGAATGTTTTATTGTCAAATATATAGAGAAGTAAACACTTATTTGTTATGCAGTGAGAAAACTATATCAAGTCTTATTATAGACAACCAGAATGAATTCCAAAAAGAAAAAACACTAAAAAGTGTATTAATTCATACGTTTAAACTTAATAAAGAGCTGAGTCATTATACTGCTTTTCTGAACATGTGTACAGGCTTTATGTCTCCATCAATTTACAATTAGAGGTGGGGGCATGGCAGATTTTTCTTTAAGATAGAGTAACAGTATTTCTTTTGTAATTTTTTCTAGGAGACCTGGAATCGAGATGTATTTCTGTTGTAATATAAATTCACATCTAGTTTGCCAAATAGACCATTTTATTACCGTACATACTACCCACAGGGTACAGGGTAGAATATTTTCCAATCAGGGCCATATTTTCCAAAAACTAAAACTTCATATGACATATCTGAAAATTCTGGGAGTGCCCAAATTTGTGCATTAAAAAAATAAGTGTTGCGTTGTCTCCATTTGTTGTATACAATTTTCTCTTAAACATACTCTATCTTCCATTGTTTTATGGAAATGATTACCTCACATATTTAATTTATTATGACAATAAAGCCATATTGTGTCTCACATTTTCTGTGGTATCCTAGATTCAATTAATTGATCTAACAAACATTTATCCTCTATTTCTGGGGGACAAAAAAAACATGGGGATGTCAGGAAACAGGAATTCAGAATCTGTATATACATTTCTTTCCTATTATGAAAGGAGAGTTCTTGAAAGGTTACTTTCCAAGTTTTAATCTTCTTTAAAAAAATTGATTAAATATATAGACGTCTCCGGGGGAATATTTCTAAAAACACACCACTTAGGACATTCCCATTTTTGAAGAAAATGCAGGCAGCGGGCTTTAAAGCTGGAAACCCAAACATATTGCCAATCCTTTATAATTGAGAGTATATTAGAATACAAAAATATTGTAAAAAAGAAAAGAACAGGGTTCACCATATTTAGGCCTCCCCCTTTTATGGGCTGTAAGTGATCAAATACACCAGCCCTCATTGTTGCAGGAAACACTGTCACTGCCCCGAGCGCAGTGGCCATTGAGTTAAACTCCTATTCCAGAAACTGTGCATCCACCCTCCTGTCCTCTTCTCTGGCCCACCCCTTACAGCCATCCTCGTCAACCCCAGCCACACTCTCATCCTCAAATTTCTCCTTTCGCTTAGTAACACCCTCAGAGGTATTAAAAGTCCAAGGGCTTCTCAACCCCACCAAAGGTAAATGCCCTTCAGGTCTTGACTCCAAAATGCTCCTCGTATCTGCCCCAGCCATTGCTAGCCCATTGGCTGCTCTCTTTTACCTCTCCTTCATGCATGACTCACTACCATCTTCTTGGAAACATGCTATAGTTATCCCCTATATAAAGGCAGTGACCCTTCCTCCCCGGGAAACTACCACCCTATCTCCCTTCTCCCCATCCTAGCCAAATTGCAGGAGCGCCTCGTCCTCTCTCAGCTCTCCACATATCTCGACTCCAACTCTTTCTTCACTCCATACCAGGCTGGTTTCAAGAAATCGCACTCCACCATAACCTCTCTCCTAAGACTCACTGACGCCATCCTCACGGGTGTGGATAATGGGGAAATTACCTCAGCCATTTTCATCGACCTTGCTAAGGCCTTCGACACGGTCTCCCACACCTTGCTACTGTCCAAGCTCTCCCTAGCCAGCCTTTCAGATTTGGCCACCAGTTGGTTCAATTCATACCTGGCAGGCAGGTCCCATTCAGTCCAAAGTAACTCCTCCACCTCCTCCCCCCCCTCCCTGTCACCACAAGGCTCTGTCCTTGGCCCAATGCTGTTCTCCATCTTCCTGAATGATCGGCCCCTGGCCTGCCCACATACTTCCATTCACTTGTATGCTGATGATACAGTACTGTATGCCTCAGGCTCATCCCCTTCTGAAGTAGCAACCAGGCTTCAACAGGATTTTGAGAATGTCTAACTTTGGTTTCATTCAAATCAACTCTTTCTTAATCCTAAGAAAACTGTCTCCCTCACATTCAGCACGAGGGCTAAACTCTCTAGACTCCCCTCCTCCCTTATCTTCCACACCCTTGATGGCTCCCTCTGGAGGATTGTAAGTCCTACAGATATCTTGGAATCTGGCTTGATCAGCATCTAGATTTTGAAGCATATCGATTTATCCACAAGAAACTGCACCCTAACAGGTGCTCTATCCACAAAAGTTGCATCCCCCTGCAAATGTGCTCAGAAATTGCCCAAAAAATGATCCTCCCAATACTGGACTATGGGGACATGGTCTACAGTGCAGCACCCAAGTCCTCCCTAGTGAGACTCAATCCTTTTTCCCTCCTTCTGTCATTTTGCCCTAGTTGCCCCAACAACACATCACTGTGTCCTTGCAGTCTTTAGACCTCCCTTCCCTCCATGATCAGAGACTGTCACTTTGTGTTAGGACCACAGCCAAATTTTGGGCACAGACCCTCCCCCCTTACCTTACAGCAACCCTAGCAGCCCTTCTGCCGCTAGCCTACTCACTCAGGAACATTGATTCCCGGCTTCTCCATGTCCCACAGATGTCAACCACCTCTGGCCAGGCTGCCTTTAAATACCATATGCCAAAGATTTGGAACTCCTTGCTGGTCATCATTAGACACTCCTCCAGCCCACTACAGCTCAACTCCCTCCTAAAGATGCACTTCTCCTCTACTTGCTCGTGCAAATAGCTCTGATTAGGTCCTAGCATCAGGCCTGTTCTACTGTGCAGCTCTCTTCTCACTCGATATTCGCAGACCCTATCGCTGCCACTACAAAATGTTGCTTTCTTACAACCCAGTCAGACATATATACTGCCTTGCATTTCAGGCCCTCTAGGTAGTAGTTTAGCGGTCTATTTTCTGTCCTACAGGACCTCCGTTACTGGTGCATTTTATTCTTGCTCTCAATGCTAACAACATGTAGGTGTACATATTTCTAAATTATACTCCATCATATTTTGTATTTATCTATCTTTTTCCTCTTTTACTAGCTGTACAGTTGTATTTGCTGTTGTATTTCTGTAATTCTGTTTTGTATCTCTGTAGTTTCTCCCTATCCCATCCTCCCCCAGGGCGCATCTGGAATCGAGCGGTACTCTGCTCAGTATGCCTACCTGGTAAGACGCTTAAATAAATAAAAATATTTGACTGGACTCAGCCTACTTCCCCATAATAGGTGAAAAAATAAATTGTACATTCGGACCTCTCGCTTAGCCTGTAAGGGAAAAACATAACACATAGTCAAAAATATAGGGGGCCAGATATTCAAAAGGGTTGCGCCATGCGCAACAGGGTTGCGCATGCTCAAGTCCTAAATTACGCCATTCTGCGATATTCAGCAGGAGGCAGTTGCGCCACTGAAAACAGGCTGAGCAACAGCGCAATGCAAATGAATGCATGCTCAACTGGAGGAAGAACCATGCATAAACTGCACAGCCGATATTCCAGCGGGCTGTGCAGAGAGTGTCTGACGCGCAACCAACCTGAGCCTGCAGGACTTTGAGCCCAAAAAATAGACTTAGTCGAGGGCCACCCACAGGTGAGCTGCTGTATTGCAGGGCACAACACAGCAGCTGCCACCTGTGGCTGGCTAACTCAACCCTGTGCCCCCCACAGCCCGATCGCGGGCATAGTACTCCCCACCAGCCCGATCGCGGGCATCAATGTAGCTCCCCTCCTCCATTCCACATCCCTGGTGGTCCAGTGGACGAAATGCCCGATCGCAGGCACTAAGTAAATTGAAACCCCTCCCTTGTGCCCGATCATGGGCAGAATGTAAATTGAACCCACACCGAACATGTCCCGTGTGCCCGATCAGGGCAGAATGTAAATTGAACCCCGAACATGTCTCTTGTGCCCGATCGCGGGCAGAATGTAAAGTGAACCCCGAACATGTCCCTTGTGCGATCATGGGCAGAATGTAAATTGAACCCCCAGACATGTCCCTTGTGCCCGATCGCGGGCAGTAAGTCAAGTGACCCCCCACCCAAACATCTCCCTGGTGGTCACTGGACCACCAGGGGGAATGGTGAAGATCACTACCACGATCGGGCACATGGATTTCTCGACCGAGAAATTCATGCCCTGATCGAGCACAGGAAAGGGAATTCAATTGTCAGATATACAGTGGGCATTTACAGTCCACTGGACCACCAGGGATATGTGCGGGAGGTGAGGGAGACCACATTGCTGCCAGCGATCGGGCTCTAGTCGTCGGTCCCCGGCGGCTGCTGCCTGGCAGGGGCGCCAGGCGCAAGTCCTCGGGATCGGCTTTCACATTCTAATGGCATGCAAATGGGGCCATAATCAGATGCAAATGGCCTCCTCTGCGCCTTGCATGAATTATGGCCCCATTTGCATGTCACCTTTTGAATATCGTGATTTTGCGCATGGCGCAATGGTCCTTGGCCACCGCAAGTTGAATGCTCCACTCTGACAACTTGCGGTGGCACAAGTTCCACTGTGCCATGAACAGTGGCTGTGGCTGGGGGGTGATATTCAAAGGAGTTGCTCAATAGCGCAACTCCTTTGAATATCACTCAGGCCACACCCCTGTGCAACTATTTTGCGCAGCGCAAGGGCTTGCACCTCAGAATGGCGCAGTTTGAATATCCAGCCCAGGGCTTATAAAAGTTTTTAACATATAAATCCTCTTAGATTTCATCATTGGATAAGATTTCCATCTGTTCACTTTATCTTCAGCCATTTCTATTTTCTCAGTCCAGTTTCAAACTGCAGGATCTGGGCCCTCAAATGAGATGCCCAGAATCTGTAGTGATTCATTTTGGATTCGTATCCCTTTGATGGAAGGGACTTGCAAATCACAATGTACTGCAATAACTACTCCAAGGATTTTTGTTTGTTTAGAGATGAACCTGAGACTTGGGAAAAGGACTGTACTACTGTAAGGGCTCTGGTCTCAGACCTATGGTCTGCGGCTAAAAGGTTGACATTGTCTGCAGAAGCCAATACACTAGGAAAATAAAGGTCTGTGGGGCTAAGCATATGTTTTATTAATTGGTATGCATTAAATTTTCTAAGCAGAGGATCAATTGAAAAACGCATACAACAGGGGGCTCAAGGGACACCCTTGTCGAACTCCTCTCTTAATTGGAATGTGAGGCCCTAATAAACCATTTACAAGGGGACTGACAGTTGCACATCTATATAATAACTGTAACCAATATGTAAAAACTGCGGGAATTCCATAGAACTGTAATATATTAAATAGGTACTCATGGAACACCAAATCAAACGTCTTGTTTTGGTCCAAACAGAGTATATCCTCCTGCCCGTTGGGTAGTCATAAACTTCCCATAATAATCTTAGATTATCTAGCATTGATCTATGCAATATTGCACATGTCTGAGCTGGAAATATCAGCATAGCTGCTGCTTGGGCCAGTTTATTGCACAAAATTTTACACAAGATTTTCCAATCAGTATTGATTAGACTTATGGGTTGCTGATTATTAAAATCATCTTTAGAGTATTTTTTTATGTCGATATATTAAAATACTATCTGCTAGAACCAGTGGCAGAGGACAATGTCCAGTGACTATTTCATTGAAAATAATAACTAAGTGTTCTGAAAGGATATCTATAGATTTTTTATAAAATTCACTAGATATTCCATCTGGGCCTGGAGAAGTGCTATTTTTAAGATGGGCCATAACCGTACATATTTCAACTTTTGTGATAGGTTTAGTCATTTCCTTTTTCATATCTGCTGTTAATGAAGGAATATTCAAATCCTGGAGAAATGTGTCTAAGGTTGTCAAAACTGGTAATTGTTGTCCAAATAGTGCATTAATATGTGCATTTACTATTTTTAAAATTTCATTATTATCTTTTACTAAATTTCCAGAATTATTTTTTAATTGCGCCATATTTTTTTTTCAACACACTAACTATACATAGATACATAGATGTTGTCGGCAGATAAGGGCCTTGTGGCTCATACAGTCTGCTCTATTCCTCTTTCTAATGCTTAAGGTACCCTAGATGCTACAAGTCCCCCCTTTTCGCCCTAGCTTGATAATTCCCGTGTGCTTATCCCATGCATTCTTGAATCCCTGAACCGTGGCCACCCCCATCACTTCCTGGGGGAGACTGTTCCATCTCTCCACCACCCTTTCAGTGAAGTAGAATTTCCTCAAGTTCCCCTAAGTTCCCCCTTTCAGTCTCATGCTGTCGCCCCTGTTCTACTATTTCCCTTCATGTGAAAGATGCTCCCCTCTGGGACCCTGTTGATCCCCTTTAGATACTTGAAGGTCTCTATCATGTCCCCCCTCTCTCCTTTTCTTCAGGGAGTACATACTGAGAGTTCTGAGTCTCTCCTCATATTACTTATGCTGCATCCTGGACATCATTTTTGTCACCCTCCTCTGTACCATCTCCATTCTGTCTATATCTTTTTGGAGATGGGGCCTCCAGAACTGAACACAGTACTCCAGATGAGGCAATACTAGGGAGTTGTACAATAGTACCATCGCTTCCCTCCTTCTACTTTTTATACCCCTCCCTATGCACCCTAGTATTCTGTTAGCATTTCTCACTGCTTTGTCATACTGCTTAGCTACTGTGAGGTTGTCTTCTATGACTACCCCTAGATCCCTTTTCTCTGTGGTGGCCTCCAGTGTTAGCCTATCTAATTCATACTCGACCCTGGGAATACCTCTCCCTAGGTGCATAATCGTGCACTTTTTTGCATTGAAACCCAACTGCCATTGCTTGGACCAGTTTTCTAGCCTCTTCAGATCGCTCCTCATTTTTTCTATACCTTCCTGTGTATCTACCCTGTTACATAGCTTTGTATGATCTGTGAACAGGCTAACCCTCCCTTCTAGACCCTCTGCAATATCGCTTATGAAGACATTGAAGAGCACTGGTCCCAGCACTGATCCCTGGGGTATGCCACTTGTTACCCATCCCTCCTGTGAGCTAACCCCATTTACCACCACTCTTTGTGTTCTATTACTCAACCAGTTTCTAACCCACGTGACCACCCCAATCCCCACCCACAGATTTGCCAGCTTGTGGATTATTCTCCTGTGTGGGACTGTGTTGAAGGCCTTCCTGAAGTCCAGATAGGCCACATCTACTGATCTTCCCTGGTCTATTTCCTTTGTCACCACCTCAAAGAAATCAATCAAGTTGGTCTGGCATGATCTCCCCGATGTGAATCCATGTTGCCTTGGGTCTAGCAGCCCCTTTTGTCTCTAGATAGTCCACCAGCCTTTCTTAAGCAGGGCTTCCATCATTTTACCTACTATTGAGGTCAAACTGACCAGGCAGTAGTTTTCTGCCTCCTCCTTGCTACCACTTTTGTGCAGGGTTACCACCTGTGCCCTCCTCCACTCCTTCGGAACCATGCCTGTTCCCAGTGATCCACTGAACAGCTTAGCCAGAGGTTTAGCCAGTTCCTCCCGGAGGTCCTTTAGGATCCTCAGGTGTATCCCATTAAGCCCCATAGCTTTATCCACCCTAAGCCGTTCTAGTGCTCTTTTTACTCTGTCCTCTGAAAAAGGTCTAATGTCCACCCCTTCTCCATTTACCCTTCTCCATTAATGGGGGACCGTCCCCATTGTCTTCTTCCATGAATACAGAGTAGAAGTATTTGTTGAGGATGATTGCCTTGTCAATGTCTTTCTCCACTACCCTGCCTCCCTCTTCCCTAAGTCTCACAATCCCCCCGCATCTTCCTCCTCTTGCTGATATACCTAAAGAATGCCTTCCCTCCTTCCTTCACTGATTTAGCTAGCTTTTCCTCGGTTTCAGCCTTTGCTGCCCTTGCTGCCTTGTTCGCTTCCCTTCATTTTTCCAAGTATTCTTGCCTGTCCTCCTTGCTTTGTGTTGCCTTGTACCTCAGAAATGCCATCTTTTTTCCTCTTACTAACTCTGCTACTTCCCTCGAGAACCACAGTGGTTTCCTCTTTCTTTTCCTCTTGCTGCAGGGCCTGGTGCAATGGTTTGCTACTAGGTGCAGGGCTTTCCTTATCTTATCCCACTGTTACACCACTCCCCTTATGTCATTGTATCCCTGCATAGCCTTCCTGAATTCATTCTTCATCTTACCAAAGTCTGTCCTTCTGAAATCCAGGATTCTAGTCCTTGTGTGGCTAGCCTCCTGTGATGTCCTTATTGTGAACCCCACAACTTGATGGTCACTAGTCCCTAGGCTGTCCCCCACTGTGACTTTCTTTATCCTGTCCCCATTGCTTAGGACAAGTTCCAGAATTGCAGTCTTCCTTGTAGGCTCCCTCACTAGCTGTGTGAGACTTGCCCCTTGCAGGGATTGCAGGAATCCCTTACTCCTGGCTGAGGCTGCCATCAGGATGCTCCAGTCCACATCCGGCAAGTTGAAGTCACCCATCAGCAACAATTTACCCTTTGTTGCCATGTTCTCTATAGTCTCCATCAGTTCTCTGTCTACATACTCCGCCTGCCCTGGGGACCTGTATATCACTCCCATTCTAAGTACTGTTCCCTTCCCCACCTCCAGGGTTACCCACAGCACCTCTGCTTCCCCCCCATATCTTGTGGGACTGTCGCTTTTATCCCTACCCTGATGTACAATGCCACCTCTCCCTCTTCTTGCCTTCCCTGTCCAGCCTGTGCAGCGTGTACCCTGGAATGGCTAGGTCCCAGGCATGGTTTCTATTGCACCATGTCTCTGTGATTGCCATGATATCCAGGTCCTCAGAGGTCATTAATGCCACAAGTTCCAGGATTTTGTTACCCAGGCTGCAGGCTTTGGTGCACATAGCCTTCCAATCACAGCCTCCCCCCACTGCTCTAATCCCAGTACCATCCCCCCTTTTCTGTGTCTGCCCCTTCTGTACTTTACATGAGGTCCCTCCTTTTTTCCTATGGCCACTTCTTGCTCATGGCCATGCCTGTTTCCTTTAGTCTGATGTTGGGGGGGGGGGTTCACTTCCATTCACCGATCCTCCTACCTTTATATCTTTCTGCTACATCCTCATTTAGGACTTCTTCTCTGTGCTGGAGACCTCTCAGTTTAAACCCTCCAAGAAGACCCCCAACTTCTGCCTTAGTGCTCTCGCTCCTTCTACGGTGAGATGCTGACCATCATGCTTGAAGAGCTTCCTGTCCCAGAAGGTCATCTAGTCTCCAATGTAGTGCATCCCAATGTCTGCGCACCAACCCTGGAACCACTGTTTGAATTCCCTGATCTCTTCATTCCTGATCTTGTCCTCACTTCTGCCCTTCCTCCAAACAGGCAACACCTCCGAGAATGCCAGATGTGTTGTGTACTCCTTTAGGCTGTCCCCTAGAGTCTTCATGTCTGCCTTGGCTACTTACACAGTCCTATTTGCTATGTCATTTGTCCCAAGGTGGACAATGATCCCTGTGAAATCCTGATCTCTTCTCACCAGCCATTCTATTCTGTCCTTAGCTCTCCAAGCAGATGCTCCTGACATGCATTTCTCCATGGTTTCAGCTCCCTTCACACTGATGGATTGTGCCTCCACTTCTCACAACATAGAGTCTCCCATGACCAGAATCCTCTGGTTGCTCTATGTATTCTTCACCTCCTTTCTTGTACCTCCTTTCTGCTTTCTTGTATCAGGTTTGTCCTGCTCAGTTCTTCCTTCCTCCTCACCTGGTTTCTGTCCCCTGGCTGGGGGAAGTGAAACAATTTTACATGTCGCTAGCATGTGGCTGGTGGTGCCCACCTTAGCTCTAGATGCCCCACTGCCACCTCCCACCACCCTCCATCCCCCAAGACCTGTGAGCCTTTGGGGGAGTGGGTGGGTAAGGGGGGGTGGTGGGCATCCCCAATGCAGCCTCCTCTGCAGCCTTGTAATCTGTTCTCTTGCCTGCCATAGCTCCCTCCATAGTTCCACAACTGCCCTGCAGAAGGGGCACCCCAGTCTTCAGAGTGTCTGCCTCGCTACCAGCCCTCCACAGGTCTGGCAGATCTGGATGTCCATGTCTGTTTTCCTCCTAACCTGTAGGTGTCACTGTTTCCTTCTCACTTCACTGCATCTTCTCTGTCCTCTCTTCCTGTTCTCACTGGTGTCTTCCTTCGGGAGCCCTGCAGGAAGTTCCCTTGGGCTTCTATAAATGTAGAAAGAACCTGGGTGGTGGGTATTACCACCCCTTAGCAGTAGCTGTTAGCAGTTGAGTGATGGGGAACGGGGAGAGTTAGCTGATTCCCCTCTACCTCTCCAAAATGAGGTACTCATAAAAGCAAATGCTAGCTCCCCTTTAGTTGCTAGCTGCTGCTTCTAAAAGCTGAAGCAAAATGGAGCTGGGGCACAACTGACTGTGCTATTTACAGGTCACAGGCCCCTCCCACTTAGCAGTAGCTGCTAGCAGTTAAGTGATGAGGAAGGATTAAATTTAGCTGATTCCCCTCTTCCTCTCCAAAATGAGGTGCTCTTAAAAGTAAATGCTAGCTCCCTTTCAGCAGCTATCATACGGGTTCACAGTTTGGGATTTACCTTGCGTTCCATATTTTTGCTCTATAAATAAAGTGCGTGTTAGCTCTGTTATACTGTACTTTGTACATTTCTTTTTTCATTGTTGCAATTTGGGATATATAATCTAGGCCAAACTTGGCTGCTAACAAGGTCCATTTTTGCTGTTGTCTTCTAAGATCTAGGGATTTGACATGTTGTTTTCGACTTGCAGTTTTTGCAGCTTGTCTACAATAAGTTTTCATTTCAATTTTTGTTTCCTGTCATCATAGAAGCAGATTATCATATAACTCAAAGACTGATGTTTTAGCAGCCAAGACATCTTTCAAATCCAACCACCCATTTACCTCTTCCAAACAGTGACATTCATTTTCCAGTGATCATGCATACCAGGCTTATTCTTAGAAGGAACCACCTGTATTCTCAATAAACCATAGTTGGAAGATTCGGTAGCACATCAATACCATGCAGAAAACTCAGTGCATCAATTACCGCGTGTCAATTTCAGTGCATGGAAACATAGAGCAGAATCCTTTTTGACGCGGCATCAATATAGCGCCAACATAGGGTTAATTTCAGTGAATGGAAACATAGCATAGAAACCTTTTTGATTTGGTACCCAAGTGTACCTCTGGAACCCATGTGTCAGTCAAGGGTTACTATCATTCATCACAATCGCTTACCTAAAGCTGCAACAGTAACAGCTGGGTACTTAAGCATTATACTTAAGCATGTTCAAGCTGGCAGTGCAAGTTCATTTGCCTGTGATTGTGCCTGGGTGTAAGATGCCACTGAGTTTCATGCTAAGTCAACATGGACAGCAGCTGCTGTCGGACAAGGGGTACATGTACAGAAAAGAGCAAAATTATGGGGAAAAAACTTACTGGAAGTGTGTTTCATATGATTCCCATAAGTGCCTGCTCACTGTCATACCATGAAAGATGAAATATCAACTTATCTGGGCATATCATCACATAATCATGTGCCTGATCCAGGGGGAAATAGCAGTCAAAACAATAATTGCCACATTGAAACAAAAGGTAGTTACCACCCAAGAACGTATACACCAAATTGTTGCCGGGGCCACAGGAGTTGTTGCCATAGCAGGAGATGCCCTCTGTTCCCAATCGAATTCCGGAACTGCCAATATGCTGTCGCTGACCAACTGCCATGCACAATAAACTCTGGTGAGGGCTGGCACCGAAGCTTCAACAACTTGCTCAGTGCCAGCCACCCAACCATCTGGAAGTTCATAAAAGATCTGAACATAGAGCAAAATATGAACGAGCTGAAAATTGAAGAGTATCTGGCTGGGCAGGATCCACCAGCTCAACGCAAAAAAATATAGAGATACGGCTAAAAAGAATAACCACAGTTGTGCATTCCTATGGTAGTGGCACAGTGACAGACTACCTGAGAGGAATTGCACACAATTTTCAGCTGCAAGTATGAAGATTCACATTTGGGACAGCAGGTGGTGCTACCGGACTTTTAATTCTATGTCTCTCGATTGTGTTAGTTTCTGGGTTAACTCTATGGCTGCTGATGTTTTGGGGTTTTAAACGTATTAAAAAATGAGTGTTTTTAGAGGAACTGAGGAAGGCATATATGCTGGTAAGAAAACATTTTCAATACACATTTTTACCTGCACTGCTCTGTGATGTAAATATTTATTAATGTGCTGCTTCCACAATCTGCCCCATAAGTCTGTGATGTGAATATTTATTGATGTACTGCTTCCCGAGTGCCCCTTAAGTTTACTTGCACTATTCATGTCTGCGAGCACATTGCTATACGCGAGATGTGCTGATGATGAAATTACCATGCGGATATTAGCTGCATGGTAAATGTTTGTGGTGAATTGACATGGAACCAAGGATTTTATGGGAAGAACTGTACAATCTGTGCATGGTATCCACTCTGATAAAAAGAAATAATCCATTCTTGAGGACAAATGCCCTTTCCGAAAGGTGAGGCTAGGAGGGTTTGACCCATAGGTGGCACTATCTACTAGTCTGGCATTGTAAACATAGAGCGTAAAAAGTTAGAATCACTGTATAACTTTTGTGTTGAACCTGTTTTATCAGAAAGAAAAAGAATGCAATTAAAGTCACCCCCTAATATTAGGGATTTAGAAGTATGTAAATATGGCTGAATTTGTTTAATCAGCTCTACCCTTTATAGTTTAGATTGGGGATTATAAATATTGATTAGTCTCCACTCCTGGTTGTTATAGATAATATCCAAGAGAAGAGCCCTCCCCTGGATTAAATCCAGTAGTTGAGGTACTTTTATATTCTGAGTGTTGTAAAGTATCCCCACACAAGCTTCTTCCCCCAAGGACCAAAACATCGGTCCCCCAAACCACTCCCTTGAGGCCTGGTTAGTTTCTTTATTAGAGTGTAATTGGGTGTCTTGGAAAAAAATACATCATTAACTTTAAATCCCTTAGTATTGAAAAGGTAGTGCACCTTTTCATTGGATTTTTTACACTATTGATATTAAGGGAACCAAAGGACAAATTGTATGCCATGAGTTAAAACAAGAAAAAGAACAGGAGATTGTGAATCAGCGATGATCATCTTTTTCTGGAGATTTCAATTTGAATTTTTTCTTAGTAGACTTTTGAGAGTCACTAAATACTAATTTGGTATCAGTCATAGGATTAGGCTGAGAAGAAGCCACTGAGGAGGCATCTGAGTCTTCCTCAGTGTCAGCCCATTGTTTTCTTTTGGCCAATGCTGCAAAACGGTTTCTTGTTTGTAGCGGGTCCTCAGAATGTAGTTTAACTGTTAATGTCCATCTGTTTGATCAACTTCTGGTCAGTCTTCTAGAGCTCCATTGTTTCCAATGAGCCTCCTCAGGTGGAGGCATGTCTTGGACTTGATCTTGCACTTGGCCAGAGTTTGAGCCATTTGCCTGTGGGGTGGTTTCAGACGTGGTAGCCTCTTGAATTGAAGTCTCAGCTGCTTCCACTACTGTTTGTAAAGTCTCCGCCATGAGACTCATTGACTAGGATGGCATAGATAAAGAAATAGAAGAATTATTGTCTTGTGGTTGCGAAATGCCTTCTGATTGTGCCGTGTTATGGTTGGATGTTTCTGTGGTAGTAGACCCTCCCTGCCCAGAAGCTGTTTTGCGCCTTGCTGAAGATTGCTGCTGAGCTCTAGTAACCACTTCTTTCTGGTCTTCCTGGTTCTGCAAAGGATTATTATGGAAGGCCTAGGGCCATGTTTTGTATGAATGAGTTGTGTCATCACATAAGTTACAGTATATGGGATTTGGGCAATTGATACTTGAATGTCCAATCCCAGCACACAGGGAGCACTTTAGTTAATCACAGGCATTGTTTAGATGCATGTATGCGCCACATCTAAAACAGGATTTGGTCTGGCTGGCATAGAAGATAAAGCCCCAGTCTCTGCCTAAGTAAAAGTAGCTGGGAAGATGTTGTATAGTCCCATTGATTTGAGGAAATCCGATGCAGATTCGCCATCCACCCATCCACAGCTGTTTGGAGTCCATAATAGGGTCTGGAGGACCCAATACTGTACATTTGGTTTTCATTCAATGCAGTATGTCAGATATAGCCACTCCTTTATTTTTAAACATTACAGTAACAGTTCTGAAGGCCGGTTTAGTCAGAGGGATGGCAACGAAGGGTGACCACAAAGGAGTGTATTAGACAGATTGGTATCTCTGCCAGAAGGCCTCAAGGTCGGCTGCTGTTTTAAAGCTAAGGTCAAAGTATGGGTCATTAGATGTGTGAATTAGGGCATATATTTCAGTTGCCAAGAAATTCATGTTCTCCTTAATAGGTTTCCATTCCACATACAGTATAAGTGGTCTGGATAAGTATCCATTCTGCCTCTATACTTGATATGTACAGCATTGCAGCATTTAGCCTGCTCAGGGGAGGAATGAAATAGACCTGCATATGTGTGTGCATTAGGTCAAGCTCTCGGATGTGCATTAGGCGGGGACTCCGGTCCTGTATTGTTATTAGTGGCATCAGAAGTAGCTGAGGGACAGGTATAAGAGTGTGGGAGGGGGGGTCTATGAGTCAAAGATTCTGTCTCCAAACTAGTAGAGAGTAGGTAGTCCATATCAGCCTCCTCAGTGGGTTGGTATCTATATTTCCTTCTTGTGGCAGGTGTAACACAGGGTGCTGGGTCATATCTAATGATGAAGGAAGTTCCATAGGATCAAGAACCCCAGCAGTCATCTCTGCAGGTTCTGAAGCTACATGATCAGGAGATTTCCCTGATTGGTTTTTGTCAGACCTGACCTAACCTGCCCCTCTGAGTGCATCCACTATTTTCAGACCCGTAACAGACACATTGTCATCATAATCAGGCACAGAAGAGGTGATGTTCCTCACCTGAAATTCAATGTCATTAGTAACAATTCCCCCTGTATCCATTGCATCTCCCTTCATAGCCTGTTTCTGTGTTTTTAACTCAGATACAGTAATACTTTTCATTTCCCAAGGTACTGCTGTACCTGGAGGAGGTGATATTGATATTTCAGACACCCTTGGTTTTTCCCCACATGCAGGAGTCATTAAGCAGAGAATGTTTGTCTGTGCAGGCGCTTGCTCCATTGTGGGAGCCAGTGTCAGTACAGTACAATCATTTGAGTCATTATGTGTTTGTTGAGTACCTGTCATGCCAGAAACCAGCAGTGCAGCACTTCTTAATGCAGCTTCTTGAAATTGCTCATCTGTGCCTTGCAGGGGTAAAGAATTCTGTGACTGCTGTTTCTCCACTTTGGCGTCCATGGAAACTGGCTGTTTCTTTTTAGTCCATCTTTGCATACAATCCTGCATTTCTAATAGGTGCAACAGGTAAGCCCTTCTAGATGGAAAAAAGCTTTCAAGTTCAGTGTCTTTTCCTGGTGGGTGTTCTGTCATCTGTGTCTGCTCCTTCGACATGGTATGCGGCACTTTAGAAGTGCTCTGTATACTTGTTTCTGCTCTGGACATTTCTGATTCCTTTACAGGTGACTCCCTTGCATTCACCTCCTCATTGACCTGGGTGGGAAGGGAGGGAGACAGTCTCCTCCACCCAGGATGCCATTACTGCATCTCCACCAACAGACTTCCCAACAGGAAGTCAGCAGCACCCCCTACGAAAGAGTAGAGGAGTTTTTATTGACAACACATCAAAAAACATCAAAGCAACACATTATACAAAAATAATTAATGAAAGAGAAAAGAACAAAAACATTCCATGGGACATATAACAATACCTCGGTTAATCATGTCAAGAGATTTTTTTTTCCTTTTTTGTTTTTCCTTTTTCCAAAAAGGAGATCTTCATTAAACATGAAAATACTCTGTTTTCAAATGACATATAAAATACATAAGAATACTTCTTGTGTATATTTTAAAATTATAAACTATCTTCCATTGTTTCATGCTTATTTTAAAAAAACATATTTACTTATATTTAATGAAAACATGCAACCCTCTCCACCATTTAAATACCTTCATCGAAGTGCAAAATCCTTTATCCTTCATATAAACTGATTTCATTGCTTCCATCAATAATACGTAAAAAGTATCATATGACATACATTCTGGCATCTAGCCTGCCATAAATAAAACTTTAAACAACAACAAAAAAACTATTAATGTACCCCAATCATAAGAGGAAATAAGGTGGGGAAAAACCCAAAATCAAGATCTGATAATCTAGTTTTTGTAACTGTTGAAACCGTAGTTTAGTACTCAAAAAATGCCATAACCCCTCTACATAGGTACATTAAAATAGAAAATGGTCCATAGTTTCTTCTATAGCATAACACTGAGAATAAGGACAATATCTCTCACTCATCATCTTATGTTTAGCATTCCCTTTAACGTTCGATCTCCCATAAACTGAGAGCCATAACACCTCCCACATTTGGGAAGGAATTCTAGGATAATTTAGCTGTTTAATGGCATATTTTTTGAATGGAGGGGGGCAATTAACAAATTCAGGTTCATGTGGATACATTTTCCAGAGAACAGAATTATATAGCTTAGCACCTATGTTTTCTCTCACACACTGGTGAGAAATAGACCATTTGAACAATTTCTGAGCATAAGGTTTAAAGAATAATGGAATATAAACACATTTTGGGATCCGAGGGGAAGGGGGTTTCCCATATCTCAAAGAAAATTGTAAAATTATTCACTACCCACAATTGTTGTAAAGCCTCTGGGCAAAGAGGATCAAAGTTAAAATTCTGGGAAAAAAATAAAGCATAGAAAAAAGTTAAAGGATCCACCATACCCAAACCTCCTTGAGAAATAGGTAGATAAGTATAACACTGCTTAATAGGGTTAAGCCTGCTTCCCCACAACATGGAGAAGAAACAAGCACATAAACATGTTTCTAAAGCTAAAGGAGGGGGATATAACATAGCAACATATAATAACCCAGGTATAATGAATTTTCTAATTACAAAAAATCTCTTTTTCTTTGGCAGTCTCCACTCTTTCCACCTCTGAACCTTCGTTTCCACCTTTATTTAAGGCTACTTCCCAATTTTCTGAGGGGAGATTCTGAGATCCAAAAAGTATACCTAATATTTTACATGGTGTAGAGGAAATAATAATTCCTGGTATATCAAACTGCTCATGTGTCACAGGCCCTAAAAGAAGGCCTTTTGATTTCCCTATGTTTAATTTGGAGTTTGAAACCTTCTCATATCTACCAATATAGTCTAATGCCACAAAAATTTGAGTCACATCAGTCAGGAAAATACAAACATCATCTGCATAGGCTTAGATGACCACAGTATCCCCCCTTAAATTCCCAGATATACCTGGAAGAGCACCCATCCAGTTTAAGCTCCAGAGTAATGGGTCTAGGGAAAATGCATACAGCAAAGGGCTTAAAGGACAACCCTGCCTTACTCCAAAATTAACTGAAATGGGGAGAGAAGACTGCCCTTTGATAACTGGGTAAACTAAAACAGTATCATACATCAATTTGATCCAGTTTATAAATCCATGGGGGACTCCATACTGTTTTAATACAGCAAATAAATATGGTCGAAACACTCTATCAAGGCCTTATTTTGATCCAGGGATAAAATACAATGCTGAGATGGATATCTATTTGAAAATTCAATTATTTCCCTAATAATGATTAAAGCAAACTGAATTTTTCTGTCTGGAATCCCACAAAATTGTAAGGGATATAACAAATCACTAGAAACAGCTCTAAGCCTATTATTTAGTACCTGAGACAAAATCTTAAAATCGGAATTCAGGATTGTAATGGGTCTCCAGTTGTTTAGTTTAGTTCTATCCCCTCCCTTAAAATATATACTAATAACCCAGATGTAAATCTTAAGGGCAGTCAAGGAGCAGTTTGAAGGAAAGAAAAACCTTTTTTGAGGCATAATGCCAGGATATTATGAAAACATTTATAAAATTCATAAGGCAAACCATCTAAGCCTGGGAAAACCCCTAATTTTAAAGAAGAAATAACTTTAAGATGTTCAGGTCCCAAAATAGGGTTTGCTAGGTTAGAAAGTTCTAGACCAGAGGGGTGTGAAAAATTAAGATAGTGAAGAAATCCCATAATATCCTTTTGTTGTGGAACATCCAAAATTTCCTGTTCCCTTATATGATCCTGGATAATAGTAAACAATTCAGTAGGGGAAGTTTTAAGCTCCCTCTTCTCATTTTGTAAAACCTCCAAACCTGAGGAACTGTTCTTTTCTTTAAAGGCCTCAAAAGGATCTCCTATTGGGCTCTTTTGTGTCTCAAAAGAAAGCTCTGTATGCAACGTCTGTGCTCTATCATACTGACACTCCCTCATTGCTAACTTAATTTTATTTATTTGTGTAGAAAAATCAACTATAGAAGTGTTAGCATTACAGAATAACCCCTGTAGTTTTCTTCGTAAGGTTAAATACTGAAAACATTTTACTGTAACCTTTTGTTTCCCATAATTTTGAAAACATTTCTTAACATCATTCTTAGTATCCTCCCACCAATCCCATAAATCATCATATAAATCAATTACAGATGTTCGTGCCCATAACAAAGTGGTTATACCATTCACAACCCTAGGGTCCTGTAAGGCCAATGTATTAAGTTTCCATCTACTTTTATTTGTATTCTTATAGGAAGAAAAACCAAAAGATAGAGTAATCAGTAAGTGATCGTAAAATTTATTGATAAGGGTTTTATGGATGGGAGGGGAAAGATTTTTGGAAAAAAAGAGGTAATCAAAAGTTGATGTTAACTTCCCTTTTCTAAAGGTGTAAGCTAAGCCCCCTCTCTGATAACACTTACCATTTCTTAAACCTGCTAAATTAACAACTCTCTCTAAGGCAATAGTATCACAATATTTTTTCTTACCATTTTTACCCCTACCAGAAGTTGAAATTTCACAATTAAAATTCTCCTCCCAAAATAACATAACTAGTAGTAGCTAAAAAGGGTAAGAGGGTGTTATACAGGTTAACCCTTCCTGCTTTTGTCTGGGGCCTGTAGGCCACTATGAATTGAAAGTTAGCTTGCTTCCAAATCCCATCTATTATCAAAAGCCTCCCAGGAATTAAATCAATCAGTTTTCTAAGGGTAAAATTGTAAGAACCAACGAGAATCCCTATACCATCCACCCTATCTAAACCAAAGGACCAGTAGAAGGTCCCCAAATCCATTCAGATGTTATGAAATGACACTGATCTAAAGTGTAAACATATGTTTCTTGTAAAAAACAAATATCAAGATTAGCCGGATGAAGAGATTGAAAGAGAGTAGTCCTTTTGAATTTATTCAAGAGACTACTACAGTTTAAGGACCCAATACTTAGTTTAGCCAGAAGAATTGAAGTTTTTTCCTTTTTTTCCTTTTTTCCTTTTTTTCCCTTTGTAATCATTTTGAGACGTTTTACTTTCAGAGGATTTGGAGAAACCAGGAGTGCCTGTATCCATATCAGAATCACCTCCCATAGTGTCTAAAATGGCATATGAATTTTCCATTTCAAAAATAGGGGGCTCCATAGAAATCAAGGGGGGGTGGCAGTGGCTTAGAGCTCCTAGTTACTCTTTTTTTATTTAAAGCAAAACTGTGAGGTTTCGGTTGCTCAGCTTCCTGATAACATACGGGAGGAAAATCACATTTGTTAAAAGGATCTGGGGGTGCTAACCCTGTCTCCAGTCTATGGGGAGGGCCAGTATCTGGTACACATTTGTTCCCTACCATTGCTGCACTCTCAGGGGAAGGGGGATTAGGCCTCTTCTTCTAATTTTTCAAATAGGCTTCATCTTGAGCTTTTTGAATCAATAACTCAGGACTGATAACTGTTGCTTTATTTGAGACAGCCCAAGGACAATCCCTGTACCCATACCCAGATTCTTCACATAAGTCACACTTTATCATTTTAGGACACTGAAAACTACCATGCCCAATTTCTCCACAAATCTCACATCAAGTGGTGTCACATGTACTAGAGAGATGTGTCTGAGCCCCACATTTGTAGCAGGCACGGGGCTGCCCTGCATAAAAACATACTCCCCTGTCTCTCCCCAGGGTAAAAGAATTAGGAATATGGTCTACCTCATTATTATTTTGACTCAATTTCACCTTATACTTCCAGCTACCAGTCCAAAACAGCTCCGTATCCAACACTGCTTCAGGAGCACTCAAGACCTCACATTTTTGGGAAAGCCAGAAAGTGATGTCTTCGAGGTGAACCCCCTCATTTCTAAACATCACAGTCACATATTTAATCAAAGATTGTGTTAGTGGGGTAACTATAAAGGGAGACCACAGAGGGGAGAATTTTAGTTGGTCATACCTTTGCCAAAAAAGATCTAACAGGAAAGAAGATCTAAAACTAATATCATAATTGTCCTCCCCTGAGATGTTGATAAATGCAAAAAAGTCTTTAGGTGAAAACTGTAAGGATTCCTTTAAAAGAAGTTTTCCTACACACACCCGATCCGGCCTTTCAGCTAGACCCCCTTTATACCGTATCCGTAATGCGTTCCTTCGAGGTGCTGCCTCCTTTTGTTTTGGTGAAAAAAGGTCAGAAAGAAGGGGTTTAGGCTATGGGGGAACCTCAGGAACTTCATTAGAATCTTTCTCCCCAGGTGAATTATTTGCCCCAGGTTCAGGATCTGATGGTGAGAGTTCTTTTGTAAGTTCAGGCTTTAAGTCAGAAAGGTTAGAGTCAAACTTCTTATTTTTATCAGCTGCAGCAGGAGACCACTCAATGAGGCCTGAAGAAAGAGGAGAAACAGAAGACCAGTCCAGGTTTGGTACCCATATCCCCATGGGGCCCAATTTCCATCCAGACTCCAGTAAGGTTTTATCAGGGGACCAGATTTCAGTGTTATCTTTCCCACTAGTAGGAAGAGAAAAGGCTTGCTGGATAAGAGTAGAGGTAGAGGGGTTTTGTACAGCATCAGAATTGGCTTCCAGCTCCGGAAAGGAGGTACTGTATTCAAATTGCAGTTAGCTGCTGTCAATCCCGTTCTTTTGCTTTTAATTACCTCAGAAGAGATTTTAGAAGTTTGGTTTTTGGTTTGAAAAGAGAAGCTAGTAGCTTGGGCTTGATTTAAAGATTCTATTTGAAAAATAAGTTCACCCTGAGATACACGGTGAACACCACCGTCTGCCCTTGTTCCCTTATACACAGCTGAATTGGAACCAATAGTAAAGAGTTTTGTTTGCTCGTTATCTTTCTGCTGAACCTCAACTGGTTTTGGCACCAGAAGAGAACTAGAAGTCTCTGCACATATGAGCGGACTTTGTTTAATTTCAGTTGTGATTACTTCGGGAACAGCTTTTCGAAAAGGGAACGGCTTTTGGCACTCGCTGCTCACAGTGATTTCACTGTCAGCCATTTCTTCCCATTTTTCAAACATAATTTCAAAGGGAGTTTGACAGGATAGACACGCTGAATCTAGGGTGGTGCCATCCTTTGATGCCTCTGCGTCACTGCATTTGACAGAACTGTCAGCCGAACCAGAGTCTACAATATCAAGATTATCAGAGGCAAAGGTATGATCTCCTGAGGTTGTCCTAAGAGTTTCTGGAGGGAACAAGGGACTTATATATTTCTTTTGTAAAGAACTTGTACTTATCTGTTGCTCAGTCCTTGAAACTTGATTAACTTCTTCCGTTGGAAACGCTGCCATTTGGAAGCATACCAACTCATCCATCTCTGATAGCGTAACTGCAAAAACATTCTCGTTGTGCAAATCCGTGGTAGCCTCTAGATTTTTGAGCCCAGGGAAGGAGGCCCTCTCCCCTGCTTCAGACACATCCATACCATCCACCGTCTTCAGCAAAGTGGCCATAACGAAGGCCAGCAGATCCCCCTACTGACAAACAGTAGGGGAATTTCCCTGGTGTCCTGGCCAAAGCTCCCCCATTCACTAAACAAGCTTTGGTCAGAGCCGATGCAGCTGTGGAGAGCTTTTAGGAGTGGCAAGAGCATTGAAAAGAATATGCAGTGCTCTCACCACACCAGAGTCAGCTGTAACTAATGCTGCAGCGATTACAGTACTGCGCATGCATGATACTCGCTCATGTGCAGTTTGCCTCCGAGTCAGCAGTGCACAGAATGGTGGCACTGACATGACTAAGTATGCGCGATACTCATGTATACACAGTTTAAGTCAGCACCGCCATGTTGCACATGGCAGCCATCACTTCTGCAATTGCAGAAAGGAAACATAGTGCGCCAGGAAGGGGGTGTGTTTATGTGGCCTGCGGAGGGAAAGGGCTGCATAAACAGAATCATTGGAAACTATGCCAGAGCACTGTGGCAGCACACCAGACAGCGGTCCGGTCACGTGCTTCCACAGTGGTCTTACATAAATCTGATGATGGCATAACGTCTGCGGAGATTGGTGCACGCAGCCATAAAAATCAGACTCAGGAGGAGACTACTAACAAACTAGAGATCTGGTCTGGGACTTGCTCGTCATCACAGTCAGTTTCTCATTCTATTCTAAGCAGTAATTTTTGGTAAATGTGCCTTAACCATATTGATCTCAGTGCTGGTAGACTACTTCTAGTTTCCCCCTGATTGTAGTAGGCGGCGGTAGTTGCAGTCATGAAGTGGTAGCTGGTTCACTGGCTTTCTCTGGCTGGCTGCCCTCTGCTCTGGCCTGATGCTGTTTTTGTGTTCCTGGCTTCTTCAGTACTTAACTAAGAGACATTCACATTGGTGCCTGTGCCTGTTGAGAAATAGAAATCACTACTCTTAATAACTTATACACAGTATTAGTATTACTTTCTTAAACGTCAGAAACTGAAGAGTGATTAGAGAGTATTCTAGGAGTTACCTGCCTTTTGACAAAACAATTTCACAGATGGTATGTGGTGAGTAGCTGTCAAGAGTTTCATGGTTCACACTGGTGCTTTAACTACTAAGCTATAAGGGCTGGTCAGAGTTCTGTGACTTGCCTGCCTCTGGACAAAAATCATCATCATCACTATCTTAGAGGGCAGTGGCAGTTGTACATATTACAACACTGTCACTTCCTGTAAGCACATCCACAGTCACATTGTTCACTCCTTCTCATCTCATTTCACTGATCATGCTGTTTATTACTACTAAACAGTGGTTTAATTGCTTATTTCTACAGATATGTCGATTAAAAGCAATTTAAAATAATTGTTTAACACACAGTTACCATAAAACAATAAAGGGTATAAAAGGTTTGGATAAGGATCTGAACCTTTGTTTGCTTATCAGAACCTTTTAGAACCTCAGAACCTTTTGAGGTTCTCCCATCCCTGTTCCTTAGTCACCTTGGGGAAATAGGTGGCACTAATGACTGCATGTCTTAAGACAAGGTAACAACTGGCTAACAATAGCAAGACTACAAGTTGGGGCTAGTACGCACCTGCCAAAGGTGTGTCCCTCTCCATCCCAAAAAAGCTTCACCTGTGATGCAAGTCTTAACCTGCTCTGCTTTCACAATTTTTTTTTTACTGGACTACACAAGGCAAAAATGACCTTGTAGTTGCATATTAAAAGGCTGGTGACACTGTAGACAGAAGGCTACTACACAACTGCCAAAGGGCTGCCCCCCCCCTCTCAAAATGGGTTCACACATGACACAAACCTTTACTGGCTCTGCTTTCACAGTTTGTTTTTTTATTGGACTGCACAAAACAAAAATGGTCCTGTGCTCATGTGGAAAATGACTGATGATGCTGAAGACAGGGGCTACTATGCAACTGCCAAAGGGCTTTCCCTATCCCCCAAAAGGTTTCACACTTGAAACAATCCTTTACCAGCTCTGCTTTCACAGTATTTTTTGTTTGTTTACGAGAGTACATAAAACAAAAATGATCCTGTACTTCCCTGGGAAATGGCTGGTGGTGCTAAATACAACTGCCAAAGGGATATCCCTGCCCCTCCCCCAAAGGCTTCAAATATGGTACAAGCCTTTAGTGGCTCTGCCTTTGCAATTTATTTTTTTATTGGACTACACAAAACAAAAATGACTGCATACGTGGGAAATGGCTAGCGATGCTGCAGACAGGGGCTACAATGCAACTGCCAAAGGGCTGTCCCACCTCCCAAAACAGGATTCACCACACACAGACACACACACACACACACACACACACACACACACACACACACACTCACACAGTCTCTGTTGTAAAGGAAACTTTTTTTCTTCTTTCTTAGGTCTTTTTCTATAACATGGTACAATCTATTTTCTTGTTTAAAGCCTTTTCTTACTTTCTGTAAACATTTTCTTGTTAAAAAAATAGTTTTTTCTAATTTTATTTTCTGCAGTTGTGCACTGCTGTGGTGCACTGTAAAGAAAAGATAGTACTACCGTTTGTGCTGTGCACTTGTGTGCACACTGACAACATAGCCTCTAGTCTGAGCAGTCAACCCCGTCTCCCTCTTGCTTTTTCCGCACTTTCTTTTTTTTACTTTTAAATGTTCTTCTTCAAATTCTCTTCCGTTCTGCGCTTTTCTGCATGCTAGAAAGTGAGTGCCCCCCAATACACAGTCTCTGTGACATAGTCTGTCTTCTTTTTTCTCTATTCTTCTTTACTGTTCTTAATTTGCTTTCATAATCATTATTTTTTCTCAAACTCTTTCATTTTTCTTCTGCAACTCTGCAGACTGTGAGCATTCTAGCCTCTGCCCCCCCACCACCACCACACATAGTCTCCTCTCTAGTCAGCATTGCAAAGTTTTCATTTTTTTAGTTACACAAAACAAAACTTTTTTCTCTTCCTGTCCTGTCTGTCCTCAGCTCCTCACTCCTTTCTTCTCCTTGCTTTGGCCGGCTGAGTGCTGCTACAGGTGAATGGCAACAACCAGAAAATGTTGCTCCTTCCCCAATGCTTATTGAGCTGGAATGGTATCGAGGTATAGGTGCTGCAACCTATGGACACACGGGTGCTGCAGCTGCCCACTTTTGCCCATGAGCATTCAAAGTGCCCTTTTGCTTGCAAACACTACCTTTTTACCCTGTGCCCCTTTGAACTTCAGCACCCCCACTTTTCCCCTTGTTCTGGCACTCATGTATTGAGGTAAGCATCACATGGTTATATGTACTCTCCAAGGCACCCTTTGATGTCTCCTCAACCTCTTAAGCCTGTCACATGACAGGCATCCAAGCTGGGAGGCTGGAGGAGGTATAAAAATAAATGCACCGAGATCTGACCTGGCAAGATTCAGTTCAAGTCTCATGAAAACCAAGCAGAGTACATTCAGGGTGGCTCAGTTTTCTTCAGAGGGGTTCCACACACACCAGTTGTTATAACTACTGCTTTAATATTTAACATATGATTCACCATGTTTATTATCATGGAAAACAGTGCTAAGCCTGGATTTGTGAACAGGTCTGAATCTGAGCATCTGAATTTTGCCTAAGGCTATGAAGGAATTCACTGAATCACCTCTTCTTTATTAGATGCACAGTCAAACTACCTAGTAGTTTGGATTCCTGGTTTCACCTCAACAGCAGAGGTTCGACTCCTGTTACGGGAAAAATGCTTGGATGGTAGTGCTGTTTTGAGAGGGCACTGAAGAGTGAATGAGGAGATCCCAGGATTAAATCCTATCACAGTCACTCACTATTCGTGTGGTCATATGTGTGTCATGTGATTTTCCTGTGCATCATTTCACCCAGAAGTAAAATGAGTTGACAGCAGGCCTCCACTAAAAAAAGAAATATTGCTCCAGCCTGTTGGTGCAGTGGTAACACTACTGCTTTCGATGCCAGTGACCCAAGTTCAGGAATGAACTCTGGTCATCAGGGGCCAGCTAAAAGAAGGAGGTTGGAGCATCCAGTGGACAGCTCTTCTCCTTCAGTGGGGGAGGTATGCTTGATCCTCCACTGTTTGCCACCTACTGAAGGATGGGTTATAGCATGGCTAAAGCCGATACAGCAAGGGAAGATGGGGATGTGACCGATGTCAGCATGACTCTCTACTGTATGGATACATGCCCTCTGTGTGATTTATGGCTGCTTCCTAGGGGAGAGAACAAACAAAGGGAAAAATCAGCAGTGGCTGGCTGGTCATATGAGGCCTGTCTGCCCCCACACCCATCTTGGACTCCTTTTCCTAACCACTGGAGGCTTTTTCAGGCTTTGCATCCTGTGTGGGTAGCTGGAAAGTGTGGGGAGTAACCTGTCAGGTTTCTAAAGTCAGATGCAGCATCAGGAAGCAGATTGATGGGGCAGTGAAGTGGTGTGTTGCATGTGGCTCATGGTATCACAGTGGATCGAGAAAAGGGAGCCTCAAGGAACAGGAGGAAACACTGACAGCAGGTGGAAGGGTGTCCTAGCCAGAAGGCTAGGCAGCATAAAGAGAACTGAATAAAAAAATAAAGAGATGTTGCATCTCAACTGGGCTTATAAATAAATAAAAAAACCAAATATAAATACTACAATATTATAAATCATTTAAGGGATTTCAGCCAATCAGCAATCAGAGCTACAGGCCCTCTTGTCCTGCATATAGTTGTCATTTCATGCTTGGAATACAAAAATAGAGAGATACATGAGGTGGAGGTGGGAGGAGGGCCAACACTAAATGTGCCTTTTAAATTAGACAAAAAAAAAAAACAGACTGGAAAACTTATCATAAATCACTCAAGGCAAGTTGAATGACTTTTAAGTTAACAGGCGCTGCAAGGGATGTCTTTTGTAGTTAACAAGATATAATCTCAAACTGGTTGGGGCAGACAGAGCTGCTCAGCTTTGCATCATGGTCCTCTTGCCTAAACAAAAAAAGTAATTTGAAACTCCTCTGGAGTTATTTTCTCTAAAAGATTGCTGTGTCCTCTGTTGGAAATTATCTCAGTAAATTATTTAGCTTCCAAAGACTAGCAAATCACATTTCAATAATAAATACAATTAACAAACCAGCAAGTGAATATACTAAATCCTGTGTTAAACAGGTCAGATGGACTTCTGATGTTTTCTGTTTACAAATGCCTGGTATATCTCTGGCTATGCTCTTGTGCCCCGCCCTCTCTCTCTCTCTCTCTCTCTCTCTCTCTCTCTCTCTCTCTCAGTAGCTGGTTATTCAAGTAAGGCTTTTTGACACTAGTTTGCAAAAAAAAGAGTTTCTAATTGCACTGTTACAGACATTTAAACTACTTCAAAGAAGTGGTGTAAGTAACTTGCCTTTGTGCCTACTCCAAAATGCTAGCTGTCAGGCCACTTAAAGCAGACATGTTGAGAGAGACAAACAAGCTGAAAAAATAGTGTTGAAACTGCTCTACTCAACAGAGAGAAGGGAGTATTTTATTCAACTGATGTTTTTTTTTTTTTTATAGATGTAGTGATTTGCAATTGTGGAAGGATACACTGAAAACTCCTAAAATGTTTGCTTCAGTATCCCATTTTTCCAGCTACAGAAAGATGGCTGCAGGCTCTGCCTACAGCCATAAAAAATACCACCAACAGCTTAATCTGGTTCAATGACAGTTGGCATCCATCTGTTTCCCCCTCCCCGGGATGAGGCTAAAAATAGGCAGAATTGTCTAGTCATCCTTTTTCCAGTCAACAAAAACAAAATAAAATAAATATATAGTTTTCAGAGCTCAATATTTTTTGGACAGAGTGTTTCCAGAGAAAGCATTCATCAGGATCCTCGAGAGCAGAGCCGGGTTTGTTTGCAGTGCTCGTGTGCAAAACCTGTGATCAGGACTGGTCCACACAGTCTCTGGATCAAATTCCATGAGCCTCTGACCCCTTTTCAGCAATTCCTGTGGGGTCAATGGGCTTTCTGTGGCATGACAGCAGTCTTTGCTTACATTTTTTTTTGTGAGCTGTTGTGCAGTCTTGTGCAACTCCCTGCTGCTACTAATGTAACAATCCCCTACCATATGATAGGGAGCAGGGTTGTCACCGTTGTGCTTACCAGATAGATTGATGTCTTAGCATTGTCCTTTGGTGTTTAGTTTGGGGGAAGGATTTTAGGTAGTGTGTCTCTATTAGGTGGGAAATTAGAGTTGTGGTTTAGGATCAGGTTTTTCAATTGGCTTTGGGGAGAGTTGGAGGAAAGAAAATTGCTAGGCACCCCTCCAGGGAAGGGGGTATCTTTTTTAATAGTCATTTTTTTATTATAATATGTTTATTCAGTACATACATTTTTATAATGACATATAATAACATGTTAAAGATTGAGAATTTATCTAAAAATCATGTCGTGTCCACTTAAATATTGAAGCTATACTGAATACATGCACGTAACAGTTTACATGGACTTTTAATTATACAGTGATCATGGTGAACTTATGCATCTCTCTATTAAGATACACAATAATTTTTCTCTTGCCAAGTAGGATCTCATAAGTTTATAAATCATCCAAATTTTCCATTCTTCAGTTCTAAAGAGTCTTAGTGATTCATATAGTAAACATTGTCGCATAGTAAAATATGTCATGTACCTTTATCCTTTACATCATTATAACAAGTTTTCCTTAAATAATTAAACCACCCGTATGCACTAGACTTCCTGTTGGGGGAGTTAAACGTTAATTTATATGTAATATTATGGGTAGCAAGTTTAATAAACTTCTCCATTTTCTGTATCTGAATGATACATTAGCTTTTTAAAAGTGAAAGCCTCCTTAAATGTGATTATCCACAATTTTGTTTCAAAATCCCCAACTTCTAATACATTCCAGTTAGCCAAATTTAGTCTTTTGATAGCCATAGTACCTAAAATACTTATTCATTTTTGATATTTTGTTATGTGAAGTCCAGTGTAATTGTTGAATATAAAAAATTCCAATCAAACAGTAAGGAGACTCTTAGATATGTTTCCAGCTCTTTATGAGTGGTTGACCACCAAGGCTTAATTTGGTGCATGACCAAAACAGATGAGTTAATGTCCCAGGTTGATTAGAACAATGCCAGCAAAGTCTTGATTGGCCTTGACCCATGTGGAAGATATTGCAGGGTGTTAAATATGTTCTTTCCCAAATTTTTATTTGGACAGTTTTTATTTTTAGAATAAATGTGATATATGTTGGATTCTTTATGTAGAGCATTCCATATACTTATTTTCAAAGAGGCATTAATTTAATTTGCCCGTTTCTCCCTTGATTTTTTCACATAATCTGGACCCTTTGTTTCATTGGTTTTAATCCAGTGCTTGTAGAATTGAACAATAAAGCTCAGATTTTTATTTAACTGTAAAATTTCCATAGAAATGTTTGAAAATGGATCCAAAAGGATTACTTTGACCCCAGTGATATTTAAGCCATTGCCCAATTTTATATTTCAGTGTAGAATATATTAATACATTTGTTTTTTGTTTGATTTGGCCTAGTTCCTGAAATTTGGTGAAGGATACAAAATGTTGATCAATTATCAAATCAGCCCATTTTACTATATATGCATCTCTTACAACTATTATCCAATCTTGGGGGAAAGGCCCATCTCTGTTCCAGACATACATGTTATTTATTGATGCCATTAAACACCAGTGTTTGTCTTTATTTTTCTATTTTGTTTTTGACCAATCTTTACTAAGGAACAAATTATCATATTTTTTGTTGCAAAAAATGTTTTTGGAAAGGCCAAGAAGTCTTGACTTTTCAAATTTGTTTCATGAGTGTCTAATAAATTTTGAATAATAGATTTATTATTTCCATTGGTGCTCAGTTTGTATCTTTCTTTCATAATCCATTACAGTACTATTCACATTCTGAAAGCAATATAGTAAGAATATGGATCTGGGCATCCCATGGCCCTTTCCCTTCTGGAATAATCAATTTGGCCCATGCAATCCTTGAGGATTCTCTTCTCCATGACAATTTTACTTTATTTTTCAAGCCAGAAGATTATCATTGGGGCTACTGTTGATTGAAACAAAAATATAAGATGTGGAGGAACCATCATTTTTATGGTATTCACACTTCCCCAAAAGTAGAATGAGAAGTTCTCCCAATTGTCTAGTAAATTCTATTTGAAGTGTTATTGATGTTGTGAGTTGTACCTTTCTCCAAGTTATTGTATAGGGTGGTTCTAAATATTTTATATTTTTTCCACCAGTAGAGGGTGTAATATCTGTATTGTGGAAAATTAAGTTTGTTTTCAGAGAAAATAGAGAAAACCTATATTTCTTTTAACAATGCTAATCAAGATGTTTTAGGGTTTGACTGAAAAAAAGTAAAATTACAGCTGCATAATGTTTAATTTATAGTTTTCTTCTTTAAGACATGTACAGTATGCCCTCTCTGAGGTATATAGAATCAGAAATGTAAGTTTTAATTCTGAATCAGAAATGTAAGTTTTAATTCTGAACTTCAGTTCTGGCTTTCAGTACAGAATTTAAATTAACTGAATAAATTTATGAGGTAACCCCCATTTCACAAGGCAGTTAAATAAAAATAACCAGTTTAAAAAGTCAAATGCTTTTTCAGCACCTACAAAGACCAACATTTTTTTTTTCTTTTGAACTATTATATTGATTCTGAGTCTTAGTTTGAGCTGGTACATTAAAATTATTAATACACAGATTAAATGAGGAGATTATAGACTGAACCACGTTCAAGTCTTGGTTTCTGTTTTTGTCTGACTTAGGTAGTAATATCACCACTGAGTCCATCATAGTAGATGAAGCCTGATTCAGACTAATCATCTCCTCAAAAACTCTAAATAATTTTGGAACTAATAAATGTGCAAATACCATGCATAACTGGATCACCTTGAAAATGAGTTCACTGAATGGTGTTTTATCTATTTCATGGCATTGTCCTGAATAAAATATATTATTACTACTTAGTACTACCATATAATATTCTTCTGTTAAATTATCTGGTCCCAGGGAGGAGTTTTTCTTCCTGTCTTGTATTGCAGCCAATAGATCTGTTTCTGTGAAATTCTCATCCAGAATATGCATTGTAGAAAAGCTAGGTTTTCTAAATAACTTTTAATATTTTCAGTTTTATGATTATTTTTTGTTATAGATCTTATTAAAGTACTTCAAAATTACTTTTCAATTTCTTTATCTAAGTTTACTATTTGGCCACTTATTTTCTGAATGGGACCTATATTAATGGCCTCTCTCTTCATCCTTAGGGCG
This sequence comes from Neoceratodus forsteri, assembly GCA_016271365.2. Classification (NCBI taxonomy): domain Eukaryota; kingdom Metazoa; phylum Chordata; order Ceratodontiformes; family Ceratodontidae; genus Neoceratodus; species Neoceratodus forsteri. The sequence goes on along the minus strand of CM028130.1, from coordinate 1,447,099,006 downwards.
TGAGTTACTTAATATTTTGCCCAATTAATCCTCTAAATAATAAAGTTTATTTTTGTCTGTTTTAACTTTTTTTTACTGCTTGGTTAATGCATTTTTCATTTCTTTGTGATATCTTGGTTTTAAGTTCATTTGCCAAGGTCACGCTGTCAATATTAGGAAATGCTTTAAATTGTAGCTCTGTAAGTTCTCTAATTTTGTTTGATTTGTCCTTTTTATTCTATATATTTTGGTTTGAGTTGGAAGAAAATAATCTCCTCTGCAGTATGCTTGAAATGTATCTATTTTGATAAACATATTTAGGTTTGCATTATCATTAAATAGCCAGCATTCTTGAATCAATTTCTCCATTAATTGAATAAAATCAGACATTCTTATTGCAGCATTGTTAAATCTCCAATAATTGGTTAAATTTCTGTCAAAGGTGGGAGTAAGTTTTGTTGTGATAAAACATGATCTGTTACTGCAATACCATGCATTTAACATTACTAATATTCTAGAAAAAAAAGGCCTTATTCAAAAAGAAGCAATTCAGTATACCAAACATGTTGACTTGTTTGGCACAGAAAGTATATTCTTTTGCTTCTGGGTGAAAGTATCTCCAGATATCAACTAAGTTTAGATGATTAGTAAAGTTATTGAACGTATTTGATATTCTGATATCATTCTGGGAGGCCTTAACAGATGTATCCAATACATTTGGTTGAAAGATTATTTAGAAAATTTGAATACTATATAAAAGGGCAAGAAAAAGATCTTAGGGTAATGTCACAGTCCATAAGGTCTCATTTTATTTAAAAAAATCTATCCTCTTTGTTTTGTCACATTTTCCATTGTTTGAAATATGTCTTCTTAGCTATTGGGATTGTTACACCTCTGCAGTTGTTTTTGCCCTCTGAGGAATGGAGTTGCCCAGTCACAGCCAAGGACACCGCACACTGAGCAGGTGCAAGCACCCCTGCTGCAGTGCAGTATGGCCACAATCTCGGCCACCATCCACCACCTTCTGTTGACTTCTGCCCACCCTCCTGGAATGGTGGCTTGGACTCAACTCCCAGTCAAGGACACCGTGCACCAAACGGGTGCAAGTGCCCCTGCAGCAGCGCGGTACAGCCACAATCTCGGTTGCTACCCGCCATCTTCTGCCAACTTCTGCCCACCTTCCTGAAATGGAGACTCAGACTCAGTTCCCAGGTACGACCACTGAATTGAAAGACTTGCAAGCTGCTTTCTCCTGCAACCCGATTGGTGTGGCGGTTTGGTAGCGGACACTGATTGGTCCACCCAGCTTGCTGCCAAAACACTATTGGAGTACCTTTCTCGATGGGCTCCTGGGGTACTTTTCAGAACCCAGCTGTAATTTCTGCTGCCTCCCAGTCACCGCACTACTACTGTGGTGGTTTTTCTCTTTATTTTGCTCTGCTTCCTACCACTTCTTATTGTCTCCTCTCTCACTAAACTATAGAGTACTGACTCTGTGTAGCAATGATACCAGAAATGTGTTAATTCCTGAAAGTACAGTGAAAGAAATGCTTGAATGTAGGCACTGTATATCATTGTAGAATTATTGTGTTAGGGACAAGCTTTGACTGTTTTCTGCTGTTTAAATTGCTGAACCCTTTCTCTGCCCCAACCAGTCCATTCTCTCCACTCTGTAGAGCAACTGCAATTAATTGAATGCCATTTGACAGTGGCTCCCTGCCCCCCTGTCTGCACCAGCCTAATCTTCTTACCTGAAACCCTCAGCCACCCCCTCAACAAGCTACCTCTGCTTGCCCCACCCTTAATCACTCTTTTGTGTAACCTCTGCCCATCACCTCTCCTCTCTGAATCCAATTTTGTATTTTTCCTTAACACCTCATCCTTAGCTCCCTGCCCTGTCATCAGTCTACTTCTACCAACTAATTCCCTGCTCTCTCTCACAGACAAGGACACTGCGCACCAAGCGGGTAAAAGTGCCCCTGCAGTGGTGCAGTATGGCCACAATCTCGGCCGCCGCCCGCCACCTTCTGACGACTTCTGCCCGCCCCTCTGGAACGGTGCCTTGGACCCAGCTCCCAGGTATGACCGCTGAATTGAAAGACTTGCAAGCTGCTTTCTCCTGCAACCCAATTGGTGTGGTGGTTCAGTAGCGGACACTGATTAGTCCGCCTGGCTTGCTGCTGAAACACCATTGGAGTGCCTTTCTCGGTGGGCTCCCGGGGTACTTTTGAGAACCCAGCTGTAATTTCTGCTGTCTCCCAGCCACCGCACTACTACTGTGGTGGTTTTTCTTTCCACCCCCCAATCCCCGCCCATGCCTCCTTTAAATAAGCCTAAGATACTCCCACTTTCTCACCCCTGCTAGCTAATTGGCCCAAACAGGCCCACAAAACTCCACTGAAAGCTGGCCTTGGCCAGGCTGCTTCACCTGCCTTCCTCATCTGTGAAGTCAGACCTTTCACCAGGCTAAGAATTAGAAATTGAATTACCCTCCTCCTGTACTTACTTTGTAATAACAACCACCGTAACACCTTCTGCACTGGTTATTGCTTCCACGCAGCTTTCTCCCCTTCCCACCCAAACAGCACCCCTACCCTCTTTCGCCTCCATCTCTGGTTTAAAGCCACAATCTGGAAGTGTACAATACTCCCCAGTCAACCAGTGGTGTCAGGATAATCTCAAAGTCTACTTGCACCCAGACACACTACTGAAGATGGAGTTTCGGCAGCGTGCCATCCTGGCTATGACCCTGCTTATACTAGGTGGGCATATCTACTGCACTGATACCCAGCAAGGGACTAATTCTCCCATAACTATTCATCCAGTACTGCACTACACTCCTGGCTGCATAACGGATATTACCTACTCCACAGTGCCAGGCCTTGGCCATTTCAGCTGGCTCCCAATATGGCTCCAAAGACTGCTGACCTTGTCTAACCCACTGCCTTTTTTATACCTGCCTTACTCCCATTGCCTCCACATTCATAACAACCAGAAATGATCCCCTACTCAGCAGCAAAGGAATAATAATCTTTGTCAGAGACAGCTAAAAATATATCTACTCAGACTTATCCTTCTGATTCTACTAATATCTGGCAATGTACAACCAAATCCTGGCCCAGCTGGGGTTGCATTGTCAAGCAACAATAATAAGGAAGAAACAATTACACTCACCAACATAAATATCTGCAGTCTACTCAAAAAAGATAGACTGCCTGCAAGTCTGGGCATTACAACACAACTCTGAAGTACTTGCAGTCATTGAGACATGGCTCTCTCCAAAAATACCGGATTCTGCTGTCTTGATACCTGGTTACACACTATTCAGGAATGACAGGCTCTCAAAAAGAGGAGAGGGCTGTGTGTTATACATTAAAGACTCAATAACGGGGGTTTGCTCTTCCTTTACCCCACTTTACCAGTACTGCACAAATTCTCCCCATAAAAATTCTGTTGGGGGCCCACAATAAAGCACTATCTATACTTACTGTATACATCCCTCTGGAAGTGAAATTTCCAGGATTTGAAGAACTCATGGAGGTCATCAGATGTCAATATCTCAACTCTGAATCCATTATTCTAGGGGACTTCAATATCAATTGGTTGGCACCACTGACTGGCTCATATGAGGACACTGTAGCAGCACTGCATCTTACACAACTCATTGGCTCACCCACCAGAACAAATTACAAAACTGGATCTAGCACACTACTTGACTGGATCCTCACAAACTGCCTGGATCATATCTCCAACATGACAATCCACCTAGACTCACTGAGTGACCACTCTCCGGTAATCTGCAGATGGACCAACAAATTCAATGCAACACCCCCCCAAAATAATCTCTAATTGTAAACTAAAAAGGGGTCACCTGGAGTACATTAAAGAGCAGCTACACAACACTGATTGGAGTCCCCTTGACACAGCGGTGGATATGGACACTGCACTTGAGTACTTCATCAAACAATTCAATGCTGCTTGTGATTGCCATGCCCCAGTGCAGAGGACAAAAATCCATGGAAGATACAGCCCCTGGATCACACCAGACCTAATAGGCAGCATAAAAAACAGGGACAACTGCTGGCATAGGGCACAGATCTCTGGTAAGCAATTCAGACTTCCAGGAATACAGAAGACTATGGAATAACTGCACCCAGACCATCTGCTCTGCCAAAAGTAAACATTTTATGGAAGTATTACAAACATTATGGGGAAACAGCAAGTCTTTCTGAAATAAATTAAAAGATGTAACAGGGAAAGTCAAGAAAGAGGCTCCACAAATGCTCAACATCAATGGTGCCCCTACCCTTAACCCCCTGACTATTGCCAACATGTTTAACAAAGGAAGAAACAATTACACTCACCAACATAAATATCTGCAGTCTACTCAAAAAGAACAGTGTACTTTTGACAAATTTTTTTGAAGAAACCAACAAAGCTTCAAGCCAAAGCCTAGGGCCTACTAAAACATCCCCCTCCCTTCTATTTCAAAACTGTCAACTACAACCAAGCAAGAAAGTACATTCATAAGGTACTTGGAAAATCCAGGAAAAGCGGCGACACACTCAACCTCAAATTTATTTCCCTTGCACTTGAAAAAATCTTATCTCCCATTACTAAGCTGCTGAATTTATCCCTGCAGCTGGCTCAATTCCCCCAAGCCTAGAAATCAGCCCTGGTCACTCTGATGCACAAGATCGGTGACCGGGCATTGCATGCCAATTACAGACCTATTTCTATCCTTCCACCACTGTCAAAAGTGCTGGAGCGCATAGTCTCAGACCAGCTGGTTGAATACCTTAATAAATACAATATCCAGTGTCTGGAACAACAAGGATTTCAGAAAGGGCACAGTACCTCCACAGCTTTTCTGGAGTTCACCAGCTGCATACACAGTTCACTGGACCAGGGTAACCTTGTTGGCATGGCCTTTATTGATGTAACAAAGGCTTTTGACACGGTCAGTCACTCCCTACTAATTCAACAACTCTCCTCGATAGGCCTCTCTAACCCCACTACTAACTGGTTTAAAAGCTACCTAGCTGATCGGTACCAACAGGTAAAGATTAGAAACATCACATCTGGGCCCCTGCCAGTTCATTGTAGGGTCCCACAGGGGTCAATCTTAGGACCCCTCCTTTTCAGCATCTTTCTAAATAACCTACCTTGATCATGTGACCAACAGATACTTCTCTTTGCAGATGATGCTGTGATTTTTACTTCTCAACATGAGCCTCACACCGTAAAAAATCAGCTACAACATGCTTTCAAACAAACTGAAGATTGGTTCAGAGCCCACAAGATAGTTCTGAACTATAAAAAGACAAAAGTAATGCTTTTTAGTGGTGCTAGAAGCAAACACAAAGCAGCATCCCTTAACATCACTAACTGCACAGGAGTTTCTCTTGAACAAGTGGAGCAGTTCAAATACCTGGGGATTACACTTGACTGTTCCCTCTCCTATGCAGAACACATTGAGAATGTGGCCAAAACAATCAACATAAGAATTGGGCTCCAGCACTGGCACAAGAAATGCCTGACACCTGAAGCCCTCCTAACTGCAATCCATAGCACAGTTGTCTCCGTCATCGACTATGGATTGGTCATATACAGCTCAGCCACTCCCACCTCACTATATAGGATAGAAGTAGCCCTAAACAAATCCTGCAGACTGCTCACCAATTCCCCCCAACTAATGCACACATGTGACCTTTATGAACAAGCCGGGTGACTACAACTTGAAAACAGGATACAATACCAAACCTGCCTCTTAGCTAAAAAAATCACTACTCGGACTTCAACCTCCTGGAGTCACAAACCTATTAAGCATATTCACAGGCCCACACCACACCAGGAACTCTGACCATCAGGCTTTCACGTCCCTCGCTGCAGAACCTCCCAAGGGCAGAGGTCATATGCCTACCGGGCACCACTTTGGCTCAACAACCTCGGCACTAAACTTAATGCCACACAGAGATTGGGGCTTTTCAAGAAAAAGCTGAGACAACACCTACTGAAGAAAAGCTCCTGTGACAGTACTCTGTAATTACTCCACACACACCCTATTTCTGACCTCGGTCTATTTCACCTTTCAGGCCATTTACCATCTCCTCACTTCTCCTACTTTGTCCTCCTACTCCGCATTGTCCCTGTTTTGCCCTGCAATATCCCTGCACTCTCCTCTCCCACCTCCCCCTAAATAGTCATCATGTCCCCCCCCCCACTCAATGCTCCCTACTCTCCTTTCTGGATAGCTGCTTACTGTCTCACACCTGACAATGCCACCTAGGCTGCTACTGTTACCTGAGTTATTCTATTGTTAATACCACCTCTGTATCCTATTTACAATGTATTATGTCTATGTTTACTCACCTAGCTAGATACTCCAAAACCCACATTGTATGTATACCCACCCTCTATGACGTGGAACCTTTGTAAAAGAGCGGTCTCCCGCTCAAAGGTATTGTAATCCAAGATTGAATAAAATAAAAAATAAAAAAATATATGTTTTAGGTTTCTTAATATTTTTATTTGTGAGATATGCTTCCTGAAGTAAAAAAAATACATTTAACTGTTGACTTTTTAAAAGTTGAGGCACTTTATTTCTTTTCATGTTATTATTCAGCCTGTTAATGCTGAAAGTCTCCACATGAATTTCAACATCTCTTTGATTTTGATTACAATATCTATCTTTTAACACATTTATTAAATAACATAGAGTCATAACTTGCAAGTCCCCCCATAGTAGCTTATACGTTTGGCACTTTTCCCCTTTCAGCAGTCAATATTTTGAGTCATTCCATTGCTTTTGTGCCCACCACTGCTTAACTATGACCATCACCAAACATTTTAAAAGTGATATCCATCCACGGATACCAGCACTGCTTTTTGCATAGGTGTGGCACATATATTCCCCCTCCTACCCCTCACATCTTTAAAGAAACAACATGATTATCTGTATCTGAACCATTTTAAAGAAAATTAATCTTCAATGTTTTTCAAAAATATACTACAAAAATAGTTAGCAATAATTCTTGATTCAAAAAGTATAGTAGATATTTAATATCAATATTTTCTGTTGTACCCCTACTGTATTTCCTAGTCTATTTCAGAGAGAAAACTCAACAGCATTATCTCTGTCATATCACTTTGAATTCTGAAAAAGAACTATTATTTTTCAAACACTGTTTGACTGTAAGCTGTCAACTTTTATGTACCGTTACCTTTTCACCTTACTCATACATGAACAGAATGTTACAGGACCTCTGTACGAATATTTGGGGTGAATGACAGTGTCCAGTTGTGAAATATAGTACTGAAATCCTATTTCTTCCACAATTTGAATCAAGTCCTCATTTCATAGTATTTTTTAAAGGCATCTCATATTAATGTTTGTAGGGTTTTCTCTGCTTGTCTGGATCATTGAAATTGTAGCATTTTCCTTCTATAAAAACTCTCAGCTTTGCAGCTATAAGTGATTATTTCTGATCAAGTCCCGAAGTTATTTTCTTAATTGGTCATACTTTTTTCTTGCCATGGCAACATCTTGTGGAAAATGTTGAAACATGATAACCTTGGCTAGATTAACCTTCTGATAAACACACTACATGATTTTTAATTTGTCTTCTGACCTCATAAATTTCATGATTATCGCTTTGGGGGTGGGACCGTCTTCAAGCCTCTCCTGAAGGACATGTTGGGCCTGGTCCAATTCAATGCTGACTTCTGAAGGCTCAATTTCTAATGAACCAGCAGCAATTTCAGTTGATGTGATTTGTAATGTTTGGGTGTTATCCCACCCTTCCAGGATCCATAAAGCATTAATATTCTTTCTACATGACTTCAGTTCATAATCAGCCATTTTATCTTGGAGCTCTTTCAACATTTTTTTATTTATCTATATTATACTTACAACAAGGAAAAACATAGCAGAAAAGAAAGTTACATCATTCATCATTCATTATAATCATCTAAACGGGGGTGCCAGTGGATCCATGTTATATAACTAAATAATGGCGGTCATCTAATGGTTGCCCTAATTTTGTCAGTATTCATTGGGGTTTAAGATCATGACATTAACATTGTGAAAGTGTCATTGCTTCCTTTTCTGTTCTTCTAAATATAAAAGTATAGCCCATTGGGAACTTATGCACCAAATATTCTAAGATAAGTTGTTCAATACCACTCTAGATCTGATTAGTTTACTAAAATCTTGCCAAATCTTATCAAACAAACCCATTCTTTTCTCCAAGACATAATGAACCTTTTAAATTTTATATATCTACCATAAGATTCATCCAAGTATTGAAACATAGAAGTTGTTGTAGGCAGATGGGGACTGTATGATCTATCAAGTCTGCTCATAGTTTCCTACCCCCCTCAAAATAGCTGCCTGCTTGAGTGTCCCGCAGTGTCTGTCCCATACCGACTTGAATTCTCCCACTGACTTCACTCCCAGCACCCCCTTTGGCAGGCTATTCCATGGTTTGACCATGCGCTCTGTGAAGAAGAAGAACATTCTCATATTGCTCCTAAACCTACCTCCCTTAAGATGAAGGTCATGCCCTCTTGTTTTGTTGTATTCTTTTACTTGAAAGAGGTTCTGCACTTGTATCCTGTTGTTGCCTTTGAGGTACTTAAAAGTTTCTATCATATCCCCTTGATTTCTGTGCTGCTCTAGAGAGTATAGTTTGAGTTCACAGAATCTTACCTCGTATGGTTTCTGATGCAAGTCCTGCACCATCTTTGTTGCTCTTCTCTGTACTGTCTGCAGCCTATCTATGTCCTTTTTGAGGTGTGGCCTCCAGAACTGGATGCAGTACTCCAGGTGGGGCCTTACCAGGGACTGACACAGAGGCATGATCACTTCATGCTTCCTGCTCATGATGCCCCATCCTATGCATCCCAGGATGCCACTCACCTTTAATGCTGCCTTCTTGCATTGCTTGCTGACCTTTAGGTCATTTGAGATTATTACTCCCAGGTCTCGCTCCTGCCTTGTAGCCACAAGCTGCTCCTCTCCCACTGAGTACAGTTTCCCCGGGTTACATTTTCCAAGGTGCATGACTTTGCACTTTTTGGCATTGAATTTCAATTGCCTGACCCTTAACCACTCCTCCAGCTTATGGAGATCAGATTCCATGATTTGTTGCCCCTCTGGTGTGTCCACCCTATTGCTGATTTTGGTGTAATCTGCAAATAGGCACACTTTTCCCTACAGTCTGTCAGCAATGTCACTGATGAATATGTTGAAGAGGACTGGCTCAAGTACCGAGCCCTGTGGCACCCCGCTAGTCACCCTATCCTCCACGACACTGTGCCATTCACTAATACCCTCTGTGTTCTTCCATTCAACCAGTTTCATACCTAGCCTGTTCCTTTATGCCTGAGTCCCATGTTCTCCAGTTAATTGACCAGTCTCCTGTGTGGAACTGAGTCAAAGGCCTTACTGAAGTCCAGGTAAACCATATCCATGGCCCACCCTGATCTACTGCTCTGGTGACTCAGTCAAAGAAATCTACCTGGTTTGTGTGGCAGGACCTCCCTGCTGTGAAACCATGTTGCTTTGTGTTGAGCTGATCACTATTCTCCAAAACATCTACTATTCTTTCCATCTGCAGGGACTCCATCAGGTTTCCCACGACTGAAGTGAGACTAACTGGATGGTAGTTTCCTGGCTTTTCCTTGCTTCCGCTCTTGTGGAGTGGCACCACGGTTGCCCTCTTCCAGTCCTGTGGAACCTCCCCACTGATCAATGATTTGTTGAAGAGCATTGCTAGGGGGGCTGCCATTTCCCCTCCCAAGTTCTTTTAGTATTTTTGGGTGTATCCCATCTGGCCCCATTGCTTTTTCCACTTTTAGCTTGTTGAGTTCCTCTAGGACCTTTTCTTCCGTGAAGGGACCCATGTCTATTTCTCCATCTGGACAATCCTTTTTACCTATTGTTGGTCCTCCACCATCTGCTTCATGTGTGAAGACTGAGCAGAAGTACTCATTGAGTGCCTCTGCCTTCTCTCTGTCCTGTTCCTTGGGCTGCCCATCCTTTTTTGTAATTCTAACAATTCCTCCCTTGGTGTTCCTTTTGTACCCATATGTACCTGTAGAAGGTTTTGTCATCCTTCTTTACCCCTTGAGCTATCCTTACCTCTGTCTAGGCCTCCCTGCCTTCTTCAGTATATCTTTGTACTCTGTTTTGTCAGCCTCCTCCCCTGACTCTTTGTACTTTCTGAAGGCTTTGCACTTTTACCTCACTATGGTTGCCACTTCTATTGAAAACCATAGCAGTTTCTTTCTCCATTTATTCTTACTAACCTGATGGGCACACTATGATGTGACCAGTGATATTGCATCTTTCACCCTAGTCTAGCACTCTTTAATGCTCCCCTCGAATGTGTGACTAAGGTTGTCCTTTAGGCTGGTCCTCATTTTTGTGAAGTCTGCCCTCCTGAAGTCAAGGACTTTCAGCTTAGAGTGTCTGAAATCCTCAGTTCTGTTAACCTTGAACTGTACTGTACGATGGTTGCTGGTTCCCAAGTGGCTCCCCACTTTGATGCCCAGAACCCTTTTGAAATTTGTGAATACTAGGTCTAAGATTGCATTTTCTCTCTTGAGGGTCATCACAAGTTAATGCAAGCCTGCCCCCTTCATTGTAGCTAGGAATTCCCCACTTCTTTCTGATGCTGCTGTGCAGGAACTCCAATCAATGTCTGGTAGATTGAAGTCCCCTACCAGCACCATGTCCCCTTTATCTGACATCTATAGGATGGTTTCCAAGATTTCCTTGTCCCTAGCTTTATCCTGATTTGGGGGTCTGTTGATTACCACTACCCGGATGGGTGTCCTGCTTCCAGCCCCAATTGTAACCCATAGGGCCTCAGCTTCACCTTGTGTCCCCTGGATTTCTATAACATTTATGATATTCTCTACATAAATAGCCACCCCACCCTCCATTTTTTCCTGCTCACGCTCTCCTGAACAAATTATACCCTGGGACAGCCACCTCCCAAACGTGATTGTCTGTGAACCACGTTTTGATCATGGCAACCCAGTCTAGTCCTGCCTCTGCATTGGGGGTTGGGGGATCCTTCCATTTCATCAAAATACATTTATAAGCATTTATTTTACATATCAGTGCTAGAGGCTGTTGATAAATATTATAATTTCCCTCTAAATATCCATATGTAAGTAATAGGCATTCCTTTTTTCTTTGTAATCTTAACACTGTTGATCTAGATAGTATGTTCAGGACTTCATCCCAAAAAGTGTCTAGCAAGTGACATTCCATGAATATATATTCCATTGTACCATTCCTTAATCTACATCTTGGGCAAACATTTGAATACTCTGGGTCCATTAAATTTAGTTTGTGAAGAGTATAAAAGGTTTGATGTATCAAGTTAAAATAAATCTGTAAGCGTTTGGATGACAATATGCATAGTTTGGACAGAATGATAGAGTGCTCCCACACTTGTTCAGATATACTGCTTGTTCTTTCATTTTCCATTCAGCTCTTAAATTTTGAAGGCTGGTTCCACATTTAGTAATCATACGCATATATAATTTTGATATCAGTTTTGAATTATTTGGCTGATTAAATAGTTCTTCCCAGATACTTAGTTGGGATTCAATTGATAAATCCCAATTTTGAATATAATCCTGAATCTATAAAAATCAAAAAATGAATGTGAGTTTGGAAGATTAAAAGCTTTTTTAATTATATTAAAACTTAATATGCCATCTTTATTAAATGTGTCTTTTATTTATCTCACCCTCTAACTGTACCATTGTTTAAACCCAGCATCCACAATGGAAGGGATGAAAAAACATTTAGATAAGTAGGAGAATATAATGGAATATTTTTGCAAGTGTGAGTTAGTTGCAATACCCTATCCCATATTGTGCATGTCATACTCATACTCATGCATGCATTTTTTATTTTTGACCGGTAAGACAATGCATACAATATGTGTTTGATATCATCATAAGGGGTATAGTTTGTTTCAATCTGGCATGGCAGACAATCATGTTTATGGTGGAACCATGCATAAATTGTGGCCATGTTGGATGCTAAATAATACAAATAAAAATTGAGTAATGACAGTCCACCCTGATTTTTAATGATGTAGAGATTTTCCAGTTTTACTCTAGTTTTTTTTACCCTTCCACAGAAACTTTCTGATAATCTTTTCCATTAATTTAAATAACTTATTAGTCAAGACAATGAGTAATGGTTGAAATGGAAATAACATATTAGGCAAGACATTCATTTTGATTATATTTGTACAGCCTATTAAAGTCAAAGGGAGGGTTTCCCAGTGATCAATGTCCTTTTTGATTTTTGAAATTAAATGCTCAAAATTATTTTTATATTAAGTCTGATAAGTCCTGATCTATATTTATACATAGATATTTTAAAGTGGTAACTTTTCTTATATTAAGAGTTTGCATATATTTAAAGGGGCCAGTATGTGCTTTTGATTCTAGCAATTTGGATTTACTCCAATTAATCTTGTAGCCAGAGGTATAACCAAATTGTGCAATGACATTTTTTAGCTCTTTGTATGTTTCATTAAGTTTAGTAGCATATATCAAAACATCATCAGCATATAGACTTATTTTATGTTCCATTGTGCCAATCGTCGACCCTTTGATCTTATTAGTTCTAATAGCTATGGCTAAGGGTTCAATTGCCATAGCAAAAATTAATGGAGATGAGGGGCACCCTTGTCTGTTTCCCTGTTTCAAGTAAACTGGTTTAGAAAGATCTTTATTCATCCTAATCCTGGCTGTTGGTTTTGAGTATAGAATCTCTATCCACTTTCTGACCGTTGGCCCAAATTTTATATATTTTAATAATGCTTTGATATAACCCCACTCCACCTGATCAATCATTTTTTCTGCATGAAAGTATGGAATAGTTTGCATTTTTATATTTATCTATTAGATTAATAGTGTATCTGATGTTAGATTTTAGTTGTCAACCCTTGATAAAGCCATTCTGATCTAGATGAATAATAGATGGTAATATGGTATTGAGTTTATTTGCTAATATTTTTATAAAATTCAATAGGTATTCCATCCAGACCAGGAGCTTTACCACTGGTAAGGGCTTTGATTGCATTCTCAGTTTCAGTGATAGAAATCTCCTCCTTCAAAGCTGAGGTCTGAGTGTTTTTAAGTGTACTGTCGGTAGAAGGATGGATTGTAAAAATAATTCAGTATCACATGTATCTTCACCTCTCTCTGAAATACATAGTTTTTTTATAATATTTTTCAAATATCTTATTAATTTCCCCCAGATCAGAGGCTATATTACCATCTTAATTTTTAATATTAAGAATTGCATTTGATTCCTGGGCCCACATATTCAAAGAAGATGCCCAGTTCAAAATGGAGATGCGTGATGCATCTCAGAAAATGCACAGAAGTGTGATATTTGAAAGGGAGAGATGCGTCGTGCATTTCCAAATGCACAATGGTGCAGAAATAATGTATGCAGCACAAAAAAAGGGTGTGTGTACATGAATATGCTGTGCATCCATATATTCAGCCAAAAGGTGCGGTGCATCTGCTGTGCATCTCAGACGTGTGCCACACAAAGTTAGGCAGATGAAAGGCTGGCCTAAATCAGCCAGCCGCCCACAGGCAGGCCATGAAACTGCAGGCAGGCCATCCTGAGACAGCCCTTGAAGGTGCACCAGGACATGCCCCAGGCACCCACACACAGAAGTCGTGCCAGGATGGAAGTACCCAAAGCCACAGGTACTGGGACACTACCAGCAGTGCACAGAGAGCCACCCCCCACACCATACCCAGGACATATACACCCAGCAGCCACATGCCAGTGCTGCTGGATGCCCCCTAACACACTGGAAGAGCAGACAGCCACAATGCAGTACATGTATCAGGAACCATGGCCTGTACCAATGTAGCTTGCAGGGCACCACCCGGTGTTGGCATGCACCCATGGTGATGTCTAGGGCAACAGTGCCCAGGTAGACTGACGTTACTAGTGGCAGCATGGCATGGGCCAGAGACTGACCTGTGGCACACACCTACAGTGGTACACCATAGGTGCACACAGCACACCCATGCCAGGCCCACACAACAGGGAGCCACAGACATGTCACTGATGCCTGCTATGCGGTGTGACAGCACCACAGAGGCACTGCGGTGGGTTTGTGTGGTGTTCCTGTGGTGGACATAGCACAACAGTGGGAAGTGTGGGACAGGGGTAGCACAACCTCAGCCTGGGGGTGACATGGGCATGCTTCATGGACACCCGACCCCTCCAGTGTTGGGTGTGTGGCCACCATGGGCAGGTACATGGCCAGTGTCAGACTGGCCCACAGGGTTACCTGAAGTGGTCCAGGTGGGAGCCACATACTTGTTTACCTGGTCACCTTCTGAACACTGACATTCCCTGCATGTATCACCAAGTTCCTATCATGTGGGTGGTGTGCAGCACTGCAGGTGGCTGTAAGCTGCAAACATAGCTAGTGTATTATATTACTGTGGCATACTGATCAGACAGTGTCACCTTGTGCCCTCCCCTGTTGCTTGATCAGGTGGGCCCCCTGTAACCCAGTCCAACCCCGTACATGGCCATGGGTAATAGCACTGTACTCAGGTCAATGCAGCCCACACACACACACACACACACTCCATCACACCTGCCTGCTAGGCTGCAGTACCTCCTGTTCACTTTTGTGGAGTGGTGGGGCAGCCCTTCAAAGCTGGAACTGTGCATGCCTTGGGTATGCAAATGACCTGAATACATTCCAGTAATGAGCTACACATGTGAAGAATGGGCTCAGAATGTGCAAGGAGGCCATTTGCATATCCTGGCTTGAATATTGCAATTTTGTGCACCGTGCATGTGCCGCCTATCACGCATTTCCCTATGCCCCACACAGGTCTCAGGGCACCTGCCATGCCGCACATCTCTCACTGCACAATATCACATGTTTGGGATATTCAGCCAGACATGCACAATTGCATCATATGGTGCATCTTCTGAATATACCATTATTTTGTGCTGGTGCCTCTCAGTTGCACGTCACAGGCACTTACGCGATGCAGCCTGGAAACTTTGAATATGGGGCCCCTGTTCTTCTCTCAGTTGCCATGATAACATTTTATTGGGTTTATCACCTAATGCATAATACTTGGTATGGGTTAGTAATATATGTTTTTCTGCTTTGTACATTGCTAAATTGGTTTTGTAGATCCAACAGTTCCTGTAATAATGCTGGCTCTTGAGTTAGTTTATATAAATTTTCTTTTGGATTTAAGAGGTTTTCTAAAGATTCCATTTTTTTTTTTTATTGTTATAAGCCATTGTAACACCTCTGATATATGCTTTAAAATTACCCAAACCACTGTTGCTGGTGTATCAGTGTAATTATAATGTTAAAAAATTGCAACATTTCCTGATTAATTTTTGGTATGGTAGCCTGGATCTCTTTGTAGAGTGGGGTCTAGTCTAAATGTATTCGGTCTTTTAGAACGTTTAATATTAATAGTCAAAACCAGTGGGGAATGCTCTGATATGTGTATTTCTCTATATTTAATCTTCTCCATACAGTACAGTAATGATCCCAAAATCAGAAAGAAGTCTATTCTAGGGTAAGGTTGATGTACCACGGAGAAAAATGAATATTGTAACGTTGTAGGATGAACATATCTCCGTGGGTCCACTAATCTAAAGTCTAAGATGAAGTCAGACACTTTGACTGATGCTGCTTGTAATTTACCCCCATGAATGTTAGATTTATCTAATTTGATGTCCAAAACCAAATTAAAATCTCCCCCAATTACAACTAAAGATTTAGTTGATGAAATCTTAAGGAAAATCTCATTACAAAACTCAGAAGAGATTTCATTGGGGCCATAAATATTAATCATAAGCAATTTCCCATTCAAAGCAATTTTACAAACAATGTATCGCCCATGCACAGCAGTGATAAAATGATTAATTGTTATTTCAACATTCTTTTTAAAAAATATGGTTACACCTCTAGAGTTTGAACAGTATGGAGTATTCATCTCCTAGTCCCCACTTCCTAGAGAGGTATAAAAAATCATTTTGCATAGATGTATTTCCTGTAGCAGTAGGCAATTGATAGCTAAATGATCAGCATAACTAAAAAATTGTTCTGCTTTTGGTTCCCTTAAACCCTTAACATTCCATAAGAGTACTTTCAGAGAGTTGGCCATCCTAAATTTGTAAACATATTGGTGTTAAGAATGATCCATTGCTCATAATAAACCCAAGATGCATCCAAGTACCCCGAACTTATTTACCACACCACCATTTTTCCCATATCTATGCTCCTGTTTTCCTTTCTTACATATATTTGAACAAGAAGCCTTTTTCCTTCCCCCCCTTTTCCCATCTCCCATAGTCTCTTAAACTCAAGCCTTAATTTAGGAATCATCAGCCTCCACTCCCCAGTTTCACCCCTCTTCCCGTCGCCCCCCCCCACTAGAAGCATCCCTTACTTTTAATAATGAATCTGCTAACTCAGGCTTAAACAGGGTTCCAATAATAATAATAACAACCTGAACAAGAATAATAAGTAACAGAGCCATATACACCTCTATATATACCCGAGGAAAGCTTCCTACCCTATATCCTCATACTCCAACAAAGGTGGCCATAATAGAAAGACAGTGGATTTTACGTTGCTTAGTGCTCGTGCTTCTCGAACTGCCCCTAAAATCCAGTAATTACATTGCTAGGTATTGCAGACAAGTGGCTTCTCTACCCAATATCCCTATACCCTACCACTTCTCCTCTCATTCTTCCTACCCCTTTTGCCTTTTTTCCCCTTTCCCCAATTTACAATATTTTATTTACTTCATTTAAGCATGTGGAGGACTATTCACTTCTTCTTCTTCATGCATTTCAGCATTACTGTCCTGGGCCAGATCTGCCCAGTTCTCATGAATATTTGCCACAGGCAGTTGAGATGGAGTTTATTTATTTATTTTATTTATTTATTCAATTTTAGTGACCGGGCAGGCCCACTGAGCCCCGAAGGTCCTTTTTTCAGGGGTGACCCAGAGTTAGTTACAGAGGTAAGGCATTCATAGTGGTTTAAAGGAATGTTAAACAATACTTATTTACAGGGGTACAGATATAAGGCATACATAGTGGTATACAACGAGTGTTAAGCAATACATAAGAACAGGGGTACAGAATATTTGATCAGTGTACAAGACATAAATGCACCAAATGTTGACAGTAGGTGGTACAGTGGTCAGATTACATGCAGTAGCATGAACAGGTACTGGCGTCAAGCAAGTGGGCCCTGAGTCTGGTTCAGAAAGTTTCGAGGAAGGGGGCTTCTTGTACAAAGGGAGGGAGTTTGTTCCACAGCAGAAGTGTCATTTGAAGCTGCCTGGTTCCCACATTTGTGCAGTGCACATACTGTATATGACTAGAATCTCGGGGAACTTGGGCTGTTGCTTGACCGTGCATACTGCTTGTATCAGTGTCAGTGTGTCTTTGTTGTTGCGGTGATTTTGACCCTTCACGGTGGTCCTTCTTGTTTTGTATGGATAAAACAAAGACATCTTTTGGGGGCTTAAGGGCACCGCCAGTGTTATGCTGAGTTCTTAAAAAAGCTTCAGCTCAATTAGGGTCATTTAAAAAATGCTTCCTACTATGTCAAAAAAGTTGTATCTTAGCCAGTGGAAGGAGAGACCCTGATTCTCATTTTGTTCAACATTGCTTTCACTTTGTCAAAGGTTTTGGTTTATTGAATAGTTTCAGTACTAAAGTCCAGGTACACTACAAACTTAATGCCTTCTGTGTGTAAGCCTTTATTAATATGTGCCTTTTAGGATTCTTTTATGATCCTGACAGTAATAAGTCTTCACATACACAGGTCTGAAAAATAACTGACCACCAGCTACACATCTGGAGTTTGGGACCGCACCACATATGTGAGTCAGGCGTTCATTGATTCGGCCCTCACTCCTCCCATCAATGAGCATGATTCAGTATGATACATTCTTCAGGGAACCTTAACCCCAATGCCTTGGTTAGGAGTTTCTCGAAAAAGAGGACAAGGTCTCCCGTTCCTTCCACCTCCTCTGGTATCTTTATCAATTTTAAATAATTCCTTCTAGACCGATCTTCCTGGTCTATTAGCTTTTTCTGTACTTGCTGTAATTGTATAGCATGGTCTTTTCATGTTTGTTGAATGGGGTTGATATTAAAGGAATAATGCACAACAGGGTGTGTTTCGTGCTGGGATAATGCCATGCCTGGGGGGGGTTGGGCACGAGGCCGCAGGCCGAGTGCGTCCAATGCCCCAGGCATGGCATTATCCCAAACGATACACACCCTGGAGTGCATTATTCCTATTATACAATGGCTTGTTGTCATATATAAAATAAAAAAATAATTTTAAAGAATGTTTTTATTAGTGTGGAAAAATGTTTTTGTTTCTTAAGAGGAGATGCAAAAAAAAAAAAAAAGGAACTCCATATCATCATCTATATTGGTTCACAGTGTTGAGACTAGACCTGTGGCATCGTGCTGGGATAATGCCATGGGTCCAGCTCCAAACTGACCAATCACAGTCCAAGGTTCTTTCTTGCCATTGTATAATATCTTCTAACATACTGACATTTAATTTCAGAGGTTCTAAGTAATAATGTATTCAGTTCATCCCCATATCATTAACAGATATTGTTGCAGATGCCAGGGTCGATAATAATGAGTCAAATCCCTTTTGAGTGTCCAATTTAATTTCGTTCTTAAACTGAGTTAAATCATCAATCTGTGTTTCATCCAGCTTGGGTGGGGGGGGTCACAGATTTGCAAGCCATGCTTGAGTTAATTTGGTTAACTTGGCTAATTTGATTGTTATCAATCATACTGCCTGAAAAAGAGCCTTGCAACAGTCTTGAAAAAGTGTTATCACTCTGAATCTGAGACAATATAGAAGTGATTGTACTAGAACAGACTGCCTGTGCTGAGATATCAGTATGTGCACAAACCTGCTAGAAGTTGTTTAGAATCTGAAACTTCAAGGGACAGGTACTTCCAGTTGCTGAATCACACTCTCTGGAAACAAATTCCCCTGGTTCAGTCATAGGCTCTGCCCCCAAATTCTGTGTGTTCATAGCAGAGTCAGGGGAAGGCAAAGAGGCGGTCTGGTCTGAAGACGAGCTAGGTGCAATTTTCCTTGGTTTGCTCTTACGGTCTGGAGAATAAGGTAATGGTGAGAGAAATGGTGCTGGTAAATTTTTTTCCACTATTAAAAAAATTATAACTTTTTCTGCTGCAGGCATGTTCTTCCTGCAGTCACATTTGTGGTCAAAGCCGTCAGCTCAACAGGTAGCCTTGTTTGTTTGATCCGTACACTCTGTCGCTTCTTGTTTAATGGTGTAAACTTGGTTAGTTTTTTTACATGGCAGATGGGCTTCGATATTCTATACTAGCATGAAAATCATGAGAGAAGGTCACATTAATTTACCGCATGCCAGCCCAGTTGTGCTGAGGGTTGAGGCGCTGGATGCCACACCTCATGCCACGCCGGCAACCCGGGTTCGGGAGCAAGCTCGGGCATCGGCGATCGCTGGGGGGGAGAGAGAATTGAGCACCTGCTGGGCTGCTCTCCTCTCTTGGGGGGAGGACTCAGGGCTGTCTGGTGCCACAGCAACTCCCGGTGGAGACCGGAAGCGCTGTGGTAGCACTGGATGGCACTGTCACTGCATGGCTGACGTTGGCAGGGTTGCCATGCTCCACAAAATGTCAGACATGCACCACACTTGGGGAGTGGGGATATACAAGAAGAAATACCATCCCTCCCTGGATAGACGATGGCCCTTCCGGTGCCTCCGCCACATACCCAATGCCGGATGCCTGCCACTGCCCCTTCGGTCTCCCCGGGTCATGAGGGTCCCAGGCCTGGGGAGATTCCTTAATGTCTCGAAGATGGCAGGTATCACGTTGGGCGGTAGAGCGAGTAGGTGAGAGAAGTGGCCTGAGAGAGTTCCAGGTATGGGAGCGCTACAAATAGAATTAAAAAAAGAAAAAAAAAATTACTGCATGCCTGCAAATTTCAGGTTTAATTGTGAGCAGTGTCAGAGCAGAAGACTATGAGGCCATGTCTCAAGCAGCCATCTTGGATCCCTTTTGTCCAAACTGGAGCTCTTTCAACATAACATCTTGCTGTGAAAGCTGTATTTCCCATACCAGGGACTTACCTTTCTGATTAAAAATCCTTTTTTCCATCCCTGTAGATTTTTGCTTTTGAGTTCGTAAGGATTCCTTAATGCCTATCATTGATGTTTTAAAGTCTTACAATTTTGAGAGAACATAATCAATATCAAATTTGTGACCTTTGTTTTTATGAAGTTTATGTCAGAAACAAGAGAAATAGCCCAAGGTGGGGGTCATGTCATCTGCATTTGTGGCTGCAGCTGCAGCTGCAGCACTGTTACCAATGGAATTGTGATTTTCTGGGTTGTCTGCAGTTAAGGTATCATTTAAAGGGACATTCTTTACACCCTCTGGCTGAATATTACTCTGAGTTTGCCCCCCCCCCCATTTCTTATTTTCTTGTACCAAGTTTCGTGAAGATTTAGAGAATCCCCTTTCGAGCTATTTGAACCTTTAACATCCTTACATGCATTATCACATTCTGTACCTTTGGACGAACTTGTTCCTCTTGAGGATGTTCCAACATTCGCGGTAATGTAGGCAAATCTTTTTTTCTTTGGAGCGTTTGCATCAATAGTTGAATTGGTTGCTTTATTATCTGGTGTTTTTGGCTAACCATTGTGTTCTTGGCTTGGTCCAACTTCCTGAGGTTGTGCTAAGAATCCCTTTTGTTCTCCAGTTTAGAATGTTTTTTTTCTGATTTCGTGCACTCATTCCCCCTGCTGTCTGTTCCACTCCCTCTTGACTTTCTAAACATATTGAGGGGCACAGTTTCAGGTTTTTGTCACCTTTTGGGAAGACCACTAAAGGTGACATCAGTCATTTGAGGGCAGAGAAGCCAAAGGACTAATTGAACTTTCAAATCTGATCCTAGGTGTTTGCTGAAAAAATCTTTGTGAGGCCAGGGGTCAGCTTACCCCTTTCATGTATTTATTTTTTATCTGAAATGGTGGTTTATGTGTATGGATTTTTGGTGTGCTTTGTTCTTGGATATCTGTTGCGTTCGGCAGTTTTGGCTCCTTTAACTTCTTTACCATAGTCTTTAGTTTCTTTGGACTGATTTACATTTGCTGAGTACCCTTCAATTTTAGCATTACTGGTGCTACTTTCTTTTTGCATTTTCTCACTTCTGGTATGCATGGATGCCTTGTGAACTACCTCCTGCAGACATTTATCCTGCTGTTCGTCAGTATTACCCAATCAGTGAAATAGGTTACTGTGTTACTTTGTCCCACCTTAGAATGAGTTTAATCAGTCCTACTCTCTTGCTTTTACAACTGATTTCATGTTATTGACAGTCACAGTGTATGATAAAATCTGTCATGCAGAAGAACCAAGTTATGGTGTCCTTAACTTTATTTACAGATGTTCCTATGTTGCAGAGATGGGCTTATATGTGTATATGTTGAGCTTTTTAATAACAAATTTTTATTTATTTCTCAGGGCCATTAATAACACTGTTTGCCCATGGAAAAAAATCAGAGTAAGGAACAGGTTATCAAAAGAAATGTTTTTCTGCATTCCTGCCATAATGCCTATCCAGGTCTTGACCACACACTGCAAAGACCTGTGATGCTGCTTGCTACTAGCTTCATTCTGCTGGTTTCAGACTTTTATTTAAAGCTGTCTTTGAACTTGCTACCACTGTCTACAACTCAGTGCTCTAGGAAAAAACTGAGTTGATGGAGTTAGATCAAATAGAAGAACAAGAAAAGCTGCTGGTTATTTTTCTTATCAGGTTACGCAGTGACAGACCTTAAGAGTTGGAAAAGTCAAAAATGCAGCCAACATCCATAACAGAGTACCCAATATCAAAGACACTGCACTCGCTGACCTTGAACTCAGCCCAGCACTCTCTGCAGGCTGTTATACTCCTTGTGGGCTGATGAACTGGGGAATGCTAGGTAGGCTTTCATTGCTTTTGTCAAAGTTCAGAGGCACCATGACTGAATTAAATAGTATGGTATGGTAACATTTTTATTTATACAGTGATAAAGCCATTAGGGTTCTGAAAATCCCAGTTCACAAGGCTTACCTGTTTACATAATATAAATGTTCCATCTTTATATAACCATCTTTATTTGTGTAATCAAGAAGTGTTTTAAAGTTTTTAGCTCGGAGTAATCATTTAAAGCTTCTTAATGAGAGGGGAATTCTCAAGAGGAGACTAGCTGTGTACACATGCCCTTCTCCCTGCTAGTGCCATTTTGTTCTGGAAAGAGGGCACCCTGTCTTTTAGGTGCTTCTTACTGGGTTCCCGAAGTCATGATGGTGAGTCGGACCAGTGATTAGTCTGGCTATAGGCTGGGTGTGGCTCTGCAGGTACTACCAAAGCAATTGCAGAGTGCCAGAGTACTGGAGGACACCATGGGGCAAGCACCTGAGATGTCTGCCAGGGGCTGGCTCAGGATTTGGACCAGGACATTGGTTTCCCACTGTAGCCCCCACCTAGAGCTGTGAGTGCTGTGCCATCCAAACCATCATGTGGTACAAAGTCAATCACCTCACTTATGGGTGAGGGTCCAGGTTGTCAGCATGGCCAGACCTTGGCACTCAGAAAACACCTTCTCCCCTAGAGCTGCTACAGGGAGTAGGACTAGGTGGGAATATTAGTATGGGAAAGTGGAGGGGTTTGCCAGGAGGGCAAGGAAGACCTGTGGAATGCTCCCTCTTGATGGCTCTTGGGCCTGAGGTGGAGTTCCCTGAAGAGGGCTGCATGGTACCTAGAATGGGGAGGGCAAGACAGTAGAAGGGCTATGAACATCAAAGGAGTGGGTCAATAGGACATGTCGTGAGATCTGCAGCTATGAGCCAGTAAGGTAGAAGGTCTCTGAAAAGTATGAAACTGATTCCAGTGTGGATTGTCTGAGCACCAGTGGTCGTCTGCTTCAGGAGATTCCTGGTGGTGGACTATATGATGCCACACAAATAGAGCTCTGATGGATGTGGCCCTGAGTTAGAGGCATCAAAGGCTCCTGGAAAATGGGGTATGGAGTAAGATATAACCCATGCCGGTGGGCCACAAAGCAATTTGCTGCCACCCTGTTTTTTGTGCACTTTGCTGGCATGCTGAGACTGTGCTGTACATAGAGGCCTGGGAAAAAAGTGGCAGCAGAGTTGGTAAAGTGAAGTGGGAAATCTGTTTTGGGCATAAGAATACCCAAATCTCACTGATCTTGTGGATGTTTGGGTTGTAGAGGGAACAAGTGTAGGGGTACTGGTTGATCCACATAACAATTGAGACCGTATATCTTATTCTTGGATAATGGGTTATTACATTATGCTCTTGTCTATAACATTCATTAATTTGGGTCCATGGACCTCAGCATGAATTGCTACATTCTGTATACAGTTTATCCCTCCTGCTTAATAAAGAGAGTTAAGTGTCTGAACCCTTTAGTCTGCTTCATTCTGTCCATCCAAGTAATGTGCTACCATCTGTGTATCCCAGTGGAGGAAGAAAAAGAGGTCAGAGTTTTCTGTGATTCTTGTAAGGGGCTCCAGGTGAACATTTCTTTGTATACCTCTAGATACAGGAGTGCCCTGGGTAAGCGCTATCCTCATCGGTTTCAACCATTGAGAGCACCGGCGTTAGTGTGCCTGGTCATCAGGGCCCCAAGTCGGGATGTCACCGACCCCTGTTTTTGTGGCTGGCTGTGCCCCCCATGTGGGGGGCACAATTCCTAGGATTTTAACTCTGGGGGCCAAACCTCAGGGACGGGGTGCGAATCCCCAAATCAGCACCCTGAGGTGTCGGCGCACAAATGCCGGCACTCTAATGGCCAGAATGGACCCCCCCATCAAGGGCACATCACAAGTCAGTCAGTGAACCAAAGGATGAAGGGGTGGTTCCATTATTGTGCCTTGATGGGCTTTATTTTTCCCTGTCCCAACTCTGTTCATGTGTTGCCATGCATGTGCAGTTCATCTACTGTAATGACACTTGGCACCGATGGTTCTTTGCTCTGGGGGGACATGAAGCTCAAAATCCATGCTACATGGTGCTTTTCCTCCTTGTTCCAGTCCCACAGCAAAATCCTGAGGATGGAGAGTCATGATGTGGTGGCAGTGGTTGCCAATGAGATTAGAGAGCCACTGGTTTGACTCTCCCCTGGACTCCTGCTGTGCTGCTACTGTGTCCTGCCATTCCCCATGCAGTAGTCCACTGGAGAGGGACCAGAGGGTGAAGACATCAAGATGTTGTGGCTCAGAAACCAACAGGTGAATACCTAAATTGGGGGCACACAATCCGGTCCCAAGGATGAGTCTACACCTTCAAAAAAGCGAACTGTAACAACTGCAAGTAAATGCAAATTCTTTATTTTTTATAGTAACACATGCTTAATATATTTCTGGATCTGTAGTGGCAATCCCTCATTGCTGTGCTGAAAGTATATTGCGAATATATTGCATTTGTGGTAGATAAAGAGACACATTGCATTTACTATAAAATTATTGAAATACAGTAAATATTAAACAAGAGAAAACACATGATAAAACTGGTTAGCCTTTGAGGGCTCATCAGTGCAGTGATATCATTGGTGCTGGCAGGGTGAGGTGGACTGAGTGTACCAGAGATCACGCTCCTCCTCCAGGGAAGGAGGGTCGCTGTCTCTGTCGCAGTGCTGTCACCTATACGGCCAAGGGTAGTAGTGGGATGGAAGCAGAACAGGTGAGAGGACATCAATCAAGCTAGAGGATGCCACACCATCATGTGCATGCTCTAGTTCTCATGAGCCCCTTGTGCACTGATGTCCTGCGGGGCCAGAAGCAACCAGGAAAAAAACATCCTGACCATGCAGGATGAAGGAAGGTTCCCTCTGCAGGCCTAGCACCATCGACTGAGGCATCCTCCTCCAGAGGCTGACTTAAGATGACTTGGGAGGCCCTTGGGTCAAGGTCCCGATGACCACAGTCCCACTGTGGGGGGTAAGCCCCAGGGTCCGAAGGAGATAAGAAATAAGGCCTAGAGAAATGGGTGACCTTGTTGGGAGGGAGCCTCACAGAAGGGGGTCAGCCAGTGCAGAAGGGGGCATAAATTAAAAGTAGAAAAGAATTGGTTAGTCTTATCCTGGGAAATTTATTTATTTAATTACTTATTTGCAGTTTTGGCCAGGAAAGGCACAGTAAGCTGTGACAGCTTGTTTCCAGGTGCATACTGAGGGGTGGGTTGCATGAACCTGTTTTTTTATTTTTTTGTAAATTTTAAAGTTCAGCAATTACAGCAATTCTGTTATCATTTCAAGCACATCGGGTTACCAGAAGAAATATACATTACAGGCTCATTAGATAGTACCATTTTTTTACTGACATAGAGTCCCAATTCCTACTATAACCTCTCAGCTCCCCCCCCCCCCGTTGACCTTCATGGGTAGTGATACAAAAACTTCCCCGCCACATATTTACTATTGATGGGGGAACATTGGCCCTGACACCTGGGAACCCCCATTCCTCATCCATAAGTGCCATGGGATATTTTACTTCCACCTGGACAGTGGTCAGGACATTAAATGTACAAAATTAGACTGCTGTCTTTCTGTGTCATAAAAATAATATTGCTTCCATAAGACATGCAAATTTGTTCTGCATGTTTTGTTTGTTATATACCTTGTTGTGAAAAGGTAATATTCAGGTACATTTCTGCCCACATTTCGTGCCACAGTGGAAAATGTGAAGGCTAAACACCCTCACCGACTGCACACAGGAATGAAAGGTGTTTCTGTGGTTTGATACAAGCTGCTGACTTAGAAGCAAAGATTATTTTCACAGAGCCTTTTACAGGAATGAAAGGCATCTCTGAGACAGGTATCCATGGAGGCCAAAAAAGGGAAAAGCTTTTTAGGAATCCTGCTGAGACATACCAAATGGGTGGTCTGTAGCCTCCAAGAAAGGTTGAAAGGTCTCTGTTACTGAATCAGAGGTAAGATATCAGCCTCAAGCTTTCTAATGCCAGCAAAAATGTGATTCAGTTCAGCAGCTACAGTATGCCTTACTTTGTTTCTTTATTAAATCCCTTCATTTCCTGCCCTCCTTGCTAAAAAGGATTGGTTAGCTGCAAGTTTTTGAATAGTCTGCATGTGCCCTTATTCGTAATAAGGCTTAGTAATGAGTCACGCAGCAACATACAGTGTAATACCATCCACAGATTGAAGGAAAATTGGTATGTTTTCATTGTAGCGAAGAAGTCTGCCTTATAGTTAGACTGGAAATTGGCAGATGATTGCACAAACCTTTCCAGCAAAGACTTTGGGTTTGGAGCCATCATTCAAAAGTTGGGAAATCAGTAAACTACAGGCTCGGGGCAGCCATGATGGGGTGAATGGCCTGTTCTCATTCTCAACATTTCTTGTACTCTTTTTTTTCTACATAAGAATATATATTAAATGAGAGAGAAAGAAGAAAAAATTACTCACCTTAGTAATGTTGTTTCTTCTAATGGAGTCTTGCTATATTATGACAATTGCAGTTTGTCCCACCATTAGAACTGCTCCGGAGGTGAAAGAGTTAACTCCCATTCTAAGAATGGAACTTGGAGCGCGAGGTCGGTTAGAGAAGCTCTGTCTGGGTTATTTCAAACCCAAACTCTCAGATCTTTACGAGCGAAACTCACTAAGGTCTGTGTGGAAGCTGTAACCTACACTAGTCAACTGGCTGCCTGACTATTAACACATATTCCTGGTCCCAACACAAAGACTCAAGTCAGGGGACCAGAAGTAATAATATAATATAAACAATAATATAAGATAAAATAAAATAAAAACACCACACCCCAAAACCCCAAGAAGGGGTGGAAAACATATAATGGGCATAACTAGCACTCACACTAGGCTGCCCACCCCATACCCAAGTAGAAGTTCTGAGAGGGGCAGGCTGGCGGAGGTCATAATATAGCAAGACTCCATTAGAAGAAACAACATTACTAAGGTGAGTAATTTTTTCTTCAAACAACATGAAGTCTTGCTATATTATGACAATTGCAGACTACACAGCAGTACCTCCATGGAGGAGGGACAGAACCTACTTAGGGAATAGGCTCTGAAGCACAGCTGTGCCAAACCGAGCATCTCTCCTGGCCTGGACATCCAGGAGTAATGCTTGGTGAAAGTGTGTACCGTTTTCCAGGTAGCTGCTTGACATATCTCTAAGATAGGGATGTCTCTGGCAGCAGCTAGAGACGCGGCTGTACCTCTGGTAGAATGAGCCCTCAGGCCAGAGAGGGGAAATTTCCCCAGTTTCTGATAACAAAATTGGATACAAGAGACAATCCACCTGGCAATTGATCTCTTAGTGGCAGGTCTCCTTTTCGACCTCACCATAAGAGTGAGGAAAAAGTTGGAGGGATTCGAACCTGTGACCCTTGAGTAGACTCTATATAGTAACTTAAAGCCCTCTTAACATCTAAACTGCACTCCTCCTCCGCCAGAGGAGGAATGTTCAGTGAAAACACTGGAAGGAGATAGATTGATTAAGATGGAAATCTGAAACCACCTTAGGCAAAACTTCCTGTTAGTCCTGGGACTACCTTATCCCTGTGGAAAGAAATAAAGTCAGTTTCTACTGACAAGGCTTGCAACTCACTTATGCGCCTGGCAGAAGTGATAGCCACTAGGAAAACAGTTTTCCAAGTTAAGTACTTAAGCTCTGCAGAAGACAGAGGTTCAAAAGGGGGTTGCATTAACTGGGCAATGCAAACATTAAGGTCCCAGGCAGGGGCCGGATCCCTAAAAGGTGGATTAGTATTTTTTTTTTTTTATTTATTTATTGTAAAGATCAGTTTTACAACCTTTGAGTCAAAGACTCGTTTACAAAGGTACCTCATCAAGAAAGGTGGGGAAGACGACAAAGAGTGGGGTTAGGACAGGGATGACAGATGGGTTAGATACATAAAATATACATTTGGAGAGTGCAGACAGTGAAGCTGTACTGGAGCAAATGAAGTAATCCTTTAAAAAACTTGGAAAATACAGGGTGAGCGGAAAGAGAGGAGGGCTTTCCTGCTGACACAAAAGCAGAGACAGCTGCCAAATGTACTTTCAGGGTAGCTGGTCTCAGGCCCAAAGAATTAAGATGGGCCATATAGTCCAAAACAATGGGCAAATCAGCAGATTCCGGGGAAATATGTTTCCCAGAACAACAAATGGAAAACCTTTTCCACTTAGAATTATAAGTAGCCCTAAGTGGAAGGCTTCCAGAAACCTTCAGGATTTCAGAAACACCCTGAGAAGGTGTAGGTCAGAAATTCTAACTCCTCAAGAGCCAGGCCTTGAGGTTGAGGATTCGATGTTCGATATCAAACTCTCCCTGAGCACAGGTTAACAGGTTGTGATTCCTGGGCAGACACAGGGGAAGATGGACTGCTAGGGACAGAAGGAGTGGGTACCAGGGCTGCCTGGCCCAATCTGGGGCAATCAGAATCACCCTGCAAGGCTGGGATCTGATTTTGACTAGCACCTTGAATAGGAGAGGGAAGGGGGAAAGGCATAAAGAAACTTCCCTTCCCAATCTAGGAGAAAGGCATCCAGGGGGACTGAGCCCAACACTGGGGGCCTGCAACAGAACAGTGGAAGTTGGTGATTGTCTGGGGCTGCAAAAAGATCTATCTGAGGGGTGCCCCATCTGGCAAAAACTATCCCCAGTACTTGAGGATCCAGAGACCATTCGTGATGGCCCTGGGAAATCCTGCTGAGAGCATCTGCTAGGACATTGTTCTTTCCTGGAAGGTGAACTGCTATGAGGGAAGTGTCAAGGGAATAGGCCAGAGACCACAACTTCATTGCCTCGGTGCACAAGGCCGAAGACCGAGTGCACCCTTGCTTGTTGATGTACCACATTGTTGTGGTGTTGTCTGTTCTGACTTGTACCACTTTGTTCTGAACAGACGCAGAAAACACTTGAAGTGCTAAAAAGACAGCTCTGAGTTCCAGCAAATTGATGTGGAGCAGAGATTCCTGAGGGGACCACACTCCCTGAGTGGAGAGGTCGCCCATGTGGGCTCCCCACCCCAGGAGGGAAGCATCCGTATTGAGGGTCAAGGAGTGAGACAGAGGAATGAAGGGGACCCCAGTCTTAAATGCTCTGATCCTGCCACCACTGGAGGGCCTGGATCAGGTTCGGTCACTGGGACCAATTTGGAAAGGGGTCTCTTCTCTGAGACCAAAAGGCTCTCAAGTGAAACTGAATGTCCCTCATCTGAAATCTTGCTCCTTGCACTACAGCTGTGGATGCAGCCATGTGCCCCAGGAGCTGCAAAAGTGTCTTGCTGGTCAGAGACCTGCAGAGTGAGGAGGAGGCCAGAGCCACCAAGTTCCTTACCCTCTCTAGGGTGGGAAGGCTCTGGCCTGCTTTGTGTCCAATTCTGCACCTATGAAGGTGAGCACCTGAACTGGTTCCAGAACTGACTTTGGAATATTGAGCAAGAAGCCCAGGGAGGTGAGCAGCTGCTGGGTAACTTGCAGGTGAGATTTTACCTGTTCTGGGGACTGGCCTACAATGAGCCAGTCATCCAGATAGGGAAAGACAGCAATCCTTTGCCTTCTTAAATGAGCAACTGCTACTGCCAGACATTTTGTGAATACCCTTGGGGCAGAGGTGAGGCCGAAGGGCATTGCTCTGAACTGGTAGTGACCTGAGGGCAGCTCGAATTTGAGGTACTTTCAGTGGGAGCTTCTGATTAGGAAGTGAAAATAGGTATCCTTGAGGTCCAGGGAGGCTAGCCAGTCCCCTGGCCTTAGAGAGGGTAAAATCATTGCCAGAGTTACCATTCTGAACTTTGGTTTCAACAGGTGTTTGTTCAGATATCTCAGGTCTAAAATGGGCCGCTATTCTCCTGTCTTTTTTGGGGTAAGGAAATATCTGGAGTACAGACCCTTGCCCTGGTGTAGGGGAGAAACCCTTTCTACAGCTCTGAGAGCCAGGAGGGTTGAGACTTCTGTTTCTAAAGTAAAGGTCTCCAAAGAGTTTGCAGGTGGGAAAGATCTGATTCTCATCTTTGGGAACTTTTTGAAGCTGAGAACCAGACCCTGGCTTACTACTTCCAGGACTCACTTGTCTGAAGTTAGAGACACCCAGTTCTGAACGAAGTAAGCCAACCTGCCCCCTACCGGTAAAGGAGAATCGGCCCTGGGCACCCCATCAGGGTGTCTGTTTGGCAGGTGCTTTAGGCTGAGGGGTGGGAGCAGGCCTGCCCACACCCGTCTGCCTCTCCTCTGAAGAACCCCTCTGAGCATAAGCAGAGGAGGCCTGGGTTTGGTAAAAAGGCCTGTGAAAAGGCCTACCCCTACCCCGGGGGTCTGCCTCTGAGGAGTGACTTGCCTCTCCTTAGCCTGAGCACTCTTATAGGTAGTCCTATATTCATCCATTTTCTTCATATAATTCTCTGTCTGCTCCCCAAACAGAGAATTTCCAACCACAGGAAAATCCATAGCCTTAGTCTGGGTATCCTGTGACAAGCTAGTACACCTGAGTCAGGCCAACCTACGAAAAGCTACAGACGTAGCCATGACTCTAGAGGATACATCATTAAAATCCACAGCAGCATGCCTCAAAGCCATCAGCAGCCACCTGTTCCAGCTCATTAGCAAGCTGGCCAGAGGCCTGTTTGGCCAAAGCCATGACAGTGTCCCATCTAGATTTTTGATACCTTGCTACATAAGCCATGTAATTTGCTTGCCTGAGTCCCAAGGACGCTGCCATGTATTGTTTTTTAGCCATGGCATCAATCTTCCTGGAATCCTTGTCAGGAGGATGTGAAGCCAAGGGAATATTAGCTTTATCACAGGCTGCAGCCTGAACCACACCAACATGACTGCATTGCTGTGAAAGGAATTCTGTATCAGGACCTGAAAGAGTGTACCTCCTGTCCATCTTTTTGTCCACAGCAGGCACAGAATTAGGAGTTTTTAAAATTTTTATTGTTTGTTTCCTAAATGATTTATGCAAGGGAATAGACAACCTCCTAGACTCTGGAATATCCATCATTTCTACAAAATCAGGTTCCTCTTGCTCATCCACAGCTTCCTCTAATGGGAGCTGGAGGGTCTTAACTTTTGTAAAACATAAAATGAGAGGGGACTCAGAAAGCGAAGGGGAGATTCAAAAGGTCTGTCTGGGGAGATGTCCGTTCAATGGGCACACCAGACCCTCCAAGTCACATTCATACTGTTCATAATCATCCTCCCCTCCTCTGGTTCATAAAACTCTTCAACATCATATTCCTGAACCGGTGGAACCGATCGAACCGACCTTTTACTAGACAGTGGCGGTTCGACGGAACCGGAGAAAGTGACTGGACAATCTGAATAGCTCTCTATCTCTGCAGCAGTTGGAGAAGGAATTTTGGGCTCCACACCTGATGATTTTCTTGCTTTCTTTACTGGAACTGGCCCTCGAGCCAGCTTTACGTTGGCCCGAGGAAGTCTCGCCCTGGTCAGAGGGCACTCCCTCCGGTTCGGTTGGCACCAAACCGGGCTGGCCATCCGGGTCAGCGGACTTTTTGGCCTCTCGTTCCCTGAGCCTGCCAACTCTCTTATCCAGGGTGGCTGCAGGGAAATTTTTACAAGTCTGGCAGTCTGAATTGAGGTGGTCAAACCCCAGACAATATACACATGTGGTATGTGGGTCAGCCTTGGCAAAGACTTCCCCACAGACATCACAGTGTTGAAACCCAGTGGGCCCGGTTTTTCTTTTGGGTTTCTCAGACATAATGCCAGCCTAACCAAAAACTTGCCCTTTTAAACGGCAGTGCCAGGCAAGACACCCTTATCGGTTCCTAACCGTGTCACGGGTCTTGGAAAAACACGTAATGAAATCCGTTTTTTTTAGAACCGATAAGAACCGGGAACCGCACTCTAAAACCTTCAATTTCAAGTTTTAAAACAAGCTGATCGGTTCAAACCAACCAATAACATTTACAAGTTCCACACAGAAAATAAACTGTAGTTGCCACGATACCACAGACAGAGCTTGAACCGATCGGTTTTTGATTAAAATAATAATATTCTCGGTTGATTTGAACCGAGAAAACACTGTTTAAACCGAGAAATGAACCGAGCAGTAGGA
This sequence comes from Neoceratodus forsteri, assembly GCA_016271365.2. Classification (NCBI taxonomy): domain Eukaryota; kingdom Metazoa; phylum Chordata; order Ceratodontiformes; family Ceratodontidae; genus Neoceratodus; species Neoceratodus forsteri. The sequence continues at coordinate 1,447,066,788 of CM028130.1, read as the reverse complement.
GAAATCTCCGGAGCGACTGTTCAGTGAGGCGGAGTAAAGAATCTGACAGTTTGGGTTTGAAATAACCCAGACAGAGCTTCTCTAACCGAGCTCGCGCTCCAAGTTCCATTCTTAGAATGGGAATTAACTCTTTCACCTCCGGAGCAGTTCTAATGGTGGGACAAACTGCAATTGTCATAATATAGCAAGACTTCATGTTGTTTGAAGACCAATGGTGCATCAGCTTCTGCCCCTATCAACTCTGTGGGCATGGCACTTTATTATTTTTCACGGAAGGTAATTATATAGTTGTACTTTAAAGCTGTAGACCTCCCCCCCCCATACACTGGCTGCCTCTACCACCATGCCCAGTAAAAAGGAGGGGGCATGTAATAGCCTCAGGGGTGGACTCCTGTGTCCAGGGGTAAAGTGATGGTTCATCTTGCCAGGAGCAACCCAGTTTGCCATTGTATATTCATAGGCTGGCTTTTCCCCACACCCGGCAGGTGTGGCCCATCAGGATGCAATCTATAAAAAGCCTTGCATCACCCCCTTTGAAACTGATTTGGCCACATTGTCTGTGCCCCTCAAGGAAACCACTTACCATCTTCTTCATGCCTTCTTTTTCATGGTCCCATTATATAGTGCCTACACAGACACATTACCTGCTTTCATGTCACAGATCTAGATTTCTTCTTCTTGCCTTTGGCTCCAGAGTTAAACAGAGACACCCTTGGTTGGTCAAAAAATAGATTTCGATATTGGACCACCCTGTACATCTTTTACCCTGACAAGGCAACTTGGGATTCAGATAATTTACTTATGCTTAAACAGCTAACCTCATCTGTGGATTACATTAGGTGTTGCAATTGCAGTTTAGAATCTATACCCCTTCAGTAATGACTCGGGACACAGGGCATGACACTTGATGTCTTAACTTTGCTTTCAAAAACACCAACATTTATTTATGGGATGTGTGCACTCACACCAGGTTGTCACAGGGGATTACTTGATCAGAGCCCTGTCTGATACCCCACCTAGGGACAGTTATCATCATAAGCAGTAACATTTGGTGTTAAATCAGAATTTCTGTACACATCACAGACTAGCCAGCCACAGGTTCAAATACTTAACATGTTTACATGTTGCAGCCACAGACATAAATCAGAGATTACTGGATTGCCAATCAAGGCTGTTTCCCCTCCCAGCTATGAGTGGGAAAGAAGGATTTACGGTATACCTGACCTGTAAAGGCACAGCTAATACTCAGTGCCTTGGCAACAGTTAACATGGGAGGGATATACCTGCCTAGGTGAACATTGTGCCCAGCTGGACACAGCTGGTTTGAGGTAGAATGCATGAGTTGTTGCAACTAGCCTCTCACCACTGGATGTTCGGTATCTACCGCCTTGCTGTCACGGATACAGAGGCTTACACCGGCTCATTGTATCCTTCCCTTTTGGTACAGATACACGGTGCCCACCAACTGAACTGAATCTTCCACAGTCCTTTCTATTCTTGCACTGTTCTGAAGAGGTCTCAGGTCCTCTGCCAGAAGCAGGTTTTCATCTCCCTTCTTGCTGGAGTAATGAATGGAAAATGTGGAAGTCATCAAGCAGCCCTCTTGAAGTTGAACCATCAACAGGTCTCCATTGTCCCCAGTCCTGGACATCAGAAGGGATCCAAGCCTCTGGAGACCCACACCAGGAAGGATCAGTGCCACTCTGGACCCAGCACCCTGCCACCATCCTGAGCCTTCAGGATCCCTTCAACCTGTCACACCCAAATAAATGCATTGAGAAGTGCCCAGAACCCAGAGGGCTCTTCTTCACTTTGTAACTTAAGGAACACAGAACTCAGAGCCATTCTTTGACAGGAACACTGGCCCTTTATAGTGCCTAGCAGGTGAGAAAAAACACCTGGGCAAGATGTTGAGCCAATAGGCATAAACTGTGCAAAGCACAGAAGATGCATTTTGTCACCAAGCAGAAACATTTGCAATCATAGGCATTGAAGCAAGGGGGGCAGCAGAACCCTCACTTTTGTAGCTGAAGGGTCAGACAATGAATTTTATAACATGTGGAAAGCAGGAGTGGCAAGATCATTGGTAGAGTCCTGGCACCTGACTGTGCATTAATTCACAATATACTGACAGTTGATGTGAGGAGGTGCCAGAAGAAATCAATGTGCTGAGCTGGCTCTGGTTTTCTGCTCCAACAGAGCACATGTCAAGAGCAGCCATTTCTTTTGGGGTGCCTAAGCGAGCGCTGCTGTGACAATGGAAAACTGGCCAGTTAATCCCACAGTGTGGACTGGCAATCACAGGAGACTCATAGAGTGCCAATGTGTCTCTTGTGCAGTTGGTTCAAGGTGCAAACTTCTGATCAGTTGTCTCTCTCTCTCCACTGCTGTCACCCCACTTGATAGAAGGAGAGAGAGAGAGAAAGTACTCCTGCAGCAGTTGGCTGCAATTCTGTCCTCTCTGTGCCCCAGTTTCATTTTCTGTCTGTCCGGTGCTGTCAGCCCGCTTGATCGCCTGAGAGATAGAGACAGACAGATGTGAGAGAGAGTGCTCCTGCACCAGGCATCCGTACTTCTTTTCTTTCTCTCTGCTGCTGTGTCCCCCATTTAATTTTTTTCTCTCTCTTCAAGGACTGCTGACGTAGTCGTGCTTTCCGTTACATCCCCCCTCTACCCAAATAATGACCTATGGTCCCCGTGCCACTTTGGAGTGAGAGAGCACATCTTGTATTCAGAGGAGGAGTGAGTTGTACTGTTCTGGTAACGTGCACAGCCACAGTGACATCAAGAGAAACAGATGTGAGAGAGAGAGTATGCTCCTTCACCAGATGGCTGTAATTCTTTAATCTCTCTCTCTCTGCTGCTGTGTTCCCCTGTTTCATTTTCTCTCTCTCTCTCTCTCTCTCTCTCTCACACTCTCTGAGGACTGCTGGTGTAGTTGTGCTCCATTAGGTCCCCCTCCCCCCAAACGATCTCCGGTATCAGTGCCACCTTGAAGAGAAAGAGAGAGCATCTTGCACTCGGAGTAAGCTGCACAGTTCTGGCAGTATGTACAGCGACAGAGAGCAGGAGGCACAGATCGAGGATACACACTTTGCAGCTGCAGTGTGTGTACTCCGCTATGTGTGACAGTGTTTCATTCAAACTGTGAGAGGCAGATTGGGAATGGTAGTGGTGAAATTCTCCAGTGTCATGTGTTTGTGTCTGTTTCTTAATCTCCCTCTCTGTATCCTAGGCTTCCAGCATTTCTCCATCTGTTTGGGGGCAGGGGGCACACAGTACAGGGCTTTGCCAGTACCAGTATGTCTTTTCAGCACAACAAATGTCAGAAATCATGTCACTACTGGATTTCTGCCATTTGTATGTACAGAAAAGCAGTGACATATGCATTATTTCTTCAGGGCTACTTTTCTTGGTGGCAGGATGCAGTCATTTTTTTGTCTTTTAAAGAGGAAGAAACACCCTTTATGTTGTTTTCTCCTTCTTTTGAGCGTGCCCCATGTTATAAGCACAATAAGCCACTCCAGGGTGTGCGGGTATTGTGGGTTAATTAGCACCCCAGGTGTTGTGAGGGCACTCAGGCTGTGCCCTCGTGTCTCACAACGCACCCGGGGTGTTGATTAATCCCCAATACCCACACACCATGTCGTGGGTTATTGTGTACTTAACCCCCTTCCCAACACTTCCAACACACACATTTCAATCAGTGGAACAGCATTAAAATGAGGCTGGTAGGATTTCTCCAATGATAGCAGAAAGGCTGCTTTTAAACCTTTTGGTACTCAACATACATTGAAAATCCAGGCAACCAGAATTATGCTTTTTTGGACAAACTCTATGGAATGTTTTCTGTTACTCTTGCATGAGTTGCACTGCACCAGTATGGTTATTTTTGGCTTGCTATCTCCGCTCAAACCTCTTCAAATGCTCCAATTCCTGACCTTGTTCTGTTTTATCATGAATAACCCATGCATTTTTGTTAATAAATCATGGATTATTTATCAAAATGTGTGGATTATTCAAGATTATAAAACACTAGGCAGGTTGACTGAAGTATAGTTAAGAAGTAAATTGTGGACTTCCAGTGATGTCACTGCACCATGAGAACCTAGCTGAGCATGCTCTCCTCCCTCATGGTTCACTAAGTCTCAATTTACTATATCCCGCAGCAACAAAACACTGGAAAATACAAAAATCGACAAGGTAAGAATGTTGGCAAGGCAACGCTTAAGAGACTCTAGGGCTGACAGTCTGCAATCTAAGCGTACTTTGCAAATGAACAAGGAGGGCGGACTGGGCCAAGTGATCCCCGGGGTAGAGTTGGTGGGACAGCCGGAGGTAGGAGCACAGGAGGAAATTGATTGCACAATCACCTCCAAGCAGCTGATCAGTGAGCTGCAAAAAATCTGAAATACCCTATGAAAAATGCAAGAAGACCTATCAGGCACTAAACAGGAGTTGAAAGAAATAGGAAAACGTACCTCAGAGCTGGAAAGTGGCCTGAATGAGGGGAGGTGTGGTGCTACGTGGTGATGCAATGTGCCAGATGCAGGGTTAGGCAGCAACAAGGAGCTGTAACTCCTTTCGCTCCCCACAGGTATGGCTTCTTAGTTTGGTGGGAGTTAAACACCGAAACTGAATGCAGTCCTCAGGTGTTCTCCTTTCCTGATGGTGGCCCATTGTATTTTCAGCCCTTTCAGCATAAGTAATTTGATTGGTGGCACAACATGTCCACAACTGTGAGTGATTGAGCTGCCATAGCTCGGGAAGTCTTTACCGACATAGTCGCCAACATATGGTAACCAAAATATTCCACTTATTGTCTCCGGGAGATTGAAAGCAACAAACAAGTGAAACAACTTAATTTTGTGTAATTGGGGCAGCTGTAGCGGTCTGGTACCATTCTGGTACCAGAAATGGTCCTTTTGGATGGCCTTTTTCAACCATATACATGATGCTACAAAAGCTGCAATTCAATTCATTGCCGTACATCTTTTGAATTCATCTGGAGACAAGCGATAATGGGCAACAAGTCTGAATAAATAAAGCTTACCAACCCTGGTCTAAAATTGAATAGGTGGAGGAGACACCAAGAAGATGCCAGGGAGACACCAAGTTGTTAAGTAACCACACTTTCTACAGTTTACTGTTGGTTTCCCTTGCAAGTATTGCTATTGTACTGGGACAGTGATGGGGTGCCCCTATTGAGTAATTAAAAGGAATGCTTTTCCTTCCCTACTCTGTTTTGAATCTTTTTGAATGGTTGGTGGAACAATTTGGTTAAATTCTACATTGTGTGTTCAGCATCGCTAAATTTAAGTGGGGAGTTCCTTTTAAATAAATCTGCTCATGTGGGACTCTGACCATGATGACAAACTAAAGGGAAGAAACTTTCTAAACTCTTTCAAGACACAAAAGTTCAAAAAAGGCCAATTTACCCCAGAATTAGATACCACACCTGATCAGCCTAGTTCAAAGGCTCATACGGAGACAAGGGCCAAAAAATAAAAGCAGCTGAAATTACCATTTAAGAATTGCTATGAGTCAGCTGGTCCTAAATTATCCAAAATGACACCAAATGTTGACCCCAAAAAGAGAAAAGTAAGAAGGGGGAAAATAACCCCTTCAGTAGTTAAACCTGCAAATATCTTCAGACACTACTGGAAGCATTACTTTTAGGGGGGGATTTAACACACCTACAGATGTGGCAGAATATTTTACTCATCCTCTAGAAGAAGAAAATGTGGAAAGTGTACTTAATAACTCAGATGGGACTTTAAATGATGTGAGCCCTAGTACTTCTGAGCCTACACAGGAACTACCACCTGGTTGGGCCCAGCAATTACTAAAAACCGTGGCTGACTTACCGCTCTCTCTGGGAAATTTGCAATCTTTGCCAGATTCAATAAGATCTTATCAGACAGTATTCAGAAAATGGTTATAATTTTGGAGCAGGGTATAAAACAAATGACTGAGGTAGAGAAGAGACAATCCAATTTGGAGGATGTTGTTTCCCCTTTAACTCAAGAAATGAAAGAATTCAAAGTACAGCAAGAATCTCTCAAGTGGAAAATTGATGAATGAGAAGACCAAGCTAGGAGAAAGAACATTCGGGTTTTGGGGGTTCTTACTGAGTGGGAGAAAGAAAAATCACTTAAGACATCTTAATGGACATTTTTGCTAAACTGGGGGTGTTGGGGGTGGATACCCCAATAATAGATAGGGTACATTGGTTAGGGACAGGTAATTTGATCAGAAATCTTTTTTTTTTTTTTAACCAATTATTTTACCAGGTGAGACACACTAAGCTGAAAGCTTGTTTGCAGGTGCAACCTGGGAGCACAAGGAAGTTAAGTGATTTGCTCAGGGTCACACAGTATGCAAGGGGGGGGCTGTGGGATTCAAACCCAGGTCTCCAGATTTGCAGCTCAGAGCCTTAAACCACTACGCCATACTGCCTCCTAGGCTGGTGATTGTTAAAATGTTAACATCAGGTGGGAAAGGCATGATTATGAAAGCATTCTATAGGTCAAAAAATGTTGTATTCCAAGATCAGCCCATCTATTTTAGAAATGATTTCTCAGCTGGCTCAGTGGCACAGAGGGCTGAGATGCTGGTGCCTTACTTTGTACTATGATGGCAACCTTGGTTTGGGAATGATCTCTGGTCACTGGGAAGCCAGCTGGGGGTGGGGGGTTGGAGTGGGATTGAGCTGTGGCTCTCCTCCAAAGGGTGGATGCCTGCTCCACCATAGTCCTGCTCTCACCAGGTGGAGATCTGTGGGCAGCACAGGTGTTATGGAGCGGCCATGCAAGTCTGGGGAGGGGTGGAAGGGGCCACCGGATCCTGGTGTGTGCCTCCACGTGCACACATACATGTGTACGCCATGACCTCGGGAAGGGGGGAGGAAATAAAAATGAATCAAAATACCATAAAAATATATATGAAAAAATAAATTATTTCTCCAAGTTACTGTGGGATCAAAGGAAAAAAATATGGGGGCATTCAGCAGAGGCTGTGGAAGGAGAATATTAACGCTTTTGTGATTTTTCCAGCTAGATTTAAGGTGTTTTTGAACAATCAAACTATACTTCATAATTCTCCCTCAGATGCTGTGTCTGACTTGAAACCTAGGCTTCCAACCATATTTATAGGTTTTGAAAATGGTTAAATTATATAATGTATACTGTCATATATAGATTTATAAAGGTAGTGTGCTGGATCATGGGGGGCTGACTAGCCATGCTTCTGACCTTGTTACCAAGTTTTGAAGGAAGGGGGGAGGGACATGCCAGACATTGGTCTTAGGCATAAAGGGGGGCCAAAAAATCCATATGAGGGTCGAGTTAAGTAGCAACAGATGGACTTGGAAAGATTATGCTGTTTGGGTGTTGATTAAATTTACTTACATTAATGGTATCGGTTAAAATCAGCACTTGGAATATCAGTGGGATAAATTCACCTGTGTAGCGTATCAGGATTCTGGCTAGAATTAAGAAAAGCAAAGCAAATGTTACTATGTTACAAGAAATCTTTTTAAATGAAAAAGAAGTGGAGAAACTAAAAAAGAAATATCCAGGTCATATTTTTTATTTGCTTGGTGCAACTAACAGGAGTGCAGGGATAACCCTATTACTGGACAGAAATTTTAAGGGGCAAGTGATTGGTTCTGCATCAGAGAAGCAGGGGAGAATTGGATTGGTTAACATAAAAACATAAATTAGAAAATCAAAGGACTATAATATTTGGTTCTCTGTATGGTCCCTTTAAGGGATATGCTAATTCCCTGGCTGAAGATTTGGAGAGATTTGCATGGGGTGAGTAAAGACTTCACCTATTTTTCCTCTAGATATGGATCATACTCCAGACTTGACTATATTTATATATCTCGAGAATTACCTGTAGAGACCTTGGGGGCTAAGGCTACTATTGAAACTAGATTGATCTCTGATCACAACCCTGTAAACTGTGACATTTATTTGGGTATAGGTTCTGGGACTAACAAGAAGGGACTCTGGTGTTTCAGTAATAACTTACTCAGAGGTAAAGTCTTTTGGAGAACATTTCTTGGATAATTGACCAGTTCAAAATTGATAATAAGGTACATGAGGGAAATATAATAAAATGGTGGGATGCTTTTAAGGCCACACTAAGAGGGGAAATAATATCAGAAGCTTCATGGAGAAATAAATTAAGATTAGACAGAAGCATTTAGAAGATAGGCTACAGGCCACGGAAAAATTAGTAAAGGAAGGTGATGTCACAAAAGTTAAAGAACTACAGGAACTAAGGAATTTTATAGAATCTACTGATTATTATAACACCAAGAAGCAGTGGGCCAGATCCAACAAGAATTGGAAGGCTAACAATGAGCTTATAGGGAGAATTTTAGCAAAGAGAATACAATCTCTAGAGGAGAAAAAAGGAAATAACTTCTATACAAACATCAGCTGGTCAGTTAGTGGCAAGTCAAGAGGAGATATTACTAGAATTTCATAAGTTTGATTCCCACTTATACACCTCGCAATGTTTTCCATAGCAGGAAGAACTGGTCTATTATGAGAAATTCATTGAGACTAAAATCAATGAGACTGAAGTCAATTCTCTTATTCAACCCACTTCTGAAAAAGACGTGAAGGATGCCCTTCATCAGATGGCCAAATCCAAGGTGCCAGGTGCTGTTGGATACAGCTTAAAATTGTTTCTTGCATTTGAAGACCAAATAGTTCCCCTTCTCTGTGAACTCTATAAACAAATTCAAAAGCATAAGATTATACCTCTGTCCTTTTCCCAGGCTTATAGTTCTTTATTATTAAAACAAGGTAAGACTTTCAGTGACGTCACCGAACTGATGAGAGCTTAAGCTAACAAGCTCCCGAATCCATCTGAATAATCTGGTGGAATCCTCCCCATAAAACCTAAAATGTGGATTTACAAACGAATTACAGAGCAAGCAGACATGACAGCCAAAAGCCACAAACTGAAAAATCCTAGAAATAATACCTCAAAAGCAAAGCTGAAATAACTAACCTTAGACGAGCAGATGGAGGCCTTCACCACCCGCTCGGGGAGAGACCCAGCCCTCTCCGACTCATCTCTTGACACGGAGGATGATGATCTCTGCCTCTCCAGAAAATCAGAACACACCCTACGGAAAATACTAGCATCAGTGCAAAAGACTGAATCCTTTATTGCAGATCTGTGGCAGGACGTTCAGAAGATCGACTCTAAGGTAGTGGACCACACCACAAAACTTGCCGAGTCGTCGAAGATCCAGGACTCAGGGGACAGGGTCCTGCTATACCTATGCAAAGGGACTAGGAAACCCACACTAAGCTTGAAGACATCAAGAACAGATCTCACTGAAACAACTTTTGGGTGCATGGAGTGCCGGAGAGGGTGGAAGAAGACTTTGCCACACCAATCGACTTTATGCAGCACCTCCTGTGCTCAGTTCTCTCTGTGTCTTCTGACGTAGATTCAATTATGGACAGAGGGCATAGATCCCTGGTCCTGAAGCCCACTAACCCAGCTGCTAGGCCCCGATCCTGGGTCATCCGAATGGTGCTATTCCAGATGAAGGAATGGGTTCTGAGAGAGGCCTGGAGACTTAAAGATATTGGCCCAGATATTCAAAAGGGTTGCTCCATGCGCAACAGGGTTGCGCATGCGCAAGTCCTACATTGCGCCATTCTGCGATATTCAGCAGGAGGCAGTTGCTCCACTGGCAACAGGTTGCGCAAAAGAGCAATGCAAATGAATGCATGCTCAACAGGAGGGGAGGAACCATGCATAACCTGCGCACCCGATATTCAGTCGGTTGTTAGAGGCCAGCATGCTAAACCCCCAACCCGCGCCTGCACAACCTTGAGCTAAAAAAGGATCGCTGAGGGCCACCACAGGTGAGCTGCTGTATTGCAGGGCGCAACACAGCAGCTGCCACCCCTGGCTGGCCCCCAACTCGGTCCCTGTGCCCCCCCACCAGCCCGATCGCGGGCATAGAGTAACACATACTTCTCAACTGTCCCTGATTTTCAGGGATGTCCCTGATTTTGCGACAGAATATTCCTCTGTCTCTCGTAAAATTCGTGTTTCTGTGACAGAACAGTGGGGACTGTAAGCATAAAATAATATCAAACATTAAAAATACAGACTAGTTCTTCTTCAGAAATGTATCTTATACAAATCCCCTTATTCTATCAGATTTCTGAGTGAATATTACCAATTGTTAAGATGTGTCCCTGATTTGGCATCTTTGTCCCTGATTTTTTTAAGTCTTGTCCCTGATTCATGACACAAGAGGTTGAGAGGTATGGAGTAACATGAACCCCCCACCCACACATCTCCACAGCCCGATTGCGGGCATCACAGTTCTAGAAACCCCCACACTATCACAGAAGCCCGATCGTGGGCATCACAGTTACATGAAACCCCCACACACATATCCCACAGCCCGATCGCGGGCTTCGATTGGTCTCACCTCACGCCAAGCATACAGGATCAATCTTCATGTCCGCCTACCTCAGATGTTCAACCATGCACTGTTTTGCTGTGGACCACCGGCAGATGTCCGGGGTATTCTTATTGCTGCTGCAAGAGCAAGGTACCCAATAACGTTGCTGGAAAGTGACATTAAGTTTTTTACTGACTTGTCTTTCCAGACATGAGCGAGGAGGAAGTAATTTGATGCTGTCTGGCAGAGGCTTCGAACCCTTGGCAGAGTTCACTCCTTCTTGCTCCCTGCAAGGCTGAGAATCACTTATTATGGTAAATCTTGGCAGTTTTCGGAGCCAAAAGATTCTGGAAGATGGTTAGAGAGGACAGAGGCTGTTTTTTTCTTCGTGACCGCACTCAGAGGCAGCAGCAGAAGAATCTGAATCTGAAGAAGACTGAGTACTTGGTCGCCATTATGCTGACTTGGAACTGTTCTTTTCTTGCTTACTACCCATAGAGACTGTGGTAAAATATTATTGAAAGTTATGAGTAGTATGGTGTTCCACTATTGGGGTATTTAGTTTGGGAAGCAGTGGGTAATGTTTTTACATTTGTGGCTCTTTTACAGTTAAGCTTTCCGATTTTACTCCAATGGGTGGGAGGTTAATCTTCACTTGAACTTGTTAATAGCACTTTTGTAAGTGCAGGTGTCAACCTGAGCTTTTTATTTGCAGGATTTAACCGTGGCCACTGAAGCGGCTGGCTTTTTTGGACATTTACAGGGACTGATGTGATTCCCCCCCCCCCCACTCCTACTGTAAGAGACTGTAAGAGGAGGTTATGTGTTCTCCATATATTTCTCTGCTGGATTGTCTGGCTGTATTGTTTTTTGACCTCTTACATGAGGAAGTACTATGTATTGTTTTTTATGGGGTGAAAAATGTTCCTGATGGGATGTCCCGATTAAGTGGGTGGTCCCACTTAACATTATATATTCATGGCAAAAAAACTCCGATTAATGCATCAGTTAGGGTTGTTCCACAGCAACAAATGCGAGGAAATTCGATGTTAGGGTTCTCCTTGCACCCCCACCAACAGGCATCGGCGTGCTTGGGATCAGCCTAGCTAAGTATTTTCGGATGAAAGTCCAGATCCTTGGAAGCTGCTTTCTGAGATACGGCCCCGAAGGGCAGATGCCGTAATGTTAGCCTATGGGAAAATCGTCAACTTTGGAGTACCGTAACTTTGCAGCCCTGTAATATTTTGTCACCATACCACAAAAAGGCACATCTGTGAGATCTTGGCTTTCTTCCATCCAAATTTCAGCCCAAAAGACCAAACCATTCTTTTGCAGCAGGGTGGCAAAGATTTTCTATTCTTTTAGCCATAGTGTTGCAAAGTAGTGTCACAAGTCATGACACTTTCTCAAAAAAAATCATGAAAGTGTCACAAGTGCGACACTACTTTGTGACACTACAGTTTACAAACATTTCAAAAACATATTTCTGGGGTGTTTAACCCCCCAAAAAAGACATGGATAGCATCTTCAGGGCTCGACTAGGTGAACACAAAAAGAATTGTGTCCCTAGAGGGTCCCAAATTTAAATGCCAAGCATTTCTGTGACCAGTAACTGAAAAAAAAATGGCTGACTCACAACACTACAGGGTCATTTATTTATTTATTTATTTATTTAATTTATTTATTAAATTTTGGTGACCGAGTAGGCCTACTGAGCCCTGAAGGTCCTTTTCACAGGCGACCAGGATAACAATACAAGTTATAAGAATGAGCAAGGACATCAAGAACATTTGAGGCATTGTGAGTTACATCATGAAGTGGTTACAGTTGCGACACTAAAAACTGCATTTGCGACACTGTCAGACTTTAACTTTTCCCATTGACTATAATGATAAACTTGTTTTTTTAATAACTTTTCAACCGTTTAATATATTATCAAAAAGTCTTCGAAAGGCAGATCGGTGACCCTGGCTGCATGCTCCCTGAAGGTTTCGTACCAGTTGCACCAACCGTGGGACCTGTAGGCGCGAGCAAACAATGCTCAAAAAAGCGTAAATACAACTTTTTATTGCGCTTTATGCTCCGCAACTGTATATCTGACCATTACGAAAGTTGGCAGATCCAGAGAACTACGGTACCGCTCCCTGCCTGCCAAATTTCAGGCAAATACGGTGGCAAAGTTAAGTTGCAAAATTTCACACTTTAACCTTAAACGGTACACAACCCTAACTATAGTGGCACTACCATGCCACTATAATATGTAGAGAGAGAGAGAGAGAGAGAGAGACAGAGAGAGAGAGATTACACTGTGCCCATGCAAATGACTGGATCCCTCATGCACAAAGGGTCAAGGGTGTAGCCAAGCATTTCAGACCTGTACACCAATCTGCCACACTGCTACCCTCTCCCCCACTTGTTGTTCATGCCTGCCCCCCTCCATGACTCGAGGCCAAGGTTCCTGGCTCCAGTCAGATGATTCCCGAGACCAGACCTGCTGTCTGTCTGCCCTGCTGAGTGTTGTGCTCGCTGCGCTGGTAAACACCACTGACTGCACCACAAGTCCAGGACTGTGGCAGACATTTTTCTTTCTGCCCGCAGGTAGGCAGATTCACTCTACTTGCCACTCCACATGAAGGCCCTGTCCACACTACCCTCTGTAACGTTATTAGAGTGCCCAAACCGCTACCGCAACGGTTTGTGTTTACACCCGTAACGCCACAGAAGGTATTGCAGAACCGCTGTTGAAACCACATATGAGGTGGTTTCCAACAACAGTTATGAAACCGCTACGCCCTCGCAACGCTACTGGGCATAGTGATGCGTGGCACCGGTCCCTAGCGCAGCGTGAGCGGCATTGTGGATCAGGTGCCACGGTAACAGTCCGCCCGCTCCCAAAGTGTGGACTGGTGGTGCCGGTCCCGTAACGGACACAGCGGTAGTAACACTGCACCGCTCCCAGGTTGTAACGGTTTCTATCCGCTACGGGTCTGAGCGTGCAGTGGACGGGTCAAGTCTTCATTCTTTTAGCTGGTTCTGAGTTTGTTCTTCTGTCTACTGCTCTTCAGTTCTTCTACTGTTTCTCCACTTCCAGTACAATTGAACTAATAGTGTGCTTCTAACTTTGCTGCGGATTTAAACTCACCACCCCAGGCTTCCCATAAGCCACTACCAGATGCCACAGCCAAACACGATGCAAGCGGACCCTAACTGAGACCTTCAGCCAAGTCCATGGTCCACTCTGCCCCCCAACAAAGCTGAAAGAGGAAAGAAAAGCTCATGAAGTCAAAACAAAGGAATTTAAATGTGATGGACTAGAGAGGGAAGGACAGTGGTGGCCAGCTTGTTTGCTACCCCCTGCTACTAAACTTGGTATGCCATGGCTTACTTGGAGTACCAGTAGCTACACCCATGCAAAGGGTGCTGCAGCATATTCATAGATTTCTGCAGCACTATTTCTTTATATATTTATCTGAAAGGTTTCTCCAGGAAAAACGTCCTGAGCTTTTAACAGCTTGTTTCCAGATGTGTCCTGTGGGGATTGGAGATGGAGTATACACGTACTGTACAGTGCACAGTCACAATTTGCGGACAGAATATTCAGGGCTACAAAAATAAAGATGTGTTTACATCTGTATAAGAGACCTAGGTATGTGTTACCTTTTAAGCAAGCTCAGTATCACAATCAAGCTTTTAACAGCTGTCAGCCTTAAATACAGGTTCAGCAAGCACATGTAAAATAACAGAAAAGAGCACAGGCAGTATTTAAAAGAAAATGTTGTTTACTAAAAAGTTTTAAAACTGGTAAAATAAAATACAGAACAAATTGTATCACAAATCTCAGTCATCTACAAATGAAAAGGAAAGTTACAGAATATAAACTCCTACCATAAACACTTAATTCTGCTCTGTTACCTTTCTAAGTGCTTTCCAAGTCAGAGAACTATCTCTCCAAGTCTAGAATCATATACTACACATGTCCCAGATACAATGTTTCATTTTAACTCTATCTTTCCCCACCCCCTTTTGGCGAGTCAGCTAGCACCTCCCTTAGAGTTAATTCTAACATAATTTCTGCAAGGAGGTGTTTTAATTAATGTGAACATCAGAAAAAAAGCTATTTCCTACACGTGACAGTCTTTAATCAAACATTTCTCTCTGAGGATTTTCAACCCACAATATGTCACTGTGAAAAGCCAAATTACATCCTTTCCTGGTGTCATAAAATTCATATTTGGGAACCAACATCAAAGTAGCAACAGTTGATAAGGGGTCATAAAATATCCTCTGAATGAAAGCATTATATAAGTTTTTCCCTGGTCGGTTCAGTGACATCCTCACTGACACCTTGAAGGTAAAAAGCCAAACTGCTAACTTTTGTGAGACAATTTTATACACAGACCATTGGTATAGAATACAAATATTATACAATAATCATAAGCAGATGGCAGTATCACAATGGTAAGTTCTTGAATAACTGTTCTTTCCCTTGTATCCTGGCCAACAAGACCCCTGTTAATAAAACAGGTCCATGTAACCCACTCCCCAGGGTTCACCTGGAAATTAGCTGTCAGCTCAGTGCATCTTTCAACGGCAAAGATTACAAATAAAAAATAAAATAAATTTCTCATGTTTACAGGTACTTTTTAGAAACTCTTTTAGTTTCTACTTTGCCTATATATGGTAAATGGGAACATGAACTGAGAAATGTAATTACTAGCTTGGTTGAAAAATGGGAGGATATTTGCCAAGCACAACAGGGAGTGTCATCCTTGCATTTGTGGATGGAGCTCGCGTGGAAAACTTTACTGCATCTTTTTTCTTTTTCTGCTTTACACCAATAATACAAAGTAAACAGCGCTGTGGTTAGGGTGCTAAGCTCCAAATCTGAAGACCTGGGTTTGAATCCCACAGTCCCCCACTTGCATACTGTGTGACCCTGAGCAAGTCACTTAACTTTCTTGTGCTCTCAGGTCGCAACTGGAAACCAGTTTCAGCTTAGTGTGCCTTTCCTGGCTAAACAATTTCCCCTTTCCCCTGTCCTAAATATTTGTCTACTATTCCCTTTTGTTACTGGTGCCATTATTGGGAGCAGAATAAGATGCACACGCATTTTTTTGGCAGTGCCCCTCCTTCCTGCTTTACTGGCAGTGTTTCTCTCACCTTATCCGGTATCTTTTCCCATCTCTTTACATTTGCACGTAAGAATGCGCTCTTCCTGTGTATACCTCCCAGGATGAAGGACAGAAAAGAAATTCATATCTACAGAATTTAATTAACAGTAGAAAAAAGTATTATTATGGAAAATATGCGATCCCTCCCTTGAGTCACAGCATGTTCAAGTGAACAAAGTATTAACATGCAGGTTCATGTTGATCTTACTTTGGGGATCTCTTGCAGCAGGCCATCACACATAGGATTCCGCTGTCTGGCACTAGGACCACGTAAACTTTCTAGCTAGCAGTCTACCAGAGGCGGCTACCCACCTCCGACATTACTCAGTGTTGTCAGCTACCCTATATGGGTGGGCAGCTCCCGTATCTTACCTAGTTCTTTTCCACTGCGACCAAGTCATGTCACATCTACAAGGAAACTGCTGCAGCTTCGGTTGCCATTTTCATGCCTTTTATTTTTCTCACCTTAGTTATTTCCCCATCTTTCGATGGTTTTCTGTGCCCTTTTATGTGTTCTTCTCCTTTCTAATTGACATCGGAGCATTAGAAGAAATGTGCCTGCGGCCAGTGAATTCAGAATAGGACAGTCATTCAGCTTACCTTTTCTGCCTAGGCCTGGACCATGATGTCTTGTTATGTGAGTTCAGCCAGAGGTTCAACATGGTGTTGCCATCAGCGGACCCTCGAGTGGCACTTACTCAAGCTGAAGGTCTTCTCAATGGAGCAGGAACTACAGACGTCATCTTCTCTGGCCTCCCAGGCCCAAACTCTGGCCTCTCAGGCCCAGATTTTGGCATCCCAGGCCCAGTTCTCGGGTTCAGCTCTGGCCAAGCCCCAGAATGAACCTAGCGGAAAGCAGTAGCACCGGGACAAAGAGAAGCACTGGTCCTGGTCTTCATCTTCCTGCTCGCGGTCGCCACACACTCGCATGGCTGAGTCGGGTCCACCACCTCTGGAGGGTTGGCCCCATGTCTCACCAATGCCCCTCCTGCCTCAGGGCAAACGGTGGTTCCTACTCCTGCCACTATCTCAGTTACTGGCGGAGAAGTGTCAGGCCAGGGATCCTCCCAGACCACCAGGCCCCTGCTGCTAAGGCCCATCACTTCCTTGGGTACACAGTGGAGCAGGCCTGTTGGTGGTACCCCCTCAGACGTGGGTTTCATGGACACAGGGGCACCTTCATAACCTTCTTATCGCCTGCCTCCCTGGCATTGGATACCTCACGTCAGTCCATGCCCCTATAGGCTTCTCCGGCCCAGATGTCGCCTGCTCCACTGCAAGACCTTCGCTGACCTGCAACTGAGGGTCCATATTACCCTCACCCTGGCTTCCTTCTCCCTACAGCAGGGGCTCCCCTTATCCACTGCTGCTCGATCCTGCTCCAGTTATGGTGGATATTCAGAGCCTGGTATCCTCCGTTTGGGGGGGTCTTGCATTCTCCGGTACGGATGCCAGCCGCTTGGCCTCCACTGCAGGACCCGTTGCAGGGGCCTACGTCTTCCGACCCCCCCAACGTGCCCCCGATGCCTAAGGATGGCTTTTCCCCACCACCCAGCCATGAAGGGTCTTAATACCACCCAGACCTGGTACCCCAAAAAGTCTGGGCATGATGGTGCTCTGGATTAAGGGAACGATGCTTTGGGCTCCCTCTCCATCCTCCAGGTCTTCTGAAGGGGTCTCCGCATGATGACCCCTACTTTTTGGCAGTCATGCTCTGCATTCAGGCAGCAGTGGGCTTCGGCTCTGAAGAATAGGACCCCATGTAGGTGGTAGGCCATTTACCTACAGAAACCTGATGCCCCAGCATTGGTGGTCCTCCCGCTTATTGATGCTATGAGGATGTGGTGATGGTGGCCTGGCATTGACCCATCTCTTTCCGGCCATGTCTCATAAGGCAGACAGGCTTCATCATACCGCAGAGGGCAGGCCTTTTTTGGGGGAGCAAACTCAGGCGAACTCGGTGGTCTTTAGTGCTACCCATGACCACTCCAAATTGCCAAAATACCTCAGCTCTCTGCCCAAGACTGGAAGTCCTGCCATTTGGATCTTTTCGGCAAAAGGATGTTTGCTTCTTCCACTCTTGCCACCTGGGCCCACAACTACATTGGCCACATACTGTAATACCAGAATTCCCTATGGGACAAGGTCCAGGAGGTCTTTCTTGCCCTCCCAGAGGGACCTCCCAAGAAGGAATTGCAGGACAACCTCAAAGCAGTCTCTGATGTTGGTGACCACCTTCTCAGAACTACCTACATGTGGTGGATGCATCGGCTAGAGCTGTCTTCGCCAGTATTCTTAGCTCAGGTCTTGGAGTTTGCATAGGATGTACAACAATCCATCCTGAATGCCCTTTAGGGGCTCCCTGTTGTTGGGGAACGTATGGAGGACATCCTCACTAAGCTTTCAGGCCGCAGGGAGGGTCATTAGATCAGTCCACTTCCTTTATCATACCCAGCCCAGGCCTACCCAGAAGCAGCCCTTTCGTCGTCAGCCTCCCCACCAAGCCTGACAGCCAGCTAGAACCCCGGGGTGATGCAAGAGTACAGCTCCCGCCTTGCCTACTCCAGTTGCCTCCATAAGCAAAATCCCCAGAGGGAGACCAGTGGCTCCCCCCTGTGTCTGCTCCCCTCTCCTGACTCCTTGTCTGACCCTCTCCCTCAGGCGGGACAGAGGTGGTGGTAGGGGGTCGATTCTCCCTCCACCTGCCCAAATGGAGGGAGATCACATCAGATAGCTGGGTACTTCAGTTAATAGAACAGAGTCACTCCCTGGAGTTCCTGGAATGGCCTCTAGACCACCCCATGTCTCTGTCCCACTACCCCGCCAATCATCATGTACCCCTTATCTTGGAGGCAGTTCACACTTTTCTTCAAAAGCGGGCTATAGAGCCAGTCCCTGTCGCACAACAGGGACAGTGGTACTATAATTTGTTCCTGTATAGTCCCCAAGGGCACGGGAGACCTCGGGCTAGTCCAGGACCTCAGTAAACTCAAATCTATCCATTCAGTACAAGAAATTCAGAATGGCCATGCTGCAGAGCCTTCTGCCCCTGTTACATCACGGGGATTGGATCTGTTACCTGGACATGCAGAATGCATACCTTCACAGCAAGATATGTACATCTCACAGGTGCTTCCTATGCTTTCACTTCCAGGGAGCTCACTTCCAGTTCTGGGCTCTCCTTTGGCTTGTCTTCAGCCCCAGGGTTTTACCAAGTGTCTGGCAGTGGTAGCAGCTGTCCTGTGGCATCAGGGATTCTAAGTTTTTCCTACCTGGATAATTGGCTCATAGCAGCCCCATCCAGGGAGTTTCTTCTACTGACCCTGGAACACACTCTCCGCCTTTTTCAGGACATTGGGGTGACCATCAGTCTGGCCAGGTCATTCCTCTCACCCTCCCAGTGCCATTAGTATATTAGGACTGTCCTGGACAAAGCTCAGGGCATGGCCTTCCTTCCCCAGGACTGCTTGATGGAGCTGGCCAGATGCTGTACTCCGCTCAGCATATCGCAGCTTGTGTATTACTATGCCTCCTGAGTCACATGGCATCTGCCATAGTCACTGTCCCTCTAACCAGACTGCAATGAGAATCCTTCAATGGACACTCTGGGTACAGTGGATCAGACAGACATCTCGACCAAATGATCTTGGTCTCTGATCCGTAAAGAAGGTCCTGTTATGGTGGCTGAATCCCAGCAACCTTCTCTGGGGGGGGGGCCTTCCTTATCCCCCCTCTTCAGCAAATCCTGACCTCGGACACGTCCAACTTAGGATGGGAAGCTCACCTGGGAGTGCACCAGACCCAGGGGGTGTGATCCGCAGCCGAGGGACATTTTCACATAAATGTTATGGAGACGAGGGCTGTTCTGTATGCCCTTCAGGCCTTCCAGACCCAGCTCTCCCTGGGCCTGTTGTTGGTCCAGACAGACAACACCAGCATAGCCCACTACATCAACAAGCAAGGGGGGGGACCAACTCATATCCTCTGTCGCGGAGGTGATGCAAGTCTGGTATTGGGCACTGGACCATGGCCTTCATCTTTCAGCCTTGTATGTCCCAGGTGTGCAAAACATCTTAGAGGACAGCTAAAGTCTGTCTCAGTCTCGGGCACAAGGGGAGCTCATGCCCTCAGGAAGATCTGTGCGACTGCTGGGGTCGCCCAGAACTGGACCTTTTTGCGTCCCCACTCAACGCAAAATTGCTGCTTTTCTGCTTGTTCACTCCAGGGCCTGGAGTTTTCTGGTGAGACATATTGTCCCTCTCCTGGAAAGGGATGTTTCTGTATGCTTTACCTCTTTTCCCTCTTCTCCAGCAAGTTCTCATCAAGCTGCAAATGGAGAGGGCGACCATGATCCTCTTTGCTCCATTTTGGCCTTGCCAGATTTGGTTCCCTTTGATTCAACAACTGGCAGTGGAATCCCCAGTGCTTCGGCCGCTGTGCACAGACTTGCTGTCCCAGGATCAGGGCACCCTGGTCCATCCATACATCAAGTCGCTCCATCTTCATGCGTGGCTCCTGAGGATGTAGCCATTTCTCACTTTGGGGTTTCTCCCAAGGTGGCAGAGGTCTCGGTGGCAGCTCACAAGCCTTCCACCAGAGCCATTTACTCCATGAAATTGAAGCGCTTCACCATTTGGGTGAGCAGCTCTGCACTGCTTGGATCCCTTCACTTGTCCAGTTAATCAGACCATGGACTACCTGTTGTCCTCAGGATTGAAATCCTCTTCCATCAAGATAAATCTGTCTGCCAGCTTTGCATATCATGTACCTCTTGATGGGCGATCAGTGGACCAGCTAGATGTTGTCCGTACCTTCTTGCGAGGTATTCTGCACTTAAAAGCCCCAATTAGTAATCCTGTCCTGGCGTGGGACCTCAATTTGTGTTGAAAAGCTCAACCTGCCTCCTTTTGAACCGCCACAGTTGCGAGCTACACTTTTGTCATGGAAAGCATTATTTTTAGTTGTTGTTACTTCTGCTCGGAAGATTTCGAGCTTCAGGCTCTCATGTGTAAGAAGCCTCATTTAGTTTTTCACAAAGACTGGGTGTCTTTACGCTTTAATACTTTGCTTCTCCTTAGGGTGTATCTGAGTTTACTTTGAGCCAATCTGTTTATTTCCGTATATTTTATGGAGAATGCCAATCCAGGGAAGCATTGCTCCACACTTTGAATGTGCATCGAATTGTGCATTATTATACACACAGAATTGAAAAGGTTAGAAGTCCTCTCAGTTGTTTGTTTCATAGTCCAGGGAAAGAGGGTGCCACCGCTTTCTAAGTAATGCTTGTTCAAGTGGTTCACCAACTGCATTATTTTTGTTACTGAAGTATGGCAAGGGCCTTCCAGGAGTTGTTCACAGCCAGTCCATCAGGGATATGGCTGCTTCAACAGCCTTTTCTGTAACATTTCAGCTGCTAAGATTTACGCAGCAGCCACTTGGAGTTCAGTCCACATCTTACCAAGCACTACAGTTTGGACATCGCCTCTCGTGCAGAACCAGTTTTGGCCTGGCTGTATGACACTGCCTACTTTCTTAGCTGCTTTCCTTCCATCCAGTCTGCTAGTGCTGTCAGGTTTGGAACTGCTAGGTACTCATCCTGGATGGATCACCTGCTGCAAGAGATTCCTCCAAAGTAAGATAGTACAGTTACATAAGAACTTACTGTAACAGTGTATTTTCGATGGTATCTCTTGCAGCAGGCCTTGCTTTTCCCTCCTCCTTCCCCATTGGCCTGTTATCCTGTTGCACTTACTCTCCAAGAGGAGACCTTCAGCCTTCCCTTTCCTGTTTTATCCTTGAACATCTGGTTCCTCCTCGGGTCCCTCAGCCTGGTGTTCTGGGGTCTCCGGCGGGAGAACTAGGGAAGATATGAGGGCTGCCCACTCACGATCAGAGAGTGGCGTCGGAGGTGGGCGCCCCCCGTGGTAGACTGCTAGCTAGAAAGTTTTCATGTGGTCCTAGTGCCTAATGATGGAGTCCCCGTGGTGGTTAGAGATGTTGTGAAATTATATTTCTCCTCCCAAGCTGGTATCCATATTGATGTGTACCTCCTGATGCTATCATGCAGGCAGGAACCAAAACTCTGCAGCCTGGATATCCTCCCCTCCCTGTGCGCACCAGTTTACTTCCTGCCTTCCAAAAGGCAAGTACTGTGTAGCAGAGCTCTTGTTTCCTCATGGCAGGGCTGAAGACATGAGACTGTAAGTCTCATTTTTATTTTTCTATTTGGATATCCTCAACGTTGGACAAGAGCAGCATTACAAAAGCTCTTTTTCAGTTTGGTTCCAGTCTCGGCCTTGCACAGTGTACAGAGTGCCCACATTCCTGGTGGAGTTTTTCCCCACGATTTGGGGCTCAGCGTGCTGCTGCACAGTCTGCCTTGAAATTCCCTCGGCTCTAAAAGCCATTGATCGACATCACAGCCTCAGAACAGGGGTATATATATATATTCACACATACATATGTATATGTGTTTATTTTTATATATATATATGTGTATGTGTGTGTACATATATATATATATGTGTGTGTGTATGTGTATGTGTATATATATATATATATATATATATATATATGTGTGTGTGTGTGTTTTATTTATATATGTATATGTGTATATTGGGGTAAGGAGAATACTCCCTGTCGACGGCAGTAACTGGCGATCTCACCATTGACAGCTGGCAGCGTTCATACAGCCACTCATCGATGCTAACAGCCCCAGTAACTGATCTCCTCATCGACAGCTGGAAGTGTTCATATAGCCACTTGTTGATGCGAACAGCTCCTTAGTGCATCTGGAGTCACTGATGGTGCTTCTCATCGACAATGCCATACCTCCCTTCCAGAAGCAATTGAGGGGCTAGCAATCAGCTTTTCTTCCAAGGCTTGCATAGCTATAACATTTCACAGGATCAGTGGTGAGCAGCATTTAAGGGACTAGCAAGCAGCATTTCTTCCAAGAACAGCAATAAACTCAGGAAGACTCTCCCGGGGGGGGGGCCCTAAGTGAATGCATCTTGAGAAGGCCTTCCAAGCTTCAGTAATTTAGCTCAAGGCAGCAACAGCTAATCCTTTCTTAGCCAGAGCCCCTCTTTCATGGGCCAAGGTCCTAGCTTTCAGCTGGCGAAAGATTCTGAGAAAAGAGAAGGCGGCACTGCAGCAGCTTCATCTCTTTGGGTTAGCCTCCATTTATTAAGCAGATGTGTTTGAGGCAGCAGCCAGATGTGCTGCTAAAACCATGTTGTATCAAACTTCAGCATGGCACAACCTTTGGCTTCGTGCTTGGCAAGCAGATGCTTCTCCATGATTCCCTTGGTTAATGTTGCCTACGAAGGTTATCTACTGTTCGGCTTCACTCTCAAAGAAGTGGTGTATAATGGGGGAAACAACTGTGGAGTGCAGGCTACCGACAAAGAACAGAGATAAGTCCTGGTCAGCAGGCCCTGGCAGCATGAAGGTTATCTTCTGTCCAGCTCAGCCTTCAAAAAAGCGCTGAAAGAATCAGGGGAAACCGCTATGGAGTGCTTGCTGCAGTCTAAGACCAGAGAAAAGCCTGGGTTAGCAGGTGACTGGTAGAGTTTTTTGTGCCGAAATTGCATCAAAGGGCAAAATAGAACTTCTCAGGCAAACAAATCGGGTTCTCCTCCCAGAAGCAGCATAGCTTCGGAGGAGGAGGAAGTGTCGCCCAACAGGCCCAATGGAGCAACATCAATGGAACACTTCAAAACTGTCCTTGAATATGGGATCCGTACGATCGCCTTACTCCCTACTGACCGACTCTGATGCACCCGACTCGAACAGCCCATCAGTGTCAACTGCTCGCAGGATGAATTGCCAACTGCCGTTTTCCAGACATGACAATACAGGGCTGTGATCATGTGTGTACTTGGGGAAGGAGGGAGCTGGACTTGGCCTCCTGTATCGTTCGATGGAGGAGCCACTTGCTTGAGAAAAAAGGTGGCAATTTTAAGCTGATGGGAGCAGTTTAAAATGGGCCACTCGTGGACTTGGGGGAAGGAAGGAGCTGGACTGGATCTCCGCTGGGACCCCTCTCTGCATTGCTTGACTGAGGCTTTATTGGGACTTTTGAGTGAAAGTGAACTGGGACCCGATCAGCTCCTGCCTTGCATTGGAGCAGGATCCCAGTTCACATTGGGTGGCTGCCAAGCACTGGAGAAATTTAAATCGAAGGAGCCACTTTGCTTGAGAAAAAAAAGGTGGCAATTTTAAGCTGCAGGGAGCAGTTTAAATTGGGCCACTGTCCGAGGAACACAGTTAATCATAGTGGACTTGGGGAAGCTGGACAGGCCAACCAAAACACTGTAGACCTGTTGCTCACATTTCTTTGTAAGATGCTGTCTCTCTCTATATTGTGGGACTTCTAATCGGAGACTGAGTACATGGTCAAACGACAGTCTGTCGAAAAATACCAGTCGGGAACTCTGATCAGGAAAATGCGAGTCGGGCTTTAGGAGTCGGGCAGTCATACCAGACCCTTGAATATGGCTCATCGCTGACGGCTCAGGCTCAGTCTTGCAAGCTGTACAGCCTGGCCCCATTCTCGCTACGGGGGCAGGCTTACCAATTTTCACAAACAACGGCTCTGTATCATAACAGACAGATGGGTTAGACATCATGCTCAAAGGATACCTAATTAAGTTCAACTCGGAGCCACCATTACCTCATGTGTACTGGTACCATTGCCCATTTTGAGCAACTCAGCATAAGATGTGCGCCGTTCCAGGCAATTACAAACCGTCTCCCACCAGGGGCTGTCAAGGAGATTCTCCACCATATAGAATTCAGCCAGGGCCTCTCTTCTCTCTTCTTCATTGTTCCCTAATGCACAGAGGGATTCAGACTAGTTTGGGACCTGAGATTTCTAAACCGCTTTATGCGCAACAAATCCTTCATATGGAGACCCTGTCATCCATCATCAGGGAGCTCCGTCAAATTGACTCTTCAGCATCTATCGACTTGCAGGATGGCAATTTACACATTCCCATCCAAGAGGTACACAAGAAGTCTCTCAGATTCAAAGTTGGGGGGGCCGCTCTTCCCATTCAGGGCTCTTCCATTCGGCCGATCATCTTCCACAAGAGTCTTCTCCAAGGTCCTAGTGACAGTCATAGCTCAGCTTTGGAGCCAAGAGTTATAGCTTTTCCCTTATCTGCACACTATTATCAGAACACCACATTTTGGCAAGCGCGGTACAAGCAGGCCGAGGTCGATAGCTGCCTCTCGGCACTCGAGTTGGTCACAACAGGAAGAAGAGCTCCTTAATTCCAACACTGACCTTTGAACCATCTGGGGCAGATTTCAAAACACAAGTGAACAAGGTGTTTCCCACAGAAACAAAATTCGAGGACCTGCAGAAGCTCATCAGGAGATTTCAGACCGCCACCAGCTGCCGGCTCACGACTTCATGCTGCAGCTCATGGGGACTATGGTTTCTCTGGTCGATACAGTCCCCTGAGCACTAATTCACATGTGACCCATCCCGCAAACCTCCTTAGACTGTGGTCCCCCCATACCGCTTCTATCCAGAGTTCTTCACAAAGTAGCGCTTGATTGGGCAGAGGTGATTCTAGTCTGCCCGCACTGGCCCGTTGTCCATGGTTTCCCCTTCTGATTCACCTGCCAAGGCAACCACCTATAATTTTTCGAATCAGCCCAGACCTTCTTCATCAAGGCCCTGTGCTACATCCCAGTCTGCGCAACCGGTCCCTCTCGGCCTGAAGATTGAGCAGGAAACTCTCAAAGAGCTAGGATAGACCGCTCCCGTGATTGAGATGATGGTTTACTCGCATCGCACATCTTCCTCCATAGTGTACTAACATTGCACATCTTTCGAATTGTGTACTACAGGATTTGGCAGAGATTCCTGTTCGGGCTTCAATTCTGACAAACACCAAATCAGCCAATATTGTTACCTCTTCTGCTCCAATTCCTTCAAGATGGATTCATCAAAGGGCTGCAGCCGGCCACCTTGCGATTTCAGGTTTCCACACTGGGGGTGGTCTTGTTACAAGATTCAGAATTAAGCTGGTGTTCATCCCCATGTTAGGTTCCTGCGTGCCAGCAACTCTAAAACGCCTACTAATTAAAACTAAAGGTGCCCCCTTGAGACAATTTGGTCCTCAAAGCATTGACCAAGTCTCCCTTGAACTTCTCAAGGAGGCATCCCTTATACATCTCACAAGGAAAGTCGCCTTTTTATAGCCATTATTTCAGCCAGAAGAATCAGTGAGCTGGGAGCTCTATCTACTAAAGAACCTTATACTGGGTTTCATCAGGACTCTGTAGTCCTCTGAACAGATCCAGGTTTTTGCCTAAGGTATTGTCTCCGTTTCATTGCATCCAGGAGTTGATTCTGCCTTCCGTCTGTCCTCACCCCAAAAAAGTGACAAGGAGAGGGAATTTCACTCTCTGGACCCCAGATGAGCGGTAAAGCTTTACATTAAAAGACTGGCGTCAATGCGCAGACCTTCTAGTTTGTTCATTCTCACTGTGGGTCAGAATACAAGCAGAAAAGCTTCTAAAGACTATAGCCAGATGGATCCATTCAGCCATCACTACTGCCTACAGTTAGGCTGGAGTGCCTTTGCCTGGGCCAATAAAAGCCCACTCAGCCCAGGCTATGGCCACCTCATGGGTGGATTTCAGGGAAGCTTCTCCAGCAGACTTATGATGGGCCGCTACCTGGTTGTCTGTTCAAACATTCACCAAGTTTTACAAACTGAATGTGACAGCCTCGGCTGAGGCATCTTTTGGCTGCTGAGTTCTCTAGGCGTGGTGGACCCTAAGGGCAATTACATTCTTCCTCCGGGATGTCAGGGAATGTACTGCTTTAGTATATCCCATCAGTATGGAAGCCGGAGACCAGCTTAAGAAAGAGAACAAAATTTAAATATCTGTAAATTTTCTTTCTTTGATGGCTTGCTTCTTCCCTCCCAGAATGCAAAAATGTGGCCAGTTGGCCGAATGTTTGGATAATATTTCTCATTTTTGTTTCCAAGTTTATCTAGTACTACCAGATTTGGACTGCTTTAGAAAGGACTGGTGTGCACAGGAAGTAGAGGGGAGGATATCCAGGCTGCAGAGTTTCGGTTCCTGCCTGCATGATAGCATCAGGAGGTACAGCCCACCAGTACGGAAGCCCGGAGAGTAGCCGTCAAAAATTTACAGATATTTAAAAATTTCATTTTGTTGACAAAATTCCTGCAAAATCGGATTTTGCAGCATAAAATATTTCATGAAATTTGCCCATTACACAAATATTTTGCAGGTGTAATGTGAAATTTTGCTGGAAAAGCACTGAAATTTCACCAGCGAAAGGCAAATTTAGCCATTTCATGGGTGAAATTTTGCCTCTGCAAAAAATGTTGTGAAATAGGTGAATTTCTTGAAATAATTTTGCGTAACAAAATTTGCCAGTTTCGCACATCTGTATGATGGCCTGCTGCAAGAGATCCCCTTGAGGACCTACTGTTACAGTAAGTTCTTAAGTTAACTGTACTTTATTTGCTATTTTGTGAGACACTAACCCAAAGGACATAAAAAGTAAGGTTAGAATTAAAAATAATGGGTCATAATGTACAACAGAGCCCATATTCTTAAAGCAGCAGTGGAAAACGATTAGAACAGTGAGCCAGACTGTCCTCAAGGGATAAGAAAAGGGTAAAATCGAAAACTGTGTAACATTTGTCGCAGTCCCCACTCAAAAATGAACACTGTTCATGGGGAAAAATTCTATTTCATTCTCTCCGTGATGCATTTCTTTCTGCTTTCTGAATAGATGATCCAGCTGGGTACATAACATCACCCTCTTGATCCCTCCTTTTGCCCTGAAGATTCTGTGTTTGGTATTGACCTTTTTCTGTCTTGAGTGGTGGTCTGTGATTCAACATTTGCAAATTCTGTACATCAGTAATACCATAAGTGATTAGAATTTGTAATAATACAGATACTTCAGTTTCTGTTTTGTCTCCTGTTAGACAGTTTGTCTTTCATCGTCTTGTAATTGTTTTATCCTTATATGAAAATTTGAATACAGACTGTTTACAAAAAAAAAAAGCCATGGACTCGCTTAACATAACTTCTCACACAGTTGCCCTCCTGTGTCCTGCTCGCCCCGTACCCATGACCACCATGCTCGCAGTACACACAGATAGAACCGGGCAGGTACACACATCCAGAAATGAATACTGATAGTTTCAAATCAACACTGTTGCCTTCCCCTGGCTTAAGATTTCCGCGTCATATCCCTCACCCCATCCTCAAGTCTCGGACCAGGGTAAAGTTGATGTACTGGGTGGAATCGGACAAAGCAGATTCCGCAGCAGGTAACAACAAAAGGGAATCTGCTCTTCTTCCTCTGATTCTGTCTGGTGCAATGGTTCTGCCTTAGCTCTTGTTTCTCCATTTTTTGTTTGCTGTACTGTTTGTTATTGGATTGAAGGGTCTGCTTGAGTCAGGAAGAATATTGGAGGCTGCCATGGTTTGGAGTGGTGTCTGCACTCAGCCGGAGAGTAAAGGGTTATATTTTGTCAGGAAGAGCTGCTGTAGCAGCACAGTTGTAGGGCTGCTACACGCGACCCTGGTGGCCTGTGTTCGGGAATGAGCTGGACTCATCGCAGGCAGGAGGAGGCTTGAGCATCCCAGTGAACTCTGTCCTCCTCTGTGATGGGTGGGCAGTGAACTCCACTGTACTGCTGCCACTTGGGTAACCACAGGTGATGAGCTCCTCTGCACTACCATTGCCTGGAAGTGCAAGCAGTATGCCTAACTCTCCAGAGAGGTTCAGAGACACCATTCTCCTCCAGGATGTCCTGATTCTCACAGACAACAGGACCACAGTGGCGTTCATCAGCCAGTAAGGCATAACAAGAAGCAGACACATTCTGCAAGAAACTCTTCAATTACTCCATTGGCCTGAGAAAAGCTTGCTAGCCTCCCCTTAGCCTACAGTCCTGGGACAGGACAACAACACAGCAGATTGGCTTAGCCACAAAGACATACTTCCAGTGGAGTGGAAATTAAATAATGGCACCTTTCAACTCCTAACAGAACATTGGGGATCACCCCAAGTCAACGTCTTTGCTACCAGAAACAACACAAAAATGCAAATGTTCTGTCATGATGGACGATAAAGTAATGTCATGGGACTCTTTCTGTCTCTACTGGGGTCATTTGGGAATTCTGTACTTCTTTCCTTCCATTCCTCTTCTGTCCAGAGTGCTGTGCAAAACAGCACAGGACAAAGCAGAGATCATCTTGATATGTCCTCACTGGCATCGCCATATCCTGCACATGCAGCAACTACAGCTCATGTCGACGGATTTGTAACCGACACCAAGGCTGGTTCATTACCAAATATCCTAATTCATTTATTTATTAAAATGTTTAATCAGAAAGGCACACTGAGCAACAAGTTGCTCATCTCCGTGTGTGACCTGAGGGAGGTGAACATGGGATAGTAAAAAAAAGTTCTGGTACACAGTACATAAACACATTTTGAATACATTCAAATGTATAGTGAGGGCTAGATAATACAGTAGCACAACCAGCATATGGCAGTGCCTGGTGAAGCATAGTTTTGTCATTAGAAAATGGCAGAGGGATCAGGAGGATTGGACTAGGACATGGTGAGGAAGAGAGACAGACAAATAAGAACTACAAGGTGAACAGGAGTGCAGGTTAGAGGTTGAGTAGAAGTGCTTTGAGTTTAAGGGGCAGGCCAAAAAAGCTAGGGTTAGTTAAGGGGTTGTAAGTGGAGGCAGGGAGCAGTGAGGGTGGAAGGAAGGGGAAGATGAGGGATAAGGAGGAGAGAGGTGAGCTATCCCCTCCAGCTTGCTGGCGACCCTCCCTGCACAAGGCAGTGGTCTAGCATGACAAGAGGGAACAGGCTGAGAGCAGAGAGGGACTTTAGGGTACAAGCAAGTGGAGTGAAGGGGAGGGAGGTGGGCTATCCTCCAGCATGCTGGTGACCTTGCCTGCACAAAGCAGTGGTCACAACACGAGGGAAACAGGTTTAGGTAGTGAGATTGGAGTTAAAGCGAGGAGTGAAGGGGAAGGAGAATGGTCAGTTCCTCCAAGACAGAGTGGATAAAGGGTAGTCACCGGTGTCCTTGAGAGTAAAAATTAAGATGAACCACTAAGGTAAACTGGTTACTTTTTTTTTTTTTTTAATTTACTGAATTATGAGACTATCTTGAGTCCTTCAGTAGGTGCTGGTCGCCTCCTATTTTGGGAACAGTACCGGGTTTAGGTCACCCAGTGGTATGACTCATGCTACTGCTACACATGAGCAACCTGAATTTGGGAGTGGACTGTGGTCGTTCGGAGATGGCCTGGGGAGAGAAGATAGAGCAGCTGGACAGCTTTTCTCTCCCGGGCAGGGTGTCTGTCTCTGTGTGTGTGTGTGTGTGTGTGTGTGTGGTGTCGCTACCAGCCTGCCACCTGGCGGAAGTCAGGTAACAGCAGGGATTATCTTCGCCCTTGGATGCTAATACACATGTGCTTCTGGAGGTTTATTGCATGTTGAATGGCAGTGTGGAGAAAAATGTCAGAGGAAGACTTCAACTGGCTAGATGACTGTGACCCTCCATGGGCCCCACACCACCAACTAGGCAGGCTCCAGATCATCTGGAGTGTTCTTTTGGTGGTGGTGGGGTTGATGGCCATCTCCCTTCTGACCCCACCCCAGGGGAAATACATGGGAGCTTGCTCAGAATGAGTACATCCTAGAGAAGATGGGTAATCGGACTGAGAGAGCTGGGGATGACAGGGCAGACTGGTACAGGAGCATAAACAACTGAGGAAGGAAAAAAAGATTAAGAGCATAAACAATTGATGAAGGAAAAAATAATTACCTTGGTTTTGTTGATTGTCCTCTGATTTGGTACTCAGCGAGCAGCCTAAAGTGCTTCCTCAAACAAAACAAACTTTCATTGTATGATTTCTGAAGATAATAGGGAAGACTCTCTCTGACCCTTGAGGTTAGTGACAGTTGGTTCTCTGCTGCACTTTAGGCCTAATTTTCTGTGGCAGTGCTTTTAGAGTACTGTGCCAGATTTGTTGCACTTCTCAGAGGCCGTAATGATTTATTCTGGCGCAATGGTGTTCTTTCTAGCCATTGACCAATACATATTAACAAAAACCTATGAGTTCTGTGGTGACACACAAGCTCTGTGGCAGAATGCCAGTTATATGGCCTTGGAACGGCTGTATTCCAGGGGCTTTGCTTGAGATGAGAAATAGCCCCCACATCCTTAATGTGTTTTGTAAACAGCATTGTGTAAAATCTTGCCCAACTATTCTGTGCAGCTGAGAAATAACAGGAAGCCTGGAGCTGGTGTAAAGCAGCTCCAAGCCTGCTATTAAGTCTCTTGTGGGAATAAAGTCCTCTTTAGTTTGCAGCATTCACAGACAGAGCTTGTGGGTATTGTAGTGTATGAACACATTACAGTTTACTCTTCTGACTCTCTTGTGCACAGTATGCTATACTCATAGCAAGACTGTATAGTGTATTACTGTATATCCAGCAGATTGTTCTTCAGCGTGCCAGTCTTTCCCTCTCCTGTTGCTTTTTCTTAGCTTATTTTGTGGTCTAGAATTACTTGCCTATTATTCAGCATTTCCAGAGTAATTATCCATGCACACTTTCATACAACCTTAAAAAAACAAGAAAAAAGAAATGAGAACTGCTGTGTGACCCTTCACTGATGTCATAACACGCTTATGCTGAACAATGCTTGAGAAATTGGCACCTCGTACCTTTCTTCTGAACGTCTGAATGCATTTATGAGTGGCTTCAGGAGGGCTGCCAGACTTTGCAGAAGAGTTGCGTTAAGGAGCATGAGCTGTAAGTTTAAAAGTAGGTCAGTAACACAAGTCTGCATAAAGATGTAAGCTGTTACCAGTTGTCCTGATTGTTTGCAAGCCATTAATCTAAAGTTATGCAGGCATTGCTAAGATATTAACACACTTTAGAAAAATGCACACTTCATGCTAGCAAGTGTGTATGAATAATTACTCTGAAAATGCTGAATAATGGATTATCAGGAAGCAGGTAGCAAACAGTCCCCCGTTCTGGACTGCGGGACGTACACTACTGTGGACCCAAACTGTTCGGTCTAGCCAAAATGACCACACTGTTTAATGCATGTGCAGATTTTACTTTCCTGCCCCGCAACCCACCAATACACATTAAGCTAGGTTGAACACCCCACCCCCACAAAATCAGTGCACACTGTCCTTGAGAGTGCTAAATACTGGGCAGGTAAATTGCTGAGATACCTGTCTGATCTTCTCTTTCCCTCTGGGAACCCAACATATACACTCAGATCAGAGGTAGGCCACTATTTCCAGATCCCTCACTGTAGGCTCTACCTGGGTCAAGCCTCCATCAGCTACAGGCCCACTGACATCTGGAACAGTCTCCCTGCTAATGCACAATGAGTTACGCTGGCTAGGATTTAGTCCTCTGTGACTGCATACATTGTCCTGGGAGGACAGCATGACCAGCAGACAAAAGATCAGAGCTTATAACACGCACAACAGCCCTGCTCTGATGTCGGCTGCAGGGGATTCTGGAATTTCTGGTTACAGTAAATAATAGCTTAGAAGTCTCCAGAACCAGTGTGAAACAATCTACTGTACTATAGTAAATAGTAAGTGAAAACAAAATATATTTTTGCAGACAAAGTGAAAATTGGGACCAGCCTCACACTTGGGTATGAGGCTCATGCTGACTGTTCCCCTTTAATACTTTTGTGCTCATTGATGGTTTATCCAATTGTAGAAGTACATGTGAGCTGGATAAGATTCTGCCCTTGGCAAGAAGAAGCTAAAAGTTAACTGGTGACGCTAGAATTTTATTTCAGTCCATGATTATTTATTTATTTGAAAACTGGTAGCCGGAAAAGGCACACTGAGCCTAGGCTCATTTCCAGATGTGACCCAAGAGAGGGGAAAAAGAGGAAATGCACGTTACAAGAAGTTGAGATGACAAATCAGTAAGTGATGCATATAGTCAGACATGGTTACGGAGAGCAGCTAATGACAACAGTTAGAGACGCAACAATTCAAATTCAATTTGAGACGGATTAGAGACTGAACTTAAAAGTCAGAGAACGATGATGAGCATTTGCCTCCTAGTCTGGAGAACCCTGGTTGTCCTCCTAGCATCTAGAATCTCTCTTCCGCCTTACAAAAAAAATTTGTTTATGATATATGTGTTTGTTATTTTGTTATGGATAAAGATTCAGAGTTGAAGACTGCTAGCAGCCTATCCTTTGCTACTGTACAGAGATATTTGATTTTTGGATAGTGTGGCCTAAATCATCGGATGGACAGAGTTTTAGTCTTGATACTGGGGAATACGAAGGTGTTTGAGGAACCAGTTCAGCCATAACTGAACTTTAAATGGTATTGGACCAGTGCTCTTGTAAACAGAAATGAATTGAATATGGCTGTTGATATAAGAATTTCTGTGAAAATATTGAATAGAAAGATTTTTGATGTCAGATGAAGATGATGTTGAGCGAAGAGAGGATCGTGTATGAAACAATTTCAGGTTGTCAAGATCTAACATAAGTGTGTTTAAAACTGTTGAACTAGAGCAAGTGATATGAGTGATTATTGTTGGATGTAACAGATACAAAATAAAATGTATTTTTTTTTGAGTAATTTGAGTGTTAAAATTGAACTGCCATTCAGCCCGGTGGTACTGAGGTGCTGGCACCTTACCTCACGCTACGCCAGAGACCTGTGTTCTGGAACAAGCACGAGCCGTCGGGGGCCGGCAGGGGAGAAGAAGGATTGAGAGTCCGATGGACTGCTCTCCTTCTCCGGGGAGGGGGGTTCTTGGTGGTCGGTAGTTGCTCGCCCCCCAGTGGAGGCTGGAGGACAGGGCGCCGCACCACAAGTTGGGGAGGAGTTGGGCCAGATGTCTGGAGGG
Organism: Neoceratodus forsteri; assembly: GCA_016271365.2. Taxonomy (NCBI): domain Eukaryota; kingdom Metazoa; phylum Chordata; order Ceratodontiformes; family Ceratodontidae; genus Neoceratodus; species Neoceratodus forsteri. The sequence continues at coordinate 1,447,033,205 of CM028130.1, read as the reverse complement.
AGCATGTGCGGATGCGTGCGCGCTCCACTCTGCTGACGTCATGGCACAGTCCCGACTCCTAGGAGATCAGGAGAAAAGGATACCGCGTGCAGGATGATGGAGGGCGCCTCACAGGCTTCGCCCCCGGCTAGCCACAGCGCTGGCCACCTAATCCGGTCCTCGGTGGGGGAGTTCGACCCCTCGCCAACCCCGCGAGGGGGGTAAGCCCTGGGGCTAGGTCAGCATCGGCTGGTGGATGCTGGGGGACGGGGCTGGGGACGCCCTCCTGATATAGCTGGTGGTAGGAGGAGAAAAAGTAATAATTATTAAAAAAAAAAAAAAAAAAAAAAAAAAAAAATTTGAAGTGCCATAGAAGAGAGCAGCTCTTGTTATGTACAAGTTGTTTCTTCACAGTGGAGGACAGAGATCTAGTAGGGTGGAAACAAATTTAAAAGACGTTATTTGTGGTAGGATGAAATGGAAAATTTGGAAAAGTTATGGCAGATGGACTTTTGAGTTAACAAAGAAACTGCATATGTAAAGGAATTGGCACAGTGGGGTGATGGAGATGGTGTCCTTAAAGTTGCTGAAGTCTGGCTTTTACATGACAATAATGGCTCTTGATGTCAGTTAAATTACAATGGGCATTTGATGGTGAAGGTCTTGCTTGGGATAGAGTTTGTGAAGAGCCTTAAGCGATCATAAACACGTAAGGATGATTGATGTGATAGTGATCCACACCCAGAACAAGGAAAGGCTATTTGTCCAGCAAAGTAATAGCAAATTAATAGTTAGTTGCCAAGCATGGTCCAGCTGGATCATAGCTGCTAATGCTTTGTCATACAATAAGGTCCCTCCCTAATTTTCTTTAACAGACAAGCATCCTTATTCTTCAGTATAAAGGAAACATCGCCACAAGAAATAACTGCATTTTCGATTGTCTCATAGGAAGATACTAGAAGTGCCACAGGGTTTACATCTTTTCCATCTGTTTTGTCATTTTGTAAATGCTGAGATATGAGATGGATAGGACAGCTGGACCAAGGAGGAGTAGGTAGTTGGGCAAAGGTCAAAGTATAATGGGTACAGGAAACAGCATTCTCAGATCTTCAGGAAGTTGGGTATCCAGATTGTCTGGAGTTGGATAAGAAGCTGAAGGAACCTGCAGAGCTGGATTTAGGGGAGGAAGCTTAGGTCTGCTAATAGCAAACAAACAGAAGAAGTGAGGTCATTAGTTGGTGTCCAGATTCAGTAGAGGAGGTGTAATGTTGCAAAACATAATACTTTGTTTTGAAACTGGAGATGGAAGACTGTTTTGAAAGGTGTACTTTGTCAAGATTTGAGGATCCTTGGCTGGCCCTTTGGTGCAGCGAAAGCACTACCACTTGTGACACTGGTGACCCTGGTTTGGAATTGAGCCTGAATCATCAGAGGGCTGGCCAGGGGAGGTGTGATGAGTGTCCCAGAGGAGGCTTTTCATCTTGGGGAGGGAGGAGTTAGATCTTGCTGCAGTATGGCCACCTGGCTGACCATAGGTGGCCGTGCAGTAGGAGCTGAAGATCAGGACGAGAGGACACTGTGCTCTGATGGGCAGTACATGGCGACTGTGTGTGCACATCAATGAGCTCTTCTCTGCATCCTAGGGACTGGGACTGTTTGGTGCAGGGTTCACCCACGGTGACCCCTCTTTGGGGGCAAGTCCCCATGAAGACTGGTGGTGGGTAAGCTAGTTAGGACCGATGATGAGCCAGTCGAATGACACAGGGGCAAAAAGTATACTTAATTAAACAAAAAAAAAAATTGAGAAGCTTGTAGATTAAAGATTTGATAGATTTTTATTGTTGCATTTGAGAGTAGTAACATAAAATTAAGTATTCCGGGGACTTCCGGTGACGTCACAGAGCTGATGAGAGCTTAAGCTAATGAGCTTCGGAATCGGTCTGAATAATCTGGTGGAATCCTCCCGATAAACCTAAAATTTGGATCTATAAATGAATTACAGAGCAAGCAGACATGGCAGCCAAAAGCCACAAACTGAGAAATCCTAGAAATAACGCCTCGCAAACAAAGCTGAAACAACTAACCTTAGATGGGGAGATGGAGGCCTTCACCACCCACTGCGTAGAGACCGTCCCTCTCTGACTCATCTCTGACATGGAGGAGGATGATCTCTGCCTCTCAAGAAAATCCAACACCCCTACAGAAAATACTAAGCGTCGGTGCAAAGGATTGAATCCTCTATTGCAGATCTGCGCAGGACGTTCAGGCATTCGACTTCTAAGGTAGCGGACCACCTGACAAAACTCACCAGTTGTCAAGGCCCAGGACTCGGGATAGGGTCTGCTATACCTATTACAAAGGGACCGGGAAACCCACACTAGGTTTGAAGACATTGAGAACAGATCGCGTCAAAACAACTTTTGGGTGCATGGAGTGCCGGAGGGGGGCGGAAGGAGGCTTTGCCACACCAATCGACTTTATGTAGTACCTCCTGCGCTCAGTTTTCTCTGTGCCTTCTGATGTAGATTTAACTATGGACAGAGCACATGGATCCCTGGTCCCGAAGCCCACTAACCCAGCCGCTAGGCCCCAGTTCTGAGTTGTCCGAATGGTGCTATTCCAGGACGAAGAATGGGTTCTGAGAAGAGCCTGGAGACTTAAAGATATAAAGTACCAACTGTGCCCTTCTTCAAGCAAGATTTTTATCCCGCTGCAAGTGGAATGTATCAAAGCACTTCAGTTATAAAGGAAATTAAAGTGAGGAAGAGCATAAAATCTCAACTGTTGTTCCCCTTGAAGCTACGCTTACACTTGGAAGCTGGCCCCAAAACATTCACTAATCTTGTGGAGAGTATACTGCTCTTGAAGGAATGGGAAATCACTTTGCCTGAGATGGAAATGGAGCTTCTAGAGCAGAATCTTGTGAAAAATATGTAGCAACTAACAGAGGTACGAAACACCCGCACTGAGGATTTCTACTGGAAGCCCTGTTCCAGGACACCATGCAGATCGTGCAGCATGCAGACTGCAAGAAGACCAATGCTAACCATGTGGCTCCTCCTCGCTGAGCTGTCTACTTGGACATACTCACACCCACAAATGGAGGTTTCTTTTGATAGAGGCGATTCTTTTGCTTTGCAGGACTCTTATAAATGGGACTGCTATTTGCTCAGCAAAGTCTAATTTTTTTCCTTTCCCTTGGATACACAAAGTAATTAAAGATATATACAGTTGATACCTGTAACTTGGCTCCAAGGGGGGGCCTTCCCCCGAAGGGGGCTTCTTATACCTCCCTTCATCCTGATGCCCTCTGCTATTTGGGTACAAGTTCCATCGGAGAGCCGTTTCACCTTACATGAGGGAAATGATGATTAACCAGTTGGGGACAAATATATCACAATAGATATTAAAGGGAGAGACCTGGGCTGGGTGCTTATTTCCCCTGGGAGAGCTCTATGAATAATAACTCTCCATGATCACCGGGTGGAGCACCATCCCAGTTATAAATATATTCCTCTGACCAACCATTATTGGAAAAGGGATTTACCCTTCATGGTGCTCCGGGGAGGAGGGGAGGGACAACCTTCCCAAGGGAGAGACTAAATACAGAGCAATAGCAAATGCTATTGGGGATCCCCTCGGTTGAACTTAAATTTAATTCACATTACCCTCAGGGGCTGCAATGGTGTGACTCCACCAGTTGTATATGGATATACATTACTAGGTCAGGAAACGATGGTTCATAGTGAATAATGCAGGTGGGGAACACCTGGGGCCTAACAGAGGGCCACAGGGGTCTGATCTGCTTAAGACACCCACTGAGACCGTGAGAACCTTTGACAGCCCATGGGATTATTTGCCTCCTATGGCTAAAAAAGACAGGGGGTGGGAGAGAACTCCAGAACACCGTGGCATAATGGGATATGATGGAGGAGGGGGAGTTAGTGGATCTTTTATCCCTCGAAGATGTTTTTTTCTCTTTCAGAGCAGTATCACACCTTTGCTCTCAGTCTCATGGAGAGACTACTAGTGTTTGTTTCCAGACACTTACCACTACTAGTGGTTCAAGGCTCCCCCTTCGGGAGGGGCCAGGACATACACCTAGGAAGCAACTAAAGTAAATTCCTAGAGGATTTTATAAGATCTGTTCTACAGTTTAACATTTTTCAACTGTTTTTCTTTCTTTAGTGTTACTAAACAGTTATTATTGTTTAAGGTTTACCATTGCTATTTGCACTGCCCAACGTTAAGGGTATTGTTTTTTATTTAAAGATTTTTTGTTTTTAAGAATTGTGTGGTACAGCCAGAAAAATGTGAGGCCAGGGATTCACAGGCCTATACCTTGGCTTGCTAATAAACAGCCTGACAATATCATATACATTAACTTACAGGGTAGTAATATCCCAAGCAAACCCCCCCCTCCCAGAAACACAAACATAGCTACTTTAAAAGTGTGTTCCTACAATGTGAAGGGAATTAACTCCCCTATCAAGTGAACAAGATTGCTACAAGAGCTTAAAAAATTGCGGGAAGATGTGATTCTGTTTCTAGAGACACATTTATCCATGCAAGAGCACTTAAAATTATGTCGGGCTTGGGTGGACAACGTGGTGGCAGCATCTCACCCTCATTCAAAAAAGGCAGGGTTGGCCATCTTGTGGTGAAAAGGGCTAAACTTAACCATAGAATCCTTGGATGGAGGCATGCAAGGCAGGAATTTTAGGGTCTCGGCATGTTCTAAAGGCAGACTTCTTCACTTTATCAATATATACACCCCAAACTCCCAACAGGAAAATTATTTTGAGCTACTTTTCAAAAAATTAGCAGATCTCCCACCGGGACAGCTCCTCCTAGGGGGAGATTTTAACATGGCACCACACCCCCAGAGAGACCGCTCCTCAGGAGCTACTCCCACAAACCGAACAGCCTCTAGATCATTGGTCGTTCTGGCGAAGGAAATGGGATTAGTTGACATCTGCCGAGCCCAACATCCAAAAGAAAAGGATTACACCTTTTATTCCATTGCTCAACAATCCTATTCTCGGATAAATTTATTTTTTATCCATATAACCTATTTACATTCGATTACTAAATCCTACATACATGACATAATCTTATCGGATTATTCACCAATCTCAATTCACCTCTCCCCACTGCCACAGGACAGACAGACTTTATGGAGACTCAGTGTCTCTCTTTTAAATAACAAACCCTTTCTCACTAAACTAAAACAACAAATCTTAGATTTTTCCATAATTCACCAATCTACAGAGTACTCACCTCTACTTAAATGGGACAAGCTTAAAGCGGTCCTTCAAGGGGAGGTCATTAGTTTTGCGGCTGCCCAAAAAAGACTATCACAATTAACCCATAACAGACTGTTGCAGGAACTAACTGACCTAGAAAACTGTCACAAACTAAACCCTCATGATAAACAGATCCATGCAGAAATAAACAAAGTCAAAAATAATTTACAGGACTTTGAGAACAAAAGGGTGGAAGGCCAATTAAAATTTGCTAATCAAAAATACCATGAGGTGGGGGGTAAGACATCAAGTCTACTGGCATTCCACCTACGGAAAGCTCAGGTGGAAAGGCATGTCCCCTATATCCAGGAGGGTGGACCAACAGGGAAAAAATGGACCTCACACACAGAAATATCTCTTCAATTTCAAAAATACTATCAGAAGCTATATTCAGAGGACAAAGATATACTGACCACACAGGAAAACACTCAAGCCTTTTTGGACACCCTCAAACTCCCTAAACTGTTGGAGATGGTGATGACAGAGCTCAACCTTCCCATCATGTTGGAAGAAACCCTCACAGTCATCCATCAGTTACCATCTGAGAAAACCCCAGGCCCAGATGGGTTTAGTGGGGAGCTATACAAAGAGCTGGCCACGTCAATAGCCCCCTTCTAACAGAGGTGTTTAACCATTGTCTGGAAAGGGTAAAACTCCGGAAAGTTGGTCCCACTCTATAATAACAGCTATACCCAAACTCGGAAAAGAAGCAATGAAATGTGAATCTTTCTGACTCATAGCCCTACTTAATCAGGACCAGAAAATCTTTACTAAAATCCTATCAATTCGATTCCAAAAACACATTGAGTTACTAATTCATCCAGACTAAATGGGTTTTATACCTCATCATCATATGAGTGACAACGTCAGAAGACTCTTGAACATTCTACAATCGAATAAATCCCATTTGAATCCAACCATAGCCATCTTTCTGGATGCAGAAAAAGCCTTCAACAGGCTGAATTGAGCTTAACTCTTTGAGGTCTTACACAAGATGGGTTTCGGGGGTAACTTCCTACAGTGGATAAAACTATGTTATGGGGCTCCCCAAGCTAGGGTAAGGGTCAATGGCATCATCTCCCCCCCCTTTTGTATCACTAGAGGGACAAGGCAGGGATGGCCCCATCCCCATTGCTTTTTGCACTCAGTATGGAGCCCCTGGCTCAAGCCGTAAGGCAGCACGACAAAATTGAAGGGATAGAAATCCAGAACACCCCCCATAAGATCTCTCTATATGCAGATGATACCCTGATATATCTAGGCAATCCACAGGTGGCCCTTCCACATCTATTAATGCTCCTAATATCCTTTGGGGAAGTTTCCGGCTTTAAGGTCAACACAACAAAATCTGAGGTGCTCCAGATAGGAGGAGAACTGAGTCCAGACCTAAGGGTGGGGATACCATTCAGGTGGGTCGAATATAAAATAAGATAACTTGAAATACAGATTCCTATACGCTCAGCTCAGCTGTATAAACATAACTATGAGGTGTTGGGGCAGCAAATAAGAGCTGATCTGCATAGATGGACCCTGCTCCCCTTGACATTTACAGACCGATTGGAGACAATCAAAATGAACATACTACCCTGATTTATTTTCTTATTTACCAATCTCCCCCTTCACATCCCTAATAAAGATTAGAAGGATCTCAAAAAAAACTCTGATTTTATTTGGTTAGGTAAACATCTGAGAGTTCGGTGGGAAATATTGATGGAGGAAAAAAGCAAGGGAGGGATGGGATTGCCAGACTTCCCCAAATACTGTACTGTAGCCCAATTCCTCCCAGTCATTAAAATGTTGATGCCTGGTAGGAAACATGACTGGTTAGAGATTGAAGAAAGGGAGTGTGATTTGGCCCTTTTAAACATTTTACCCTGGAAAGTTCAACCTAAAGATCTAAAAAATATAGAAAATATTTTTACGAGGCATACGATGTTGAGACGGCTGAAAGCTAGACAATGCTGGGAAATAATCCATCCTGTATGGGAGTACTTACCACTCCCATCCCTTCTGGGGTTCCCTGCCCAGGTAGGGGATCATTGTTTCTTTAGATGGGTTACTAACGGGCTTATATACCCAAGACAGTTTATAGAGGGGGACCATTTAAAATCATTTTCTCAGATGCAAGTAGAATTTAAATTGAATAGAACTGACTTTTTTAGATACTGCCAATGTGCACACTACATTACCACTAATATTGGTCTCACAGACATATCTCAGGGACCATCAACTCCGAAATTGTTAACCTACCAAAGAAGCATAATGGGAGACACCAAATCCTTTATATCTCAAATATATAAAATACTGATGGAAGATAGAGGGACATTGGCAGTGCAGAGTGGAACACAAATGGGCAAACATGAATTTTATGGAACAAAACTGGCATTATATCTGGTTAGGTGTACATAAAACCACCAAATCTCCCTCATGGAGAGAATTTCGGTGGAAGATCAATATTCATTTCTTTAGGACCCCAACCATCTCATTTCATTATGCCACACTCACCTCCAACAAGTGCTGGAGAAAATGTGGGAATATAGAAACACACTACTATGTCTTCTGGGAGTGTCCCAAAATCGCCCTCTTCTGGAATGCAGTTGCCCAAGAAATCTCTCAGATTCTGTCCCTTTCTATCCCTCTAAAATTTGACAACTTGGTCCTGGGCTCCCCTCCAAGGGAGGTCAGGACCTCAACGGGGAAATACCTCTTTTATATCTTAATTGCAGTGGCACTAAAAGCTCTTACTCAAAATTGGCTGACAGATGTATCCCCACCTATTAGTACCTGGTATGCAAACATTAAGCAAATTCAGGGAATGGAGGCGGTCATGGCCCACTTGAGGCTGACCATAGACAAATTCAACACAAGGTGGCTACCCTTCCTCGATCATTTAGAAAGAAAGGAGGGCATACAAGTTCTGGAACAGCTGCTTCAAACCTAAGTCTTCAGAGATGGTACATCCCTTTGGACCTCCCTTAGGGCCTGTGATCCTGGTCTCGCACCTCAACCTCTAGATTGGTTTATTCTTTCTTTTACTGTTAGTCCTCTTCTAGTTATAAAGCTGGCTGTTTACAAATATATCTAGTGTTTTTTAATGCACTGGCTGTTACTATTCTCTCTCCAATTCTATAAAATATAATTAGTCTTAAGAAATGAGACAAAGACCCAATAAAATTTTATAAAATGTCATGGTTTATTAACAAAAAACACGTTATTGAAAGCCTTCTGAATGTAAGCACCGGAGCCTCCGGAGATCTCCCTCTAGTTGCTGACCACAGCAAGAAATAAGGCTTAATTTTTAAGACTGTTCTAGTTGGACATTCCAAATCTTCTTAAATTAACTACAACTGAAAGGGGGACTGTACCGCTGGTGCTGCAGAACAAACAATAATATTAAATGGACCCCAACTGGAATAATTCCCATTTCAATTCATTGTATAAACTGCACCATTGATTATATGAAGATCTGTTAGCCATATCTGTACTGTAAAAACTGTATAAGTGTCTTTTTGAATTCAATAAAAAAAAAATTTTTAAGTTCAAAAAATAAAACAAGGTAAGCCCAGTAATAAGGTTGAAAGTTATAGACCTATTGCCATTTTGAACATGGACTATAAAGTCCTGGCAAAAATTCTTAATAACAGGCAATTGCCCTTTCTTCCCAAACTAATCCATCCAAATCAAACGGGCTTTATCCCCCTCTAGAACTATTTAATCTGATTTGCTCAAATTGCAATTTATGATAGATCATCTGCAGAATACGGGTGTTTCAACTGTTTTGATTGCCTTAGATGCCAACAAGGCATTTGACATGCTAGAGTGGCCCTATCTGTTCAGCATAGAAATATAGAAACATATAAGTTGACAGCAGCCAGGGGGCTTCTAACATCCCCTACAGCAGAGAAAGAGGAGGTAAGCGCGGACAAGTCTGAAAATTGGGAATTTAAAGCATTAGCAATCGTGAGTGGATTATTATAACTTGACCTTCCAATGATCATGTCAGAAACTCCCAAGTTGGAGGAGCCACTGACTAAGTTTTTATGTTCCTCCAGAACCTTCGTGGGTCCTTAGCAGAACTAAGCAGGACAGATTTACAATATTTACTTTTGCCACCCTGATGGCATTTTTGCACTCGTTTCTGAGCTTCCTATACTGTTGGAAGATGGACTGATCCAACGTGCATTTGAAGTGAGCCCAACAGTTGTCCCTTGCATGCATAAGGGCTAGGAGGCTCCCATGCAGCCATTTTGTGGCAGTCCCCCTCACTCTCCATCTAATAAGGGGGGTGGGTATGTTTGTCCTGCAGGGTGCCAAAAACAGTGAGAAACTGGGAGACAGCTGTGGACGGGTCATGGGCACTGAGCACTCCTGACCAGTCAGTGGTCCTCAGATCATCATGAAAAGACACCAGATCAAACTTAGGGAAATCCCTAACATGAATGATTTTGTGGGGAATTTTTTGGGAGGGGACCTTCCACACACAAAACATCGGGGTGTGACCTGAGATGGAGTCAGGTAGGGTTCCAGCTGAGCTGATCCTATCTGGGTGGTTAGATAGGACCCAGTCCAGTAGGGAGCTAGTGCCGCCTTTAGCAGCACATCTAGTGGGCTCGTGGATAAGCTGAGTCAGGGCAAGACTCACCAACAGAGGTTCAAACTGCTTGGACTTACTTCCTGTCCAGTTTAAGGTCACATCACCTAGGATCAAAAGTTCATTATCCCCAAAAGAAGGGCCAATGGTATCCAGGAGGTGGGTAAGTCCATACAGGCCACCCTTGGGGGGAGTATATGTGCATACAACATGCAGCTACTTTGTATTTCCAAGCAGCAGCACAGTGTGATAGTAATGTCCCTGCTGGTGTTTATATCCTTCGACCATCGGGCCTTTACTATATTCTAATTTCTTGTCTCTCTCATGTGTTATTCCATACTTATCACCTGATCTGGTAATCTACACCAGAAACATATCACACTCTTGGTGAAAAAAGGTTCCATACATCTCTCCTGACTATCTCTTCCCATAGCTTGAACTTATGTTTCTTAGTTCTCCTATCCTAAAGTTTGCTGAATAGTCTGCACTAGTCCATTACCATACAATATATTCTTTCGGGATCTTGAATACCTCAGTTGTATCTCCCTCAGTCTCCTTTTCTCTAGGGAGAACAAGCCCAGGTACTCCAGCCTTTAATTGCACCACATGTTTTCTAGCCCTATAATCTTCTTTGCATTTTTATGCTGCACTTTTTATGACTCCTTTGTAGCCTTTCTGTAAGGCAGTGCTCTCAACTGCATACATTACTCCTAATGGGCTTTAACTAGTGACCTGTATAATAACATGAGCACCCTCTTTTCTTTATGTGTTCCCCTTTAATGGAACCTAACATTATGTTGGTCTTACTGACTTGTGATGAGCACTGTTTGGACATTTGTAAAGAGGAATCTAACAGCCCCGTAGTCATTTGCTCTGATTTCATTTGTAAGCCCATTTTCTGTTTATGGCTTCTTGGCGCATTACTTAAAATGTTCTCAGCACTGAACTGCATCTGTCATCTGTCTAATCAGCAGCTTAGTTTATTTAGGTCCTGCTGTAATTTCTCACACTACTCCTCACAGTTGACAACCCTTGCTAGCTTTATATCATCTGCAGATTTGACTAAATAGCTGCTGTTTAATTTTATTTATTTGAAATCTTTTTATTTTTTCAGGAAAAGCACAGCAGACTGAACTGGGACTCATTTCCTAGTGGTAAAGGAATTATGTAGGGAGAAAACTGACAGGCAGAGTGAAAAATTGTACAACAATGTGCAAAATAAGAGAAGGAAGCAAAATTACAAAAATATAAATATATAATAGTAAAAAACTGATGAGTAGAAAAAAAACAATGCAACTGGTTGTGCAAAAAAAAAAAAAAACACAGGAAGGAAGAAAATTGCAAAAACTAAGTATACAATAGCAACAAGTTCATGGGTAGAGCAAAAAAAACAGCAGCACAAAAACTGTGCACAATGGTGCCTATGCACCACTGTGGCTCAGGTATGTGTGATAGGTGCATACCCAGCCCATGCATGTCTGCACCTGTGGACAGGTGTGCAGGGCGTGTCATTCACAAAACCTGGCCATCCATCTGTGGCCCCACCCTTCTGAAGCATTGGTGCATGGGAGGGTGGTCAGGCAGACACAAGTGGGCACCCAGTTGAATGCTCATCCTGGCTCCAAAGAGGAACCCCTGCTCTGCACAGAGTAGAAGATTGTGGGATACCACTCATCTCAAGTTTAACATATATCAGACAAGTCTCCAAATGGCTTCCCCAGCCCTTTCTGCCTGATGGGATGGCTGGGGCAGTATGACTGGGGGGTTGGCTGTCCTGCTGTAGTCAGTAGGTGTGTTACGTGGGGGTGCTCAGTGGCTACAGTAGGGTTCCTGCTTACATAGTCTGTGCCCCCCAAGACCTCCATGCCTTAGTGAATGGTGTGGAGTGTGGAAACATTCCCCTGGCAACTCCCCAAGTTCATCCACATGCATAGCTGCGTGGACAGACAGGGGATTGAGTTTGGAAGAGGCACACTCCCGTTCATGAATGCCGTGAGGGTCCAAGGGGCCCACTATGTATGGCTGATCTACCTAGGATTTCCTACACACTGTGGATATACAGTGCATAAGCTCTGTGCACATTTCATGCACAGGGCCAAGAAACAGTAAGGAACAAAATTAAAAAACTTAAGTATGCAGTACAGTAGTAAACAACTGATGAGTAGAGCAAAAAAAAAAAAACAGTGCAACAGCTGTGCAAAGTAGAGAACAAACTGATGAGTAGAGCAAAAAATAATCTGCACAATAACAGTAGGAAAAAAAAAAATAAGTATACAATAGTAACAAAAAAAAAGACAGGTAGAGCAAAAAAACTATTAAAGAAATTGTCCGAAATAACAATAAGGAGGAAAATTATAAACATGTAAGTACTGTAAATTGTCCATTTTCACAGGAAAAGGCGATAGTAGCAATTTGTTACTAGCTGGGTAGCAAAGAGTTACCAGAGTTTCTAACAGGGAGTAGGAAGCTGAAAGATTTTTCAACTTCATATAGTTTGCAGCTGCTGATAATACTTTGTATTGACAGGAACACTATGTTCTGTGTCTGTGCAATTTAGGAGGCCCTACAAGGAGAAAAAGTACATATGTCAGGGAGAAAGCATGCAGTTTTTAGCTCAAGCTCGAGTTCTAGCTCTGTGTGAGTGCAGAGGTCCACAGGAGCACCCTAGTCCTGGCCCAGGGAAGGGCATCACAACCTGAATGCTTCACCTGAGAGCAAGGAGCCACCTGGGCATCTCTTGAGAGAGATGCTGGCTGGAAGGTTTGCTAAGTAATATTTGAGCTTGGTGGCAGGATAGCTGGAATATTCACCATGTTCTTGGAAGGATGGACAAGGACGTAGCTCATCCAACCGGCAGTTCCCATAAGGGCTCCCACCTGGGACCAGAGGGTCAGCCATACTCCCATGAGGGTGGCATTTGGTCTGCACCCCAGAGTCACTGCAGGGGTGGCACAGTATATCCAGCGCCTGGCATGGCCAGAAAAAGGATCTGATCCTCAGGTGACTTGGACCACACAAATAACAAAAGGAGTTGGAGGAGTCAAGTTCTGTCCTAGGGGAAAGTGAGATGGTTCCCAAGGGAAGGCTGAAATTCTGGGTTACATACCTTCAAAGTGTGTAGCATGATGGCACAAGGGCCTGAGTGTGATGTCCAGAACAAGGATGTGATGATGTGGAGCTGGGAGAGAGAGAAGGCCAAGAAGGCTCAAGAGTCCAGTGTGCTGGGATAAGGAACCCCAGAGAACACAAGGACCGGAGTGGTCAAGGAGGTCCAGAAAGGCCAAGCCTGCCAGGACTCAGGTAGGACAGTTCTTCTCTTGCATTGGGGAGGGTCCCCAAAGAAACAGTACCTGGGCAGTTGAGGTCACTGGAGCAGGGAAGCCACTATCTTGTTGGGCCTGTGATATGCTATAGCACAGAAGTGGAGGTTCAACTGATGTCACAGATGTATAGACATTGGGAGCCACTGTTCCAAATTGTACATGTGGTCAGAGGGTGGCACAGACCTAGTAGCTTGAGATACATTTGTGCACCATATCTGGCATGCTAGAACTCATGAGCATATTGGATTCTATACACTATTGATGTGCTGGGTACATTTGATTTGCAAGTACCTGGCCCACAGAGCTCTGCCCTCTTGGGCAGGCATGTGGTGACCAGCATGCATGAACACAGACCACCACCATGCACCTGTCCACAGCCCCCCCCAGCATGCTGCTGTGCTGGGGCATATCAGAAGGACATAGACAGAGAACCAGTCAGATGCCCAACCTGATCCCTGAGTGAATCCCCTGCTATATGAGGAGCAGGGTATTGTGGGACAGCACAGGACCATTATTCAATGGATGAGTGCAGATTGTAATCCCAGTGAAGGAGTTATCAGATGGACTAGGGATATTTGTAACAATTGCCAGGATCCATGATTCTGCAGGGAATTGAGGAGGTCTACATCCTTTAGTGACCACCAGATGCAAATGTGTCCTGCTGTCTTACATAATGCCAGTGATTATAAGATGGTTTTGTTGCAGAGCAGTGGTACTGTTATAAATAGAAAGACCTCCTTAGATGTATGATGGCGGAACTTCAACCTGTGTACATAGCTGTATGATTGCCCCAGCCCTCCCTGCCTACATAGAGGGCTGGGGCAGAATGATGGGGGAGGTGGTACTCTTGCCTCAGCCAGCAGGTATATTCTGGGGGAACCTGCAACAGATACAGCAGGGTTCTTGCTGCTGTATCCAACACTCTCTTTGCCTGGCGCTCCATGTGGCAATAGCCATCTGCTTGTTACTATTTGTACTATATTTTTGCTATAAAATATATGTTTTTGAATTCTGCTTGTGAAACACAGCAGTCAAAACAAGGCATCCTGGGACATTAGATTTTTGAAAATGTACTGTTCTCTCTGAATGGAAGGAAACAGCTAACTTCAAAGACTCTAACATATGCCTGACAAAAACCTGTATGGAAATCATAAAAGTCATGATCTCAGAGAGTTGGAGCTTTGAAGAGAAAATATTGGCTTTTTATGATGTGACAGGAGGGAGAATGCTTCCTAGTCAGTCTATGTGAAAAATCTCACAATGTTGAGAGGTGGTTCTCAGACTGTTTTCCTGAGACATCAAAGGGATATTCTGTCCTGTCGTAAAGCATGCTCTGTGGCTCACTAATTAGGAAGTATATATATTTTTTTAAATCGGAATGTTTAGCAGTGTGCAGGGGCATGTGAATGATCAATTAATTACAGGACTAAGAACCAACAACCAGAGCGGTGACATCACAAGGAGGGTGGTACTTTAACTCTTTAATGCTAGTGAAGCCTGCTGAAAGGACTGACACTTGTGTTCTGGACTTCTGAGGGGCACTTTTGTTCCTGGACTCAAAGAGAGGCACTTCTGCCAAAATAGGTAATTTTAACACCACTATTTACCAACTGAAACTGGGGTAGGATTAGTTATTCAGTACATGGTGGTTTGTTTATAATTGTCCATTTATTCTCTGACTGTACTCTTAGGCCCAGATATTCAAACTACGCTCAAAATGAGCGCAACAGCAGGAGCAAGCACAAACCAGTTGCGCAAATGCGCAACAGGTGCGATATTCAAACATGGAGCAGAACAAATTGCGCAAGCAACCAACGTCTGAATATCACACATACTGCGCCATAGCGCAACCAGGAAGGAGAAGCTGAGCCAAAAGTTGCGCTATGGAGCAACCAGGGCAGCTCAGCTGAGCCTTCCAGAGGTGCCATAGTCCAAGCAGAGCCCCCACAGAGCAATGGAACTGCACATCCAGGGAGGCAGGCTGGGGCCCACCGCCAGCCATGCCACACATGGGCATAGGAACACACTGCAGAACCCACACCACACCTGCACACCCCAAGCACAGCATCACTGGGGTGTGGCGGATGATCTACTGGCCCATGAGGACAAGCCAACACAACATAGCGGAGCTATGACACCCCAACACAACCACTGGCATGCTGAGAGTGCCACACACAGGGGGTTGACAACCACAGTGTACAGCAGCCCCCCGTACGCACAGCACACCCTGCACTGTGACCCCAAGACACCACCTATGTGCAGTGACTGGCACTGCAGGAAACCATGCATTCCCCCAGCACACGTCAACCCCGTGCAACACAGAAGCCTACAAGCCAGACACACCCTGTGCACCCAGCAGTGGGTGGCAGCAGACGGCAAGACCAACAGAAAGTCACTGCCATGCTGGAGATACCTCCCCATGCACACACACGCACACACACACGCACACACCCAGGACCATACCACCCCAGATGGCATGTACACCCCTGCAACTGAGCACCCGTAACCAGCTGCAAATCAGAGACCAACACAGTATTCATATCAAAATAGAAATGTATATTGAAAATATTAAATAACAAAAACAAGAGAAACTATTTACAAGGGGGGGGACGGGTACAAGGTAGGGGTGTTCAAGGGGGAGGGATTAAAAACTTGGAGAGGGAAGGCAGGGTGGTAGGGATGGGAGAAGTGGGAAGGGTAATGTGGGCTATGGCCCAGCTGGCTGCTGGTCCTGCCCCTGCTGGTGCACCGTCCTGTGCCGCCTCCGATGTACTCCATGGCACCGGATGGCCTGCAGGATCTCCTGGTTCTCGATGCCAAGTTGTGTGAGGCGCCTCACATCACGTGCCAACCTCCTGAGAACCTCGAGGCCTAGGAAAATGGGAACACAGTCAATGGCTGTGACTGCCCTCAACCTGGAACACCACCCAACCTGCAAGCCATATAGCCCAATGTCCCACACCTGTGATAGCAGGCACCCACCCACAGTGAACATGCACATGGCCATCACAAACAGGCGGCACCAGCTATGCGCACCACTGCACACACACACACTGCCCATGTCCATCACAGCACAAACAAGGCTGTCCAGTGGCGTGCAACGTGGTGCAATGCCAGTTACACAGCTATGTGCCCAGTGCATGCCTGGACCACCAGTGGCGCGCATACACAGGCGTGCTGTGATACTGGACAGTGATGCATGTCACCTGTGTCGTCATACATACATAGATACATAGACAGTGTCGTCAGATAGGGCCTATAGCCAACCCAGTCTGTCCATTTGAGCTTGTAAGTTCACTTTGTTTTCCTAGAAGTCTGTTGCCCCTTACCCCTGATCTCCAGAATTCCTTCATGTCTGTCCCGTGCATTCTGAAATCCGTGATTGTTTCAGCCCCCACCACTTCCTCTGGCAGGGTGTTCCACTTGTCCACCACCCGCTCTGTGAAGAAATCCTTCTCCATGTGTCCTCTGAATCATCCTCCCTCCAACTTCATCCCATGCCCTCTAGTCCTGGAACATCTTTTTCACTTCAAAATAGTGTGTCCTGCACCCTGATCCCCCCGTAAGATACCTGTATGTCTCTATCATATCCCCTCTCTCCCCCCTCTCCTCCAGGGAGTACATGTTCCGTTCCTTCAACCTGTCGTCATAGGACCCGTGATGCAAGCAATGCACCATCTTTGTTGCCCTCCTCTGAACCTTCCCTGCCCACTCTACGTCCTTACGTAGGTATGGTCACCAGAAATGTACACTGTACTCCAGGTGGGGCCTCACTAGTGTCTTGTATAGTGGAATTATGACCTCCCCTGTCCTGCATGGTTGTATTGTGCAGGGCTAGTGGACTCCCCCCCAGCATGCAATAGCATCCATGAAGTCATGATACTCACATTGCTCAAGCATCTGTGTCTGCTGCTGTTGCTCTTGCTGCTGTTGCTGCGGCTGCTGCTGCTGCATCCGGGGGTCAACTCCTGCTGCCACCGGGGCCCTGGCATGGCCCTCCTCATCCCGGCCCTGCATCCTCACATCCCGGCCTGTGGGAGACATATGTTGAGACAAACATCAGTGTGACTCAAAAGCAGACTGCCCCCTGCCCCAGTGAGAGTGCCTGCCCACACAGCCATACCCATCCATCGCACAGCTGCACACACTGACACAGCCAACCGTGTCCGAGCTGTCACCCATGCACAGCCACCAAAGCACACACACACCTACAGAGAATACAGGTGCATAGATGGTACACTCACCTGGCCTGGCACCACGCCCCACCTGCACGTGCCTGCAGCCTTGCCAACATGTCTGGCCCCCTCCGCGGAGGTCACTGTACCGCGCCGCACTGCTCAGCTGACTGCACCATCCAGTGACCCCACCAGGTCAGTGGCCACTTGCTGCCACACCTCTGTTCTTGTTATGGTGAGGGGCCTCACCATAGGAGTGCCTCATGGTGGGGCTCTACTAGGGCCACTAGGTTGGCCACCTCCAGTGGGCTCCAACTCACAGCCCTCCTCCTAGCCATGTTAGCCAGTTTACAGCAGGCAATATGGTGCCCTGCTGCACCGTAACCTCCGTGGAGATGTTGCGCAATAGACCACCACAGGCTCCAATCGACGCTGTTCGAACAGCGCCGTCACTTCACATGGCGCTGTCACCAGACAGCACAATAGGGATGTACACATGGCAGGCGAACAGCGGCAGGGAGCAAAGGGCATCCACAAGGTCATGAGCAATGACGCAAGGCTACGCAGAGCGCCATCTGACGTATAGGTATCCTGCGCGACCGACCAGCTGCATACCAGTGCCACAGTGGACTATTGCGCAGTAATGCCACAGTGCCATATCGTGGCCAGTGCTGTAGCGCCACTGGCACAATGGTGGCCATGGCCTGAATTGACTATCGCACTCAGCACATCAGCAGCATGACAGACGCATGCGTAAGCTATCTGGGCATGCGCAATGCAGTGTACCACACAGGCACAGATCTGCGCCATTTGCTCAGCCGACTCTTCCGTATTGCGCAAAGCGCAGATTCGCGATATTCAGCCGACACATGCAAATCATCTGATCAGCCATTCAAGGGTGCAGTGGCGCGATTTGCATGTCATTAAAGTTGCTCCTCTAATTTGCATGTGTTGCGCTATAAATATGCGACAGTGGGCTGTGCTGGGCCAGATCCGGTTACTGCAGGTGAGAGGTGAGTTACATGCTGTGTGATGTTCAGGACAATGCTCATGGGGAAATGCTGTAGACTGCACAGTGACAGGTGTCCACTTCCACCCATACAGATCACCATGACCGAGCAGAGCCAAGGTGAGGGTGAGGACGGTGGGCGTAGGAGGAGGCCCAACTTCACAGCGGCAGAGACAGAGGCCCTCTTCCAGGCCTACCTGGAAGATGAGCCACTACTGAGTGGACAGAGGGGCACCCCTCAGTCCCGTGCAGCTGCATGGGAGGGGGTAGCTCGGACCGTTAACCTGCACGGAAGCCACCAGCTCCGTGCAGGAATCTGAAAAAGATGGGGACTGACCGCGGAGGTTGAAGGAGAAGGTGGCAGCCTTCAGGGCAGCACGTGCTGGCACTGGTGGGGCCAGCCAGTGGTGTTGCAGCTGACCCCACATGAGAGACACTGGTCACAGCCATGCAGCCGAGCCATTGCGGGCATACCAGGCAGAGGATTCCAGACAGGTGGAAGCCCATCACCATGGTATGACATGATAGTGGTGTTTTGGGGGGGTGGTGGCGGTTGTTCACATGCACTCACATGTACTCTCTTTCTGTTACAGATCCTGTTGCGTCTTCAGGAGGCGGTGGTGGTGGGTCCAGACAATGATGCGGACCTGCTGGACATGGAGGACCATCCACCTCCACCACCAGCCAGCAGAGCACTGCAGCAGCATGCAAGCTGGGCCAACAACTCTGGTGTCAGTGATGCGGGTGCGGGGGGTGCACAGCCTGTGTCTCAGCAGTCTGGCATGCAAGCATGCCAGCATGCTGTGACCATGGCATTAGCACGTACCATTGATGATAGAAGGCCTGCAATGGGCAGTGATAGGTGTGTGTCCCATGACGGACACACGGCAGGCCAGCATGTGCCCCTGGGCCTTTCTGGTTCAAACATGTGTACCAGCATGCTGGCACAGTCCCAGGCTGTGCCTGTCAGCACCGGTGTGGCAGCACCAGTGGCTGTGCAGGTTTCTGGCACTGTTGCCAGCGCGGCGGTGGAACAGGTGGACCTGGGGGCACAGCGGTTGGAGGGGCAGCAGCAGCAGTCACACACCAGGTCTGGGGGTACAGTATCAAGCAGTGGCACATGTCCACTGCCCTTTCATCTGCCCATACCTGGTCCTGGCGAACAGCACCCACCCTCAAGGGGTGATGATGCATCAGGACCGTCCACACCCTGGGGGTCCGCGATGCCATTGGGGCTGGTACCCATTGGACATGCACACCCGCCTGTTGCAGAATCAGTACAGCTGCGGGGCGGGTTGCAAGAATCCATGGAGGCACTGTCTGTGTCCGTGGAGTGGCACAGCAGGAGTGTGCTTTCGGGACCGAGCCGAGCTGGTCCATATCTGCGGATGGATGTGACCGCCGCCATTGACAGGCTGACCCAGGCAGTGGTCTCTGTCGTGGACGCATTGGGCACACAGTCAGGTGCCCCATACCACACACCCCACACAGTGCACTCTCCACTCCCCGTTCCCGGTGTCGTGCGACACCAGGCCTGTCGATGCCGGGTTCTGCTGTGGGCATCCCGAGCACCCCTGGTGCAGGTTTGTTCGGTGTGCTGCAGACCCCTATGCAGGCAAGGTCATGTTCGCACAGTGGGACCCCTGGTGGTGCAACAGTGCCACCCCATGTGGCCCCTGCTCAGCCTGCCAGTGCTGTTGGGTCACGGCGGGGCCACACACGCATCCATGGTGGCCGTGGGACAGTGCTACATGACTGAGCTGTCTCCCAGTGCGGGCCCTGTCTGGTGCTGCCCTGTGTGCAATGTGTGTCATAGTGGGCAGTGCACTGCTGGGTGCTCTGCTCACTGCCTCACACGGACCACCTGCACACCCTCCCAACTGCTGTCCACGGAGTGCATGCATGATGATGCCTGCATTGCACTGTACACCAAGGTGCAAGGGTGCCCAGGTTCTGACACATGTACTTGGACAGTACAGGTGGTGGGGGTGCTCGGTGGTGCTGTGTGTTAGCAATGTCGGTTCTGCAGTGCTGTGCATCTGCCCATGTACGCTCTGTGCCTGGTGTGTGTGTGTGTCCATATGAGTGCTCACCCCTCCCTGATGGTGTGCTGGTATGCCTGGACCCTTCCACTCCCCTGACCTTCATGGACCCCTGGTGTGTTCCCCTGTGTGCCTGTAGTTTGCGCATGGACAGTGTTGGTTGCACATGTCCCCTTGACTTACCTGTGTTGTGCGTAGTGCTCCTCTGTGATGGTGTCCCGGTGCAGCTGGGCCTGCCGGATCAGTTGGGGGTCCCTCCATCCTAGGGGGGGCTGCTCATCATCATCATCACCGGCGCCACTGGCGTCCCCATCGCTGTCCCCTGTTCGACCTGTATGGCTATCCCATGGTCTTTGGCCATGTTGTGCAGGATGCAACAGGCCAGGAATATCCCACAGGCCTTTTGGGGGCTGTACTCTAGGGCACCACTGGAGGTGTCTAGGCATCGGAAGCATGCCTTGAGCATCCCAAACACCCGCTCTATGATGTTACGTGTTGCGGCATGTGCCTCATTATAGCATAGCTGCGCTGGGGTCATGGGGCGCCGGTAAGGTGTGAGCATCCAGGGACAGAGTGGGTATCTGCAGTCACCTGTGTGGAGATAGTGGAGAGCAGTGTCATGTTCAGGTCCATATTGGCCATCTCCCTGTGTGCCACTACCTTGGCACCTGTGTCATTCCCACCCTTGCCCAGAGTTTGCATTCCATACATGTGTACTCACCCACTAGATGTCCTGTGGGGATGTCTCCACTCTCGAATCGATGGCACAGTGCAGACTGATACCATATGAAGGCATCATGTGCTCCGCCAGGGTGTGTGGCACAGACATTGATTATGCGCCCAGTGGCATCACACACACCACCTGGCAGTTGACACTGGAGAATTCCTTTTGGTTCCGATATGCGTGGCCATCAGGGCCAGGTGGCGTGCGGATGGCCACATGGGTGCAGTCTATGGCCCCTAGCATGCCAGGCATATGTGCTACCCTGTTGAACTCCTGCATGTTTGCTGTATGCTCTGCCACGGTGCTGGGGAAATGGATGTACTCCACAGCACGTGGCAGCAGTGCACTGAGGAATTGGGTGAGGATGCATGACGTGGCTGACTGTGTGATGTCTGTGGTGTCCCCTGTCGGCCTCTGGAAGGTGCCCGTGGTGAGCAGGCACATGCAGGCTGTCACCTTGGTCTCCACCGACAGAGCGTGACTCCGTCATGAGGGTGCCTGCATCACATCACTGCACAGCTCACAGAGCCATCTCAGTATTGCCCTGTTCAGGTGGTACCGGCCCACGATCTCTACATCTGTGTACAGCTCAAAGCTGATGCGAGCACGGTACCGCCTGTCGGGGGCATACCGCTGATGGGCCCCTCCATGGCCATGTCCCCCTGCAGCATGGATTCTCACCCCCCTCATTACGGCTTCCATGTGGAAGCTGACACTGTCCATCTCCCTGGCTTCTGCCCCCCCGGCTGCTGTTGCTGTGTTACCCCCGCATTCCTCACTGCTACTTCCACTGCACCAGGCACCCCGCTGGCCTCTACAAACTATGGGACACACTTTCCTTGCCTTCCCTTTTAAGTCTGTCTGTCTGTCTCTGTCTGTCTCTCTCTCTCCCCCACTTGGCAGCCTGGTAGCATTCTTGCACCGCTTCCTTGAGCCTTTTTATTTTGGCTCATTTCTGCTAGTGCGCAGTTTCCGGCTGTGCCGCTATTGCGCATTGCGCAAGTCTTTGAATATCGCATTGCGGTCTTTATGCATGGATCCACCCCCTTCGGTTGCGCATGCCTTCATTTTCATTGCGCTATTGCTCAGCATGTTTTCGGGGGCGCAACTGCCTCCTTCTGAATATCACGAAATGGCGCAGTTTTGGACTTGCGCATGAGCAACCCTGTTGCACATGGCGCAACCCTTTTGAATATCTGGGCCTTAATGTATATATGTTCTGTGTTTTGTATTTTATTTACTATTTTTAATTTTAGTAAACTTTGTTTATCCTCACAATGCTGCCTGAGACATGCACATTTGTGTGTGAATGGTGGAACAGTCTTAATATTCTAACATAGCTGTTAAATGCTTATTGTGTCACCTTATGCAGCCACGCTAAGAAGGATCTGTATAAAGATCCAGCAAGGTAGGAAAAATACCCAAGTGTCATTGAGTCAGAAGGGGGGGATTTGTGAACCAGGTTGGTTGTATGCCTGCTGGATCAAGTACTGCGCTGCTTTCCCCAAAGAGAGTGTGATATTTGGACTTGTTACCTGGGTGTGCTAGCTAAAAATTGTTCATAATTGACCCCAGGACTCGAGACTGGTAGTTTACTCAGACCCAAAACAAACAGGAGGGTGTCCCTGTTTGTCCCCGTTCACGAATCACACTTAAAGGTTAGGCACTGTGGTAGTGGACGGTCTGACCCTAGGAGTGGATTTGTGACAGATTTCATGTGCAGTGATATGATCTAAAAGATTTGTTTGCATACTGTGCAATTATTTGGTGACACAAGCATTAAAAGCCTTTTTAATCTATTTCAATTTGTGATACTAATATTTATACATTGTTATCGCTTAATGTTTTATGCTGTTTCTTACTATGTTCTGTTATAATTTCTATTAGGAGCCCAGAGCCTCCGGGATTGGGCACTCTACAAATAAAATTGCCTTGCCTAACAGTCCAGTGTGTCGGATTGATAAACTGTAACAGTTCACACACAAACAAGGCAGAGATTTTAAAAGAAATATATAATTTTGGTTACATTCTAAGTTCCTTACCTGTTTAATTTTTTGTTTGGTACAAGCTAGTGTAGCCATAGATTAGGGAAGAAGATAACTTCCACCTACAGTGAGCACATTGCGGAATACCTGAGGCAGTTGTGCCAGGAAAGAGGAGTCTGTTGTGAGGGGCGAACCAAACAGCACCTTGTGGAGGCTGTTGTGGCAGCCGATGCACAAGCGACTGCCCAAGGCCTCAAGTCACAGTCAGTGACTGAAAGGGACCAGACCTTGGGCATGGAGGGGCCAGTGTCCATTGCCATGCTCTGTCCCAGGGAGGATGACAGTGGGACTAGTGGGAACTGAGAGTCACAGCAACAGGGGAAGGTCACCACAACACTGGAGCCAGAAGGAATCGGGCTACAGATAGAGTTGAGGAGAATGGAGCTGGAATTTGAATAGAGGAAGTTCAAGATGGAGCTGGAGAAGCAAGAAAAAGAAAAAGAAAGCCAGCGCTGGAAAGATGCCAAGGAAAGAGAAAACCAGCTCCGGAGAGAGACCGAGGAAAGAGAGTGACAGCTTCAGAGGGAGGCAGAGGAGAGACAGCACCAGCAAGAATATGAATGGGAGAAACTAAAACTCCAAAGACCAGCGCTAGAGCAGATAAGTGGCATTGGTGAACCTGTAACTCCAGGACTGTGGTACAAATGACATTCTAAATTGATAGCTGAATTTAAAGAGGGGGAGGATATGGATGCATTTTTAAATTTGTTTGAAAAGGTATGCATTCAGGCAAAAATTCCCCGAGAGTCCTGGAGCTTCCAGCTATCTCAGCTGCATACCGATACAGCTCATAACACCTTAGGTCACATGGACAATCAGGACAGTAATGATTAGGACAAACTTAAAGCTGCATTGCTTAAAAAGTATGAACTGACAGCTGAAACATACAGCGTTAAGTTCCGTAAGCTCAGGAGAAGCCCTGACAAGAGCTACAAGGAAGTAGCCACCAAGCAACATCAGTTTTTGAAACATTGGTGGGAGGGGGTTAAAGCAGACTCTATAGAGAAAATTGAGGATGTGGTACTTTTGGAGCAATTCTTTTGGGCTTGGCCAGCATAGCTGAAAATCTGGCTAGAGGACCGAGCTCCAAAAAGAGTGCAGGAGGCTGCCGAGCTGTCAGACCACTATGCCAGGAGCAAGCCTGCTCTGAAAGGGAGTGGGGAGGGTGTGGCAGAGCAGAAAGGGAAAAGCGCACCTTCAGGGCAGCTAAAACCTTCACCGCCCCCCCAAAATCAGGCAGCTCCAGGTTACAAAGAAAGGATTTGCCTGATAAAAGAAATTATGATTGTTGGTTTTGCAAACAACCTCGGCAGCTTGCAAGACAGTGTCCTAAAAAGTCACAGAGTGCACATAGTGATGCTCAAACAGAGATGGGTGTGTTGTGTATCCCTGAAAGCATGTCTATAAACATGAGGGAGCACATACACCCAGTTACTGTAAATGGGGTGCAAACCCATGGGTTGAGGGACATGGGGGCATCCCTTACCTTGGTAAAAGGGGATTTGGTTGAGCCTGAACAGCTTATACCTAATCAGTTTGTTACAGTACAGGGATTCACTGGGGAGGAGAAAACTCTGCCACTTGCTAGTGTTCTCCTGGACTGGGGTGAGACCGGAGAGACAGTGCAAAAAGTTGCAGTAAATCTTGCCCTAGATGTGATTATAAGGAACAGTCTCCAAAAGGGGGTGGTGTGTATGGTTATCGACAATCAAGTGGCAAAGGCTGATTGTAATTCCCTGAACCTTGTAGAAGCCCCTGTGGAAAATACTGGGAGGCTGGTTCATCAGCCTGTGTCTCCTGACATGGAGAGTACTGAAAGAGAAGTCAAAATTCCCCAGGTAGCAGTTAATAAAACAGCTACAGAAGGTTACTCTGAGGAGAGAGGGGTAACCAGTGGTCAGAGAGCTAGGAATGGTAGTGACCCTGAATGCCCTGACGCTAGGGCTAGGCACCCTAGTTTAGAAACTGAAGGGGACATGTCCCACGCCTTGGGAATATGTAAAGACTTTGCAGCTGCTTAGAGGAATGACCCTAGTTTAGAGAGGCTGAGGGCTTGGGCAGAATCTGAGGGGACACAGGGAGGTGATGGGAGACATAGAGTGTATTGGGACAATGGACTGCTGTATACTCAGGACATAAGGACAGAGGGAGGGGTGATGGGCAGGCAGTTTGTTGTTCCCCAGGGGTACCGTGAGTGGTTGCTCAAGATTACTCATGATATTCCCATGTCTGGACATCTGAAAATTGCTTGCACTATGCAGCGATTGGCCCAGAATTTCTATTGGCCCAACGTCACCCAGCAGGTGAAGGAATATTGTAGGTCTTGTCACCAGTGCCAAGAAATAGGGAAGGCGGGTAGTAAAACCCAAGCTGCCCTAATTCCCTTGCCAATAGTGGAGGAGCCATTCCAGAGGGTAGGAATGGATATTGTGGGGCCTTTAAATACCCCCAGCTCTTCCAGGAAGAGGTTAATCCTAATAATGGAGGATTATGCCACCCGGTACCCAGAGGCAGTCACCTTATCCTCACTGAGGACAGACATTGTGGCAGATGCTCTGCTAAGGATTTTCTCCTGTGTTAGGTTCCTGCAGGAGGTTATCACTGATTCAGGAGGTTCCTTCATGTCGGACCTGATGAAGTGTTTGTGGGAGAAGTGCGGGGTGGTGCAGAGACGCATGACACCTTATCTCCCGCAAGCCAATGAGCTTGTGGAAAGGTTTAATGGTACCCTAAAATTGATGCTCCAAGCATTTGCTGAACAGCATGGGAGGGACTGGGAGAAATACCTTCCCCACCTGTTGTTCGCATACAGGGAGGTGCCCCATGAGGTCGACAGGGTTTTCCCCCTTTGAACTCTTATGTGGACACAGGGTGTGTGGGCCCCTAGACTTGATCTGGGAGGACTGGGAAGGCAAGCATGCCACCCAGGGAGCTTCCATAGTGGATTATGTCCTCAAGTTTAGGGAAAAGCTGAAGGAGCTTATGGGAACATCCCAGAGCAACATGGCAGCTGCTCAGCAGAAGCAAAAGGTATGGTACACCTGCAGAGCCAGAGCTCGCTCATACACAGTGGGTCAAGAGGTCATGGTCCTAATCCCAGTCCAGCGGGATAAGCTGCAGGTCTGAGGGCAGGACCATACAAAGTACTCAAACAGGTGAATGATGTAAATTACACTGTGGAACTGCCTGACAGGTGACATACCCAAAGGATGTACCATGTCAACATGATGAAGCCATATGCAAATAGAGCTGACATGGTCATTGCAGTATGTGGCCCTGGGGAGGGGATGGACAAAGCAGCCCCCCTTCTGGACTTGCTGGAAGAAAGCAAGTGGGATTCCTCTGTGGAGGCAATCAAACTGTCACCCCAGTTAACCCCAGAACAGTTATAGGAAGTAAGGGAGATTTTAGCAGATTTTGCCCCATTGTTTAATGCCAAGCCTGGACTAACCCCCTTAGTGACACACGATGTAAACAAGGGGATGCAAGTACCCATACGGCGGACAGCATATCAGGTGACAGAGGCTGTCCTAAAGGACATTAGGAGGGAGGTGGAAGAAATGCTGGATTTAGGGGTAATCCAGAAATCCCTCAGCCCATGGGCCTCACCCGTAGTCCTCGTTCTCAAGCCAGATGGCTCTACTGATTTTTGTGTGGACTATCATGGGCTCAGTGCAGTCACAAAGTCTGACACCCACCCACTGCCATGGACAGATGAACTAGTGTATAGTTCAATAGTGTCAGTGGCTCAGTAGGTAGCACAATCACCTCTGAGGCCGGGAGATCAGAGAGCTATGGGTTAAGTTCCCACATCTGGCACTTGGGTTAATATCCCAGTACTGACACTGTAGTGTAGCATGAGAGGGGTGCTGCACTTCTGAGGTGCTGTCTTTCAGATGAGACGTTAGACCAAGGTCCCATCTGCCTGGATTGGCGGTAGTTCAGGTGGATGTTAAAGATCACATGGCACTTATCGAAAAGCGTAGGGGAATTTCCCCCTGTATCCTGGCCAGATTTCCCTCATTCACTAAAAATACCACCAACAGCTTAATCTGGTTCAAGGCCAGTTGGCATTCATCTGTATCCCCCTTCCCCCGGGTCATGCCTGAAAATAGGCAGGATTTGTCTAGTGCACTTACCCGGTCAACAAAAACTAAATAAATAAATAAATAAACTATTGGACAAGTTGGGAGGGGTGACATACCTTACCGCTACTGACCTGATGAAAGGGTATTGGCAGGTGGAGTTAATTGCCAGAGCTAGAGAGAGAGAGGTAGGCCTTCATCACTCTAATGGTGTTATTTGAGTTCAAGGTAATGACTTTCGGAATAAAGAACGCCCCTGACACCTTTCAAAGGTTGGTGAACCAGGTGTTACATGCTACTGAAGAGAACGCTATGGCGTACCTGGATGATATTGCCATCTTCAGTGCCAGCTGGAAGGAACACTAAGGAAGTGTTGGGCAGGATTCAGAGGGCCGGGCTCATGTTGAAATCTGAAAAGTGCCAGGTGGCCATGGCTGAGGTAGCATACCTATGACATGTAGTAGGGTGGAGACAGCACCATCCTAATCAAGCCAAGGCTGAGGTAATAGAGGTGTGGCCCAGACCTGAAACACAGAAGCAGTTCTGGAGTTTTCTAAGGACCGCAGGGTACTATCGAAAGTTTGTACCAAACTACAGTGCCCTGGCAGATCCTCTGTCTGGCCTGCTAAAGAAATGAATGCCTAAAAAGGTAAACTGGGAACCAGCTTGTGAACGAGTCTTTACACGGCTAAAGGAGGCACTGTGTGGTGCTCCTGTGTTAGCCAGTCCAGACTACAGTAAACCATTTGTAGTCCATACAGATGCCTCAGATGTGGATATTGGGGCAGTACTTAGTCAGACTTCTAACCAAGGGAAGGATCACCCAATAGTGTACCTCAGTAAGAAATTGCTTCCCAGGGAACAGGCTTATTCTACAGTGGAGAAGGAGTGTCTGGCACTGGTGTGGTCACTGAAGAAATTAGAACCATACCTATACAGGTGCCACTTTGAGGTACAGATGGATCATAATCCCCTGATTTGGCTGGCACAAATGGGTAAGACAAATGGTAGGCTTCTAAGATGGAGCCTTACAGGGATATGACATGACTGTCACTCACAGGGCAGGGGCAACAAATGCCAATGCAGATAGTCTATCGCATCAGAGCAGTGAACTGAATTTGGGAAACTCATCCCAGGTTTAGGAATAGATTCCCCCAAATTCAGTCTAGGAGGGAGGGGTGTGGCAATCGCCATCTGCTTGTTATTATTTGTATTATATTTTTGCTATAAAATACATACTTTTTAATTTTGCTTGTGAAACATGGCAGTAAGAACAAGGCATGCTGGGACATTAGATTTTTATTTATTTATTTATTTAGTTTTTGTTGAGTGGGTAAGTGCACTAGACAAATCCTGCCATTTTCAGGCACGACCCAGGGGAAGGCGATACAGTTGAATGCCAACTGACCTTGCACCAGATTAAGCTGTTGGTGGTATTTTTAGTGAATGAGGAAAATTTGGCCAGGACACCGGGGAAATTCCCTACTTTTTTCGATAAGTGTCATGGGATCTTTAACATCCACCTGAACTACCACCAATCCAGGCAGATGGGACCTCGGTTTAATGTCTCATCTGAAAGACGGCACCTCAGAAGTGCAGCACCCCTCTCATGCTGCACTACAGTGTCAGTACTGGGATATTAACCCAAGTGCCAGATGTGGGAACTTAACCCACAGCCCTCTGATCTTCCGGCCTCAGAGGCGAGTGTGCTACCTACTGAGCCACTGACACTGTTCTCACTGAGTGGAAGGAAACAGCTAACTTCAAAGAATCTAACACATGCCTGACAAAAACCTGTGTGGGAATCATAAAAGTCATGTTCTCAGAGAGTTGATGCTTTGAAATGAAAATATTGCCTGACAGGAGGGAGAATGTTTCCTAGTCAGTCTATGTCAAAAATCTCACAATGTCGAGAGGTGGTTCTCAGACTGTTTTCCTGACAGATCAAAGAGATATACTGTCCTGTCATAAAGCATGCTCCATGGCTCACTAATTAGGAAGTATATATATATATATATATTTAATTGGAATATTTAGCAGTGCACAGGGGCATGTGAATCATCAATTAATTACAGGACTAAGAGTGACCTCTTGCCAACAACCAGAGCTGTGACATCACAAGGAGGGTGGGACTTTAACTCTTTGATACTAGTGAAGCCTGCTAAATGGACTGACACTTGTGTTCTGGACTTCTGAGGGACACTTTTGTTCCTGGACTCAAAGAGAGGCACTTCTGCCAAAATAGGTAATTTCAGCACCACTATTTACCAACTGAAACTGGAGTAGGATTAGTTATTCAGTACAAGGTGGCTTGTTTATAATAGTCCATTTATTTTCTGACTGTGCTCTTAATGTATATATGTTCTGTGTTTTGTATTTTATTTACTATTTTTAATTTCAGTAAACTTTGTTTTTCCTTAAAACACTGCCTGAGACATGTTCATTTGTGTATGAATGGTGAAACAGTCTTAATATTCTAACATAGCTGTTAAATGCTTATTGTGTCACCTTATGCAGCCACACTAAGAAGGATCTGTATAAAGATCCAGCAAAGTAGGAAAAATACCCAAGTGTCATTGAATCAGAAGGGGAGGATTTGTGAACCAGGTTGGTTGTACGCCCACTGGGTCAAGTACTGCGCTGCTTTCCCTGAAGAGAGTGTGATATTTGGACCTCTTACTTGGGTGTGCTAGCTAAAAATACTTCATAATTGACCCCAGAACTCAAGACTGGTAGTTTACTCAAACCCAAAACAAGCAGGAGGGTGTCCCTGTTTTTCCCCTCTTCATGAATCGCACTTAAAGGTTATGCACTGTGTTAGCAGAGGGCCTGGCTCCAGGAGTGGGTTTGTGACACTCCACACCTTCATGAATGGTGCAGAGTGTGGCACACCCCCAGACATGTTCCCAGACTTTTCACATGCATAGCTACGTGAATGGCTGGGGGATGCAGTGCAGAAGGAATGCACGTCCCTTCTGTGAATGCTGCCAAAGATCTGCCATACCACCGGTGTGCAGCATTCAGTCTAAGGTTTGCCTGCACGCTGCAGATCCACGATGTATAGGCAATCCGCCGATTGATGAATATACACCATTATTATAGATCACCTGTGCATGGTGAATCCATGTGTGGATTGGTGAATCCAGTCAGTGGCTAAAGTGGAACCTAGGAGGTGTACTAACATTATTGGATATCACAATGTACATGTTGTAGGAAATGAGAGAAACAAAGAACAACATTTACAGGTTAACGGACGGTAATACAGTGCATCAAATACTTGTAATGTAGTACTGTAATGTGATTGTGAACATTCTGAGATGGGTCCATTTGGCCTGAAATTAAAGTAACTATTGTACCTGATACTTACTGTGCCTCTGTAACTGGAGAGCCAAGAACACCCACTGTGTCCATGTGGCTATTTACTATCATGATGTATTTCTGTCTCAGAGGTCCTTAGGACAAGAAGAGTGTGAACTCTGGTGATTATTTGCAAAGGACTCATTCTGAAATACCCCAGACACTGAAGTGCCCTGGGCCATACCCACCCCCATTGGTTGCAGTCAATCAGCAAGGCAAAGAGTGAAAAGGGGGGTTGCATGTACAATGGAGAAAAACCAATGGGTAGCACAAAGATGTTCAAATTAACAGTAAGGCACAATATTATAAAACTAAGTATAAAAGAGTAGAAAAAACTGTCGGATAGAACAAATAAGAACAAAAGTTGTGCAAAGTAACAGTAAGGAACAAATTTACATAAGCATACATATAGAATAGTAAAAAAAACCTGACAGGTAGAACAAAAATCAATACAACAGCTATGCCAAACAACAGGAAGGAGCACAATTTCAAAAACATAATAATAGACCATTGTAAACATAAATACAATTGTGCTGTTAGTTACCAGTTATAAATAATAATGAACTAGTTAAAATGAAGCTGTCCCAGAACTGACCACTGTGGAACCCCACTAGTCATTGCTTTCCAGACTGACACTTCTCCCCCCACCACAACTCTCTACCTCCTGTTAATCAATTTTTTTTTTTATTTCTCTTTAGCAAGGTTTTTGTTATAGGACAACACAGACAACTAATGAACAATAGTAACAACTGCAGGGAGTTCATGAGACTGCGTAATTCAATTAAGATAAGGTGGACATTAAGGGTAGTTACTCTAAAAATCTCCATCAGCTAGCATCTCAGAGGATCAGTGTGCAACGTCCGATTTCTGGTCTGACATATACTGAACCCATCTACTTCATATAGAGAGTCAAATTTGGGTAATGAATGATTTAACCTGTCAGTTTTTTCACTCCCATAGGTATCATGCAGCTAATACTGCCATTGCTGGATGGTAGGTATAATGGCTGTAAGCCATTTTTTCATAACCACTTTCTTACACAGAAACACAGAATTTGACAACAGAAAAGGACTACTTAGTCCACCCAGTCTGCCCAGATGTTCCCTGCCTATTCTGTCTCCGCAGACCCTAACTGGTCTCCAGCGACCCTCCTTCTTATTTACCAGTATTCCTCTATGCCTATCCCATGCATGTTTTGAACCCCCCACACTATTTTCACCCCACTAACTTGGGTGGCAGGCTGTTCCAGGCACCAACCATTCTTTCTGTGAAGTAGTATTTCCTCACATCCCTCCTTAAGTTCCTCCTTCCAGCTTCACTGCATGCCCGCTTGTAATGGTGCACCCCTGTGATGTACTTGTAGGTCTCTATTATGTCCCCCCCCAGGTGTACATGCTGATATTAGGGCAGGGAGAACTTGATGAAGTTCTGATCCTTATTAAAAAAAGAACCGGAACATGGTGGGGTTCTGATTTGTTCTGATGCATTCTGATTAATTATAAATATTTAAAAAAATATGAAAAATGCATAAAAGTGGCCAGAGTCAGTCATATTTAACACAGAGGCCCAAAGGAAATATTTTAATGCAGCATTTGTACAAAAACTAAAGTAAAACTGCTAAGTAAGATCAGTCACTACTAGCTTCTTCATGGCTGACCTGTACTGGTTGTGATGCTCTATCTGCTTATGGTTATATGCATGATATTTGTAATATAAATATATGGTATGTGATTGTCTGCCTAGGACAAGAAGCCAGAGTGTGAGAGACCTGACCTTTGACCTTTAAGGTGTCAGTGTTGCTGAAGTAGCATCATGTTAAACTGACCAGGGAAATCCCTAATTAAAAGCCTTTCTTCCAGAGGGACAGTTTTTACCTCTTATACCTGCTCCTGTTGTTGAGGTTGGTTCCCATGTATGCATTTTATGACATAGCAGGAAGGGAAGTAATCTGGCTGACAGGATGTGGGTTTATGAACCATCAAAGGAGCTTGCTTGCAAAGACTGCCACATATTTTTTTTTTATTATTAGTAACTGCTGATTCAAGCCAGAAGAATAATAATATCCTTTTTGGATATCCATACTCAGATTACAGATTTATCACAGCTCTAACAGTGACCTTGTGGGTGACATCACCAGGAGGTGGAGAGAACTGACTTTTGAGTATTGCTTGCAAGAGACATTTGTGGCAGAAGGACTCCCTGAAAAGTAAAGACACACTTAGACTGTGGACTGGTAACGAGGCACCTTTAATAAAAAAAATAATTCAACTGGAACTAAAGTACTTTTTTTTGGTAGGCGTTTGTGTTCTGTAACTTCCCATTTATTTTATGTGACTGTAAGTTGTTGATATATTTGTTCTGTGTTTGATATTTTACCTATTTTACCATTTTAGTAAACAATATTTTCTTTCAAATACTGCCTGTGCTTTTTCTCAGTTTCTTTTGCATGTGAATGCTGAATCAGTGTTTAAGTCTGACAGCTGTTAAGGGCTTGAATGTGTTACTGATCTTGAAAATGTAAGAATATACCTAGGTCTCATATTGAGTTGTAAGGGTACATTTTGGAAACCTGGCTGAGTGCCACTGGGTGAAGGATTGCACTGCATTCATGAAGAGGGTACATATCTGAGCCTGTTAACTGGGTATGCTAGCATAAGGTTCACATTTTGATCCCCAGGACTTGAGGCTAGTAGGTGATTCAGACCCAAGACAGACAGGAAGCTTACCTTGTCTGTTCCCTGTTCAAACTATTGCACTCTGAGGTTGGCACTGTGGGAGCAGAGGGCCTGATCTGCAGAGCGCATTTGTGACAGATTTGGTTGGCAGCGGTGCGATTTAACAGTATTTGGTAACACGAGCATCAACAGTTCAGTGTGTCAGATTAATACTGTACAGCTCACATGCAAAATAAGACAGTGATTTTAAAAAAGTAAACAGAACTATATCATTGTGCTTACAGTCTAAGTTCCCTGCCTGCTTTATTTTTTTCAGGTGCAAGTTAGCAGCAGTAGTTAGGGAAGAAGATGGCTTCCAACTACAGCGAGCACATTGCAGACCAACTGAGGCACTTGTGCCAAGAGAGAGGAGTCTAGCATGAGGGCCGAACCAAAAGGCATCCTGTAGAGGCTGTGGTGGCAGCCAATGCCCAAAGCCTTGAGTCACAGTCTATGAGACTGAAAAGTTCTGATCCTTGGGCGTGGAGGGTCCAGGGCAGTGTCCAAATCCAGTGAGGAGGACAGCAGAGCCAGTGCAAGCCAAGGGCCACAGCAGCAGGGGAAGGTCAGCAACATTCTGGAGCCAGAAGGAATCAGGCTGCAGATGGAATTGTGGAGGATGGATCTGGAGTTTGAACAGAAAAGGTCCAAAGCCCAGCAGCAAAGGGAGCTAGAGTTCCAGAGAGAAGAGAGACGAGAACAAAGAGAGGCGGAACAACAGCAGCAAGAAGCTGATTGAGAAGAGCATAAGGACCAAAGGCAACATGAACTGGAGAAGCTATGATTCCAAACACCAGCACCAGAGCAGGTAAGTTGCTCAGGTTAACTGGGACTTCAGGACTAGGTTACAAATTAAATTCCAAATTGATAGCTGAATTTAAAGGAAAGATGTGGATGTCTTTTAAATTCCTTTGAAAAAGTATGCATTCAGGCAAATATTCCTAGAGGGTCCTGAACTTCCAGCTATCCCACTACTTACCAGAAAAGCCTGGGATACATTGGGTCGAATGGAAAATGAGGACAAAATGATTACAGTAAACTTAAAGCTGCACCTTAAAAAAGTATGATTTAACTGCAGAAGCATACAGAGTTAAATTCCACAAGCTCAGGAGAAGCCCTGACATGAGCTCTGAGAAGCTAGCCACTACACAATGTCAGTTTTAAAACAATGGTGGGAAGGAATTGAAGCAAACTCTGTCAAAAAAATGTAAAATATTTTACTGTTAGAGCTGTTTTTTCAGGTATGCCCAACAGAGCTGAAAACCTGGATGGAGAACCAAGATCCAAAAACAGTGCAAGAGGCTGCTGAACTCTCGGACCACTATGTCAGGAGTAGATCTGCTCTGAGAGTGAATGGGGTGGGCATGGCAGTACAGAAAGGGAAAAGTGCACCTTCTGGGCAGCTAAAACCCTCCCTGCCTCCACTGAAACCAGGTAGCCCCAGGTTACAAAGAAAAGATTAACCTAAGAAAATAAATGAATGTTGGGTTTGCTAAGAACCTGGTCATCTAGCCAGACAGTGTCCCAAAAGGACAAACAGTGCACAGTGTGGTGCTAAGAAAGAAGTGGGTTGTTTGTGTGTCCCTGAAAGCATGCCAGTAAACATGAGGGAACACATGCACCCAGTCACTGTGAATGGTGTACAGACACATGGGTTGAGGGACATGGGGGCACCACAGCTTTGGTAGAAGGGGATCTGATAGAGCTGGGTAAGCTTATACCCAATCAATTTGTGACTGTACAGAGATTCACTGGGGAGGAGAAAACCTTGCCACTCACTAGTGTCCTCCTAGACTGGGGTGAAACAGGGGGAACTGCTCAAAAGATTGCCATAGCGGAGACTTTGGCTGTCGATGTAATTATTGGTAACAATCTCAAACAGGGGATGGTGTGTGCAGTTATCTGCAGCCAAGTAGCAAAGGAAAATTGTAGTTCCCTGGACCCCATAGAAGCCACTGTGGAAACCACTGGGAGGCTGATTCCCCAGCCTGTGTCTTCTGATATGGAGAATAATGAAGGGGGGTAGAAATTCTACAGGTAGCAGTTAACCAAACAGATGTGGAGGATTACTCTGAGGAAGGAGGGCTGACCTATAGTCAGAGGGTTAGGGATGGAAGTTATCCTGAATACCCTGACCCTAGTTTAGACACTGATGGGAACCTGTCCAGTGCCTTGGGAATGTGCAAGGAGTTTGCAGCTGCTCTGAAAAGTGACCCTAGTCTAGAGAAACTGAGGGCTTGGGCAGACTCTGATGGAGCACAGGGAGGTGATGGAAAACATAAAGTTTATTGGGACAATGGACTGATGTATACGCATGATGCTAAGACAGAGGGAGGGGTGATGGGCAGGCAGCTTGTCATTCCCCAGGGGTACCATTAGCAGTTGCTCAAGACTGCACATGATAGTCTCATATCTGGTTATCTGAGAATCATTCACACTAGGCAGCTGTTGGCCCAGAATTTCTATTGCCCCAACTTCACCCAGCAGATGAAGGAGTATTGCAGGTATTGTCAACGGTGCAGAGAAAAAAGGCAGGTAAGAAACCCAAGCCACCCTAATTCCTTTATCCATAGCAGAGGAGCCATTCCAGAGGGTGGGAATAGATACTATGGGGCCTTTAAATACCCCCAGCTCCTCCAGGAAGAGGTTCATCCTAACTGTGGTGGATTATGCCACCCGGACCCAGAGGCAGTCGCCCTATCCTCACTGAGGACAGACAAAGTGGCAGATGCCTACTAGGATTTTCTGCCATGTTGGGTATCTGCAGGGGTTATCACTGATTGAGGGGTTTTTCATGTTGGACCTGATGAAATATTTGTGGGAGAAGTGTGAGATGTTGCAAAGACACACAGCATATCACCCACAAGCCAATGGGCTTGTGGAAAGATTTAATGGTACCCTTAAGTCAATGTTCCAAGCATTTGCTGAACAGCATGGGAGGGACTGGAAGAAATACTTTCCCCACTTGTTGTTTGTATACAGGGAGGTGCCCCAAGAGTCAACAGGGTTTCCCCCCTTCAAGCTCTTATATGGCATAAGGTACATGGGCCCCTAGACAAGATCTGGGAGGACTGGGAAGGCAAACATGCCACCCAGGGAACTCCCATAGTGGATTATGTCCTTAGGTTTAGGGAAAGGCTGAAGGAGCTTATGGGGACATCCCAGAGCAACCTGGCAGCTGCCCAACAAAAACAAAAGGTGTGGTATGACAACAGAGCCAGAGCTTGCTTGTACACTGTGGGTCAGGAAGTCATGGTCCTAATCCCAGTCCGGAAAGACAAGCTGCAGGCCGAGTGGGCAGGACTGTGCAAAGTAGTCAGACAGGTAAATGACGTAAACTATATTATAGAGTTACCTGATGGGAGATATACACAAGTAATGTACCATGTTAACATGATGAAGCCATATGCTAATAGGGCTGACATGGTGTTTGCAGTGTGTAGTCCTGGGGAGGGGATGGATGAAGGAGACCCCCTTCTGGACTTGCTGGAAGAAAGCAAGCAGTAGTCCTCTGTAGAGGCAATTAAAATGTCTCCCCAGTTGACCCCGGACCAGATCCAGGAAGTAAGGGAGGTTTTAGCAGACTTTGCCCCACAGTTTAGCACCAAGCCTGGACTAACCCCCTTAGCAACACACAATGTGGAGATAGGGACACAGGCACCCATATGGCGAACAGCATATCGGTGTCAGAGGCTGTCCAAAAGGACATTAGGAGGGAGGTGGAGGAAATGCTGTATTTAGGTGTAATCCAGAAATCCCACAGCCCATGGGCCTCACCCATAGTCCTTGTTCCTAAGCCAGATGGCTCTACTCATTTTTGTGTGGACTATCATGGACTGAATGCAGTCACAAAGTCAGGCGCCAACCCAATGCCATGGATGGATGAACTCCTAGACAAGTTGGGAGGGGCGACATACCATGCAACTATTGACCTGACAAAGGGGTATTGGCAGGTAGAGTTAACTGCCAGAGCTAGGGAGCAGTCGGCCTTCATCACTCCAATAGGGTTATTTGAATTTAAAGTAATGCCTTTCAGAATGAAGAACACCCTGGTCTCTTTCCAAAGGTTGCTGAACCAGGTGTTAAATGGTGCTGAGGAGCACGCATGGTGTGCCTGGATGACATTGCCATCTTTAGTGCCAGCTGGGAGGAACACCTATCCTACCTTAGGGATGTGCTGGGCAGGATACAGAGGGCCAGACTCACTGTCAAAGCTGAGAAGGGCCAGGTGGCCATGGCTGAGGTGGCATACCTTGGGCACATGGTAGGTCGACAACAGCTCCGTCCTAACCAAGCAAAAATAGAGACAATCAAGGCATGGCCCAGACCAGAAACACAGAAACAGGTCAGGAGATTCCCGGGGACAGCAGGGCACTAAAGGAAATTTGTACCAAATTACAGTGCCCTGGCCACTCCCCTGTCTGACCTGTTGAACAAAAGGATGCCTAAGAAAATTACCTGGGAACCAGCCTGTGAACAAGCTTTTACCAGACTGAAGGAGGCACTGTGCAGTGCTCCTGTATTGACACGTCCAGACTATAGCAGACCCTTAGTAGTCTAGACTGACGCTTCAGATGTGGGTATTGAAGAGGTGCTGAGACAGAAATCCAACCAAGGGAAAGATCATCCCATAGTGTACCTGAGTAAAAAGTTACTTCCCAAGGAGCAGGCTTACTCTACTGTGGAAAAAGAGTATCTTGCCATGGTGTGGGCCCTAAAGAAGTTAGAGCCATACCTAAACAGATAGCATTTTGAGGTACAAACTGACCACAACCCCCGGTTTGGCTGGCACAAATGGGTAAAACGAATGGTAGACTATTAAGATGGAGTTTTGCCTTGCAAGGGTATGACATGACTGTCTCACACAGGGCCGGGGCAGCCAATGAAAATGCAGATGGATTGTCATGTCAGTTTGAGCAATGAACTGACTTGGGGAGCTCATCCCATGCAGGGGATAGAGCCCCGAAAGTCAGTTTAGATGGGGAGGACTGTGACGCTCTGCCATCTGCTTACCGTTATATGTATGATATTTGTAATATAAATATATATGGTATGTGATTGTTTGCCTAGGACAAGCAGCCAGAGTGTGATAGACTTGACGTCTGACCTTCAAGGTGTTAGTATTGCTGAAGTAGCATTATGTTAAACTGACCAGGGAACTCCCTTATTAAAAGCCTTCCTTCCAAAGGGATAGTTATTAACTCTTATACCTGCTCCTGCTTTTGAAGTTGGTTCCCATGTATGCATTTTATGACATAGCAGGAAGGGAAGTAATTTGACTGATCCCTCTTGGTTTTCTCAGCTAGAAGGGGACTAGGGACAGGATGTGGGTTCATGAGCCATCAAAGGAACCTGCTTGCAAGGACTGTCACATATTTTTTTGTTATTATTAGTAACTGCTGATTCAAGTCAGCAGAAGAATTATATCCTTTTGGATATCCATACTCAGATTACAGATTTATCACAGATCTAACAGTGACCTCATGGGTGACATCACCAGAAGGTGGAGGGAACTGACTTTGAATAGTGCTTGCAATAGAAGTTTGTGGCAGAAGCACTCCCTGAAGAGCAAAGACACACTTAGTCTGTGGACTGGTAACTAGGCACTTTAAAAAAAAAAAATGTAACTGGAACTTGAGTATATTTTTTGGTAGGCTCTTGTGTTCTGTAACATCCCATTTATTTTATGTGACTGTACGTTGTTGATATATTTATTCTGTGTTTGATATTTTACCTATTTTACAATTTTAGTAAACAATATTTTCTTTCAAATACTGCCTGTACTTTTCTCAGTTTCTTTTGTATGTGAATGCTGAAGCAGTAGCTGTTAAGGGCTTGAATGTGTAACTAATCTTGAAAAAGGTAAGAATATACCTAGGTCTCATATTGAGTCATAAGGGTACATTTTGGAAACCTGGCTAGTGCCACTGAAGCGAAGGATTGTACTGCATTCCAGAAGATGGTACATATCTGAGCCTGTTAACTGGTATGCTAGCATAAGGTTACATTTTCACCCCAGGACTCGAGGCTAGTAGGTGATTCAGTCCCAAAACAGACAGGAGGGTTACTCTGTCTGTCCCTGTTCACACTATTGCACTTCGAGGTTGGCACTGTGTGAGTAGAGGGCCTGACCTGCTGAGTGCATTTGTGACACTGGTGACATATAATGCTCGGGTCCATGATATAAGTGTGTGCTAGTGAGAGATGGAGAGAGAGAGAGAGGGAGAGAGGAGAGATGGAGAGAGAGACAGACTGATGCAAGTACCTATATTGCACCACAAAACAATACCAAGCACTGCAGGCAGTTAAGATATTTTTATTAATGCTCCTGTGTGATTATATTATTTTGATGGATGTTCCAGTCAGAGCAGAACAGGCCAAAGAAATGGATGTAATGAATGATCAAATGAGCAGCAGTAAGAGCCCACCCACTCTACCCATGTGATGCAACTGCATCGCATGTCCTGGTGTACTGTGATATGGTACATTACCTGGTCCAACAGGTGGTAATGTTTTCTTTGACTGCTTCTACTGATCAACATGCTGAGCACATTTATTAAACAAGAAATGAAAGATATACTGATCACCACCCTGGCAGCCAGTCACATGACATCAATCAAGTACAGTGCAGCAATAAAATGAAGTTTGACACTGCCACCTGAAGACCTGATGACACACGGTATCCAATTAGTATAGTGACTGAATATGAGTGACTGTCAAAACGGTGACTCATATTCAGTGCTATCCCCATGGGCTACCCTGCAAGGGTAGTGATCCTATGTGAAAGCGTAGTGTAACCATCGGTGACCAGAAGGGGATAGTGAGGGAAGGGAGGGATAGGGAAGGTTTGTAGGGGAGTGGAGCTTCTGCAGCCAAGCTAGCCATGTGGTGAGTTGGTGAGGGTGGCTAGCTGTGGCACAGCAGGTACTGGGTTCGGGACTAGGGACTGGGAGACACTATTTTGCTGCTGCCTGTGGCTGCCTTAACTTTTTGTGCTGCAACGGGAGTGTCACCTCCTCCCCGACGTGCACCACCCTGGAGTTATGAATCTATAGTCAGGGGGTGCAGGAAGTAACCTCCCTCTGCAAAAACACTTAGTGTTGTTGCCAGATGTCTCTGCCACCATGTGTATATCGTCAATTTGCTTTTCGGCGAGTACACTTACAATAGCGATCGCTGTTTTGCAATCACTATTATGACATGGAACCATGACACATAGTTACATCCTTCCTAGTTCCACAATTGCTGCCAGTCAGTGCAAGTAATTTAAATATGTAAAATATAATAACCTCAGCCCAGTTACTGTAAGTGGGATGTAGTGTTACAGCCAGGCTAGCATGCCACGTACACACAATAAAGAAATTAATTTAATAATGTTTTTCTCTGTGAAATAATTGCAGCCAAATATGGGGGACGTGAGAAATATATTATACAAAGAGCATTCAATTTCAGGGTTCAGACTTCTGCTAAGCCATCTGTTGTACGAAAATTAAAACAGTAATACTACAGTACAGTCGGTTTGGTGGTAAAATAATATTTTTTAATCAGTTACTGAGGACAAAAAGTGACAAGTATAGTAGACAGCAATATCCTACCTTCCAGATCAGATAGTGGTACCTACTACCACCAAGTAAGTTTGTGACATGAAATGCAGTTGCTTGCTGTATTTGGACTCTGAACCCAGTGATGTTATTATTGTTCATGTGTCTGTGCTCATTGTGATCATTCAAGTAATTTTGGCCTGGCCTAATCCATCCTGACCTGACTTGTTGCCATTAATTGCTACCTCATGTAGTAGACCTTATTCACAAAAGATTTTCAGCACAGGGACAAATTCTTGAAAGTGTTTTGTGGATAGGGCCTGCTCATACTAGTCAGTGAATGTTTCATTCAGGTATCATATTTGAAATAAAAGTGAGGAATGCTGACTTTTAGAAATGTTAAATGCTCAGCATGTTCTGGTGTCAAACAGGACCATGAGTCAGTAATGACATTATCAGCTGAACTAAACAATTGTTCAGAACAGATGCTAGTTGGAGGGCAATTCATGTACTTCACTGCAATGTTTACTAAAGCAAGCCACATACTTTGTTCAGATTTCCAGTATTTTAAAGGATCAGCATTCCAACTGATATTGGGCTCTGCTGGCTACATTTCAACAATGGTCTGTGCTGAGGCAGTGTTAGAAGAAGTGGAGAAAGAAGATGTTACAATTACATCTTGTAAGTGACTCCAGAGACTTTCAAAGGCTATGCCTGTGGTTCAATGGGTAGAGCAACTAACCATACCCCCATCAGGCCTTTAAAGGCCGTTCCTCCTGGACAGTTCCAGGCTTCGTTTCTTCATTGTGGCCAGAGGCACCCCTCTTCCTCGCTCCCTGATTCTGCTAATTTTCTACATGTTCCTGCAGTCACCTCCGGCTGCAGGCTTGCTTCATATCTCCCTCATTTTACGGCGTTTTTGCTACTTGTCCCTCACGTCTACCCTGCCTTCTGGCTCATTGGCTCCCTGACTACTCTTAGGGCTGGTGCACTTCTCGCTCTGGCAAACTTGTCTTCCATTGCTCCATCTTGTGCTTTTTTGCAGCCCTACTGCACCACACTGTGCCTCGTTTTCTTGGTGGCCTGATGCAGTCAGCCTCCTCCCATCTGTTCCTCCTCCTCTGTGCCAGTGCTTTTCGGGTGTGCTTCTCCTGTGGCACAGACTTCCTGCCAGGGAGGACTCAACATCTACTGGGCATTTTGCTGCTCCTCCGGCAGTCACCTTCAATCCTGTACCACGGTGCTCTGGGTGTGACGTCACCCCTGTGCCTGGCTTTCCCATTCACCACTACTCTCTCCAGTTGTAATGCAGCCCCTGTTTTCCCTCCTACTATCTGGTGTTGGCTTCATTTTTCTTTCCCATTTCTGGCGAGGGCGAATCTGTGCTCCTTTTCACATCGTTGCCTCTCGAACTGACCTGCCAGCCCGCCTGGCTGCAGTACTCAGCTGCCTCCTCTGGGACTTGCCATTTGTCTCTGCCAGCTATTTCTGGACACCCACTCTCTTGCGTCATTGACCTCCATTGCTTGGCTCATTCCTTATCTCTAACTGCATGTGAACCCACTATCTGTAGACATTTTATTGTTTACAATGGGAAGTGTTACACATTCTGGCCCTTTGCAGGGTTTTAAATAATTGATTAGCAGTTTTTTTCTTGGGACGATACTAACTGTACAGAAAGTATTTATATAGATTTTCTAGAAGTGCTATGTTTGTTAAACACAGTGAGGCAAGAGCTATGCATTTTCACAAAGTTTTAGCACTTTTATGAGCAAAATGCTAATCAATTTTTAGAGTTCAATAAAACCCTGCTTTGCTGTGATTTTGAAGGCCAGTGCTCTGATTTTTACTGTCATGTGGCTGTGAGGTATGGTCAGTCGGGAACCTGTGGGGTGCATCCCTTGGAGGTCATTTGCCCGGCTTCCTGCCTTTTTGTGTTTCTCCTCCGGGTGCTTTTCCCTTCCTCGCTGCTTATTTTTCATAGCGTACTTTCTGTTGCTCGGCTCTACTGGTTCTTTGCACTGGTGGTCCCTCGCCTCCTCTTCTTTCTCATCTCATCTTTTGTTTTGGGGGTGTTTTCCTACCCTGCTACCATCGTACCTATTTGTCTCTTCTCTTTCCCTACAGTACAAGTCACATTAAACTGTTCCCTCAACTCATTGGTGTGGCATTGTTAAATGAGTTTCCTAATCTGTGCAGGGTTTAATTCAATGAATTAGTAAAAGTTTAGTATTGGTTTGCATCTAGCTGTTATGTGCTATAAGCTTTATTTTCAGCTGAGTGCTTATGAGTTTAATTTCAGAAGGCAGACTAAGCAACTCTTAAGGATTGCTGTGATATTTATAAACAATGCTCTAAGGAATTCTGTGATATTTATAAACAATGCCATGACAATGCAGCTACTGCCATTTCACTAAACAGTTACATGTGAGCTGAATAGACAGTGAAGGATGGTTGGAAAAGAGTTGAAAACTTCAACAGTTTGAGTTGCCACTCCAGTAACATCACAAAAAAATTCTACACCAGTGAGTTGATGGAACAGTTTAATGTGACTTGTACTGTAGTCCTACATTTTGAACCACTTATTTTGTATCTCCCTCTTTCGTGGCAACCTCCATTCATTCTTGAACCTCATCCTTCCCATACTCTACCTGCCATCCTATTCAGTGCACTCTTGTACTGGCCTTCGAGGCTTTCACCCCACCATCATACATCATTCATTTCTTATCTTCTGTATCAACCTTCTGCGCCATACCTCCATCATATTGTGTCTTTCATTCTTGAACCTTCTCTCTTCTCCTGACTCTCTGTCATTATTCTTTCTTTTGGACTCTCCATAGTCCGCCCACCACCCCTTTCACTGCTTCATTCCTACCCACCACCTCTCCACATACTGTCTTAACTGCTGGTGTTTCCCTATCCTACAATCACCTTACCTATTCGTATCCTTCTCTTACTACCTATCCGTATCCTCCTCTTACCGTAATCCTACATTCTGGATCACTCAACTTATTTATCCTCCACTCCATTTCACCCTCTGTCATTACTGAACCTCATCCTTCTTGTACCCCACCTGCCATCTTTCTTACCCTTCACCATATTGACCTTCAAGGCTTTCCTTCCATCATCGTACTTGATCCTTTCTTACCTCTCTTTCACTGTACCTGCCTCCATGGCTTCACTCCATCATCGTACATCATCCAATTCATACCTCACCTTACCCTTTTTGACCATCAAAGCTTCCCTCCATCATCGTACATTGTCCATTTCATATTTAATCTTAATCGTACCGGCCATCAAGGCTTCACTCCATTACCATACATCGTCTATTTCATATCTCACCTTCACCGTACTGGCCTTCCAGGCTTCATTTCATTATCGTACATCATCTATTTCATTACTCACCTTAAACCATTCAGGCCTTCAAGGATTTTAATCCACCATCACTTATCGTTCATTCATTCTCAAGCATTATGTCCTCCTGCATCAACTTCTCCTCTTCCCATACTGACTTCTCCCCTCATCATAGGCTGCGGGCTTTGCTCGGCTGTCATCGTCTCTCCCTCTCATCCCATTCACTCCAATTCTGCAGTTCTACATCAGTCCCCAAGGCTTCCCTTCTCAGCATATCTCGTATGTTCATGTTCGAACCTCCACTTGTCCATTCCAACTTCATAGCTCCTACTTCTCTACTCTTGGTACCAGTACCTCAACTGTCACTGTTTGGCTTCATCCGCCATTCTCTTTTACTTCAGGCAGTTCAATCCTTCCTAATTTGTCTTCTCAATGGACCCGCCAGACACACTCCCATGGTTGCTATTGTGACCTGCCTCCTCCGGACCCATGTCGGGGTCTCCTTCACTCAGTCCAGCCTCTCCATAGGTTTATTCATTCACATCACCTCCTCGAGCATACCCTTCATATGGGTCTTATGCTACCTCGACTCAACCTACTCTCCACTTGGAAACATGTCTTCTGTGTCCATTGCTTCATGGCTTGGGGTTAGCTTGTAGCCGATGATCTCAGAAGAAGCCAGAAGGGGAAGGAAACATATTCAATTCAGTGCTTTAC
Source organism: Neoceratodus forsteri (assembly GCA_016271365.2). Lineage (NCBI taxonomy): Eukaryota > Metazoa > Chordata > Ceratodontiformes > Ceratodontidae > Neoceratodus > Neoceratodus forsteri. The sequence continues at coordinate 1,446,988,243 of CM028130.1, read as the reverse complement.
AGTAACTGGTAACTTCTATTTTTCTTTTAAACTTAGATTGTGGGCTTTTAGTGACACTGTACTTTCTTTGTTGTCTTTACTTAGAATTGTTTTTGGGCTGTTGAAAATTTAAAATGTAGTGGTGGTGTATTTCTTTGCTGTCTTTAATTGCTGCAAATTTAGTCTTGGCTTGTCTGACTTGCCCTGTAGTTTGGGTGAGGGTGTTGAATTGTCTGGCCTCTGACCTCAGCTACATGATAACGGGAGGTGGGGCTTAGTCAGAGTTGAGGTAGCAAGTGAGTTTTAATTTCTCAGAAGAAGCCAGAAGGTAAAGGAAACATAAGGCTAAGAGCACGAAATGGGGTAACCAATGCTGGTCACAAAAGTCCACACAGACCAAAGGCAGGGAAAACAAGTAAATATAGTTTTAACTATTGCATCCATAACAAGCCTTTATTGGGAGATAATATAGATAAAACTAAAGCTATCCTGTGCTCCTTTCTATAAAAATTTGAATGTCTTTTGTGTAAACTCCTGCTGTAAGATGGCCAGTTTTGTGACATTTGTACCCATGGCTGGCAGTTTGTCATTTTGTTTGAACATTAGACTTTGTTGTGAACTATAGACTGTTTGCACCACTTGTGATGGTGCTTTTTATGTGCTGGCCATTTAGGCACCTGCTGACCCTCCCACCCCATACCAGACCCCCTGAAGTTTGCCTCTTGAACATAACTGCTCTGGTCCTCTGCAGTTACGTTCAGATGTTGCCTCAAAAACAGAGTTTGCAAATGTTTATTTACTGTTTTAAGCACTGTGCTCCATCATTGCCGTGTACTGGAGCAACAGTGCTCTCGTTTGCCTTCCTTCCTTGCTTTTAAGGCCCCACTCTCACCTGTGAGGTCACCTGTGACCTCTTCATGTCTCACTCCTGGCAGTTCGTCACGAGACATCGCGGGATTCTGTTTGCCGGTGAGAACGGGTACCGAAGCAGTGACGTGGTGCAATAGGGAGTTGGTTTTCGTGTGGGGCTTAAAACATGCGATCCTGAAGATTTAGTCCCCTTAGTAGCATCTGGTGCCTTGAAGGAACACTTTCTGTCCCCACTTCAATACGCGCAGAGGAGCCACGAGATCCACTTCTCCAGGTAGAGCTGTTACAAGGTGTTGCGTGTGCCCCTCATCTGTTGCGCTCTTCCCGAGGAGCCTGCTTTCTCATATGGATTTTTGCCATATTTGCCATATTCTGCCTTTTGCCATGTTGTGGGGGGATTAGTCTGGGAGCCTGATTTCAACAGAGGGGTTCACGGGGAGCCTGTTTGGTGCATCTGCCTAGCAAATAGCGAACTGTTGCCTGGGGTGTCTGTTAAATGTAGAAATCCCCACCCATGTTGCCTTGGATCCATGGTATGAGAGAACAATTTTCAGCATCCAATCAGGGACCTGAAAGTGTGTGCATGGTGTCTCTTTGGATTGTGAGGGGGTATGCTGCATTCTTTGGGGTTTGGGGGGGACTAACCAGGAGTTGGTGAAGCAGAAAGCTTTTTTCGTGGTTGGAGTGGGTGGGCGAATGCATGGTCTGGGCCTGTGTTTTGCTGCATCCATTGTTGTTTTTTGTGGGGGGGCTAACATCCATTGTGGTTTTTGTTTTTGTGGGGGCTAACATTCATAGTCTGAGCCTGTGTTTGAGCCTGCTGTGGTGCGTTGGCCTCGGTCAGACTATTTGGAAACCAAAGGTGACTCCTTTTAGTCCGATCGAGGTCTACACACCACAGCAGGCTTCCAAACACTGGCCCAGACCATGTGGCATGACGATGTTGTTTTCTAGGTGTAGGGGCCTCTGTCTGCAATGCTTGAAATGTACTTAAATAATTTGCATTGAATTTTGCTGAGAATGCTGCATCCATTGTGGTTTTGTTTCTTTGTGGGGAGGCTAACATCCCGCATGGTCTGGGCCATGTTTGGAAGCCTGCTGTGGTGGTTGGCCTCGGTTGGACTATTTGGAAAACAAAGGTGACCCTTTTAGTCCGACGAGGTCTCACGACCACAGCAGGCTTCCAAACACTGGCCCAGACTATGTGGCATGACATGTTGTTTTCTAGGTGTGGGGGCCTCTGTCTGCAATGCTTGAAATGTGCTTAAACAATTTGCATTGAATTTTGCTGAGAATGCTGCATCCATTGGGTTTTTTTGTTTCTTTGTGGGGGGGGGCTAACATCCCGCATGGTCTGGGCCTGTGTCTGGAAGCCTGCTGTGGTGCGTTGGCCTCGGTCGGACTATTTGGAAGCCAAAAGGTGACTCCTTTTAGTCCTATTGAGGTCTACACATCACAGCAGGCTTCCAAACACTGGCCCACACATTTGTTTTAATTGTCTGCAAAATGATGCCCATTTACTAATCAAAGTCCTTTCTGTTAGTACCATGTTGTGATGTGTGCCTATGTCTCCTTGTTTGCAGGCCGACTAATATGGGCCTCCATTTTGTTTGCAGGCGGGTGGAGGCGGGCCTCCATTTTGTTTGCAGGCAGGTGGAAGCGGGCCTCCATTTTGTTTGCCGGCGGGTGGAGATGGGCCTCCATTTTGTTTGCAGGCAGGTGGAAGCGGGCCTCCATTTTGTTTGCAGGCGGGTGGAGGCGGGCCTCCATTTTGTTTTGTGATTCTTTTCTTCAGTCGACTTTTTGGGGAATCTCCTGTTCTGGCAACTTTTTGTCCATTACCTCCTCTTCCGTCGACTTCATTTTGTGAATAATCACCTTCATCAACTTCATTTTGTGTGCATTACCTCCTCTTCCATCGATGTTCTGTGAATAATTACCTCTTCTGTCGACTTTGTTTTATGAAGAATCACATTCCGTAGACTTCGCTTTGTGTGCATTACCTCCACTTCCATCAACGTTTTGTGAAGAATCACCTCTGCCGTCAACTTCATTTTGTGAATAATCACCCCTTCTGTCATCTTCGTTTTGTGTGCATTACCTCCGCTTCCTTCATTTTGTGAAGAATCGCCTTCCGTTGACTTTGTTTTGTGTGCATTACCTCTGCTTCCATCAACGTTTTGAGAAGAATCACCTCTGCCGTCAACTTCGTTTTGTGAATAATCACCTTCATCGACTTCATTTTGTGTGCATTACCTCCACTTCCATCAACGTTTTGTGAAGAATCACTTCTTCCATCGACTTCATTTTGTGAATAATCACCTCTTCTGTCGACTTCGCTTTTGAGAAGAATCACCTTCTGTTCTTCGCTTTGTGCATTACCTCCTTGTCCTTGACATTTTGTAAAGAATCACCTCTTCCTGAAGAATCTCTTCTGCAGTGTCTCTTTTATGGTGCCATTTTTTATTTCATGCGACTCTGTTTTGTGATCAATCTCTGTTGTGTCAAATCTTTAAATTGTAGACTAATCTCTTGTGGTGACCACTTTGTCACCACAAGTGGGATGATTTAGACAATGTATTCTGACTGAGCACTTAATGTGTTGCATGCAGCTGCTGTGAGGCAACACTTATGTCAATGATGTGTTTCATCATCTCTCACTACAGTCTTGTTTGGCAGCATGGTAGACTTATTATTTTACCTACCAAAATTATTTTACTGTGAAAGTTGACCCATGATTTTTGAATGAACTTGTGTTTCAACAGTTTACTTTTCACAAGGAATGGAATCCAGAAGAAGACCCTTGATGTCTGCTGCAGCAATGCTCACTGAAGCTCTGAGGAATATAGTTGATCCTAAATCATCAAAAAGGAACAAGCGCCACCGAGCAAACATAAAGAAATCCCAGAACGTTATCAAACCATAAGGAGAAATGTGCAGCACGCTTACGTGCATACCGCAGCAACATGAATGATGACAAGTGAGAACATTATAACCAGATGGCTAAAGAGAGAATGAAAGATATAGAGCGGCTCAGAAGCAGAAAGAATTGCAAACTGACACCAGTAGTGCTCCAAGAAACAGAGAAAGAAAGCCTGATGAGAACATCTGAAGCGCAAAGACAAGCATGGAGGGAGAAAAAACGCCAACAACGTGCACAAATGACAAGTCAGAAACGTTGATGAATTAATGAAAAAGAATGCCGGAAATACAAAGAAAAAAAGGAGCGTGAAAAGCTTGCACAACTCTCAGCCACCATCACCACCACCCCACCAGCTGTACCAATCAGCACGCCAACCAGAGAGCTGTGTGTGATGCCGCAGGCCCACAGATATGACAGTGCTGTAAGAAAGGCTGTGCAGAGAGCAAGAAAAGGTCTTCCAAAATCACCAAATCGATTTTCTTATATAATGAAGAAGATCCTGTAGTCTTGTTCACCTGCCAAACAAACCGCATTGGCGCAGAAAAATGTTATCCCAGTCCATGCAACCTTCAAGAAAAACTTATGTCTGCTTTTAGGGAGAAGATATCAAACCTAAAAAAGGCCAAAAAACAGGACAGACTCCTGAACAGAGAGTTCATCAGTACAGTTCTTGTGCTAAAAATATACCGTTTGCTCAGAACCACAAGTGCAACACTGGGCATCAGCTGGAAGAGGCTCATGGAGGTATCACGTGGTGGAACAGAATCCAACAAACAGCACAAGTCTGCACTGCCCGAGTCAACAAAGAGAAAAGTGGAGATTTTTTTTGAAGAGTCTGCAACCCCACTACCACACAAGAAAGCTTTTTCAAAATGAACCGGCACGTCAGTCATATCTTGACAGACCCATCCATATTCTATACAATGAATTCACCCAACAGAACCCAGACACACCGGTAGGAGTGAGGAAATTTGGAAGCCTACACCCTAAGCACATTAAACTGGCCAAAGAACAAAAATTGGACCAGTGCCTCTGTGAATACTGCACGAATAGCTTACTGAAACTCAAGTCACTGAACCGTGTGGCGGATCTTCACCGGCTGACATCATGTAAAGTCCTCACTATGCAACGTGCGGTAGAGCTAACAATGTGTCCTCACCCTCCTTTGCAAAGGTTTTATAGCCAGGACTGTGTGGAAAAAACATGTGAATAGTGCAGCACAGAAAATTTTGTAAAAGCCATGGAGGACCTTATTAATGGACATGCACAAGACAATGTCACATTCCAGCAGTGGGAGAATACAACAGTCATGCGAACTGTCAATGGCATCCAGGTACGGCAGACTCGAAAAGTACTGAAAAATAAAAAAGCAACATTGCGGTCACTGGTGGAAGTCATAAAAGAGGAACTTTGGTTTTTGGGTCAGCACTTGCATACAGCAGCATGGCAGCACCACCAGTTTGCTTGCATCAAAAAATACCTACCCCAGGGATGGGTAATAATGGTTCTTGACTTTGCTGAGAACTATGCCTGCAGATTACAGGACGAAGTGCAGGCAGCCCACTGGCATTATGAACAAGCCACAGTTCACCCAGTAGTAACATACTACCCTTGTGAACAGTGTGAGTCAACAGTAACAGGGTCATTAGTGTTTATATCCAGTGATTTAAAACATGATCACCATGCTGTACATCACTTTGTGGAGCTATCGAATTCACATCTACAAAATGTCCTCAAATTAAAAATCACCAGAGAAGTTCATTTCACTGATGGCAGTGGTGCCCAGTATAAATCGAAATGGGCCTTCTTTGACATTTCAACATCATCCAAGGAATTTGGCATCCCCATAGAGAGGGCTTTTTTTGGCTCATGATATGGAAAGGGTCCAGCGGATGGTGAGAGTGCTGCTGTAAAATCAGCAGCAAGCAGAGCTGTACAGTCACGATGGGCCATAATTAGAAAAGCTAAAGAGCTATATAAATTCTGCCATGCAACATTGACTAGAGAGCATGACACAGAAGGGTGCAGCAAACATTTCAGACGTACATTTTTCTGGGTTGATGAAAATGAAATTAGAAGACCAGCCCGAAACAATGTTAAAATGATACCTGGAACACGAAAGCTTCACAGTGTCAAGTGTGCAACAGAAGGTGTGGTGGTAACAAGAAACCTGACTTGTTTTTGCACACACTGTGCTCATGAAGATGGGACCTGCGAAAATGTACATCATGTTGAAGACTGGAAGGTTAAAAAACTAACTGCTTCCGCATCATACAGAATGTTGTCTTCAGATGCCGACACCGAACCCATTGGTCCCTCTGCTCCTGCACACACCACAGCTTCCCAAGCTGCTGCCTCACATGTCAACACAACCAATGACTTGCTGGCCACAGGTGTTGATCCTGCGTTGGAGTCTCAAACAGCCTGCAATGAGACTCTAGTGCCTGCTGAGGCTATACATGAAGAATCCACAGGCAACGTATGGTGCACATGACAGTGAGTCAAAGGTTGCTGAAGAGGATGCCACCAGAAGTGAAAGCTCTACAATCACCACTGATGCTTCAGCTCCATTACCCATGAAACACACAGTCCCTAAAAAGCGGAGAACTTTGCTAGACCCACAAATGATACAGACCAGTCAGTATTACGCCGTGTACTACTCAAAAGAATATTTTTGTGGGGCAACTAACTGCAGTGGATCCTGTGGGACAGTGGTACTCACTGAAGTTCATTAAACAGCATGGAAATGTCTTTACATGGCCACGGCGTGAGGACAGTGACCATGTTCAAAGAAGACTTTTTCATGGGCCAGTTCAGTTTTTGCAGGAAGGTGGGACCTTTGAAATTAACAATGGTGAACTCAGTGCAATCAATGAGAAGTTCTGCACACTTCAGGACAAATGGAATTAAAAGGACTAGCATTTTCAGTGTACAGTGCTGATCTCCAAAAAAATATTGGTTCCAGTTTGCCAAAACATTCATAACAGTGTGTTTGTATAGGGATAGTTTGTATAGGGATAGTGTAGCCTTGTAGACGTAGTAGAGTAGCCTATTGCTTTATGTAGAATTATTTATTTTTTTGTAATACTTAAGTGCTAAGGGAATCATTCCCATGCCACCTATAGGGCTGGAACCCTCCTCAAGGGTTCCTCGCCATCGTACTCCTCTAGGGTAATATATTCCATGGATAGAGAGGCAAACAGCCACAATGTATCTAAGTCACACAAGCATACATCATACCAAGTTGCATAAGCATATTGAATTGCAAAGGCTTTGCTTGTGCTTCAATGGGTGGAGGAACTAACCACTACCCATCAGGCCTTTAAAGGCTGCTCCTCCTGGACAGTTCCAGGATTCATTTCTTCATTGCCCCACCATCTGCCCTTCATCCTCCAGTGGCACATCTCTCTTTCCCATGGGCTTCTTCCTAAGCTACCTTTAACCAAGGGAATCATTCCCACAGCACCTATAGGGGTGGAACCTCCTCTAGGGTTCCTCACCATCGCACTTCTATAGGGTGGTATATCCCATGGATATAGAGGCAACAGCCACAATGTACCTAAGTCACACAGGAATACATCATACCAAGTTGTGTAAGCACATTGAAATGAAACTGAACCAGGTGACTGTGGGACAGTGCTATGTTTGGACAGTGGTGAAGAAAATCCTGCTGCACTGGCCAAGGAGGATGAGAGGGAAAATGCTGCAACACTGGAGGACAGGCTGCCTGATGCTGTGCTGTGTTGTGAAGAAGATTCTGAATGTGGTGTTGTTGTACTCTGTTCTATAACAGCATGCACCTCATCAATTATTTCTTGTTTATCTCAAAAGAACATAAGAAAAGTGTCAGCAGATGGGGACTGTGTGGTCCATCTAGTCTGCCCAAGATGGCTACCCCCATTACATTATTTTCCTAAGTTGCCTGTGAAAAGTACTTTCTAGAGTTTTCTAAACTTGCACCCCACTAGATGCAAGTTGTGCCTCCTATACGTGTACACCCTGTTTTTTTATTTTTATTTTCTATTCTTTTCTGTGCTGCTCTGGCCTTCGGGATTTCAGCCCTGGTCATGGTACCCTGAGCCTCCACCTCCTATGTTGCTGGTGGCTCCCTCGGTCACTCCTGCCTTGCTTCCCAGAGGGTGGGGTTGCGGCACCATTCCCCAACCGGTGCCGTGAAACTGGGACTAGTCAGAGAGCCCAGCTCAGGAGGCTAATCGAGGCCAGGGCAGGACTTCACAAAGATGGATGGGCAGCAGTTATTTTTTTGTGTGTTTTTCTGGGAGGCAAGGATGTGTAATGATATTCAGCGTCCGCCCCATCTCCTGGACCAGCTTGATGCCGATTGCAGTGGAACTCTCAGCCTCCGCTAGGGGTCCTCCCTGCACCGAGCATGTGCCCCACCCTCCCCCGGAGAAGGAGAGCTGTCCATGGGATGCTACAACCCTCTCCCCCTGGCTGGCCCTCTGACAACCCGGATCCATTCCTGAACCCAGGTCACCAGTGTCATGAGCGGAAATCCAACCACTGTGCCGACAGGCCAGCCCCTCGCTGCCCTGTTTTCCTGGAAGAGGTTTTCCTTCTGAGTTGTGTTAATTCCCTTGACATACTTAAATGTTTCTATCATGTCCCCCCATTTCTTTTTTCTAGAGAGAATAAATTCAACTCTTTGAGTCTTGTGTCATATGGCTTATGATGCAGCCCCTGCACCATCGTTGTGGCCCTTCTCTGCACTGTCTCCAGATGATCGATGTCATTTTTTAGGTTAGGCCTCCAGAACTGGATACAGTACTCAAGGTGTGGCCTCACCAAGAATCTGTAGAGGGGCATCATAACTTCCTGCTTTCTGCTCATAATACCCCTTTCTATGTATCCAAGGATACCACGTGCCTTCTGTGCCACTTTTTTGCATTGTTTTCCTACCTTTAAGTTGTTGGTAATGATTACACCCAGATCCTGTTCCATCTTTGTCTCCTCTAATTGATGCCCTTCTAGCATGCACTTTTTTCCTCGATTCTGCTTCCCCAGGTGCATTACCTTATACTTCTTTGCATTAAATTGTATCATCACTCAATAGTTGCTGTGATTTGTGTCATGGATTCAAGATTGTTGCTTTAATGTAGTACTCAGAATGAAGCATTTTACATAGTTTGTCATCTTAATCAACTTTTTTGATCATACGTCTGATTAGATCTTGTTGTATTCTGGGGACAATTTGTGTGTCAGCAGCACCACCGGCAGCCTGTGTGATGGAATTGTCTTGGTTCTCTAACTTTTTCCTAATCAGATTCAATCTGAATTCTAAAGTTTTTATTAGGGGTATACCCTGGCTCAGAGTTGCTGTATTTGCACTCACCTCTCTGATGATTTCCTCAAATGACTGAAGAAGTGGAATTAGAAACTCCAGCATGGCCCACTGTGGTGGAGTAATATAGATGTCTGCATCACCAATTTTATTTTCCAAGTTGTGTTGTCTGACAGCTTTCTTTTGTTCCAGCAGCCTTTAGAACATAAAAAAGGTTGAATTCCATCAAGTAGAAATGTCTTTGATCAGTCTGTGCAAAGGTAAATTGTGCTCCTGCTGTATTATTTTCAAACAAGTCATGGGCTTTGCTTGAGTGATTGAAATGAGTGTGTATTCTTTCACCACTGCTAACAAGAGCCTTAATGTCCCTGTCCTCATCAAGAAAACTATGAACTACTAAATTTAAGCAATGCAGAAAGCAGTGGATGTGAACAAAGCCCCCTTCTTCCAAGGCCTTCCTTATGTTGGACCCATTATCTGCAACTATAAAGCCAACTGACAGTCCCTGTGAAGTGCCCCATTGCTGTATTGGTTTTTGGAGCTCTTCATTGATGTTGTATGAGGTATGTTCAGATGGAAAATAAAACATTCTTAAAACAGCAAACTGCAATTCACTGTCCCCACAAGAATTATCAAAACATGCCCAATGTGCAGTGACAGACATGAAGGGTTCAGGCTGATAGCTTGTCCAGATATCTATTGTGAGATCCACCACCCTCCCAACAGCACTGCACAAAACCCATCTCAGTTTTTTGTATACAACATCATAGAGATTTGGAATCCCTGTTGATGAGAAGTATTTCCTCAATGGTATACTATATTGAGGTTTGAGGTTACTCAAGCAGCCTCCTGAATCCTACATGTTCAACCATGTTATGAGGTAGCAAATCAACAGCTGTCATTTCTGAAATTTTCTTGATTATTGTAACAGCAACAGGGTGGGTTGAGGCATATTTGACTTTATGTTCACATGTTTCTGAGATGGTAAGCTGTCTCCTTGAAGGAGGGGGACTTTTGAACACATGGTCACTTTCAGTAACAGTAGGAGTCCTTCAAATGGGAGGGAAGTGCTGGAGGTGTTCTGTATTGCTGTGGGGCTACCGCTGCTTTCATCTATTAGAGTTACCCTGAGTGTAGTGAGCTATCACTGTCACTTTCTCTTCAAGTTTCACAACTAGAGTTCTTATTAATGTTATGACATCTGTCTAGGTGCTTTTCAGTGCTGAAGGTCCCAAAGCTCCTTTCTTTTACCACTGCTGATTTGCAGTTTACAAATAGCGATGTTGCCACCAACTCATTAGAAGCACTAATGGAGAAATATGACCAAACAAAAGATGATGGGCCCGATTCTCGGTTGGGCATGCATTTGGCAAGCTGTGGCAAACAGCAGCTTGCACTGAAGCCCCATGTACCAGGGACCCTGCACCCAATTCGGGTACAAGAGGGGTCCCAGCGCCTAAGTCCCCAACACTTGCGGCAACTCCTCCCATGCGGCAAACACATGGTGCATGGGAGGGTTTGCCGCAAGTCCCATGCAGCACTAACAGGATGTCCCCAAGCCCCAATCCACATTGTGCCCCCATACAGAATACAGGGCAGAATCTCCCACCTGAGCCCCGATGTGCCCCTTAAAGTAAAACTGTATACTGGAACCCCCCCACCACCCAGATCCCAGTGTCCTCATCAGTATGTCAAATGTAACAAACCCTCTCACTGGTGGTCCATTACCCAAGCAGGTAACACCCTGCCCATCCCCAGAGAGAGCAGGGGACTGGCACAGCCCTCCTCACACCTCCGCGGCTGGTCCCTGACTGAACTGAATGTGCAGTGGACTGTACAGTGCATGCACTAATAGCTATTAGCATATACACTGATAGCTATAGCTATTAGCGTATACACTGTACAGTCCGCTGCACATGCAGTTCAGTTGAAGACCAGCTACGGAGATGTGAGGAGGGCTGTGCTGGTCCCCTGCTCTGTCTGGGGATGGGGAGGGGCACTACCTGCTTGAATGGAGGGCACGGAACCACCAATGAGAGAGTTTGTTACATGTGACATACTGACAGGGACACCAGGATCTGGGCATAGGGGGTTCCAATATATATATTTACTGAGGGAACATCAAGGATTGGGTGGGGATCCTGCCCTGTATTCCATATGGGGCATAACGTGATCAGGGAGGGTCAGAGAGATATATATATATGTATTACTTATGGGGCACATCAGGGATGGGGAGGCGACCCATGCACTAATGCTACAACATCTCTCCCAGGAGAGCTATGTTTAAGTCCCTTAGACCAGCCCTGGCTGGTCTAATGGTACTTAGAATTTCTCCTCTGGGAGGGTTTATGAATTGATTTCGGGCTGTAGCAGCTTGCATCTGCTGCAGGCCCCTAGTGCTGTGTCCAAGCCCATGTCTGAGTGCAGGGATTGCACAGGCCCCATTTGGGGCAGGCAGCCTTTGTTTGATGCAGGTTGCCTTGTGAATCACTCCTGGCATAACTTTCAGTGTAAGGAGCACCTGCGCTATTCTTTGTGGTGCAAGCACCTTGCACCATGCCTCAGCCTTTGTGAATCATGCCTGTTATCTTTTTAGTTTTTTCCCCAGAAAGGTACTGCACTTCATCACCTTTTCAGGGTTTTTATCCCTGGATTTTTCTTAGGCCTGCTTTTGTTGTGATTTATTCCCTTCCTCTAACCCACTGCCCTCCTCAAACGAAACATTTCTTTTTGTTGCATCCTCATCTGCAATTTCCATCCCCTTCAGTAAACCTTGTGCTGCCTGATCATTCTCTTCATCATCTTCATCTTTATTACCCTTGTTGGATTCAACCTCAGAAGAATGGAATGAATGTGAGTGACTGGCAGCAGCATAGTATGCAATTGTTCCATACCTTGGGGTGCCTTTGCGGGTGGTACCAACCAATTCTTTGGTTTTAACTACGTAACTTTTTTTTTAACTTGGGATTGATCCGGCAGATGCACCTTTTTTGAATTCAAGCATTTGCTTGGAAGATGAAACTTTAGAGTTAAAAGCATTTTGGGGGGGTTTGATTTTGTTGCCCTTGTGCAGGTTGACTGTTGTCCTTTGCAGTGCCACTGCCTACCCGAGAATGAACCTCAACACTTTGATCCATTTTTGCTTTATTTCTAATTCTAACCTGTAAAAAGATCCCTCTACCTAGTTTCGTCTGATGACTCCCACTTCTACAGGCCAGGGCCAAATCTACTGCACACAGCACACCAACACCACTACCACTTCCTTCCTAGCTTAGCCCACTGAGTGACTGCTACTGTTACTATTCAGTGACCAGCTGTATTCCAACAAAATGTTCAATGCCGTATTGGTCCTAGTAAGAACAAATCTAGAACAGATGATTTGATACCTTTTATTGGCCCAACAAAGATGTTGCAAAAAGAACAAATTGCTTTAGCTTTCGGACCAACAAGTCCTTCTTCGGAAGTTTATTGACAGTTAGTTAGAAAATACCATATTATTAACACTTAGAATATGCAGAAAAAAAACAGAAATAATTCTCATTGGTTTAAAACAGGAATTCAAAACATAACTAAAGTAACGTCAGAGAGCTTGAATATCTCATGTGTGCTTTAAGCTGAACCAAACCTAAAGGTCAAGCCAAATCTCTCTGGATAACCTTTGACCTTTAGGTTTGGTTCAGCTTAAAGCACACTAGAGATATTCAAGCTTCTAATGTTATTTAGTAACTTCTCTCTGTCTCTCTCTCTCTCTGTCTCTCTCTCTCTCTCTCAACCTCTCATGGGAGATGGAACAAGAAATATAAAGCGTAAAGATTTTGCCTGCCTGCCCTGTAATCTATAGCCCCACCAGGCCACTAAGTCCCTCTCTGTCTTTCTGTCTGTCTGTCCCTCTCTCTCTCTCTCTCTTGCTCTCTTTCTGTCCTGGCTTCTCTCGATGGACCATCAAGAATAATGAAAAATATGTCATTTTATTTTTGTATGATTCTGTGAGTGTAATTCTATTTTGGCCCCCAGTATTCTCTCTCTCTCTCTATCTTTCTGTCTCCTGTGGTGATGATCTCTCAATGGAACAAAAGGAACACTATTATTTCCTTTTCTCTGCCCCCCAACCATAAGTTTCACTCTCTCTCTCCATCCTCCTGATGACTCACTCGCAGATGCAGACTAGTCGCAAACAACCACACAAGAAAATTTAATCCATAGTCACAAGTTACAAGTTGCCACACAGTCCCCTCCATCTGGTTCACTTGCTCCTTCACCTCTCAGCCGTGTTGCACACTCACCATGGTTATATACCGTGAGTGAGTGCATCACATGACTTTCTCTTTGAAGCATCACATGACTGTTGCCTGATTAGATGCCACCGGCCACTTGTACATGAAGCAAGCATGCCGACAGCGTCCCCATGGCAACAGTCTACTAAAGGGCGAAAAGATGTGCTCTGCAGGTTCTCAGGCAACTAAAGCATGGAAAGACGTGCTCTGTGGCTTACCACAGACCCAGAACCAGACTTCTTCAGTGAAGTCCATATTTATCCAGGTCCATTGATAAGCACTTGGATCCAGAGGTTCAGATTTTGGGCAGAACAGTCCGCCCAGCCCTAGTTGATATCCCTCAGTCTCTCCTCGTAGGGTTTCTCATGCAACCCCTGTACCATTTTAGTTGCTCTCCTCTGGACTGCTTATACCCTGTTAATGTCCTTTCTGAGATGTGGCCTCCATAACTGGACATGGTACTCCAAGTGGAGTCTAACCAGCAATTTATACAGTCGTAATACCACCCCCCTCCTCCTGGTAGTGATACCTCTCTCAGTTCCATGTGATAAAAGTGAATATTAAAATGCGACTTACAATGCAGCAAGTGCAAATTGCCAAAAACAAAATCAGCGATCAACATTATACCCATAGGCACAAACAGCGATGGCACAATACCATGTATACTGGAGGGTGATCTAAACTTACTCCTTATGTAGGAGGCTATGCCCCTCACACCTTCTTTGTGGGGTAGAGCCCTCTGCACCTCCCATATATAAATAATCAACTCCAGGGCAGCAGACACTGGGAGAAAGAGAGAAACAGGGAGGGGGCTACCCATGGGGATACTAGATTGCAGGGGAGAGACATTGGGGGCAACCTGCAGGTGGGGGGAACAAAGTGGAGAGAAAGGGACTTCACAGAACAAAAACAAATAAATGAAACAATAACAAAAAATCCCACCTCATTCCAGTCCCAAACCCCGGTTCACCAGCGTCACAGACCATGACCTTAACCACCATGCCAGACAGCCAACTGGAATCAGCCCTCCCAAACAAAGCCTTATAACCTTCTCTCGCTGGCTCTGCTTCGCTATTGACTACCTTGACGTCTTTCACATTTGCTTTCATTCTCGCTCACTATTTATTCACCCATGCTATTTGCACAGGCGCTCAAATTGAATCGCTCAATCTGAGTAACCTATATCATGGGATACGCCTCTCTTTATGCACCCCAGCATTCCACACCCCTGCCCACTGCCTTGTCACACTGCCCTGCAACTTTGAAGTCATCATATATTATAACCCAAAGGTCACTTTCCTGCTTAGTGACTGACAGTAACCCCCCCTCCCCATTTTATACTCAGTTGCTGAGTTTCTATGCCCCAGGTGCATGGCTGTACTTTTTGGCATTGAACCCCAGCTGCCATGCCATTGTCCACTCCTCAAGATTTCTAAGGTCCCTACTCATGCTCTACACCTCTCCTTAGAATCTACCCTATTGCAGATCTTAGTGTCATCTGCAGAAAGGTATACCTTCCCTTATAGCTCTTCTGTGATGTCATTTATGAAGACATTGAAGAGGACCAGTCCATGTACTGAGCCCTGAGGTATCCCACTGGTCACTCACCCTTCCTTAAAGTAAGTGACATTTACCACCATCCTCTGTCACCTAGCCATTAACCAGTTTTTTATCCAGTTTACGACTTTTGAACCCATCACTAGTCTGTCTAATTTATCAGTCTCCAATGTGGCACTGTGTCAGAGGCCTTGCTGAAGTCCAAGTAGGCCACATTTACTGCCTTTCTATTATCCATTTCCCTCATCACCCAGTTAAAGAAATTGATCAGATTCATCTGGCATGACTGTCACCCCCCCCCCCCCCCATTAATCCATGATACATTTGGTCTTGCAACACACTGGGTTCAACCTTGCTTTTAACAGGGTTTCCATTAATTTTCCCCACCACTGATGTAAGACTGACTCATCTGCAGTTGCTAACCTCCTCTCTGCTACCACTCTTATGGAGCAGGACTACGTCAGCTCTCCTCCAGTCTTCAGGAACCACTCCTGTTTCCAGTGGGTTGGCAGTGGTGCAGCAAGCTCCTCTCTGAGTTCCCTTAGCACACTTGAGTGTATCCCATCTGGTCCAGTTGGTGTTCAACACCAAGAAGTGCAAGGTTATGCACTTTGGAGCCAGGAACCAGGGGAGGGATTACCACTTGAATGAGGTACAGTTGGGGAGCTCCACAGAGGAGAAGGACCTAGGAGCAATCATTACAGGGAGCATAAACAACTCAGCTCAGTACAGGAAGGCAGCAGCAAAAGCCAACAAAATGCTGGGGTGTATTGCAAGAGGGATCTCTTCCAGAAGGAGGGAGGTTATCCAGCCCATGTATAGGTCATTGGTCAGGCCCCACCTGGAGTACTGCATGCAGTACTGGCATCCATTCCTGAAGAAGAACATCAGATTGTTGGAGGGGGTGTAGCGAAGAGCCACAAAGATGATCCAGGGATTAGAGAGCAAGCCCTACGAGTACAGGCAGGGAGAGCTGAATATGTATTCACTGGAGGAGAAGAGGGATGGGGGGAAATGATCAAGACCTTTAAGTATCTGAAAGGGATAAACAAAACCAACACAGAAGGGATTTTTCAGATAAGAAGGGGAGGGACACGAGAGGGCATGGACTGAGATTGGGGGGGAAGATTCAAGAGAGGGATGAGGAGACATTTTTTCACAGAAAGAGAGGTGGACAAATGCACTCCTTACCAGATGAGATAGTGTTCTGTAAGACAGTGGGCAGTTTCAAGAGGGATTGGGACATGGTAAGGGGAAGGGATACTGGGAAGGGGGAGCGGGAAGGGCAGCTGCATGATGAGGTGCTAGCTGCATACTCGAGCAGACTCGATAGACCATGAGGCCTGTTTCTGCTGGCAATTTCATATGTTCGTATTGTCTACTTTCAGGTTTGCAAGTCCCTTCAGGACTCTTTCCTCTGTAAATGGACTTGTGTTCAATCCCCACCCCCCTATTCCTGCTGCTCCTTCGTTATCTGTCCCCCTCTCCCTCTATTGTGAAGACTGACCACAAGTACCTATTCAGGATGTCAGCTTTTTCCTGATCCTCCTCTGTACAGTTACCATCTGTAATCTTCCTCTCTTCACTGCCCCCGCCTTCCTCCTCTCCCTTATGCATCTGAAGAATATCTTAACCCCATCTGCCATCCTTTGGCTATCTCTTTCTGTGTGCCTTTGCTTGTCTCACTGCCATCCCTGCTTCCTCTACTTTACCTGGTACTTCTCCCTATCCTTCTTCCTCTGTGTTTTACCTGGTACTTCTTATCCTCCTCCCTCTGGGTTTCCTTGTACCTCCTGAATGCTACCATTTTTCTTTCACTTTCGTAGCCACAACCCTAGAGTACTACAGTGGCCTTTTTTCCATATTGCATTTGCTCACTTCCTTCACACAGAGGTTGGTTGCCATCATTATGCCTTCCCTTAATTTTCTCCACTGCTCCTTTCTGGCACCCTGACAATCCACTCCTGCTACACTGCTTCCAAAGCAGTCTCCCATTTGTTTAAAATCTACCTTCCTAAAGTATAGGACCCTCATCCTCATGTGGTCTACTTCTGCACCTGTCTTAATGCTGAACCACACTGTATGGTGGTCACTGGTCCCCAGGGCACTGCCCACTGTGATGTCTGCAATATTGTTTTTGTTAGTGAGAATCAGGTCCAGTATTACCCCATTGCTAGTGGGTTTGCTGACTAGCTGCCTGAGAAACACCCTCTGCAGGAAGCCTAGGATTGCCCTGCTTCTAGAAATATAGGATTTGCCAACAGATAAGGACTGCTTGGCCCACCTAGTCTGACCATTTGTTCCTGCCTATACTGTCACAGCAACCCTACCTGATCTCTGGCTACCTCTCCCCACTTTTAACTGAGATTCCTAGTGTCCATCCGTGCATGCTTGAAGCCCACCACTGGTTTCACCCTAGTACCTCCATCTACCACTCCTTTAGTGAAGTAGTACTTCCTCACATCCCTCCTAAATGTCCCCTTCCAGCTTCATTGCAGTCCCCTTGTTCTTGTGCACATTCTTCTCTGAATAATTCTCCTCCTGTACCTTGTTCAACCCAGTGAGGTATTTATAGGTCCCTACATTGTCCCCCCTCTTCCAGGGTGTACATATTGAGATTCCTCAGTCTGTCCTTATAGGGCTTGTGATGCAGACCCTGCACCATCTTAGTTGCCCCCCTCCGGCAGCCTCCACCCTGCCTATGTCCTTCCTGAGATGTGGTCTCAGAACTGGACACAGTGCTCCAGGTGGGGTCTCACCAATGATTCTAAAATTGTAGCACCACCTCCTCCTTCTGCTAGTGATACCCTCCAAATGCACCCCAGCATCCCACTGGCCCTACCTACTGCCTTGTCACACTGTCTTGCCACCATGTGATCATCAGATATGATTACATCAAGACACCTTTTCCTGTATGGTGACTGTCAAATCTATTCCCCATTTTATACTCTGCCACTGGGTTTCTGTGCCCTAGGTGCATGATTTTGCACTTTTTGCACTGAAACCTAGATTACACCCTTGACCACTCCCACATTTTTCAGGTCTCTGCACATCTCTCCACCCCCTCTGGAGTGTCCACCCTATTGCAGATTTTAGTCTCATCTGCAAAGAGGCACACCTTCCCTTTCAGCTCTTCTGCAATGTCACTTATAAAGACATTAAAGAGGACTGGTCCCAGTATTGAGTCCTGCTGTACCTCACTTGTCACTCTCCCTTCCCCTGAGTGAGTTCTGTTTATCACCACCCTCTGTTGCCTATCCATCAGCCAATTTCATACCCAATTTACCACCTTGGGACCCACCCCCAAACTGCCCAGTTTCCTTATGAGCCTCCTATGTGGTATGGTGTTGAAGGCCTTGCTGAAGTGTAAGTAGGCCACATCCACTGCCCCACACTCATCTATTTCCCTGTGCACCCAGTTGAAGAAATTTGACAGATTCATCTAACATGACCTTCCTCCCATTAATCTATTCTGCTTCAGGTCTTGTATCCTGCTGGATTTAAAATATTCCACAATTTTCTCCTTCAAAACTGACTCCATTAACTTCCTCACCACTGATGTCAGACAGACCAGCCTATAGTTGCCCACCTCCTCCCTGCTACCGCTTGAAGCAGGACTACATCTGCAATCCTCTAGTCCTCTGGAACCACTACTATTTCCAGTGAGTGGTTGAATAGGGCTGTCAGAGGTACAGTCAGTACCTCCTGAGCTCCCTTAACACCCCTGATTACCCAGTCCTGCCCCATAGCTTTATCCACTTTCTTTTTTTTTTACAGTGTCTGTTTTTATTTATTGATAAAAAGAAAGCTTACACATACAATCATTAAAAATATTAAAGGGTACAGTGAGAATTACTACAACTTACACATTTGTAGAAAGACTATGAATTTTTCAAACAGTACATTATTTAAGATAGAGAGAAAAGTGTACAGAAAAACACTATTATAGCTTTTCCTCTGTACAGACTAACTGGAATGAGAGCCAGACTACTCCAACTTTCCCAACCCTTATCCGTACCCTCTTCAGCCCCCTCTCCCTTTATGGGACAAATGAGGATCTCGAGCTGAGATGAAAAAAAGACCCAAGTACATCATCTAAGCCCAAACTGTGAGGATCTATTATTACAACAGGTATTAATCATTCCATATAATATAAATCTCCCACAATTTTATAACACTCTTTAAATTGTGCGGCTTATTTTGCCTCCAATAGTGCGTGATTGCCTTCTTGACAGATAAAAGCTTTGCCCACTGTCTGATTTGCAAGTCCTTTCAGGACTCTCTCCGCTGCAAATGGACTTGTGCCCACCACCCTCTCCAGAGTATTCCTGCTGTTCGTAAGTGGTTCATCCCTTTCTTCTTCCACTGTGGAGACTGAAATGAAGTATAGAAACATAGAAACATAGAATTTGACGGCAGATAAGGACCGCTTGGCCCACCCAGTCTGCCCATTTCCCTACCTAATGGATAAGCTGCAGATCCTAGTTAACCAGCAGCCTACTTCTTTCTGCCCCCACCCCCTAGAATTGCCTTATGACTGTCCCATGCATGCTTGAATTCCACCACTGTTTTTGACTCCACAACCTCCTCTGGAAGGCCGTTCCATACATCAACAACCCTCTCTGTGAAAAAATACTTCCTTAAATTACCTCTGAGCCAACCCCCCTCCATCTTCAAATTGTGCCCCCTTGTTCTTGCACACCTCTTGTTTTGAAAGATGCTACCCTCTTGGACTTTGTTGATTCCCTTGAGGTACTTGAAAGTTTCTATCATGCCCCTCTCTCCCTCCTTTCCTCGAGGCTATACATATTAAGCTCCTTAAGTCTCTCTTCATATGTCTTCGGTGCAGACCCTGCACCATTTTAGTTGCCCTCCTCTGGACAGTTTCCATCCTGTTTATGTCTTTGCGGAGATTGGGTCTCCAGAACTGCACGCAATACTCCAGATGGGGTCTGACCAGCTGTCTATACAGAGGGATAGTAACTTCCTGTTTTCCACTGGTGATGCCTCTCCCTATGCATTCCAGTATACCCCCAGCCCTCCTTACTGCCCTCTCACATTGCTTGCCCACCTTTAGGTCATCTGATATGACTACCCCAGGTCCCTTTCCATTTTTGTTGTTGTTAGTATCTCACCCCCCATTGTGTACTCTTCCACTGGGTTTTTGTTTCCCAGGTGCATTACCTTGCACTTCTTAGCATTGAATCTAGCTGCCATACAGTTGACCATTCCTCTAACCTTGCCAAGTCCTTCTCATCCTTTCCACCCCACCTTGTGCATCAACTCTGTTGCAGATCTTTGTGTCATCTGCAAAAGACATACTTTCCTTCCAGTCCCTCTGCAATGTCGCTTATAAAGACATTGAAGAGGACTAGTCCTATCTGAACCTTGCGGTCCCCACTAGTAACCCCCATTTCTTCAGAGTGGACTCCATTTACTATTACTCTCTGTGTCCTATTCTGCAGCCAATTCTTTATCCAGGCTGTCATCTTGGGACCCACTCCCAGGCTGGCTAACTGTATATTAATCTTTGTGTGGGACTGTGTCAAATGCCTTGCTAAAGTCTAGGTGAGACCATGTCCACAGCCCCTCCCTGATCTACTACTTTGGTCACCCAGTCAAAGAAATCTATCAGATTAGTCTGCCATGACCTTCCGCTGTGAATCCATGCTGCCTTGGGTCCTGTGCCCTTCTGGCCTCTAGATAATCGACAATTTTTTCCTTCAAGTGATTCCATCATTTTCCCTACCACTGAGGTTAAACTAACAGGTCTGTAGTTTCCTGCTTCTGCCTTGCTCCCACTTTTGTGAAGGGGAATCACATCTGCCCTCCTCCAGTCCTCGGGTACCACCCCATCCTCCCATGATTTGTTAAAGAGGGCAGTCAGTGGTGTCACTAGTTCTACCCTTAGTTCTTTTAGAATTCTGGGATGAATCCCATCAGGCCCCATTGCTTTGTCCACCTTCAGTTTTAAGAGTTCTTTCAGAACCCTTTCTTCTGTAAATGGGCTGGTATCAACTTCTGTACCCAGAGTGTTTCTAATGTTTGTTTTAGGTACCTCCCCCTCTTCCTTTGTAAATACTGAGCAAAATATTTGTTTAGTATCTCTGCTTTTCACAGTCACCCTCTGCCCACCTCCCTCCCTTTATTAGGCCTCACTATCCCTCCCTTGATCTTCCTTTGCTCCTCTGATGTACCTATAAAGGTTTTATCCCCTTCTTAACCGAGTTGGCTATATTTTCCTCGGTTTGGGCCTTTGCTGTTCTGACTGCCTTCCCAGCTTCCTTTTGCTTTAACTGATACAGTTCTCTGTCCTGCTCCTTCTGTGATTCCTTGTACTTCCTGAATGCTTTCTTTTTCTCTTGAACCTTCACTGCCACTTCCTTTGAGAACCATAGTGGTTTCTTACATCATTTCGTTTTGTTTATTTGCTTCACACAAAGGCTTGTTACCTCTGTGATGGCAGTTTTTATTATTCCCCATTCAGGATGTTCCCCTGTTCAGGATGTCTGTTTTTCCTGATCCTTGTCTGCACAGTTCCCCTGTCTTTCTTAACATCACAATCCCTCCCTTTGTCTTTCTTTTTCCTTATGTACCTAAAAGGTCTTGCCCTTTAGTTACCTCTTTTGCTATCCTTTCCTCAGTTTATGCCTTTGCGCTGCTCATGGATTTCCCTGCTTCCCATCCTCTTATCTCTGCATCTTACCTCTGTATCTCCGTGTACTTCCTGAATGCTCCCTATTAGCTTTGACCTTTTCAGCCACTTCCCTTGAGAACCACTATGGTCCATTTTTCCTCCTGTTTTTGTTTATGTCTTTTAAGCAGAGATTTGCTGCCTTCACTATGCCATCCCTTAATTGGTCCCACTGCTCCTTCACCCCACCCAGGCTATCCCCCCTCACTAGGTCATCTCTGAAGCATTCACCCTTTTTTTTTAATCTGCCCTTCTGAATTCCAGGACCCTCATATTTGTGTGGTTTGCTTCTGTTGTGGTTCTTATGTTGAACCCTATTGTACAGTGGTCGCTGCTCCCCAGGTGGCCTCCCACCTTGATGTCTGCAATATTTTCCATGTTTGTGAGCACTAGGTCCAGTATTGCCCTATCACGAGTGAGTTCCCTGACAAGTTGCCTGAGAAATGCCACCTGCATGGAGTCTAGGATACCACTGCTTCTAACTAAGGCCATAGCTGGGAGGCTCCAAGCTACATCTGGCAGATTGAAGTCCGCCTCCAGCAGCACCTCCCTTTTTCTGCCATTGTGCTGGATGGCTTCCCCAGTTCCTAATCCAGTTCCTCCCCTTGTGTTGGAGGTCTGTAGATCACCCCAGTATGTATAGTGGATCTGGCTCCTGTCTCCAGGGTGACCCTCAATACCTCCAACCCATCCTTTCCTCCCCAATTTCCTTGCATTTCCATCACTTTGATACCCTCCCTTACATACAGCACCACCCTTCCTCCCTCCCTTCCTCAGCACACTATCCTTCCTGACCTGAGTATATCATGGGATACCCATGTCTGAGTCATGGTTGACCTTGCATCATGCTGCAGATGCAGCTGAAAGGCTCCACTCCACATCAGGCAGACTTAAATCCCCAACCAGCAGCACCTTCCCGTTATTCGCCATCCTACTGATGGGTTCATCTAGTGCCATATCCAAATCCTCCTCCTCTGCTTGAGGCCTGTATAACACAACTAGTGACCCCTCTCATGTATCCAGGATGATCCACAGCACTTTCAGCCCTTCCCTTGCTTATAGGTTCCCTTACACTCCTATAGCCCTGATACCCTCCCTCACATACAGAACAACCCCTCCTTCCCTCTTCTCAACCCCTCCCCTCCTCCCTTCCCTGTCTCTTCTGAATTAAAATTAGCCTTGTATGGCCATATCCCAGTCATAATTTTTGGTGCACCATGACTCAGTTATGGCCACTAAGTCTAAGTCTGCCTCCACCATGATGGCCTCCAGGTCCAGAATTTTATATCCTACACTCCTTGCATTGAAACACATGGCTTTTCTCTCTGCACTATGCCTTCAAACAACTGTTTAAGTTCCTGGTACAGAGGGCCCTAACCTCTCCTTGGCCATACAGGAGTAGCACCTTGGCGAATGCCACTTTCATGCTATTTGTTTAGGCCATCCCCAGTTCCCTGAACACGCTCTTGCTACTCCTACTCCATCCCTTACCAGGCCATGAGACCTATGTGGACAATGACATCTAGCTCACAGCTGTGGCCTGCCACCCTATTGGTCCCTAGGATCTTCTCTCCATCCCTCAAGCTGAAGCACCAGGTAAACCCATTACCTCCCTCTCCCCACACCTTCCTGCTCCAAGACTGTTCCCCATCATGATAAAGTTCCCCATCAGCAACTTCTTCCTCTTCTGCTGGGGCCACTACCCCCACCCTGTGGCCTCCCTTCAGGGGTCCCCATCTTCCCTTGCCTCCATGTCAGGTGCCTCCTCCCTGCTATCCCATCCTACCAGAATGGCAAAGGAATGTCTTAGTGGCATAGGCTGAGGATTGTGTACTCCACCAACCAATCCCACCTTCCAAATACCCTCTTGGTGGCACCAGGCAAACACATAACAATTTCAAGTGTTAGGGATCACAGAAGTCCAGCACTGTGCGGTGGTCCAAAATAAATATGGACTTAGTCATGTAATCCCCTTTGGGAGGTTACAGGTTATTTGCCCTTGTGATTCCATTGTGGCCTAATTTTGCCCAGATAGAAAATAGTTAAGTCCAGCTGGTACTTGGTGGAGCCTTCCAGATCACCCTGGCCCCAGGCCAGAGCAGGGTGAAGGCCTGAGAGATCCGGGAGTGCCCAGAGGAGCCATTAAAAGCAAGTCAGGGTTCCTTGATGTGCTGATGTGGCCATCAGAGTAAATGTCATAGAGGAGACTGGTGTGGGCTGGGTCTTCATCCAGGGCACAAGCGCAGCATCTGGGAACCCAGCAGAGATCAAGAAAGATGAGTAGCCGTGTGACCGGGACAGTATGGGACATGTCGCCCTTAGCTCCTGGAGACAGTAACCTGTAGTCCAGCCAATTGCAAGGATGTTGGAGGAAACCAGCAACCCAGGAATGTGAAGCTGCAGTTCCAAGGGATCTATGAGACAGAGCAGTGTCTGAGAGTGGGGAAGAAGTGGGCAGTTAAGTCAGAGCTACAGTTAAGCCATGGGGCCAGTGATGATCTGGGGCTACCAGGCATGTGAACTGTTTTGTGATCTGCTGCTGCCTTGAGAGACTGTGTGACCATATAGGTCCAGATGTAATGCTGCCAATAGACTGTGAGACCTCTCGCTCCAGAATAAAGCTTCTGTGTTAAGGCCATATCTGCTGTGATGAAGTTGCTGTTTCCACTGATCAATTTGTGCTCCCTGGAGCTGTAATTGTTGTTTATTTATTAAATGTGTGGGATCCCTTTTCTTCAAGTTCTGTGTGGAAATTCTGTTATTTATTGGAACTGTTGTTCTGGGGGCACTAGTCTATTTGTTTCCAGCCAGCACCAGGGAAGGACTGGACACCCCATTCTGCCATCAGGGCCTGGGTAGACAAAGGCCACTGGAAGTGTTTCTGCTGCTGTGGGCAGCCCCCCTCCCCACAGATTATTTACCATCAATACTCCTAGATGTGGGGAGGTGGGGCTACAATGTGGTGGCTCATCCAGGATTTCTGTTTGGGGTGTCCTTAGCCTTTTCCATGGACTTTGAAATTTGGTGCTGTGCAGAGACATTATCTGGCCTAATTGTTTGATAAACTTGCAAAATCATCATGGTGCTGAGGACTGGATGGTTAGCACCCGGGGGGGGGGGGTTCTGTCAAGGCACCAGAAAGTATGTTGGTGTGGGGTTCCAGTGGCTGTGCATGTGAATGCAGTACAAATGGGCCTGAGAAAGAACTATGGATTATACTGTTTGGTGCTGGTGGGGAGCAGCTGCAATGTCTGTGTTCCCATGTGTAGTCTAGGATTAAGGTACAAGGACATTTGCTGAGAGAATCGGTTGCTTTTGGTTATGATTCTATCAACTATGAGCAGAAATTTGAAGATGGGTCACGCGCCAGCACCATCGGGTGTTATGGTCCCACCAGAAATGTTCTTGTGGATGTGGACACAGGTGGGCAAAGCCACTGTGTCAATGGACTGCGCCTTCTGCAATAATTGGGGCCCTGGAATACAACTACTGCCTGTGTTCACCTTCTGCAATGGATCCATCTTGGATGCTACAGGACCAAGTATTTCCTGTGCTTCCCTTACCTCCAATAACACTAGCCTGGGAGGACATGGCAGCTGCCATGAGTGCTTTGCCAGAGACTGCTCCCACTGAATGTGACCCACGAAGCTATGGTACTGGACGAGGTTGAGCAGTGCCACCACAGCGCATGATGACTCTTGTGGACTTTGGTCAGGTTGGGCCCCACACTGAGACCCCTGGTCCAGAGCTGAAGCCAAAGAGCTCTTCTCCACAGACTGTTCCAACAAGTAAAGTCAGGGAAGCAGCCCTCTGGAAAGTGCTTCCAATGTCTACACCTCTACAGAGCCCACCAGTGGAGAAGCCAAGTAGTAGCCAGCCTAGGAAGCAGTCTGAGGGGAGCAAAGCTTCTGTGGAGATAGAGAACGAGGACTGGGATGTGGACCAGAGTGGCACTTCCCTGTATTCTTCAAATTAGTTGGAGCCAGCAAAACAGCCCAAGAAAGATGACACTACACCATCCCGCCCTGCAGCTAAACATGGACAAGCAGAGGAGCCCCAGTGGCAAAAGTGAGAATATGAGAATGGCATATGGCTCTGCAGGGTCAAGCACTGAGAACAACAATCAGGAGTCTCCTTGAATGATCCAAGGCAGAGCAGATCATCAGGATGCATGTAAACCAAGAATTTCCCCAGTTTGATTATCTGTATATGCCTGAACAAGTTTGGGACATAGTGGAACAGAAGCGTTCTGGTTGGGTTTCCATGGTATACTTGGGAAAGTGTACCACGGCACCCCCACTCTAGAACTGAGACCTACCAGCTTCAAGAAGCTCAGAGCATTGCAAATGGGATCTCTGCTCAAAGTGGTTTCAAGGGACTAACAATCTATAAGCACAATGCCATAGTCCAAGATATTGACGGTAGCCGGATGAAGTATAGTGTTCCAGCCCAAGATTCATTTGGCGACTGTATATGAAACCTGATCATAATATGATTTTAGTCACTGTGAAGGATGACACAGTAAAGTCCCACAAAGCAGTGACAAGTAAAGCTCCATGAACTGGGAACTGTGTGACCCCTCATAGACTGTTTTCCTCTATGGAGGTGTTGGAGCTAAATAGAGACTTTGGGACTGCTAAATATACCAGTAGGTGTTGGGTGAGATTAACACTTTTCCTTTGGTTATGTAGCCTAAAATGAATATAAGAACTTTGGGTAATACAGACTTTATTTATGGAACTATATTAACTGCATCGTAAGGGAGGGTTGTACAGAGTTTACAATGTTCAATGTTTTGGTGAACAGGGTAGTGCTTGTGTATACTTATAAGGTTTAAACTTTGGCCTTTCTCTATTCCCACCCTTGGTAGATAAGTCAGGTAGTAAGTAGGGAATAGAAGTCCCAGCACCAAGGATGAGCAGAGTGCCAGAGCAGGAAGAGGAAGGGGAGGATGGTGGGTGATTCACAACACACTAAGCGGGGAACTGCTAAGGGAGACTGATATTTATTTGGGATGTGGGAGGAGCTATTCCCCCACATTGAACCTCGGCTTTAGCCCTCCCAATCAATGTTTTGGTGAATAGAGTAGTGCTTGTGTATACTTATAAAGCTTAAACTTTGGTCTTTCTGTATTCCCACCCTTGGTAGGTAAGCTGGGTAGTGAGTAGGGAATAGAAGGACCAAAAAGATTACCTCCTACAACTCATTAAGAATATGACCAGTAGCACACAGGAGAGGGAAAATCCCCAGGTGGAGGAAACCTCTGAGGAACCATAGCTACTGATCCACCCATCCTCAGGGCAAACTAAGAGGTAATGATCCTAGATGCTTAGAACTAAATTCTACTTCTAGTATACGGTGTAATGTTCATAGTGATGAAGTTCCATCTTCCGAGGCTGTTGAATGATGAGTTCAGGAGGGTCGATTATTGAGGTTGAAGAGGCAGATCTTGTCCAATGGAATGTCTGGATCCTGAATATGGATTGCATCCAGCTGTTAAAGGGGTTGAACAAGGTCTGGGATTTATTTGATACTAGCTGATATTTGATGAAGGTACAGAGGCAATGTGAGCATGAGGCGCACTAGTTTAATAAACGGCCATCAGACTCCGAATTATGGAATGTATGATGGGTTATAAAATCCTTAAGGTAATCTGTTAGACTTTGAAGAAGATGAGGGCAGGATGCAACACTTAGTTCCTTTTGTAGATTGGTAAATGTTTCAGATGTTTGCTAGGTTCTTGGAAATGCCTGTTCTCTGTACTGTTTAAGAAGAAACTGCAGGAATTGAGTGAAAGCTGGACAAGGGAGTAGTAGAAGATCTGGCATTCAGAGTAGGATCTAATGGCTTTGAGTTCAGTGAATTTGCAATGTTTCACTATGTAGGCATCTATGGGAGACAATCAAGTATTCGGAGGGTGAAGCTTTGGGTACCTGGTAGGAGAGGGTATTTGAAAGATTTCAGACTGATGAAGGCAAGGATAAAATATGCTGTAAAAACAGCAATTGAATACTGATAGGTATAACTGAAATGATCAGTTCAATAGAGTTGAGGTTTGAAGGTGAATTAGAGTTGCTATGATGAGGTTTGCATGGGCTGATATTCAGGAAGGAGTACTAGTGCGAGATGGTGGATACAGTTGGTGCTGTAGTATAGTAGCCAAGTGGCAGAAGCCTGAGTGGCCCTTGTGGTTTTGCCTTGCTGGATGGATCCAATACGAGTATACAGTAGGAGTACCCAAAAAAGAGGGATATTTGACTGAGTCTCTGACTAATGAGGCAATAAGGAGTTGATATCAAAATAGAATGTACGAATCGTTGACAGCTTAGTCTCATGCAGAACTGTTGCAGAGTGTCATTGTGAAGGGAGACAGCCAGGTCAGTTACGCATGCGCAGGATGACAAATCAAGTGAAGGCCTGCTCCTGGTGATAGTGTTCACTGGAAGGAGTATGAAGAGGATATAGCTTGTCAGATGAGTTAAAGGACCACTAGATGATAGTTGGAATGACTAGAGTGTCATGCCTAAGAGACATGGATAACTTTATTAAGTATGGTAATGTCCAGAAGCCAGGGAACAGTGATTTGGGATAGCGTAACTTTAACAGGGTAGCTATGCACCAGAGATCCAGTGGTACATATTCTGATAGAAGATGGAAGAAGGGTCTTAGGAGAGCATCCAACATAGTTGATCTGAGTCAGCGCTGTAGGGAACAGTCTATAAGTGGAAGGTTTAAGGGATGATGCCAGTACTGCTATGTGATATGCTGCGGTTTCCATTATCCTTGAGGGGTATGGCTATCATGGAGTTGGTATATCCCTGGAGGGAAATAAGTTTATGACTCCGGTGTAAGATAGTGTACGTGCAGTATACTCCACTAGAGACTGGCTCCTGTGGAAGACATAGGGAGGTAGTGACGTCCATACTGTTTGAATTAAATGGAGTATGTAAGGAATGATCCTGCAGTCAGTTAGGAGATAAATTCTTCTATGGCCCAGTTGAATGGGATTCTGGAAGTTGATCTTGGGGAGATTATCAGGAAGTACGGACATTTGATGTACTGACTTTAGACTATATATGCTGTGCTGATCGAGGGATGTCACTGAATGAGGGATTCTTTAGGTGAGAAGAGCGTTGGATGAGAGCAGTTATGCCAGCTGAGGTTTGGATGAGAGCGGTTATGCCAGCTGAGGTAGGAGTATGAGGCAGAAGAATCAGTAGAAGTAACTGACCAGGTGAGTGGATGTTGGATGTCAGCAGTTGTGAAGAATACCCAAAAAGTACACAGCTGCAAACATGCAGGAGCCCCACACCACCAGAGCAGTGATAAGGAAGTTGCCTGACAGAACAGCAGGACAGCCAACTTCAACAACCCCTGGAGGGGATAGAAGGAGGGAAGCCAGGGTATGTCTGTCCCATCAATGATGTCCCAGAAGGCAGGAGAGGCAATGAGTCACAGAGTGACAATGGAAGGCTGTCCAGAAGAACCAGAGCTGGAATGCTGGAAGTATGACTGGAGGATGGGAAGGCCACTGAAGAGGATTGGGTAGATGAGCTTGACAGGTTGTCCACTGAGGCCTAGCAGAATCATTCTCAGAAGTCACTGGTGGCAAAGGTGCTGCAGTGATGGGGTATGAGGTTCCCACCTCTGAAGGAAATGGCGAACTGGTAGAGCAGACAAATAAAGGTTCTGGCAAGAGTCATACAGGTCGGAGAGCCATAAGCTGCAGGGGAGAAACAAGCCACAGAGGAGGAGCAGTGCAAGGGCGAGGGAAAGACATCAGGGATGAGACAGATAGAGGCTGAGGAAGATGGGGAAATAAAGCGCTGGGATGACGAAGACCCCAGAAGCGCTGGTGCAGTGTCGGAGCAGCAGAGTGAAAACTAGAAAGGAAAATGGCCAAACACGAAAACAACAAATGAGGGTCAAAGGGAAGAAACACACAGCAACGAGATAAGAGACCAAGAATGACAAAACAAAGAACGGGATGGGGAACAGGCGAGAAAGGAAGGCAAGGGCACCACAACTGAAACAATGGGAATGGCAAAGGGAGGTAGAGGCAGAGGAAACAGAATGGTGAGGAGGAGCAGGGGAGGACAAACTAAACAAATGAGAGGGAGGGAAATGCAAACAAAGGAACAGAGGAGGGGAGAGATAGCAGGAAGAAAGGGAAAGAGGCACAGCCATGAGAGACACAGGAGCCTGTCACTTGCAAAGGAGGGGGGCTTCACAATAAGCTAAGCGGTGAACTGCTGAGGGAAGCTGACATGTATTTGGGATGTGGGAGAAGCTATTCCCCCACATTGAACTTTGGGCTTTAGCCTTCCCATTCTTGCTATCTTTTTTAGAGCTAATTCCACTGTTAGAATCTGTGTCTGTTTTAAAGTTAGACATGAGCCAGTAGTAGCTGTAAGAGTGCATGTGCATGCTACTGTTAGAGTAATTCCCAGTGTTAGTGTGACTGGAATGTTTATTGTTATTGCCAATGTTTTGGTAACAATGTTACATTTTACCATTAATTTGTTAACCATAGTGGGGATGGTATGGCAGCTTGGCAGCATCAGGGCAGAGTCAACAGTAGATCGGGGTACATGTGGTTCATATTGGGACTGGGACGCCACCCCTGTTTGCCAGGTAATCTGTTTCGGGGCAGTATAGGTGGTTGGGTCGCCAGGGTAGAAGTGCATGACAGGTACAACACACTGTTTTGAAAAAAGAGTTTTGGGCAGGGTGGATTTACACCATTCTGTCAGTGTGCCCAGTGTAGCTGTACCCTGTTGCCTGAAGAGGGACTGTGCATACTTCCATGGGTTGGCTTGGTAGGTAGCTGTGGCTAAATACTCACTGGCGTCGGTGGGTGTTTAAGTGGGGGAGGAATGTAACCCCCTTTGGGAGGTTACAAGACTATTTGCCCTTTGATTCCATTGTGACTAATTCGCCCAGATAGAAAAACATTTGGGTGAAACGTATGTGGGCTAGGGATCATCTTGTGATTGGTTGAAAATAAATACATTGAACTGTTCGAGTGTGGCTGGGTACTTTACTTTGTTTGCTGATATTTTCTGCCACAACCAACCTTATACTGAAAATTTCTACTAGTGGACACTAGCAGAAGGGAACCCACCTAACACTTTGTGCTTATTGGAGTGCCCGGAGAAGTCATTAAAAGCGAGTCAGGGTTCTCTATGTGCTGATGTGGCCACCAGAGTAAAAGCTGTCGAAGAGATTGATGTGGGCCTGGTCTCCATCCAGGGGACCGCGTGGCATCTGAGCACTCAGCAGAGATCATAGAACATAGAAACATAGAATTTAATGGCAGGTAAGGATGGCTTGCCCACCTAGTCTGTCCATTTCTCTACTATAGTATAAACTCCAGATCCTGTTTGATCTGTAGCTTACCTTCTCCTTCCTGCCATTAGGGTTGCCTTCTGTCTGTCTCATGCATTCTTGCATTTACCTATCATATTTGCCCCAACGACCTCCTCAGGGAGGCTGTTCCATGTATCCACCACCCTTTCTGTGATAAAAATGCTTCCTCATGTTGCCTCTGAATCTCCCCCCCCCAGCCTTGTATTGTAACCTCTTGTTCTTGCACATCTCCTTTTCTAAAAGATGCTACCCTCCTGAACTTTGTTAATCCCCTTGAGGTACTTGAAAGTCTCTATCATATCCCCTCTCTCCTTCCTTTCCTCCTGGGTATACATATTGAGTTCCCTCAGTCTCTCTTCATGTGGTTTCTGATGTAGTCTTCCACACCATTTCCATTGCCTTTCTCTGGACTGTCTCCACTATGTTTATGTCCTTAAAGAGATGAGGTTTCCAGAACTGCACACAGTACTCCAGGTGAGGTTTCACTGACTGTCTGTACAGTGGCATAACCACCTCCTGTTTTCTATTAGTGATACCTCTCCCTATGCACCTCAGTATCCCACTGGTTTTCCTCACTGCCTTCTCACATTGTTTGGCTACCTTTAGGTCATCTGTTATGACTATCCCCAGGTCCCTTTCCAGTTTGATTGTTGTTAGTACCTCCCCCCCCCCCCCCCCCCCCATTGTGTATTCCTTCCCTGGGTTTTTGTTGCCCAAGTGCATGATTTTACACTTCTTTGCATTGAATCTGAGCTGCCACACTCTTGACCACTCCTCCAACTTGTCTAAGTCTCTTCTCATTTTCTCCACCCCCTTGGAGTGTCAACCCTATTGCAGATCTTAGTGTCATCTGCAAAGAGGCATACTGTTCCTTCTAGTTCCTCCACAATGTCATTTATAAAGACATTAAAGAGGACCGGCCACCAGTTTCCACCTTGGGACCCACTCCCCTGATTGCCCAACTTGTTTACTAATCTCTTGTGCGGGACTGTGTCTAATGCCTTGCTAAAGTATAGGTAGGCCATCTCCACCGCCCCTCACTGATCGGTTCCACCATCAGAACATGCCTGTCCAAGTGCATCCATCATTAGGGTGCTAAGATTTTCATTTCGCCACCCAGTTTATATGCGGGTCTGCACCCCCCACACCCCCCTAACTATATATTCTAACTCCGGGGGCAGACCTTGGGAAAGGGGTGGCAAATTTTAAATTTTGGTGCCCTATTGACGGGTGCAATTGGACCAGCGTACAGATGGGGGGAAAGATCCCTGATTTACTACCCTTCTCACCCAGAAAAGACCTTCCTGTTGTGAATCCATATTGCCTCAGGTCTTGTGCACTGCTGGCCTCTAGATATTCTACAATCCTTTTCTTCAACACCGATTCCATCATCTTCCCTACCACTGAGGTCAAACTGACTATAGTTTCCCACTTCTACCTTGCTCCCACTTTTGTGAAGGGGTATCACATTTGCCCTCCTCCAGTCCTCTGGCACCACTCCCTCCTCCAGCGATTTGTTGAATAGTGCTGTCAGTGGTGTCACTAGCACCTCTCTGAGATTCTTTTAGTATTCTGGGATGTGTCCCATCTGGCCCCATTGCCTTGTCCACTTTCAGTTTCAAGAGTTCCTTTAACACTCTCTCTTCCGTGAATGGACTGGTGTGCACCCCTCTTCCTTGTGTGTTTCTACTGCCTAATTTTGGTCCCTCCCCCTAATCTTCCTTTGTGAATACTGAGCAGAAGTAGTCATTCAGGATCTCAGTTTTTTCTAGGTTCCCCTGTGCCCACTCTACCCCTCCCCCCTTTACTTAACCACGCTATCCCTCACTTGGTCTTTTTCCTTTCCCTAATGTACCGGAAGAAGGTTTTGTCCCCCTCTTTTACTGTCTGGGCTATCCTTTCCTCTGTTTGTGCCTTCGTGCTTCTGACTACTTTCCTCACCTCTCTCTGCTTTGTCTGATACAGTTCCCCGTCTTCCTCCTTCTGTGTTTCTTTGTACTTTTGAATGCCAGTTTTTCTCTCAACCTTCCTGCCACTTCTTTAGAAAACCATAATGTTTTTTTTTTTTTTTTTTGCTTAGTTAATTTGCTTCACACAAAGGCTTGATGCTCTAAGGTGGCTGAGAGAGAGAGAGTGAGAGAGAGAGAGAGAGAGAGAGAGAGAGAGAGAGAGTAGCCGTGGGACTGGGACTGGGACAGTATGGGATGTGTCACCCACAGCTCCTGGGGGCAGTCTCCTACAGTCTGGCCAGTTGCAAGAGTGTCAGAGGGAACCAGCAACCTTGGAATGTGAGGCTGCAGTTCCAAGGGATCTAGGAGACAGAGCAGTGACTGAGAGCAGGGAAGAAGTGGAAGCTGCAGTTAAGCCGTGGGGTCAGTGATGATTTTGGGCTGCCAGGCATCTGAACTGTTTTGTGATCTACTGCTGCCTTGAGAGACTATGCGACTATATCAGTCCAGATGTAATGCTGCCAATAGACTGTGAGACCTCCTCAGTCCAGGATAAAGCTTCTGTTTTAAGGCCATATCAGCCGTGAAGGCGTTGCTGTTCCAACTGATCAATTTGTGCTCCCAGAGCTGTACCATTTATTTATTAAATGGTTACGATCTCTTTTTTTCATGTTCTGTGTGGACATTCCATTATTAATTGGAACTGTTTTTGTTGTGGAGGCCGTAACCTATGTTTCCAGCCAGCACCAAGGAAGGACTGGACACCCCATTCTGACATTAGGGCCTGGGAAGATGAAGGCCAGTGGAAGTGCTTTTGCTGCTGTGGGGAGCCCCCCTCCCCATGGAGTATTTACCATCAATACCCCTAGACATGGGGAGGTGGGGCTACAATGTGGACGCTCATATTCAGGATTTCTGTTTGGGGTGTACTTAGGTCAAGTGCCATTCCATTTATAACGGGATCTAGTTATGCCCCATTTCTGAAAAAGAAAGTGCAGGGGCATGGCCAAAAAGGTTTGAGTGTGATGCAATAATCTGGGTAAAAAAATCATTCTAATACTATCAGTTCTCTGTAATAAAGAGAGTGGGATAGTTTGCCAGGTTTCAAGGTCTTTTATGAACTGCTGTGTCAAGGGGTCATAGTTAATGTGAACTAACTGTTTTTATTTGGAAGAAATCATGACCCCTGTGTATTTAAGAGCAGGGAGATCTCACTTAAAATTAATATTACTGCCTGGTCAAGGTAGAGGTGGAATAATGTAAGTAAGTAAGTAGTAAGTAAAGGTTTATTTAGTTGAGCGCCCAATCCCAGAGACTCTAAGCGCTGTACAAGTGGATAGGAAACACATGCAACAATAAATAACAGGAAACAGATAATAAAACAAACATATTAAATGTATCTGTAGTACCTCTGTATTCGTAGTGTTAACTTTGTAACTGGTGTGGGTTCCAGATTCTGTGAGGGTGTTCCACAGGTGAGGTAGGGAAGCATCTGGGGTGGTCAGGTAAAGTAACAGATCATCTGCATATAACACCAATTTATGATGTCTGTTTCCCAATAAAATCCCTTTAATGTTTGGGTGCTGTCTGATAGCCTGTGCTAGTGGTTCTAAATATAACACAAACAATAACAGGGAAGGGGACGGTCCTACATAAAAACATGGAAAGGAACACTTGGACCAACAAATCTGCCAGATGATCTCTGCCTACTTTGTCTCCGCAGACCCTAACTGGTCTCTGCAAACCTCCCTCCTCCGTGCCTATTTAGTAATATTCCCCTATGTCTGTCCTATGCATGCTTGAAGACCCCTACTGTTTTCACCTCCACCACTTCTGCTGGCAGTTTGTTTGAGGCATCTACCACACTTTCAGTGAGGAAGTTCTTCCTCACATCCTCTTAAACTCCCTCCCCAGCTTCATTGCATGCCCTCTGGTCCTGGTGCTCTTTCTTATTTGAAGAGAATCCACTCCTGCACCCTATTCACCCATGTGAGGTAATTGTAGGTCTCTATCATGTCCCTCTTGCGCCTCTTTTCCAGGGTGTACATGTTGAGATCCCTCTGTCTTCATAGGGATTTCATGCAACTCCTGCACCATTTTAGTTGCC
The DNA here is from genome assembly GCA_016271365.2 of Neoceratodus forsteri. Classification (NCBI taxonomy): domain Eukaryota; kingdom Metazoa; phylum Chordata; order Ceratodontiformes; family Ceratodontidae; genus Neoceratodus; species Neoceratodus forsteri. Next base: position 1,446,953,219 of record CM028130.1, on the reverse strand, counting down.
TCCTATGGACTGCCTCCACCCTGTCTAAGTTCTTTTTAAGGTGCAGCCTCCAGAACTGGACACAGTACTCCATGTGGGGTCTCACAAGCAAGTGATACGATGGCAACACTACCTCCTTCTTCCTGCTAGAGATACCTCTCCCAGTGCATCCCAGCATTCCACTGGCACTACCCACTGCTTTGTCATACTGCCCTGCCACTTTGAGGTCGTCATATATGATAACCCCAAATTCCATTTCCTGCTTAGTGACTGTCAGTACCTCCTCCCCATCCTTTGCTCAGCTCCTGGGTTCCTATACCCTAGGTGCATGATTTTGCACTTTTTGGCAGTGAACCCTAACTGCCATGCTGTTGACTACTCCTTGAGTTTCCCAAGGTCCCTATGCATTCTCTCAACCCCCTCCTGAGTGTCTACCCTACCTTCCTTTCCGATTCTTCAGCACAGTCACTTATGAAGACATTGAAGAGGACCGGTCCTATTACTGAGCCCTGTGGCACCCCGCTGGTCACTCTCCCTTCATTAAAGCGAGTGCTGTTAACTCTGTCGCCTAGCCAGTACCCAGTTCTTTAACCAGTTTACCACTTTGGATCCCACCCATAAGCTGCTCAGTCTCTTTATCAGTCTTCTATGCAGCAGAGTGTTGAAGGCCTTGCTAAAGTCCAGATAGGTCACATCCACTGCCCTCCCCTGATCTATATCTCTGGTCACCCAGTCAAATAAACCTATCAGATTTGTCTGGCATGACCCCGCCCCAAGATTCCATGTTGCCTTTGGTCCTGTAGCCCATTGGATTCAAGATACTCTACCAACCTTTCCTTTAACATGGTTTCCATTTATTTCCCACCACTGATGTGGACTGACTGGCCTATAGTTGCTAGCCTCCTCCTGCTGTTACTCTTATGAAAGGGACCATATCTGCTCTCTCCTTCAGTCCTCTGAATGCTGCCCTTTCCAGCAAGTTGTTGAATAAAAGCTGCTGGTGGGCAGCTACAACCTTCCTGTTCCTTTAGTACTCTTAGGTGCATCCTGTCCAGTCCCATGGTCATGTCCATTTTCAGAGCTGCAAGTTCCTTCAGGACTCTTTCCTCCAAGAATGGACTTGTGTCCACTCCCCACCTTGTGCCTGCTGCTCCCTGGTGGTCTGTCTCCCTCCCTCCACTCTGAAGACTGAGCAGAAGTACCTATTTAGGATGTCTTCTTTTTCTTAATCCTCTTCTGCGCAGTCTGCACCTGCCACCCTCCTTATCCTCACTATCCCTCCCCTTGCTTTACTCCTCTAACTTATGTACCCGAAGAAAGTTTTGTCCCTTTTAGCTACCCCTTTGGCTATCCTTTCCTCTGTCTGCAACTTTTCTCCCCTCACTGCCTTTCCTGCTTCCCTCAGTTTTACTTGGTATACCTCCCTGTCTTCCTCTATCTCTGCATTTTCTTTTACTTCCTGAATGCCACCCTTTTCTTCCCTCACTTCCTTGGACACATCCCCAGAGAACAATAAATCTCTTTTTCTTTCTACTTTTACTCACTTCCTTCATGCAGAGGTTGTTTGCTCTAATTATGCCATCCCTTATTTTTCCCCCACTGTGCCTCTACCTTCTCTGCCATTCCATAGTGTGGCAGTTTCTACGACAGTCTCCCATTTCTTTAAAATTCACCATCCTAAAGTCCAGGGCCCTTGTCCTCATGTAGTTGACCATGTTGTGCAGTGATCACTGGTACCGAGGGGACTGCCTACAGTGACATCTGCAGTGCCCTTCCAGTTTGTAAGCACCAGGCCCTGCACTGCCCAGTTCCTAGAGGGTTTCTTGACTAGTTGTCACAGAAAACCAAAACCCTGGCTTGTTTCTCAATGTAATCAGAAAGTAGGGAGATCTATTAATTTATCTTAATATAAGCCTAGGGTTATGACATATAGCTCTTAAAAGATCAATAAAGGGGCAGGTAACTGCATCTGGAACATACCTACGAACAGAAAGTTCTGTGCGACCAGGTCAAATGCCTTCTCAGCATCAAAAGCATTAAAATGAGTAACGTTTGACCAGGTGGCATGGTGAAGGACATGTAAACATGTAAAGTAAACAAATCCCGTCTGGTCTCTAAGCTAGGTAAGCATTTATCCAGACACAGGACAAACATTGATGTGAAGATCTGATAATCTGTGTTTAGCACTGAAATTGGGCGATGAGATGCACAGTTTGTTTTATCTTTGTTAGGCTTCAAAACTGCCAAAATGGAGCCTGATTCTGGGATGGGTGATCCGGGTCTCCAATAAGAAGCACATGGCATACCTTCGGCAGTGGAGGGAAAAAAAGATCTTTACATTTTTTATAGAACTCTCCAGAATACCAGTCCTGTCCTGGACTTTTCCCATTTTTTAAATCTCAAATAACAGACTTCAGCTCCTCCTGTTGTTTCTGTTGTGCTGTAAGTAGTTGACCTTTTTCAGGGGATAGCTTAGGCAACTGTAACCTGGAATTAAGCTGCTATATCAGAAGCCAGAGGAGCAGATTCCTGTGAATATAATTCTGTGTAGTAATGTTTAAAGGCATCTAGTATTTTTACCTGGTCAGTCACCACCTGGTTATCTCTAGTATTCCTAATATATGTCACAGCATGCTGGGCACTGTGCTGACAAAGACAATAGGCCAGAACTTCTGAGGCTCTCAACCCTCCTTCATAAAAATGCTGCTTCAAATATTGCAGTGCTGTCTCTATTTTAACATTAAGTATGGCCTGAATTTCCCCTTTCAGTTTTGTCAATTGAGAAGTCACAGAAGCACCCCAGTGAGCTTGTATCGCCTGGGTAGCAGCCAATTGATCCTGCAGTTTAAAACATTTTTCTTCCCTCAACTTTTTAACCATGGAGGCATAACTGATGAGTTTTCCTCTAAGGACAACCATTAAGGTATCCTGTAGGATGCCACCTGTAACCTCTGAGGAAGAATTATCTTCCAAAATCTGTGACATTTTGTCAGTGATGAAAGTTTGACATTCTAGGGAGCTCAGAAGCAAATGATTGAAATGCCAAAGCACGTTACTTGGTTGAGGGCACCAGGTTAATTTAAATAGTAAAGGCACATGATCTAAATAGACAGATTGGTAGGATTTCACTGTCCATCACCAGTCCAACGTGTTCTGCTGAGTTATAGAAACATAGAAACATGATGGCAGAAAAGGGACTGCCTGGCCCACCAAGTCTGCCCAAGGCACCTAGCAGAGGGCTAGGACTTCCTAGCCCTATCCAGTGAATCAGTGCGTGTACAAACATGAGGTGGGCTGGAGAAGTCCATATAATTACAGAGAGAAGGGTTTAAATGTCTCCCTACATAATATCTATTTACTATCTTTAAGTATGGCTCTGCCCTTTTTCTGTGCCCCTGTTTCTTTTTGGGAGGGGGGTATGGCTTTTCCTGTCAAAAATAAGGTTATACTCTCCCCCATCAGTAAAATTCCTCTTTGGTATTTTAATACTGTATTCAGTAAACTCTGAATTGTAGGGGAGTTGGAGTCAGGAAGTTCACAGACTGACCAGGGTGATCTCTTTGCCCAAGTAATGCCTACATATCTCTCACTAGCCTCCCTTGGGAATTGGTGTAGGATGCAGTGCACTGGAGTGGTGGAGTTCTCAGGACAAGTATGACTGTCCTTCATTACTTCCCCTGTCTGTAGAAGAAGGCTACTGCCAGGGAAAAACCCATGTGGGTAAGCTATTAGTGTTCCTGGTGTGAGAGATGGGTCTCCATACGGACAAAGGAGGTGCAGTTTTTAATCGTTCAAGTGCTTTAGTATGTTTACAGGGTTCTTAAGACCAAGTTTTGGAGTAAACATTACTTTGTTAACAGGCATCATGAGATCTGGGAACTGAAAAGAATCTGGGCCCCATATTTGGAGCAGACGGGCTGTACTCCATTGAAGCCTATAGGGCCAGTTGAATCCAGTGCAATATTCAAACAGATAGCATGATCCAAACTGATCATGTTATCTGTCGAATATTGGGCCATGGTAGCATGGCACACAGCACTGGTAGCACATGTTGTGTGCCACGTTACTAGAAATGCTGAGCTGAGGGCCGCCCACAGGGTAAAGAGCAGCACACACTGGTTAGCGCCATGGCCCCTATGGGATATTCAGCCCAAACATGCAGATGAGTCCACTTGGCATGCACGGTGCTAATGGGCCATTTGCATACCCATTATGGGCTCATCTGCATGCGCGCATTGGCCGAGTGCACTGGGCCAGGTCCCCTCCCAAACCTTGATCCCTTTGTGCCATAGGACAGTAATCCCTGGTGGTCTAGTAGCCAATCCCTAGCCTTGATCCCTCCCATAGGATATGACTGTAAGACCTTGTGGTCTAGCAGTCCCTTCTAACTCTGATCCTCCATATGTTATGACAATATTCTCCAGTCTCTAGTGGTCGCTCCTAGCCCCAATTCCCTCCCATAGGATATGACTGTATTCCCTGGTGGTCTAGCAGTCCCTGTCTAGCCCTGATCCTTCCATAAGTTATAACTGTATTCACTGGAGGTCCAGCAGACCCTCCCTTCCCCCAGATCACTTCCCATAGGATATGACTGTATTCCCTGGTGGTCTAGTGGTCCCCCTCCCAAACCCTGACCTGCCCTACCTGTATCATAGATATATACATCCGTGGTGGTCTAGTAGACCCCCCACTCCAGCAGATACTGTCCCACCACCCTGCTCCTTCCCATCCCAATCCCAGGAACCACTGACCAGCAAAACACTCCTCACCATCATGGCCAGACGCAGACTGAGCTCTCAAGGAGCACTTACTGTACAAGTTGTTACAGTATGCACTCCCTGACAGCTCAGTCTGTGGCCGGCCATGGTGATGAGCGGAGGGCTGTGCCGCTTGCTGGCTCTGGGGTTGGGATGGGGAGCGGGTGGTGGGAAAGTGCCTGCCAGGGTGGGGATCTACTAGACCACCAGGGATATAGATATATATATATATATATGTACACACAATACAGGCAGATTGGGTTCCAGAGGGGGGACCACTAGACCACCAGGGCTTACAGTCATATCCTATGGGAGGGGATCAGGACTAGGAAGGGACCGCTAGACCACCAGGGAATACAGTCATAACATATGGGAGTGGATCAGGGCTAGGGAGAGACCGCTAGACCACAGAGAATATAATCATATCCTATGGGAAGGGACTGGGGCTAGGGCGGGACCGCTAGAACACCAGGGAACCCAGGCCTTCATGGTGCATGGATGACCCCTCTGCACACTGTTAAGGGCTGGGTTTCAGAACATTAAACTGCACCACACAGAAGCCATTTAGCAATCTTGAAACTTTTCAATATTGTGCTGCACGGCATATGCATGTGGGCTCCCTCATTTGCATGGGTGCAGTGTGGTATCTTGTGCCATGGCACTATCAGGGGTGCACCGTGCACAGGTTACCTTTGAATATGGCTATGCCCCTGACTGCCAGCATTATTCCAGGTTAGCATGGCTCACACCCAGTTTGTGCCACTCCAACCCTTTGAATATGGGGCCCTTGGAATCTTAATTCTGAGGGTCCTTACGTAAGTGTTCCAGGGGCGGAGGAGATCTGACTAAAAAATCTGAACAATTATCTGGCCTGGTGGCACAGAGGACTGAGGCACTGGATGCCTTACCTTGCACTACGCTGGTGGCCTGGGTTTGGGAATGGAGTCAAGTCGCTTTGGGGCCCACTGGGTTGAGGCAGGATTGAGCGTTTGCCAACAGCTCTCCCTCCTAGGGGTTGGGGGCTCAGCATCACACTGTAGACAGACACTCAGTGGAGGCTGGGGGTCAGCACAGGCATGATACTAGATACTGCCTCCACATGCAGGGTCCGGGAGAAAACGGAAAAATGTTTGGAGCTAGCAGGCTCAATAACGGCAGGCTGTGCCCATACCTCCCTAAGGCAATCTAGATGTTGGTTTATGGGGTGGAGGGAGCCGGCACCCCTCATCACCAGCCCTGTCACAGGGTGGGGGAAAACCATAGTGGATAGCTGGTTGGGATGGGTGTGGAAAGCCTCACCAGAGATGAGTCCCTCCAAGGGAGGGTCCAGAGCCCCCTGCCAGTGCCAAAGGAGGTGTTAAATCTGAACAATTTAAATATACCTCTCAGATAAACATTCTTCTGTCCCATATTAAGTATGCCAAGAGCTATGCAGTCAGAGTAATAAACATCCTGAGTAACCTGCAGATCACTAAACATATAACATAACCAGATGTGCTGTATAACACAAACCAAGGCAAACTGTACAAATGCAAACATGACACAATGTTACCTAATAGAAGTCTCCACTGTGGAAAGAAAACAGAGAGCACTTCCAAGGTAGGAAAGCACTACGTTTGGCTCTCTAGTGGCCCAAGGGGCTGGTTGAGTGGTTTTAACAGCAGCTATGGGGAGGAAAAGAGGTGAGCGCTGGATGCACTGCAAGCCTCCTTGATACATACCATTACAGCTATATTGTGCTAAGTTGGGATGGGAGAAGAGGGAGTGGGGACATGAGTTACAGCAATTGGGACTGCAAGGCAGGCGATGAGAAAGGTTGCTATGTACATAGGCAGAGATGCAGTTAAACAGTTGTTTATTGTAGCAGCTCCAGGTAGCCAACTAGAATCATGCCTTGGCACTTCAACCCTATCCGGTCTTTATTAGGAGGTGGATCTAGTAGCCATCATGTGTGTCCACCTTTTAATATGTAAATTTCACATCACATTTACATAAAGAATAAGCTCATTTACAAATAGCAAGTAAAGCAAGTATATATGGTATACAGATGCACATTTTATTTATCAGGTGGAATTCACTTACAGCAGAGAAATAAAAACCAGTGCTGAGTTACTAAACTGAAATAAACCTAAATTCTGCTTTTACTCTTAGAGTGTATGCACTTTTATGGGTATTTCCTATGTAGTACATTCCCCCCTTTAACTCTTTTTCTTTCACTAGCTAGTACTTGGCAAGTCACTATCCCCAGCTCCCCCCCCCCACGCAGTTATACTCTAAAAGGCACAATACACGCTTGCTTTAAATGGCTATAGGTTACCTCAAGAAGCTATTGCTCCTTCTCATACTCTGCTCAGGTAATTTTGAGCTAAATCCTGGCCCTCCAGTGGCCCTAGATGCCCTATCTGACCTCTCCTTTCGCAGGGGCATTAGCTTCCTACACCTGAATGTTTGCAGCATTCTCAAGAAACTTGACATGACACAGGCATGGGTTTGCACGTGTCCCCTGACATCTTTATGATATCAGAGACCTGGCTATCAACACTACACCTGACAGCTCTATAAATGTACCTGGCTATAGTGTCTTTAGGTGCGACAGAGCTACGGGGTGGGGAGTTGCTATATTTGTTAAGGACAACTTCAAAGTCACAGTTATAGATCATACCTCCTTCTCTAAGAATTTGAATGCCTTGCCTTAAGGATAGCACTATCACCTGACTCAACATTCTCTATAGTTGTATGCTATAGACCGCCCTCCGTTGGATATGACTTACTACGTCATCTCCATGATTTGCAAGAAATGGTGAACTCTGAATACATAATTACAGGAGACTTTAACCTAAATTGGATGGATAAGAGCTCTAAAAAGCTAAAAGATTTCTGTGATGCCCAAGGGCTTTCACAGATTACTCTTGAGACTACCCATCCAAATAAGAAAAATGTGAACTGAAGTACTCTCTGGGATCTTATGCTTGTTAATAAGCTGCACAATATTACCCATGCTGGTGTCTTTCATAATGACCTAAGCGATCACTGTGCTACAGCTTGTATTAGGCACACCTCTCACTTCTCCTCAGCTTCCTCTTTTAAGTTAAAAAGATGTTTGAAAAATTTCTGCCATACTGGTTTTTAACTGACCTTGACAATATTAGTTGGCAAGAATCTATTTAGCCTTCTCCGTCTCTGAGGCATTTACCATTTTCGTAGCCTTGTACTGGACCTAATAGATAAACATGCACCAGTTAGAAACTCAAAACTAGGAGAAGGTCTCCCAGATGGTTCTCCCTGCCTTAAAAAGCCATGAAAATAGAGACGTTCTATAAATAAAGGGCACGAAGACTAAGCTGCGCTGACTGGCTGCTTTCCAGGTTGCTAGGAACACTTGCACTGAACTCGTTAGGACTGAAAAGTCTTGTTGCTTTCAGACAGCCTTCAAACAAAATAAAAATAATACTGCCAAGTTCTGGAACACCCTCACTGAAGTAGAAGGCCATGTATCCACTTCTTCCTTGCCCTCTAAGATAGTGGCTGGAGGTGAAACATACTTAGACAGGGCCAACATCCTAGAAGCAACTTAACAACCATTTTGCTACAGCAGGCCTTGCATTTGATTCTTCCCTGTCTGCAAGGTAAGCGCATAAGGTATATAGTGCTGACTCAAGCTCCAACCACGACTGCAAAATGCGATCTCTGTCCTTCAGTTCCTGCCTAGTCACCTTTAAGCAGATGGAGGACCTCCTATTATCTCTTTACACCAAAAAAGCACTGGAGCAGACTATCTTGATCCATTTTCCTGAAATTAGGCTATCGCTATCTGACTGCCCCACTACCCATCTATTCAATTCCTCCCTAGGACAAGGTGTGTTACCGCCACTCCGGAAATTGCACATATTATCCTCTATATTAATCTGGTGATCCCAGTGACCTGAATAACTACCGCCTATTTCCTGACTCCCTACTCTTTCCAGACTTCTTGAAAACATTGTAAACTACCAGCTTAGAGTACATCGAATCTGAAAACCTATTAAACCTTGCTCAATCTGGTTTTGGGCCCAAGCACTGCATGATTTCAGCCCTTTCTAAAATGTCTAATGACTGGCATAATGCTTTTGATGCAAAGAATCACGGTATGCCCTTTTCCTGAACCTTAGTAAGGCCTTTGATATGTGGACACAGCCTTTGCTGGACACCTTGAAAAACCTCGGCCTTGATAGTATTGCCTTAGAGTGTTTTAAGTGCTACCTCACTAGCAGAATGCAGTAAATTAAAGTCCAAGGGACCCTTCACTGCTAAAAACTTTAACTCATGGAGTACCACAAGGATCCATTTTGGGCCCCTTTACCTTCGTAGTTTATATCAATAATATTGACTCTTACATACATACTGCTAACGTACATCTATTTGCAGATGACACGGTCATTTACACCATCAGTCCCTCGCTAGATCTAGCCCATATAGAACTACAGCATGCTTTTGTCATCCTGCAACTCAACCTTTTAAACCTAAAGCTTCTTCTTAATGCTAAGAAGACAAAGGCTATGATGATCTCTACACCCACCTCCTCTGTTCAAAATCTCCTGGTCCATACACTGCTTGGCAAGGCACTGGAAATTGTGGACAACTTCAAGTATCTGGGTTTTAGCGGGATACAAAGTCAACTATACGGTTCACCTGAAGAACTTCCCAAATAGTTAAGACAACGCTTAGGTGTCTTCTTCCGCATTAGGGATCTCCTTACCCAAGAAGCCAGAATGAGGCTTGTCCAAACTACCTTTCTTCCACTGCTTGACTATGTTGACTTTTTGTACAACCACTGTCCTAACTCAGCACTAAGCAAGTTTGACACCTTATATCACTGTGCTTTGAGGTTTATCCTGAACTTACCCTCACGTACCCACAGCTGTCTCCTGTATGAGACACTGGGCTGGTCTTCCTTGGCCAAGAGCAGGCAAAGGAATGCACTTCTCTGGTTTACAGGGTTTTGACTGATAAACTGCCAGCCTACATTGCTGGGATGTTGAGCATTCAGAGACTATCACGAGCTGAGATGCTTCCGCTAATCACCTATATTGTCCATAGAATAAAGACCGTCATGGCTCAGCCACAATTAACTTCTCACTACCCTCCATGTGTAATACCTCACCAAAACTCTAAGGCTTACCGTTATCCTGGGTCTCTACACCTTTAAAGCTTTAACTGCACATTATCTAAGGAAGCCTGCATCTGTTACAGGTGACTAATGCTTGTAATCATACTGTCACTACCTTAGTGTCCCCTAACTCTAATTGCTCTTCTGTCTACTTTGTATTTCCTCCTTTCTGACGCCTCCTCTGATAGGGATTTCTTGTGCTCTTCCTTCAGTGGCTGTACTTGCTATCCTCTATTTCTACACTACCATTAAATATTCCTCTTGAATAAGGGGAGTATGAACTTTTTGTTGTGGGCTGATGTTGACCTACCTAGGGAAGAATAACCGAGGACTCTCAGATTCAATTTACATTTATGCTTTGGTACCAGTTATGGCCTTGTTTTCACATTTATTGTATAAAAATGACCTTACAACTTGATGTATCTAAACTATGTAACTGATTGCTTGCACTGCCCCTAGTTGCACTATGTATTTGTATAAGAATGTCCTTACAGCTTGATGCACTTAATCTAGCTATCAGGATTGTGTGTATTACACCCTGTCTTATTATGTATTTGTCCTTTTTGTCCGGGACCACTTTGAAAATGAGCTTGCTCAAAGGTGTTATGCCTAGTTAAATACATTTTGATTGATTGATTGATTTTTAAGGGTGCAAAGACACACTGAACAAAAAATCAGAAAAGATCTATTCTATTTGAAAAAGATTGTGGGAAAACTGCACAAGCTGCAAAATAAAGAAAGGAGAGAGGAATGGGAAGGAGACAATTTTTGTCCTTATGTAATTCTCATATAATTTTTATATATGTAACCCCCTTTTAGGGGCTTAGCTGAATTGCCCCATTTTCCTGAATTCCGTTATGTCCCATCACAGCCTGAATTGTTTGGGTGCCCAGGTCCCAAACAGCCCAGTACTACATTTTAGCCCTGTTTGGGCTTGCAGCTTTAACCACGATTGCCATTGCTGTTTGCACTGTGGTGCTTCAGGCGATCAGGCGTGCACCTAGGAGTGCTCTTTGATTTTGCTGACTGCTAGATTTGTGGTCATTACGGGAGACCATGATCCCAGTGCCCTCTCCACCTCAATGGGGACTGGTGACCTCGGGAAGACTAGACTCACTAATATTGAAAAAATTAAAGTTTAAACTTGGGGGTGCTTAGAACTCATGAATATTAATGAATGCCTCCATGAATATTAATTAGCTGCTGCCTGCTGCCTAGGGGCACTGTGTTGCAGCAGCAGCAACACGAAAAGTACTGCACACAGCTATTTATGAGTGGGCTTGTTTGAAAGAACACAGTGGGGGCTACCAAACTGCAGGTTTTTTAACATAAATGAAGTTTATTATCTTGTGCAACAAAACTTTTAATCAGGGATACCAGAAGGACTGCATGGAACTGAATGGGGACTGACATGTTGCTGACACTGTGACCCCAGTACAGCAGTCAATCATCAGTTTAGGTGCCTGAAAGTGGACCCGAAGGATTCTGGGACAGGAAGTTTCATTAATTCAGGTGCCTAACTCATGTCCCAGTGAGAAATCAGGAAATATTGATCTATATGGTTATTGATGATTGATAGGTTTGAACAGCCAATCAGGAGACTGGACTCTCAAGTGAAAACCCAGGGACTTTCTGGGCTTCAGTCAGTCTGTTCCCAGGCTCCTCTCAAGTCAGGAGGATTCTGTGTGAGTTGATTGGGACTGTGACAGGCCTTGCTCAGGTCTCCGTAGGAGATTGCCACTGCAGGAAAGGAATACCAGGAGAAAAGGAAGTGAGACACTGGACTGATTTCTTCACCTCTCCAGGTATTGTGAACTGTGCTGTCTGGACTGGAGAGGATTAGTGTTGCAGAGACCCTGCACTGTATGGGACTGGTCTGACAGAACTGTGCTGCTGACTGAAAGTTGAACAATTACTGCAGAGGACCCACTTTAAGAATTAGAACTCTGTTTAAAAATTGAAGCGCAAAGCATCTCAGGTGCAGGGTGCTATCCAGAGCTGTGTCCCAGCTGTAGAGAAACCGTTGTGGACATTTAGGACCTGAAAGCACTAAGGGCGATCAGGGGCTGTTTAGTTCTGAACCCCCTGCTGATTGCTGTGGTCTTAGTTCCATCCAAAACTGTTGCTAAAAGGCTAGCATCCGTGACGAACTGTCACTGCTGTTATCCAGGAGAGTTGTCTGTTGCTAGTTCATTCGTGTATTCAGTGCAGGGACTACAGGGGATTCCTACTGCTTAGGAGTTCTCACCCAGAGCCAGGGAGGGAACCAGTTAGCCCCTTCCAAGTGGGACCCACTGTTTCAGGAGGTCACCAGCACTTGCTGGGGTGCTTGGGCACCTACGACCCTTGTGGGGAGCCAGGCTGTGGAGCCACTCCCGGGTCTGGGCCTTCTAAGGCTGGTGTGTACCTGTCACTGAGTTCTGCAATGGGCCAGAAGTGGCTGAAGGTGACAAGCGGTCAGATCTTCAATCAAGAGGACAAGCTGCAAGACCTTCAAGCAAGATCCAAGCTGCCAAGGGAAAAGAGTCCATCCTCCCTTCTGCCATTGCTGCACAAATTGAGCAAAGCTCCACACTCCAGGACATCTGGCAATTGCTACTTCAAATGCTGTTGAGACCTGCAAACCATGAGTACCCAGGACTTGGTTCCTGGATCCTGAAACAGGGGTGTGATTCTATATTTAAACATTTTCTTAACCTTTCAAGGCCCCAACAGCTGGCCAACCTGTGGAAACATCCAGGCCTGTAACTGGTGGGTACCCAGGGACTCCTCATGTAACATTGGTACCAGTGGGGGTGGGCAGCCAGGGGTGGACAGCCTACGGGCCTTATGATTAATGTTTTGCAAATTACTAACTTTTCTTCTTATTCACAGCTACTCCTCCTCCCAATACCCTTTCTAGCCCTTACCCCAAAAAGCTGTGAGTTTAATTGTTAACACTGCTGTGTCAAGAGAAGTTAATTACATTCTGCCTATTAAGCAGGTATATGATAATTGGTGGGAGAGTGGGGATCCAGTGTGGAGTCACTGGTGGGGAAGGTGGTAGGTGCAGCATTCCAGGGTGCTGTACCAGTCAGTTATCTGACCTACTTATAACTTACTCTGGGTGGAGGCACCATGCTATTTTCTATAACTTTGGGAAAGAACCCCCAACTGTCATCATAGCAGGACCCAGGCCCCTTAACCTGTACCAGGGTCAACAGGCAGGGGTAGCAGCCCACTGGCACATGGTACCTGGGCTACATATATTAAATATTTATTCTTAGATCACGTAACCTTACTTGGCATATTCCCTTATCCAAGGGAGGTGGGCACCACATTTACATTTGGAGGCTGTAAGTAGACTGTATAGTAGTTAGTGTGTTGCATTGTTACTCCTTGTAGCTACAACACTTCTGACTTACAAAGTTTTATGTTTCAGATTCCTTTCAAATGATGCTGTATTTTAAATAGTGCCTGGTTAGTTTTTGTTGGGCAGCTTTTATTTGGTACTATTAGCTGAACAGATACATACTCTGGTTGCTAACTCTTAATATTGGAGATTTAGAGAGCACATTGTGCAAGTGTGGGAGTGGTTTTGGGCCCTTTTCCCCAATTTTCCAATACTTTGTGTGCTTTTGTGTTTGTCAAAAAAAATAAAAACTGTATTGAGACATACGGATAGGAGGGTCAGTGTTCTACTTCAATTAACAGATAACTGCCCTGGAAGATTCTGGGACTCGTAGTCTCCACAAGTAGCAGTAGGAGACTACTAGGTAGTTCCTGGATTTTATTCTTTAAGTTACCTGCAGAACAGTTTTTTTGTAGCTACATAGGTGTCCTTGGTAGAGTCTATTTTAAGATATATTTTATATTTATGAAGTTCCCTTATTGACGAATGGGAGCTTCATGAGCATCTAGCACCATCGCTGGGAAATTCCATTGAATCATCAAACTATTTTCAAGTGTGAGCTGGGGCAGCTCATTATAATGAGCTGTGAACGAGCTTTATACATCCAGCAGACCACATCTGCGTTTGATTCTCACAAGCTCCACTTGCATACTGTGTGACTCTATGCAAGTCACTTAACAGCCCAGTGCTCACAGGCACTTGTGCCTAGTGGGCCTTACCCAGTTACCAAAGACTAAAAAATATATATATATATATATATATATATATATATTGGTAACAAATTTTGTCATACTCCACAGCAACCACTTGTGGTTTTGGGAAAATCAACGGCCCTTAATATAAAATATAATTAACAGCTCCTTACTTCCAGGCAGTTGATAAAACTCATATCATCGTAGCACCCTTTTTTGGACACAGCAAACTACAAAAGCACATAAGTTTTGAGAACTATTGACTCTGAAAACACATTATTTCTAAAACATTACTGGCTCCTTTAGTCACAGAAAGAAGTTTTTAGCCTTAGGTAGCCAACAAAGCGCTATAGCATTTTTTAAAGGTATGCACTCTATACCTTATAGGCCTACCAAGCATCAATTGAATAGATACAGTTACCATGAGACTATTAGGACAATGGAAGCATCAGAATATATTGAGAAATTATTAATGTCACTTAGTACAAATGGTCCCATAGTGATTTGCGATAAACGTAACATGTACACTGTGAAACCCCAGTATCAAACAAGCAATACTTTTACATGTGGAAAATGCATCACTTATTATTCAATGATTGATTAAATCAAACCACTAAAGCTAGAAATCCAAAACCTGAAAGATAATGTTGAATTAGATAAAATTTGCCTCATTTGTGCAGACAATCTCAATGGAATAGCCCATCGCCCAGCAAGTGCAGAAGGATAACAAGAAAAGAAATAGGGAAAAGCTAGAATACACAGACTTTGACTCTAGAAATTAATCACTCACCTAAAAGAGTTAGAGAAGAAGTGGAAAATAATATATCTGAGTGGTATATGGTTGACCATTCAAAAAAACAATAAAAAGGGAAGACGTGTCTTAGACATACTGTACAAACAGATATTCCCCTCTCTAATAGGTCTGAAGTTCTTGACAAAATGACTCCGGGTAATACTGACATAACCTCAGAAGTTAACAAGAGAACACAAAGGAACAGAATAGTGATTGGTGGCTCCATTATCAGGTATACATATTCTACTATCGTAGGCTAATAATGTGAACACTTGTAATTTGCCTCCAAGGAGCCAGGATTGGAGATGTATTATCAAGGACTGACAAAATTATAAAAGTGATGGCAATAATCGGATGATGTTTTGCATCTGAGTATTAATGACATAAGTAAATACATGAAAAGGATATATATGCTATGAGCTTTTGTCCCTGGTAACTATCTTAAATCAAAAGGGTGCAGAGTAGCCTTTTCAGGAATCCTTTGAACCAAGGGTGTGCATTGAAAAACCCCAACCATTGAGAGTATCAACACTAGGTTATCTAACTTGTGTAGGCATGACGATATTGCATTTATAGACAACAGTGTGGTTTTCACTAACCAGCTATATTTATATGCTACAGATGGTATCCACCTTAACAAAAGAGGGACTGGACAACTGGACAAACCAATACTAAATCACTTAACCATGGTTAATTTAAACTAATGGAGATGGGCACTCTCAGTCTGCAAAGGATCAATAGGTTTATTGCTACTAGTAAACAAAGCTTTGGAATAGGTATCTCAGCACATGAGCAAGCTAGATGTAGTCTCTAAATGCAAGAAGCATAATAAATAAGATGAATGAGTTAATTGCACTCAATCAGGTAGAACAATTCGATATCACAGAAATTACAGAAACCTGGTGAGACAATAATTATGACTGGGGAAAATCCATACCTGGATATAACCTTTTTAATTTTGACAGACCTGATACATGTGGTGGGGGAGTGGTGTTATTCATACATGAAAGGTTAAAAGCTTTCGACATGTACAGCAAAATTAAAAGCAACTCTGCCATAGAGACAATCTGAGTCAAGCTAATCACAACATGTACTTCTCCCATTACAATTGGGGTCTGTTATAGGCCTGATGCTAGCATAGACACATCACAGAACATGATGACTAAACAGAAAAAGCAACCAAAGTGGGTGACATATTCTTATTGGGCGACTTCAACCTTAGAGATGTTGATTGGAGGGAAAATACTGCTTCAACCACTGTAGGAAAAAAAACTCTTATTAATTGATCAGTACAGACTAATACAACATGTACACAATCTTACCAGAGGTGAAAGCATTTTAAATCTTATTATAAGTTCCAGTGCAATTAATATAAATTCATGCCAATTGGTGCCCCCTCACCTTGCCAACAGTGATCATAACTACATTCAGTTTAATTTTGACATGCATAAGCAAAAGGTGGCAGAAGTAACAGAAACAGCTGTATATTCCAAGGCAGATGTTAAAACTATAAATACTGAACTAAATAGGATTGATTGGTGTAAGAAATTATACAACAAAAAAATAAATGAAATGTGGTTTGAATATAAGAACACACTACTCACAACTTGTAATACATACCGTAAGTATATCCCCAAAACAAGGAAATATACTGCAAGTCGATTGAGGCCTAAATGGTTTTCAGACAAAGTTGAAACCTTAATAAATAAGAAGAACAAAGCCTATAAAAAAAGGTTTGAAACATAACTCTACAGACCTCCGAGACAAATATAAGTCCCTATTGAAAGAAACTGAATCTGCAATAAAAAGACAAACACATGATGGAAATTGGCAAAAGAGGCCTTTTATAATTATATTAACTCCTTAAAAAAACAAAGACAAACTGTTGGTCCTGTTTCCGTTAAGGATGATATTATTTCTGACCCTCTTGAGATGGCAAATGCCTTTAACTCCAATTTTTGTAACTCCTTTGTAAGAAATTCTAAGCGGGTTCCCTTGATAAATATACTCAACTCTCCTGTCATTTTCATCTCTGCAGAGGAAATCATAAATGGCATAGACAAACTAAAAAAGGACTCTGCTCCTGGTCCCAGTAACATAACAGCCAACATTCTTAAAATGACCTGTGATAGTATTATCATGCCACTAAAGATTATGTTGCCCATGTCATAAAAGTGTGTAAAGTCCACAGAAAACAGTCCTATCCACAGTGCATAGCTACATGGCATGCAGGCACAACCAAGATGTGGCTTTCACTAATGCCAATCGGAACTCATGTACCCAGGGTGCAGTAAAACAAGGCACGCTTAGCTGGATGCACACCCCACAGGTGGTGCCAGGATACACTGATACACCCCTTGACCCGCCATATATGGACATGGCAACTGGCCAGTGCAATGCCACAGAAGTAAAAGCTGTGTAGTGCACCATGATGCACATGATGGCAGACAGTGGAAGACGTGCAGAGGGAAGCCCCTCAGCACAGATGCAGGATGAACAGGCCGGCAATGCAGGCGGTCAGCACCATGGCCATGTCTGGACACTAGGCAGAGCATGGCCCCCTGCTCTGAACTTTACCAGTGGACAGGTGGCTTCCATGGTAAGTGATATCAGGGAGAACTATAGCTTCTTGTATGGGGCCCACTCCCTGACAACCACCCCTAGGTGAAGATGAGTCTGTGACTGGATGTCCAGTTTGGTGTTAATGCTGCTGGTCCAGAGGCCAGATCCCTGACCACAGTAAAACACAAATGGTGTGACCTGGGTGCCGCCATAAAGAAGAAGGTGGCCATGGCTGTATGGGCATGCCAGGGTACAGAAGGAGGACCCCTAAGCACAGACAGCCAGCTGACACCTATCGAGATGATGGTGACAGATACCATCACTGATGATGTCCATGGTGATGCTGAAGGTGTAGACACCATGGCAGGTATACTGTACATGCAATAGTAGCAATGGGGACACATGGAGAAGGCACACCATGCATGTAGTAACACACCTGTGTTGCACCCACAGACATAGACACTGAAGCACAGACACCAGCTGGGCCCCCCACACAAATGCTGGACATGACTGAAGTGCCACAGGCATGTGGTGCCAACAGGCAGGAGGAAGCAGGGTCAGGTGGGTAACCATGCCACAGGCACCCCAGCAAGTGTGTACCAACTGTAACCCCATATGGCATAGTAACATGCACATATCCCCCACAGGTACAGAGATGGACACGGAGACTCAGCAGGAGTCAGAGATGGATGCTGAGAGCACAGTGGTGCCACAGGACAAGGGGTCACAGGACACAGGCAAAGTGCCAGATAGAAGCATTGCTGGCCTGGTGTCGAGGCTGTCCCCAGGACCACAGTGCTGGAGTACCTCTGGGGTGCCATGTACAACCAGCGGCCACACCATATTGGAGCGGGTGGGCATGGGAAGGAGGTCCCGGTCCGCAATGCTGCAGTTGTACCATGAAAACAGTGGGGATGAAGGCCCCTTGACACGGCCAACCAGCCACACCTATACAATGCATGGGCAGGCCTACATGGAGGCCCAGTATTGTAAGCTATGGCAACTGGAGCTGGATAGGCTGGAGGCAGAGCCCCAGAACACCCAGGCACTCATTTCCCTAATGGATGAGGTACATGGCATGCAGCGCAGAATAGACCAGCTCGTAGATGCACAGATGCAGCTACTGGAGCACCTGGTGGGTCACCACACACCACACGGTCATGAGGCACACACACCACCATGCATGGCAGATGCCCAAACCAAGTGGTCCCCTTGCATGCCAGTCCATGAACAGGTTGCAGCTACACAGCAATGTTCCATGACCAGCACATAGGGTGATGTGTTACACCATGCAGACACCACTGCCATCCAAGACACAAAGGTCCAAAGTGCCCTGGCACTAGACACAGATGTTGAAAGCATGCAGGGGGAAATACACAGTGGTGGAACCAGCCAGGTAGAACCTGACAGGGATACCTCAGATGGGGTGGCCATGGACAACTCTCAGGGAGGCAAGTGGCCCCGCAGCATGACCAGACACCATGCACCCACATGGAGACTTGGTACAAAGGGCATCAACACGCCTTCAGACAAAACCAAACAAAGCCACATGGCCAGTAGTAGGCCTGGCCACAACCAAGGAACATAGTATAAGCATGCACATGGTGTGTCCACATGTAGGAACCCCCACCCCAGGTATAGGAGGGCCCCCACACATATGTAATAAACACCCCAACCATGAACCAAGCACTCCACATGACAGCCTCCTCAAGCATGCACACACACATGCACAGAACACAACAACATGGGCCTGTCCCTGGCACACACAGGACAGTCACCACAAGGTGCCATGTAGGCACTACTGGTGCATGCCACTATGTGAACATTGTCACACCACTGTGCAGCATCAACAACATGCCATGTAGGCATTTACAGGGGCTCCCAACACATACCTATGCCACCATACACATGAGCCTCATGGCACACCGTGCAGGAGACACAGGCACCCGTGAAGCCCCACATCCCCCCATGCATGGGTGCACTTAGTGAGTGGTAACATTATCGTGTACCCACATCCAATAGCAGATGCAGCACACTCAGTCCACCATGCATACAGGTCCAGCAATGTCCCGGTCATGGATGCCCATACAAGACTGGCACATTACAAATGGTGGTGCATGCCTTGCCACAAAGCTTGCTGACCCACTGGAGATCCCAACTGACACACCATCACTGGAATGTTCCTTTGACCAATGCAGCCATGCAACTCTGGCAACAACTGTCCACAGCTCATGGCTCGGCTCTCCAATGGCCACAAAATCCAGTGGTTCACCCAGTGGATGCTCTGGCATGGGCACATTACCACACTTTAGCATATTATGGAGCATGGCTCACATGGTGAACACCCTCCATGCCCATCCAGAGGACAGCATCATAGTTCCCCCAGTATGGTCCAGGCAATGAAACCTGATCTTCAGTAGCCTGATGGTACCCTCCACGATGCCCTTGTCTTTTGGTGTGCATGGTTGTATGCCTCCTCCACAGCTGTGTTGGTTCTAGTACTGGTGTCATCAAATATGGTGAAGTGGGTCTCTGTTGTCACCTGTAAAGGGTGAGAGAACTTGTACAGTGACATGCATACAGATAACCTGCGTTTTGCAGGACATTTATTTATTTATTTAGTTTTTGTTGACTGGGTAAGTGCACTAGACAAATCCTGCCTATTTTCAGGCACGACCCGGGGGAGGGGGATACAGATGAATGCCAACTGACCTTGAACCAGATTAAGCTGTTGGTGGTATTTTTAGTGAATGGGGAAATTTGGCCAGGACACTGGGGAAATTCCCCTACTCTGATGGTGCATGGCCGCCAGCAGGAGTGCTGGTCAGCTTTCCAAGATGGACGCTGTAGAGGAGCTACAGCAAGTTCAGTCTGCAGATGTGAAGGAGACCATAGACAAGGATTCTACAAAGGTTAATTTTCCTTCAGCAGAGCTAGAAGATGCAGAATTATTTCTGGATGCCTTATCTTCTGAGGATTCAAAAGTTCCTGTAAGCCCTACAGAGCCTGAAAAAGTAAAAATGCTGCCTTTAAAGTCTGTTCAGCTACTTTCTTGTACAAAACCTATAGATGGTGTTGCCCTTTAAGACCTGCACTGCCTGTGGATGATGTCATGCTACTGAACACTGAAGGATTCAGCTGGAGAATGGTGTTTCTGCTGTTTGCAGGAGCAATGGCAGTTCTAAAGATCGAAATCTTTCTGCTCCAGCACAAAAACAGGTCAGTTGGGGTCTCCCGCCTAGCACTGAAGCGCTACTTGTTTCCAATAGTTTGGGGATTTGTTGGAAGTGGGAAAATGGACTGCAGCAAGATAAACAAAGAAACTGAAACCAGGGAAAAGTATGTGGTGGGAACTGCTCCAACACTGACTAAACAAGCAGGGTTTGTTTTCTTCTTCCACTGCTCAGATTATTTATCAAAAACAGCCAAATGAACAGGAGGAAGCAACTGTTTTTCTTTTGGTGACCGAAATATGAGAATGCTTCTACATCTTTGCAGCAGGTTAAAAGTTCTGTTCCTCAGCCCATTATGCCTAACTCTGATATTTTGACTTCCTCTTCTACACATGAGAGTGACTGGACTCCTGCTTCAGCTTTAATGGCAGCAGGGTGGAAACAAACTCCTTCAGGAGAATGGGCTGCTGACTTAACCTGGGATTCTTCATTTGACATAAACTCTCATTCCCTAAGTGGAACCCAGAAAAGCCTGTTCAATCTGCTAAAAGGGGCTCAGACTCTAGGGATTTGGTTCTTAATGTCTCTAATGATACTGTTAGTCCTGTTTCTGTAGAGTCTCATAATGCTGTATCTGATAAAAGACCTTTATTATCTGACTTATTTGCAAAAAACAACGTGAATCCGCTCCCAGGCGGAATGCGGTGCATTAGATATACAGGGCATGGCTGAAAGGCCTAATAGAAACTATGTTGGGAGACATTTAATTAAGGAATCCTTGCATTTTCTCCTAGAGATGTGTTTGCCATCATCAATATTTCAGGAGAGGATAATTATGATGTCAGTTTTAGATCAGCTGCCTTGTTAGAATTATTTTGGATTAGGTATTCTCAGGTAAAGTTCTCTCCCTTTGGTCCCGTTTGTGATTATTCCCTCTCCAACCAGCCATCAAGTTTGTTACAGTAATGTTCCAGAATGAAGGGGTGTCAGTGGATGATATTACATATTGGTTGTCCAATAAATGTGATGTACAAGGGGATCCAGAGCCTATTTTAGACTCAGAGGCTTTTGGACAGGCGGATGGAAATATAAGGTCAAATTCGACACAATGAACATGGTTTATGCATATCCCAAACTCCTTCTTACTAGGCCGTGATAGAGGTGTTTGTTTTTATAGTGGTCAGCCAAGGGCCTGCTATAAATGTGGCTCCAGACGCATTTGTCTAAGTTTGTGATAGTCCTAGATGTGACAATTGTGGCGAAATTGGGCATTCACTGATTCAATGTTCTTCGCGAAATGTGATTTATCGAGGGTAGTTCTCACACATTTCAACACCTGTCCGTGGGCTGCAAAAACAAAGCATCAGGAATTGTACTGAACAGTTTTACAGAAAGCACAGGAAGACCTACTCTCATTCGCCTCCACTTTTCCTGGGACCCCCTCTTGATGTAAGAAAACCTGTAACTCCTGTGACAATGAATTTGAGTTTCCCCTCCCTCTTCATCATTGTCAAGGCCTGTACAGCCTAATAGTTCTGCTTTGCAGGACCCTCTGCTTGTCCCAAGTGTGAAATCGGTGGTATTGCTAAGACTTTAGATCAGGCGTAGAACCCCCAAAATTGACCCCTCTCTCTGCCTCCTAGAAGGTCCGAGGAATGTGAAATCAGTACCTGATGCAGTTACAGATTCAGTGGAAACTTCTAATCCTTTCTCTCTTCTTTCTTCTTGGGGATACAGCAATGGATGTTGTGGATTGGATTCCCAAATCTCTACCAAGACCCCATGGAACCCTCCCAAGGTTCTTATAAGGAAAAGAAAAAGAAAGAAAAAAAATAAAATAAATTCCTTCTTTTTTTGGTACTCATATGGGTTTTCTGTGGGCTTCTTTGAATGTTCATAGCATTTTAAATGGAGCTAAGCGAAGGCTATTTTTCATATGTTGCATAATTCTAGAATTACTGTTTGCTTTTTACAAGAAACTTGGATGTTCTCTAAAGAACATGTTACTGCCTTTAAAAGGATTGGCCTTGGGGCCCTTCATATTGGTCATTTGGTCAGGATAAAGCTGAGGCATTGGTATTCTTTTCCACCTTCCAGTTTAAACTTCATAAATTAATAGACTGCATTCCAGGAGGGTTTTGATTGTGGACTGTTTTCTTGAATCTGTCCTATATAGACTTATTAATATTTATAATCCACAGGTAAAACAGCCAGAATAAAGTGTATGAAAACTATACAACCTTTTCTGCTCACTACCAGGCCAGTACTGTGGGGTGGGATTTCAACTGTTCTCTTACTGACAGGAGATCTAGTGGAAAAAAATGTATTGTGATGCTAACTTTTTACAATCTGTTATTAGAGAGGCAGACCTCAGAGTCTGCAATACTTTAGAATCCAACCCCCTAAAATACATTTTGTAAAGGAAGACTGGTACCTGTATTGATTACCTTTTCACCTCAAAAATATATATATTTCACAGTTTTCTAGACAGCCTTTTGAATTTTCAGACCATCTCCTACTTAAAATTGCAATAGAAATCCCAGTAAATTATAAGCCCTACAAAAGTAGATGGCGACTAAATACCTCATCATTACAAAATGACTTTGTCAAACATTCTATAGTTCAAATTCTAACTGCCCGCCTATCGGTGCAATGTTTATATTCGGACTTAGGGATCTGGTGGGAAGAAACTAAACTAGACTGCATGGATTGGTTTAGAACTTATGGACAAAACCCAAACGATAATTTTTCTTCATTACCTCACATTACGTTCAAATTACAGTCTCTATTAACTAGAGCTAACACTTCTTCAGAAGATTTATCTCCTTTAATTAAGCATGTTAAATTACAGATGAGGAAGTTTCAATATGATAGAGCCAGATCCGAAGCCTTAATTAACAACTACGCGTCCAAAACAGTGATTGGGGACCCTATAGTTTGTGTAAAACCGTGCGAGATAATTCTACACTAGATTGTTTAGTCAGTATTCACAGTATTATACTGACCCTTCGGATATAAGTCATATTATATTCCGACATTTCAAAATTTAGGTCCTCATATAGACTTACAAACTGGCGTCTTTCAGGATTTTCTGAAAGGTGTTACAGGCCCTGTCATTGATGCCTCAATGGCAGCTGTTCTTTCTGAACCCTTTTCTTTACAAGAAATTGTGGATGTTATTTCTAAACTTAAGCTTAATGTGTCTCCTGGGGTAGATGGGTTATCTAATGCCTTTTATAAAACTTTTGCAAATGAGCTGGTTCCCTGTTTAGTTGGTGTTTTTAATTCCTTTCTTTCTGGAGGACAGATCTATCCTGCATTCTCAAAAGGGTTACAAGTTTATATCTTTAAAAAAACAGGAGATAGAAGTGAGATCAAAAACTGGAGACCTATCACATTGTTAAATTCTGACTATAAAATCTTTGCGATGCTGCTTAATAACAGACTTCAATCTTGGGCTACTCTAGTGATTTCTCCAGTTCAGTTCTGTGGTGTTTCTCAAAGGCAGAATACATTCGGTACTTTGTTATATTAGAGATTTTATTGAAATATTACATCACAGCAAACAAACTGGTATTCTACTATCATTAGACTTAGAAAAGCCTTTGATAGGGTTAGTCATTCATTCCTTTTCAAACCTTGGCCTTTTAGGAATGCCCCTGAGATTCTTACAATTTTACAAAATTTATATTCTAATTCAATAATCTGTCCAGTTATTAAAGGAAAATTGGGAAAGGTTGGACGCTAAAAGCTGGTGTCAGGCAGGGCTGTCCACTGAGCCCTTTATTATATATTTGCTCCTTAGAACCCCTTATTAGACATTTACAGTTGGTTTCTGGTTGGGAGGGTCCAAACATTCCCTTTTCTGACTCCTTTAGAAATGTACAAGTTTTTGCGGATGACATCTGTTTATTTTTTAAACAACAAGGCCAGCTGGAAGTTTTCTTTAAGTTATTTCACAGGTATGCGACCTTGTCAAACGCCAAAATTAATTTTCAAAAATCTAAAGGGTTGTTAATAGGAGCGAATACATTAACCCCCTTTGTGCACAGAACTATTTCATTCACTACAACACCTATTTCCATTTTAGGGGTTCTGTTCGGTTCCCAAAATTTACCTGAGCAGAATTGGCTTGCAGTTTTAAATAAAATGGATAATAAAGTTCAGAGGTGGAAACATTATAAATTCTCAAACTGAAGAGAGTTCAGATTTTTAAACAATTCCTGTTACCTTGCCTACAATATTTGGCATTTCTGTACCCTGTCCCAACTAACCTGGAAGTGAAACTGTACAGTATTAGTTTTCAGTTTTTTGGGAAATAGGTTAAATCCCATTAAAAGGTATTATACTTACCTGGATAAAGTCAAGGAGGGTCGGGATGGTAGATCCTGTGGTTTTCTGTTCTTCCCTTTTCTTGCTTTTTCTTTTGGAACTGTACTTAACCCCAATATTCCAGAATTTAGCTGGTTGAAATTCTTACTATCCAAGTATTCATCGAAATGGATTGGATTGGCTCCAAAACCTAATATTTCCTTTTCTACTCCCCTTTTCTTTAAACCGATTGTTCGGAAATTATATATGTAACAGTGTCCAAATCACAAATTATTAATTCTCCAACAAAACTATATTCCACTATTATTTCTCAAATCTATCCTCATTCCCCGCATTTAAAACTGCCCAGGTACTATGACCCATCTGGTGTTAGCACAATTAAATAACCCCCGTTTACCTTACATGTGGGAGGCCAATGGTTGATAATGTATGGTCGGTTACAAGTTAGAGGGACAGCTAAGTATAAAATGAAAGAAGAAAGGTTTTGTCCTTATTTAGAGTGTATGGCACAAGAAGAAACAATGGAACATTTTTTATTCATTGTTCTTTTGCCTCTAAACTATGGGTGTGTTGGCAACTATCTGGCACTTCCCATGGTTGAAACATATTTCTTATGAATTGTTAGTATTGGGATCTTTACCCCATGTCTTGCTACATTTCATACTTCAACTGTACATTTTCTTAGCATGTCTTAGTTTTGTTTATGGCAAGTTAGATGCCAGTGGGTTTTGTATCAAAAAGCCAACTTTTTAGGCTTCAGCCACTATGTTATTGTGAATTAAATAAAGTATATCTAAAAGATGCTCAGATTTATGGGACTAGAAAAGTTCAAATCTGGTGGAAGGGGTTTCAGCATATGATAAAATTTAAATGACGGATTACTTTCTTTTCTTTTATGCTTTTGTTAAAAGATAACTGTGTATCACTTGCTTTTGTTCAGTACCTTTGTTGATTTGTATAAGCTTTTGTGCTTTTTGCTGCTGTTTTTCTTGATGTGTTTTTTTCCATGCTTTATTTCAATAAAAGCAATTTACCCTACTCTTTCGAGAAGTGCCATGGGATCTTTAACATCCACCTGAACTACGCTAATCCAGGCAGATGGGACCTCGGTTTAACGTCTCATCTGAAAGACAGCACCTCAGAAGTGCAGCACCCCTCTCATGCTGCACTACAGTGTCAGTACTGGGATATTAACCCAAGTGCCAGATGTGGGAACTGAACCCACAGCTCTCTGATCTCCCGGCCTCAGAGGTGAGTGTGCTACCTACTGAGCCACTGACACTGCAAAATGCACACATGCACTGTAGCATACCCATACTCGCCCAATAGCCAGCCGTCCAGTCATCTACCATGCAGCATGGCACCTAGTTGTGAGGTGTCTAATATGTAGGCATTGTGGCATGATCCCAGGTACTTCACATATATGTTTGTGAATATTCCATCCATGTCCGCCACCTGGCAGTTAACACTGTGGAAGCCCTTTTGGTTTTGGTATGTCTCTTCATGCACAGAGGTAGTATGGCAATGTGCGTGCCATCTATAGCACCATACTGCGTTGGACATGCCATGCATGGCATAGAATGCCTGCTTCATGGCATGTACATCATCCAGTGCTTGAGGGAAGATGATGTGATTGTGTACATGTGCTAGCAGGGCATCGCACCTGCACCACTGCCTGGGACACGGACAACTGGCATAAGCCCACTGCATCACCTGTCACATGCTGAATGAGCCTGATACATAGTACACCAGGGCACAAAGCACCTTGGTCTCAGCTGACATTGTCCTGGACCTCCATGTCCATGGGACAATGTCATCACGACCATGTTGCACACTGTGTGACCATGCCAATGGGAATGGACTGACTCAATGCAGTGTGTGTCCCTCATGGTGGCTGCATCTAGCCACAGTCTGAACACCCATGGCCTTGGGTCTGGTCACCTCCACCACTCCATCTGTTCAACTAGCAGGTGTACATTCATCATTGGTCTGGGGCACATCCTTTACCTTCATTACCATTTCCAGTCAGCCCGTGCAACCACCGTGCATCCCCATTTATACTGCCCAGCTCACCTGTGTGCACTGTTAGGTGGGCAAGTCATGGATCACCTGCTCGATGCCCTCACCTGTGCAGGTGACTCATGCACACAGTCTGACCCAATCTGATTTACACATCGCAGTACAGCAGTGTGCAGTGGCAATGGTGGCGGCTACTGGACATCATTTGGGGCGCTACCACAGAGGCTGTGACATGTGTCCAGAGAACACATTTATGGACAGACACAGCCAAGGCACCCTATGGTGTTTGCAGGGCCATGAATGGATAAGTAGCTGTCCTGTGGGTGTTGTTGTGTGGCATTGTGGGAGTGTGGCCTCTGTCCATGGTGCTAACCAGGTTTTCCTTTCATGTCCCACAGGATCACCTTGGACTGCCACACCTGTTGGGTTCACCACCTGGATCAGCCTGATGATGCCCCATGCATTGTGTGGACCCTCCCCACTGCAGGAGACATTGGCAGATAAAATACCCCGGGTACCTTTCCCTGTGTCTTGATGGGGATGACCTGCAGAACATTTTGGATGGGACAGTTAATTGGCATGTTGAAGTGCCCTCGGCAGTGAGTAAACTGTGGCCGGTTCTGACCCCCGTGCCCCTGGACAGGCATGCTGTTGTTCCACACATATGCACAGTGTTGCTATTTTTGCTGTGTTTTGCAATACAGCACTACAGGGGACCCATTCGGCACATGATGCTGCAGACTCTAGGTACACTGTGTGACACCGAGGAGAATGACACAGCAGGGATGGGGAGGATTAAGCTACATGGCTGCCATGGGAGTGCCCATTCTTGATGTTGTAGCATAGACATTAAAATGGACAGTGGGGGTATTTAGGTGGGCTGAGTGTGTGCCCTTTATTTACTTTGTATGCGTTTCTGCTTGTGTTACTGTTATGTTTTTACTTAGGCCCATGTTTATTTGTACCCTATTCTGCTGCTGCTTTGTGATATATAATAAATCATTTGACATTTACACTGTGTGGTTCCTGTGTCATGATCAGCATGTGGTAAGTGTGGTGTGGGTGTGGGGTGGGGGCTGTCTTATCCAGTGTGGTGGGCATGGGGAACATAGGGGCACCATGGGTGCTGCTGTTGGCAGCTGCTGTGCAGGGGGGGGGCACTGATGGTGTGCATGCACCCAGTTCACTGTGCAACATCCACATGCTATCCATGTGGGCCATTGTGCATTGTACCATCTGTGTGCCACTGCCACTGGCATGCATGCCTGTGCCTTGGCAGCTCTTAACTTATGCCTGCCACCGCACCTGGGCATTTCAGGGTCTGTGCCCGCCATAGTCAGCCATGTCTCTGTCCCTCTGCAGGCTCTGGCTCTACTTCCCAGTTGTTGGTTGTCATGTTGCCATGCCACATTTGGTGTCAGCTGTGTTTCTTCATGGCCCCATGGTATTTCCAGTTTATTTGCATGCGTGGCATGCACCACCATCTGCCACTGGCTGGCAATGCGCCATGCTTTGCTTCACAAGCATGGTCTCTGTACCTGCCATGCTGCTGGATTGGTGTGCATGCTCTGTGCCCAATGTTGAAGGGACATGGGCATCCGCTCCATGTGCAGCTGTGAGGCAACCATGCCATGCACACCCTTCGCCATATGGTTCCACCTGTGTGGTCCAACACCTGTGCACTGGGGCACATACAGCTGTGTGGGGCAGATGAGTATGTGGTCTTTCACAAAGGGACAATGGGACATGGCCATGCACAGGGGTGTTCTGCCAGCTGGCTCCACTGTGCATACATTTCCAGCAGCCCTCACCCTGCTGTAACTGTACGTGGTTGCCTCCATGCACCTGGCTGTCATACATGGTTTTGTGCCTGTGTGCTGGATCAACCTACATGTGGCACTATGTGGCCATGCCCCCACGGACATGCCTCACATTGCAGCCGCAGAGCTGTGTGCAGGTGAGCTATGTGGGCCCCTGCGCACCCTTTGTGCATTTCTTGGCATTGGGACTTGTATGTGGTCCGCGTGTAGCTACCTACATGAGCACACTACACACACCTTTGCACACCGCATTGGCTTTGTGTATAGGGCCCAATATTTGAATCCTCTCTAAATAATGGTTGGGTTCCAGCTGACTGGAAAAAGATGAATGTTAACACCAATTTATAAAAAAGTAGCCAAGTCTGATCTTAATAACTATAGGCCGCTACACCTTACTTCGGTCATAGGAAAATGTCTTCAAAGTATTATAAAAAGTTGTATTTCTTCTATTTATAGTGATTGGAACAACATGGATTTACACCTGGGAAATTCTGTGTTACAAACATGTTATGTTTCTTTGAGAAAGTCAGCAGCTCCTTAGATCTAGGTATGTTGTGTAATATTATATATCTTGACTTTTCCAAAGCTTTTGACTGTATACACATTGAGCTATCATTCATAAGTTGACCAAAGAAAAAAATGAATAATAGGCTCACAAAATGGATAGTGGATTGGATCAATGACAGAGATCAAATGTAATAATTGGGGGCATACCTCTACCAGCCATAAAGTGACTAGCGGAGTACCTCAGGGATAAATTATGGGGCCGATACTCTTCAACATATTTATTTCTGATTTAACTAGAAATCTGACATCATCGGTGATTAAATATGCTGATGACATGAAACTGGGGGGCAAATGCCTGACTGAGGCAGATTGCATGTTAATTCAGGAAGACCTTGATAAACCAATGACACGAGTTTCCAAATGGGAAATGAGTTTTAATACAGAAAAATGTAAAGTAATGAACCTAGGCTGTAAGAATGGAAGGTACCCCTATATGCTATGTGGTAATCTGTTATCACAGACCTGTGATGAGAGGGACCTGGAAATAGTTGTAGACAACAAATTTAACCTCAGTCCCCAGTTATCCCTTGCTATCACATACACGAGCAGAGCACTAAATGCCATTAAAAGGCACATAACATCAAGAGATACTGATGTAATATTGTCTCTTTTTAGAGCATATGTGTGGTCCCATCTTGATTACGCTTCCCCTGTCTGGTGTCTACAGGTATAAAGATATTGATCAGATTGCTAGAGTTCAAAGAAAAGCCACCAAATCAACTTATGACATATGCAGTTTATTTTATGAATCTAGACTAGATTATCTTAATTTGATTACCTTAAAGCAGCATCGCCTAACAGGAGACTTACTTATCATGTTTTGTATTATACAAGACCCATACCTCTTGATGGAATTAAATTTTAACTTTAAACAAGCGACAAATAATACTAGAGGACATCCTCTACAATTAAAGGGACATACTTTCAGACTAACCAAGAGGAAGTGCTTCTTTACCCAGCATATGGTCAATCCATGGAACATACTGCCCCTAGATATAATCTGTAGTAAAATGCAGACGGAATTGAAACACAGATTAGATAACCTTTTTTTGACTGATCCAGCACTAAGTTATTACTAGTTCTCAAAGCAACATGGGCATACCAGCCTTATTGCTCCTTCTTCTCCTTAATATGACCCTGTCCTTATCCGTTTGTGAGAGAACTCCCTGCTCCTTACCCCGCAACAGATAAATTTGAGATTCTGACTTTGCTTGAGGTCTGTGTGTGTGCCTGTTTGTGTATACCAGCGGAATTCTTCAGAACTTTGAATTCATGTGTAACTCCTAGGTAGTGCTACACCTAGGGCTACTACCCCTGCAGGTCTTCCTAACAACAGGTTGAGGGGCCTGGGTTCCAAATTGGCAAGTACCAGGGTGTCCCTATCCTCAGTAAACATAATAGTTTGGTGCCTCCTCCCAGAGTACGGTTTGCATGGGTTATCTATCTGGACTGGTACAGCCCTCCGGGAAGCTATAACCACCCACAATCCCACCTAGTGACCAAGTACCTAGTATAAGGTAGAAGTTTGAATTCTGGTTTATTGCCACCTGAATGGAAAGATGCATATATTACTCCCTTATTTAAAAAAGGTGATAGCAGTCTGGTGGAAAATCATCGCTCTGTCAGCTTGACTCTGATTTTATGTAAGATACTTAAAAAAATAATTAAGGATGAACTTTCTCTGAGTATAAATTCTACTGATTCTGCTCAACATGGATTTATTAAAGGAAGGTCAGTGGTCACTAATCTAGTCAGTTTTATGACTATGTTGTGACAAAGTTGATGAAGGAATACCATGTGATGTGGTATTGTTGGATTTCAAAAAGCTTTTGATGCAGTACCACATTGGGCACTTACTAAAATTATTAGTACTTAAAATTAATCCATTATATGTTTAATTGGATTATGGATTGGTTAAAGAACAGAAGACAATGTGTGTCCATTGATGGGTTTAGATCCTCTTGGAATTCTGTGTTGACTGGTGTCCCCCAGGGTTCGGTTCTTGCTCCAATTATATTTCAGTTTTTATATCAGATCTGTCTTTCAACATTGAAAGTAACATAATTAAGTATACAGATGATTGCAGAATTGTAAATGTTGCAAGACATTCTGATGATTGTACTATTATTCAAAATGATTTGGACAATATGGAATTATGGTCATTACGTTGGAATTTAAGATTTAACACTTCAAAGTGTAAAGTTTTGCATTTTTGAAAAAAGAGTATTAAACATCAGTATTATTTATACAACGAGCCTATTGTTGATAAACAGAGTGAAAAAGATTTTGGAGTTATGGTGGACTCAAATTTTAATTTGGATGTACAAATTACTAATAGTATAAATAAAGTTAATAAAATCTGGTGGTCAGTTAAAAGGAATATTGTGTCCAGGGATTCCGAAGTTCTTTTTCCTCTCTTTCATACGTGTGTTCATCCTCATTTGGACTATGCATCCCAATTGTGGTCCCCCTATATGAATAAAGACGTTAATAGGATTGAGAGGGTGCAAAGAAGAATTACAAAGTCCTTTTTCTCTGATAAATCCCTCTCTTATGAATATAGACTGTGAAAGCTTAATTTAATGTCCTTAGAGCAGAGGCATTGGGGTGACCTATATTTACCTGGGACATTATTAATGATGTCAGTTTATTAGCTGAATGTGGACTGGAATATAAGCAACTACATTTTAATACCAGGGTCATCCACTTCAATTAGGGAAGCGTAAATGTAAAGCAGAAGAAAATAGCTTCTTATTTTTCACAAAGGGTGGTGAAACCCTGGAACAACTTGCCTATGAATACAGTCATTAGCACCAACAAAAGACATTTAAAATAGGCTGATAGGTTCTTATCAGTTCAAGTACCTCAGGCAATATGTTATTTTAGGGGCTTTTTGGGTCTCTTGCGGCCTGCTGCACCCTATATTTCCTAGTATGATTCCTAGTATAACTGACAATAACCATTAGTAGTATTCAATAGGCAGATGCAATAAGCATTAATAATATGCTCACAGTTGTCCCGCTTACCAGCAGGGTCTCTCGTCCTGGTGTACACCCTGCAACCCCCTGTAAAGACACTTTTGCACACAGCATGCACTTTTAACACATTCAGTACAAAGCCTTTCACTTTAAGCCAGGTAATAATATGCTCACAAGCTAGGTTCAAAGTAACACAGTAAATCAGATTTATTAAGGGGACATGAACAAGGAGGTGGAGCAAATCTAAGCAAATGATTACTATTCTGGATTGTGCCAGGTTACTTAACACAATTAGTTTAGTCCTTTTGTTAAACAGTCTCGCAACTACTGGGCACTTATGTAATGCTGGCTGGCCAGAATTGGTGCTGGGGTTGCCGGCATTGCAGCTGTTGTTGGGGTTCTTGATGAAAACAACAATCAAAATTGACTGTGCAAACCAGATTACATGATTTGTATCTGCAGCCGGTTAGCCTAGTCTAGTGGAACACTTGAACACTGACAAAATACAATCAAGGTGGTACCATTTATAATCAAACACATTTTTTGCAGGAGCTACCCTGGATTTACTCATGATTCCAAACAAATTGATGACAGCCTGGTGAAATAAAGACTGCTGGGTTAGATTTGCCTTGCTTGGAAACTGGGCCAATATGACTCACCTCCACTTCATGACCTTTCCCAGTAGGAGTTGCAACCTACATTTATCTGCTGCACAGGGGCTGAAACCCCAGGATGGGTCTCTTGCCGAAGAAATTGTCCCAGCAACAGAAACATGCTCCATGGGCTGAATTGGCAATTGCATGCAAGTAGTAAAATGTCTTTGGACAGGTTCAGTTCTTCTGCTGGTGACAGCCCCAGCTGAGCAGATGAGTGGCTGCATGAGGCTGGTTCTCTTTTGGCAAAACAGGAGTCCCTGGACATCAGTCTCCTTGCCCACAGCAGGCCTCAGCACAGTTATCTGGAGAAACACTGGATTCTCTATTTTTCTCATTCGGTTCTCTGCCCGGTTGCAATTTCAGCCGCCTTGCTGAGCAACCCTCAGGCAGTATTCTTGAACTTGATCCCCTCTTGAGATCGAAGAAGACCTCAGGAGATGATTGCAGGCCTATAATGCATAGGCCCCCATAAAGCTTAGATGCTCCTCTCTTTTTGAACACTTGAGCTGCACTCACCACTGTTTGAAAACAGTTCTCAGACTAATCTGTTTTCCCTGCCATCCAGTTGGCTAAAGGAGCTGTCAGTCACAGTCTCATGTTTCCATTGGTTCCTTTGGGTGCCAAACACTAGCGTTCACAGTTTCTCCCACAAAGCACCTGAGCTAAGGACCTCTCGAGGTCCCCTGAGTCCCAATTGGCCCAGACTGGGAAGTATTGGACCAAAACATGGTGGCCCCATTGGGAAATGCATGCTGCAGAGAAGGCAGGTTAAACAACAGTCTGTATCTCAAAAACAGTAAAGAATTAAAAGTAAATATCAGCAGTAACTTGTAGGGCTCCCTCTGCTCTATCTGCGACAGCAGAGTAGAGCAGATTAGGGAAATGACTGGCTGGTCGCAAGCTCTGGAACACTCGGACCCAGCCAAGGCCATTTATAGTATATACACTGGCTATAGCACTTAAAGGGACAGCGTGGAGACACATCATAGCACTCTTATGCAGATCAACAGAAGAACACCAACAACCATGGATTTATCATCTCTGCAGGATGTCTGCATGACAGTGGGAAATCAAAGGAGCACAGGGAGACACACAAGGTAAGCCCCCCAATTTGGGGGGGGAGCCACACATGTATTCCATTATACTATTCCATGTATGTCTTGGGGAGAGAAGGGAGCATTTTAATACTGGAATAATGCAGAGTTTTGAATTTTTGCATTCCATGGTAAACAATCACACAATGTACTGAATGTGCATAAAGACAGATTTATTTTTTTTATTTTTATTTAGCTTTTGTTAACCAGGTGAGTGCACTAGCTATAAAATGACTATTTTCAGGCACGACCCGGGAGAGTACAGACATGCAAAAACTTAACAGGATAACAATTTATAAGTGCTTTACATACAATGAGTTAAAGAGGATACAATATATTGGAACATACAAAGTAAAGCGCTTTACATACAATGAGTTAAAGTGGATACAATATATCAGAGACATACAGAGTAGACCATTCATAAGTTCATAGGTACCTACCTATGCAATGAATAGAAAGGACCTTGGGCAATAAATTATCAGGTGACATATCATATAAACAGAACAAGGTACACAAAAACAAAACTAGGTAATACAAAAGGAGGAAATTACCATTGAGAGCAGGGGGTGTCATTAAGGAAAAGGTTGGTAAGTGAGGAAAAGGGGAGCAAGCCATGAAATTAGATTTTATGAGTATATGTAAGTGTAAGGGAGATGCCTGCAGTGCAAGAGTGTATATGGGCAGGGAAAGGGAGCTGGGACAGGCTGAGGCAGTAAGAGGGTTATATAGAGGTGAGGAAATACTATTGTATGGCAAGAGACATCAGTCATTAGGTAGGGTGAAAGCAGGAACAGGTATCAGCAATCAGCAGATTTGAGCGCAATTTTCTCTTAGAGCATGTGTGGGAGCTAGAAAGTCTAATGTCGAGGGGAAGGGAATTCCATAGCTGTGGAGCCGCATGGTCAAATGCAACAGTTCCTTTCCTAGTGCGGCACCTCGGCAAATTCAGAAAGGATTTATCAGCTGATCGTAGACCATGGAGTGTGTCCCGAGGAACAAGCATAGCTGCAAGACACCTAGGGGTTTGATTTTGAATTATCGAATCAATAAGAAAGCCAAGGTAGTATTTCCTACTAGCTAACGGAGAGAGCTAACCAAGATCATTATAAAGCTGACAGTGGTGTTTAAGCTGAGGAGCAGAAGAGGCATAGCGCCATATGTTGTTATACGTAATATCCCATCTGAGTAGGTCAGTTTTATGAGCAGCCCCAAATAAGGGAGCAACATAGGTTAGGGTGGGGAGCAGAATCCCACTCACAATAACAATTTTAGCCGATGGCATGTGCACATAACTAGTCTTATATGCAACACCCAGTTTGGAGTTAACAGCTCTGCAAACAGACTGTATATGAAGATTAAGATCAAGAGGTTGATCTAGCAGGATGCCCAGGTACTTGAAAGAGGTCACACATTCCAGTAATTGACCTTCTAAGTCCTGTACCGTCAGTGCTGTTGTGCAAGCCCGGAGCTTTGGGGCCGATCCAAGCAGCATGGCTTTAGTTTTGCTATTGTTGACAGCCAGTTTGTGGTCATATAGCCAGTTTTGGATATTGTTAAAGTCAGAGGAAAGGGTTGTATTGATAGTGTCTATATTAGTAGAACTTGTATAGATGACAAGATCATCAGCATATAGAATAGCAGAGCAGGATTTTAGAGCAGCTCCAATGTTATTTATATAAAGAGAGAATAGGAGGGGCCCTAGGATGGAGCCCTGAGGTACACCAATGTTAATGGTGGTACTGTATGATAGAGAGGAATTAAATTTCACCACTTGAGTTCTATTTGTCAGGTAGCTTTCATACCAGTCAACAACAGAGGAGGAGAAATGCAGGTGTCGAAGCGAGGAGGGAAGCAAAGTGTGATCAACAAGGTCAAAAGCCTTTGTGAGGTCAATAAAGACAGCCCCAGTCAGATTGCCAGTATCCATTTTTGAAAGAGTGTCTGTGGTGAATTTAAGGAGTGCAGTCATTGTGCAATGTCCTTTCCTGAAGCCATGTTGGGTATCCGAGAGCAGACTATGCCTTAAGTAGATAGTCAGTTGGCTGAGTTGCGACAATTTTCTCCAGGATTTTGCTCAGTACCGAGAGTATGGCAATTGGTCTGTAGTTCATGACAACCTTAGAATCCCCTTTTTTAAGTACAGGTGTGATCTGAGCAGCTTTCCAGAGGTCAGGGACCATTCCATCTGAAAGTGATAATGTATACATTTTGGCCGGCGGTAACTCAATAAGGGGAGCTGCAAGTTTCAAGAGGCGGGGTTCCAGGGAGTTTGAATCAGAGCTGGTATGATCAGAGATGGATCTCAGGAGCTTCAGGACTTCCTTTCTAGACACAGCCTTAAAATAGAATGCAGGAGTATGAGAAGGCACAGGGGACAATACTTCCAGCTTATCCAGACAGGTTCCTGATGAGGAGTGGGAGGACACTGCAGTGGGACTGAAGGAAGTGGTATATTGGGAGAGATCAGAGAAATGCAGATTGAAAGAATTAGCTATGGTTTGTGAGTCATTGCAATGCACATCATTTATCAGCATATCACCAGGGGTAGTTGACTGTGAGGATCCTAGGAAGGATTTGATGTGTGACCAGAATTTTCTGGGATCAATGGCCGAGTTAATCAGTAGGTCTTTACAGTACTTGCTCTTAGCAGCTCTGACTTATCTTTTACATGAATTCTGTAGCATATGGTAAGCGCTGAAATCTGTTTGTTGGCCTGATGTTTTGTAGCGCTTCCAGAGTTTATCTGTAAGGTGCAAACTTTTGAGCAAGTCTTTGTTTAGCCATCTTGTTTGTTTACCCCTCACTCTCCGGGTGATTTTAGGGGCATGTTTACATTGAACCATAAGGAATTTAGTGATGAAGAGGTTAAGAGTGTCCTGAGAACAGTGTGATAGACAGATCTCAAACAATCAATTCTGGAGACATCATACAGAAACATTTCTTGGTCTAGGTGAGCAAAGTTTGTGAGGTGATGAGGCGTGGTGGAGGAGATGGAGGTGCCCCAAGGACAGGATGCAGATAGTAGGAGAATGGTCAGTTAAGGCATCAGCAAGAGTACCAGTGGCTGAGATGTGTTCGATCTGGTTTACCAGCACCTATCCAATAGTGTGCCTAGTGGTGATGAAGACAGACTTCTAGTCGGCACTGTTACCATCTGATGCAGGTTGTAGCTATGAGTCAGAGATTGAAGAGAGAGAGAGAGCTGCCCCAAGTCAGTTTAAGTTTAGGTTCCCTAAGATGTCAACCTCATTAAGATGACTGACAGGTGAAAAACATCCATGGAGGGACTATTTTACATTTGTTAGCAATGTTGTATTATATTTTTTGTGACTTTTAAATCTTTTAGTGTTTGTTTTTTAAAAGTTGCCAATGGACCTGTTTTATAAGTGCAGTAAGACAATTTGAGCTATTGACTGTGCCAGTTTTACCACCCTTCCAGGCAGAAGATACTCAGCCTGCAGCCTTGTGCTTTACTACACTCCTCGACATGTGGTAAAACCAGCACAACCTACACCCCATCATGTCTTATTGCTTACAGAGACTGTACAGTTCATAACTAACCTACCCTAATCCATCCAGCAACAGCCTAATTTAATGAAAATAAACCCCTTTCCATTAGAATAAAAGCTTTATACACTTTGTAAATGAAATAACCTACAACAAGGCATAGGTTTCTTCAAAATATATGCACTCCTGGAACCATTTGAAGGCATTCAGGCTTGATTACCAAACTCACATATTTTATCTATCAACAGCCAAACTACAGAAAATAAAACCTTTTTCCATTTTATAAGCACAATGACTCGTTCCAGGGCATGGGTATAGAGACGGGCGAAGTTGGCAAACTTGCTCCCTGAATTCACAAATTTTGTGCAATTTGCAAAATTTGCGCAATTTGTAGAGCGGGATCGACCACAAAATGTGAAGTTTCACCGTGAAGTGTGGGATTTCATGGGTGAAATTCCACACTTTATGGCAAAACTTCGCACTGGTGAAGTCAAGGTACCGGTCCGAAGAATACTCTCATAAGCTCCACAAATGCTAATTTTCACCACTTTGCATGAACTTCACTGGCAGTTATACTTGACACATCTCTACATGGGTGTTCTGAGGAGTAGTACATATTGCAGGTGTTGTATAAGGCACTCGACAATTGACCTTGCACCTTCCTATTCACCCAGGTGTGCATTCATTCTCTAGAAACTCATGCCCTGTTGTGGGTTATTGCTTACATGGCAACCTTTCTCCATTAAAGAGCCTCTTATGTCACAGGAAAACTTTGAAAAGCATAACAGAATTCATCTTATAATTTTGATATTTCCTGCAGTTACCATTCCCCTATTGTTTATTACAAGGACATTTGCATGAAAGCAGAATTCTCTGTCATCTTTATAAGCATATGATATAAGCATATAAAGAGGAGGTACTACTGTACCACTGCCCCTATATAGATCTGGTTTGACCACACCTAGAGTATTGTGTGCAGTTTTGGAGCCCATACTTGAGAAAGGACAGGAATAGGAAGGAGGTGGTGTGGAGAAGGGCTTCCAAAATGATGCAGGGGCAACAAGGGAGGTCTTATGATGTACACTTGGGGATCTCAATATGTACATACTGAAGGACAGGAGGATGAGTGCAGTCATGACTGAGACGTTCAAGTACCTCTTCGAGATGAACAAGGTGGGCAACAGTGAGTTGTTCACAATGAGTGGTAACACAGGCGCCAAGGGGGAAACTCCATGAAATTGCAGAGGGGAGGTTCAAAAAGGATGTCAGGAAGCACTTTTTTATGCAAAGAGTGGTGACAGACTGAACAAACTTCCAAAAGTGGTCATCTGCACTGAGAGGCTGGGGGTGGATTTCAAAAGTAGGTGGAAAAGGTACATGGGAAAGATGTGTAGGGGGACAGTTAGGGGATGGAGGGGAAGAAATTATGACTGACCGGAGAACAGTCCCATAACCAGGCAGGTTTGAGCAGACTAGATGGGCTGTTAGGCTATAATCTGCCCACATTTTCTATGTTTTTATATTTCTTCATCCCTGCTTATGATGCACATGGTGGGGGGGCACAATTGACTCACAGTCCCTTTGGACCTGAAATTACTATGTTACGTGGTCTTCTTCTGCTGTCTGCTTATCCACAAATGACATCCTGATTCTGTGGTTGTGGCATCGTAATTGCTTCTACAGCATACAGTTGTGATGTCATAGAAGAGGATTATGATGTCATTTGCAGACAAGCATCCTGAGCAGATAAAGACCAAATGACAGTTTTCATGAGCATTGCATGTGTAATAGACTCTTTACAAAAATCATATGAATGAAATATGTTAAATTGCATGTACGGTACTTATTTTATTTTGTAAAGATGTCCCTGGTGGGTTAGAGGCACTTTAGCCATAACGGAAGGTCCCCTGCAGCATAACTGCAGTTTGAAATCTAGAGCTGTATTGCAGTTAGAGGATTCAGCTCCATATATAACAGAAGTAGTCTCATTATTATAAAGCTTAATGCCATTTTGACAAAGCATCCCATTACCTATAATGAATTACACAAAACCTTGTAAGGTTTCTTCAGGGAACATTATAATCATACATTTTCATAAGTCAACTGATAGCCTCAGCAAACACATTTATGTTTTTACAAGATAGCACTTCTTTCCTCAGACATATAATGTTCTGTAATTATGTCAGGTAGGAATTCAGAAAAATTAAGATTTCTAGAGGGAACAATTTATTGGAAACGTGTATTCCTCCCTCTTTGAGATTCATGTCTCAGCTGCACCACGTAAAGATATAAACCTCACAAAAGAACCTATTTCTGGTCTTACCAGAATTTATTTTTCTGCTTTTGAGATTAGCATAAACACACTTAGGTGTCAACAGTTATTCTTAAAAACATATCTCTGCAGCTGGATAAACATTATTTCGTGGACACCTCAAACCTACTGACAAAGCTGAAATACCGCAAACAAACTGCAGATGTCTGGTGTTGATCTGAAAAATAATAGAATCTCTTTCAACAGAGTCTATTTATCTGTGAGGTCAAGAAGCCTTGGCCTAGTTACACTCACAGCTAGACGTTTTTTGACAATGTCATCAGCCTATCTAGGAGGGCAGGAGCCACAAAGCCAGAGACCACCCAGTATTATCGCTCTCTGGGGCCTACTATAATAGCAGGATGATTATACCGCCTACAGACTTGAACTAACCTTTTTATAACTCGAGTAGCCATGAGAAACTAAAGTAAGATTTGTGTTTTGAATAGCTCTTTATATTCCAGAAGGGTTTACTGCCTCCAGCAGGGCCTCCGTCCATGGATTTGAAAACTGTGACACCAAGGAAAAATAAAAGCAGCATGAGCGCCATTCTGTGTGTGTGTGTGTGTGTGTGTGTGTGTGTGTGTGTGTGTGTGTGTGTGTGTGTGTGTGTGTGTGTGTGAGGGGGTGATAACTGTAAAGCATTCTGCTGTGCTATATTACAAACTACAGTATCAAATCAACCTTTGTCATTTCGGTTATACTGTATGACAGCTTGAGAGGAAGACTCGCCTGTCACTACCTCCGAGAAGTCAAGTCCAAGCTTCTCCAGTGCATGAAGGTTTTTTCTCTGACACAGATGGTGAGAACCGAAATCTTTAATACTGTTTACATGACTGACACTAATGCTGATTTGGCCCTCAACAACTAATGTGTCAGTAAATGGTCTTGGCAGCTCCTGAGTTCTGAGAAATCAAGTCTCTGTCTGTCTAGTGCTGCTTTACTTATTTATTTATTTTAGTTTAGAATTAATACCTTTGAGCCGAAGGCTCATTTACAAAGGTTCCAAGTCAGGCAAAGACAATACATGACATTACATAACATTGATTACACAGCAAATAATGCAGAAATAGCAAGTACAGTTGGTATATTAAGACAAATTTACAATTCAGCGGACTCAACAAATAACAACACTACTTGAGTGTGGTAAGGCACTTCTTTAAGTGCAGAGTACCGAAAAAGAGGGGTCAGCAGCCCTCAGAGTGCAGTAGAAGAGGGGTAAAAGCAGCCAGAGTTGGCACTGTCAGGTTTGGGGCTGTGGAGGGTGAGCAAGAACTGAGGGGGCTATGGACAGGGGAGTGGGGAGAGGGTAAGGGGAGGAATAGTGGAGGGTAGTAGGGCTGGCAGAAATGAGGGGTGGGAGTTGGTGAGGGAGGGAGAAGGCAGAGGTAGTTGTGGATGAAGTGGCAGGGTGTGAATGTAGCCTAGTAAGTGTTACATATAGCAGGAAAAGTAATTTTCACTGTCAAGGTGCGAATGGAGTACATATTTGAATTGGCTGAGCTTGCCACATTCAATGACGGCAGTAGGCAAGTCATTGAACCATTTGGGTCCCCAGAAGGAAATTAATCTGTAAGCTAGTGCTGTGCGCTTGAAGGGTACCAGCAGCCTTCCTTTGGTTGTGCTTTTTTTGCTGATGGTGGGTTGCGCAATTTTGAATAAGCAGGAGGCAGAGCCAGGTATGAACCCTAGCAATTATTTTTTGACCAGCAGACAGGTCTGGCAGACAGGTTTCTTAGTGCAGTACTGAAGGTATAATTCAGTAACATATAGTGACACTGTAGGTATTTATGAAGTCAGAAAGTGTGACTGGCTTTACTGAAAGTCACAGTTATGTATGACTTGCAGTTATTAACTTATTTATGTTAACTGGGAAGCATTTTTTTCCCATGGGTTTCCCTTGCTCTGTGCATGTGCCCATTGCCTTCCTCAGGCACACACTTCACTGGCTCCTTCAGCTCAACCATGGCTAGCAGCACAGAGATTGATCTCCAGTTATATAACTGCTGTGGAGAAAAGAAACATTCCAGAGCCAGTATAACAACATGAGTTAGTGTGTAAAATAAGAATTGTACACATGCCTCTTTGTTAGATACTTGTATAAACCCCTTGAGCTTTGCTCTGTAGGTTTATGTAGCATCCAGCACCTCAAGTGTGTGTAAAATTCTCATCATCCACACTACCCCATGTATTATTATATATGTCTATATTATTTCTTATAATGTACCCTTCTGAAACTACTATCAGGATACTGCACATTACCACAAACTGCTTAAATTAGAATGGCTAGACATACAGGGCCAGATATTCAAACTGCGCCCAAAAAGTGCGCAATAGCGGGAGCAAGCACAAGTCAATTGCGCACATGAGCAACACATGCGATATTCAAACATGGAGCAAGACAAATTGCGCAAGCAGCCAGCGCCTGAATATCTTCCTAACCCGCGCCATAGCCGCAACCAGGAAGGGGAAGCTGAGCAGAGCTGATGCGCCGCCAGCGCGAACAAAGGTGGCCCAGCTGAGCAGTCCAGAGGCGCCATAGTGCAAGCAAAGAGGCCCCAGCAGC
Source organism: Neoceratodus forsteri (assembly GCA_016271365.2). Taxonomy (NCBI): domain Eukaryota; kingdom Metazoa; phylum Chordata; order Ceratodontiformes; family Ceratodontidae; genus Neoceratodus; species Neoceratodus forsteri. The sequence continues at coordinate 1,446,910,876 of CM028130.1, read as the reverse complement.
ATAGCAATGGAACTGCACAACCAGGGGTAGGCGGGGCCCACCACCCATGCCACAGATGGGCACAGGGACACACTGCCGAACCAACAATGTACCCCACACCCAAGCACAGCAGAACTGGGGAGGGATGGAACAGCCACCGAACCATGGGGACAAGCAAACAAAGCACATCCCGGCTGTGTTAGCAGCACACCCACTGTCAACCTGAGACTGGCACACAAAGCAGGCGGAGCACCCCAGTGTCCAGTGGCCCCGTGTGCACAGCAGTCCCAGCACTGTGACCCCAAGACACCACCCATGCGCAGTGACCAGCACTGCAGGAATCCCCTGGCCCCCCAGCACACTGCAACCTCGTGAACCACAGAACCATACAAGCCACACCCACCATGAGCACCCAGCAGTGGGTGGCAGCACACGGCAATACTGACTGGAAGCCTCACCCACACCAGAGACACCGCCCCACACACACGCACACACATACCCATGACCATACCACACCAGATGCCATGCACACCACTGCAACTGAGCACCTATAGCCAGCTGCAAATCAGAGACCACCACAGTATTCCTATCAAAATATAAATGTAATAATAAGATGCATAACAAGAACAACAAACAACAACATATTTACAAAGCAGGGGTGGGGGTATGGGTATGAGGTAGGGGTGGGTAAGGGCAGGGTGAACAACCGGGAGAGGGGAAGGTGGGGTTCGCTGACGTTCAGCTACCGCCTGGCAGCCTGCCCTCCTCCTGCCTGGTGCTGTGCCTGTGGCCTCCTCGGCGTCGCATCCCATGCTGCTGCTGCAAGTCCAGGAGAATGGTGTGTGTGTGTCGATGGCCACCTGAGTGAGCCTCCGCAGGCCCTGCTCCATCAGGTGCAGGATCCGGATACCTAGGACAAGGGATCAGAGTCAATGGCTGTGACTGTCCACATCCCTGAATCCCACCCATCATGCATGGCAGACAGCCAAGTGCCCTGCTCCTGTGATGGACTGCACCCACCCACAGTGACCGTGCACAAGACAAGCCCAACCAGCCAGCAATGGCCATGTGTACCACTGCACACACACACACACCGCCCATGTCCAGCACAGCACAACCAAGGCTGCCCAGTGACGTGGCGACGTGGTGGGATGCTAGTGCCACAGCCATGTGCCCGGTGCATGCATGGACCACCAGTGATGCACACACACACACATGCAGTGCCACTGGACAGTGATGACTGTCACATGTTGCATGCATGGTAGTGTTGTCCCTGGAAGGTGTCCGTGCCCCCCAGCATGCAATAGCATCCATGATGTAATGACACTCACCCTCATCAAGCCGCTGCAGCAGGTGCTGCTGCGGCTGTGGCTGCTGCTGTTGCTGCTGCTGTGGCTGTGGCTGTTGCACACCTCCTCCGCCAGCCACCCTGGCACCGCCATCCCAGGCCTCAGCCTGTGCCTGCCTCCGCTCCTCCATGCCTGTGGGAGACAAAGGAAGAGAAACACATCAGTGAGATGCCAAAGCACACAGACCTTGCCCCATTGAGTGTGCCTGCCCACACAACCAGACCCAAACAGCACACACCTGCAAACACCCTCACAGCAAACCACAGCCCAACCCATCCCCATCGCAGATTACATTACACAGTCACCCATGCAGACAATACCGGTGCATACACAGCACCCACCTGGCCTGGGCACAATGCCCCTCCTGGCACGCTGACCTGGGCGTGCAAGCAGAGCATGCTCCCTCCTCTGCAGGTCGCTGTAGCGGTGCACTGCTCGGGGTCCTCCTCCACCCAGTGGCCTGCTCTAGGGCAGCGCGACCGGCTGCCACACATGGGTGCATGGCACCTGCAGGGGCACTCCCTCAAACAATGAGCCATAGTGAGGCTCCACCACAGCCACCAGGTTAGCTATTTCCAAAGCCCCCCATTGTGGTGCTCTCCTGTGTGCCATTTTCAAAAAGTACAGTGGCAATATGGCGCTCCGCAGTGCGGCAAACCCATGTGGAAATGTTGCACAATACAACTCCATCACTGCCTATCGCGCTGTTCGGACAGCGCCGTCGGTCCACATCGTGCTGTCACTGAACAGCACGATAGAGCCATACACATGCCAGATGTACAGCGCCAGGGGGCAAAGGTCGGGCACAAGGTCATGGGTCAGTGGCGCATGGCCACGCACAGCGCCATCGGACGTCCACATGTCCTGGGCGATCGGACACCCGCGTGCCAGTGCTACAGTGGACTATTGCGCAGTACTGCCACAGCGCCATATGGTGACCAGCGCTGTAGCGCCATTGGCACAATGATGGCCATGGCCTGAATTGCTGGTCGTGCACAGCATGTCATCAGTGCGGCAGACGCCTGCGTAAGCTACCTGGGCATGCGCAATGCAGTGTACCACACAGTCACAGAAATGCGCCATTGGCTCAGCCGGCTCAACCGTATTGCGCAAAGTGCAACGGCACGATATTCAGCCGACACATGCAAATCATCTGATCAGCCATTCAAAGGTGCAGTGGCGCGATTTGCATCTCATTACAGTTGCTCCACTCCTAATTTGCATGCATTGCGCTATAAATGTGCAACATTGGGCTGCGCTGGCCAGATTCGGTTACTGCAGGTGAGAGATGAGTTGCATGCTGTGTGATGTTCTGGCCAATGGTCATGGGATAATGCTGTAGACTGCACAGTGACAGGTGTCCACTTCCACCCATACAGACCGACATGACCGAGCAGAGCCAAGGTGAGGGTCAGGATGGTGGGCGGAGAAGGAGGCCCAACTTCACCACGCAGAGACAGAGGCCCTCTTACAAGTCTACCTGGAGGTGGAGCCACTACTAGTGGAGCGGGGGCACCCTCAGGCCCGTGCGGCTGCATGGGAGGGGTAGCTCAGGCAGTGAACCTGCACGGAAGCCACCAGCGCTCCGTGCAGGAATGCAAAAAGAAGATGTGGACAGACCGCAGGAGGGTGAAGGAGAAGGTGGCAGCCCTCAGGGCGGCACATGCTGGCACAGGCGGGGACCAGCCAGCGGTGGCGGAGCTGACCCCGGCTGAGGACCGACTGGTTGCATCAATGCAGCGGAGTGCTATTGAGGGTGTACCAGGAGGTGGATTCCAGACAGGTGGACGCCCATCACTGCACGGTATGACATGGTGGTGGTGTTGGGGGAAGGTTGTTCACATGCACTCACATGTCCTCACTTTCTGTTACAGATCCTGTTCATCTTCAGGGGATGGTGGTGGTGGGTCCAGGCAGTGAGGAAGACCTGCCGGAGTTGGAGGAGGGTCCATCCACCTCTGTCGAAAGCCAGCATGCACTGCACCAGCATGCACGCCTGGCTTCCAACTCTGTTGTCGGTGAGTCAGGTGTGGGGGGTGCACAGCCTGTGTCTCAGCAGTCTGGCATGCAAGCATGCCAGCACGCTGTGACTGTGGCTGTAGCACGTACCTGCACCATTGATGATGCAAGGACTGCAATGGGCAGTGACATGTGTGTGTCCCATGACGGAGACACAGCAGGCCAGCACGTGCCCCTGGGTCTAGCTGGTTCCAACGTGTGTGGCAGCATGTCGGCACAGTCCCAGGCTGTGCCTGTCAGCACCGGTGGGGTAGCACCTGTGGCTGTGCAGGTGTCTGGCACTGTTGCGGCCACAGCAGTGGAATGAGTGGTCCCTGGGCACAGCGGTGGAGGCAGCAGCAGCAGTCACCCACCAGGTCTGGGGGTACAGTGTCCAGCGTGGCACATGCCCACCACCCTTTGATATGCCCATTCCTGGTCCTGGTGAACAGCGCCCACCCTCAAGGGGTGTTGAGCATCAGGACCTTCCATACCCTGGGGGACAGGATGCCATTGTGGCACAGTACCCATTTGAAGGGCACACCCACCTGCTGCGGGAATCAGTACAGCAGTAAAGACGGGTTGCAACGTCTGTGGAGGCACTGTGCGTGGCTGTGGAGTGGCACAGCAGGGACTGTGCTCTGATCCTTGCAGAGATGGTCCATATGCAGATGGATGTGACCGCCATCATTGACAGGCAGACCCAGGCATTGGTCACTGTCGTGGCTGCATTGGGCACACAAGCAGGTGCCCCTGTACCGCGCACCCCACACAGTACGCTCTCCACTCCCCATTCCCGGCGTCGTGCGACACCCAGCCTGTCAATGCCGGGTTCTGCTGTGGGCATCCCGAGCACCCCTGGTGCAGGTATGTTTGGCATACTACAGACCCCTGTGCGGACAAGGTCGCGATCGCGCAGTGGGACCCCTGGTGGTCCATCGGTGTCACCCCATGTGGCCCCTGCTCAGCCTGCCAGTGCTGTTGGGTCATGGTGGGGCCACCAACGTATCCGCGGTGGCCGTGGAACAGTGCAACATGACTGACCTGTCTCCCAGTGTGGGCCCTGTCTGGTGCTGCCCTGTGTGCAATGTGCGTCATGGTGGGCAGTGCACTGGTGGGTGCCCTGCCCATCACGCCACATGGACCACCTGCACACCATCCCGACTGCTGTCCACAGGTGCGTGTGCATGATGATGCCTGCATTGTACTGTACACCAAGGTGCAAGGGTGCCCAGCATCTGACACATGTGCCCGACAGTACAGGTGGTGGGGGTGGTCTGTGGATCTGTATGTTTGCCATGTCTGTTCCGCCCTGCTGTGCACCTGCATATGCAGCTTTGTGCCTGTGTGTGTGTGTGTGTGTGTGTGTCCATATTACTGTTCACCCTCCTGATGGTGTGTTTGTGTCCTGGTCCCTTCCACTCCCTTGCCGTCATGCACCCCTGGTGTGTTACTCTGTGTTCCTGTGGGTTGCGCCTGGACAGTGTTGGTTGCACATGGCCCCTTGACTTACCTGTGTCGTGCATAATGCTCCTCCGTGATAATGTCCCGGTGCAGCTGGGCCTGCCGGATCAGTCGGGGGTCCCGCCATCCAAGGGGGGGGCTGCTCATCACCATCATCACCGGCGCCACTGGCGTCCCCATCTCTGTCCCCCTCCTCGACCTGAATGGCTATCCCACAGTCTTTGGCCATGTTGTGCAGGATACAACAGGCCAGGAATATCCCACAGGCCTTTGAGGGGCTGTACTGTAGGGCACCGCCAGAGGTGTCTAGGCATCGGAAGCGTGCCTTGAGCATCCCAAACACCCGCTCGATGATGTTGCATGTGGCGGCATGCGCCTTATTATAGCGTTGCTGCGATGGGGTCATGGGGCGCCGATATGGTGTGAGCAGCCAGGGATGGAGTAGGTATCCGCTGTCACCTGTGTGGAGATGGTGGAGATGAGTATCATGTTCAGGTCCATATTGCCAATATCCCTGTGTGCCACTACCATAGCACCTGTGGCATTCCACCCTTGCCCCACGTTTGCAATTCCACATGCGTACTCACCCACTAGATGGCCTGTGGGGATATCCCACTCGAATCAATGGCACAGTGCGGACTGATACCATATGAAGGCATCATGTGCCCGCCAGGGTGTGTGGCACAGACATTGATTATGCACCCAGTGGCATCACACACCACCTGGCAGTTGACACTGGAATAGCCCTTCCTGTTCCTATATGCGGCCCCATCAGGGCCAGGTGGCATGCGAATGGCCACATGGGTGCAGTCTATGGCCTCTAGCACACCAGGCATACGTGCTACCCTGTGGAACTCCTGCATGTTTGCTGTATGCTCTGCCGCGGTGCTGGGGAAATGGATGTGCTCTGCAGCATGTGGCAGCAGTGCGCTGAGGAATTGGGTGAGGATGCGTGATGTGGCCGACTGTGTGATGTCTGTGGTGTCCCCTGTCGGCCTCTGGAAGGTGCCCATGGCGAGCAGGCACATGCAGGCTGTCACCTTGGTCTCCACTGACAGAGCGTGACTCCATCGTGAGGGTGCCTGCATCACATCACTGCACAGCTCACAGAGCTGCCTCAGTATTGCCCTGTTCAGGCGGTACCGGCCCACGATCTCTACATCTGTGTACAGCTCAAAGCTGATGCGGGCACGGTACTGCCTGTTGGGGGCGTACCGCCGATGGGCCCTTCCACTGCCACATCCACCTGCAGCATGCATTCTCACCCCCCTCATTACAGCTTCCATGTGGAAGCTGCACTGTCCATCTCCCTGGCTTGTGACCCCCCCTGGCTGATGTTGCTCTGTTACCCCCGCATTCCTGACTGCTACCTCCACTGCACGGTACCTCCGCTGGCCTCTGCAGCCTATGGCCCACACAACTTCCCTTGCCTGCCCTGTTCTGGACTGTCACTGTCTGTCTCTCTCTGTCTGTCTCGCTTGGCATCCCTGTAGTGTTCTTGCGCCTCTTCCTTGAGCCTTTTTATTTTGGCTCATTTCTGCTGTGGCGCAACTTCTGGCTGTTCCGCTATTGCGCATTGCGCAACCCTTTGAATATTGCATTGCGCTCTTTATGCAGGAATCCACCCCCTTTGGTTGCGCATGCCTTCATTTGCATTGTGCTGTTGCTCAGCCTGTTTTTGGTGGCGCAACTGCCTCCTGCTGAATAGCGCAGAATGGCGCAATTTCGGACTTGCGGATGCGCAATCCTATTACGCATGGCGCAACCCTTTTGAATATCCGCCCACAGTATATAACAAGCTAATTTCTTACATTTTTAAAGGAAACTCCTATTAAGTCCTAAGTGCGGCAACATGCAGGGAGATATGAATTAGGGCTTTTAACAAAAAGCAATTTTTTTATTATCTGGTGTCCAAATTTTAATTAAAAGGATCCTCTTGCTCCATAATAGTGACAGAGCCCCAGTGGAATCTCATGCACGGGTGACTTCCACTGTGAAGGTTATGCTAATGAGGGGCTATCAACATCTGCCATTTGTTGGTAGCCCTCATTCGCATAACCTTCATGGCGAAGTCACCTGGGGTGCACTAGATGGTCACCGGGCTCTGTCAGAATTATGGAGCAAGCTGAACTTTTAATTAAAATTCCAGACACCAGGTAATGAAAAATTACTTTATGTTAAAAGTCCCAATCGGCATTTCTGCAGCCACCTCTGCACTTAGAGACTCTTGATAGGCATTCCCTTTAATCAAATTACAAGCTTCCGAAGAACACTTCCATAATAAAATACATTTTAAATCAGCAATATTTGATAGAAAAAAAAATCACCATATAGTTTACTTTATCAGTAACATATTTCTGGTATCCTGTGAGATTCATCATTAGTGTATTTTTAACTCCCTCAATTTTAAGAACCCTCCTTCTATAAGGTCACTTTTTGACTGTAGAAAACAGATTCCAACTGTGGATGTATTAGGATGGCGCTAGCACACATTTCTGATGGTAATGAGCACAGTATCACACCAAGATGCTTCATTTATTCATGGTGGGCATGGCAGAGAGTAGGAACTTTGACCAACTTCAAAACTACATATCTCAGTTCAGGCATGCAATAAAATGAAAATAAAATGGGTAAATTAACATTTTGCCAGAAATACGTTATTATTCACAAACTGAAATATCTGGACATGAATTGACCAGGGGTGTCCATGAAATAAATCAAATAAATAATGGTGTGCCGTTTTAGCTGCAGACTAACGAATACTACTGCTTTAAAACCAGTTTCAAAATTTCCAGGTGTGAAAATCATAGTCAACTTAGCGTTCAGAAAAACAAATGGGGAATGGGTTTGAGTGTGTAAACCGTATACCCTAAATGTATAAAATGTATCAAATAAAGTGTAAATACAGAATTGTGTGAGAAACAGGATGTTCCTGACTAAGCAAATGGTAATGGGTGGTTCCGTGATCCTGATACTTTTTGTGTGGGTATTCTTTTTTTCCACTGATTTTGTTCCGTTTCCACCGTGGCTTGTACTATAATATTTGTTACTATACAGCATACCCAGTCTTTCTGCTGTTTCTGGTGAATCAAGAAAGGGCAGAGGCAAACATGCTTTACGTACGTCTCATCTAATGTTCCAGTAATTAAGATGTGTTTTTCTGTCCACAACATAAAGTGTTTATCTTTAATTGCACAAGCATGCCACAAGAGGAGTACCCTTCACCGAACAGTAACAATGTGGAGTTTATCTTCTTTCTAGTGCCTCTGAGGAAAAATGCTTGACATTCTCAGGATGAAAGCAAAGGATCTTATCATCTCACATTCCACAGTTTGATATGAAATTGCCTGGCATCAAGTCAGGATAGTAAGATTGGGTTACTTCCCCGCCAATGAAAAAGGGACAGTCAACCCAGGTTATACAAGCCACCCCTTTCTTTCTCTCTCTTTCTCTCCCTTCATAAGTGATGTTGTATGACAGCTATTTCCAAGTTAAGGGTTTTTCTTGTTAAGGTTTTAATTAACTATGAAAATAACACACACGTATTGACATTTATCCAACTGAGTGACGGAGAAAGATTAGAACAGGCCATCAAAGTAAGAAGCAGCAGGTGGTAATCATACTTCAGAATACATCCAAGGTTTAGTGGCTCACATTTTTGCTTTGAAACTCAGGGTGGTTGAAAAAAGTCTGTTAGGCATCCGGGTCTGCCTGTACTGAGCAATACTGCAAACATGCCCCTGGTTAAAGTGGATCAAAGGGCAGTGGCACATGAGCTCAACATGAGGGCATATGTTAAACATTGGCTTGATTTTAAAACAGATGTTCTGCTGTGGCTGGGTAATTTAAAAAGTAGAAGTACACTGTACCCTGATTACCCCCTCACTTGGATCTTGAAAAGATGCCCAGTTTAGTTCTAACAAAACCTTCAAACTCTTAAGTAAAATGCTACAGTTTACAATGTAACCACTGCCTTATTCTTATCAGAGACATTTTACTACCATGTCATAATCATTTCTTCAGAAGCTGGAGGGATTATGAAAATAGAATTCAGTTTTATATGCAGCCATCATCTGAGATCAGTACAGTTCACTCTGGTTATCAGTTAAATATCTGGAGGCACAAACTTCTGTGCTATAGGGTCAAAAACATCCAAATGCAGCTCGTTGTCTCTTATTACCGCTCTCGGAAATGTAAATAATTACATTCAACAAATATTCATCCTGTCATAAAACATTATCATAAATCAGATGACAAAGCATTCTTTCAGGATGAGACACAGTTTGCCAAATCTCTTACATTATTTGATGAGGTTCCCATAAATCTACCCGAAAGGTTCCTTCCTCTGGCTCAGGAGAGATCAAACATTTCTTCCTCTAGCAACAAATGATAGGTCATGAGTAAAGAGAAAAGGAAGCACACCATACACGCACCACAAAGAAGAGGTCACGAGTAAGTAACACAAGTATGCCAAAACAGCCTATTCCTTTTGCTCAGGCTCAGTCTCATGAAGACAATAAGGTCCAATTCTGAGTTGCAAACGCCTGCCCTGAATGGTTGTTTTTTCCACTGCAACCCTACTGAGCCCCAAAAGGCTATTGCAGGCACTGAGGAAAGGAGGCATGAGTACGATCTAAATGGTCCACAGGGACATTTACAAATGTGTGGCAGCCTCACAAGGCTGCTGACACAGCAGGTACCCACCCCTGTTTACTGCTTGTAGATCCTGTGCTATAGATTTGTGCGACTTGCACACAATGGCCATGGAGCAGAGCCATGTTGCTGAGGACTACAGTATGAGGGAGTGGGGCTACTGCTGAATCATCATGGCTTCTGGCCACTGAAGCAGCAGGAGGAAGGGGGGGTACACAGCATAACCAGGAAGTCAGACTATGGGTGATTAGTCAGTGGGAACCACTGGACAACCAAAAAGTGTAATACAGGTAGTGGAGAGTAGACCCATTAATTATGTAAGCTATAATACCCGACAGGTGGCGGTGTATACCGGGATCACCCAGGGGGCACAATGAGGTCCGACAGCAGGCAGAGGGCCTTTATAGCCCTGAAGATCCGCTATAGCACAATACCACCCACCCTGGAGGGTATTATTGCACTAAGAAAATGGGCACTGTAAAAAAAAAAATTATTAAAAAAAATGTTGTTAGAAAAATTGGTTTAAAATACGTTTTTAATAAAATAGTTCCTCCGCCTGTTTTAGAAAGATTTGCCTTGGAGCTGGTTGTCATGGTTACTACCCCCCAACAAAGACACACAAACACAGTCATAAATCTCACTTGTTACCTTTGAGAAAGTTGTAGTGTCACTACCCCCCAACAGTCACAGTCAAAGACCTACAGGCTATGATCCATTTTTTATTTTTATATTGGTCCATCCCCCCATCCCCCCATGGTGAATCACGGTAGGCCAGGAAGAACAGACAGTTTCAGGACACACCAATGCAGGTTCATTTCAGCTCTATTTTTATTACTTTATTTATCATTCCTTTTTAAACTTTGAACTTGACAGCTGGCGGCTAATTGGGGCAGTGAGGCGCAAGAGAGCTAACGGTTCTGTGACACATATGCAGCAGCGGGGCAGAAGATATAATAAGGAAAAATGCAGTATTGCTGTGTCTCTGCTAAAACAGAGAGGAAAGGACAAGTGAGCTGCAGTGGGGTATGAAGAGGTGGATTTATGGTGTTATGGAAGAATTTGGCAGCATAATAGATAATTATGCAGTATGTGATCGGTATATTTGCGGGCGGTGTCCTAGAGGAACATCAGAGCGGCTTGCCTCGAGTTGAGGTTGTTGCACACCAGACCTGCCACATAAAAGCAGGAAGTGCTTGGGAGCCCTGTAAGGTGTTGTTTATATATATATATATATATATATTTAGATTCCACATAGCAGTGCTGTTATACTTTTGATTTTCAGTGAGAAGAATTTTACATCCGAAGCTATTCATTTGCGATCACTTGTTTAGCGCTTCCAGTTTTGTGGTGGATCAGCATCAGGGATGGCAGTGGTTGAGAATCGAAATGAAGTTATCGAGTGAGACAAATTTAAACAAAGCTTGATTGCAGTATTTTTTAAACAGGAACATTTTTTATGTTATGCTTTTATGTGGCAGGGTTACGCGTATGTGGAGCAGTGGACACTTATGGGATGGGAGGTGCAGCAGAGCGGGAATGTAGCCTTGGTGAGCTGGGAGAGCAGGTTTCTGTGGTGCTGAGATAGCGCTGTTACATTAACACAGGAAAACAGCTGGAGCGGAGGACAGAGGCAGTGGAGCAAACGGCTTTTAGGAGGAGCAAAAGTTTGGGACATACATAGTGTATGAATCTGAAGTCAAAAAGCCTGGCAAGAATGATCATTTTGAATCAGTGCCATTGCACCTTATGTCAGGTACTGTACTAACACTGCTTGCACAAAATAATCAGCTTCACGTTCACTGTCATGACGTGGAATTCAAAATCAGCCATTGTGCTGGGTTGTAAATCTCTCGCTAAGTGAGGGGAAAATGGCGTCTTGTGAAATATTAACATTCTATTGGCTTAGTGATATTATAAGGCCAATCAGGCAGCCAGAGACTGGGACTCATTATTTCCCAGTCTATGTTGCCTGATACGGACTGGCTACTTAGGGAAGTTAGCCAATCAAAATTCAGATTCTTGCTACCCATTTTCTAAAGATGGCCATGGGCATGTGCCTGGTACCACTAACACAGTTTGCAACATTCACTGCGAGAGTTGTCATGCTGCACTACATTTGTGGGTGCATATTTGGGTGTTAGTGTCAGCTCCATCTGTGCAAGCCAACATATGAACTGTCAATTTGCATTGTACAACAGTTGCAATGGGTTTTATTCCTCCCTGCACCCTATGCCACCCTTTGCTTATCATACTTTTGAGTGGTGGCACAACACTGCAGGTACAAATCACAAAGTTTGCATTGTTCCTGACTGCATCTGAGAACGAGACCCCTAGAATACTATAGAAATGACCATCATTCCAAACAAGCCATTTTTATTTCTATTTCCCTTTGAATCCTTGTGTAAATGTGGTATACTCTTCTTCTGTATCTGCAGCGGCGCCAACCACAATGCAATGCAGTAACTTGCAGTAAGTGACATGTCGCAAAGTACTGCATGACAAAAGGGTTTAGTTGCCACTGGATTGCACAGTTCCCTGCAGTATACTACAGCATTTTGTGATATACCGCACTGTTACTGCATTGCATCCCGACTGTATATGCAAACATTTGCAAGTGCATTTTAAAGTTACAAAATCAACCACATGACCTTAAAGAGCAACTCTGCATGTTAGCATGTCCTTTAAAGGGGAATGCCCATGTAGGCAACTGCACACCTGTTCTGTGAGGCTGCCCTTGATTTGCAATTCTAGTATAAAAAAGGAAATATTTTTGCTCTGTTTCATTTTAAATTTGATAAATCCTGTGATCTTCCGACTGTCCAGATGTAAATAAAGTCACTCAGCGGCATCCCACAGTCCCCTGTGGCTGATGTTACAACTGATGATCAGCACAAAACAAAATGCTCCCACTTAGAGTGCAAATTGGGGGCGGACCCTCAGTAGGTATGAAGCTGCTTACATGGGCATCCCTGATGAAGCCTCATTGTTAGAGACAAAGTGCTGGGGATTTGTGCTACATTGTACCTTTTGTGATTAAATTTTGCACCTTCAAAACCATTTTTTGTGCGTTTTTAGTTTGTGGAAGTGCAACTCAGTTTGTTGCTTTCAGACCTCCATGGATGTTCCCCTTTAGAAAATATTAGATAGGATTTTCAAAGCACATTTGTCATCTATTTGCCAGTCTTATTTTCCAAGTGAACTTAACTTTGGCAGAAATAGATCATCTATAGGTGGTCTTAACAGTGTCAAAAAGAATGACACAGTAGATCTGCAAGTCAGCACTAGAGGCAGAAAAAGACCCATTGACGCAAGCTGCCACCAAAGTGTGGAAAATGCCACCACATGGTCCCATGTGTCATGTGTTAATGTCTACCCTGCCTCTGTCCTACTGCCCTGGGCTGCCTTCCCCTATTTCTGCCAGGGAATGAGCAAGCATCAGGCTGTTCCCCACCCTCCCAGAAGAGAATGGTCTCTGAGGATGCTTGATTCTTCTTCTCCCAAGTGACCCTCTGGCGCCAGGCTCACTTTCAAACCTGGGTTGTTGGCATCGCATGCAGTAGCACTACTGCTGCACCAGCGGGCCAGCATAGAGAAAAACATATTTTCATTTTGTTGTTTTCCTCTCCAGGTTTTATAACATGTTTTGGTAGCCTGTCCAGGAAGTCTGCATAACAAGTATTGGCCTGTCTCTAATTGACCTCATCGTATCTATGTCTGTGCCATCTTCAGGGGCTCATCAAGATGTTGTAAATTTAAAATCCAAGAATTGGTACATGTGGTCTAGGGGAGGTTGGTATTCATGACAAGCTGAGTTAAGGTAAATTTGGTCAAACCTTCTGAATCCAAATAAAGGCTTAGGTGGTGGCTGTCTTCAAGCCATGGCCTGGTTACACCCCTGATTATAGTGCTTTAGAATGACAATACATTGAAATGTCACAGACAGTCACTGTGAGGTTAGATTGGGATGGTCAGAGGCCAACCGAAATGGTATTCCATCTGCACGTTGAACCCGCCACTGCGAAGACCATCACAGTGACAGAATCTGAGGAAAAGCATTGGGTCACTGTGGTGGTCCCCGCAGACACTGGCGGTACATCTTCTGGTGTTTTGCCCCCGCCTCAAGACAACTCCAACCTGGAGTTGTATAAATAGAGACTGGGGGTTCGGGGGGGGGTGAAGCCTCCCAAAGAAAACATACTAGCATCCCCGACAGTACAATGCTGATACTCTGCATTGTGTCTGTTGCTGTCAGGGATGTCACAATGCTACAGATAAACCTTTTGAAACACATAGCTAAATACATACTGCACCATCTGAAATATTGAGTAGGCCAATAACAAGAGAACCTACAAAAAATAGAGAGTTCTAAAACTAATCATACTTTGTAAACTTATAAATGTCAAAGTTTTAATCTTTTATGTTCATAGTTACACCCTGTAAGCACCAAAAGAAGTACACAATTGCCATAAAACATGGGTCAAAAATGAAACATATCACATAAGCACATAAACTCAAAATTTGGTCCGTGCTATACTTTTTAGTCATCAGAACACCACCCTGATGAAACCTATAAGAGGGTCGAAGAGTGGGATGTTTGTCTTGATTCCAAACATTATTTTTGTCACTGTGGTGTTTTGATGAATACAAAAGCTAAACACTAACTAAATTTTGAGTTAATGAGCTTATGTGTTATATTCCATTTCTGGACCATTTTCCAGCAGTATGCTCTTCTTTTGGTGGTTATGGATGGGGAGCTGGTGGCTCTTGTTTGCACTGGACAGGAGTGAGCATGTTTCTTGTTTTTTTGTGTTTTATATGTATAGTTACCTGTCCTTTAATATGATAAAGGACTGGATATGCTCTACATTTGATGATGCTTGTACACTTCTGTTTAGTAAAAAAAAGTCCTGCACTGAATTTCCAGTTTCAGCAGCAGAATATACAATAGTGAAAAGCTTGCAATGTTCTAAGAAGTCTGGGTAGGTATTTTTCTGCTCCTCCCCCCAAGAAAGTGTCCTAAAATTTGCCTGAACAACCACATTTTGTGAACAAATGTAAGGAATATCAGGCCCGAAATCTTTAATGTGGAAAAGTAATTTTTCGTTTTTCCAGTAGAAAAACTAAAGTTGGTTGTATGGCATGAAAAAGGAAGGGTGCAGTAGGCTTTTCTGAACAACCCTTATTGTGAAAAAGCAGTTGGCAGCAGCATTCTGTAGACTCATAATTATAGGCAGCACAAACCATCCCTTCACCAGTTTGCAATCTGCTAGGGGGAAAAGTGGTGCTGTCACTTGCGCCTGTCATTAAGCATCCATTACTGAAAGCTTGTCACAGCTGGGAACTGCAATGCATGTTATAAAGCCATCCCAGAAAAATAACAATTCTCCCTCTAATATGTGTGTATTGCCCATTTGAGTGACTTGTGCATCCACCACCCTGAATGTCTATTACAGCATGTCATATTAAATTGCACAAGAGAAGAGCATCACTTGTAGTCATGCCTTCACTCTAAGGAGAGAGAGAGAGAGAGAGAGAGAGAAAGAGAGACTATATGTGAAGAAATACAGAATCATATGCAGTTCTTCTCACAATCGAGGGAAGTATGACCCTTTAACTCACGAGTGGCAGAGCAATCAGTAGGTTATGAAAGTCCTTCTCCACTCATAAGTGACAAAGTTGGCATTTCTCATTGTATAATATTTCATATTTTAAACAGTTTGGATATTTAACTTGAGCTATGGTAACCCCCTTTACCAGCTGGGGGCACTGTAAGCTCCCCCTGTGTTTGGCCAGCCAACTGTTAACTTTCAGGCAGAGTTAGCTCTTAGCCATGTGATTGCTGCTAAAGAATATTGAGAAAAAGAGGTTGGCATCCATTTTGGTGGGTGGGCGAGTGCAGTAGAGAAGAAAGTAGCTGAGGATGTAACTGGATGAGTGAGGGGGCACTCTTACAAACATGTGGGTGGAAAATACAAGAAGGAGGTCAGAAGATACTTCTTTATGGAAAGCGTTGTGGCAGGGTGGAATGAACTTTCAAATGATGTTGTAAATTAGAAGACAGTAGGGAGTTCCAAGAGAGGGTGGGATAGGATCAAGGGGAAGGTAAGAGGGCAGGGGGATGGGAGCAGGACATTTTGCAACAAACGTTCATGTACTCTGCAATGAGTGGACTTAATAAACCATCTGGCCTTCTTCTGCTGGCAATTTTGTATGTTCGTATGTAAGTATTCTACAGATGTGAAACAGGCTGTGAGAGCCAGGGGGATTTCCCACTATAGGATCCCCCTTCCCCCGGGGCCCCTGTGGTCCTGCTGCCAGCTCACAAGTGGGGTCTCAGTCACAATAGGGAAGGAAGAAGGACTAATTCATCCAAGTGCACTAGGTGTATCCTGGAGTTTGGTGAAGGGCATCATTTTCATTGATATTATTAGGGCTCCAGCTCCAGTTAAATGCAAGACCCCCACTGGCTTGTAGGTAGAATGTGTTGACATGCATCTCCCTGAAGCATACTGGCCATCTAGGCATACCCTTGCACGACACCCCCTGAGGTGCAAGTCACAAGGTAACAAATGGCTGTGGTAGGGAACACTGAGCCTACAAGCAGTGCTTATTCAGACTTGTTCCCTGCCTGGAAGCTGAAATCCCTGTGGCACCCCTAGCAAGAGGAGCCTCATGGTGGACAGAATGAGACAGGCATGGATGAGAAGGAGGACCCTTGCCTAGAGTTCAGGAGATGTAACGGGACAGAGGTGGCTAGTATAGTGAAGATGTTATAGGCCACCCTAAATGCCAATTACAAGTGTTCTTGTAACATGAATGTTTCTCATTGACTACACCCTGAAAACAGGGTTGGTTCAAGTGGACTGGAGGATGGCCAGTTTGGTGTCACGCCACAAGAGCGGAGGTAGGAATGACCCATGAAATTACAGACTAGTCAGCCCAACTTTGATCATTGGGAAACAACTGGAAACCATTATAAAAGAGAATATAGTCAAATTCTTGAAGGCCAATGAATGTCAGGCTAGGAAGCAGCAGGAGTTTGTGGTGGGCAGACCATGCCAAATCACTCTGACTTTTTCGACTGGTTACAAAGGCAGTGGACAGGGGCTAAGCAGTAGATTATTACATGGCTGGACTTCTGCCTAGCTTTCAGTTCTGTACCCTACAGAAGGCTCATAAAAAAACTGAATACCTTGGGGGTGGGGGCAAACTGACCAGGTAGATAGGACATTGTTTGGGAGGAAGGACTCAGATGGTGGTCATGAATGGGAAGTACTCAAGGGTCAGAGAGGTAACAAGTGGTGTACCACAAGAATCAGACCTAGGACTGGTACACTGGGATCCAAGGCAGGATCTGTCTCTTTGCAGATGACACTAAGATCTGCAGCAGAGTGGATACAGAGGAAAGAATAAGTTACATGTAAAGGGAACTGGAAAGGTTGGAATGGTGGCCTGGGTTATGGTAATTTACATTCAGTCCTAAAAAGTGCAAGTTATGCACATTGGTGATAAAACACTTAAAACAGAGCTTTAGATGGGAAGCGTAAGGGTGAATCCAGGTGGTCAGTGCCCAGGTGTAGGGGCAGCCAGCTGCTTGCAGTCACACAAAGTCCAATAAATCACCGAGCAACTCGTGAAGCAAAAAAAAAAAAAAAAAAAAAAAAGGAGCAAGAAACAATGTGATTTTGCAGTAAATAAGGGCTTTTATTCATATGCCCCAAGAGTGTACAACACACAATGCCAGACAGTTTATAACGGCAGGCTCACAGCAAAGGTAGTTGTTGACGGAGCAAATTCAATCAAGGTACAGAAGATTTTTCACCAAACAATCATTTTTGCTGATACTACTTGCCTCGGCGATGTGACTCAAACAGAGTTTTCTCCAGGGGATGTGGATAAGGAGAGGTGTCACTGCTATTTGTCTGAGGCACTTGATGCCACAGCATGGTCGCTTGAACCTGCCCACCGTAGTGGTTAAAGTAAAAAATTCACCCTTAGTGCAAGAAATTACTGAAAGCAAGTAAAAAATGTCACAAATGAAAAACGTCATACAGAGTGCTGAGACAGTAATATTACATGCTTCAAATATTTAGAGGCTGATTAAGTAAGCAATAACCCACAACAGGGTGTCTGGTTACTGGGGATTAATCAACACCCTGGGTGTGTTGTGAGGCATGAGGGCACAGCCTGAGTGTCCTCAAAGCACCCAGGGTGTTGATTAATCCTCAGTAATCACACACCCTGGAGTGCGTTATTGCGCTTATATCATGGGCTTAATAAATAGTTTGAAACTTTAAGCAAAAGATTTGAAAATTGCATAAATATATGGCTTTGAAGACATGTCCTTCCTCTAAATAAAGTAGTGCGTTATAGAAAACTGTGTTTGGCTCTTTATTTTACTGCTGTTATCTGATAGGTTTTACTTATTTTGCATGTTTGATGTTTTTCTTTTGAAAATATTACACTCACTGTTGTTTTGTAAGTTAACAACATTTTAGCTGTAAAACCATTCACACTGGTTTTATTAGCACTGAAGCGCCATGTACCTGTGCTGTCAAGGGTGTAGGCAGGCATACTCACTGTACACATTTGTGTACAGTTTTGTTGAGTGCCTGTCACAAACCATATCCCTTTCTGTTAACATTTTCATTCTAATCTGTAGTATTTGGGTTAGTGTAGGCCACTGAGGAGTGTCTCTGTCTAAACTTCTGTTGTTTAGGAGACAGATACATGTGTAACCTCTTTAGAGATTAGAGGAATCATCTGATAACAATCTGACTTGTTTGGAAGGGGGTACCATTTGGAATGGATGTGTACATTTTTTAATGGGGAGTACAGTAACTGTTGAGATTGTGTGTACAAAACAGAAATTTCTGGCTACACCCTGTGTGCTGTGTGTTGCTTTAGTTTAGAAGAATCAGGACAGTAACAATTTCAGCAAAACATGCAAACCGAACACTTCAATGTGTTATACAGTCATGAAATCATGTTTAAACAATTATTTCTTATAAAACATTGTTGAAATACTATTAAAAACTGCGTCAATATGGTAATTTTCTGCCGCGTACTAGCGTTATTTCAGGTTGTACATACCTGCCACAATGTTATGCATTACATAGAAACAACGCTACAGACAACATTTCCTTCTACTGCTGCAGTTCTTTGCAGTTCTGCGTTATATTACTGAAATTCATGATGGAAGAGTTCTTTGTCAATGCTGCTTTTTCATAACGTCTGCATTATTTTTACAGCCACAAAGTACAAACTGTTAGAAAGCAATATAAGTAGAGACTTTAGATACCCGCATAATAGTTCATATGGACAATGTAACTTCTGAATTGCTGCTCTAGGTTACCATGCTCGTATTTCTTTTTTTACTCACTGATACTTATATATTTCAGTCTAAAATTTGTGTGAGTACAACACATTTTACCTGGCTGGGTGGGTGGGAAACGAGAAAAGTACTGTCGTAAGCGATCGCTTACTGAAACAAAAAAATCAGTGTGAACAAGTTCCCGACTGCTAGCACATGGGCTGCAGATCGAGTACAACACAGGTGTAGTGATCTATTTGATAGCGTTCTAACCCTCAGCATGCAGTTAACAGAGATTAATCAATTATCAGGTGACACTAGGTGACCAATCAGTTTACTTGTTTTTATAGCCTATGTTATAACTGCATTTATACATTTATAGACTAAGGTGCTGTATAGGCTCATAAATGACATAATATGTGTCTGTGATGGTGACAAATCAGAGAGTGACTGCACTGACATTATCAAGTGCCTTAGGTGAATAGCAGTGATGTCTCTCCTTATCCACACCCCTGATGAAGCCTCTGTTCCAAATTTCAAAGCCTCCTGATGGCCCTCATTACTCCATCTAGGGCCCTGTAGAAGGGCCTTAATCCACAAAAACTTTGTCCTATTCAGACAAGAGGTGGCTCATGTAATTCCATGATAATAATAAACATTTATGTGGAACCAGTAGATGTCTGAGTCTCCCCACCCCTGAACATAGCATAGCATATTTGAGTCTAGAGGAGGACTCCTTATACTAGATCTTCACCGTGGCCAGGTTATAAGCCGGGGAAGGGGGGGCACAGCCATGATACCAACCTCCTCATAAACCATCTGACCAGAGTATTACAATGAGAAAGAGGATATATGATATAAAACCCTGACAAGCAAGAAATCCGGAATGTTCATCAGGCAGGAGGCCTTGAAATTAGGGGGGAGACATACAGTACCAGGCAAACACAGGTGTATTGAACTTCACAGTCAATCTATTACTAGTCAAAGTTAAAGAGGTACAGTAGCTAACAAGCCAACAGTTATTAGTGATTTTGTAAGTCTCACTAACACAGAGGTCCTCATCATTTACCTGGACCTGCAAGGTGAACCTTAAAGCTGGTTCCTTTTGCCCACGTCTACACAGAGGTACTCATGTGTGCCATCTGAGTGGGTTTCAACTTTTTCTTGACAGGGTTTTGTTGTCACCCTTTTTGTGTTGAGTATGGTCAAATGCATTTTCTTCCTTGTTTTCCCTGTCACCTGTCGTACTGTTCTGTGCATATAGAACAACCACACTGATATTGACTGAGGGTCCTGGGACAGGTTCAGCAAGTTATGGACTGCCTGCTTTCACAGACACCAGTCATCAGTCTAGTTAACAGGAAGTGTCATCTGAAGCTTACAGTTCTTGCCCTACTACATGGGTACTACTGGGAGCAAGGGCAGGAGAGGGCACTGCATGAGAGGTGGTATTTTGGGCACAACTACTAAACTACTGGCTGCACTGCAGTAGCCCATGCTGGCAGGTGACTATGCCTATTGAAAGCAGTGGCATGTTGAGTGCTGGACAGTGGTGCCAAGTCTGTCCATGGCTTGTGACAGAGTGTCCTCCAAGGGGTCAATGGCCTGGAACATGGTATTGCCCAAATCAGGTAAGCCTTAGTACACAGTGTTGCACAAAAGGGACAAGTGGATGTCAGTATCCTATGTGATCTAGAGGCATTTGTGCTCTAGGTGGATGACTGTTACAATAACCCTGCTGGTCATTGCCTGTCACTAGCTCCTGACTGGAATGCTGTGTTCATGACAGGTGTTCCCATGGGTTCTCCCTGTGCTGGTGACGGGAAGATTGTCACTGGTGTAATGATCTGTGGGGGCTGTGTGATATACAGTCTTCAGAGCAGGCTTCTGGACAAAGACATTGGCAAAGTGTGGGCTGCTGCAGGACTGGGAGGGGTTTGAAAGGAACAAATTTATACTGTGTGTGTGAATATCGAGGTTTGGTGGAAACTGGCTGGGAGTATTCTGAGTCCATGGTACCTGATGTTCAGCTCTGGGTTATTTCTTGCAGCATTGCTGCAACATTGTCTAGGCAGCCTCATGAATAATGTCTGCGAGTGCCAGGCTGTTGGCCTCTGACTGGCAATGTAGATGCTACTGCTACTGTACATCTTCTGGTTCAGTTATCTTTTTATTAATTTAAGTGTTAGTGATATGTTAACAGAATCCTTTCTCAGTGGTACCTTATGCCTGTACAGTACAGTCCACATTAAACTTTAATTGCAGTGAGAAGGCAGAGGTTTCAAGGAGCAGTGTCAGATGGTTAGTGGCTGGAGAGCTGAAACGCATCATATTTTTTATTTTTTAATTAACTGCCATTGTTTTTGCAGCTTACCTAGATTTTATAGGTGGGAACAGGAAATAAGGTCATATTGGATGACTGAGAAAATCCAGGAGGAGGGTGAAGTCAGGTGATCAGCCAGGATCAATTGGCTGACACCAGGAAGCAACAAGAAGGTATTACTTGGTGTTTTTTCTAAAGAATGCACAGTGGTTGAGGGCTGGAGAACTGAAACACATATTTTTTCACTTTCTAACTAACTGACAGTTTTGCAGTATATGTTGCTTATCACAGGCAGGAACAGGAAGTGTGGCCAAATTGGATGGCCGAGGGAAGTCAGCAGGAGGGTGGAGTCAGATGATCAGCTTGGATCAATCGGTTGATACCAGGAAGAAGCCAGAAGGGTATTAAATTGGCAATTTTTTCTGAAGGATGCCCTGAGGTTTGGAGGAGCAGCGTTGGGTGATTGGTGGTAGAGCAAAAACACATAATTTTTTAAACTTTTAACTAACCCCATGATTTTTGAGCTTATCTTGTTTTCAAAGGTAAGAATAGGAAGTGTGGCCATATTGACGGCTGAGGAAGCCAGCAGGAGGGCGGAGGCAGGTGATCATCCAGGACCAATTGACTGAAACCAGAAAGCAGCCAGAAGGGTATAAATCTATTCCCTCCCAGGGTGTCTCATCACATTCTTGTCCTAGAACATGCGTTGAACAGAGCAGGAGTGGAACAACTATCCTAAGGCATCTAAGGTGTTGGCAGGGATCTGCAGGTCTGCCGCAGTCCACAAGAGGGTCTGCAGGGGAGACACAAGATTAGGTAGGATAAAAAACAATACCTCACACACATATTCAAGAATAAGTTACGTAAATACAAGTAGTGGGGTTTCAACAAAGGAAAACATAGCAGGATTCAGTTATAGGTAGCTACTAGTAGAGGGAAAGCAGGATACACCTATCTAGGGTAAGGTAATAAATCCATTTCAAGTAAGGAAAGGAAAGAAGGTAAATGGGCATAAAAGGAGACAGTAGAGTACAGGGAAAGTTCAGCTGACAGAAATACTAGTAGAAGAGGAATGGAAACACCCTATCTAGGATAGGGTGATAAATCCATTTCAAGTAAAGAAAGGAAGGGTAAGAAAGTAAGCAGGCAAAGAAAGGAAGCATGAGGGAACAGGAAGGTACAATAGAAACAAACATTGTTCAGTGCTAAATGTTTGCTCGCTATAATGTGTCAGGAAGGTTTTGGTATGCTGTAGAAAATGATGAAGGCAGAGTAGTACAGTAATAAGAGAGAGAGTTTGCAATGGAGTCAGTGAGTAGTAATGTTTGTCTTATGTATTTTTATTGGTGATGCAAGATGCAGGATTTTGAAGGTTTTAAAAGTTCCCAGTCCCATGTCATGGGCGCTATGTAAAAATGAAATATATTGGTACACTGCTGTGGTATTTACTATTACATTACAAATGTCTGATAACATCATTCTACTACATCCAGAGTATGAATCTAGCATGTACATTGAACATGTAAGCTTAAAGGAAGAGATTTTAGAAACTCGCGTTGGTGGTTATGTTTTAATGACATCAGTAATTAATTACAAAGTAGACCACAACACACATGGCCAACCCCTTGTGAGGAACTCCTGACCCATCACAAGGTGTCACCTACGTGACAGAACACTGCGTGAGTACCATGCTCATCAGTGGCAGCGAGAAATAGTGCTGGCCCCATACTCATGATCATGATCCCATCTGACTCCCCAAGCTCATCTCTGGACTCAAGTCATCAGCACAGGAACACAACATGCTACCCACTGGGTCAACAGCTGGCCATGCATATTTCTTCATAACTTTTTTGACATTTTACCCCAAAATTTTAACAGTCGCTTTATGATCCCCCTTCTGAACATGACAGGTGTCATTAATAAAATACTGACTGAAATGTTCTTTCACGCCACAGAGCAAAACACATTTTAGGCAGGATTTTAAAACACCTGTCATGTTCATGAGGTGGTGTGAGCAAATGGCTTTGTTGAAAAATTGGGGTCAAAATATTGAAAATTAGTAAAGTTGTGAGTGAACACTGAAAAATATCAATTTACTTTTCGATGTTTCTTAAGACTTTGACCCCAAATTTTCAACCTAGTCATGTTTTCACCATACTTCATGAACCTAATAAGTGAAATTTTTCAAATCCTGTCCGAAAGGTGATTTCACAGAATAACCGTGAGATTGCCTATGAGACATTGGGAGGTGGTGGGATAACTGGCAGTGGGTGGGAGTTTATTTTTACAAATAAGGCATAGGGAAAGTGATTGGGAGGTGAGCAGGGTACTTGGCAGGGAGTGGGAGTTTATTTTTATAGAAAGGGGCACCAGGGAAGTGATCAGGAGGTGGGCAGGCTAAACTGCAGAAGGTGGGATTGCTTTACAAAGGGACCACTGGGGAAGCCATCAGGTCTGGGGGGGGATGAGCAGCAGGGGAGGATGAGCAGCAGGCTGATTGTGATGGTGCTCAGCTGGCTGCTGGGCATGTGTTATAGATGAAAGCATGCTGCCACTCTCTAATGGCATGGCTGCCTGTTTTCCCCGACACAAAATATCCGCCTGCCACCAGCAGAACAACATCACATTCACCCTTACTGATCATTGGTCTGTTACTATCAAGCCTCCAACAGCCAGAACTGCATTGGATATGACAGTGACTCACCTTGAAGCTCTCACAGCAGTAATAATATGTTTGCTTTACATGCTCAAGCAAACATAAAAGGGTTATGCAAGTAAACAAATTGGGAGCAGTGCAATGTAACTGGTTTGGAGCAGCAATCTATCGGTACATCTTCGGAGACTGAGGTCCTGCCCCATTTGCACTAACCTCTCTGGGTTGAGGGAAGAGATTGTTAGACAAACTGGTAAGGGTACTGAGAACCTTTTGCCCCATTCAGGGGCTACCAAGGCTGCCACCACTACCTCAGAGGATGTCTAAACAAAAGCAAAATGGCTGGATCTTGATTGACTCTGGAATGGTGGGGGTGGCAGGTAAGGTACACACTCCTCATCTTATGCTGCTACAAAATTCCTTCACTGTACTGGACAGGACAGCTGGGAGGAGGAACCTGAAGCAGTGGCAAGGGAGGATGTGGGGGTCCTCAAAAGCGGAAGTCCCATGGTGGGAGGAAGAGGCCCCAGATGAGGAGGAAGCATCTGCTGGTTGGGGACTCTATGGTTACAGAGATAGAGGAGGGAGCAGGAGGTGGAGGAGAGAATGAGGTAAAGTACCTCCCTGGTGCTTTGGCTCAGAGGAATGGAGAGCAAATCCAGGGGATCGCTAGAGCAGCAAGTCATGGGAGGGAGCTAGATGTCATTATCCACCTGGGGACAAACGACCTGGCAAGGGATGATGTAGGGGTAGTGCAGGTTAATTTCTGTGAGCTGGGGAGGAGCCTTAAGTAGGTAGAGCATATGGTAGTGTTCACTGAGGTGTTACCTGTGTATGGCCGAAGGAAGGATGGGGCACTCCACAGTAGGACTTCAACAATTTGTTGATGGCATAGTGCAGGGAGGAGAGCTTTGGCTACATTGGGGACTGGGGGTCAGCTTGGGAGGATATGGGCCTCTATCAGGGTGGCAGCCTACATCTTTCTGGAATGGGGACCACAGTCCTTATTAGGAGGTTCAAATGTTACTTGGATAAGCATTTAAACTAGCGTGGGGGCTGTATTACCAAGGAAAGCACAAACTGTCCTCCTGCATGATGAAGCAACAAGGAGGGAGGGCCCTAGGGAGAAGTTCCCCAGGGCAGGGCACAAGAAAAAAAGGTGCAGACAATGTAATGCAGATGCCAAATTGTTTTTGAAAGTCCTGGCAGGCAGACTAGGAGTGGTTACTCCAGAACTTATCCATCGAGACCAGGTGGTGTTTGTGCTTGGACTACTGGGACCCAATAATATCTACAGGATGTTTGACTTAATCTGGGAGGCCCAGCGGGGAGGACTGTCTGCTGCCTCCATGTTATTGGAAGCAGAGAAGGCCTTCAACAGGGTGTGAGTAGCATTTGCTTTTCAAGGTTTTACACCGCTTTGATTACCTCAGGCCTTTATTTTCCTGATCAGAACTCCAGCACAGCAATGCCTGCCAGTTCTGTAGCATACCTTATTTTCTCCCTGGGGGGGAACTCATCAAGGGTGCCCCCTTTCAACCTTTTTATTTATTTTAGCCATCATACCCTTTGCTCAGAAGATCCATATAGCCCCTGACATCCCTGGTGACTGTGTACAGGAGACTCACCACAAAATCCTGCTGTTTGCAGATGATATCTCTTTAATGTTAATTAACATACCATTCTCGCTGAACTGCTTATCTAACATCATTCAGGCCTATGCTGTCCTGTCTGGCTATAAGCTTATTGAACAAAGTCTCAGATTCTCCCTCTCACAGACTCTTGGGCCCCGAATATGTTTGTGGGGCATCCATATCTGTGGTGTCCAAGGGGAATTACTTGTTTGGGGATTGCCATTCGGTGTACCATCCAGGAAACCTTAAGAACAAACTTATCTGGGGCTCTAGGTAAGCTTAAGACAGATTTTCAGAAATGAGGATCTCTGTGGCTCTCCTCTAAAACTTATACAACTCCTCAGAATATATTGCCTCTTAGCCAACCTCTCTCTACTGATTCCCTCAGCATATGTTCCCAGTTCATTTGGTCACAAAACAGCTCAGGGCATCTTTTGCTAAGCTTGCTCTCCATTAGGACGGAAAAGGAAAGGAACCATAATGGCATTTAAATTTGTGAATGGAATTGTAGCTGGAGACTGTGTTACAAGTATTTTTAAAAATTACAGTAGGCACCACTTGAGGTACATAAGCCACAAAGGGTTTTCTGTACCAAGAACATGCACAAAATATGGTACCTATCTCACAAATTATTGGGTTTTCAAGGCATGGAACCAACTGGCCCCTACTACTGGAGCCCTTAACAATTTAAAATATTTTTGAATCACAAATTGTCAGAAGACATGTTTTGCTTGTGAATGTTTTTAAACCACTTCATTGTTACATGTTTAGCAAGTTTCCTTATATTGTTGTTGTCTGATTTAATGTATGTTTTGTCACATTTGATATTATTCTGCACTGGAATTGCTACATGAACAAAGGACAATCTTGTAAATAGGGCTTCTGGATCCTAATAGTTTCATCCTGTATAATAATAAAGATACTACTATTACTAAACTTAAACAACCTTGGCATTCGGGGACTTTGGACTCCATGACATGAAGAAATATCATGTGATATGTCGCTCACCAGGCCCTGAACTGCTACCTTCCAGAAGTTCAGGCCTTGGTACACTCTGACTGGAAACTCCCAGCATATGCTTCCCCTTGTACAAAGGCCATGTGGACCCTCCCATTAAGAGGAGCTCTTGCTTGGTTGGTCCCTAGATTTTCAGAACCTACCCTTGTGGAGAAATCTAGAATACTCATCGCTAGGACCACTGTGTTTTGGCCAATTTGGGAGAGACGGGTATACAAACTCTGGGAGATGTCCTGAATGAAACTCTGGCCATTCTGAAATCTTTCCCCAGTCAGTGTCTAAATTTCCTCTCCCAAAGGATATTATTGGCAATATCTCCAATTGTGGAGTGCAATCAAGGGGTGGCATCTCAGAGAGTATACCGTTTCCAAGTGTGAAAGTTTTGACACCAGGATCCAGACTATGACTAAGGGTGTAGCAGGAGCCATATACAAGCCGAAACAGAAGCCTCTCCCCTCTCTAGCTATTGGTCCCAGAGAGAAATTGAGCCAAGAATTGGGCCTTGACATTACCGCTATTGAAAGGGAGCACATGTGGCCATTGATAAGCCAGGCCAATATAGAGAAGCAAGCTCAAACTTTGCAACACAAAGTACTCCATACAGCCTACAGGCCACCTGTGGTCCTATATAAATGGGACTTCTCCCACAGTGACTGTGTGCTGAGATGCCTCCCACAAGCCCCCGAGTCATGTCTTGTGGGTATGTCCACAATTGACCCTGTATTGGCAACAGGTATGGGCTACTTGTATGTCTTTGCGATCTCAAAACAGGCTTGTTAGGTATTTACTTGGCTGCTACTGGATGTTCCCCTCCATAGAAAATCTGGGCAGCAGCAGCCCTTGCTGCAGCTACCAGAGTGATCTTGTGACACTGGAGGGACCCTTCTCCACTTACGTCAGCACAATAGACAGTTCAGGTGCATAATGTTGGGATATACAAGAGGGTGGCAGATGCTACAGTGGGAAAAGAAACCATATACACTAAAGTGTGGGGACCCTACCATGGTAAGTGGGATCCCTCGGCTGCACCCCTGCCTACTGACTCCTGAGATGGATGAGGGCACCCATTGGATTTCACTACTAACGATGCCTGACTAGTTTCTGCTTAGCACTGGATCCAATGCCTTTTATCTCAGTGTAGGCTACCCCCTAGCCAGGTGGTGCTCCTTCTGTGCCAACCCTCCCTCCTTGCAACCATTATCATTGAGCATTTATCTGCAAATGTTACCCTGAGTTTCTAAATCTACAGCTTTTGGAGTACCAAAATTTCACTTTCTTGCCCTCTCCCCCAACAATGTATCCAGTATATCACCAAATGAATCCTAAACTGTATATTGGCATTGACAATATTGACTTTAGGATACCCTAAAGAAGTTAGCAACTCAATCTCTACACTGTTGTCAAAATTATTTAACCATTCGCTTTGTTAACGTGTATTTCCAACAAAGTAGAAATGTGCCATAGTCAGGCCAATTTTTAAATCAGGTACAAGGTCTAATTTAAATAATTATCGACCCAGTTCCCTTTTAGCACCGTTATTAAAAAGTTTGGAGAAAGTGGTATCTGATCAGATTACTGAACATCTTGACAAGTACAATCTCTGGATGGGTTTTCAACACAGCTTTAGATCCAAACATAACACTGAAACTGCCTTGGTGAGGTTCAGGAGCCAAACATATAAAGCCTTGGACAACGGCAAATATGTTATCTCAGCTTTTGTGGACCTCACCAAGGCATTTGATTTAGTGGATCATGGGGAACTACTAAAGATGTTGTCTAAGGTTTACATATCAGATGAAGTCATTACACGGTTTGAACATTATTTACAAAATAGGTAACAAAGAACCTTGATTGATGGACGATCTTCCAATGAGTCTTTTTTGAGATGCAGAGTCCCACAGGGGTCCATTCTTGGATCCCTTTTGTTTTCAATTTTTTGTTAACTCTCTCTCAAATATTTGTCAGCATACTGAACTTATATTGTATGCTGATGATGCTCTTTTGTTTTGTTCAGGGAACAACATCTCAAACTATGTTACTTGGTTACTTGTTGCAATAAGCTAAAAGAAGGCATGAGCCTGTGATACTGTCTCCCACACTCTTTGGGTGTCAGATTAGTTTATCCCCAGGAACTTGTCTACTTCAGTTTTGAACATGCAAAAAGAGATATTTACAATACTGTGGGGGAGTTTATTCCAAGTTCTGGAGGCCCTTATTGTAAATTAATTATCCCTTTTTTTGTTCTTGCTTTTGGAATATCAGTTTGTCTATCATGGGACCTAAGGTTTGCTGATCTATCTTTAAATGTAAAATATCCTGAATTATTAATGTCAGGATTGTTCAACATCTGGTATAACTGAAGTAGATCCCCCCAGTTCTTCTCCATTCAAGGCTCATTCCAAGCCTTCAAACAAATTTACAAAAGGATTTTAGTTCTCTACGTACTTGTTTTATACACATAAACCGGTTTTGAATTTTCTTAAAACAAAATCAATGTCTTTTCGGTTTGAAAACTTTCTGTTAATGACTTTGTGCTCTTTGATAATGCTGGAAATCAGATTGAACAGGTTAGTGAATTTAAATATCTAAGCTTGATTCCTGACTTTCGTTTGACTTTTGAGCAACAAATAATACATTTCATTGATAAGCTTCATAAAGGTTGGGTTGTTATGTCGAATCAACAAATATCTTACCTCTGAAACCTGGTCAATCCTTACTCATCGTTTATTAATTTCAATTACAGATTATGGTTCAATATTGTATTCTTATTCCTCTGAAAGAATGCTTACCAAACTTAGGTCTACATTTAATAACATTCTTCATTTTGCTACTGGTCTACCATGAATGGTGCACAATTTCAACTCTGTAGGTCTTTTGGTTGTTTACCTATGTCTGAAACATTTAGTTTTAAATCACTGATTTTCTGCACAAGGTTTACTTAGGTTATTTACTTGACTGTATTATCAGATTATTTCCTAAACATGCTGGTACTGTTAATACAAGAATACAAAACAGAAACTTGTTTAAGTTCATCGCTACCATACATCTTTTGCTCAAAATTCAATGAATTTCATGGCCGTAAAACTTTACAATAAGTTACCAAGTTGCATAGTCAATTGTACAAAGATATTAATCTTTAAAGGGACTCTGTCAGTAAATAGTTATTGCAGGACCTCTTAAAGGGACACAGTCAGGTTCTGTGCTATTATTTTTGCACCTCTCAATTCTGGTGCCTTTTGCTCCCTAAATTCATACTGAAAGCATACCTGGGTACCCGATTGCTGTAAGATATGGAAAAATGCTGTTTTTAGTGCATCATTACATTTTTGATGGACCAACTAATTCCCCGACCCCACCTGCAGCAGTGAGTTCACAAGTGTGCATGGCGCCGAAGCACCTGTAGGCTTGTTCATGACCGCTTTCCTATTTTCCAAAGGCATATGAGTTTACTGTTAAATATAAACCTGTAGAGTTCACTAAGCCTGGCAATGTAGTTTTTATATTGAAACGAGCAGTATAACTTAAAGAAAAAGCACTTTGAAAAGTGAAGCTGTGACCTTGGGCATGCACAGCCCAGGGTCACGCGGCTTCACTTTCAAAATGCTTGAGATGCCACTGCTCATTCAATATATAAAAGACATTGCCAAGTCTAAATGCACTCTGCAGGTTTATTAACAATAAACTTTCTTCAGAAACAGGCGGTCATGAGCTTAACCAGATGCTCCAGCGCCATGCATACTTGTGAGCGATACACTGCAGGCGATGGGGAGGAATGAGTCGGTCCATCAAAAATGTAATGATGCACTAAAACAACATTTTCCATATCTTACAGCAATCGGGTACCAAGGTATGCTTTCAGTATGAATATAGGGAGCAAAAGGCACCAGAATTGTGAGGTGCAAAAATAATAGCACAGAACGTGACTGTGCACCTTTAAGAGGTCCTGCAATAACTATTTACTGACTAGTTCTGTATGTAAGTGTTTTAATTGATCTTATTTGGATGTTCATTATTGATGTATTTTTATTACTGTAGTTGTAAGTTTTGTTTGCTCATAACTGGACGCTTGTGAAAATGGGCATTCTTGCTCAAAGGCTTTTCAATATAAAATAAAAATGAAATGAAATAAAACAAAACGAGTTTGTCAAATAGATTTCCCACTCTTATTTTGGAACAGTATACCTGTAGGAGAGCATCAATGTCATTTTCAGTGACTATCCCCTTTGTTCTGATAAGGTGCTCCTAGGGTCTTAATCTCTCATACCTCTTCTACATCTAAAGAATCTGAAATGTTGATCCTTGATTTGAAGCTTTTTGTACACAAAAAGTTTGTTATTCTATCCCTGGTATGTATACTGTTTGTAACTACTGCGCTCCCACTTGATCCCTCTAATATGGGGAACCCCTCGACTTGTGTTTTATAATGTATAATTCTATATAATCCAAAACCCTGCAATAAAAATCTTAATGGCAAAAAAAAGTATCATCTTGTGCCAGATGTTTCAGAGCACCAGCACCTCGCAAAAGAATGTGGTAATGGCAGTTCCTGTTGTGGATAAAAGCCTGAGTCTCACTGTCAGAGAAGTTTGACATTCCATGATAGACACCCTTCCTTGCTTCTTCTTTCTCTACTGCCTGGCTGCACTGGTGTCTGGCAATTTCTTTGCAACTGAATCCAACTCAATGTTTTTTTTTTCATTTTTGGCAGCAAGAGGAAAACATCTCCCTAACTCCTCTGGCATTTTTCCTATAGTCAATCGGCGAGAGCCCATAAAGGTCTTTTAGGGGTTACTTTCATCCAGCCACATATAGAGGGCTATGAGTCATGCTGGATTTTCTTGTAGATGATGGTTACAAAGGGTGCACACTAAATTGATTGGTGGTGGGTTCCATATGTAGAGTGAATGATAAGTAGATGTACACAAAATGATATTGGAAAATGGGTTGGAAAACAATTAAACCTGGTTACTGGGATTCTGATTCCATATCTCTATGTGCCTTTACCCACCAATTTAAAAAGGGCCCCATGCCAGTGCCTACCTTACCACCTCACAGTTAGTATTGCAGTGCCACTTGGAACTTTCACTTCAGATTTGATAGCCAATTTTTGCCCCATAAAATAAAGCTATGTCTTACCTTATTCCTGTTAAATTCATCCTCAAGGAACATCGCCAGTTTGAAGAAATATTTCTTACTGGGCCCATTGCTGTGAAACTACCAACATACCTCCTATAAAGAAAAAAAAATGGGAAAAATACATGCAACAGATCATGATTGGGCCAAGTAAAGAAAATGACATAGTAAACTGGCAAACTAAATGAACAGTTAAATAGTGTCTTAAGCTGATTTTACAGAGAAGTATGGACAGCATTAGGGCAGGAGTACTCAATCTTAGGACACTGCAGTTTAAGCACAGGTTTAAACCATTATCTAACAGCCCCACTGTCACCCACAACCTTAACCTCATCTCAGACCCAACATTCAAATGATCAAACAGTGTTTTTATATCTGTTCTAAAGTGGTTTTGAAAATAAAATAAAGGCTGTGCACCACACTGCAGTTACCGCTATTGGCCTCTCAAAGCTTTGCAACTCCAAGACACTTTCCCCTGATACTGCACCTGGCCTGGTAAGGAAGGTCTGATTTGATATCCAGATCCTCGTCACCAGGAGTGGTCAAGAAGCACTGTGAGATGTAAACCTGGATTCATTTGTTGTTGAAACAGCTGAAAATGGAACCTAGTATGTCACACTAAAACTCGAGTCTACAAAATAAAAAAAATCCTCCAAATCCTCTTGAGAGCAGCAAATAATGACAGGGTTTCATGTAGGCACAGCTTCAGTACAACTTATACCCAATAAGAACTCAAGATTGGAAGAGGGGACTGGCAGCTGAAGAGTAGCAGACACAGCAGGAATCTGATCAGGCTTGCAATTTATTTAAAAAAGGTAAACCACTGTTGCCTATAATTTATATTTTCTCAGATTCTATCCAGGCTGATTTCTGCTGCCTGTAACCATCATCCTGTTTTCCTACTCTGCTGTCTTGCTACAGGGTCAGAGGAGTCCCAGCGGTGGGGGAGCCTCACCTCCCCAGAGCGAAGTGAAGGCAGTGAGCCCTGTGGAATGCCGGGAGATTCCTGTGGAGAAAACAGAGTTACATGTATCTTGAAATGGTGCTCTAATTACAGAGAATTAAGAAGCCAGAAGAATTTACAGAAAGGAAGAACCTGTTGCTGACTGCTGACTGACTTACACAGAATACCACTCTAGCTAGACGTCCTTTTTACATTCTTTGGTTTCTGTGTTTATTTTGACAACCTGACTCTTGGGACACACACCTTTGTTAAGGAAAGTAATTCCACATATATTTATTTTCAGGGGATATATTCCTTTTAATTTAAAACTTTACACCAACTTACTCCCAGGCTTTTAGGGCTGCATGGATAGTCTAGTTGCCATAGAAGGGCAGTTGAAGGGCTTGCCATATTTTTTTGTGTTGTTTTACATGTGTTTTTATATGTAGGCAAAGCCCATCAAAATTTTTAACTTGATTTTTATTGACCTAAAAGTTTACATTTTTAATTTGCTCCAGAAGGGTCTGGTGACCAAGGTGTTCCCAGGTGAGCCTACCTATTTAAGCACATGTGTGGTATTCTTCCCTTCAGATCACCATTACTCACCTACAGTAGCATGAAGAACTGCTGTTTGTTAAGATTTGCTCCTCGTTCTCTGCCTTTTAACTATTAAATTCAGCAGCTTCAGGATAATATGCATAGTAACTCCATTGTGACCTAATGTAACTTTATCCTGATTTAAAATGAAGAAACTGTAGTTACAATGCTCTGAGCATCACGAGTGTTTGTTATGAATTTTCTCTAAGGACTATAGAGTAAGTAGTCGGTTCCTTTTTAATTCTTTTTTATCATTCCATTTTCCCCTAACCTAGAACCACACTCAAGATATGAGAATCAATAATTTTGTAAAGCAAATTTAAGTTTTTAGGTGTTAAGAAATATGTTTTTTTTGTAAACAGAAAGGCTTTAGGAACATTTTTGCAACTTTAATTAGCCAGCTTCGGAACTTAAGTTTAAATACTTATTTTTCTTGTTCCCCATAAGATTTACCTCCACTCCAAAACGTAAGACTAACTCTTGAATTCTTCCAAATTGTTCAATAGAATGGTATATGGATGCAAGAAGGACTCCTGAATTTCTTGATCAGAAGTTTATTGATTATCAAAGCACCATGCTGTGAAAAACCATTGCATAAGACTTTTAATCACAACAGTTGCAAGAAGTTGACCCTAGAGGTAACCTTGAGGTTTTCTAAAAGTGCAACACTTAATTGACCTACTATAGAAAAGCATATTCATTTATTTAGTTTTTGTTAACCGGGTAGGTGCACTAACCAAGAAATGACTATTTTCAGGCATGACCCGGGACAGTACAACAAAAGAACACTGGGACAATAGCAAACATGGGTACAGTAAAAGAAAAATAAGGGAAAACAGTACATCAGAGATTCAAGGATACGATAAGTCGGAACAATAAACATAATGGCAAGCATTGTACAAAATAATAGCAACAAGGTTTATATTAAGTGCAGCAGCCACAGATTCGACCTGTGCAATAAAAGGGTTAGTAAGAGAGTGGGGGGGAGAGAGAGAGAGAGAAGTGAGGAAATGTTCAGGGATAACAAGAAAGACTGATAGAAGGAGGTGCACAGATAGTAGGGGGAACAAATCGAATATAGGAGGGGGGTATTGAGTAGATTAGGGTCAGATAGGCCTAGGGTGGTTTGAAACAGGAGCACTTGCTGGACAGGATTAGTTGGTTTCTAAGTGCCTTCTTGAAAGCAACATGGGACAGAGCCTGGTGAATGGTTAGTGGGAGGGAGTTCCAGTATTGCGGGGCAAGATAGGCAAAAGCACCAGCGCCTTTAGAGGTGGTGTGTCTAGGGACAAGAACAGGGGCAGAAACTGCTGAGCGAACGTCATAGAAGGATGACTGTTTTTGAAAGAGACCCTCTAGGAATTGTGGAGTTTGAGATCTAATATTGCTGTCAGTTATGGAGCCAAAGGCATAAAGCCTAGACTTATGGGGTGGAAACCATCCAAGGTCAGAATAGAGGGTACAGTGGTGTTTCAGTCTGTGGGAGGAAGTTGCATACTGACAGATGTTATTGTAGGTATCCCATTTCCGAAGGCTTGATTTGCATGCAGAGGTATAGGAGGCAACCCCATAGTTAAGTGAGGGCAGAAGTATCCCATGAGCTATGGCAAGTCTAGCAGAGGGGGTGAGAGCATAGCTGGTTCGATAGGCAATACTGAGTTTAGTATTTACTGACTTACAAGTTCATAGGATATGGGTGTTGAAATTTAGTGAGGGATTCAGGGTGATACCCAAATATTTAAAAGAGCTTACCACCTCAGTGGATTTGCCACTTAGGGTGGTGACTTTAAAATTGTATTGGGCTTGTCTGAGTTTATAGTTTGAACTGAATAGCATAGCTTGATTAAAGCACACTGCAGCTTCAATATTTATCAAGTGTTTATTTCATTTCGAGAAACTCACTTCACTTTTTAACAAAGCTCAGAAAACAGTATTATCAGCAGTAGCTAATTCACTAGACTCTCTCTGTGGAACTGTTTACCAAGAAAGTGGATAATTTTACTGACCATTACTTATGAACTTACTTTGAAGTTATTTGAAAGTGTTAACCGATTTTTAAAGAGTTAGTTCTGGTATTTACAGCCTGTATTCACAGCCTGATAGTTATTTTTTTAACTTAACCTGCTAGCCTTTAGTCTTAAGATCACATATATGTGGGTATTAAGGCTCATTTAAGCATCATTCAGTTTTTCTGTTTGTTCCTACACTGAATACTAGACGTGGGAATGTTTTGACCAAAGGGATAGAAAAAGAGAGAAATGTAAGTACTTATATGGGAGATCTTACCCTCTCCACATCCACATCAACTCCTGTTGAATAAAAAAAAACAAGGTGGCATATGCAGAAGCCCTACAAAATGAATGTGTAATTACATCTGAGCCTACTGAATACACTTCCTTTAAGTCATTGACATGTGCACAAAGTAATATTAAAGGGAAAACAAGAGTTGACAATCCTATGATAGCAGCTCCCTTTGTTTGTACAGAAATGGAAGGTGGGCAATGGGTAAAGGTCAGGCTCATATAAACACAAAGTATGTGCAGATATATAGTCAAGCCTTTTTATTGTGCAAAATCTGACGATATTACGCAACTTGCAAATATACAAGATGATTCAGTATATCAAGATGATTTAAAAAGTACAAGTACAGACATATAATAAATACATATTTTGACCTACCCCAGATCAACTGACCAGCCAACCACCAACTTCTTCAGCGCTTCAGCACAAGCCTTCCTCAGAGATCAATCCTATGATTGAAGGCTTTGAGCAGAAGAGCAACAGACAGATAATATTAAGAGCCTGGTAAACATGGAAAAAAGGCAAAAACAGAAAAAGGACAAAACAAATAGATATAGCACCCAAACAAAAGGAAATGATAACCAATTTCCCCCCATAACAGTTAAGAAATCATTTAACATAGTATTGGGAGAAAAAATAGAGGAAACAGAGGAAAAACAGGACAGTGTTCCCAATCAAGAAAACATTGATAGTGAAGTTGTAAATATTATCACTTAAGATTCTGTTGGCTTCCATGAAACCAAACTAGAATTATTTTGCCCACTAGATTTATTTATGATTCATGTGACTCAATAATTAGATCTTCTATTTTGGGAACCTCTGAATACACAAGCCCCATTAACCTCTCTGGTTCCCCCAATACTGTGTTTGCACAGCTGGACAAGGAAGTTGAGCAAATCCAAATTAACACAGAGATAAGTCATCAGTGCCCACCCAAAAATGTAACAGGATATACACTAAAAGTCTTAGCTCACCCTCTTATGCTAATATTGTTCTCCTTGAGTCACTAAATGACATAAAGAATAGACTGGATATCTTTCACAACAGAGTCCAAGAACACATTGGTGAATTAACCAGTAAAACTGACAGAATTGAAACTCAACTGCATAAACAAAAATTATTTTCTCTCCTACAATAATTCCTGATACACTGGTCAAACATAATAAAAAATTAATAGGATGAAGAAAAAAGAATAAAAATAAACAAAGGAAACTAAACAAGAATACACAGAATAATCAGGCTAATAACAAAATCAAAGCATCAGATACTGGAAATATTAGAAAAACAATAATTCTAAAATGCCCAATTGGACTTAACGAACAGTCAAACAAATAAACAAACAAACACATGAAATCAAAAGAAGAAATGTTTTAAGCATGTCTCAACAAGAAAAAAAATCTAAACTCATGAGATTTTAAAATATTATTTTGACAAACTCAGAAACTTTTAGAGAACAGGGTCCTTCAAGTCTATCTAAAGTAACCTTAGAGCAGAGTTCAGCTTTGTTATTATTATTATGAATGGATGAGACCATTTTAAGAATTAGTGGTGTTTACCCAAAACAAGAAGAAAATAATGATTCCCTGAGGGAATTAATAATTAATTTTCTGCAAGCTGAATTGGGGATAAAAAAGCCCTGCAAATGTCATTGCAGTTTACAGAGATTAAACTATGGTCTCTGTACCAGTATACATTATGGTATAAAGTATGGGCTTTGCAAAACAAATATGTGACAAAGACGACTAAAATTTCTGGGGTTAGAACTTGTACTGCCTGTCACATGGCAGAAAATAGATAAGGCCATACTGGGTACTAAACAACTAAGGAAAGAACTGAAGCTTGAGATACTCTCATCTGTTCTTCAGAATTATAAATGGGACCTTGTATGTAGGAGAACAGTACAGGAGATACAACATGAGAGTCAAGAAATATTATCAATTTTGGGGGTAGAAAGACTTCCGGATGAAAATGACGTGATTTTGATTACATTTATAGTTTCACTCTTGTCTGTAATTCTGTATACTGATACTGCTAAAAATTATTTTTACAAAATCAAGAGAGTTCACAAAATGGGTATGGGAGACCAGATTGTTGCTCATGTTAGATCTCCTTCCCAGGCATCTCATATAATGGTCAAAGAGAATGGAATGAAGCAGAACAATATAGTTGTAGTAGACTCGAATAATTGGAATAACAAGTGGAAGCTTTGCAACAGCTTACTTGACTAGAAGAAACTCAGGAAGAGAATAATGTCACAGTTCAGTCCTGGCAAAGTCGGGGATAAGCATAAACTTTTATCCTGGAATATGGCAGGGTTATCTAGCAAACTACCTGATAGGGAGTGGCTTACATTTGTCACACGACATACAGTAATTGTTTTCCAGGAACCTGGATGCAGGAACCTGTGAATTTAAATGGCGTTGAGGTTGTGAGCTTACCAGAAACCAAAATTAAAAAGTTCAGAAGAAGTGTGGGAGGTTTGGCTATATATGTTAAAATTACTAATAAGGTAAAGATACACCAGATTTGTGCAGTTCATGAAAACTATAATAGTACTTAACTGGAATAATTATATTGTTATTGTTGTTAATGTGTACATCCCACAAAAAAAGCAATGCTCAGGCTTCAATTTTCAGCAGCCTTACAACAGATCTTGACATAATTTTATATAACCTCCCATCTGCTCTTTTTTTGATTGCTGGTGACTTTAATGCAAGAATACAGTAGCTGACTGATAAGTCTGACTTATGGAAAGCATTCATGGAAACGGGTTTGGGTAAACGTGTAAACAAAGATAAAACTGCCACTGAAAATGGTACAAATTTACAGAATTGTATTACTGATAACTCATTACTGATTTTAAATGGCAGATTAAAAAGAGATGAACAAGGAAACACAACATATTCTGGTCCAAATGGCCAAAGTACCATAGACTACAATTTTTGTATCCTGGACAGCTTGAAAATCTATGGAGTAATATGAGACCAGAAAGCGATCATGCCCCCCTTGTTTTAAAATGTATTTCTCAAGGAACTAGCTCACCTGAGGGCAAAAGAATAGACCCATTAGCTAATGTCTTTATTTTAGGTAAGCGAAAACTTTGAATTTCTGCTCCAGTATTGGAAAAAGTCAATAATTTGTTCAATGGCTTTACAGTCAGAAGCTTAATAGATAATATTAATGAAACAATGTCTCCAATAGAAATAGACAGCACTATACAATCATTATTTACATCCATAAGGTCTAATATTTACAAAATAGACCATAAAAATAATAAGGCTAATAATATTAATAAAACTTGGTTTAACAATTTGTGTATCACACCTAAGAAGCATGTCATGAAAATATTAAGACAGGCAAAGAAACATCCATGTAGAGCAAATTTTAATATTCTAAACAAGGCAAGGAAAGCATATAAAGAATTCCTAAACATGAAGAAAATAGAATTTTTGAACAATCAATGGCTGGTGTTCCATAACGTTGAAAACAATAATCAGAAAGCCTTCTGGAACTTGGTCTCAAAAGGTACAAGACCTTTTCATTATTGTCTTATATCCTAAAGAAAAATGGGTTTCTCACTGCTACTCCATATTTAATGCTTTGAATAAAATACACAGACAGTTCCCATCCTACAATCGTTTTCCTAGCCCAACTGGGATCCTTAATAATTACTTCCCTCAAAGTGGAGGAAGCAATTCTCAGTTTGGCAATGAACAAGGCACAGGGGCCTGATTCTATCACAGGAGAAATCTATAGAGAAAACATAAGTTTCTGGGTTCCATGTCTCACAAATTATTTTAATATTTGTTTAAAAAAATCTTTATTCCCCTTTCATGAAAGATTAATATGATTATTCCCCTACACAAGAAGGGATCAGTTTGTGATCCCAAGAACTAGCAACCCATTAGTTTGCTTGATATAGTATGTAGTCAGTAACCGGCACCTACCAAGGGCCGCTAACTATCTTTAGCTCCAAAAATGTTCCACAGACAATTCAAGCTGTATTAGTGCCCAACCTTTAATCAAGATGTGATTTCCATAAATATTGGTAGTTGGATTTTATGAACTTTACAGACTCTTTGCACGGACACATTTGGAAAAGGACTAAGCTGTGAGTTTTCTGTCTTTGTATGCCTATATATGTGAGTTGTTTTTACTGCCAATATTTATGGAAATCACATCTTGATTAAAGGTTGGGCACTAATACAGCTTGAATTGTCCATGGAATTTTTTTGGAGCTAAAGCTAGTTAGTCGTCCTTTATAAGTGCCGGTTACTGACTGTACCTACATTTCAATATATTTAACCTTGGCACTACCTTCCCTGGTTGCAGTTACAACCCACAAGCAACCTTGATATAGTATCCAAAATATTCACAAGAACTCTATTGAATAGACTAACATCTTGGGTTAACTATAATGTCCCTCTTTTTCCATTTCAAGCAGGATTTAGGTTTGGATTCTCCACTGTAGACAATATTTTCTGCTTTATGCACTTAATAGCAAAATATATTCATATTAAGAAGATTAAACTTTATGCTTTATTTGTAGACTTTTCAACTGCTTTTGACTCTATCAACCATAATTTGCTTTGGGAAACTCTAATACAGAAAGGGCCGGATCACTCACTCCTAATACCTATTTACCAACTATACTCTGGAACAAACCCAAGGGTGAGATGACATAAATGGTAATCTTTCAGACCCTTTCCCTACAAATCGGGGAGTTAAACAGGGATGCTTATTAGCCCCTCTACTATTTAATATCTACATTAACAGCATTTTAGTCTTTGAAGATGAATGTCAATATGATTCCCCAAAAATTAATGGGACCCCTTATTACCTCTTATCTTACGCAGATGACATTGCCCTATATTCACTATCTATAAAATGGTTACAAAAGAAAATAAATCAATTTAAAAAAGAGTGTGATAAAGTAGGATTCAGGATAAACTTGCAAAAGATAAAACCTATAATATTCGGCTCTAATTGCACCATCGTCTCCTTCTTCCTTGATAAAAAAAAAATAGAGACAGTAAAAGAATACACTTATCTGGGGATTACTGTTACTTCCACTACCAAATCGACTCAACATATTAAAATTCAGACTTTAAAAGCCAAACAATCATCTAAAATGCTCCTTAGATTTAACAACAGTTATGGAGGAACACAATTGGAGTTGTCCTCTGTGCAGGCGAGATGAAGATCAATCATATTTTATTACATGGTGCTGAAGCAGGGGCACTATTATTCAACTTTGCTGGAAACTCCTTATTATTCCTTTACAAATCCTTCTTAAAGTCCATTATCTATATCAACTGCAATGGTTAAGAACAGAATTACTATCAAAGCAATTGTAGAATTCAGGCTGTCTGCTTACTGGCTTAAGATTATAAATAATAAACAAAATTCACTTCCTTATATGTGCTCACAAGAAAAATAAAGTTGTCACAGACAAATTTAAAATCTAAATGACTACCTCACTAGCTTCCATGCTAAAGAAAACAAAATTGGACTACTTTTGGACTGATTTTCAGAGAAAAAAACAATATTTCTACTCAATATAGAACTGTCCTCAAAAAAAGAAAAATCTCCATCAAGCAGTTCAGAAAAAAGACATGGAGGTCATAAGAGAACAAAAATGCACTCCCTGGTACAAAATAAATGAAATTACCCATAACCTAGAAGACAATGTTCTGCTTCCACGTTCTCCAAATCATATAAAGCTCATAACTTGGGCTGGGTTTGAGATAATAAATTCAAAGCACTCTTATTTTAATAAAAGCTAACACAGGATCTGTCAACTAGAGTTCCAACTGTCCTTGCAATTTTGCATTTACTGAAACAATTTCTCATGTGACACTCCAATGCCCTTATATATACAGATATAAGGAATAAATACCTAAAAGCCACTTTAACTTGGTATGCTGATCTCAATTATGATGTAATGTTCATATTATTACACCTCCACAACTAAAGAAGCAGAAATGATAGCTAATTGTTTTGCTTCAGTGGTCAAATTAAAAAAGTCTCAAAGTAAACAAAAATTACCACCTGACCAAAATGATATGCTTATCTCCAGCAGCTAGGATAGACTTCTACATTATGGGTGATTATTCTCTTTACTCACATAAAGGAGTGTGTGATTGGCTCTTTTTATTTATTTATTTATTTATTTTTTTTTATTTTAGTCTTTGGTAACTAGGTAAGGCCCACTAGGTACAAGTGCCTGTTTTCAGGGGTGACCTGGGAGCACTGTGCGGTTAAGTGACTTGCTCAGAGTCACACAGTATGCAAGTGGAGGTTGTGAGAATCAAACTCAGGTCTGGTCTGCTGGATGTATCAAGCTCGTTTACACCTCGTTCCTCTAACCTCTAGACTATACTGCCAGCCAGTAATACTTCTCTGTGGTTATATCAAAATGTAGGGGAATGCATGGAGCAATACATGCTTCCTTAAAGATTGTATGATTGTCTTTTTCTATATTAATTATAATAAGCTGTATATTTTAATAAATTATGTTTTTTCTGAATATTTTAACATGCTTGTATTATGTAATATCTCTATACTTTTGTAGTGACTATGACATACTCTCTGATAGTCAGTAAGATAAACTAATAATAATAATATACCCCATAAAAAAAGTAAAAAAAAAAGTCAAAAAGCTGCATCTTGACACAGCTGCCTTCTATCTGCACCCATGTCACCTGCCACAACAATACCTGGACTTCTGCCCCACTGGGTACACTAACAAATCAATGGACAAAAATTACTTTAGTTCCTTTCTGCCCAGACTTTCTGCAGAAGCTGAATAGTCTGTACATGAACTACAGCATTTGGGTGACCATGCCACAAATACTGTAAATGCTGGACTTACCACTAGAGAAATTATACCGATATCTCATCATAAATGTGAGTCCAGCCTATGCAGCTACTATGCAACAACTAAACAAGACAGTCGAGCGTGGAGCAACCTCCTACCTGGAGAAACAGAGAACAAGCAACAAGCTTGGGAAACCACAACCAGGACAGAAATCTCAGCCTCAATATAATTGTCACCAACTACAGGCACCAACCTGCCACTCTTAACTCAGTACTGCAGTCCTTCAATATGCACAACTGTGCTTTATAGGACCAATTTAATCAACTACAGCAAGAAAATGTTTTATTTTGTTCATTTGGCACACCCTAAAATGTGCAGTATGAGTGTATCAATGTTTTCATATTTTTCCCACACTGTGCCAAGCTGGAACCATTTTAATCCCCAAGTTCCATTACATTAGTTAAAAAGCTAAATAAAAATTAATGAACTTTAAAAAAATCATTTGTCTTTTTATTACTCTAATACTTGCACAACCCATTTTGTAAGCCCAATAAGATTCTCCAAGGTGCGGGGTGTTGGGAATCCCCTCAGTTCTGGGTGTTGTAAGACCTCACTACCCCTCTGGGAGTGTGGGTAGCTCCAACACTCCACACTCTCCCGAGTCTTAACACTTATTGTGCAACCCTGAACCAAGAACAGTATATCTGATTAAGGATATGCATAAGTTCACAAAAAGCCATATAATGACGTCCACCACTTATGCAAAATGATTGCTTTATATACCTCTTTCAGAACTGGGTGTAACAAAAGTAACAACTTTTGTTTTGCCATTTTGTATTAATACACTGTGTTATATCAATACAGTCTGGAATTAAAACAGTAAAACTGTTCCAAAACAAGAGACTTATTATTCCTTGATTATAATCCGAAGGAGCTTCCCTACAATGGAAGTCAGGATAACTGATCTATAGTTCCCTGGGTCTCCCCTGTCCCCACTCTTGTGCAGAGGGAATGATGTCTGCAACTCTCCAGCCCCATGGAACTACACCCCTCTCAATTAAGCAGTTGAATAGGTAGTCGAAGGCTGGTGCTGCCAGACCCTGCCCCACCTCCCTGAGCACCCTTCTGGTCCTGGGGACCTATCCACCATTATCTATTTCAGACATTTGAGATCCCTTTCCTCTCTGATACTCTGCATTGCAATATTTGTCTCCTGCCCAGCTAGGATGCTGTATGCTGGCAGTGGCCTACTTTCTCGAATGTGAAGAGTAGGCTGAAGTAATTATTCAGAATATCTGCTTTCTGCCCATCCTCCTCCACCCATGCCTTCTCCTTGTTCTTTCTCCTTTCTCTAACATACCTAAAGACATCATTATCATTTTCCCATAACCCCTTCTGCTATTTTAAGCTCCGCCTCCTTTGTGGCTCTCCTCACTAACACTAGCTTCTTTTGATTTGCTGAAGTAAGAGTTCCCTGCTTGCCTTTCCTGGTCAGCCTTATACACTGAGTCTGAAGGCCACCTTTTCAACCCCTCAGAAAACCACATTGGCCTCTTGTGCCTCTTCTCTTTCCCTATTTGCCTGAGACACACTTTTGATATGCCAAGGATTGCTTGAACTCTGTCCCAATCAGCTGGTGATATCTCTCTAGCCTTTCTCTCAACACCTCCATCTTCTTAAAGTCCACCCTCATGAAGTCTAGGACCAGAGTCTGGGACTTCTGCTTTTGAATTTCAGGGCTCTGTTGAACCACACTGTGCTGTGATCGCTAGACCAGAGTGGGTCCTCCACTGTCACCCTCCACAATGTTGTTTTAGTTGGCAGAAAGAACTAGGTCAAATATGATGAAGTACATCCCTAGTCTGTTCCTCCACATATT
Organism: Neoceratodus forsteri; assembly: GCA_016271365.2. Taxonomy (NCBI): domain Eukaryota; kingdom Metazoa; phylum Chordata; order Ceratodontiformes; family Ceratodontidae; genus Neoceratodus; species Neoceratodus forsteri. Next base: position 1,446,866,820 of record CM028130.1, on the reverse strand, counting down.
ATGTCAGGAAACAGTTTTATTTTCTTTATTTTTCTTTCTTATATCTATTTGTGGATACAATTTTACTGTTTTGTATATATTTTTCTCTACACTACTTTTGCATGCTGTACATGGTCCTGGTGTGTGGCCTGTGGCACATGGGCGAACACATGCATATACACATATGAACAACAGAGACATGGAAATGGGTTGTGACATCACAATGCGCAACGGCCATGCCGTACATCACTGTGAGCACACAGTGGGAGATAGCCATGCTGACCAGCAAGGCCAGCATGTAGCATACATGTCCCATCTGTGTCTCTGACCAAGGTTGTGTGTGCATTGTAATGGAACAAATGCAATGATATACCCCACATGCCTCCATCAACTATGCAGTGGCAGGATGCCATGTGTACATGCGAGGGCCACTGTGACATGCATGTGGCCATACCTGCATAGTGGGGGTGTACACATTGGTCAGAAACACACGTCTATAGCACAGCTACTGTGCATGTTGGTGGGATTGTAAAACACTCACATTGATGTGCGTGTATACTGTGAGGGCAGGGTGGTCAGTCAGAACCTGAGTAACTCTGGATGTGCATTGGTCACGTGTGCAGGCCACGCCAGAGGGATATGTACAATGGAAGACACCACCCAGGTGTATGGTAGAGGTAACATGCACCACCCTCCCAAAGGTAGACAGGCTATGTCTGGCCGCCATACCGTCTGAGGGATGTGATACACCCATGTCAATTTGCATAGCACTGTACCGAACATATATGTCTCACAGTACAAGTTACACTGTTAGGGAATGATGCTGTCCATGGCCCAGTTGTACAGACATCATGGGAGCCAGGGGTGGGATGCAGGCCAGGTATGTGTGTACAGGACACAGACTACTGACAGCTGTGGAATACATAGTGCGCCCAACGGCAGCACAGCTGGTGGTACATAGCAGAACATGTTCAACTGGCATCTGCAATGCACTGTACTGTTCAGCAACATACGAAGATGGGTGTACCTACATATGCATATCTGGACAGGTGGCCATAGTGTTTGTGTGCCAGCACACTTGCCTGTGCCTTATTGCTGTACTGTATTTCTGATTGTCTCATGTATATATGTAGTTCTGTTTTCATTCCGACGAGGTACCTTTGTAAACGAGCCTCTGGCTCAAAGGTTTTAAACTGATGTTAAAATAAATAAATAAAATAAATAAACATGGGACATACATAGCATATCAATCACCTATGTCAGTGTTGAGCATGTATGCGCCTATTACCACATTGTGCCATATCCAGGGGAGACACAGGTGCTATGAAATGGTCCTGCGACCAGTCCACAGTCACCCATTGTGCACCTGGCATTTGACGGCACCATTCCATGGTCAGCAGAATGTACAATGGTACTGCTCGACATGTTGTCAGCCTCTGTAGGCAGGTGTTGCCCTTAGTGGAACAGACTTCAATGTGTGCCACTTGACAGCTGCACTATAGAGAGGGTGGGGCATGTCTGTGGCAAACACAATGGACCAGTATGCAGCATAGTGTTCTGCACCTGTGGATCAATAGAAATACCATGCCACATTCTACACAGGTCCCTGTCAGACATAAACATACCCCTGATAGTTAACATCATCCTACATGTCACACATTATCATGGTGAACATACCTGGGCGTGGCACTGTGCCCCCCTTCACCATGGCATGGAACCAGTCCAGCTGTGGCCTGTCTCTCTCTCTCTGTGTGAGGTCACCAAATCAGTGGCAACACTGCTCACCAGTGTGCTTCCCTCTGTCCTCCTGGAGGCTGACTGGCAATGTGGGCCCACTCCGACCTGAACCTGTCCAGATCTTCTTCCCCAAATAGCTGGCCCTCCCTGGGGACCACTAGCTCCTCCAGGTTAGCCAGCTCCACCTCTGACCATCTCTGGTCACACTGGCTTGGTGCCATCCCCCTGGTTGCTCTTGCCATATTGCTGCTACTGCTGTACATAGGCACACCTAGTCATGTTTTAGCAAGCCTGAAACCAGCATACATAGCGCAATAGTGCATCGTTGGTTAGCCGTGAGCTGCTGGTGTTAGCATCATGCTTTTGTGTGATAGGGAATTACAGTCATGACACTCTGCATGCACGACAATGTTGTGTCATGTGGCAAACTGTATTCACGCCCTATACTACAGTGCATGCATGGCAGCTGTGCTGCACCATATTGTGAAGGGCGCTCAGTGCCACGACTCGTGCCATCCATATTATGCTCTGCAAGGGTCATGCACAGTTGGCTAGCGTCACGCAAGACTGACTGGCATTTGAACATGCATGGCTGACCAATGCTGTCATCACTGAATGGTGCTGTGCATGTCTTGCGTGTAGCAGTGACATGAGGAGTCTACCACACAAACATCTGTGACTTTGTGCCAGGGTGTTCTGTAGAGCAGATGGAAATGCGCGATGGGAAGCCAATTGCGCCACATGCATCTTTGCAATATTCAGCCAGGATATGCAAATAGCCTCATTGCACAGTCTGTGCCTAAACAGTACATTTGCATCTCATTACTGGAATGTATTCAGCTCATTTCCATGCACATTACCATAAAAGTAGGGCAGCACCACCACTCCTTAGAGGTGACCAAGAGGTACTGCAGCCTTGAAGGTGGGTGTTGTTTCATGTTTGTGTGTGTGTGTGGATTTAATTGATCTGTGAAGTGTGTTTCCTTTCATTTCCATGTCATTCTAACTGGGCCTGTCTCTATCTGTTTGTTCCACAAGTACCAGATATGTCCACGTGAGGACACAGAACCAGGCTGTCACTCCTGTTCTACTATTTACTCTGCATCAGGGAAAGGGGCCCCCTCAGTGGCCCGGCCCCTGGGGGGGAAAGCCACAGGTGTTCAGGAGTGAGGTAAGTCCTGGGGTGTGTGGTGGGGCTGAGCATGTGTAGATCGGACCGATGGCGCCAGCGGATGAGGAGATAAAGAATAATGCATTTAAAAAATGAAGAGTCAGTCTTAACTGTGAGTAAAACAAATCTGCAGTTTACACTGACTCTGACCAAGAAAAGTATTGTGTGGATCATAAAACTGTGGTTATTCCATGAATCATATAAACCCTGGAAAACTATTCCACAGTTTATATTAAATTCTAAAGAATTCTTTTGGAACTCTGTAGAATTTAGAAACAAAAATCTGAAAAGCATTTTGGAACAACCCCTACCCATTGGTTTGTCTGCTAGGGTTTTTGCCTTAAAAATCAAAACAGGTGAACCCCCACCCAGCTCAGCCCCACCACCCTCCCTACCCCGCCCTCAGAACCTCCTTGTGTCCCTTTATTTGAAGACGAAATATTTTTATCAGGTCCAGTGATTCTATTTTTATCAGGTGCAGTGATCCTCATCCTTCTACTTTCACCACTGACTGAATTCTGACTTCTTGTCCCAGAAGTGCTTTGAGCACAGCCACACAAAGCACTACTAAAATGAGAAATGGGCATTCTGGCCTAGAGGTAAAACTAGAAGGATAAGGTTCACTGTGCAGTGTGGTAGCCACTAAAAAATATTACTCATTCAAATTTGGTGGCCCTGGGTACTCTCAGGCTGGGGGAGGGGGAGGGGGCTGAGATGGATGGGGTGGATTTTTTACTTTCTAATACTAAGAACTCAGGAGTTATTTGACAACCTTCTGTGGTTTGTAGGTCCCTGGCAGCCCAAAAGCTAACATTTTTCCCCTACTTAGGTGCTTGGAGGGGTTGCTGACTGCTAATGAAGCCCCCAACTGCTGCCACAGAATTTCCACAGAAATAGGAAACTAATGCAGCAGACATTTTGTGGCAACAGGGGGACTTGCCACAGAATTTAGACCTAAATTGCCACAGAAAAATTGGGATCTTGAGCATATGTGTGCACCCTAGCATGGATGGCGTGTGCACTGCTCACTATGTTTTGCTTGTGCGTGGTTTCACGTGCATTCTTGGCACATGCATGTGCACCTACCTATGTATGTTACAGTATTGCATACATGGACATGTATCCCTAACCATGGATGATCCTTTTTTTCCACAGCACCATCACATCCTGGAACAGGTGGTGGTACACGGATACCACACGCTGCACATCATGGCCCCATACTCATGGCCACTGCCAATGTGGGGCTGTCTGACATGGGTCTGCACACACGGGGGGGGAAGAGATGATGATGAGGATGAGACCATCTCCCTTTATGTTGATGCCTCTGCTGTGGAGGTGCTTGCCACTGTCACTGAGGATGACAGCACTATGATTGACTGTGTCATCCCTGACACTGCCTCCCATGTGCTCTAGATTCATCCCCCACTCACTGCATATGCCACCAGCAGCCATCCAGGGCCACCCCCTGTACAGCAAGTGGACCAACAATTGCAATTGGCCACTGTGCAGCAAGAAGGTGACATGTTGCGGCCTGCACAGGTGGAGTAGATGGGCACTATTGCCCAGCAGAGAAACCCATGACCAGCTACAGCCTGATCATGTTCAGGATCAGGTAGCCTTCATCGCAGTAACTGCACATGCATCATCCTCACAACCCCATCGCCAACCCTGGGGCCGCCATGCACTGTGTCGGACACATGCCAGACCCCCCCCCAGATCGGCAGCCTGACACCAGCCCCAAACCAATTGGCCCAGCAGACCAGCTTGCTGATCATATGCAGCTACTGAGGTCCACCATGGAGAGCCAGGTGGTATTCCATGATGCTGTGCAGGGGTTGCAGGCATAGATGTGCCTCCATGAGGAGCGGGCTTCTCTCTGCCATGCAGAACTCATGGGGGCTCTTCACGTGTTCCATGAGGACATTACTGCAGGGTTATCTGATACTGGGATGACAATACGGGACCACACTGTGGCTCAAGCTGCATGTGGTGGCCGTACCACCCGCTGCACACCTCACAGCAACTCCAGCATCCCAGAACACCACTCAACACCCACATTTCCCCTGACACACCGTCCCCTAGCCTTGCACATCACCCCACCCCTGGCCATGGTGTTCATTTCTCCAGACCCACCTCAACACACAGCCGTGTGTTTCTACCCCCTCAGGGTAGGTGCCTCTCTCCAGTGGATCAGCCATCCTCAATGGGTATGCATGCATCGTCGGGATGAGGCCATGTTCATATCGCTGTGGCACATGCACAACTCCTGAAGGATCCGGGGTCTGTCACGGCATGCCCGTGATACCTCCAGGCCACAGGTGGTGCTCCTTTTGCCTCTAATGCCTATGGTTGTGCATTATCGACACCCTGTACACCACACTGACCCACCTCACAACCTCTGTGGCATTGTTACAATGTATGGATGGCATCTGGGACATGGACATGGCTCCTGGTGTTGTCACGACTTACATGGCATAATGAGTGCACCTGTGGCTTACCACTGTGGGTATGTGCCAATGGTCTGTCTCAACCCATGCCAAGCTGCTACCAGTACCTCTATGCATCCTTGCTAATCTTGTCTCAGTTGTGGACATGTGTGCATACCACTTCCTCACACCTGTGTGCATCACGCCCGGATTGTCCTGTATGTACTCACCATTACCATGCGGTCCAATGTGCACTCACATACATTGTGCCTGTGTGCATACCAGCAATGTCATCATCTGCGGGCTATACTCACCTTCGGGCTCCAAAATGTTCCTGCACAATGGTGTCCTTTGCTGCCATACCCCAGGGCCAATCTTGGGCCCTCTTGTCCTACCATTGATGTTCACCCTCATCTGGCGGCTCGCATCCTCCACACTGTCACCCTCTGGGTCCTGGACACTTCTCCACAGTCTTTGGCCATGTTGTTTAGTATACAACAGGCCAGGAATATGCCAGCCTTGTCTGGGCTACACTGTAGGACACCTACAGACCTGTCCAGGCATCTGAGACGCATCTTCACCATGCCGAACACATGTTCTATGAAGTTTCTAATAACGTGTCTGCCTCATTGTACCTCTCTTCTGCTTCAGACATGGGCCTCAGTATTGGTGTGAGCATCCACAGCCGAAGGGGATATGAGCTGTCTCCTGTGTAAAAGGAAGGTGATATGTTAGTACACCATCTACTATCATTACATTCAGCTCTCCACACAGACCTGTTACATGTGGTCAGCCTCACCTGCACATTTCCCCACCCACATTGTCACTGTTGCACAGTGTTGCCCTCCGGTTTCCATCCCTTTCCCTGTTGTTGGATTTCTGCTGTCACTTGCACTGCAACCTGCATGCCGTTTGGGCTGTGGGTCAGGGCACATCCTTGGGATGTTTTTCCACACCTATGAACTACCATCCAATGCGGCATCTTGCACTTACCTTCCCACAATTTTACAGCCTCCCACTGGCTGGAAACACCCCTGTATCTTGTACCTATTGCTTATCAGCACATTATGCCTCCCATACCAGCTTTACACGTCTATTCAGTGTCAGTCATTTTCAGGTCCCATGACTCCATCCTTTCCTCCCATGTGTCCCAAGGATGTCTGCCATTCCAACACCCCTTTTTTCTGTGCTGACAGCTGCATGTCCACCATCACTGCACTGTGATACTATGTAGACACCTTGTTTGTGGCTGTGGTTGCACTCACCCACAAGATGGCCACTGAGTATGTCCCCAGACTCAAAGTGATGGCACTGGGATGACTGGTACCAGATGTATACATCATGTGCACTCCCAGGGTACTGAGCAAGCTCATTTGTGATACACTCTGTGGCATCGCTCATCACCTGGCAGTTGATGGAGTGGTACCCCTTCCGGTTTATGTAGATGTCTTTGTCACTGCTAGGTGGTGCTCCGATGGCTACATGAGTGCAGTCAATGGCACCTAGCACTGCCGGTAGGTGTGCAAGTGCTGCTTTGTTGCTGTCTGCTCCGCTGGTGTGCTAGGGAATCAAATTAACTCATTAGCATGGGGCAGCAGAATGTTTAGGAACTGTGTGAGGAGACCAGAAGTGGCCAACTGGGTGATACCGGTGGAGTCACCCACCAGTGTCTGGAAGGTGCCCGTGGTGAGTTGGCTGGCGCGAGCTGTGACCTTGGTCTCCATCGTCATAACATGCTTTCTGTGTATAGGTGCCTGGAGTTCATCATGGAGCAACTCACAGAGCTGTCTCAGAACAGCCCTGTTGAGCTGGTACCTGCCCACAATGTCTGTGTCACTTTATGTAGCTGTTCATTATGTGATACAGGGCAGGTACTGTCTGTGTGGGGTATACCACATACTGGCCCTTCCTTGGCCACCTTGCTCTTCCTCAGTCTCTCACATCATCCTTGATGGCAGCCATGTGAAAGGCTATCCTAGCCATCCTGCATGCAGTTCAGTGACCTGCCTCTGGGTGCTGGCTGATTTAGGGCTGTCCATTTCATTCCTAAATTTCTGTGGCACAGATGTGTGTGCGTGGCATCGCGCATATATTTCCTATGAATACACACTTGCATGGCTTATGCAGGTGTCCGCCCACTTTCTGTGCAGCATGCATTATATGTGCGTGATCACACATTCAGATATGTGCAATGCATTTCACACTTCTGAATATCGTGCCTTTGCGCATTTTCGGGATGTGCCTCACATTTCCATTTTGTGCTGCACAAGTCTTTTGAATATAGAGGCCTATGAATTTATGAATTAGGAATTAAAACAATAGCTGAAACCCAAGGAACTCAAAAGACTCTTGAACATAACTGTAAGACAATTCTTGGCTATGACCCTGCCCTAAAGTGTATTTCATAGGCCAAAGAAGACTGTGACAGGACTGAGGAAGACTGAGCAGGCAACCTAGAATGTGTACACCTACAGTACATTTGCTACTCAGGAGCCATGTGTTTTGTTTCTAGGTTTTCTCCATCTTGTCTAGGTCTGTCCTTTTTACCAGTAACCTCCACTCCTATCTGCCAATAGACCCCAACTAGCACCCTCCATGCCCGCCCGTGATGGGGACAGAGGTCCACCTTCTAAGGAACATAACTGGTAGGCTGATTGGATCCATGATAGTGGAGCTCAAGAGTACTGGTGTCATCCGTAGCATGGACAGGATTTTTTCCTATTCTGGAGTCACACCCTCCTCCTTTATGCCATGCATATCCTTTGAGCAGCCTTTCCCACTGCAGTGGTAGAAGCATGCACTTGCTCCTCATGAGGAGCAAGCTCACCCAACCCACAACTAAAAGTCACTGCAGTAGTGGACTGTGGTGCCAACTCTCCCTTGCTGGAACGTATTGCCAAGTGTTAATGCTTCTCGCAGCCTTGGTGCCTGATTTCAGGTGCTTCAGACCACTTCAGAAACCAGGTCCCCTGCGCATAGAGAATGCCCCCCATGGGCCACAATGGTCATGAGCAATTTCTGTCACTTTGGTACAAAGTGAAGAAACTGCAACAACAAATGGATTAGTATAGTCCAGTGGCTGGCCTCATGCCCAGCCTGGTGCAGCAATACAGAAACTGCTCTAAGTTAAAGCAGCAGCGCAACTAAATTGGACAAAAAAAACTTGACCCTACCTTTTTTCACTTTCCACTATAAAAGACTCTAGGCATCTTCTAGTTTTATTTGGTGGTATGATTTTCTAATTCCACCAACATTTGAGTAGTTTATAAAAGTTTTAATTGAGTTTTTTTCACAAGAAAAAAGATGGCTGCTTCATTTTGCATTGAAACCACATTGTAGACCTAACAAGGGTCAGGATCAAAAAAATAAAAAAAAAAGACTTGTAGTGCACAACAGGGGGTACCTAAACAATTACATTTGACAGGTATGTTGGCCCACTTACCCAAAAATAATGCAAAAGGGCTTCTTGACAGTAAAAAAAGATTTATTATTTGAAATCCAGAAATACTTCAACGTTTTGGGAAAACCCTTCTTCAGGAAACTGGTTTATCTTTTCTTAGATTTTCATGTTATTTAGTTCAGCAATCATATTTGGTAATTTGTTTGACTCCCACCTTTCAGTCAGACAAATAGAAGAACTTTCTTTAACACATCACTGATCTTGTAGCATATTCAGATGCGCTGAATACGCTACAAGGTCAGTGGCTGCAGCTAGAAGGCTCTGTTCGAATCAAAGATACTGAAACTGAAAATGCAAATATAAGGAGAATTCTAGATGTGTTAAAGGAAAGAAGATCTAAGAAAAGATAAACCAGTTTCCTGAAGAAGGGTTTTTCCGAAACATTGAAGTATTTCTGGATGTCAAATAATAAATCTTTTTTATTGTCAAGAAGCTCTTTTGCATTATTTTTGGGTGAGTGGTCCGATATTCCAGTAATTACTTTGGTAATTTAGCGTAAGCCATTTACTGGTCTGTGCCTCCCCATCTCTTAAGACACTAATACACGATTGTTTGGAGGACTGGCTGTACTGGAATATCCTTTCATTTGACAGGTATGCTAATATGTTTCTTAACTGTAGCTAAAACTAGCTTTTGTGGAAAAACATTTTTCGTTGCAATGCTGCTTTAGTTTGTTGCAGCTTTAACCTGTGCGTACAATAGAGTCACAGTTTATTTTCTGAAGAATTCTGTGGTCATCTATATGTGTGAGCCAGCAGCAGGGCAGATGATTGATTGTGTTTCTACCTGTACTGCCTCACTTGAATAACCAGAGAGTGAAGCTGATCTGGAGGGAAAAGAAGAGGATGAGCATTATCAAGTTTCTGCTTAAAATTCAAAAGACAAACAGCTCTGCTGTCAGATTTCATGTACAGTATGCCTACTTATTAATAAGTTGCTGGAAAGCATATCAGAAGCGGCACACACTGACAAAGAGCTCTCACACGATATTTCTGAAACTATGCTTTTCAGAATCAGATACAAGTTTCAAGTGCCAGAATCTAGATAGTTCAGTCTATTGCTAGCTTTCAGTACCCACAAGATGAAAACGGCCCTGTGGATAAGGCATATTGGCTTTACCTGAAAACAAAATTAAATACAGAGATAAGGCATGCACTGTTCTACTGGACTGCTATGCAAGCAGTTCAGATGGATCACTGATGGACTGCTTGCAGTTCCACAGTGATATCCTGGGACCATTTATCACAAATATATATTTGTCATAACTGGTCAGTTTATGTAATGAGCTAAAACATTCCCCATACCAAAATAAGGGACTGAGAAAATTGTCAGAAAGTTGCGATATAAGTGGATTGCTCATTCTGGCATTCCCTTCGACTCCATTTATTTCACAAGGGAATTTGTGTGCTCACCCCAGCCTCCTTAGTAGCAGTGCCTTCAGGCCCCTCAAGTGTCTACCACCTGCCCACCAGCCTCACTTTCTGCTGCCTGACCCTATCTCCAGGCTTCCCAAGGCATCCATCGCCCCATCTCTTGTGGCTTAACCCTGCCAGGAGCCTTCCTGCTGCCACCAGGAAGGTTAAACTTGTGATGGCTGGGGCACTGGTTAGGGGAATGGGCGGTGTACTGAGAGGTCAGGCGGTGTGGAGAGGAACATTGAATTCATCTTTGGCAGACTGAAGGTGAGTATTTCTGTGTTCTTCTGCATCCACCTCTATGTCAGGGAACAAACATCCCAACATCCAGGGGGAAGCATGTGGCAGGGTGTGGACCACACTGTCAAACACGCCTCCACTGGGTCACCACCAGGAGTCACTTCAGTAGTGGTGCATGCCAGTCCTCCCCCCCTATAAGTGGAGATGACTGTCAAATGAGGCAGCACAGGCAGTAATCTCGCTGGTCTCTACTTCAGTTGTGCCAGGCACAGGGTGTGAGCCTAGGTCACCAACATGCTAAACGAGCACCTCACTGTTCAGTGCCACACAGCCGGTCTGCAGGGGGAGCTCTAAGAGGAATTTTTTTTTTTTTTATGAGGTTGGTTATCTTCTACAAATATTAAAATCAAGCTCCGCTCCTTATCACCCAGTATCTAATGCGAAGCAAAACAGTTTAACTTCATAGATGACCCAATGCTACAGAGACCAGAAACTGAAAATCTAGTATCAGCATTTAGCCATACTGACTGCAGAGTATCAAAACGGACTTCATTTTAATATTGGGTTTACTCCAAAGTGATACATGTTAGGGAACTTACTGCTATTAGTGAAAACTGCATAAGCAGTCAAGTATTTTCATGTGAGAAGTGTGTTAAGCTGCTCAATTCAGCATTATATTTCTGTGTTAACTGGTGACCCCTAAAATGACTGGATATGCACTACTGTTAAAATGCTATAATAACCCACTGAATTCCATAATAACGCAATAGCAGGTTATTACAACATTTTCTACGTCACACTCTCCTCGTGGCTGCTCAGGGACATGCTTGCTCACAGAAATACAGCTTACCGTTTTTGTCTGTATTGAAACCTTTGCCGGTTATTATAAAAAATAATGCCAGTGCAAGGTTTGTTTTATGAGGACTTTTCACACACCCTCATTGTGATAATCTCATAAACCCCTGGAGCTTTGCTCTTAGGATTTATGGATTATCACGCCCCTTGGGTGTGTGAAAATTCCTCATAACACACACCTGCACAGCCATTAGTCTCTATTTATTGCAACATTTGGAGGGAGAGTCATCAGAGACCAGTTAGGGTCTGCAGAGATAGGTTTGGCAGGAAACACCTGGGTAGACTGGATGGGCCAAGTGGTCCTTTCCTGCTGATAAATACCATGTTTCTGTATTTCTGTACTTTGCAGTGTATACCCCTCTACACTGTGTGTGTCGCATTAGCATGGCCCAATACAGGAATCGGTTACAAATGGACACCAAACATGGCTCACACAGTCAATTCCTGAACAATGATATCAGTGAAAAAGCAGATAAGTGTTTTCAGATGAAAGTAAATTATGCCACTAAATTCAATATGTTATTAAATGCAGTGTATACCCTTCTACTTTGGGCATGTGTCATTAGACTGGCACTAGACAGGAATTGGTTATAAACAGACACAAAACATGGCTTACAAAGCCAATTCCTATACAATGTTAGCAGTGAAAAAGTAGACAAGTATTATCATGTAAAAAGTGTGTTGGGCCACTAAATTCACTGTTATTGCATGCATCTACACTGCACACATGTCATAAGCCTGACAAAATACAGAACTGGTTACAAAAGAGCAACACACATGGCTCAGACAGCAAATTTTAATACTGATATTAGTGAGGAATGAATAAGTAGGCTGGTATTTTCAGACGAAAAGTGCATTAGGCCACTAAATTAATATGTCAGTATATAATCTGTGTATAAAAGTAGCATGTGCTAGAGGTTAGCGTAATGAGCTGTGAATGAACTTGGTACATCCAACAGAACTGGGTTTGATTCCTACAACCTCAACGTCATACTGTGTGACTCTGAGCAAGTCACTTGTGCTTAGTGGGCCTTACCCAGTTACCAAATAATTAGAAATAAATAAATCATGGCAGAGTGTGCATTAAAATAGAATAATAGATAGGTTCGAGTGAATTACAAGGCTGTAATTCCATCGAGAGGTTCTGGGGACATAGGTAACCTCGAGAGCGAAGCTCGAGAGGTTCCTATGTCCCCAGAACCTCGAGATGGAATTACAGCCGAGTGATTCACTCGAACCTAACTGTTATTTTTTGTAATATATGGATACGAAATGCTGACGAGGTTTTACCTCTGGATTCCTTGTGGGATGGTTCCGTGCTGCTTGTTCTCGCTCTTCACTCACATCCCCCCTTCCTGCGTGGAGTCCTGCTTCTCTCTCTCTCTCTCAGGAATAAAAAGAAAAGAAACAAAAAAAACTATGCTTTGGACACTAGAAAAGTTGGTGATCCCAACGATAGTATTACGAGGACCGGAAGTATAGTATTATTGGACCGGAAGTATAGTATTACGGGGACCGGAAGTATAGTATTACGGCACTGACTAAGGTATTACAGGGGTTTTTTTGTATGCTTTTTGGGGGTATTATTTTTAAAATCCATATATTACATACTTTTAATGCATGCCCCATGGAAGTAAGACATGAGACCAAAGCTTGAGTCACTCTGTTGTACTCTTAGGAGTGGACAAACGTTATTCAATTTAATTGTTATAAAGTGAGCAGACTTCACTGCTTTTTCAAACATTTGAAACTTTTTTATCAGTTGTGTTTGTGCTTTTCGTTAAGCAGTGTTGTATTTATTTTGCATGCTTTTAATTTATTTCAAAGGTTTCACAAGCAAGACATACAAAGCTGATAACAACTTGTTTCCAGATATGTGATGGAGAGATAAAAAGGACAATAAAGAACACTAAGAACAATAATACAATACAGTAATAGGAAATCTAGCATAAATAACAACTGTGCAAAGACAAGGATTTTGTGAAGTAAAATATTTAACAGTACACCAAAGTGCTGGAATATAACAGCATTTGCAATTACAAATCAATAACTTGCTGGAGGATAACAACATTTGCAATTACAAATCAATAACTTGCTGGAGGATAACAACATTTGCAATTACAAATCAATAACTTGCTGGAGGATAACAACATTTGCAATTACAACTCAATAACATGCTGGAGGATAACAACATTTGCAATTACAAATCAATAACTTGCTGGAGAATAACAACATTTGCAATTACAAATCAATAACTTGCTGGAGGATAACAACATTTGCAATTACAAATCAATAGCATGCTGGAGGATAACAACATTTGCAATTACAAATCAATAACATGCTGGAGGATAACAACATTTGCAATTACAAATCAATAACTTGCTGGAGGATAACAACATTTGCAATTACAAATCAATAACTTGCTAGAGGATAACAACATTTGCAATTACAAATCTATAACATGCTGGAGGATAACAACATTTGCAATTACAAATCAATAATGCTGGAGGATAACAACATTTGCAATTACAAATCAATAATGCTGGAGGATAACAACATTTACAATTACAAATCAATAACTTGCTGGAGGATAACAACATTTGCAATTACAAATCAATAACTTGCTGGAGGATAACAACATTTGCAATTACAAATCAATAACATGCTGGAGGATAACAACGTTTGCAATTACAAATCAATAACTATCTGGAGGATAACAACATTTGCAATTACAAATCAATAACATGCTGGAGAATAACAACATTTACAATTACAAATCAATAACTTGCTGGAGGATAACAACATTTGCAATTACAAATTAATAACATGCCAGAGGATAACAACATTTGCAATTACAAATCAGTAACATGCTGGAGAATAACAGCATTTGCAATTACAATCAATAACATGCAGGAGGATAATAATATTTGCAATTACAAATCAATAACATGCTGTAGAATAACAATATTTGCAATTACAAATCAATAACATGCTGGAATACAACATTTGCAATTACAAATCAATAACATGCTGGAGGATAACAACATTTGCAATGTGTGGAGGTAAAACCAAGTTCAGGATGGGAGCAAAGGCTGTTGATTGGGAAGGGTGGAAGAGGGGGCTGCACTAGTGTAGCTGCAGAACAGTGGGGGAGCTGAGGTAGGAGGGTGGTAGACAGCAGCCCTGGGACCTGTATCACAGGCAACTGCAGGAGTGAGTAGTGAAGACACGAAGTGAGAGGAGAGTGAGTGGTGGGAAAAGGCAGAGCAGATGATAAGGGAGAGAACCCCATAATTTGGAGGCGCAGCTTGACTAGCAGTGGAGCTCCTTGAAGGATTGCAAGAGAAATCGGATAATCTAGACAAATACGGACCAGTGGATTGTGTTTTCTGGACTTTGCAATCGTTTAATACTGTCCCAGACTGGGCAATTATAGAAAACTAAATAATATTGGTTTAAACAAATACATCATAAATTGGATCAGGTCCTGGCTACAGGGTAGAACACAAAGAGTCAGTATACAGGGCCATCACTCCAAGCTAGGGCAAGTGACAAGTGGACTTTCACAGGGATCTGTGCTTGGTCCTGTACTCTTCCCAATCTTTGTGTCAGGCGTGTTTGATAACGTCCAGAATTGGGCCGCCAGATATGCAGATGATATCAAACTAGGCAGGACAGTTTGTAATATATCACAATTTGAGGCAATACAATAAGACCTAGATCATATCACTAGATGGGCATTTAGGTGGGAATGTGCTTTAATATGGATAAATATTTGCATCATTCATTTAGGTCACCAACCCATTCCTCACACACACATTATGCAATACTGCAATAAAATGGTTGACAAAGAAAAAGACTTGGGGTCCTAATAGATAAAAAATAGAGTTTAGTGATTAACAAACATCAGCTATTGCAAAAGCTGATAGGATTTTATGGACTATTAAAACAAATTTTAACAGTAGAATGGCAGAGGTGGTGATGCCCATTTACAGGGTCAGTGTGAGACCCATGCTTGACTACGGAAGTCAATTGTGGTCCCAATACAAAAAGAAGGATGTCCTGAAGATGGAGATCATCCAGCACAGAGCAGCAAAAATGGTTTACAGCGAAAAAAACAAACCCATGTGGATCATCTAAAAATTTACTTCTGATGTCCCTTATAATTAGAAGGCTAAGAGGAGTCTTAATGCTTATGTATGATATACAATCGGTGGGAAGTTCAGTGACTTCTCTGAGGTACTTCCAGTATCTAGTGCAAGCACAGCAAAAAGCTAAGAATACAGGAGTTTAATGGGTGGCTGAAGGGATGGTGTGCAGAAATGGGGTATGGGGTAGTAGGGAAGGGCAAGACATGGAACAATAAAGGGCTTTATGCCAAGGTTAGGCTGCATCTCAGCATTGAGAGTACAAGGGCATTCACACATGGGCTGGAGAAGTACGTTAAAAACAACATAGATTTAAACTGAGAAGGGGGGATGGGCTGAGTCAGATAGCAGGGAGGAGGCACCTGCCGGGGAGACCAGAAGGCCTCACTCCCTAGAGAGGGAGGAGGAGAATGAGGAGAAGTTACTAAGATAAAAGTGGAAGGAAGAGAGACAGGAAGAGGAAGGGCAGAACACATGGTGGACTGTAGTATCCTTGAATGCAAAGAGCTTAGCAAACAAGGTGGCAGAATTTCTGGCAATGATGGCAGAGGGGGAGTTAGATATTGCTGCCATTTCAGAGACCTAGGCCACCCAATACCATGACTGGGATCTTACGGGTTGGGGTAGAACAGTGGAGAGCAACAAGAGGGTGAGAAGGAAAAGCATCAGAGAGTCATAATTCTAGGGGATTCTATAGAAGAAGAAGAAGAAGAATCAGCATTTATATAGTGCTTTTCATACATCCCAAAGCACTTTACAAGCAATGCTAGACTGGTAGTGAAGTGACTGAATGTGTGGTGGTGGCCATATCACACACCATCACCCACACACAGCCTGGATAATTGCATGAGCCAGTTTATGGGAAGGGGAATGTTGGCCAGGACACCGGGAATGTTCCCTACTCTTTGCGAAGAGTGCTCTGGGTTCTTTTACTTCCACCTGGACACCCACCAGGACAACACCAGGATGGGCAGAAGGGACCTCGGTTTAACATCTCATCCGAAGGATGGCACACCCCAGCAGTACAGCACCCCCCAATACTGCACTCGGATGCCAGCGATTTTTAGGTGCAAGTCCAATCCCGGTGTGGGATGAGAACCCATGACCTTCTGGTCCAGAGGCGGATGTGCTACCAACTGAGTCACGCTGACACCTGAGAACCTATACTTAAGGGTATAAGGTGGGGGGAGGAAGGGGTGCCAGAAAAAGTAACATCTGGGTAGAGTACATGTCAGGCATGACAGCAAGTAGAGTGGGGCAGCATATGGGCAGATATGTGGGGAAGGTGAGGGGAAGCCGACATTGTGGTGCACCTGGAACAAATGATCTGGAAGGGAGAAGGATAGGAGAGGTACAAGACAGCTTCAGGGAAGTGGAAAACTATGCAGCAAAGAGGAACAATGGTAGCCTTCTCAGAAGTTCAGCCAGTGCCAAGGGCCAGTACAGACAGGAAGAGAAGAAGCAGTGACTTCAACAAGTGGCTGAGGGAATGGTGTGGGACCAAGGGGTATGGATTGGTGGGACTGGGGCAACACATGTGATAACACAGATCTTTATGCAGAGGATATGTTACACCTCAGAAGGTCAGGTTGACAGGTGTTGAAGCAGAAACTGGGGAGTTCATCAATGAGTGGTATCATTTAAACTAGGTGGGAGGAGGCACTGGAGCAGGAAATCACCAGAAGAAGGAGTCCCATGGATCTCCCCCCACCACAGGGATAGATACAACCTTAGGTAAAATAGGGGTTGGAGTGAAGGGTAAGGAAGCAGGAAGGATAGGTGCAGCATGGAGAACGGTTTCACTAAATGTCAGGAGCCTGGGAAACAAGTTCATAGAGTTGCAGGCATTGATGGCAGAGGGAGAGGTGGACATAGCTGCCATTACTGAGACATGGGCAACCAAGCACCATGACTGGGACCTAACCATCCCAGGATACAAACTTTTCCAGAGGGATAGAGATAAAGGAAGGCTGGGGGTTGCAGTTTACATAAGGGAAGGAACCAGATGTAATAGTGAGGAAGGGAGGAGGGCAGGTCAGAAGTAATCTGGCTCCAACTACACAGCCAGAAAGGAGCAAGATCTGTCTGAGGTTGTTTATAGACCTCCAACCCAGAAGAAGGACCTTGACAGGAACGGAGGCAGGGGAGCAGATACGGAGGCATAGTCACAAAGGGAGCACAGTAGTGGTGGGGGACTTTAATCTACCAGTGGTGGATTGGAGCATCCCAGCAACCAGTTGTGCCAGGGAGCAGATCCTTCTGGAAGCATTCCAGGATGGCTTCCTTACCCAGAGGGTAATGGAGCCAATGAGGAAGGGAATATACTAGACCTGGTACTGGAAGATGGGGAACAGGTCAGGTCCTCTTGCCTGGTTCTTCAGCTACCTCTCTGCTAGATCCCAGCATGTGAAAATAAGCGGCTCCCTGTGCAATACCCGCCTGTTCATTCCGGGTACCCCAGGGTTCCATTCTGGGCCCTATACATTTCAGCCTCTACCTCAACATTCTCCCAGCTCCTGCACAGGAAAACTGCTCCTCTATGCCGGTGATGCAGTTCTCTTTGCCTCCACCCAATCCCTCTTCTCTCTGGGTATCCCTCCATCACACCTACCACCAAGCTGAAAAGTGGTTCCTTGACCACCGACTTGTCATTAACCTAAAGAAGACTAAGTCAATGCTCTTCTCCCATCACCAAAACAAGGCCAAGAATGCCCCCCTATTCATTCTCCCCAGCACTCTGCACCTGCTGGAGCAAGTGACCTCTTACAGATAGCTAGGCATCACTTTCAACTTGTCTCTCACCTTTCACACCTACATCAATGCCCTATCCTCCACCATAAATTCTCAGATAGGCCTACTATACCATCATAGAGATTGCCTCCCCCAAGTTGCCCTCTGGCTGGCCATCACCTCTTCCATCCTGTCGCTAGTAGACTATGGCTTGCCCATTTACACTGCGGTGGACAATACCGCCTTGACTAAAATCCAGCTGTCAATCAATAAAGCCTGCAGGCTCCTGACTGGAGCCCCTAGCTGCACTCACACATGCCTGCTCTACTCCACCACCAACCTGCTCACCTTTGAAGAGCACCTGTGCTACCAGACCTGCCTACTCACCAAAAATCTCTTCTAGGGCTCTCCCCCCCGGGGTATCTGCTTCCCTATGACATGCGTCCTTGTCTGTTGCCACCCATAGCTCTGTCAAGGCCACCTTTCTGGTGCCCAGAACCAAGACTTTGCTAGCCCAGGATCCACGATGGGTGGTCAACAAATTTCCCGTTGAATGCCCCAACAGTGAAACCGGCAGGTCGACCGCATATTGCAGTTGGCTGCTGGTTTCTAGTGGCTGGATGTATTTTCTTTGTGGGGCTTCACTCCCGAACCCCCCATGAGGGGGGCTGTGCCCCCCGCACCCCTCCACTTAAGGATTATCAACTCTGAGTCAGAGCTGATTGGGGGGGTGCTGGACCCCTGACAGGCAGTGCCTGGTTCCAGTGGGTCCCCTACAGCGTGCATGGCACTGTAGTCACTGTGGGGACCTCACTGTCAAACTGTTGCTGTTGGATGGGTAAACCATTAGCCCAGAGGTCCTTCCATTACTGAGCCCCTGCTTGGTTCAACTCCCTCCCACCCTGCATCACAGACATTGCCAAATTGGTCCCTTCAAATCGCCCTCCAGAACCATCTCTTGAAGCTCATTGCTGTCGATGCACCTAATTAATCACACTGTGGAATCCTCCTGTCAGGCCTCCCTGACTTGACAATGTCCTCCGGACAGCCTATCCTCTCTCCCTCCCTCCCTCCCACCCCACTCTCCATCCCTACCTCCACCCTCCAGGTATTATCTAGGTATGTCCAGGGTTGTACCCCAATGTAACCCTTGGGTACTTTGTATATGACTGTAACCTATTATAAGTAATATTATTATGTAACCTATATGTACTCTGTTTAATGTTCTACACCTGTACTGTTCTCACTGTTGTAACCACACTGTAACTCTACCCCCCCATGATGAGGTGCCTTTGTAAATGAGTCCATGACTCAAAAGTTGTAAATCCAACTTTTCTAATAAATAAATAAATAAATGTAGGGTGAAGCAACCTCTGGCAAGCGGTGACCACTTCACAGTGTGGTTTCAATCAACCTGGGTAGGAATTAGCCACTACAAAATCTAGGGTCCTGGACTTCAAAAGGGTGGACTTTGGCAGGATGGGAAACATACTGGAAAGTCATATGGCAAGCATCCATCCAGAAATGGACATGAAACAAAATGGGCAGTCATTAAGACAGGACTGGCTGAAGCCACTAAAACTTGTGTCAAGAGCCAGAGCAAGAAAACCAAGACCAAGAAAACCAGTTGGATGAGTAGAGAGGTAGTGGAGAAGGTGAGGAAAAGAGGAATGCATTTTGGACCTACAAGCAATCCAACAGGGCAGAAGACAAAGAAGAATATGTGAAGAAATCCAGAGAAGTGAGCAGAGTGGTAAGGGCAGCAAAGGCAGCTAGAGATCGGAGGTTAGCAGAGGGGATCAAATAAGGGAAATGGATTTCTTCAGATATATCAGAGAGAAGAGGAAGAGCAAGGATCAAATTGTTAGGATCAGGAGGGAAGTGGGTGGGTAGAAAAGGGCTGAGCAGGCAGAAGTACTTAATGAATACTTCTGTTCAATCTTCACCAAGGAGAAGGATGGGCCCATACCTGAGAGGAAGAGCGAGGTGGGAGAGGGTGGGGAGAAGCAACCACAGATGGGGAAATCACGGTGGAAAGAGTGAGGAGGACCTTAAGTCCCTGAAGGTGGACAAGGCACCTGGCCCAGCGAGTCCACCCCAGGGTGCCAAGAGAGTTGGCAGAGTTACTAACAGGGCCACTGGCGGACCTGTTCAATACCTCTCTGAACTTGGGGTGCATGCACAAGGACTAGAGGGAAGCATATGTGATACCTCTCCATAAGAGTGGGCCCAAGGATGAACCGGGAACTACAGACCAGTGAGTTTTACTGCAATTGTGGGAAAACTGATGGAGACAATTCTCAAGAAAAGGCTGGTGCAATTTCTTGAGGATAACAACCTCAGGACAGCAGGCAGCATGGGTTTGTCTCAGGTAGATCCTGCCAGATGAACTTGGTTGATTTTATGACTGGGTTATGAGGGCACTGGAAAGGGGACATGTGGTGTATGTCCTCTACCTGGATTTCAGCAAGGCCTTTGACTCAGTGCCACACGGAAGGCTGACCTGCAAGTTGTAGAATATGCGAGCAGGAAGAAACTGGTCAGATACGTCAAGAACTGGCTGCAGGGTAGACAGCAGAAGGTAGTAGTGAGGGGAGGCATCTGAACCCAGGGCAGTAACAGGTAGTGTACCACGGGGTTCGGTGTTGAGACCAGTTCTGTTTAACATTTTCATAGCCAATACTGCAGTAGCGATTAAGAGCAAGATCAGTCTCTTCGCAGATGACACAAAGATCTGTGGAGGATTTGGTAAGACTGGAAGTGGTCTCACACTGCAAAGTGATGCATTTAGAGGTAAGAACCCAGGACACAATTACTGGCTGGAGGGTGTCCCGTTAACAAAATCCAAGGAGGAGATGGATCTGGGTGCTGGTAACCAGGGGATGAACCACTCTGCTCAGTGCAGGAAGGCAGCAGGAAGACAAACAGGATGTTAAGTTGCGTAGCAAGGAGGATTAATTCCAGGAGTGGGAGGTCATCTTGTCCCTCTACAGGTCCCTGGAGAGACCACACCTAGAGTACTGTGTGCAATTCTGGTGCTCCTACTTGAAAAGGGACATCAAACTACAGGAGGGGTACAGCACACAGCAGAAAAATGATCCATGGATTGAGGGACAGACCATATGAGAAAAGACACTGAGAGAGCTCAATATGTATACCCTGGAGGAAAGAAGAGAGAGGGGGGATATGCTTGAGACCTTCAAGTACCTGAAGGGTTTGAACAGAGTAGACACCAGGTGTATGTTCAGTCTGAATCATGCAAGGGAAACAAGGGGACACACTATGAAGTCGGATGGTGGCAGGTTCAAGAGGGAACGGAGGAGGCACTAATTCACAGAAAGAGTGATAGCAGGGTGGAACACACTGCCAGAGGAAGTTGTGTCATTGCAGAGTGTTGGGGGCCTTCAAGAGGGGAGGGACAGATTCAAGGGGAGGGTACAAGCTGCAAGGGGGCATGAGATGGGGAGGCATATGAGGGAGTGGGGGCAGCTGCAGTCTAATGGACTGAAGTGCTGCACACTCGAGTAGATCAGATAGACCAAATGGCCTGTATCTGCTGGCAATTTCGTATGTTTGTACAAGGTGTTCTGCAGGGACTGGGGGGAGGAAGGGGAAGGGGTGGCTATTTATGTCAGAGATGGGATACTGTGTACCAGTGAGGAAGGGGACAAGGGGAGGCCAGAAGCCATATGGGTATTGCTCCAACTCCCTAAAGGTAAGAAGCTCAGGTGTACCTGCACCTTCATAGAGCATGGAGGTGGACAGGGAGCTGGAGGAGCAAATCAGGAAGGTCAGTGGCAAAGGGAATACAGTTATAGTGGGAGACTTCAACCTACATGGGGTTGACTGGCAGACAGTAACTACAGTACCCTGAGAGAACAGGTGCTGCTGAAGGCTATCCAAGACAGTTATCTAGTGCAAGGGTGATGGATCCTACTAGGAGGGAACATACTGGACTTGGTGCTAACAAATAGAGACCAAGTCCAGGATCTGGTAGTACAGGACTCTCTAGCAGGAAGTGACCACCGCTCAGTGCATTCCTCCTCAACACAGGGAGGGAGTCGGCTAAGACCAGGACAAGAGTGTTGGATTTCAGGAAAGCAGATTTTGCCATAATGGGCAGCATCCTAGAGGGGTATTTAGCTCAAATTAACCCAGGGATCGATGCTGAACAGAAGTGGGAAATCATTAGGAAGGGGATAAATGAGGTCACAAACACATGTGCCAAATCTCAGAATAAGTAGTCCAAGTCAAAAAAACCTAGCTGGCTTAGCAAGGAGGTGAAGGGGAAAGTGAGGGAAAAAAGAGTGGCCTTCATTAAGTTCAAAAAATCTGGGCGTGGGGAGGATAGAGAAGTGTTCTCAAAGGCATCTAGGGAGGTGACCAGATCAGTCAGGGCAGCCAAGACAGCAAAGGAGCTAAAGTTGACTCAGGGGATCAGAGAGAGGGAAAGGGGATTCTTTTAATACAAAAGGGAGAAGAGGAGTTGAAGGAATGACATAGTTAGAAACAAGAGAGAGGGAGGATGGGCGGAACAAGGGAAAGATCAGGAGAGGCACTCAATGAGTATTTCTGCTCAATGTTCACAAAAGAAAGGGATGGCCCAATACTGCAGGGGAAAAGGGACAAGGTTGGGGGGCAGAGATAACAGATGAGGTCATTCAAGAGGATAGCATTCTGAAGGGCCTTAATGCCCTTCTTGGTAGAGAAGGCACCAGGACCAGATGGTGTACACCAAGGGTCCTGAAGGAACTGGCAGAGTTGTTGACAGGCCCTCTAACGGACCTTTTCGACACCTCCTTGGAGATGGGGAATGTACCCAGGGACTGGAGGATGGCTCATGTGGTGCCCTCTACAAGAGTGGACCCAAGGACCAACTGGGTAACTACAGACCAGTGAGCTTGACTTCCATAGTGGGGAAGTTGATGGAGACCATTCTAAAGAATTTCCACAGAAATAGGAAACTAATGCATGAGACATTTTGTGGCAACAGGGGTTTACTGCAAATTTAGACCTAAATTGCCACAGAAAAATTGGGATCTTGAGCATATGTGGCACCTAGCATGGATGGCGTGTGCACTGCTCACTATGTTTTGCTTGTGCGTGGTTTCACGTGCATTCTTGGCACATGCATGTGCACCTACCTATGTATGTTACAGTATTGCATACATGGACATGTATCCCTAACCATGGATGATCCTTTTTTTCCACAGCACCATCACATCCTGGAACAGGTGGTGGTACACGGATACCACACGCTGCACATCATGGCCCCATACTCATGGCCACTGCCAATGTGGGGCTGTCTGACATGGGTCTGCACACACGGGGGGGGAAGAGATGATGATGAGGATGAGACCATCTCCCTTTATGTTGATGCCTCTGCTGTGGAGGTGCTTGCCACTGTCACTGAGGATGACAGCACTATGATTGACTGTGTCATCCCTGACACTGCCTCCCATGTGCTCTAGATTCATCCCCCACTCACTGCATATGCCACCAGCAGCCATCCAGGGCCACCCCCTGTACAGCAAGTGGACCAACAATTGCAATTGGCCACTGTGCAGCAAGAAGGTGACATGTTGCGGCCTGCACAGGTGGAGTAGATGGGCACTATTGCCCAGCAAGAGGAAACCCATGACCAGCTACAGCCTGATCATGTTCAGGATCAGGTAGCCCCTTCATGCGCAGTAACTGCACATGCATCATCCTCACAACCCCATCGGCCCAACCCTGGGGCCGCCATGCACTGTGTCGGACACATGCCAGACCCCCCAGATCGGGCAGCCTGACACCAGCCCCAAACCAATTGGCCCAGCAGACCAGCTTGCTGATCATATGCAGCTACTGAGGTCCACCATGGAGAGCCAGGTGGTATTCCATGATGCTGTGCAGGGGTTGCAGGCATAGATGTGCCTCCATGAGGAGCGGGCTTCTCTCTGCCATGCAGAACTCATGGGGGCTCTTCACGTGTTCCATGAGGACATTACTGCAGGGTTATCTGATACTGGGATGACAATACGGGACCACACTGTGGCTCAAGCTGCATGTGGTGGCCGTACCACCCGCTGCACACCTCACAGCAACTCCAGCATCCCCAGAACACCACTCAACACCCACATTTCCCCTGACACACCGTCCCCTAGCCTTGCACATCACCCCACCCCTGGCCATGGTGTTCATTTCTCCAGACCCACCTCAACACACAGCCGTGTGTTTCTACCCCCTCAGGGGTAGGTGCCTCTCTCCCAGTGGATCAGCCATCCTCAATGGGTATGCATGCATCGTCGGGATGAGGCCATGTTCATGTCCGCTGTGGCCACATGCACAACTCCTGAAGGATCCGGGGTCTATGCGGCATGCCCGTGATACCTCCAGGCCACAGGTGGTGCTCCTTTTGCCTCATAATGCCTATGGTTGTGCATTATCGACACCCTGTACACCACACTGACCCACCTCACAACCTCTGTGGCATTGTTACAATGTATGGATGGCATCTGGGACATGGACATGGCTCCTGGTGTTGTGCGACTTACATGGGCATAATGAGTGCACCTGTGGCTTACCACTGTGGGTATGTGCCAATGGTCTGTCTCCAACCCATGCCAAGCTGCTACCAGTACCTCTATGCATCCTTGCTAATCTTGTCTCAGTTGTGGACATGTGTGCATACCACTTCCTCACACCTGTGTGCACATCACGCCGGATTGTCCTGTATGTACTCACCATTACCATGCGGTCCAATGTGCACTCACATACATTGTGCCTGTGTGCATACCAGCAATGTCACATCTGCGGGCTATACTCACCTTCGGGCTCCAAAATGTTCCTGCACAATGGTGTCCCTTTGCTGCCATACCCCCAGGGCCAATCTTGGGCCCCTCTTGTCCTACCATTGATGTTCACCCTCATCTGGCGGCTCCGCATCCTCCACACTGTCACCCTCTGGGTCCTGGACAACTATTCCACAGTCTTTGGCCATGTTGTTTAGTATACAACAGGCCAGGAATATCCACAGGCCTTGTCTGGGCTACACTGTAGAGCACCTACAGACCTGTCCAGGCATCTGAGGCCTTATCTTCACCATGCCGAACACATGTTCTATGAAGTTTCTAATAGCCGTGTCTGCCTCATTGTACCTCTCTTCTGCTTCAGACATGGGCCTCAGTATTGGTGTGAGCATCCACAGCGAAGGGATATGAGCTGTCTCCTGTGTAAAAGGAAGGTGATATGTTAGTACACCATCTACTATCATTACATTCAGCTCTCCACAGACCTGTTACATGTGGTCAGCCTCACCTGCACATTCCCCACCACATTGTCACTGTTGCACAGTGTTGCCCTCCGTTCCATCCCTTTCCCTGTTGTTGGATTTCTGCTGTCACTTGCACTGCAACCTGCATGCCGTTTGGGCTGTGGGTCAGGGCACATCCTTGGATGTTTTTCCACATTAACTTACCATCAATGCGGCATCTTGCACTTACCTTCCCACAATTTTACAGCCTCCCACTGGCTGGAAACACCTATATCTTGTACCTATTGCTTATCAGCACATTATGCCTCCATACCAGCTTTACACGTCTATTCAGTGTCAGTCATTTTCAGGTCCCATGACTCCATCCTTTCCTCCCATGTGTCCAAGGATGTCTGCCATTCCAACACCTTCTGTGCTGACAGCTGCATGTCCACCATCACTGCACTGTGATACTATGTAGACACCTTGTTTGTGGCTGTGGTTGCACTCACCCACAAGATGGCCACTGAGTATGTCCCAGACTCAAAGTGATGGCACTGGGATGACTGGTACCAGATGTATACATCATGTGCACTCCCAGGGTACTGAGCAAGCTCATTTGTGATACACTCTGTGGCATCGCTCATCACCTGGCAGTTGATGGAGTGGTACCCCTTCCGGTTTATGTAGATGTCTTTGTCACTGCTAGGTGGTGCTCCGATGGCTACATGAGTGCAGTCAATGGCACCTAGCACTGCGATAGGTGTGCAAGTGCTGCTTTGTTGCTGTCTGCTCCGCTGGTGTGCTAGGGAATCAAATTAACTCATTAGCATGGGCAGCAGAATGTTTAGGAACTGTGTGAGGAGACCAGAAGTGGCCAACTGGGTGATACGGTGGAGTCACCCACCAGTGTCTGGAAGGTGCCCGTGGTGAGTTGGCTGGCGCAGCTGTGACCTTGGTCTCCATCGTCATAACATGCTTTCTGTGTATAGGTGCCTGGAGTTCATCATGGAGCAACTCACAGAGCTGTCTCAGAACAGCCCTGTTGAGCTGGTACCTGCCCACAATGTCTGTGTCACTTTATGTAGCTGTTCATATGTGATACAGGGCAGGTACTGTCTGTGTGGGGTATACCACATACTGGCCCTTCCTTGGCCACCTTGCTCTTCCCTCAGTCTCCTCACATCATCCTTGATGGCAGCCATGTGAAAGGCTATCCTAGCCATCCTGCATGCAGTTCAGTGACCTGCCTCTGGGTGCTGGCTGATTTAGGGCTGTCCATTTCATTCCTAAATTTGCGCGGCACAGATGTGTGTTGCGTGGCACATGCGCCATATATTTCCTATGAATACACACTTGCATGGCTTATGCAGGTGTCCTACCCTGTATGCAGCGCATGCATTATATGTGCGTGATCACACATTCAGATATGTGCAATGCATTTCACACTTCTGAATATAGGTGCCTTCTTGCATTTTCGGGATGTGCCTCACATTTCCATTTTGTGCTGCACAAGTCTTTTGAATATAGAGGCCTATGAATTATGAATTAGGAATTAAAACAATAGCTGAAACCCAAGGAACTCAAAAGACTCTTGAACATAACTGTAAGACAATTCTTGGCTATGACCCTGCCCTAAGTATTTCATAGGCCAAAGAAGACTGTGACAGGACTGAGGAAGACTGAGCAGGCAACCTAGAATGTGTAAACACCTACAGTACATTTGCTACTCAGGAGCCATGTGTTTTGTTTCTAGGTTTTCTCCATCTTGTCTAGGTCTGTCCTTTTTACCAGTAACCTCCCACTCCTATCTGCCAATAGACCCCAACTAGCACCCTCCATGCCCGCGTGATGGGGACAGAGAGGTCCACCTTCTAAGGAACATAACTGGTAGGCTGATTGGATCCATGATAGTGGAGCTCAAGAGTACTGGTGTCATCCGTAGCATGGACAGGATTTTTCCTATTCTGGAGTCACACCTCCTCCTTTATGCCATGCATATCCTTTGAGCAGCCTTTCCCACTGCAGTGGTAGAAGCATGCACTTGCTCCTCATGAGGAGCAAGCTCACCCAACCCACAACTAAAAGTCACTGCAGTAGTGGACTGTGGTGCCAACTCTCCCTTGCTGGAACGTATTGCCAAGTGTTAATGCTTCTCGCAGCCTTGGTGCCTGATTTCAGGTGCTTCAGACCACTTCAGAAACCAGGTCCCCTGCGCATAGAGAATGCCCCCCATGGGCCACAATGGTCATGAGCAATTTCTGTCACTTTGGTACAAAGTGAAGAAACTGCAACAACAAATGGATTAGTATAGTCCAGTGGCTGGCCTCATGCCCAGCCTGGTGCAGCAATACAGAAACTGCTCTAAGTTAAAGCAGCAGCGCAACTAAATTGGACAAAAAAACTTGACCCTACCTTTTTCACTTTCCACTATAAAAGACTCTAGGCATCTTCTAGTTTTATTTGGTGGTATGATTTTCTAATTCCACCAACATTTGAGTAGTTTATAAAAGTTTTAATTGAGTTTTTTTCACAAGAAAAAAGATGGCTGCTTCATTTTGCATTGAAACCACATTGTAGACCTAACAAGGGTCAGGATCAAAAAATTAAAAAAAAAAGACTTGTAGTGCACAACAGGGGACGTACCTAAACAATTACATTTGACAGGTATGTTGGCCCTGCCAAAATAATGCAAAAGGGCTTCTTGACAGTAAAAAGATTTATTATTTGAAATCCAGAAATACTTCAACGTTTTGGAAAACCCTTCTTCAGGAAACTGGTTTATCTTTTCTTAGATTTTCATGTTATTTAGTTCAGCAATCATATTTGGTAATTTGTTTGACTCCCACCTTTCAGTCAGACAAATGAAGAACTTTCTTTAACACATCACTGATCTTGTAGCATATTCAGATCGCTGAATACGCTACAAGGTCGGTAACTGCAACTAGAAGGCTCTGTTCGAGATCAAAGATACTGAAACTGAAAATGCAAATATAAGGAGAATTCTAGATGTGTTAAAGGAAAGAAGATCTAAGAAAAGATAAACCAGTTTCCTGAAGAAGGGTTTTTCCGAAACATTGAAGTATTTCTGGATGTCAAATAATAAATCTTTTTTATTGTCAAGAAGCTCTTTTGCATTATTTTTGGGTGAGTGGTCCGATATTCCAGTAATTACTTTGGTAATTTAGCGTAAGCCATTTACTGGTCTGTGCCCCTCCCCATCTCTTAAGACACTAATACACGGTTGTTTGGAGGAC
The DNA here is from genome assembly GCA_016271365.2 of Neoceratodus forsteri. Lineage (NCBI taxonomy): Eukaryota > Metazoa > Chordata > Ceratodontiformes > Ceratodontidae > Neoceratodus > Neoceratodus forsteri. The sequence continues at coordinate 1,446,838,168 of CM028130.1, read as the reverse complement.
TGGCTGTACTGGAATATCCTTTCATTTGACAGGTATGCTAATATGTTTCTTAACTGTAGCTAAAACTAGCTTTTGTGGAAAAACATTTTTCGTTGCAATGCTGCTTTAGTTTGTTGCAGCTTTAACCTGTGCGTACAATAGAGTCACAGTTTATTTTCTGAAGAATTCTGTGGTCATCTATATGTGTGAGCCAGCAGCAGGGCAGATGATTGATTGTGTTTCTACCTGTACTGCCTCACTTGAATAACCAGAGGTGAAGCTGATCTGGAGGGAAAGAAGAGGATGAGCATTATCAAGTTTCTGCTTAAAATTCAAAGACAAACAGCTCTGCTGTCAGATTTCATGTACAGTATGCCTACTTATTAATAAGTTGCTGGAAAGCATATCAGAAGCGGCACACACTGACAAAGAGCTCTCACACGATATTTCTGAAACTATGCTTTTCAGAATCAGATACAAGTTTCCAAGTGCCAGAATCTAGATAGTTCAGTCTATTGCTAGCTTTCAGTACCCACAAGATGAAAACGGCCCTGTGGATAAGGCATATTGGCTTTTACCTGAAAACAAAATTAAATACAGAGATAAGGCATGCACTGTTCTACTGGACTGCTATGCAAGCAGTTCAGATGGATCACTGATGGACTGCTTGCAGTTCCACAGTGATATCCTGGGACCATTTATCACAAATATATATTTGTCATAACTGGTCAGTTTATGTAATGAGCTAAAACATTCCCCATACCAAAATAAGGGACTGAGAAAATTGTCAGAAAGTTGCGATATAAGTGGATTGCTCATTCTGGCATTCCCCTTCGACTCCATTTATTTCACAAGGGGAATTTGTGTGCTCACTCCCAGCCTCCTTAGTAGCAGTGCCTTCAGGCCCCTCAAGTGTCTACCACCTGCCCACCAGCCTCACTTTCTGCTGCCTGACCCTATCTCCAGGCTTCCCAAGGCATCCATCGCCCCATCTCTTGTGGCTTAACCCTGCCAGGGGAGCCTTCCTGCTGCCACCAGGAAGGTTAAACTTGTGATGGCTGGGGCACTGGTTAGGGGAATGGGGCGGTGTACTGAGAGGTCAGGCGGTGTGAGAGGAACATTGAATTCATCTTTGGCAGACTGAAGGTGAGTATTTCCTGTGTTCTTCTGCATCCACCTCTATGTCAGGGAACAAACATCCCAACATCCAGGGGAAGCATGTGCAGAGGTGTGGACCACACTGTCAAACACGCCTCCACTGGGTCACCACCAGGAGTCACTTCAGTAGTGGTGCATGCAGTCCTCCCCCTATAAGTGGAGATGACTGTCAAATGAGGCAGCAAGGCAGTAATCTCGCTGGTCTCTACTTCAGTTGTGCCAGGCACAGGGTGTGAGCCTAGGTCACCAACATGCTAAGCGAGCACCTCACTGTTCAGTGCCACACAGCCGGTCTGGGGGGAGCTCTAAGAGGATTTTTTTTTTATGAGGTTGGTTATCTTCTACAAATATTAAAATCAAGCTCCGCTCCTTATCACCCAGTATCTAATGCAAGCAAAACAGTTTAACTTCATAGATGACCCAATACAGAGACCAGAAACTGAAAATCTAGTATCAGCATTTAGCCATACTGACTGCAGAGTATCAAAACGGACTTCATTTTAATATTGGGTTTACTCCAAAGTGATACATGTTAGGGAACTTACTGCTATTAGTGAAAACTGCATAAGCAGTCAAGTATTTTCATGTGAGAAGTGTGTTAAGCTGCTCAATTCAGCATTATATTTCTGTGTTAACTGGTGACCCCTAAAATGACTGGATATGCACTACTGTTAAAATGCTATAATAACCCACTGAATTCCATAATAACATAATAGCAGTTATTACAACATTTCTTAGTCACACTCTCCTCATTGGCTGCTCAGGGACATGCTTGCTCACAGAAATACAGCTTACCGTTTTGTCTGTATTGAAACCTTTGCGGTTATTATAAAAATAATGCCAGTGCAAGGTTTGTTTTATGAGGACTTTTCACACACCCTCATTGTGATAATCTCATAAACCCCTGGAGCTTTGCTCTTAGGATTTATGGATTATCACGCCCCTTGGGTGTGTGAAAATTCCTCATAACACACACCTGCACAGCCATTAGTCTCTATTTATTGCAACATTTGGAGGGAGAGTCATCAGAGACCAGTTAGGGTCTGCAGAGATAGGTTTGGCAGGAAACACCTGGGTAGACTGGATGGGCCAAGTGGTCCTTTCCTGCTGATAAATACCATGTTTCTGTATTTCTGTACTTTGCAGTGTATACCCTCTACACTGTGTGCGCATTAGCATGGCCCAATACAGGAATCGGTTACAAATGGACACCAAACATGGCTCACACAGTCAATTCCTGAACAATGATATCAGTGAAAAAGCAGATAAGTGTTTTCAGATGAAAGTAAATTATGCCACTAAATTCAATATGTTATTAAATGCAGTGTATACCTTCTACTTTGGGCATGTGTCATTAGACTGGCACTAGACAGGAATTGGTTATAAACAGACACAAAACATGGCTTACAAAGCCAATTCCTATACAATGTTAGCAGTGAAAAAGTAGACAAGTATTATCATGTAAAAAGTGTGTTGGGCCACTAAATTCACTGTTATTGCATGCATCTACACTGCACACATGTCATAAGCCTGACAAAATACAGAACTGGTTACAAAAGAGCAACACATGGCTCAGACAGCAAATTTTAATACTGATATTAGTGAGGAATGAATAAGTAGGCTGGTATTTTCAGACGAAAAGTGCATTAGGCCACTAAATTAATATGTCAGTATATAATCTGTGTATAAAAGTAGCATGTGCTAGAGGTTAGCGTAATGAGCTGTGAATGAACTTGGTACATCCAACAGAACTGGGTTTGATTCCTACAACCTCAACGTGCATACTGTGTGACTCTGAGCAAGTCACTTGTGCTTAGTGGGCCTTACCCAGTTACCAAATAATTAGAAATAAATAAATCATGGCAGAGTGTGCATTAAAAATAGAATAATAGATGGGTTCGAGTAGTTACAAGGCTGTAATTCCATCGAGAGTTCTGGGGACATAGGTAACTCGAGAGCGAAGCTCGAGGTTCCTATGTCCCCAGAACCTCGAGATGGAATTACAGCCGAGTGATTCACTCGAACCTAACTGGTTATTTTTGTAATATGGATATTTAAATGCTGACGAGGTTTTACCTCTGGATTCCTTGTGGGATGGTTCCGTGCTGCTTGTTCTCGCTCTTCACTCACATCCCCCTTCCTGCGTGAGTCCTGCTTCTCTCTCTCTCTCTCAGGAATAAAAGAAAAAACAAAAAACTATGCTTTGGACACTAGAAAAGTTGGTGATCCCAGCGATAGTATTACGAGGACCGAAGTATAGTATTATTGGACCGGAAGTATAGTATTACGGGACCGAAGTATAGTATTACGGCACTGACTAAGGTATTACAGGGTTTTGTATGCTTTTTGGGGTATTATTTTAAAATCCATATATTACATACTTTTAATGCATGCCCCATGGAAGTAAGACATGAGACCAAAGCTTGGAAAGTCACTCTTGTACTCTTAGGGAGTGGACAAACGTTATTCAATTTAATTGTTATAAAGTGAGCAGACTTCACTGCTTTTTCAAACATTTGAAACTTTTTTATCAGTTGTGTTTGTGCTTTTCGTTAAGCAGTGTTGTATTTATTTTGCATGCTTTTAATTTATTTCAAAGGTTTCACAAGCAAAGACATACAAAGCTGATAACAACTTGTTTTCAGATATGTGATGGGAGAGATAAAAAGGACAATAAAGAACACTAAGAACAATAATACAATACAGTAATAGAGAATCATAGCATAAATAACAACTGTGCAAAGACAAGGATTTTGTGAAGTAAAATATTTAACAGTACACCAAAGTGCTGGAATATAACAGCATTTGCAATTACAAATCAATAACTTGCTGGAGGATAACAACATTTGCAATACAAATCAATAACTTGCTGGAGGATAACAACATTTGCAATTACAAATCAATAACTTGCTGGAGGATAACAACATTTGCAATTACAACTCAATAACATGCTGGAGGATAACAACATTTGCAATTACAAATCAATAACTTGCTGGAGAATAACAACATTTGCAATTACAAATCAATAACTTGCTGGAGGATAACAACATTTGCAATTACAAATCAATAGCATGCTGGAGGATAACAACATTTGCAATTACAAATCAATAACATGCTGGAGGATAACAACATTTGCAATTACAAATCAATAACTTGCTGGAGGATAACAACATTTGCAATTACAAATCAATAACACTGAGGATAACAACATTTGCAATTACAAATCTATAACATGCTGGAGGATAACAACATTTGCAATTACAAATCAATAATGCTGGAGGATAACAACATTTGCAATTACAAATCAATAATGCTGGAGGATAACAACATTTACAATTACAAATCAATAACTTGCTGGAGGATAACAACATTTGCAATTACAAATCAATAACTTGCTGGAGGATAACAACATTTGCAATTACAAATCAATAACATGCTGGAGGATAACAACGTTTGCAATTACAAATCAATAACTATCTGGAGGATAACAACATTTGCAATTACAAATCAATAACATGCTGGAGAATAACAACATTTACAATTACAAATCAATAACTTGCTGGAGGATAACAACATTTGCAATTACAAATTAATAACATGCCAGAGGATAACAACATTTGCAATTACAAATCAGTAACATGCTGGAGAATAACAGCATTTGCAATTACAATCAATAACATGCAGGAGGATAATAATATTTGCAATTACAAATCAATAACATGCTGTAGAATAACAATATTTGCAATTACAAATCAATAACATGCTGGAATACAACATTTGCAATTACAAATCAATAACATGCTGGAGGATAACAACATTTGCAATGTGTGGAGGTAAAACCAAGTTCAGGATGGGAGCAAAGGCTGTTGATTGGGAAGGGTGGAAGAGGGGGCTGCACTAGTGTAGCTGCAGAACAGTGGGGGAGCTGAGGTAGGAGGGTGGTAGACAGCAGCCCTGGGACCTGTATCACAGGCAACTGCAGGAGTGAGTAGTGAAGACACGGAAGTGAGAGGAGAGTGAGTGGTGGGAAAAGGCAGAGCAGATGATAAGGGGAGAGAACCCCATAATTTGGAGACGGCAGCTTGACTAGCAGTGGAGCTCCTTGAAGGGATTGCAAGAGAAATCGGATAATCTAGACAAATACGGACCAGTGGATTGTGTTTTTCTGGACTTTGCAAATGCGTTTAATACTGTCCCAGACTGGGCAATTATAGAAAACTAAATAATATTGGTTTAAACAAATACATCATAAATTGGATCAGGTCCTGGCTACAGGGTAGAACACAAAAGAGTCAGTATGGGAGCCCATCACCAAGCTAGGGCAAGTGACAAGTGGACTTTCACAGGGATCTGTGCTTGGTCCTGTACTCTTCCCAATCTTTGTGTCAGACGTGTTTGATAACGTCCAGAATTGGGCCGCCAGATATGCAGATGATATCAAACTAGGCGGGACAGTTTGTAATATATCACAATTTGAGGCAATACAATAAGACCTAGATCATATCACTAGATGGGCATTTAGGTGGGGAATGTGCTTTAATATGGATAAATATTTGCATCATTCATTTAGGTCACCAACCCATTCCTCACACCTACACATTATGCAATACTGCAATAAAAATGGTTGACAAAGAAAAAGACTTGGGGGTCCTAATAGATAAAAAAATAGAGTTTAGTGATTAACAAACATCAGCTATTGCAAAAGCTGATAGGATTTTATGGACTATTAAAACAAATTTTAACAGTAGAATGGCAGAGGTGGTGATGCCCATTTACAGGGTCAGTGTGAGACCCATGCTTGACTACGGAAGTCAATTGTGGTCCCAATACAAAAAGAAGGATGTCCTGAAGATGGAGATCATCCAGCACAGAGCAGCAAAAATGGTTTACAGCGAAAAAAAACAAACCCATGTGGATCATCTAAAAAAATTTACTTCTGATGTCCCTTATAATTAGAAGGCTAAGAGGAGTCTTAATGCTTATGTATGATATACAATCGGGTGGGAAGTTCAGTGACGTTCTACGAGTACTTCCAGTATCTAGTGCAAGCACAGCAAAAAAGCTAAGAATACAGGAGTTTAATGGGTGGCTGAAGGGATGGTGTGCAGAAATGGGGTATGGGGTAGTAGGGAAGGGGCAAGACATGGAACAATAAAGGGCTTTATGCCAAGGTTAGGCTGCATCTCAGCATTGAGAGTACAAGGGCATTCACACATGGGCTGGAGAAGTACGTTAAAAACAACATAGATTTAAACTGAGAAGGGGGATGGGCTGAGTCAGATAGCAGGGAGGCACCTGCCGAGGAGACCAGAAGGCCTCACTCCTAGAGAGGGAGGAGGAGAATGAGGAGAAGTTACTAAGATAAAAGTGGAAGGAAGAGAGACAGGAAGAGGGAAGGGCAGAACACATGGTGGACTGTAGTATCCTTGAATGCAAAGAGCTTAGCAAACAAGGTGGCAGAATTTCTGGCAATGATGGCAGAGGGGAGTTAGATATTGCTGCCATTTCAGAGACCTAGGCCACCCAATACCATGACTGGGATCTTACGGGTTGGGGTAGAACAGTGGAGAGCAACAAGAGGGTGAGAAGAAAAGCATCAGAGAGTCATAATTCTAGGGATTCTATAGAAGAAGAAAGAAGAATCAGCATTTATATAGTGCTTTTCATACATCCCAAAGCACTTTACAAGCAATGCTAGACTGGTAGTGAAGTGACTGAATGTGTGGTGGTGGCCATATCACACACCATCACCCACACACAGCCTGGATAATTGCATGAGCCAGTTTATGGGAAGGGGAATGTTGGCCAGGACACTGGGAATGTTCCCTACTCTTTGCGAAGAGTGCTCTGGGTTCTTTTACTTCCACCTGGACACCCACCAGGACAACACCAGGATGGGCAGAAGGGACCTCGGTTTAACATCTCATCCGAAGGATGGCACACCCCAGCAGTACAGCACCCCCCAATACTGCACTCGGATGCCAGCGATTTTTAGGTGCAAGTCCAATCCCGGTGTGGGATGAGAACCCATGACCTTCTGGTCCAGAGGCGGATGTGCTACCAACTGAGTCACGCTGACACCTGAGAACCTATACTTAAGGGTATAAGGTGGGGGGAGGAAGGGGTGCCAGAAAAAGTAACATCTGGGTAGAGTACATGTCAGGCATGACAGCAAGTAGAGTGGGGCAGCATATGGGCAGATATGTGGGGAAGGTGGAGGGGAAGCCGCACATTGTGGTGCACCTGGGAACAAATGATCTGGAAGGGAGAAGGATAGAGGAGGTACAAGACAGCTTCAGGGAAGTGGGAAAACTATGCAGCAAAGAGGGAACAATGGTAGCCTTCTCAGAAGTTCTGCCAGTGCCAAGGGCCAGTACAGACAGGAAGAGAAGAAGCAGTGACTTCAACAAGTGGCTGAGGAATGGTGTGGGACCAAGGGTATGGATTGGTGGGGACTGGGGCAACACATGTGATAACACAGATCTTTATGCAGAGGATATGTTACACCTCAGAAGGTCAGGTTGACAGGTGTTGAAGCAGAAACTGGGGAGTTCATCAATGAGTGGTATCATTTAAACTAGGTGGGAGGAGGCACTGGAGCAGGAAATCACCAGAAGAAGGAGTCCCATGGATCTCCCACCACAGGGATAGATACAACCTTAGGTAAAATAGGGGTTGGAGTGAAGGGTAAGGAAGCAGGAAGGATAGGTGCAGCATGGAGAACGGTTTCACTAAATGTCAGAGCCTGGGAAACAAGTTCATAGAGTTGCAGGCATTGATGGCAGAGGAGAGGTGGACATAGCTGCCATTACTGAGACATGGGCAACCAAGCACCATGACTGGGACCTAACCATCTCAGGGTACAAACTTTTCCAGAGGATAGAGATAAAGGAAGGCTGGGGGTTGCAGTTTACATAGGGAAGGAACCAGATGTAATAGTGAGGAAGGGAGGAGGGCAGGTCAGAAGTAATCTGGCTCCAACTACACAGCCAGAAAGGAGCAAGATCTGTCTGAGGTTGTTTATAGACCTCCAACCCAGAAGAAGGACCTTGACAGGGAACGGAGGCAGGGGAGCAGATACGGAGGCATAGTCACAAAGGGAGCACAGTAGTGGTGGGGACTTTAATCTACCAGTGGTGGATTGGAGCATCCCAGCAACCAGTTGTGCCAGGAGCAGATCCTTCTGGAAGCATTCAGGATGGCTTCTTACCCAGAGGGTAATGGAGCCAATGAGGAGGAATATACTACTAGACCTGGTACTGGAAGATGGGGAACAGGTCAGGTCCTCTTGCCTGGTTCTTCAGCTACCTCTCTGCTAGATCCCAGCATGTGAAAATAAACGGCTCCCTGTGCAATACCCGGCCTGTTCATTCCGGGGTACCCCAGGGTTCCATTCTGGGCCCTATACATTTCAGCCTCTACCTCAACATTCTCCCCAGCTCCTGCACAGGAAAACTGCTCCTCTATGCCGACGATGCAGTTCTCTTTGCCTCCAACCCCAATCCCTCTTCTCTCTGGGTATCCCTCCATCACACCTACCACCAAGCTGAAAAGTGGTTCCTTGACCACCGACTTGTCATTAACCTAAAGAAGACTAAGTCAATGCTCTTCTCCCATCACCAAAACAAGGCCAAGAATGCCCCTATTCATTCTCCCCAGCACTCTGCACCTGCTGGAGCAAGTGACCTCTTACAGATAGCTAGGCATCACTTTCAACTTGTCTCTCACCTTTCACACCTACATCAATGCCCTATCCTCCACCATAAATTCTCAGATAGGCCTACTATACCATCATAAGATTGCCTCCCCAAGTTGCCCTCTGGCTGGCCATCACCTCTTCCATCCTGTCGCTAGTAACGAAACTGCCCATTTACACTGCGGTGGACAATACCGCCTTGACTAAAATCCAGCTGTCAATCAATAAAGCCTGCAGGCTCCTGACTGGAGCCCCTAGCTGCACTCACACATGCCTGCTCTACTCCACCACCAACCTGCTCACCTTTGAAGAGCACCTGTGCTACCAGACCTGCCTACTCACCAAAAATCTCTTCTAGGGCTCTCCCCCCCGGGGTATCTGCTTCCCTATGACATGCGTCCTTGTCTGTTGCCACCCATAGCTCTGTCAAGGCCACCTTTCTGGTGCCCAGAACCAAGACTTTGCTAGCCCAGGATCCACGATGGGTGGTCAACAAATTTCCCGTTGAATGCCCCAACAGTGAAACCGGCAGGTCGACCGCATATTGCAGTTGGCTGCTGGTTTCTAGTGGCTGGATGTATTTTCTTTGTGGGGCTTCACCCCCGAACCCCCCATGAGGGGGGCTGTGCCCCCCGCACCCCTCCACTTAAGGATTATCAACTCTGAGTCAGAGCTGATTGGGGGGGTGCTGGACCCCTGACAGGCAGTGCCTGGTTCCAGTGGGTCCCCTACAGCGGCATGGCACTGTAGTCACTGTGGGGGACCTCACTGTCAAACTGTTGCTGTTGGATGGGTAAACCATTAGCCCAGAGGTCCTTCCATTACTGAGCCCCTGCTTGGTTCAACTCCCTCCCACCCTGCATCACAGACATTGCCAAAATTGGTCCCTTCAAAATCGCCCTCCAGAACCATCTCTTCGAAGCTCATTGCTGTCGATGCACCTAATTAATCACACTGTGGAATCCTCCTGTCAGGCCTCCCTGACTTGACAATGTCCTCCGGACAGCCTATCCTCTCCCTCCCTCCCTCCCACCCCACTCTCCATCCCTACCTCCACCCTCTCAGGTATTATCTAGGTATGTCCAGGGTTGTACCCCAATGTAACCCTTGGGTACTTTGTATATGACTGTAACCTATTATAAGTAATATTATTATGTAACCTATATGTACTCTGTTTAATGTTCTACACCTGTACTGTTCTCACTGTTGTAACCACACTATGTAACTCTGTCTACCCCCCCCCGCGATGAGGTGCCTTTGTAAATGAGTCCATGACTCAAAAGTTGTAAATCCAACTTTTCTAATAAATAAATAAATAAATGTAGGGTGAAGCAACCTCTGGCAAGCGGTGACCACTTCACAGTGTGGTTTTCAATCAACCTGGGTAGGGAATTAGCCACTACAAAATCTAGGGTCCTGGACTTCAAAAGGGTGGACTTTGGCAGGATGGGAAACATACTGGAAAGTCATATGGCAAGCATCCATCCAGAAATGGACATGAAACAAAAATGGGCAGTCATTAAGACAGGACTGGCTGAAGCCACTAAAACTTGTGTCAAGAGCCAGAGCAAGAAAACCAAGACCAAGAAAACCAGTTGGATGAGTAGAGAGGTAGTGGAGAAGGTGAGGGAAAAGAGGAATGCATTTTGGACCTACAAGCAATCCAACAGGGCAGAAGACAAAGAAGAATATGTGAAGAAATCCAGAGAAGTGAGCAGAGTGGTAAGGGCAGCAAAGGCAGCTAGGGAATGGAGGTTAGCGCAGGGGATCAAATAAGGGGAAATGGATTTCTTCAGATATATCAGAGAGAAGAGGAAGAGCAAGGATCAAATTGTTAGGATCAGGAGGGGAAGTGGGTGGGTAGAAAAGGGGGCTGAGCAGGCAGAAGTACTTAATGAATACTTCTGTTCAATCTTCACCAAGGAGAAGGATGGGCCCATACCTGAGAGGAAGAGCGAGGTGGGAGAGGGTGGGAGAAGCAACCACAGATGGGGAAATCACGGTGGAAAGAGTGAGGAGGACCTTAAGTCCCTGAAGGTGGACAAGGCACCTGGCCCAGGCGAGTCCACCCAGGGTGCCAAGAGGTTGGCAGAGTTACTAACAGGCCACTGGCGGACCTGTTCAATACCTCTCTGAACTTGGGGTGCATGCACAAGGACTAGAGGGAAGCATATGTGATACCTCTCCATAAGAGTGGGCCCAAGGATGAACCGGGGAACTACAGACCAGTGAGTTTTACTGCAATTGTGGGAAAACTGATGGAGACAATTCTCAAGAAAAGGCTGGTGCAATTTCTTGAGGATAACAACCTCCAGGACAGCAGGCAGCATGGGTTTGTCTCAGGTAGATCCTGCCAGATGAACTTGGTTGATTTTTATGACTGGGTTATGAGGGCACTGGAAAGGGGACATGTGGTGTATGTCCTCTACCTGGATTTCAGCAAGGCCTTTGACTCAGTGCCACACGGAAGGCTGACCTGCAAGTTGTAGAATATGCGAGCTGGGAAGAAACTGGTCAGATACGTCAAGAACTGGCTGCAGGGTAGACAGCAGAAGGTAGTAGTGAGGGGGAGGCATCTGAACCCAGGGCAGTAACAGGTAGTGTACCACGGGGTTCGGTGTTGAGACCAGTTCTGTTTAACATTTTCATAGCCAATACTGCAGTAGCGATTAAGAGCAAGATCAGTCTCTTCGCAGATGACACAAAGATCTGTGGAGGATTTGGTAAGACTGGAGAAGTGGTCTCACACTGCAAAGTGATGCATTTAGGAGGTAAGAACCCAGGACACAATTACTGGCTGGAGGGTGTCCCGTTAACAAAATCCAAGGAGGAGATGGATCTGGGAGTGCTGGTAACCAGGGGGATGAACCACTCTGCTCAGTGCAGGAAGGCAGCAGCGAAGACAAACAGGATGTTAAGTTGCGTAGCAAGGAGGATTAATTCCAGGAGTGGGGAGGTCATCTTGTCCCTCTACAGGTCCCTGGAGAGACCACACCTAGAGTACTGTGTGCAATTCTGGTGCTCCTACTTGAAAAGGGACATCAAACTACAGGAGGGGGTACAGCACACAGCAGAAAAAATGATCCATGGATTGAGGGACAGACCATATGAGAAAAGACACTGAGAGAGCTCAATATGTATACCCTGGAGGAAAGAAGAGAGAGGGGGGATATGCTTGAGACCTTCAAGTACCTGAAGGGTTTGAACAGAGTAGACACCAGGTGTATGTTCAGTCTGAATCATGCAAGGGAAACAAGGGGACACACTATGAAGTCGGATGGTGGCAGGTTCAAGAGGGAACGGAGGAGGCACTAATTCACAGAAAGAGTGATAGCAGGGTGGAACACACTGCCAGAGGAAGTTGTGTCATTGCAGAGTGTTGGGGGCCTTCAAGAGGGGAGGGACAGATTCAAGGGGAGGGTACAAGCTGCAAGGGGGCATGAGATGGGGAGGCATATGAGGGAGTGGGGGCAGCTGCAGTCTAATGGACTGAAGTGCTGCACACTCGAGTAGATCAGATAGACCAAATGGCCTGTATCTGCTGGCAATTTCGTATGTTTGTACAAGGTGTTCTGCAGGGACTGGGGGGAGGAAGGGGAAGGGGTGGCTATTTATGTCAGAGATGGGATACTGTGTACCAGTGAGGAAGGGGACAAGGGGAGGCCAGAAGCCATATGGGTATTGCTCCAACTCCCTAAAGGTAAGAAGCTCAGGTGTACCTGCACCTTCATAGAGCATGGAGGTGGACAGGGAGCTGGAGGAGCAAATCAGGAAGGTCAGTGGCAAAGGGAATACAGTTATAGTGGGAGACTTCAACCTACATGGGGTTGACTGGCAGACAGTAACTACAGTACACGCCAGGGAACAGGTGCTGCTGAAGGCTATCCAAGACAGTTATCTAGTGCAAGGGGTGATGGATCCTACTAGGGAGGGAACATACTGGACTTGGTGCTAACAAATAGAGACCAAGTCCAGGATCTGGTAGTACAGGACTCTCTAGCAGGAAGTGACCACCGCTCAGTGCATTTCCTCCTCAACACAGGGAGGGAGTCGGCTAAGACCAGGACAAGAGTGTTGGATTTCAGGAAAGCAGATTTTGCCATAATGGGCAGCATCCTAGAGGGTGTTTAGCTCAAATTAACCGGGATCGATGCTGAACAGAAGTGGAAATCATTAGAAGGGATAAATGAGGTCACAAACACATGTGCCAAATCTCAGAATAAGTAGTCCAAGTCAAAAAACCTAGCTGGCTTAGCAAGGAGGTGAAGGGGAAAGTGAGGGAAAAAGTGGCCTTCATTAAGTTCAAAAAATCTGGGCGTGGGGAGGATAGAGAAGTGTTCTCAAAGGCATCTAGGGAGGTGACCAGATCAGTCAGGGCAGCCAAGACAGCAAAGGAGCTAAAGTTGACTCAGGGGATCAGAGAGAGGGAAAGGGGATTCTTTTAATACAAAAGGGAGAAGAGGAGTTGAAGGAATGACATAGTTAGAAACAAGAGAGAGGGAGGATGGGCGGAACAAGGGAAAGATCAGGAGAGGCACTCAATGAGTATTTCTGCTCAATGTTCACAAAAGAAAGGGATGGCCCAATACTGCAGGGGAAAAGGGACAAGGTTGGGGGGGGCAGAGATAACAGATGAGGTCATTCAAGAGGATAGCATTCTGAAGGGCCTTAATGCCTTGCGGGTAGAGAAGGCACCAGGACCAGATGGTGTACACCCAAGGGTCCTGAAGGAACTGGCAGAGTTGTTGACAGGCCCTCTAACGGACCTTTTCGACACCTCCTTGGAGATGGGGAATGTACCCAGGGACTGGAGGATGGCTCATGTGGTGCCCCTCTACAAGAGTGGACCCAAGGACCAACTGGGTAACTACAGACCAGTGAGCTTGACTTCCATAGTGGGGAAGTTGATGGAGACCATTCTAAAGAGAGGTTGATAACCTTTCTTGGTAATAATGGGCTGCAGGATGAGAGACAGCATGGGTTTTTCACAGGAAGATCTTGCCAAACTAACCTGATCAACTTCTTTGATTGGGTCACTAGGGCAGTTGACGAAGGCCACGCTGTTGATGTCCTGTATCTGGTCTTCAGCAAGGCTTTCAACTCTGTGCCACACAGGAGGTTAATGAGCAAGCTGAGGGACATGGGCGTGGGGGAAAAACTGGTGGGTTGGGTTGAGAGCTGTCTGCAGGGCAGACAACAGAGGGTAGTTGTAAAGGGGAGATCTCCAAGCCACATCCAGTAATGAGTGGAGTACTACAGGGCTCAGTGCTGGGCCCTGTTTTGTTCAATGTCTTCATTGCAGACATTGCAGAGGGGGTCAAGAGTAAGATCTGCCTGTTCACGGATGACACTAAGATTTGTGCAAAAGTGGACAATGAGGAAGAGAGGCAGGCACTCAGAGATGATCTAGCTAAACTCAAACACTGGTCTAGGGTGTGGCAGTAGGGTTTTAATGCTAAGAAGTGCAAGGTCATGCACCTTGGAGCCAGAAATCCCAGGACCAGCTACTGGCTGGGGGAAGTGCAGGTAATGGCTTCAGAGGAGGAAAGGGACCTGGGGATAATAGTCACAGAGGACATGAAGGTATCAGCACAGTGTAGGAGGGTGGCAGCAAGGGCAAATAGGATGTTGGGGTACATTTCCAGAGGGATCACCTCTCGAAAGGGGGAGGTCATCATGCCATTGTATAGATCACTGGTGAGGCCACACTTGGAGTATTGTGTATAGTACTGGTGCGGTGCCCATATATCAAAAAGGATGTGAGATTACTGGAGGGGGTGCAGCGTAGGGCTTCAAAAATGATCATGGGACTAGGGGAGTTGCCATATGAGGAAAGGTTGAAGGAGCTCAACATGTACACACTGGAAGACAGAAGTACTTGAAAGGCATAAACAAAGTCAGGGAGGGAGGACTGTTCTGCTTAAAGGGGGGAAGGGTCACTAGGGGGCACAGTCTGAAGTTGGAAATGGGAATGTTTAGGAGGAGATGAAGAGGCACTGCTTCACAGAGAGAGAGAGAGTGGTGGCTGGTTGGAATGCAATGCCAGAGGAGTTAATCGCTCAAAGGACAATGGATAGCTTTAAGCGGGGTTGGAATAGAGTCAAGGGCAGGGTTAGTACAGACAAAAACACAAAAGAGGGAAGGACTGGTAAAAAGGAGGAAGGGAGGGGTTTGGGTGGGGGTGGGGCAGCTATAGTGATATGAAACTAAGAGCTGCACAATCGGGCAGACTTGCTAGACCTGTGGGCCTTTTTCTGCCAGCAATTTCATATGTTCGTATGTTCGTTTGATATCTGTAGAGATCTGTACTTGATTAATGAACTACAACTCGAATTTGAGAATGATAACAAAGGGACTCGAGGGCATCCATTACAACTTACAAAGCTGAAGTTTAATACAAATAATAAGAAATACTACTTTACACAACATGTTATGAACCCATGAAATAGACCGCCATTAGATATTATTTTGAGTAAAAATAAAATGTAGTTTCAAAAAAGATTAGACAGCTATATCATTAATGGGGCACAGTTACAATATTACTTTTAATAAACAGGAGCTAAAATGGGCTAAAGCCTCCTTTGCTCTTTACTTCCTCAGTATGAACCTTTCGTAACATGTAGACAGGCAAGTTGCTACTAAAACTGCTCTAGTCTCTTTGTTTTCTGTACAAAGACTCACTCCACAGTAAACCATCATGCTGGGTCAGAAAAGCACAACCAGAACAAAAATGACTAGCACTGATGTAAGCTGCTATAATTATTTTATTGAACCAAAACCAATAGCTAACACATATATTCACAAAGTACACTCACGGCATGTATATTTGCTGCAGCAGCACAGCGGGAAGCTACGCTTGTTTGTTTTCTTTTTTTGTCCCCAGTCCCCAAGTGGTTAAGAAGTCTGCCTCACAGAGCGGAGATATTGTGGCTGTGTACTGAACTGGTTCAGAGGCTTCTTGTTTTGCATTTGTGGATACTCTGAACTGAACAAATTAAGTATAATATGGTAGGTGCAGCCATGTTTAAATAATTGACCTTTGGTAGAAAAAGCTGTAGATGTTTGTTTATGTCCCTTTACTTTTGAGAGAAATTTAGACTAATGATATTTCTGTTCTCCCACATTCTATTTGTATTTTCGGCCAGGGGAGGATGATCCAGAGAATGCGTGCATTTTGATTAAGAAGAGCACAACCTGTTTAAGGAGAGGCAGGAATGATGCTGCTTGTTATCTTTTAAGTTTGGATGCTGAACTCTGCCTCCTCCTGATGTGCAGGGTAATAGGAAAGACTTTGATTTTATACCAGTGTTCTAGTAGCCATTGTTTTGTACAAGTGATTTATTGAAGAACCTTGCACTTTATATACATAACTTGTATATTTATTGTGGGATTTTACTGAACATGTCTTAACTTTTGTTAGTCTAAAAGTGTAGGGAATGAGATAGTGGTAATCCCAAAATAGTGCAAACAAGAGACGTTCATGCTAAATGGCAGCTGGACTATAGTTTAATTGAACCACCAAAAAAGAGCACCAAAACTGGGGAAAGAAAAAGCTGAAAGTTGTTGCTGAAGATGATGTAGGGCAACAAAAACATTACAGCCCATATTACCATTGAGAAATGACAAGAAAAGAGTACTTTTAATTCTCATTATTGGAATATCATACTGGAACCTACCTCAGTTGAGGAAAGGGATAACAGGTTAACTCTATGGGACCCCCACTGTGTAAAAAGTTCTCGTGTGTCAGATCTAGAAAAATCTCTTAATTTATCAGTAGACCTAGACACAGTTCACACAGATGGTAAGGATATACCTTCTTCTGAGGTGGGTCCATGTACACTAGGAAATTATTCAGGAATTATGCAGGAAATGTCTCAAAGTCTGGACAAACTTTAATAAAGACATTCTTAATGTTATCTAATATGAGTATACCTCTTTGTATTAAAGAGATTAATTCTCATAAGAATGTGAAATAGAGATCAAATTAAGAAAATATACCACAAATTACACACAACCTTAAAAAGCCTAAATACCCCAAGATCAGCTATAAGGAAGGATCCTATTAAGAGTAAACAGAGCTGCATGATTCCTTTGCAATATCCCACTTCAATGTTGGAAGATGTAAAGTCACCCACAAAGTCCCAAGTTGATAAAAACATTTAAAGGAAACAGCATTCCAGAGCACATTCCAAGTTACTTGCATCCAGATATTATTTCCCTGCTAAGGACTCAGTACATGCCCAATTTAAAGTTAAAGGAACAATTCATGATAATAAGGTCTGAAATTGATTCTCTAAGGGGAGATTTGGCCACTTATGATGCTAGACTGGAATCATTTAATTCTCTGGTGAATAAAATTGTGCCACTGGAATGTTCCTAATCAACTGAAATAGTTGAAGACCTGGAGGAAATAATGAAAAAAAAAGGCCAGATTCCTCATCTGTATTGGTTGATATGCAATCTGAATATTGAGGTAAGAGAGGGAAAAAGAAGAGAATAAGAGTAATTTATGGAATACTGGGAAAGTAAAATAGGAAAAGCAGAAAGTAAAATAGAAAATGGTAAACACAGAAATGGTTAGTGTCACCAACACGTTTTTCTCCTTCTCTTAGGAGAGCCTTGCACCCTGAATGGGTCAGCTCCTCCACATCCTTCCAGACATCAGCTGCCTGCCTGCTCCCCACTGCCTAAGGGGATCCTTGCATCCTGAATGGGTCAGCTCCTCCACATCCCTCCAGGCATCAGCCGCCTGCCTGCTCCCCCCCTGCCTAAGGGGATCCTTGCACCCTGACCGGGTCAGCTCCTCCACATCCCTCCAGGTATCAGCCGCCTGCCAGCTCCCCACTGCCTAAGGTATGGTGCAATTTGAAACTGAAGTTGCTTTACTGGACCTGGAGGCAGCTTAACAGACTACCTCTCCAAATGAGCAGTGCCCTCGGACTGTCCCTATTTTTATTTCATTACCTTGGGTAAAATCCTTAAGCAGGGTGAAGAGCTGGGATCACTGCAGCTCTTTCTCTGTGCAGCCCTTTCTTTGGGTGAATACACTTTCTCTTTCCCAGTGACCCACCCCTACTTCTCTCAGGTTTCACTCTCTATCTCTCTTTTAAAGGGGTAGTACCTCATTCCTGATCCTTGTGCATCACAATGTCGATTAGGACCTTTGGGACCCTATTATGCATCGTCAAACTCACTCTGTTATCCCCAATGGGACCTCCGTGCACCAGGTTGCCTCCTTCCTCCCATCTAAACCACCAAGAGACTCCATAATGCATATGTCTCAATCACCTCCCCCTACCAGGGGTCCAAAGCTACACCCAGCATGGGCATCCCAGGACCTGGTCACAGTGCTATCACCTAAAAGATCCCTCCTTGTTACCACTCATCCCTGAATCCATTGCCCACTTTGGCACCACTAAAGTATTTGCATCCAGCAAAAGGCAACAGTCAATAAATTATAAATTCTTACTGGACCACATTATTCACCTGCTGATGCTACTACTCCTACTTTTGGGCAATATACACCCAACCACAGGCCCACCTCAAAATCAGAACATGCTGCCACAAAAATCAGCAAGACTCACACTGTCCACTTTAAACATCTGCAGCTTACTTCCCAAAATGGACAATCTAAGAGTGTGAGTTACTCGGCATAATCCTGACATCCTCTCAGTGGTGGAAACATGGCTAACACCCAAGATACCAGACGCTGCCATAACACTGCCTGGGTACACCATATTCAGGCAAGACTGACTCTCGAAAAGAGGTGGTGGCTGTGTTGTCTATATCAAGGATTCTCTCCAAAGGCATGTCCTACCCCTCCCCGACTGCAATGTCAACCTGCAAATTCTGCCCATCAAACTTCTGTGGGGAGCTCACAAGGCACTTACAATACTCACAGTCTGCATCCCACCCAAAACAACAGCGGCAGAAACTGGTGACCTGATGGACTTTATCAGTACCCTGAGCCTAAACTCTGAAATTGTGCTACTAGGGGACTTCAACATCAACTGACTCTCCCCTGCTGCTGCCACTGTCAAGGACACTTTGACTGCCATCCACTTCTCCCAAATGGTCGAGACACCAACAAGAGTCAATTACAAAATGGGTACCAGCACTCTTCTGGACTGGGTTCTTTCCAACCAACCTGCACATATCTCCAACACCACCATCCTCCCAGATTCTCTAAGTGATCACTTCCCCATTACATGCACCTGGAATAACAACTACTGCAACCCCCCACCCAGAACTAAAGCCAACCTTGTGCTTCTTAAAGGGCACTTGACTCAACTGAAAGCAGACCTGCAATGCCTTGATTGGTCAGGCCTCTATGGAGCCAAGGACCTGGATGATGCCCTTGACCTCTTCATTATGAAATTCAATACCACTTGTGATAAACACGCCCCCATGAAAACAAGAAAAATAAATGGACCCTGCTACCCATGGATTACTCCAGATCTCCTACTTCAACTTAGCGCTAGAGACCAAATGTGGCAAAAAGCATGAGCACATGGTACACCTGCCAACATCCAACAGTATAAAAAAGCTAGAAATGAGTGTACGAAGGCTATTCGACTCACCAAAAGCTTGCACTATAAAGAAGCATTTTCCAACTCCTGGAATAGCAGCAAGTCTTTCTGGGCCAACTGCAATGACATAATGGATAAGGACCCCAAAACTGCTCCAACTGTGCTCATGGTGGAAGACGTACCTTCCTTAGACCCTCTCCACATTGCAGACTTGCTGAACAATGCATTCACGGACCTAAGTGGAGAGCTCCCGGGCAGACTACTTCAACCCCCCTCCCACACACCTAAAGATCCTAATGGCAAACTAACTCCAACCAGCAATCTTCCGTTATTTTATTTTAAGGAAGTTTCCAAAACAGAGGCCAGAAAATACCTGGAGAAGGTACTGGAAAATCATGACACAGTGGGACACCCTGGACCTTACATTTGTTGCTCTGACCCTCAAAGAAGTCCTGAGCCCATTGACTTCAATAATTAACCTATCCCTCCATCTGTCACAATTCCCCCAGCGATGGAAATCTGCGACTGTAACCCCAGTCCACAAAAGTGGGGACTGAGCATTGCACAACTACAGGCCAATCTCCATACTCCCACCACTTTCCAAAGTGCTTGAACAGATTTCGCTGATCAGCTTGTGAAGTACCTGAACCTGCACCAACTCCTTTGCCCGGAGCAGCATGGGTTCCAGGCAGGGCACAGCACCATCATGGCTTTGCTGGAATTCATGGGCTTCATCCACCAAGCTTTAGACCAAGGTCAGCTGGTGGGGGCTGCATTTATTGACCTATCAAAAGCTTTTGATATGGTGCATCATACGCTTCTCCTTGAGCAGCTAACTGACACTGGACTCTCTCCAGATATAGTTCAATGGTTCAACAGCTATCTCTGTAATCACTCACAGGGGGTCAAGATTGGGGACATCATCTCTGATAGCAGACCGGTCCACTCAGGGGTCCCACAGGGGTCAGTTCTGGGGCCCCTAATGTTCAGCATTTTCCTAAACAGACTTCCAGGCTCCTACACCAGTCATATGCTCCTGTATGCTGACAATGCAGTCATTTTCACCAGCAATCCTCACCCGAGCACCTTCAAGCGGACCTCCAACTTTGTTTCTCCTCCTCTGAAGCTTGGTTTAAAGAACACAGACTAGTACTTAACTATTAAAAAAAAGACCATGATCTACTCCAGTTCCCTTAGTAAGCGTAAGGCCTTCCCGCTGTCTGTCAAGAATGACAGTGGTGATACTCTGGATCTCATACAGAACTTTAAGTACCTGGATATCACAATTGACTCCACCCTGTCCTACGCCCAGCACATAGACAATACCGCAAAAGCCATCAATTCCAGAACTGGTATACTCTACCATCACAAACACAGGCTAACAAATGAAGCCCTGAACCTGGCCATCAATAGTTCAGTTGTCTCCCTCATCGATTATGGCCTGGCCATATATGGGTCGGCAACAGACACTGCCCTCCGCTGCATCTCTCTGGTACTAAATAAGGCCTGCCACCTCCTCACATGTGCTGCAAGACTCACGCACACCTGTGAACTCTATGCTCAGGTAGGTTGGCTCCAACTGAAGAACAGAATTAAATACCAAACCTGCCTACTTGCCAAAAAAGCCTCACTAAATCTGCTGCCACCAGGAGTTCAGAACCTACTCATACGACATGCAAGTGCTAGGCTGACCAGAAGCTCCAACAGTCAAATCTTTAGCAAACCTAGATGCTGCACTGCATTGGCACAACGTGCGTTCTCCTACCATGCACTCCACTGGATCAATGCTCTACCACCTGCAATCTCTGGAGTAGCAACTGTTGGTGCCTTCAAGCGTAAGCTTCATCAGCACCTCATTGCCAAGGACAACTGTGACTGCTTCATCTAACTTACATACAAATGGAGTCTTTGTCAGCACCTCATTATCAAGGACATCTGTGACTACATCCACTTATCCCCCTCCCATAGTAATCACCTGCTGCACTTAGACACACCTCTTGACACAGGGGGCACCTCCCAACCTCAGCACTTCACTGATCCCCACCCCACCCCTGCCTACCCCCCATATCTCATGGCACACCCTTCCCCCCTCCCTCCATTCCACTATTTCACATTTGTCTGTTACCTTCTCTGTGTATATCTTCTCCAGGGTGTTCAAACTCACAGATGCAGGTATACATTGTACAATGTCTCAGCAGTGTCTACTTGTGTGAACCTTTCTGTAACTTGCTGTACCATCTCTATAAATGTATAAATTGTTGTTCTCTGCTATTTTCTGTTCAACTGACGTGGAACCTCCAAACAGCATCCACTCACAGGTGTTATCCAAGAACTCAATAAATAAATAAACAGAAAGTATTGAGGAAGGAAACCTACTAACATTAAAAAGGATACTATAGAGAGAGATAGAGAGAAATAATAATAAAAAAAAGTGCCACTGAAGATACCAAATTGGTGAGAAACCAAATTATTGAGGATCTAGGAAATATGGCACAGATTAGACCTAAACATTCCAGTAGACGATACAGCTAAAATAGAAAAGAGACAACAAAAGGATGAGGGACAGGATATAAAGAATGGAGACTTGAAACCTGTTGAGGAAACAAAGGATAAAAAAGAACTGGAAGATAGTCAGAGAATTCAAAATAATTTAACTAAACCAATTAACCTTGGATCAAAAGGGCTATTAAAGCTCTGGGAACTAAAAAAAAATCAGGAGAACAAAAAGACATTGCTGGAAACAATCATGACATTATTTGGCAAATTGGGCCTCGAAATCTGTGAAGGGGATATTATAGTCACTCAAAGACATGAAGATTCTCAGCATGATGCTTTTGTTTTGATTTCTTGCATAAATACTAGATTGGCTAATTATTTTGGGGTAAACAGCCAGGGATAAAGGAGATGTAATTTAGAACTGAGCCCTCCTTTATCACGACACAGTTTCATCTGAGATTAGTATGAGAGTCCCCAAGGTCCAAACATAGGTTCTACTCACTCAAATGAAAGTAATAACTTTCCACTACTATCAAATCTTGCCCTAACCAAGCCCCCAAAAAGAACTATATAATCTCTGCTTATGACTGTATACAATCTAGTCACTAGAATTATAAAATTCCTATTAGAGGAAATGGAGGTTCTGGAAGTGGAGTAACCAGATAGCCATATGGGTTTTGAGGGTCAGGTGAATTTTGTTTTAAGAGATAAACTACTGGCACAAGACATTTTGAGTAAAAGCCCAGCACTGGATGCCAAAGGCATTAACATAGTGGACTTATGGGATTTAAAACATACACCTCTGCCTAGATTTGGAAAACAGCAAATGGAGGGTGACAAGGAATGGAAGTAAGCAAAATATTGTGCAAAGTTCAGTGCTCCCTCGACTCTGTTTATAACAAAAAAATAGGTTTGCTCCCCTGGCCGTGGGTAGGGAATGACCAAAGGTTTTGACTTTAATGGAAAAATAAAATAATTCTAGAACATTGGTAAATTAGGTTAGTATCAAGACAAAAAAATGGCAAGGGGACGTCAATGGAAAGCTTAGTTTTCTTTCCTGGAACATTGCTGGGATATGGTCAAAAATGATAGCTACTCAATAAAATAATTGCATCAGACATTTCCATGTATTGCCCTTTCAGGAGACTTGGCATACAAATGGAAAGAATGTAATGTTTAATGGATATCAACAATGTAATAGTTCTGACTCCTTAGAGAGACCAGTAGGGGGTTAATCACACTTGTAAAGGAAAATAAAAACATTTAATGGCGTGAATCAAACAAGCAATCTGATTGGTTAAAACTGGTCACATGACCATGCATTAATTTAAATTCACTGTCCTACACAGCCAGTATAATGTTATGCTTGTGCAACTGTGTTAGTTTGGTTTTGGCCATTTGCACTCTCTATTCCAGAGGAATTACCACCCTGTTGGGGTACGAAAGGCAAGGAACCCTCGGAGAGGGTTCCACCCCTAGAGGTGCCATGGGACAATTCCCAAGGCTAAAGGTACCTTACAAATCCCACTAAGGAGAGAAGTGCTGCCCCTGGAGGAGGAGGGGAGGATGGTGGGGCAAAGAAAAAATGCTTCACAATGAGGCTGAAATGAACTGCTTATATAGCTCAGGAAGTGGGAGTGGCCGGCTGCTTGGCCACCGAACTCCAGGCAAAGCCTTTCCAATTCCTTGTCCTTCACAGCCAGTATAATGTTATGCTTGTGCAACTGTGTTAGTTTGGTTTTGGCCATTCGCACTCTCTATTCCAGAGGAATTACCACCCAGTAAGGGCACAAAAGGCAAGGAACCCTCGGCAAGGGTCCCACCCGTAGAGGTGCCACGGGATAATTCCCATGGCTAAAGGTACCATAGGAATCCCCAAAAGAAATGTAGCACAAGCATATCCCAAAAGAATGAGGTGACACAAAGCAGATGAGCAAGCAGGAACTGTGACATAGTAGCAGTAACTGTGACGTAGTAATAGAGAAGCATAGACAGTTTGATAACATAATGAGATGCTCAGTTTGATAACATAATGAAATGCCTAGGTTGCGCAGCATGATACTGATGGTTTGTGTTGAGAATGAGGGGATTCTCTAAATAGAAAGGGAACAGCAGGACATCCTCCACCTCCATCCAACGGTGGAACCTACATAAAGAAACTAGGGGACACTACTATGCTAACTAACAGTTATGACCTGAGGCAATGGAGGAGAGAAAAAAAACCCTATGAGGAGGAAATCTCTGGGGATCCAGGGCCTAGGTTGAATTCCCTCCAGGCGTGGGATAGTTTATTTAGTGATGGCTGTGCAGCTGCAATTTTGAAAACCCAATTAAATGGAGGTGGAAAATATTCCAGTTTGGAAGAAGGCTCTCACTCAAACCCTCTAGCAGGAATGCCATGGAAGGTTGCGAGAAAACTCTGCAATAATACATGCAACCAAGGTGGTGGAGGAGGAGAGCAACGACTGCTGAGGCACTCACTCAGCCTACCCACCCTAAACTCAAACCAGGTGAACCAGAGGCAGCTGTAGGGAGAATGCGGTGAAGGTGCCTTTCTAGGGAAACCACTAAATCAATGGCTAACTGTTATAGTGGAACACTAGAGCCAAAGGAGAGCATCGTAACCACCCTTCACTGATAGTCTTAAATTCTACACCAGGAGCTGCTGTTGCATAGCAGACAGCTAAAGCCAAGCTTGGGGCAAGGAAATTCCCAGCTATGGGCCAGGTGAGAAGGATCCCACCCCAAGTTGGACAAGCTCAAGATGCGGACTAAATGCAGAGCGAGACCGTTGGCTGCAGGAACCCTGCACCAGAATAGAATGGCTGGCATGACCCAGAAATTGATTGAGAGCTGAAAAGCTGGCAAGCTGAATGAGCACGGTGTGCTGAGATCGTAATGAGCATTGAGTGCTGAGACCTTGCAAGGTCAAATGCAGAACTGAGTGCAGCAGAATCTCAGAGGCTGAAGCCGAGGGGATGGCAGTAGGCAAGAAGCAATGGTTTGCGTAAGCAATGAGCAACGATTGTGTAAGCAAGTGTGGACCTGCATGTAGGTCTGTAACAGAGTAGTAATAAGTGGACCTGCACATAGGTCTGTATAACATAGCAGCAATGCAACAGCACTGAATAGCGGGGCAAGCCAGCTAGGCATTGCAAAGCCAAATCAAGGTGACAAACTCTGAGGATGTTCAGTGGTGAAGACAAGATTTAAAACAGAAATAATTAGCCACATGGGCCACAACCCCCCAAAACACCTCCCAGTCCCTGCCGTAGGATAAAAAAGGAAGCAATCAAAGGCCAAGAACCACATGCATATATTAAAGCTAATTTAATAGCCTCAGCAGGAGCTTAAGCTAACCTCAGAGTAGAACAGCAGTGTATAAAGGGAATAACAGGACTGAACTGCGTAGCAAGGTTCAGAGCTTGAAGCAGGTGGACAAACACAGAAGCAGCATTCTGAGTACACTGAGTTGCAAACTGCAATAAACATAAAATAAAGGAGGCACAGTACTCTGAAAGCAGCTGTCACATGCAATGCAGTGAACTGCAGCAATGAGGCAAGTAGAATGAGCTGAGCATGATTGATCTGTATAGCCAGGATTCAGTGTGAGCCAGAATCAGGTGAAAGCAATTAAGTATGCAACATGCAAAGCAGCTATGGCTGAGCTGAACACACAGATAATGGCCCACATATTCAAAAGAGTTGCGCCATGCGCAATAGGGTTGCGCCTGCCCAAGTCCGAACTTGCTCCATTCTGCGATATTCAGCAGGAGGCAGTTGCGCCACAGAAAACATGCTGAGCAACAGCGCAATGCAAATGAATGCATGCTGAACTGGAGGGGGAGGAACCATGCATAAACTGCACAGCCCGATATTCAGCAGGGCTGTGCAGAGTTGTGCAGGTGCAACCCCCAACCTGCGCCTGCACAACTTTGAGCCAAAAAAAAAGGCTTAAGTCGAGGGCCACCCACAGGTGAGCTGCTGCATTGCAGGGCACAACAAAGCAGCAGCCACCTGTGGCTGGCCCCCAACTCAGTCCCTGTGCCTTCCCCTGCAGCCCGATCATGGGCAGACGACTGTAAATCCCCCCCACCACCCCCCACTGGCCCGATCGCGGGTATAGTATAATTCCCCACCAGCCTGATCGCAGGCAGCAATGTAGCCCCCAAGCGTATCCCTGGTGGTCCAGTG
This sequence comes from Neoceratodus forsteri, assembly GCA_016271365.2. Lineage (NCBI taxonomy): Eukaryota > Metazoa > Chordata > Ceratodontiformes > Ceratodontidae > Neoceratodus > Neoceratodus forsteri. The sequence goes on along the minus strand of CM028130.1, from coordinate 1,446,812,116 downwards.
GACCGAATTCGATCGGGGCAGTAGTTGTTTAATAAACCCCTTCCAAATTCATCCCTGGTGGTCCAGTGGACCGGAAGCCCGATCACGGCAGTAGTTGCTTAACAACCCCCTCCCGAATTCATCCCTGGTGGTCCAGTGGCACATCCTGATCGTGGATGTAACGTTGAACAAACCCCCAAACATAGCCCGGTGGCTAGTGTCCCCACCCCACCCACCCACAGAGCCCCACCACCCGCTCCCTCTCTGGCAGCCGGCGGGCGGCAGCATCCCACCCGCCTGCTGCCCCACTGCTGCCGACTGACTGCCGGATAGTCTGCATGCCATTGGTGCAGAGCAAGAGCCAATGGGCATGTAGCTCATACTATACATGACAGTCAGATTTGTGAATGAATACATTCATTCATTCACAAAACTGGACTGTCTTATTTATGGGCTGCACGCCGCATTGGCTCTGCTCTGCACCACGGGCGGCAGCCCTCACTGGGCAGTCAGTCAGGCGCGCAGGTGGCAGGCAGGTGGATGCTGCCGCCCGCCGCCGCCGGAGGGGAGGGGTGGTGGGGCCGGGGTGGGTGGGGTGGGGGACACCAGCCACTGGGGCTATGTTCAGGGGGAAGGTTTGTTCAACATTTACATCCCACGATCGGGATGTGCCACTGGACCACCAGGGATGAATTTGGGGGTATTACACAACTACTGCCCGCGATCGGGCTTTTCAGTCCACTGGACCACCAGGGATACGCTGGGGAGGGCCACATTGCTGCCCACGATCAGGCTGGTGGGGGGGTTAAACTATGCCTGCGATCAGGCCAGTGGGGGGTGGTGGTGGGGATTCTACACTGTTTCACCCGCGATCGGGCTGCAGGGGGCGTCGGTACCCGACGGCTGCTGCCTGGCAGGGTGCCAGGCGCAAGTCCTCGGGGATCGGCGCACCTGCATGCTAATGGCATGCAAATGGGGCCATAATCAGATGCAAATGGCCCCCCCTGCGCCTTGCATGAATTATGGCCCCATTTTCATGTCACCTTTTGAATATGGGGATTTTGTGCATGGCTCAATGGTACTTGCACCACTGCAAGTTGAATGCTCCACTCTGACAACTTGCGGTGGCGCAAGTTCTATTACTATGCACAGTGGTTGTGGCCAGGTGATATTCAAAGGAGTTGCTCAAGGGCGCAACTCCTTTGTATATCGCTCTGGACACACCACTGCGCAACTATTTTGTGCAGCTCAAGGGCTTGTGCTACAAAATAGCACAGTTTGAATATCCGGCCCTATGTTTGTAGTTGCATTGCAAGGAATTTGAGTGTTGTAACTGAAAGCAATTCGAGTCGTGAGTAACTGAAAGCAAGTAGTATAAGCTCTGGAGTAGCAGTATGCCAGGAGCTCAGAAACAAAGCTCCCCTAAAAAGAAAACCAAAGACACACAAACACAGAAAACAGGGCACAAAGACAGAAGAAGCACATGCAGCCGAAGGCAAAATACAAACCAGAAGCAGGGAAAAAAAAACAACACAGAAATCTAGCAGACAAGCAGGAGCAGCAGGTGTGTGTGTTGGCGGGGGGGTGGTAGGCCCCAACCAGCTCAGGGGACAAACTGACAGAGTCTTCAGCTGCAAAGAAAAAATGCTTCACAATGAGGCTGAGAGGAACTGCTTATATAGCTCAGGAAATGGGAGTGGCTGGCTGCTTGGCCTCCGAACTCCAAGCAAAGCCTTTCCAATTACCACACAGCTCAAACTTTACTTTCTTTTTTACCTGCTTTTTTACCTCTTAAAACCATTTCACAAGTGCAATAGCATACTCCAGGGTGTGTGGTAATGCAATAAATTACCGCACTTCCCAGGTGGTTGAAGGCATTATAACCCAAGGGTGTGCGGTAATTTAGCATCACAGCACGCCCTGCCATGTTTTATTGCTTACTGAAAGCCTGTCTATGATATACTGCTCTGTTATGTACATAACAATCATCTTGGTGAACAAAAAGGTGTATATCTAATTTAACGTATACATCCCACCTCACTCAGCAAAGAATTATAAATAAAAGATTTGGGATATTCTAAGGGCAATGCTGCTAAATACCACTTCTGATAATCAAGAAGCGAATGTGATAATTATGGGGGACCTAAATGCCAGGTTTGGCTCCTATGATAATTTAATGGAGGACTCATATTTCTCCTGCTTGTTACAGCATGTTAATAAATATACAAGAACCAAATAGTTAAGTCTAACAGTGGGAGACAGGAGAAAAGTTGGTTTGCTTCAATTTGTAAAATGGTCAAGTCCTGCTTGATAGCTAAAAAGAGGTACACTGGAAGGAAGCCTACCAGAAAAATAAAACTTCAGAGTACTTAACAGCGTTAGGAAGGCATATTATTTTAATTTTTTTATTTATTTCGGTCTAGGATTACAAATACCTTTGAGCTGAGGCTCTTTTACAAAGGTTCCACATCACAGGTTACAGCAGGACAAACATAAATGGCAGTATGAACATTGAAGATTGGTACATAGACAGAACTTAATGATACAGAGCTTAAATGTGAACTAATTAGAAAAGGATGAAGAGAGAACAATGTATTAAAGAGCAGAAAACCAAACATCAAAATAATCTATGGGGAAAGTTAATGGAAGCTGTCAATAGCAATGACATTAGGTACTTTTGTAACTTAGTAGCTCATGGTGCAAGTAACTTTACCTGAGAAACTGATGTGCAAGTAGTTCCTGCAGTGCGAGTCTAGTAAATTACTTTGGCAATATTTTTAATGATGAAAAGGAAACTGAGGATAACTTACATACATACATACATGTATACATACATACATACATGCATACAATACACCAGCAGAAACAGGCCTTGTGGTCTATCAAGTCTGCTCGAGTGCGCAGCTAGCGCCCCTAGATAGCAGCTGCCCGACCCCTTCCCCTCTTCCCCACTCTCCAGCAATTTCTCATCACTACTTACACAGACACCCCCCCCTTGCCCTGTTCCATGATCTTTGGAAAAAACCCACTGTCTTGCATGATACCACCTCCTCTGGTAGGGTATTCCATTTCACCACCACCCTTTTTGTCACATAATGCCTCCTCATCTCTCTCCTAAATCTGCCCCCCTCCAATCTTAGCCCATGACCTCTTGTGTCCCTTCCCTTCCTCAGCTTAAATAATAAATCAGGGTTTTATTTAACTCTAAAAATTGATTAGCATTTTGCTCATAAAAGTGTTAAAACTTTGTGAAAATGCATACTACTTGCCTCACTGTGTTTAACAAACACAGCACTTCTAGAAAATCTATATAAATACTTTCTGTACAGTTAGTATCATCCCAAGAAAAAAACTGCTAATCAATTATTTAAAACCCTGTAAATGTTAGTTTTAGTTAGTGTTAGTATCTGTGTTAGTTTTGTTGAACCCCTTCAGATACTTGAACATTTCAATCCTATCTCCTCTCTCCCTCTTCTCTTCCAGGGTGTACAAACACAGATGCCTCAGTCTGTCCTTGTAGGGTTTGTCCTCCATCCCCCGTATCATTTTTGTCACCCTACACTGCACTTCCTCTTGCAGCCTGATGTCCTTCTTCAGATACAGTGCCAGTACCGCACGCACTACTCCATGTTTGGCCTGACTAAAGATCTGTAGAGGGGCAGGATTACGTCCTTATGTCTGGACGAGATTCCCTTGCAATACAACCCAGCATCTTGTTAGCCTTGGCTGCAGCCTTTCTGCACTGGGTACAGTTGTTCATGCTGTCAGTTATCATCACCCCCAGATTCTTCCTGTCCTCAGTGACCTCCAGTCTCCCCCCACCCACCCAACCAGTATTCCCTCCTCGGATTCTTTGCCCCAAAGTGCATAACTTTACACTTCTTCACATTAAAGCCCAGTTGCTACTTTGCCAACCACTCCTTCAACTTGATGAGGTCTCCCTGTAGCTCTTTCCACCCCTCAACATCATCCACCACCGCTCCTATTTTGGTATTGTCTGCAAACAGACTGATTCTACTCTTAAACTCTGTGTCAGATATCCGATATGAACAAATTAAACAATACCGGACCCAGCACAGAGCCTTGCAGCACCCCACTTGTCACAGGCCTAGGAGTTGAGAGTCCCTCCACCACCACCACCCATTGCTGCCTCTCCTTCAGCCAGTTCACAATCCAATTAGCCATCTTCACCCCCATCCCCACTGATCTCAGTTCCCCCACCCCCAGCCACCCATGAGGCACTGAATCAAAGGCCTTGCTGAAGCCCAAATACAGGACATCCACTGCATGACCCCTGTCCAGCTCTCTTGTTACCCAGTTGTAGTACTCTATTAGGTTGGTCTGGCAAGATCTGCCTGAGATGAACCCATGCTGCTGCCCATCCTGAAGGCCGTTTACCTCAAGAAAAGACACCAATCTCTCCTTCAGGATCGCTTCCATAAGCTTACCCACTATGGAAGTGAGACTAACAGGTCTGTAGTTTTCTGACTCATCCCTTGGACCACCTTTGTGAATAGGCACTACAAGAGCCATCCTCCAGTCCTGTGGCATGCACCCTGTCTCCAGGGAGGTGTTGAACAGGTCCACCAGTGGCCCAGCCAACACCCCTGCCATCTTCCTCAGCAACATGGGGTGAATACCATCAGAACCTGGTGCCTTGTCCACCCTTAGTCCCTTCAGACCTTCTAGTACTCTGCTCTCCACAATCTCCCCATCCATCAACCCTTACCCCCTTCCGTACCATCCTGGTCCACAGAGGTAGTGGACCACCATCCTCCTGGGTGAACACAGAGCAGAAGTATTTATTCAATGCTTCCACCTGTTCCGCTCCCTTTTCCACCCCCCACCCCACCAATCCACACTATCTGGTCCCTGCAGCTCCTTTTTTCTCTCATGTATCTAAAAAAATCCTTCTCTCCCTCCCTTGATGCTCTGAGCCAACCTTAACTCTCTGGAGGCCTTGGCCTCTCTTACTAGTCTGGTTACCTCCCTGGTCCTCTTCATATACTCCTCCCTGTCCTCCCCCTCATTGGTCCTCTTGAATCTCCAAAATGCCACTTTCTTTTCCCTCACCCCCTCCAATACTTTCCTGTTCAGCCAACATGTTTTTTTAGCTCTGATCTTCTGACTCAGAGTCTTGGTACAAGCCTTGGTAGCTTCCTTCTGACCAAGTTTGATGATATCCCATTTCTGTTGTGCATCCATCCCCGGTTTTATCCCCTCTAGGCACTCCATAAGGATTTCCCGCATCTTCCCAAAGTCCACCCGTCTGAAGTGCACCACCCTTGTCACTGATCCTATAGTCTCCCTGCTCAACTAATCGTAAACCAGACCGATTGGTGGTCACTCCCAGCTAGTGGTTCCTCCACCCTAAGTTCCGTCACTGCCTCCCCATTCAAGAGTACCAGGTCAAGTGTATTATCTAGCTGAGTTGGCATGCAAACCAATTGTTCCAGAAGACTATCCTGAAATGCATCCAGCAATACTTGTTCTCTGGCATTAGAGGTGGCTGGGGTACTCCAATCCACCCCAGGCAGATTGAAGTCCCGAACATTCACCTCAGTCCCCTTTTTACATACCCTCCAAATTAGTTCTGTCAACTCCCTATCCAACTCCTTGGGCTGAGCTGGTGGTGTATACACCACCCCCAGCCTCAGTTTTCTACCTCTAGAGTCCAGGAACTGCATCCATTGCACCTCTGTCCTCCCTTCCTCCCCCTTGTCTCTAGTGCATCTAATCCCGCCGCTCACATAAACTACCACTTCACCCCCTCTCCCCACTCCTCTGTCCTTCCTATAAATTCTGTACCCTGGGGTCACCAGATCCCAGTCTTGGTGTTGGATGGCCCATGTTTACATTCTCCAGTCTCACAATCTTTCACTCTTTTATTCTAGTTATAAAGTGCCCCCGGCGATAGTTCATTCTAGTCATAAAGTGGCTTCAGCAATTAAGTCCCTTAAAAACAAGAAAGCCCTGGGACCTGATGCAATGCTTAGCAACCTGTGTAAAGCTGATTTTGACCTTTGAAGTGTTGTATTGACCCATATTTTCTAGTAATGTTTTTTGTACAAGTGTTGGCCTTTGTTTGGGAAAGGCAGTTACAGCATTCCCATACATAAGGTGATAGGAAAGATCTGTCCAATTACTGCTCAGTAGGTTTGCTAGATGTAATAGCCAAGATATTTGCAGAGTAATACTTGAAAGAATAATTAGCTGGATACAGGAGAAACAAATTATTACATATTATGAACTGGGGATCGTAAATACGGCAAACTGATTGGCCGAGAGGTTTTTGAAGCAGTGATGATATCGGCCTACATCATCACGGCTTCAGAAAACTTCCGGCTACCAGCCTCCTCACTGGCAACAAAATCCTCTGACCCTAACGCTGCCCAGGACCCGTGGCACAAAGCGAAGGAAACCTGCAAGTAGCTGTTAAAAAATAACAGCAAAGCACTAACAGTGAACAGTACAACAACAAAAGTGCTGTTGAAGGGCCACAACAAGGAAAACTCTGCAACTTTTTATATCGGGCGGGATGGCATGAGTCGGGGCGCGGCTCAAACGACTCTTTTAAAATGAACAAATTAACTCACAAACTGACCACACTATGAGTGTCTTTTTCTGTCTGGCTTCAACTTTTAGTAACCACTCGGTGACTTGCCAGAAAACCGCCATTGTTCCCTTTCACATAGTTCTTATTCCTTTTCACAGTAGCAAAAGAACTTAAAATAAAAACTTGCACACATCTTCACATGGCAGCCGGACAACTCAAGTGCAACAACACAGTTAATTTCCTGGCATAGTATAGAGACACAGAGCAGCAACTACATAGACTCTACTTATAACAGCATCACCTGCTGTCCAGAGCCCTCCAGGAACTTTTTTATTAAAATGTACTCCTCCAACACCACAAAAAATGCATTTCAAAAGGATTTTATTTATTTATTTAGTTTTACTGATTAAACTTTTGAGCCCATTCATAATAGCAATAATGCACTCCAGGGTGTGGTATATCATGGGATATCAACACTTCTCGGGTCGTTGGATGCACTCGGCCTGCGGCCTCGTGCCCAGCCATCCAAGGCGTGACGATATCCCATGATATACCACACCCTGTCGTGCATTATTGCTTAATTATACAATGGCAAGGAAGTTTCCTGTATTCTGATTGGTCAGTGGGTGCCTGGAACAGTGATGTTATTACACAATAACATCACTGTATTGATATGGACCTCAATTCTTTGCTTTTCTCTTAAGAAACAAAGATATATTGCCTCACTAAAAATCTACTAAAAACTTTTAAATTATTTTTTTTATTTTGTATAACAACGAGCCATTGTATAATAGCAATAAGGCACTCCAGTGTGTGTGTTGTTGTGTAATAACGTCACTCCTGGGGTGGTGGAAGCACTCGGCTTCTCCTTGTGCTTCAACCCACCCCAGGAGTGACGTTATTACACGATAACACACACCCTGTCATGCCTTATTGCTTAAATATCAAGAAGGATTCAGGACAGGATAAAACACAATGGATAACTGGTATTTATTGTTACAATTGTTGGAAAGATATTTTATTCTAAAGACGCAGAAGTAATATATTGTGTTTATTGATTTCTCAGGAGCGTTCAATTCCATTTCAAGGAATGTTCTATGGGAAACAATTGTGAGTTATGCACTGGACATGGACTTAAGTACTATAGTTAGAAACTTGTACATAAACACATAAGCAAAGGTCCAATTTGGTTTGCAGGGAAATAAAACAAACGCTTTCCAAACAAACAAAAATGTCAGGTAATGATGCATATTCATTCATACATTAGTTAATATTTATATGAAAAAAGGCTTATAAAGACTGTACAAGGTGACCAGGACTCCCCAAAGATAAGCAAAGAACCCTGTCCACTGTTAGTTTAAGCAGATGACTTGGCCCTCTTTCTTCAGCCCCAGGGGCCAGATATTCAAGTTTGCCTATGTGTAAAGTTTGCACTGTGCATCCAGTTGCACCTGTGCCAGTCCCACAGCCTGCTATATTCAGAGACATTGCACTGATACTAAGCCCTCTAAATACAGGGTTGACAGCGCTCCATGCACGTGACAGGCAACAGCACAGTGCAGTGCACCAGTACAGCGCTGAATATAGCACAAATGTAGCACAGCCCACAGTGGGTTGCACAGTGACACAGCCCTTTCCAGGTCACTGAGTGCAAAGCTGCACACTGTGAGTGGCTGTGGGTCGGCAGAGAGGGCACCAGTGACAGACACACAATGCATCTGCTTCAGTATCAAAAAATAAACCTTAATGGTAACAAAAGGCAATAGACCATAACTAAACACAAGGTGAAAGGGGAAGGTAAATGGGGTGGAATGCAAAAATAGGGTAAAAGCAGTCCAGCAACAATGCTGTAAGGCATACGGCTCAGGCATGTTCACTGCACTCTTGGGGAGGGAGTGGTACTGCAAGTGGTGTATGATGTTGGCTCCAAGCTGCCACCATCCCCAGCACAGCCTCTGCAATCTCCTCAAAGCACCTCGAGATAAGGCACTGCTGGTGCACCAGCCAGCACAAATAGTCATCTCAGCTCTCTAAAGTTTCTGGCTGCTGGTGATGTCTTGGACTCCTCTGGACACCTATGGACAGAAAGAAAATGTACCCAGTCAGCTGTGTACACAGGACAAAGGATGCAGGTTTTGTCTGCCCTATGCAGCCACAGTAAACTCAACCAGCACATGCATCACCATGCCAGACAGAGATGATGGGTGGCTAACAGTCACAATGGAGTAGAGTTGGACTGGCACACCTGGATACCTGGAAATGTCCAGGTGGGCCCATTATGTTGGGTACCTAGCCATCTTCTGAACACTGAAATATCATTGCATTTGTCATCAATTTTCTAATTATATGGGTTACTGTGGCCACTGCAAGACAGGCTAAGATGCAAACATGCAGCTAGTGTAACATATGTACGTGGAATACTGATAAAAATATGTAACCCAAGGTCCACCCTTATTGATGTTCCAGGAGGTCCCCTGTAGAAACCTTCCAGGTGTGCCTGCTGTACCAAAGTCTGACCCAGCAATGTATTGGTTATGGCATATCAGGGACAGCACTGTGGACCCATATACTGGAGGGGTGCACATGCAACAACCAATCCATGCAGTAACACAGCAGGCCCAGCCATGGCATGGACACACGCCATCAGCAGGCATGGCAGAGGTCTGCCTGTGGTGCATGCATTAGCAGTACCATGCCAGAGTCTGAACAGTAGTGTAATGTCCCGAGTGGCATGTAGGAGCAGGCACACAAGCAGTGGCCCCTGACCAGGCAACCAGTGCACTGGCCAATCCTAGCATGCAAGTCACAGACATCCAGTTTCCTTCCAGGCTCACTGCTCAGATGAGGGGGAGGCATACACACATGTTGCACACAACTCAGCAGAACATGGCGGTGGACAGCAGGCTGCACTGTGTGCAACAGTCATGTTGCATGCCACTGCAATGGTGGTGCACATGGCAGGGCGCTGGATACCCATCAGCACAGCAGTGGTGGAAGCTGCACTGTGGCTAGGGCATGTCTGACATCACTTTGGTCACTGGTGCATGCTATGTAAAGTGTAGCCTGGTCCAAATGGGACCGTCAGTATACCTAGACATGTCCAGGTGGGCTCCCCCTCATGGATACCCAGCCACCCTATATATACCAACATGCACTGCATGTAGCAGATGTACTGTACCTGACTGAGGCTGACGGACCATTGTAGGTATCATTATGGTGCCACCACAGCACAACGGCTGCACAGTGATACTGCCCATCCACATGACTGTAGCACCACAGGCTCTCCACGTTGCCTGCCCCGGTGGACCCCTGTAGCCACTATACAGGTGTGCCACCTTTCCCCCCATTAAACCAGGGTTATATCACCCATAACAAGGCCAGTGCAAGGCATTGGTTTCATGACCCCATGGCATCTGTCTGTATGGGCAGCCTGCCCATGTATAGTGCAGTCTCCTTCTCCTAGTTGGCACAGTGTTGGGGAGCCACCACTGCAGCTGTGACCCTATGCACAGACACACACATGGTCCCCCCACACACTGCCCACTGAACACCCCACTGTCTGCTGTACAGTGCCCATACTGCATGCTAGAGGTGAGCCACTGAGGCATACCACACAGTATCCAGTGATATGGGTGTCTCAAATTGAGCTACTCAATTTGTGCAACTCAATCTGAGTACCTGTAGGAAGAGCGAGTGTAACATCATAGCAAGAGATGGTAACAGCTAGGATTACAGGAGAAAACAGCGATGGGACACACGCAGCGACTCTGATAGGGAGCTTATTGTGTGAGGATATGGGAGGGTGTTTGGCCAGGCAGTACTGAGCTGGTTGTGTGGTGTAGTGGAAGCAATAACTGCCTCTGGTGCAGCAGAACCTTGGTTGAGAGCCATGGGGGGGGGGGGAGATAGTGTTTTGTTGTTTTGTTGGTGTACTTATGTTGTTGTTGTTTTTGATGGATCACTTTCCCCGAGCTCCCAAAATGTGTGGGCTATGATCTGTGTGGTGATCGCCCACCCAATAGCCCCATCCTGACTATTCCCCTGTACTCCAGTGTCAGACCCCCCCCCCGAAGTTGATTATAATAATAACAGGAGGGTGCGGGGGGTGCATAACAATATGATATTTTATATTGTCCCCAGATAGACTGTTGCCGCCCGTCATCGTTTATGCTTTCAGCGTAGTGCACATCACCAATTTTGTAGTCAGTGATGTGCACTCGCCCTTATTGCAGTCACTATAAAATCATCACTCATATCACATGGAACCCACCACACACTGCATGTGGCACTGGATATGTCAACAGTGCATGGGGACACCCTCGGCGGCTGTTCGAGGCACATGATTTGCCATGGTAGCATACTGACAGATGGTGGATACTGGCTACAGGGGTCCACAAGGCCACTGGGGAAGGGATACTGGGAAGAGGGGGGATGGGAGGGGCAGCAGCGAGATGAGGTGCTAACTGCACACTCAAGCAGACTCGATAGACCATAAGGCCTGTTTCTGCTGCCAATTTCATATGTTCGTATGCCTAACATTAGCCCATAGCCAGCATACACAATCTCGTCTGCATGGAAGGATGGGCCTTACCAACTGTAAGGTGGGCACATTCGGGCCTGTGTGCACTGTCAGCATCCCCCATGGCAGACGTCCAGCAGCATATGTTGCTCATGTCTGCATGGTGTGGGATATGGCATGACATGGCAGACAGGCACAGGGCAGTATGCTGATGGCACATATGTGGCACTGTGGTAGCCTGCACACAATGTGACACAGCCCTGTGATACTGTTGGCTCACCACCCCATATGCAGGGTGAGTGTCCGCCTGAGATGACGCCCTTGGGGGAGGGGGATATCCAGTGTGGTGGCCTACAAAGACACATCCTTCACCGGACATTGACACCGGAGGTAGAGTGGAAACATGTGACAGACAAGTTATCACACTGTCAGGTTAGAGCTGTAAGGGGGTGCATAGCCTACTTCCCTGCCCGGGGTGGCCAACACCCATAGTGTCAGTCTGAGTGGGTGACCAGGGATGGTACATACCACACACACCAGCTGGTGGTACTCAGTGCCTTGTACCCCCCAAGGCCTGGCACACCATTGACACCCTGAACAGCCACCAACTGTGCCACGTCCTAGTGGGACAGGAACACTGCCACTCCCACCTGCACCCCCTGGGGCATTGCCATCCCCTATGCTGCTCCCACCTCTCAGGCTACATAGAAAGTGCAGTGTTCATAGCCTCTTGGCCAGCATGTGTAACATTGGCAAAGGCACACACTGCTAGTGTCAGATATAGACATTTGTACAGTGGGGAGGGCCAGGTCCACACCCATGATGGCTTTAGAGCCATGGCCGTCACAGTGCCACCTGTACTGGCACCTGTATGTCTGCACATGTACCCCAAGTGCCACAAACAATGCAGGGTACTAACCTCTCTGTCAATCCCCTGTGCTACTTGCATGGGGCTCCCTCACGGCCCAGCAACCCCTCCTGGGAACACCCAATGTTGCTGACAGTTCCATGTTGGCTGGGTCCTCTGCTCCTCATGTCGGGCCTCGAGATCAATGGAGAGGAAATGAGAGGTATGATAAGTCCCCCACAGTGGTGTACAGTGACCCCTGCCATACACACAATCCAATGCTAGCATGCAGTTGCCTATAACATGGACTGCTCACAACCCATGGCGGTCATGGATGTCCAGGCTGGGCAGCCCTGTAAGACACCCATGGCACCACCACTGGCAACACACACTGTAGGCCATAGCACCTACACGGTGGGTATTGGCCACTGCCCTGAGTGTATACCACCCCATGTAGGGGCCTCATCCCACTGGCCACGGTGTCACCATCCATATATCCTAGCCACAGCCCTTGTGCGGGCTTTGTAGGCATGGGTATGCATGGTGCCACAGGTACTACATGATAACAGTTGAACTGCATACTGTCATGACATCCCAGGGTGCAGCATACTGTAGGTGTGTGCCAACATAGTGTCCTGTACATGATCGGACCCTACGCAGAGAGCACGCCCTCTCATACAGCACCCAGCACATGCAGGCAGTGGGTCCCTGTGTGTGACACATGCAAGGAACAGTAGCTTGTCTTACAGCATAAAGCCCCCAGGAAGGCAACACAACCGACATGTGTGGCAGTTGTCCTGCACCTTCATGGCACACTTATGTATACATGTCTGGTGCACCATAGCTTGCCACACTGGTTCTGCAGGTCATGCCATACTGCATACATGGGTCTGTCATGCCTGTACCTCAGTCACCATTTGTCCAGGGGTGGTACCCACCATGTGGACAAAGCTGGTGCAACCCCAGGCATCCTAGGTGGGTTCCGGCATGCATGGGCACATGGGAGGCCCCCGGGCTAGGGTGCTAAGTGCCTTGCAAGTAATAGGGCCCCCTTATGGGAGAGTGACCCTTTGCACACAAGAGTGTGCCAGGACATGTAAGTGAGGGGCTAAGGCACCAAGGAGGGGGTCAATCCTGTACATTACATGTCATGTTGCATGCCTGCACATATGCCTGTACATGCTCCTGTCACACATCATGCATCATTCACGTGGTCTGGGAATGCTGTTCATGCAGGTCATGCAGATAGTGTGACTCCCATAGTCGTAGGTCACTAAACCTGTGGTGACACTGGTCACCTCTGCACACCACCTCCGAGCATCACATCAAGCAGTGCCCCACAGAGGCCCAAACCTCACATCGGGGTCTTTCTACCCCAGTCATCTCTCCAAGGGGTTGATCCTCTCTGTCAACCAGCAGGTCCACTAGGTTGGCCACTTCAACCTGGGACCAGCATTGGTCTCACTGAACAAGTGCCCTACGTTGGCCTGCAGACATGTCTGTAGTCTGTGCAATGGATTTCAGGCTGCTGATATGCTGCTTCCTGTCCTAGGCTTGTGCTGCAACTGCGCAGAATTTTTTGGTTGTTGTGCAGTGCAACATGTACATCTGGGTTGGGCCTGTGACATACAGCTGGCACAGGGTGCTATGTTCGTGCCTGAGTCTGCTTGACCTCGTGATGTCATAGGTGGGACACGTCATCATGCCTGCACACTGTCAATGGGGCATGCAGTCATGCGCATGGCACAACAATGTGTTCAGGCACTACTCAGGTTAGTGTGCCTGCAAACATGCTATATTCAGACTGAGTATATAAATGAGGTTATTGGGCAGTCCATCAGCTAAAGGCCATTTAGCATGTCATTACAGTCAGGTCCGCATACATTAGCATGCCTGATTGCATGAGCTATTTAAGGGAGCCTACAGCACCACCTAGACAGCAAAATGGAACCACAGGACAACAGAGGTAAGAGACCAGAGGAGTGCATGGGGATGTGTGGTATGTACGGTCACCCATGTGTATGTGGTATTCAGGGAATGTTCCCCAGATGCATGACCAGTGCCAAAGCACCCCAGTGATTCTCATACACAGTAGGGATAAGGACCATGACTGGAGGGTCATGGACCTACACGCAGGGCCATTGTAGACATCAGGATATAGTCCCCCCCCATATCTCTCAACTATCTGCCCTACATTGTGGACAGTGGGATATAGTTCCCCCCATACCTCTCAACCACCTGCCCTACAGATCAGGGACTGGGTGAACAAGAAGTCAAGAACAAATTAACACAATCAGAGACACATCATCATAACCAATGAACATAGCCAGTCAGAATGCCCACTAAATAGTGTTGCCTAATATACAAAGCATTGCCCGATGGAATTCCAGATGTAAGGCCCACACCTCTGCCTTTTTGCAAATGACAGGTGATATGCTGTTGAAGCTGACAGCAGTACCTGGTGGGGACTGGGTTCAGGGAGGACTAGGTTACTCGGCACAGGTGGCCTAGGTTTGGCTACTCTGCACAGGGGCACCCAAGTAAATCCGAACACAGGAAGCAATAACTGTAATGTCCAAAACCAGGAATAGGATTCTAAAGTGTGGCTTTTATTCACATCCAAACTGAACAAACAAAGCATAGACGGACCCCCACGGGGCTACATTCCTGGTAATGCAGATTAGAGATAACAAAACACTTCTTCACTATTCCAGCCCTCAGGCTCTGAACCCACCAGGCACACAGCCCAGACTTGCACGCAGCTTTGGGTACACAGCCTGACTTGTACACTACTTGGGTTTTCCCCATGGCCCAGCTCCCCCACCGGCCACTTGATCACAGTCCATATGGGAATGAACCAGTTTTCCTGTTGGTGGCTCCCCAAACCACCTTAGAGCCTTCGACTCCTTAAGGGAAATTTTCCTTCCAATCCCAAGTCTGGGTACTTCCCTCATCACAGGCCAAGTGCATGAGGAAAAGTAGAAATCCACAGAGCAAATCCGTAGAGGTGGACCTGGTTACTAAAGATGGGGGTCTCCCACCTCCAGCTCCCACAATCCATACCCGGACATTTCTATGGAAACTAAACAACTCTTTTGAAAGCTTGGCAATGTAGATTACAGGGTAGACGTATATCACATCTCCTCTACATGTCTTGACTTTCCCTTTGTGTTGGACTTGAACATATTTTTATTTTTGGCTAAGGCTATTACTCTAGGCCTTCCACTGCTTCAGCAGTCCAATCCCCACTTTAACACAGTTCAGGATGAAACATGGGCCCTTTAGAAAGAGCAGAACTCACCCTTTGGTTGCAGGTGCACCACAGGCGAATCTTGAAATCTTCTGGTACCCAACACACTTGGACAAAATAAGGCAGCTTCTCCTCTAGCAGTAACCAGGGGGTTGCCCCTGGAATAGCAGGCAAACCTCCCTCCCCATCCCCTCAGAGACCCCAATCAGCGGTCTCACCACTTTAAAGAACAGCTTACTGTGTCTCTCTTTAGGCGGAAACACACACCTTTCCCTAAAAGTAGCTCTATTTCAGAGCTGAGGCTCCATGAGCCTGTACACAGAACTGCTGTGCTCCTCTCACAAAAATCTCCAACTATAGACTGAACACTGACTGTTCAAAACTCCCAACATTCTAATCTAACTCCCTTCTGCAGATTCCTATGTGGCTCATGCAGCTGCGATAGTTCTATGGTGATGTCATCCCTCAGTCTCAGCTGAGACTGAGAACAGAGTGAGACAGTGTGAAATCCATTTAACTAGAATTTCACAAGCTGCCTTCCCTGCCTACCACTAGGTCTTACTGGAATTCTAGTAACCCTCGGTAACAGGGGGGTTACACAGACTAAAACTGTAATGTTTGCCATTAGTGTATTCTGCACAGCCCGCCTGTTCATAACAGAATCAACAGGTTTACATGGGACAAAAGACAGAATTGAGGTCAAATCATAGACATCCCTCTCAGTCGGGGACATTTGAGAGTTCTGGTCCCATGGCAGGCTATGGGCTGTGCTAGTCCAGTGGCATACCAAACCAACAGTCCACCCCCCAACTGGAGCACATAGGATGTCAGCCTGTGGACCACAGGATGACACACTGGGACACTGCAGCACAGGTGTGCTTGGGTGCTGAGTCCACAGTGACCCTTTGTGCTGCTATGGTCCCACAGCAGTGTGTTACAGATATGTGTCAGTGTTATCTGTCACCCTGTACTTGGGTCCATTGTGCAGGGGACATACCTCAGCACAGTGGTCCAGGGATATGTGGTGCCCTCACATGTACCAGTGTCCTCCATCCTATAGGACACATTGCCTATGTTTGTGCATCCCCATGTAACAATCCCCTGATGGTGGGCCAGTACTGCCCTGCACCCAGGCCTCCCCACCTGCCATGCCTTTGTCTGTGTTGGCAGCCCCGGATCACCAGCCTCCATGGCCAGCACTGCCTGTGTTTTATATTGCCATGCTCCCCCTGCCCGATAGCATGGTTTTTTTTTTCTTATGCACATCTTGTTTTACCTTTTGTCAAACATACTGCACTGCTTGCATTGTTGATGATGTTGTTGTTGTTGTTACCAATGCTCTGTCTGTCTCATAATACATAAAACATAACTGAACCATGCAACAGTGTTCTGTTTTGTTTTTGTACTCACCTGTGAGGTCCATAGATGTCACATATGATGAGGGATCTGTATTCCTGAGCTCTCCCGTCCATTCTTGGGTCTTGCCTGTCAAACTGCTCTGGTATCCTCTGCTCCTCTGGCTCTGTATCTGATGCACTCTGTATCTCTGTGACTGGCAGACATACTGCATGGGTAAGCACCATGTTGTGTAGTACACAACGGGCTAGAAATATGGCACAGGCCTTGTGAGGGGTATACTGTAGGGCACCAATAGACCATTCCAGGCACCGGATGCACATCTTGAGCATGCCAACGATGTGCTCTATGGTGTTGCCTGAGGCAGTGTGTGCTGTATTGTACCTGTCCTCTGCTATGGATGCAGGGTGGAGGACAGGTGTGAGAAGTCAGGGGTGCAGGGGATAGGCACTGTCCCCTGTGAAGGGAAGGGCATATGTTAGTGGGATATGACAGCTCAGCCAGGTACACAGTGCTGACACTCACCACCCTTTGGTCCATCCTGTGTGCTTCTTGACCCTAGTATACCCAGATCCCGGTGTCCATGTGTGGTTCTACATCTTCATGCTCCATGTAGGGCATTCTTGGGGATCCTGTGGCATGTACTCACCAACAAGGTATCCACTGGGGATGTCCCAGCCTACAAATCTCTGGCACAGGATGGAATTGTGCCATATGAAGGCATCATGGGTGCTGCCGGGATGCCACGCCTGGACATTGGTGATGCACCCTGTTGCATCACACACACCACCTGGCAATTAATGGAATGATACCCTTTTCTACTCAGGTAGGCTTCGTGTCCACCCCATCACTGGTGGGTGCCTGAATGGCAACATGGGTGCAGTCAATGGCACTGAGAACAGCTGGTAGGTGTGCAACTCGACAGATCTGCTGTGTGGTTGCTGAGCACTCCACTGGGGTGCCAGGGAATACAATGAACTTGCCACCATGTTCCAGCAGTGGATCTAGAAACTGCCCCAACAGGTGCGAGGTGGCTGCATGCCAGACACTAGTGGTGTTCCTCACTGGTATCTGGAATATTCCTGTGGCGCCAGGAACGATATGCAGCTGTCACCTTCAGCTCCACAGACAATGCACGGCTGCACTGGGTGTCACTCCAGAGCTGGTCATGTAGGAGCTCACAGAGCTGCCTGAGCATGAGCCTGTTGAGTCTGTACTGGTACACGAGCTGGTTGTCACTTAGGACCTCAAATATGACTCATGGTCTATGTGTAGCATAGTGCCTCCATGGCCTACATATGGGCCCAGGGTGGGCATCTGCCCTGGCCTCCTGCTGTACAGCCCCCTGCAGCATGTGCAGCAGGTACGTTCCCCTGAACACCATCTTGGCTAATTGGCTGCAGCATCTCTGCCTACCTCTGGGGTTTGCCCATGTTTAAGGTAGCCTTTTTATAGGCAGTAATAGCACACTGCTAAATGTTCTGCACTGAACCTGTTTGCAGCACTACCATGCTGAATATTGCGCCACACTGGTCTATATGACCCCCCCCCCATGCATTGCATACATTTTCCTTGCGAAAATGCACTACTGACTTTAGCATGCTGTGCAACCCATTTAAATATGGGATTCCAGGGCAAACTGCACACAATGTGGGCATAATCACTTTGCCTGGGGCTCAATTTTTTGAATATTGGGCCCCAGAGTCTAAAGAAATGATGTATTAGCCAGCTGTTGTATACGTTTAAAATTAAAGATTAATGCTGGTAAAAACAAGGTTTTAATGTTTGGTGAAAAAAACATAATGTAAATGACGAGTAATGGGGCATAAATTAGACATTGCAAAAGCATAGATAGATAGATGGATAGATAGACAGATAGCTAGATAGACATATATATATATCTATATTGGTGTTTGGGTTTTCAACTCTAACTCCGCAACCCCACCCCCAAGCAACAAAAGGAAAAATTATTATTGTTTCGGCTGCCCTGACTCTTGGTGAATCACGAGTGGGTCTTCCTCGGGGTTCTCAATCGTTATGCTCACCCCATTGCACGAGCAAATAATATCATATGTGATCTGTTTTTTTGAGGCAGGGCCCACAGGTTGTTGGCAACATGTGGGGCAACACAGTTCTGTACATTTAAACACTATATCAGAATGGGATAAGTGTTATGGTTGAGAACCCCAAGGGAGACCCCACCCCTGATTCACCAAGATTCAGTACAGCCAAAACTATAATGATTTTTCCTTTTGCTGCTTGTGGGGTGGGGTGGGAAGTTAGGGTTGGAAACCCTAACTCCACATTTCCCCACTTTTGTTACTTTAATTTGAGCCTTAATTGGTGCATTAATACAGATTTTTTGCAAAGAATTTCCTTACTTTTTCAATCAATCAATCAATCAAAATCTTTATTTAACGAGACGGGCACCATTGAGCAAGCTCATTTTCGAGGTGAACCTGGGGTTGATCATATAAAGGAAGAATACACACAATGGGTAGCAGTAAATACAATGCAGGTACATAACAGCAAAAGACATGTGTATATACAGGTGCAAGAATAAGTACAGGATACAATACAAGGAACGTTATACAATTAGTCAAATTGTGCGGTGCAAGTGCATTAGAGAACTGGACAACAATAATACATGCAGTACAAAAGCTTAAGAGAAGCCAAGTCCATGTACAGGGTAGATAAAGGGAGGGACACAGGAGTACGCAGGAGTGTTGCAGGGAAGGGGGAGCGCCCAAAGAGCAGAGGCAACAGATATTGAAGAAAGGAATACAGGACCATCATTTTAAGGCTAACAAACGCACGTTTCCTTATTGTGGCTTAAGTATAGTGTTTTTGAGACAGCAACAAAAAATGTTGTCGCAACAACAAAATGGCAGAATGGTGCAAAAAGTTTGAAAAACATATTTCCAGACCACCTGGTGAAATACTAATACCAGGATCATGTTCCTCAGGGCCCAATTAGGTAAACAGAACTGTTGGTGTTTACCAAAGGGCATTATTTTTTGAGTTACATTTTTTTTTGTCTCTCGCTAACTGAAAACAAGATGGCAGCAGCATGAAAACAAATTGAGGGAGCACGACAACAAAAATGTGATCATGAAAGTTTTCGCAATGCGCATATAAATTTTCCCATAGGCTATAATGGGACATGAAAAACTTTAATAACTTTTGAATGGATTAATATTTTTTCACCAAATCTTCAAAAGGCACCAGTTCAACCCAGGCCATATAGATAAGCAAATTTAAATCCACTCAGACGCATTCCTCAGTCCATTATGCCCGACCGAAAAAAGTGCAAACGTTGACTAATTTTCATGTTTTTGACTCTCTACGGTTCCGTAACCATACAGCCGACTGGAACGTAACTTTCCAGATCCAGAGATATATGGTCAGAAGTCATGCATGCATAAGTTCAGGGACATCGGACAAACGGTTCCAAAGTTATTAAAGTGCAAACTTTGGGGTTTAACATTAAAGTGGCCCTCCAACCTTAACTTATCTGCCATACCGGGAAGGAGGACTAGGCAATTTTTTTCCTACTCTCAGCCTTGTCCCAGGGAAGGGGGATACAGATGGATGACAACTGAAACTGAACCAGATTTTTAAGCTGTTGGTGGTATTTTGGGTGAATGGGGGTGTTTTGGCCAGGACACCGGGGACATTCTCCTACTCTTTTTGAGAAGTGCCATGGGATCCTTAACATCCACCTGAACTACCACCAGAACAGGCAGATGGGACCTCAGTTTAATATCTCATCTGAAAGACGGCACCTCAGGAGTGCAGCACCCCTCTCATGCTGCACTACAGTGTCAGTATTGGGATTTAACCCAAGTGCCTGGTGTGGGGATAGAACTCACAGCCTTCTGATGTTCTGGCCTCAAAGGCGAGTGTGCAACCTGCTGAGCCACTGACATTTATATATATATATGTATGTATGTATATATATATATATATATATATATATATATATATATATATATATATTTTGCAAAACACTATGTTAATGCATCAGTTAGGGTTGCTATTAAAGCAACAGAAGTATGGAAATTTGATGTTAGGGTTACGAACATACGAAACTGCCAGCAGATACAGGCCGCTCGGTTTATCTAGTCTGCTCAAGTGTGCAGCATGCTGTCTATTAAACAGCAGCTGCCCTCCTTCCCCCTCTTCCAAATTAGTGCCCCCCTCTTCCGATCTCTCCTTCCCCATCCTCTCCACTGTTCTGACCCTCCCTTTGGCCCAATCCCACCCTTTCTTGAAGCTACCCACTGTCTACAGTGGCAACACATTCCAACTGGCCACCACACTCTCCGTGATGGTTCCACGTCAATACAATGATGTTGTCATTGTTGACACCCCCAACATTGATGGGAACAATGTAAACTTCACGAGGGACTGTGCCCTGCACTCTATATCTAAATAACCAACTCTTTGTCGGAGTTGGTTCGGGGTGGGAGCGCAACACCTGGAATCTCTGCATTGGCAGACAGCGTACCACCACAGCGACCAATCTCGATTTGGTGAGATTTGTCACTGTGGTGCTGTTCATGGTCGTTGTGGTGGAGTGATACCCTCTGTGACATAGTGCCTCCTCATCTCTGTCTCTCTCTCTCTCTTAAATCTTTCTCCCTCCAATTTCAGACTGTGCCCCCTGGTGTCCCTCACCCCTTTAAACTTAAACAAACCCTCTGAATTAACTCTGTTTATGCCCTTTAGGTACCTGAATGTCTCAATCATATCCCCTCTCTCCCTTCTATCTTCCAAGGGGTACATGTTGAGCTCCCTCAATCTCTCCTCATATGACTTGTCCCCCATCCCTAGGATCATCTTTGTCACCCTACGCTGGACCCCCTCCAGTAGTTTGATGTCTCTTTTCAGATAGTGGCACCAAAACTGCACAGTACTCCAAGTGCGACCTCACTAGTGACCTGTACAGGAGCAAAATGATTTCTTCCCTCATAGAGGTAATTCCCCTGGTGATGCATCCCAGCATTCTGTTTGCCTTTGCTACTGCCTTCCTGCACTGTACAGAGTGTTTCATATCCCTGTCAACTGCACTCCCAGATCTTTCTACTCCTCCGAAGTGGTCAACTGCACTCCCCCAAACCAGTAGCTGTCACCAAGTCCTCCTTTAGTGCCCTACCCCCTTCCTCACTATCCACCTCAGCACAGATCTTAGTGTCATCTGCAAAGAGATTGATCTTGCTCCTTATCCCATCTGACATGTCAGCAATGAATATGTTAAATAGTACTGGTCCTAGCACCGACCCCTGTGGGACCCCACTGGTTAGAGCTCTGGGTGCTGAGAGCTCACCCCCAACTACAACCCTCTGCTGCCTGCCCTGCAACCAACTCTTAATCCACACAACTAGCTTCCTCCCTGCCCCCTGGCTATTCAACTTACTGGTCAGCCTTCCATGGGGCACCGAGTCAAATGCCTTGCTGAAGTCCAGGTAAAGGACATCCACTGCATGGTCTCTATCCAGGGACCTCATCACCTAGTCAAAAAAGTCAACAAGATTGACCTGGCATGATCTTTCAGACACAAACTCATAATGCCTGTCATCCTGTAAGCCTTTCTCTTCCAGGAAACTCAACAGTCTTTCCTTTAGTATAGTCTCCATTAGCTTTCCAACAATGGCTGTGCGGCTTACTGGTCTGTAGTTCCCAAGTTCATCCCTGGGCCCATTCTTATAGATTGGCACCACATGTGCCGTCCTCCAGTCTCTGGACATGCTTCTAGTATTCAGGGAAGTGTTGAACAAATCAGCCAGCGATCTCACCAGGAACCCTGCCAACTCCTTGAGTAGGCTAGGATGCACTCCATCTGGACCAGGTGCCTTGTCCACCCTTAGGGCCCTTAGGCCCTCCAACACTCTTTTGATTGGGATCGCCACATCTGTCACACCCTCTCCCTTTGCTCCCCCTCCATCCTTTCCATGAGTATATTCCCATCCCTGTCCCTGGTAAACACTGAGGAGAAGTGCTCATTTTCAACCCTAACTCGCTCCCTAGCAGCCAAGGGGGGAAAGGCAACACAAGCAACCACAGATATCCATCATCAGGTAAGACAAACAACATACAACTCTTTCCACATAACACAAGAGACATCCATCATCATGGTCCAGCGCTTCTGTAGCCATGGATAGACATGCAGACTTGCACACCACCTGGGAAGTGCAGTAAAAAATTCACATAGGATCCCATTGTAAATTGTAAGTAAGGAATAACACATGACAGAGTGTGCGATAATACTGTATTATGAACTGGTGATCATAAATGCAGCAATCTAATTGGCCCACAGCTCTTTAAAGTCATGATGATATCAGGCTACATCATCACGGCTTTAAAAAAGTTCCGGCAAGCAGCCTCTCACTCACAAAATTTCCTCTGTTAGCAGCATTCCACAGATCCCTCACTAGCTTCACAAAAGTCTGCCCACACAGAACATGTCCTCCTATATACTGCAACCAACCACAGATGTAAAAGAAGCCAAAAAAAACCCTCCAAATCAATCCGTTAGCAAGGGGAGGGGCAGCTGCACAGAAGATGCGGTCGGTAACTTCTCCCTCAGTTTCAACAGCAGCAGTACACGACTGACAGTAACGGGTGAGTCTTTTTTTTTCCATAGCAAATAAAAACAAAGCGGGGCTCGAATAACACAATGGCTGCAACTCCTCCATGTGGTTCCTTACCAATGTACTGTCCGTTCTCACCCCAGCCACAACTCTCTTCTCCGCGCTGACTCTCGGCATCAGCACACCATTTCAGTGCATGGCTTTTTACTCTTCATTAAAAAAAAAATCAGGAAGCTCCACAAATCCCTTACACGCTGCTCACTAAAACAAAGGAACATAAACCTCTTTAAAACAGCCACAGTTCATATCTGGATGTGATGTAGAGTGAGAGATGAGTTCACATGGACACAACAGCCCCACCTCTATCAATTACCAGTATAACAGCTCCACCTACTGTCTTAAGAACTATTTTATCAAAATGTGACCCTACACCACCCAAAAACTCATTTTAAAACATTTTAAAACCTGTTTATTTTACTTTTTTATTTTTAAAACTTTAAAACCAGTTCATAATAGCAATAAGTCACTCCAGGGTGTGGTATATCATGGGATATCGTCACTTCTCGGACGGTTGGACACACTCGGCCTGCGGCCTCATGCCCAACCACCCAAGGCGTGATGATATCCCATGATATACCATACCCTGTCATGCCTTATTGCTTAATTACCACATGGCCCAGGTGAGTTATGAGGCATTAGGTGCAGCCGAGTGCCTTCAACCATCTGGGAAGTGTGGTTTATGATTCTCATAGGATCACAATGTAACTTGTAAACAAGCAATACCACACAGCAGGGTGTGCAGCAATGCTAAATTGTGTCATGCCCCACATGGGTTGTGAGTCACGAGGCGCAGCCCAGTGCCTTCAACCACCTGGGAAGTGCGGTATATGATTCTGGTAGGATCACATTATAAATGTTAAGTGAGCAATACCACACAGCAGGATTTGCAGTAATGCTAAATTGCTGCATGCCCCAAGTGGGTCGTGAGGCACAAGGCACAGCCAAGTGCCTTCAACTACCTGGGAAGCGTAATGTCAAATTACCATAGGATCACATTGTAAATTGTAAGTAAGCAATAACACATGGCAGGGTGTGCCACAATGCTAAATTGCTGTATGCCTCAGGTGGGTTGTGAGGCATGAGGTGCAGCTGACTGCCTTCAACCACCTGGAAAGTGTGATATAATATTCCCATTGTATCACATTGTAAATTGTAAGTAAGCAATAACACACAACAGGGTGTGGGGTAATGCTAAATTACTGCATGCCCCAGCTGGTATGTGAGGCACGAGGTGCACCCAAGTTCCACAATCACTTGGGAAGTGCAGATGTCTTCACTCAGGTGCCAAAGGCACCTATTGTGCCATGGAGGCACAGGGCTCAAAGAGCCCTGTGCTTCCTTGCCCACATGGATGATTGCATGCAGGTGCCGAGTGCCTTCAGCCACCTGTGGCATGTCTATTCATGGCTACAGAACCACTGGACCATGATGATGGATATCTCTTGTGTTATGTGGAAAGATTTGCACTCTGGATAGGGGGATTGATACCAGTCCATTCACAGAAGAAAGAGTCCTGAAAGAACTCCTAAAACTCAAGGTGGACAAAGCAATGGGGCCTGATGGGATTCACCCCAGAATTCTAATAGAACTAAGGGGAGAACTAGTGCCGCCACTGACTACCCTTTTTAACAAATCATCAGAGGATGGTGTGGTACCTGAGGACTGGAGGAAGGCGGATGTTATTCCCCTCAACAAAAGTGGGAGTAAGGCAGAGGCAGAAAAACTGCAGACCTGTTAGTTTGACTTCAGTGGTAGGAAAAATTATGGAATTACTTCTGAAAGAAAGAATTGTTGAGTACCTAGAGGTCAGCGGGGTACAGGACCCAAGGCAGCATGGATTCACAGCAGGAAGGTCATGTCAGACAAATCTAATGGATTTCTTTGACTGGGTGACCAAAGTAGCAGACCAGGGAGGGGATGTGGGTATGACCTACCTAGACTTTAGCAAGGCATTTGACACAGTCCCACACAAAAGATAAATAAACAAGTTAGCCAGCCTGGGAGTGGGTCCCAGGATGGTAGCCTGGGTAAAACATTGGCTGGACAACAGGATGCAGAGGGTAATAGCAAACAGAGTCCACTCTGAGAAAAGGGGGGTTACTAGCAGGGTACTGCAGGGTTCAGTACTGGGACCGGACCACTTTAATGTCTTTATAGGTGACATTTTGGTGGGGCTGGAAGGAAAGGTACGCCTCTTTGCAGATGACACAACGATCTGCAACAGGGTTGATACACACCCCGGTGGAAAGGATGGAGGAATGGTCAAAAGTATAGCAGTTTAGATTCAATATAAAGAAGTGCAAAGCAATGCACATGGGAAACAAAAACCCAGAAGAAGAGTACACAATGGGGGGAGATACTAACAACATCAACAATGGAAAGCGACCTGGGGGTAGTCATATCAGACAACCTAAAGGTAGGCGAGCAATGTGAAAAGGCAGTAAGGAGGGTTGGGTGGATACTGTGATGCACAGGGAGAGGCATCACCAGTAGAAAACAGGAAGTTGTTATCCCTCTGTACAGACAGTTGGTGAGACCCCATCTGGAGTACTGCATGCAGTTCTGGAGACCCCATCTCCGCAAGGACATAGACAGGATGGAGGCAGTCCAGAGGAGGGCAACTAAAATGGTGCAGGGTCTGCATCAGAAGCCATATGAAAAGAGGCTAAAGAAGCTTAATATGTATACCCTAGAGGAAAGGAGGGGGGGGACAAGATAGAAACATTCAAGTACTTCAAGGGAATCAACAAAGTCCAAGAGGGTAGCATCTTTCAGAAATAGAGATGTGCAAGAACAAGGGGCACAATTTGAAGATAGAAGGGGGATGGCTCAGGGGCAACATGAGGAAGTATTTTTTCACAGAGAGGGAGGTGGACAAATGGAACAACCTTCCAGAGGAGATAGTGGGGTCAAAAACAGTGGGGGAATTCAAGAATGCATGGGACAGACATAAGGCAAGTCTAGTGGGGGGTAGAGGGAAGTAAGCTGTTGGTTATCTAGGATCTGCAACTTATCCAAAAGGTAGGGATATGGGCAGACTGGGTGGTCCAAGCAGTCCTTATCTGCTGTCAAAGTCTATGCTTCTATGTTTGTCTTACCTGATGATGGATGTCTGTGGTTGCTTGTGTTGCCTTTCCCCCTTTGGCTGCTTGGAGGAGGGGATGTGGAATTAGGGTTGAAAACCCTAACATCGCATTTCCATACTTTTGTCACTTTAATAGCAACCCTAACTGATACATTAACACAGTTTTTTTGCAATGAATTTCCTTACTTTTTGAGATACTGTAATTGTAGCCTTATTTGCCTGTGGGACGCAGGGCCCTTAAGGTCCTGTGCTCCCACCTATGTATCATGCCTGTGGGTATGCAGGGCCCTCCAAGCCCTGTGTACCCACTCATGTATACATTTTGAGATAGAGTAATCGTATCCTTATTTGACTGAGGGAGCGCACTGTGCTCCCATCCCTCCATAAATGCATATATAGCATGTGTGTAGCTGTGGAAGGGCCCTGTGCTTCCATTTATAGGACAACAGTGACCAAATTGTCAGCATAGACATCTTATTACCCCAACTCATGTACACGGTACTGAAAATTTTTGAATCTCCGCCAAAACCTAATTCCATGCAACTGTAACACCATTCCATGCCACAGACGCGAAAAGACATTTTGACAAGGATTTGAAAAATGACAGCTGTAACATACATGAGGTGGGGTAATAACAAGTCTGTGTTGAAAATTTGGGGTAAGAATATTTAATATTTCTGAAGGTACAAGCGTGTGTAGCGAAATTACAATGAATGGTCATAACTCTGCCATTTTAATAAATTTTCAACATAGCCTTCTTATGACCCCATCTCATGAACAAGGTCAGAAAAAATTGTCAAATCCTGCCTGAAAGGTGAATTCACCAACTGACTGCAAAATCAGCTTTTGGGCAGGAGTTGCATAGTAACAGTCATATTGATCATGAGGTGGGGGTCCCCAAAAGGCCATGTTGAAAATTTGCAGTCAAAATGTCCAAAAATGACTGAGTTATGCATTAAAGCTGAAACTCCCATTGAAATATATTGAACAGCATTTACCTTAATTTCTCATGTTATATAGGTGACGACAATCGGAGGTGGGGGTGCCACTAGACAACAGGAACATAAACAGCAGCATGGGGACGGTGATCGGAGAATGAGGAGGGGGAGGGACCACTGGACTACCAATGATATACAGTGGCATCCCCAGGATGAAACCCAATAATGCAGCATTTTGCATCACTCTGCAGAATGCTGTAGTAGGCCTACTGAATAAAGCAGTGTAATTTCAATGGCAATTAGTCCCTTTTGTCATTCAGGAAAATGTGACACTGCCAGGATGAAGTGAATGCCATAGTTTCCTGCATGACAAAAGGGACTAATTGCCATTGAAATTACATTGCTTTATTCAGTAGGTCTGCTGCAGCATACTGCAGAGTGCTTTAAAAGTAGGTTTCATCCTGAGGGATGCCACTGTATATATTATATAGGTGACCATGATCATATTGCAGTCACCAGTTCCAGCAGCAAGACGTGTCTTCAATTGGGAGAGTGGATCTTGAACCTGGGACTGTTTAGGTGAGTGAGGGTGTGTGGGGGTGTACTGGATGGTTTGGGGTGGTGGGTGCTGAGTGGGAGGTAGGGGTGGAGGGCTGATCAGCAAGGTACTTTTTGGGGGGGAGGCAGCCCAAAAAAACCCATCAAGGGATGGTTTTCTTTTTTACAGGAAGGGACTGGTGGGGTGCCACTAGACACCAGGTACATAAACAGCAGCATGGGGACAGTGATCGGAGTATGGGGAAGGGATCACTGGACTACCAATGATATATATATGTTATATAGGTGACCACGATTGGAAAACTGGGGAGGGGAGAAGGGACCACTGGACTACCAGGAATGTTATTTTTTTCCTACAGGGACAGTAATCAGACACGGGGGGGAGGATCCTTTCAAACATACGATGGATTGCCATGTTGCTCGCCACTGAGCCAGTGGTCGTCTCAACTGTGCCACATCACTCATCCCCAAATGAAAAGTAGTAACTGCTTCTGTGAGAAAAATGTTCACAAATCTACTGTTTGTTAATATTTTTCATTTCAGTGGAACAAAGAGAAACAAAATTCAGTGAGAGACCGGTAAATAGAGCCCCTGTAGGAAAAACAGTTTCATAAGTTTAAAGCCCGAGGTAGAGAGCCAGC
The DNA here is from genome assembly GCA_016271365.2 of Neoceratodus forsteri. NCBI lineage: Eukaryota > Metazoa > Chordata > Ceratodontiformes > Ceratodontidae > Neoceratodus > Neoceratodus forsteri. The sequence continues at coordinate 1,446,783,734 of CM028130.1, read as the reverse complement.
ACTTCAGGCTGTCATCTCTTCAGCAACCACTCACATGGAGTTGTTTCTGTTACTTTATATTAATAAAGAAGTTTCTTCTTACGTGAAGTTTGAGCAAGTGTGTTTCTTTGGATTGCAGCTACTTTGCTTTTGTTTCTTGAAAGAATTATCAGAACCTGACGCTTTGCTGATATTTATGCTGATTAAAAGAATTCACATTTTTTATGATCTAGTGTGGCAATTTCTTCTACCTGAGCAGTTAAACTGCTATCTGATAGATAGAGAAAGTTTTCACATTTCGTCAGATACTGTGGGGGGGGGGAGTAAATTTTGATTTGCAGCGCCAGTCTTACAGTGGCTCAGCTGTAAGTGATAGTGAATGACTGGCAGCATTCCCCTTTCCCCCCACCATGTCATTGGCATGCCATCCACTACTGTATGGCAGGGACACTAACTGAAACTTAGGGTGGGACAAATAAACAGAAAACAAGTGCTCTCACTTTACTATCTCGACAGTAGAGCAGAAGAATGTGAAAGTTACTAACTTGCTTATTAGACTATCTCTTTAATGCTGACAGGTTCTGCGCAGCAGGGAGAGAGACTAAAAAAACATTTCTTTTTCTTTTTTTTTTTAATATGGTCAACATAAGCTCAGATGAGCAGAGCTGAATACTTTATTATTCTACCTCTTTAATGCTGACAGGTCATGCGGTGCATCTTGTCCTAAAGGGGAAAACATAGGCTCAGACATGCACTGCTGGGCATGCGGGTCAGTACACGAGACATTCTCACCCTTGGAAGGGAAGTGATTTACAGCTCCATATTTGATGTTAACTTCGCCAGCGAGGTGCTGCATGCACAGAGTACAGCAGGGCTCAGAGCTCTGCAGTATAATTGACAAACTGTTAGCTTTGTTGTTAGCGGGTGCCTACTTGATCGCGCCGAGAATTTGGTAGGGGGTGCAACTAGACACCAGGAAAATATGACAGTTCAAACTGTCATGGACCTTTACTGTTCGAAGTCTTTACAGTTTGAACTGTAAAGAACTTCGAACAGTTATTGTCCAATCGATTGATCCTTAACAGAGCAAGTGACGGGCGATATGATTCTCACCCCCCAAAACACATACTTCACCTAAAAATTTTAAAATAATAAAATAATGTTGCTAAGCAAGTGACTGAGACCTTAATACCAGTCTTGTTCATTCATATCCAAGTAGGATTTCTTTATAAACCAAATTCTTAAAGGAAAAAAAAAAATAACAAGATGGCAGAAGCACAAATAGTATTTCTCTGAGCATGAACAGTAAATCCTTAACAATTAACAGTTCCAACGGTTTTCATTTACCTGCCTGTCCAGTGGCTATCACAAATACTGTTATAATTCAAAAATAGTGAGATATCTTCTCACCACACTATCCAAAGGCATACCCTTGGCACAGACCCCATCATCCCTGAACATTTCAAGTAAAACTTTCCTTCCATCTTATCTATAGATGAGGGCAAAAAATCCCATGTTAACTAATGCGGAAAAAGTGTTTTTTTTTTGTTTGTTTTTTTCATTTTTTTACCACTCCATATCTCACAAACCATAGAAGATGCCATCATGAAACTTTCCAAATCTTGAGATACTGGTGGAGTGACAGCACATATTAAATTTTGGGCTATTTCATCAAAAAATGGCAAATTTATTAAGGTACAACATTTTGAATTTACAGGGACACTGTCAGCTTTGCCCCTTAGTTTTTGACCACATCTCAGCAGTGTGCCTCTAGGCACATACTTGTCAAACAGTTACTCTAGAATGCCCCTGTATATCCCAAAAGTAATATTTTTACCTCTTTTTCTGTTTGTTTTCCATTATTTTCTGATTGAGTGGTCCAAGCTTAAATCAGGCACTCACGGGAAGTATATGCATGCCAAGAATGCACATCTGCCATGGAGCGCTGTCACAAAGTGCAACTTTTTACATGCCCATTGTAAAAGCTGTTTATGCTGTGCATTTTCTTATCTACATTATACTTGGCATCATCTTGGAACAAAAACCATGCATTGATAGTGCTGCAAAATACATTTTAAAACCAGAGGTGAAATCCCGCGCATGCACAATGGCGGCATGCTCTTGTGCATGCGCAGGATCTTTGCTCCAGACTCTCATGTGCATGCGTGGGATTTCGGCTCCAGTTTTAAAATGTATTTTGCAGCACTATCAGTGCTCATTTTTCGTTCAAAGACGCCAAGTACAATTCAGGATGAGAAAACGCATGGCATAAACAGCTTTTCACAATGGACATGTAAAAAGTTGTACTTCATGACGGCGCTCTGTGGTAGACGTGCGTTCTTGGCGTGAATATGCTTCTGGTGGGCAGCTGATTTAAGCTTGGACTGCTCGAGCAGAAAATAATGAAAACATCAGAAAAAGAGGTAAAAAAAGATTACTTTTGAGATATGCAGGGTCCTTATAAAGTAACTGTTTGACAAGTATCTGAATAGAGGCACACAGCTGAGATGGGGTCAAAAACTGAGGGGCAAAGCTGACAGTGTCCTATAACTATAGAACTGCCTCTACAACCCTAACTATAGGGGCCATTTTGCACCTTAATAACTTTGCCACCGCACAACAGATTTGCCTGAAATTTTGCATGCCTGGTACCATAGATCTCTGGATCTGGCAAGTTGTATTATGGTCAAATGCACACTTGTGGAGCTACAGAACGCCAAAAAACCACAAAAAAAATGACTTTTTGTGTGTTTCTTTGCTCACGCCCATAGCCCACATGGTTTGTCCGTTGGGACAAAAAACTTCAGGAAAGGTGCAGCCTTGGTCACCAATGTGTCTTTTGAAGATTTGGTGAAAAAATATTAAACTGTTCAAAAGTTATTCAAAAAACAAATTTCCCATTATAGTCATTGGGAAAAGTTAACAAACATCACAAAACTTTCGTAAATGGCCATTTTTACTGTCACAAATAGCCCTTTTACTTTTGTGAGTCGGCCATTTTTTTTTTCAGTTACTGCACAGAAAAATGCCTGGTGTTTAAAATTGGGACCCTCTAGGAACACACTGCTTATTGTGTTCACCTAGTTGAGTCCTGAGGATGCTAGACATATGTCTTTTTTTGGTTTAACCTCCGGCCCCCAGAAATGCATTTTTAAAATTTTCTGAAAAATACTTTTGCAAAATATTTTCGCAAATGTGAAACTTTCATGATTTGTGAAAATATTTTGCAAAAGTATGCTCAAAATAACTGAAAATCTTTGCCACTCTCCTGCAACAAAATGGTTTGGTCTTTTGTGCCTTTTGGTGGTTTGGTGTGAAGACATTGCAGAGGCCCAAAGTTACAGCATACTGAAGTTCCACAATTTTCCCATAGGATAACATTGCGGCATCCATGGCGCCTTTTGGAGCCTGTATCTCAAAAATGGTTCAAGATATGGACTTTTCGTCACAAAAATTGTTAGTCCCCCTTTAACTAGGTTGGAAGGTCCTGAAACCCATGAAATTTGAATTGTTTTTCTACCTTGTACAGTTCCTGAGATATTTGCAATTTACTCTTCCAATTGCTCATTTTCATGCCCGAGGACCACTATCACGGCCACAGACTTCGTATTCACAGTGCTTTCTGCTACCCCTATCTCGGACACAGTGTGCAATACGGATTCGGTCAACTTCATGTTGTGGGAACTACTCACTCTCATGATTACAACCACACTTCCATTTTTATGTTGTCTTGTGCATGTGCAAGAAACATGTTGTGGTAACTTTAGAATAGCAGATTTTGGAGGTGCGGTCGTGTTGTGGCCAGTGGCGCCACTGCTTTTGAGGCTGGGCTCCATGGCACAAATTAGACTACAGCCAAAGAACCATGCACAAGGTAAATGTGGTGCTTTCAGCAAATACAGAGACAATTACCAAAAAAGCTGAAGCACACACGATTCCCAATAATGGAATGGACCCAGAGCTAAAGAAAATTATTTATTACACCAAAAAGGAACAGCCACTTAAAAATTAGACTGCACGCTGTCTATGGCAGCAGTGCAAAAGCATGCCACCAACTTAGAACGTTTTAGCTGCTGCAATGAGGGAGCTCCACCTCACTGCAGGGCATGCCTTTCCTGGTGTAACATTTCACTTAGACATGGTGGCTGTGCCATCCGCCTCACACAGTCCCCAGAAGCTGATGTCTGGGGTGCCCAATCCCCCTGTCGGCATCAACATGCCCCCCTCTTGAGTTTATTTGCCAATGGGGGGCCCAATCCCCATTGGCATCATGTCTATGCCAGTTGTTTGCTGAGGGGGTGCCCAATCCCTCTCGTCATCATCCCCCCAAAAAAACCCTTTTGTTTGCCAATGGGGTGCCCAATACCCATCGGCTCCAGACAAGTCCCCACCACCCCAAAACACACAGGTGGCATGCTGCGAGCCCACCCAGTGTGCCAAAAGTACCTGTTAAAAGAAAAAACCTTCCCGCAAAGTTTATTTTTTTTAGTAACCCTGTAAAGTAGAAAATGGCCTCTCGCTGGCTGGCTGCGGCCCCCTCCCCAACCCACACCCACCCACTGCATATCCCACCTCCCCCCACACACACACACACACATACACACTCAGTCACCCCATACTTACCTCCAGAGCCTGGCGCAATGATCTTCAGTGGACCAGGAACACGTCTGCACTCCTCAAAGCCGACCGCGAACTGAAGAAATGCCCGGTAAGCTGTATAATAGCATAAATAGGGTTTTTTCAATTTTGGTGCATATCTCGGGCATTTTTGAGAGTTTTAGCACCACATTTTCAACATGGAGTTATTGGGACCCCTCCTCATGAATTCAAGCACTGTCATGGCGTTATTCGGTCCCAAAAGATGATTTCACAGTCACCGTGTGAAATCACCTTTCGGGACCAATTAATGAAATGACAGTGCCACTGTTCATGAGGTGAGCTTTCAAAAAGCCTATGTTGCAAATTTGGTGAAAACGATCAAAAAAATGACTGTTTTACAAGTGTGTATTGCACAGTTTCCACGCATGTTCGTAACTTCACGAATCTGTAATATTTTCACTCCAGATTTTCAACATTGGTATTTTTCCACACCTCCTTATGAACAGTACAGCTGTCATTTTTCACATCCTGTCCAAAATGTGTTTTCGCACTTCTGGCACAGAATAGCGCAGTCACTGTGGGAAATCAGTGTTCGGGACAGATTAAGAAAATCACAGTGACACTGTTCTTGAGCAGAGGTCCTAAAATGCCTATGTTGAAAATGTGGTGACAAAAGTCCATTAAATGACTATGCTATGAGCGTGTGTTGTGCAGTTTTCACGCACCCTCGTACCTTCGCAAATTTGCAATATTTTCACTCCAGACTTTCCACATTGGCAATTTTGTCACACATCCTTATGAACAGTACAGCTGTCATTTTTCATATCCTGGCCGAACTGTGTTTTCGCACTTCCCATGCAGAATAGCACTGTCACTGTGGGAAATCAGTGTTTGGGACATATTAAGAAAATCACAGTGACTCTGTTCATGAGTAGAGGTCCTAAAATGCCTATGTTGAAAATTAGGTGATAAATGTCCATAAAATGACTGTGTTAAAAGCGTGCATTGTGCAGTTTCTATGCACGCTCGTAACGTCGATCATTTTTTATATTTTTACTCCCTATTTTCACCATTGCAATTTTTTCACTCCTCCTTATGAACAGTGCAGCTTTCATTTTCCACATCCTACCCAAACTGTGTTTTCACACATCCAGCGTGTAGTGGCGCAGTCGCTGTAGGAAAACAATGTTCAGAACACAGTAAGAAAATCACAGTAACACTGTTCATGAGCAGAGCTCCCAAAATGCCTATGCTGAAAATTTTGTGAAAAAAATTCCATACAATGACCATGTTAGCATGCGTTGCGCAGTGTCCATGCACAGTTGTAACTTTGAGAATTTGTAATATTTTCACTCCAGATTTTCAACATTGTTATTTTTGCACATCTTCTTATGAACACTACAGCTGTCATTTGTCACTTCCTGCCTGAAATGTAGTTTCGCACTACTGGTGCACAATCGCGCAGTCGCTGTGGGAAATCAACGTTTGGGGCAGATTAAGATAATCATAGTGCCACTGTTCATGAGCAGAGGTCCCAAAATAGCTATGTAAAAAAATTTGATGAAATAATTCCACTAAATGACAGTGTTACGAGCATGCAATGCACAGCTTTCACACATGCTCGTAACTTTGAAAATGTTTAATATTTTCACTCCAGATTTTCAACAGTGCCATCTCTTCACTCCTCCTTATCAATGGTGCAGCTGACATTTTAATGTGGTGCAGAATGGCACGGTCACTGTGGGAAATCAATGTTCGAGACAGAGTAACAAAATCACAGGGACACTGTTCATGAGCAGAGGTCCCAAATACTTTCATGAGATGGGGTCACAAAAAGGCCATGTTTTAAAATTTGGAGTGAAAATACCAATACACGCCCAGGGCATTATGGTTTCTAACCATTACATCCCACCCTGTACAGACTAACAGGCATCAGGGGTGTGTCTTTGGATTGTCTGCTGTACTGTTCATGCCATTGTTCCTCCACCCCCACCCTGCAGCCACTGACAGGCATCAAGGTGTGTCTTGGATTCTTCAGCCCCAAAGTTCAACCCAGTCTCCTATGTTGCACCCATATCAACGTACTTTCTTATGAAATTGGGCGAGCATAAGGCCAGATGACCCCAAGGCACAATGCAACACTTGTAAGACTCTGCAGGGTAGGGGGAGGTGAAACAGCATGAACATTATGGCCAGTGACCCAAACACACACTCCAATGCCTGTCACTCACTGCAGGGTGGGGTGGGGTTGATGGTTCTATACTTCACTGCTATTCCTATTATGCATCTCTCTTAACTCCTGCACTACCAGTGCCAACACCAGCAAGACAACATTTGGCATTGACAAATGCTTGTTTTACTAGCTGCTACGGTTCCCCAGATATGGGCAAATTAATGTTACAAGCCTTCCATGACCTATAGAACTGCTGTATGGCTCCATGATTATGTGTAAGTGGGAGCGCAGGGCCCGGAGGGCCCGAGCTCCCACAAACACATATCATTATGCAGAAATGGGCAGCTTGATGGGAGTGTGGGACCCTTACACCATTTACTATTTATATTACACTTTCTCAAAAAGAACAGAAATTCATTGCAAAAAACTCTGTTAATGCATCAGTTAGGGTTGTTTCCACAGTGACAAAGTGTGGAAATGCGATGTTAGGGTTACCAGACCCTGGTCCCCCCAACCACCCCACCCCCCTCCTCCACAGATCAACAGATGCTGAGGTCTGCCATAGGGTCATGCGGCCTAACTCTCATCCCATTCTCCTTTACTGTACCATGTCAACTTGTTTACATATGGAGTGGGGTGAGAGTTGGGATGCACAACCCTATGGCAGCCCTCAGCATCTGTTGGTCTGTGGAGGGGGGGTGGGGTGGTTGCCGGGGTCAGGGTCTGGCAACCCTAACATCGCATTTCTACACTTTTGTCACTGTGGAAACAACCCTAACTGATGCATTAACAGAGTTTTTTGCAATGAATATATATATGTAATAGATAACCCACTCTTAGATGTGTGGTCGCTCTCTGATATACGCACGCCTTAATGTGTGTTGTATGCACAAGGCTGCAGGCCAAGTGTGCCAACCACCCAAGGTGTGCATATATCAGAGCACAACCGCACACCGCTGAGTGGGTTATCTATCTTATAAAATGGCAAAATTGTTTTTTAGGGGGTAAAAGTGCAGGTGTACAGTCGCGCTCTGATATACGCACAGTCATGTGATGGGATCCAGCAAATCAGCAGACATAATTTTTCCTACCCATTTTATAAATATATATGTATGTATATATTATGGTAGCACGGTAGTGCTACCATAGTTAGGGTTGAGGAGCCACTTACATGTTAAACACAAAATTTTGCACCTTAATAATTTTGCAACTGTTTGACGGATTTGCCTGAAATTTGGAATACACAATCAAGCTACATATGCCTTGGGAACTGCCAAGTTTTGTACTGGTTGGATACACGGCTGTGAAGTTATTAAGCATGATCTGCGCGTGCGTTTACGCTTTTTCTGGAATTCTATGGTCGCGCCTACAGGTCGCACGGTTTGCGCGACCAGCACAAAATCTTCAGAAAACATGCAGCCGGGTTTCTCGATGTGTCTTTCAAAGATTTCATGAAAAAATATTAAACTGTTCAAAAGTTATGGCAGTCCAAACTTCTGTTTTTTTCCCATAGGATAACATTACGTCGTTCGCCGCGCCTTTGAGGGCCCGTATCTCGAAAACGGTGCGAGATATGGAGTTTTTCTCAAAAATTATAGGCTATGTATAAAACTAGCCAGGAAAGTGATAATACATATGACTTTTAAATTTTTTTTCTATGTCGTACGGTTACTGAGATATAAGCAATTTACTATTGCAACTACTGATTTTTGTGTTCCGAGAGTCATTATTTTGCATACATTCTTTCTACTTACTGTCTTTCTCTATACAGCTTTTGGGGAAAACCAGCCTGTGCACTTACATTACTCTTACCATTACCGTTTCTGCTTGCGGTTCCGTACCCGTTTCACTTACAGTTCACGTTTATGCCACCATGTGGTTACCTTTATGCTTTCATTTGCGTTGTGTTTCCATTGTTTTTAACATTTCTGTCTACAGTACTGTTCCTCTTCTGTTTCGCTTTCGTCACCATGCACATTACAATTTTGCGTTTGCGGGCACAATGTTACAATGCGACAAGACATCACCCTCAAGATTCTGCCGCCGCATTACATTCACTATTTCTCATTATCATTCTCAAAAAGAAGGAAATTAGAGGCAAAAACTCCATTTAATGCATCAGTTAGGTTGTTCCACAGCCAAAGTGAGGAAATTGGATGTTAGGGTTGAAACCCCCTTTGCACCCCTCCAGCCCACCCCCCACAACTGGAATCAGGGTGTGCATTGGGGTCATTGGTCCTAACTGTCACCCCATTCTCCTATTCCTCAGCTTCTTTCCACATGTGATGGGGTGATACTTAGGGCCAATGATCTCAATGCGCACTCTTATTCCAGTTGGGGGGGCTGAGGGGTGCAAAGGAGTTTCAACCCTAACATCGAATTTCCTCGCTTTTGTCACTGTGGAACAACCCTAACTGATGCATTAAATGGATTTTTTGCCTCTAATATATATACACATACTGTCTATATATATATATATATATATGTGTATATATATATATATATATATATATATATACTGTATATATATATATATATATATATATACTGTCTATATGTATATATAGATATGGGGATACATGATGGGCATGAGTGTGATATGGCAAATATTGTCACTCCTGCAGAGTGAGCTCTGGATATCTCATGAGTGCCAAAGGCATGAGTGAGATATCCAGAGCTCACTCTGCAGGAGTGACAATATTTGCCATAGCACACGATCTGCCCATCATGTATTCGATGTATACAATAGGGCCAAGAGTTTTAGAAATTTTTGTTATGCTGTCTTGTTTTCTGTTCCTGTTTATGAGTTTGCTCATTTTGTGTGTGAGCTTTTCTGAATGGGCTGGCAGTGTTATAAACTCTGGGAGACACATGAGTGTGTTTTGCAGTGCTAAATGAGTTAGTTTTAGGTAGGAGTGAGAAACATAATTTTGTGAGGCTGTATTGTTTAGAAGTCTGGCTGCAGTGAAGCTGAGAGCATCATAGTAATTGTAATGAGCGGAGAGGCAGAGTGTCAGAACAGCTGATACTGTTTTCAGTGGTAATTGAGTTAGCTGCAGGCAGAGTGCAGAGTGTTCTGTGAAATTGTGCTGTTTAGGATTCTGGCTGCAGTCAAGCTCAAAGTATCACAGTAATTGTAATGGGTGAGAATCAGAATTTGAGGAACAAGTGAGAGTGTGTTTCAGTGGTAGTTGAGTTAGCTGCAGGCAATAGTTTAGACTGTTCTGTGAAGCTGTGCTGTTTAGAATTCTGGCTGCAGTCACAGTAATGAGCTGTAAGTTGGTTGGGGGGGATAGGTGTGTTTTGTAATGCTCACCGAGTTAGCTGTAGGCAGCAGTAAGACCTCTGAAGTAGTTCTGCATTTGTGTCTATGGTAACAGCACAGGTGTTTCTTGCATGCTGAGGGGAAAGTTGCCTAGAGTGATGACCTTTGTGACCTCTGTGTGTAAATGGCTGATATCATCACAGTAGAGCAGAGGATAAAAATATCACACTGCAGTGGATGATACACTGTTTTATCTCACTCATTTACCACTCACCCCTATTGTGTGTGTGTGTGTGTGTGTGTATATATATATATTTTTTTATACATATTTATATATATATATATATATATATATATATATATATATATATATTATGGCTTGTTAAAGTTGAAATGTGAAAAAAAACTAAGTCTCAAATTCTTCTTTTGTATGAATTGATGTTCTTTTGTGAGATTATCATGAGGAGAACTTTGGCATGCTTCCAAGTCTTATGGAGCTCAACCAAGATTAAAGGAAATGCTTAGCAGAGAGGAGATGGGACCAGAAACATTGTTGCAAGAGAATAAAAGATGGAGGAATTTGAGTCAATCCGTCAGTGATTCTGATCATGCAGGGATTTAGGGAGAGTAGAGCAGAAAGTATAATGCCATTGGAAATGTTAACAGAAAAGACAGGGGTGGAGGGTGAAGGTGGGGAGAAAGGGTTGAGTATGGGAAAGCAGTGATCTGGGGAAGAGATAGGAGAGGGAGGGGGAATGAGATGGTGGGGTGGGGGGAAGTGAGAAGAATGGAGCAGGAAGAAGATACAGGGCATGTAGTAATTATTAAAAGCTGAAGTGTGACCACAGAAGCATCAGAGATAGCTGAGCCCTCCAATATGAGGACCAGAGTGGTAGAGTGAGTGTTTGGGGGAGGGGGCAAAAAAAATGAATACTGCAATAAACTTCCCAAATTTAGAGAGAGACTTAAGATTATTCTGGAGGCTTGTGTGATATAATTTGATCAGGCTTCCCTAGTGGTCCTGGTACTTCCATTTTGGAGATTTGTTATACTACAAAAAGCCCTCTGGGGAGCCAGAGGCCTTGTAGCAGATCCAGCTATGAAGCAAAGTAACACCTGCCACCCCCTTAGGTCTGAAATATGTAAAAAGGCACATTTAGTGTACATTTTTCATGGAAAGTACTACCCCCTTGAAAAGATTCTAGATCTGCCCCTGTAAATTACTGGTACCAAACAGAATCTCAGTGTTTTAAGGATGGTATAAGGATAAATGCAGGAGATGGGCAGATAAAAGCAAAGTTAAATTTAAAAGAATTCATGGGAGGCTCTAATATTTGCATGCAGAAAATGTTAAATGATTGCTCTACCAGGTTATTAACATAACGTAATCCTTTTAGAAAACCTAGAAACATAGTATTGTGATGACAGAAGGCACATAGGGTTCAGCTTGTCTGTCCCTCTTGCTACACAGCAGTGACTATACCCAAGTGGAGTATGAACAATTACCTTAAAGGAGATAGGAAATAATTTTTACATACTGTAGTTAGCTGCCCTTCCATCTTCCTTTGCATGCCAGTTATGTATCCTGATATGTTTTGACCAATTTTTGATAAATAAATGATTGAGCTTTGGGGTGCCCTCAGAAATGTAGAGTTCCACTCTCTTCACCAGCTGCTCATCTTTCTTTTCATATTTCTGACATTCCATGACTTCAGTAATGCCATTTCATGCTATTCATCTGAATGGCCTGGAATGATGTCACTGATGTTATAGAGTGTTCAGGCAGTATGAAACGAGACACCAGTAACTGCTGAGGAGAGAGGGATTCTGAGTAGTTACAAAGGCAACAAAATGAGATTATTAATTTAACAAGAAAAGGTCAAATAGATATCAGAACATTGAATAGACACTAAAAGGACAACAGCAGGGCATCTAGTAGTGTAGGAAGCTGTTTCATAACACCTTCAACAGAAATGTTTCCAGCACTCAATACTAAATAAAAAGACATTTCTTGTGAAAGAACAATGCTTGTGAGTTGCAGTTTCATGAAGTTTCCTGCAAAAAATAATTCCCTCAGAGAGAGAGAGAGAGAGAGAGAGTGAGAGAGAGAGAGGGAGAGACAGACAGACAGACAGAGCAAGACAGAAACAGAGTCACAGTATTTTATTTATTTCTTTATTTGTCTTCTTGGAGTAACACCTTTGAGCTAGTGGCTCATTTACAAAGGTTCCATGTCATGGCAAGGTAACAAAATTACAGGTGAATACAGACATTGGTATATGCAGGGAGGGAAAAAATAATGGTACAGTTACAATTACCTTCCAGCTCAGATTGCACATTTCACTATACTGGACACCACCTCGTATATATAGAAACATAGATGATCACAGGCAGAAAAAGCCAATAGGTCTGTCTAGTCTGCTCTGGCCCTGCCTACTGCTGCTCCAGCCTATCGCTAGATGGGCTTAATCTGAACCCCTATAAGCAGCTCAGTCTATTTTCCAGGTTTGCTCCCCTCACCCTCCATTGCCCTACTGCTATCTGCTTCTTATTCCTGTCCCCTTGGCAAACTATTCCACTTGTCCACCCCTCCCTCCCCACCTCCATGAAGAAATACTTCATCACAACTCTCCTGAACCTATACCCAGCCAATTTGTTTCATGACCCGTAGTGAGGGTCCCTTCATAGCACTTAAGCAGTTATTGACAGTCCACTCTGTTGCTCCCCTTGAGGTACTTAAACGCTTCTAAAATATCTACCTTTTCCATTCTGGCTTCAGTTGATTCTATCCTGCAATATAGCACATGCACAAACAATTTATTGCTTACAGTATATACAGCTGTCTATGTAAGATGAGAAAGCATGTCTATAAATCTTTGCATATGTACCAGCAGTTTGAAAGTTTATATTGAGAAAAATTATCTTACTGTTAGCATTTCACCTATTAATTGTAAAGGTCTAACTTAACAGAAGCTATATGCCTACATTTATTAATAAATAAAATCTTCTCTGAAAACAAAGGTACACTACTGTTTACCAACAGTTTGCTGATGTGTGAAGTACAGTATGTGGCATAAGTGGTAGAAGTCCATAGACCTATTAGGTAATATACAGGCTCGATTCATGGAACATTAATGACCTAAGTGATCCCCATTATCTCCAAGAAGGCTAATTTTGAGCCACGTGCAGCAGCAAGCAAATACCTCAAGAAGAAACACAATGTTATTTCAGCAGTGTGTGCATATAATGAGAATTATAAAGTAGTTCCACAAGGTATCTGCTCATTTTGATCATAGTTTGTGTGGTGTATCAGCATCTACAGAACATAGGAATGACTATAATCGTACACCATCAACTGACCACTGTGAAAATGCCACTGATACTCAAAGAGGATCCTGTATTCCCAGTTCTCTGCGTAATATGCATTTAATCAGTTACAGTACCTTGCCAGCATTACCTATGCCAAAGACAAAATGTACATTTATTTCCAAACTGGAGGACAATCCATTCAACACAGTAGTTCACTTTCTTCTTTTAATAAACCCTAGCAGTGTTTCACCTCCACACCAATAAAAAGGAATTCCAGATTAACGAGGACAGAAAATAAAAATGAAGTTTAAATTAATCAATGCATTCTATAATTTGTGTTCAAAATGTATGTTAGTCTGTTAATGATAAAACAACAGGGAAACATTATGTTATATTCTTTATTCATTTTAATAGATTTGGACAACATAGAGGATAATGTATGGGCATCAATGGTTAACCACACTATGCTATCGTCGAGTGGTTCCCATGATAACCCTGTTAACCTCGAGAGTGAAGCTCGAGAGGTTAACAGTGGTTACCATGGGAACCACAAAACGATAACATAGTGTGGTTAACCACCGAAGCCCATAGATTGTCTTTTATAGCGTATGAGCATCACTGCGGTGGTATCGTGGTTTGCTAAATATGTCCGTAACATGTGCAATGATGGCCATTTCACAGCTCTGAAGTGCGGTTTAAAACTTGAAGCCTGAGCGCATGGCGTCACAGACAGCCATGTGGCTTCACAAATCACCATGCAGCTTCATTCAATGTTGTTAACCTATTGATGTGATGTAGCGTTGATAGGTTAACAACAATGGAATGGATGGACAATGGGTTAACAATCTTAGGAAATTATGATTTCCTAAGGTTAACAGCGTTCTACCATACATTATATGTCAGTTTATGTAGCCACAAAGCATAGTTCTTCAGTTTTCACAGCAGCAAGGAGTGCAAAATGATTCTGAGGTTACGTACTTGTTTGTGCTCTGGTGCTACTACTGTCCTTGTGCAGAGCTGTCTGAGCCGAGCTGTCAGAAACACTTATGCTCCAGGAACTGTCACATGAGATTATCTATTCTCTGTTTATTTTCTTATTTCATTTAAACAGTTCTGAAATAAAATCCCATTGATTTGCTCCTCAGTACAATAAGCAGTTACTGAATTTTTTATGTTTCAATTAGTCAGAGTTACACGGACTGATTGGGGATGGGAGGTATAGTGATAGTTGATTGGAATATGATTTTTAAATATATTCTACAATGTCTATCAGATCATCTGAGTGACTAACTGTTCACACAGTTTATTTAATTATGCCAGCCAACATATTTATGTATATGTTACTGCTGGAAATGGCTACTGCAATCACTCATAAACTAGTGAGAGTACCAGATACTGGCAACGCTAATTTCAACAAATTCTGGTGTCACTTAACTATAAAATGAATGCACAGATAAGAAGTGACAAAAAGGATTGAAATGGATTAGATACATAAATTTGAACTGTTTTCCCATGTCGAGTTTTTAGTTTCGATCTTACCGTCTACAATTTAAAATGTGTACATTTTGTTTTACGGTTATCTCAGTATCCTCCATATAATCAGATGTGGTATTTTTCAATGGATGCGTGAATAGTCCTTACTTAAATGGTGTCAGTCTAATATGATACTAGACGTACATGTCACACACTTCTTAGCAGAACATTCAGCTTTTTCCACATGATGGGCAAATAACCTACTTTGGACATTCAGCATAGTAGTGCAACCATTCTGACCATTTTTGCAGATGTGGGTTTTCGCACAATTTGATATCACACTTCCATTGTGATTCTTTTCAAGAGTTAGCTCCCTGGAGATTCTTCTTTTCCACAGACAATGTTCTTCAATCTAAGCTCTGCATCCTTTCATCTCATATCAAGAAAATCTGGTGCATTATTTTAGAAAATTATGTTATTAACCATGAGAATCGAGGCCCCTCTTTCCACACCCTGGATGGCTCCCTCCTTGAAGATGTCTCGTCCTTCAAGTACCTTAGGGTGTGGCTTGAAAAGCACCATGATTTCTCTGTTCAGGTGAATTCTATCCACAAAATATCCACCCAAAACTAGGTGTCTTATATCAGAACTGAGAGAGTATCCCCCTACTGGCGCACAAAGCCTTGTACAGAGAATGAGTCTCCCCATCTTCGATTATGGAGACACCATCTATGGCAGCACTTCTAAGTCTACCCTAGCCTAACTAGACCCCCTCTTCCACAAGACAGTCCAGTTTTGTGAATGAATTTCATTGACAAAACTGGACTGTCTTGTACGGTATGGGCTGCACACCCATTGGCTCTTGCTCTGCACCAATGGGCATGCAGCCCTACCGGGCAGTCAGTCGCCTGGTGGTGGGGCGGCAGGCGGGTGGATGCTGCCACCCGCCAGCCGCCGGGGGAAGGGGTGCTAGCTCATGGGTGGGTGGGGTGAGGGGACACTAGGCACCAAGGGATGTTGAGGGGTATTTACTGCATACATCCCACGATCGGAAGTTTCGGTCCACTGGACCACCAGGGCTATGTTCGGAGGAGGGGTTGTATTTTACACTGATACAGCCCACGATCAGGCTTTTCGTCCACTGGACCACCAGGGATGTATTCGGGGTTGTTTTAATTCAATGCAGCCCGCGGTCGGGCTGGGGGACATTTCGCTGGTGCCCGCAATCGGGCCAGTGGGGTGGTGGTGGGATTTTCACTCTTTTGCCCATGATCGGGCTGCAGGGTGGGCACAGGGAGTGGGTTGGGGGCCAGCCACAGGTGGCAGCTGCTGTGTTGCACCCTGCAATGCAGCAGCTCACCTGTGGGTGGCCCTCGACTGAGACTTTTTGGCTCAAAGTTGTGCAGGTGCAGGTTGGGGTTGCGCTGCTCAACTCTCGCACAGCCCTGCTGAATATCGGGCTGTGCAGTTTATGCATGGTTCCTCCTCCAGTTCAGCATGCATTCATTTGCATTGCACTGTTGCTCAGCATGTTTTCTGTGATGAACTGCCTCCTGCTGAATATCGCAGAATGGAGCAAGTTTGGACTTGCGCAGGCGCAACCCTGTTGCGCATGGCGCAACCCTTTTGAATATCTGGCCCACAATGTTTTGAGTCAGAAGCACTGAGACTAACCACTTATAACATGATAAACTGAATAAAAGACAAGATAACTACAGACATTGGTTGGAATAAGATTTATTCTCTTTTATAGCTAATACCTCTTTACCATAATTTAGGACTATCCCTGCTGGGAAGCATAGTAGATATGCAGCCCATGCTGTTCTGTTGTCTTTCTCTGTCTCTGCCGAGGTACCCTCAAACGTTTATGGCTATACTATATTTTTCATTTTATGGGACACTAGATTTTTTAGGTGTGCTATTTGTGACTTCTGTTTGATACCGATCAGCTGTCTGGTCTGGGCTGTGGGGAATAATTTTGGGAATTGGGAATTGGCTGTACTTTTTGTTAGTTAATGTTTTTCTGCATTTTTCTTATTATGTATGCATCTTTTTCTTTCCTTACTCCTTCTTCTTGTTTATTATCTATTGTGACTGTAATATGTGGGTGATCTTTTTTTTTTTGCCGTCATTATAATTAAATCTTCAATAAAGCATATCAAATTAAAAAAAAGTTTTATTATCCATTTTACAAATCAGAAAACAAGCAGTTAAGTCACAGAGGATTTCCTGTCCCCTTTAGCAGTAAATATAAACATCCATCAAGTAAATCATGCATTCTCCCTTTCTATGTCTGTGACTCTACATTGGCCAAAAACAGTGGCAATAGGGGATTTTCCCTCTTACAGTGTCAGGTCTTCTTATGAGAAAAGACAAGGGTTGGTAATATTTTATATTTCAATGTGTCTGTGCAATTGGTTTCATGCTTGTGTAACATAGATAATCTTTGGCTGTTCACTTCTCTATCCATGGGATATACCACCCCATAGGGGTATGAAGGCAAGGAACCCTAGGGGAGGGTTTTACCCCTTGAGGTACCGCGGGAGTGTTTCCCTTGGTTATAGGTACCTTATGAAGAAGCCCATGGGAGAGAGAGACATGCCACTGGAGGAGGAGGGGTGGATTGAGGGGCAAGGAAAAAATGCTTCTGTGTGGAGTGAGGAGAGCAGGCCTTAAATAGTCTGAACAGGGGTGTGGCCAGTTGCACCGCTCCCTTGAACTACAGGCTGTAGCCTTCCAATTCAATGTGCCTGTGCAACTGGTTTCATGCTTGTGTAAAGTAGATAATCTTTGGCTGTTTGCCTCTCTAACCATGGGATATACCACCCTGTTGGGGTACGAAGGGAAGGAACCCTAGGGGAGGGTTCCACCCCTTAAGGTGTCATGGTAGTGATTTTCTTGGCTAAACGTACCTTAGGAGGAAGCCCAAAAACAGAGTCAAACAAAGCATACAAGGTAGTGAACACTTATCGGGGTTGAAGACCTGTACATAGGCCAGTTGGTAGTATGGGTTCAGTTGGTAGCATGGGTCAATTGGTCGTATTGTTTGAGTAGGGTAGGTAGGAAACAACAGGTGAATAGTGACCTGCTCAGAGGTCTGACTGTAAGGCATGGAGGTCTGGATTCCTAAGGGGAGAGAAAACAGCCAAAGGGGGAGAAGAGACAATTATAGGGTAGCCACCCAACTCTTTCCAACAGCGGAAACCTAACTAAGTGATCCAGGGACTACAAGTATGCAGTATACCATGATGATAGTGACCGCATATGGGCGACTGTCAAAATGGTGACCCATGTGACAGCACTATCATCATGGGTGATGGTAGGGGGATGGCAAATGTTGTGACCATGAGGGTAGGGTGGTCAAAAGGAAGGAAGGGCGGGTGACAGGACTTGGAGGGATGGGGAACAGGGTTGTAACCCTGTAGTGTGCCTTCTTCCACCGAGTCAACCATGTGGTGTGGTGGGTAGGGTGGTTGTCTGTAATGAAGCAGGTCCTGGGTTTGGGACTGGGGGAGGGTATAATTTTTCTGCATCCTGCAGCTACGGGACTTAATTTTTTTTTAAACCAGGTTGTGCCCCCCTCCCCAACATGCACTCCCTTGGAGTTGAGAATCTTTAGTTAGGGGAGTGCGGGGGACAAAGCCCCCCATGGGGGGGGTGCAGCCCCCTGCATGCACAGTTTGCCGGTCACTTTTTACTGCATATCGCTGAAAATGTTTCCGGCAATAAAGCAGGTCACGATAATGGGGATCTCCTTCCGGCGGTCGCTATTATAACACAGAACCAACTATGCCTATCTAGTATTATGACCATTGGCATTGAAGAGAGGAAAAAGACCCTTGAGGATGAAACCTCTGGGTATCCAAGGCCTAGGTTGCCTTCCCTCCAGGCTTTTGGACAGTTTTGTTTAGTGAAGGCTCTGCTACTGCAATTTAGTAGACCAATACAGGGGAACTGCAATTTCAGGGAACACTCTCACTCTATTCCTCTAATGGGAACACTGTGGAGGGCTGCAAGTGAACTCTGCAACACTGGGGCATCTTGGTGCCAACCTCCAAGGAGGGAGGAGGAGAGTAATGACCACTGAGGTGTTCAGCCAGCCTACCAATCTAAGAACATACCAGGTGAACCAGAGGCAGTTGTAGGGAGAATAGCTTTAAAGGGTGCCTCCAAACCTGCTCAGGTAGCTAAAGGGGCCCTTCCCACAAGAGCCCCATTCCTTCGCCTGCTGAGGTCTTCAATGCTACATTGAGAGGTGCCGTTGGTACTGTTGGGCATTTTGCTCTTTACTAACATAATCTTTTCTTTACAGTTTGTTCTAGGGGTGAGGGCTTGCTGGTGACTGGGGATAGGGGTGGAAGTCTACCAGGACACATGTGCTCTGGAGGGATGGGAGTTCCCTTTTCCTCTCTGGCATCATGCCTGGGGTTTCTGACACAATGAGTGGGCTGGCCTTTGGGCTCATCATTGATCATTTCATCATGCTCTGATGATGCAAGATCAATGGGGGATACATACAAAGAGGCTTTTAACATGACCCTTAAGGACTGCAAACTTTTCTCATATCTTTCCCAACAACATTCTACATTCTTACATATCTCTCTGGTTGCTTGGCTACAATCTTGCTTCAAGGGAAAATTTTCAGATTCTAAAGTCTGAATCATGGAGTACAAATCTGAGACAATTAACCCCTTCTGATCCTGTTTTTTCCTCATCACATATTTAGTATCTGAATACAGAGGGCATAGATGCTGTATCGGGGCACTGTGGGTAGGGGCATTGGAAGCAAAATCACTCCATTCTCCATACAAAGTCAAAAGGTTAGAACTATCTAGTCCAAGCTCTGAACTAATACTACTAGCAACTCTATTTGTAATACCATTTTGAGAGCACCTTCCATATCCTGCTCCCTTAATAGAACAGACAGAACACCAGGAGGAAGGAAGAAGGAGCTACTGGTATAACTAAAACTTCTCTACTGGGACTAAGAACTAGAAATCTTGTACTGGGACCTTCACTTTAAGGTAAAAAAAGAGAGTTAGTGTGTGTGTGTCAGAGGTAGCTGAAGTAAATTGTTATCTGTTATCTGTGTACTTATCTAGGTGCTTGTCACAGGTGTCAGAAGGGAATTGTTATCTGTGAAATTAACTAAGTATACAACGATTTGCAAAGTAGGGGGAGTGGCTTAGCTAGAAAGAGCCAGGTTAAAACCAGATTTAAACACTGCCCTAGATAACTTCTGCCAGAGAACAGACAGAACACCAGGAGGAAGAATCTACTGGTATAACTAAAACTTCTCTGCTGGGACTAAGAACTAGAAATCTTGTACTGAGACCTTCAATTTAGGGTAAAAAAAAAAAGAGTTAGTGTGTGTGTCAGAGGTAGTTGAAGTAAATTGTTATCTGTTATCTGTGTTATCTGTGTACTTATCTAGGTGCTTGTCACAGGTGTCAGAAGAGAATTGTTATGTGTGAAATTAACTAAGTATAGAAAGATTTGCAAAGTAGGGGAGTTGCTTAGCTAGAAGGAGCCAGGTTAAGACCAGATTTAAGCACTGCCCTAGATAGCTTCTGCCAGAGAACAGACAGAACACCAGGAGAAAGGAACTACTGGTATAACTAAAACTTCTCTATTGCCTTACTTCCCTCTCATCCACCCCCACCCTAAACCAGTTCTACTTTTTATAGGCACAGGATTTAACTGACAACAGGAACTTCCTGTTTGGGAGCAGGAAGTGAGTGATCACAGAGCCACCAAAGACTCACCATCCTAGAAGGGCAAGAGTAGCTCTCCATCCCCCCAGCTGCTGGAGGTCTGACTCTGAGCAAGTAAGGAGACTACTGAGAAATATAGGAACTTCTTGTCTTAGAACAGGAAGATCAGGAGATAAAAGGGTGTAGAGGCAGCAAGTAAGTAGGGAGAGAATAAAAAAAAGAAATAAACAAACAGAGAAAAAAGTAAGTATTCCAAATAACAGTTAGGGGGCCAGATAAAAGACATGATGGGAGTGGTACAGTGCAGTGACTATGGAGCAGCAGTCTTCCAGGAGATGTTCTGGAGGATGCAGTGTTGTCCCATCTGCAGGCACCCCTCTGGGCTGAGGGAGGAGGTTGCTCATCTCCAGGCTGAGTTGGCCAGAATTTGTGGGACCTCCTCTACCACCCAGGGACCACCAGGGTCACTGCTGTTGCCTCAAAAGTTGCCAAGAAAGAGGAGCAGTTGGACCACAGTGGGCTCAGAGAATGTGAGGGTGGTGGAACAGAGGCACATCCCTCCAGTTGTACCTCTCCACAATTTCTATGCCAATCTGTAAAAGTGTGGTTCCTCTAAGGAGGCACCCATGGTGGAGAGCAAGGAGGATGCCTGGAACCTCCACAAAGGAGACCCACAGGAGGGTGGCAGGGGACCCCACAGGGGAAGGAAACAACTCCTGGTGGTGGACTCCATTGTTAGGAAGGTAGAACTGGGGGAGGAAGGGGAGAGGGAGGTAAGGTGCCTGCCTGGCGCCATGGCTTGAAGGGACAGGGAGTGAATCCTCAGGATCACAGGAGCAGCTGCACAGAGGAGGGAGCTGGATGTCATTGTCCACCTAGGGACAAATCACCTGGCTAAGAAAGGGATCAGAGCAGTGCAAGAAGTGTTTGTGGAGATGGAGAGGGGCCTTAGACAAATAGCACACACGGTAACCTTCTCGGAGGTGCTGCCTGTCCATGACACGGATGAGGCTAGAGTGCTCCACACCATGGGATTCAATCACTGGTTGAAAAACTGGTACAGAGCTCAGGGATTTGGCTTCATTGGGGGACTGGAGGTCCACCTGGATGGATGCAGGCCTATACTAGCATGATGGTCTGCATCTGTTCAGGAGGGGAACCAGAATCCTAGGTGATAGGTTTAAATACTTCATTGGTGAGCATTTAAACTAGTCAAGGAGGGAGGCACTGGAAAGGAGCAGGGAAATCCTAGCCCCCCAAAAAATCAGGGCACTAAGTGAGGTAGACACCAACATAGAGATGTCAATAGGGAGAAGTGCAGGGGTAAATGGAGAAAGTGACAAATGCAATATGGACAGGGATGGGACAAAAAGGGGGTAAGGCCATCAAGAAATGTAGGGTAATAAGTACCAACGCCCATAGTCTGGGCAACAAGCTCCCTGAACTGGTGGCCTTGATGGAAGAGGGCTGCCTGGATATTGTAGCAGTCACAGAAACATGGTACACAGAGAACCATGACTGGGATGTTAACATACCAGGGTACACAACCTACAGGAGAGACAGGAAAGGCAGAAGAGGGAGGAGTAGCTCTCTATGTAAGGGAAGGGATAAAAGCAACTGAACAAAGAGTAAACAGGGAGGAGAGGAAGCACTGTGGGTCACCTTAGAGACTGGAAATGGCACCACAATCTGCACAGGGGTTGTATACAGACCCCCATGTCAGGGGGAGGAAATGGACAAGGATATGATAGAAGGCATACTTAGGATGGCAGAGAAAGGGGAGATATTGTTGAAGGGAGACCTTAATATGCCAGATGTTAACTGGAGCACCTTTGCTGCAGCCACATCCAAAAGCAGGGCCATTCTTGATGCCCTTCAGGTGGCATGCCTCAGAGAGCTAGTTTTGGAACCTACTCATGAGGGAGAAATCTTAGACCTCGTACTATCAGATGGGGACAGTGAGAGGATCTCAGATCTAGAAGTGGGTAGCCATTTGGGAACAAGTGACCACCAAACAGTGTGGTTCATGGTAAACTCAGCAACAGAGTCAAGCCATACAAAAGTGAGGGTTCTGGACTTCAGGAGAGCTGACTTTGGCAAGATGGGAGAGTGCCTTAGAAAAGCACTAGCAAACAGGCTAGAAGGAGAGGTGGAGTAACAATGGGGAACTATCAAAACCGCCATCACAGAGGCAACAAGCCTTTGTGTGAAGCAAATAAATAAATCAAAATAAAAGAAAAAGCCACTATGGTTCTCAAAAGAAGTGGCGGTGATGGCTAGGGAGAAAAAGATAGCATTTAGGAAGTATAAGGAAACACAGAAGGAACAGGACAGAGAACTGTACCAGTTAAGGCAGAAGGAAGCAGGGAGAGTAGTCAGAATAGCAAAGGCACAAACTGAGGAAAAGATAGCCAACTCGGTTAAGAAGGGGGATAAAACCTTTTATAGGTATACCAGGGAGTGTGGAAAGACAAAGGGAGGGATAGTGAGGCTGAATAGAATGGATGGTGGGTGGGCAGAGAGTGACAGTGGAAAAGCAGGGATACTGAATGAATACTTCTGTTCAGTATTCACAAAAGAGGAAGTGGGGGAGGTGCCTAATCCAATTAACAGAAGCACTCTGGAGAGGGGTGTTGATCCCAGTCCTTTTACAGAAGAAAGGGTTCTGAAAGAACTGCTAAAACTGAAGGTGGACAAAGCAATGGGGCCAGATGGAATTCACCCCAGAATTCTAAAAGGAATTAAGCAGAGAACTAGAGACACCACTGACTACCCTTTATAACAAATCATGGGAGGATGGTGTGGTACCTGAGGACTAGAAGAAGGCTGTTATGATTCCCCTTCACAAAAGTGGGAGCAAGACAGAGGCAGGAAACTACAGACCTATCAGTTTGACCTCTGTGGTAGGGAAAGTGATGGAATCGCTTCTGAAGGAAAGAATTGTTGAGTACCAAGAGGTCAGTGGGGCACAGGACTTGAGGCAGCATGGGTTCACAGTGGGAAAGTCATGTCAGATGAATCTAATTGATTTCTTTGACTGGGTGACTAAAGTAGTAGACCAGGGATGGGCTGAGGACATGGCCTACCTAGACTTTAGAAAGGCATATGACACAGTCCCATACAAAAGATTAGTAGTCAAATTAACCAGCCTGGGAGTGGGTCCCAGGGTGGCAGCCTGGGTAAAACATTGGCTGAACAACAGGACACAGAAGGTAATTGTAAATGGAATCCACTCTGAAGAAAGAGGTGTTACTAGTGGGGTACCGCAGGGTTCAGTACTGGGTCCAATCCTTTTTAATGTCTTTATAAGTGACATTGCAGAGGGACTGGAAGGAAAAGTATGCCTCTTTGCAGATGACACAAAGATCTGCAACAGGGTTGATACACAAGGAGGCATGGAAAGGATGAGAAGGGACTTAGCAAGGTTGGAGGAATGGTAAGAAGTATGGCAGCTTGGACTCAATGCAAAGAAGTGCAAAGTAATGCACCTGGGAAACAAAAACCCAGGGGAAGATTACACAATGGGGGGAGGTAGTAACAACAACAAAAATGGAAAGGGACCTGGGGGTAATCATATCAGATGACCTTAAGGTTGACAAGCAATGTGAGAAGGCAGTAGGGAGGGCTGGGGGGATACTGGGATGTATAGGGAGAGGCATCACTAGCAGAAAATAGGAAGTTGTTATCCCCCTGTACAGACAGTTGGTGAGACCCCATCTGGAGTACTGCATCCAGTTTTGGAGTCCCCATCTCCACAAGGACATAGACAGGATGGAGGCAGTTCAGAGGAGGGCAACTAAAATGGTGCAGGGTCTGCAAGAGAAGCCATATGAGAAGAGGCTAAAGGATCTTAATATGTATGCCTTTGAGGAAAGGGGGGGGGACATGATAGAAACATTTAAGTACCTCAGTGGAATCAACAAAGTCCCAGAGAGTAGCATCTTTCAGAAAAAGAGATGTACAAGAACAAGGGGACACAATTTGAAGATAGAGGGGGGATGGCTCAGGGGCAATGTGAGGAAGTATTAGAGAGGGTGGTTGACGCATGGAACAGCCTTCCTGAGGAGGTTGTGGGGTCTAAAACTGTGGGAGAATTCAAGAATGCATGAGACAGACATAAGGCAATTTCTGTGGGGGGTAGGAACTGAGAGCACACATGAAACTAGTACAGAGAAAGATAGATTGCTGAAATATGATAAATGAACTGAGAGCTTGATTAGCAATGCAGCTAAATATAACACTGCAAACAGAGGGGCACTAGCATACCAGAAAAGCCTAAAAAGCAAACAGGACCATTGGAGCAGTGGGGAGAACAAACAACTGAGACAGAAGCACAGGCTGCAGCCATAGAGAAAACACAGACAGAGAAACAGAAGGCAAAGGCAAAATTATTGACCCAGAAGCAGAAGAAGTACAAACCAGTGAGAAAGTCTAGCACAGCCAATAGATTTAAACAGGAAGGAATGGAGGAGGCAACCACAGCAAAGGAGGGAAGGGGAGGGGGCAGGGCTCAGGGAAAGAGTGAGCCTGGAGAGAGGATGGACACAGCCTCCAGCTGCAAGGAAAAAATGCTTGTGTGTGGAGTGAGGAGTGCAGGCTTTAAATAGGCTGAACCGGGTGTGGCCAGTTGCACCACCCCCTTGAACTACAGGCTGTAGCCTTCCAAGTAATGCATTTTAATTACTGTCTGCACTGCTGCTGGAAACAGCTGAAGACTTTCTCTAGTTCAGCAAAACAGGATTGGGAACGTGACATTATTTATCCCTCTTTTTGTTGCTTTTTGTCTTTAATAATCAGTGATAAAGAGAGAGAGAGAGGACAAAAGGGTGAGGGATTGAGAGACCTTTTGTACTATAACTGTACTACACACTATAGCTATTCTATAATTTGAGTTTGGTGACAGTCAGCTAACACCTACTTTCAAACAGACAAATTTTTTTATCTAAATCTATCCTAATGTGAATTTCAGATATATTTGAACATGAGTGATTACAATTAAGATCCTGGAGGACAACGAGGAAGCACTGTACTGTTTCAAACTGTAATCCATTTTGAAAACAGACTGAAACATGCAATACTGTACTTGACTGGTTCCTTTATCCAGGGTTCTGTGTTACTTCACCATAACTGTGAAGTCATTCTTAACTGTAGACCCTGTTTACAGCTGAGTACCTGGTATAGACTACCAGTGCCTGTGAAATACTGTGTTGCATTTGCACACTTTGTCTTGAAAACACCACTGTAGCTCACTTACAGTAAATACATCTCAGACACAAGCAAAGAGAGATGGTGCAGAAGTACTGTAAGATGTCAGAATGATGCATTCAGCTTCAGGTGAAGTAACAAGTTGCATTGTGTAGTCTAGTAGGCTTGTGGTAGTGGGCAGACTCACTTTAAGGCAGCATGTAATCCTTGAGAATGCAGCAGCAGGCAAGGACTGAAATCAACTCTGCTTAGTGCAGTAGAGAGTACAGAGCCTGAGAGCTTGGGACTTAGAGATGCTTGGCTCAGCTTATGATGCACTGTAGCGGGACTGATCTCTACATCATTATAACAAGCACACATTTATCCTCATCTTTAAGTCACTGGAAGCTGTGAATTACCTCAAGATCACTTAAAAGTGCTTCCTCAAGCTGAGTGTGGCTTTTGGAGATGATTTAAGGGAGAAAATGACAAGGTTGCCACCCCTCCTCTCTGGCGGTTCTAAGCCTTGGCAATGAGGACGTGCATGACCCTTTAAGCAGCAACTTTGCACCAGCCTCTTTGATGAGCCTCAACTTTCACATTCAGAAGTTATTTTACCTTCCACCATTGCTTCATGATCTCCATAATCTTCCACTATAGAAAAATGGTCTGTCTCACATAAAGGAAGTGCTCAGTAATCTCAAGTTGTAAACTTGATAGACATGCATAATAATTTCTGATTCTAAAGCAGAATTAAACCTTTCACAAAAGAGTTGTTTCCACAGTGTTCTGAGCTTGGTTGTTCAAGCTTTGAGATGAGTCCCTCATTTTGAGGAAAATTGTTCCACATTTTGAAAGTTGCTGCCCCACATTTCTGAGGCAAAATGTTGAGAGGTATGGGGTCATCCACTCCTATCTTGGAGTTACTGTATTGCATGCATGAACAGTCATTTAATTAATAAAGCAACTGGGTATGTACCTATGGGCTGGTGACTGTCCTGTCTTGGAACAAACACAGTACATTCCCTCAATGCAGACGCTCTGAAGTCTTGATCCACCAAATACAGGGCACTGATGATGAAGCACTGGGGCACAACTTTGCCTGCTGAGCTGTCTAAATAGATAGACAGACAGACAGACACACACACACACACACACATATAGAGCCAGCAGGGGATTGGCAGCTCACTGGTCTCTCCGCATCCTGCAGCAGGACTCTAGCTGCACAGCTCAAGAAAGTCTTTCTGTTGTCCTACAGAGAATGCAGGTGAACGTCTCCTCCCGTTAAGCTGGGCACCCTGGCTTTTGAGGTGCTCCTGTTTATCTATTTTCAGGTGTTTGTTTTTTTAGAAAAGAGATTATTTGTACAAATTTTCAGTGTTTCTGAGTTTAAAATCAGAAATGAAATGGTGCCCGGCATGATCGGTATTTTTTTCAGCACAAGAGGTAAATCATGGAAATAATCAGACGTGGCCTGTTTTTTTTTTCTGTTCACATCAGCACGTTAACTCTAAAATCATTATAACTCTGGAACCATATAATATTTTTGCATGAAACCATCCAAAGGTACATTCTTGGCATGGTTCTCTTCAACCCTGAACATTTCATGAAAAAATACCACAAGGTCTAGGCCATAGGTGACAACAAAAAATATACAATGTTAAGTAAAGGAAAACCAAACATTTTTTTTGTTTGTTTTTGTAATGCTCTATATCTCAAAAATCAAACAAGATGTCATAACAAAACTTTTCACATCCTGAGACTCTGGCAGCCTGACTGTACATGCCAAATTTTTGGCTATTTCATCAAAGAATGCCAAAGTTATTAAGGTGCAAAAATCAGGGTTTAACATTAAACAGCCTGCTCAACACTAGCTACCATGCCCCTATAATTTAGGGCTAGTACTTAGCAACACTTTGTTATGGGGAAAACACTTAAAAAAACTAAAGCAAAATTAAAGCATGCCATGGGGAGTTGCATCACTTCAATAATCATATTGGAGGCAATACTTTACTCACCACGTTATGTTGGAAGTGATCAGAGCAAATGGAATAGCACAAGTAATTTATGGTGTAGAAATTTGGAGATGAATAAAAACCAATAGGTTAGAGATGATTTTATCCCAAACTTACAGACATATTTTAAGTCTCCCAAAATCAACCTGTTAGTGCAGTTTGCTCAAAGTTGGAGGTCATTAGCCTAAAAGTAAATATCGCTTCCAGCATGGTAAATTAATGGACTACAGTATTAGCTATACCTGAGGATAGACTGCCCAAAAAGAGTTTAAGGGAAGCAATAGTCTAGATGCAACAGTGATAATGATCCTCATCACAGCTCATGTCCGTTAATAAACAACTACAAGCCTTGGACTGTTACAATTTATGGAATCTAACCCTACAGGGAGTGATGTTGGCTCCCTAATATAGAAACATTTCAAGAATAAATTAACATTGGTACTGTATGAAAAAAGGATCTAGAAAATTTATAGTTGGTTAAACCCTCTCTATGGCTTTCCAAGAACTCTGACAAACATTTTTTTCCAAGAACTCTGACAAACATTTTTAAACAGACTACCTCACAGTTCCAGTGAATAAGGATTACAGACGGACTTTCACAGCATGTACTGTAGGTGTGAAACCTTTCCAAGCAATCAAAGAACACCAAAGATCATCAGTACGATTTATGCAGCTGTAATTTGGGCAACAGTGAGGACCTAGAGCATGTATTTCTAACATCCACATAGTACAATGAAATTAGGAATTATTGGCTGGGGCAAATATTGTTGACTATGACCTTTTCAGCTACAGAAACAGTGACCTTTTAGGGCTGCAGTGGGTGGAGCCTTGTAGACCTCTTGCTATGTGAAAAAGACTCAGTGTATTCCTTGCGAACAAACTACATGTTAGAGTTGCATAACAGTCACCTCTGCATCCATGAAGCCCTCCACTCATGTCTCTAGTGACATAGCACTGCACTATTTTTACAGTGGTAGCAGACATGGCGGAACATGGCACACTTTGCTGTGTCCAAAATGGCCACCGCACTCAACTGTGCATGCGCTAGTAGTTGCACATGTGCAGTAGCAAGTGGTGGCCATTTTGGTCATGTTGGAGTGTGCCATGTTCCGCCGTGGCCACCTATTTTAATTTTTAATTTTTTTTATTATAAAAATTCCCCCCACCTGACCTTCCCCCTCAGCATCCACCACCCTACCACCCCCAGAAACATAACAGTGACACTAGAGGTTTCCAATCCCCCAGTGTTGCAATCGAGTTCTCTCCTGATGCCAGTCCTTGATTTTTATTTTCAAATATTTTTCTCCCCAAACCCAACCCTCCCACCACCCACCCCCAGAAACATAACAGTGACACTGGGGATGGCCAATCCCCCCAGTGTCATAATCCAGCATCCTTGGTCCTTTTTCTTAACATGTAAAAAGAAAACAGTCCATCAATCTATTTTGCACCATTTCTGATCCCCCATCCAACCCTCCCACTCTGCACCCACCCCGACCCTCCAAGCCCTTACTTACCTATCGGGGGTTCAATGCCATAATCCTCTCTCTGGACCACAAACATGTCTTCCGTCTTTAAAGTCGGACAGCAAACTAAAGAAACAGGTATGCCTTTCAATGTACTTCATTGAGGTTTTAAACTGAGAGTCATAACTTGGCCATGTTTGCATATTTTGGGCCCACATTTTCATAATGCCATCTTTGGGACCCCACCCCATGAACAATGGCACTGCCGTTAGTCAAATCTGTCCCAAAAGTTGATTTTGCAGTTCCTACACAAAATTACCTTTCAGGCAGGAGTTCAAAAATTTTATCTGCCCATGTTCATGAAGTTGGGTCATGACAAGGGTATGTTGAAAATTTGGTGTAAAAATATTAAAAAACAACAAAGTTATGGGCCTAAATTGAATTTTGAGAATGCAGCCTCGTAACTTTGGTAATTTTCAATATTTTTACCCCAAATTTTCAACATAGCCATATCTTTACAGCACCTCATGAATGTGACAGCTGTCATTTTTCAAATCCTGGCCAAAATGTTTATGCTGCTTTACATCCCAAAAGGTGATTTCATGATCTCTGCATGAAATCACTTTTTGGCCAGGAGCTGAAAATGTTCTCTGCCCTTGTTCATGAGGTGGGGTCATAAGAAGGTTATGTTGGAAATTTGTTTTAAAATTATTAAAAAACAACAAAGTTATGAGCCCACATTGAATTTTGTGAATGCAGGCTCATAAGTTTGGTAATATTCAATATTTTTATCCCAAATTTTTAACATAGCCATAGCCATTTATTTACAGCACCTCATGAATGTGACAGCTGTCATTTTTCAACTCCTGCCCAAAACGTGCTTTTTGCATCCTGAAAGTTGATTCTGCAGACCCTGCACAAAATCTCCTTTAAGCCAGCAATTGAACATTTTCTCTCACTGTCTTCATGAGGCAGGGTCATAACAAGGTTTGTTGAAAATTTGGTGTAAAAATATTACAAAACAACACATTTGTGAGTCTACTTTACATTTTGCAAATGCAGGCTTGTAGCTTTGGAATCTTACACCATTTTTACCCCAAATTCTTCAGCTGCAGCCCTATTAGCTCTGGCCAGAGTTTGTTTAAACCTGCAAGAGGATGAAGTTATAAAAAATGTAATTAATTTCTTCTTGGCAGCTAAAACAGATTCGACTAAAGGTGTAATGTGCTCTAAGCAGTGATGACATAATTGAGCTAGAAACATGTGCAATACATTATTTGGACTGTAAATATATAAATTAAAAACAATGTGCATATGTACTGTAATTGTCTTTTTTTATAGTGACTGTTATATTGACTGAACAAATAAACCTTTAGAACTGATGTGTTATGTTGCAGGTTATATTCAGTACTGAAAAACATACATATGTACAGTAAGTGGCCTAAGGAGCTTCTCATAATAAAAAATGTGTGCAAACATGTTTAGTTTGATTACATAGTTTAAAAAAATGCTGTTTTGGGATGTTTGATACTGTATATGTTTAGAAATCAAATGATATTTTTGACCAGGCCAGAAACAGTTCAATTACATATAGGGGCCTCTCTTGTGTACATTACTGTGTTAACTAGAATGGCATTATATAATTGTTATTATAAAATATCTCAGTAAATGATTTGCTTCATAGTTTTGATTTGACAAATAGTTTTGATTACATAGTTTAAAAATTTGCTGTTTTGGAATGTTTGATACCATGTATGTTTAGAAATACAATTATATTTTTCACCAGGCCAGAAACAGTTCAATTACATGTAGGGGCACCTCTTGTGTACAATACGGTGTTAACATTTTTTCCTTTTGCAGACTGTGCTGCTTTCCTATGGAATTCCCTACCAACAAATGTTAAACATCTCCCTTCTGCTAGGTTATTTTCTTCAGCTGTCCTTCAGTATCTTAAAAGTATAAATGTATACTTATGTAAGCAGAACTGAAATGATTGTATAGACTAATTTATGGTATATTTTTATTGTATTTTGTATTGTTAGTCTTACTTGTTATTACCTTGACCTCAGGTCATACCTGAAAAGGAATTCCAGTGTACCTACCGGTAAACTGAAATAAATTAAAAAAAAGCTTTACATAGTGAATAGGAAGCTGCAGGTGAAGAATATGAACCTTACTTGTGAATAAGATCTTGAAGCTAGTGAATAGGATACAGACTTGACTAAGAAGCCAAATTCAACTTCTTAATAAGATGTTTCAATAAGATAATAACTTGAGCATTGTCCAAACTATCTGAAACTGAATGCATAATATCCATAAAATCAATCTAAAATGCACTGATACTTAGGAAACTTGATTTCAATTTCAATTTAAATGTAACTAGAAAACTGATACTATTTTATTATACTAATCAGTAGCTTGTTTTACATATAGTGAGAAATTTTGCACTGTCCCAGTACCTACTGTACTAGGCTGGCCATCTTTATCAAGATGTTAGGTAGGGTCATTTTTGCCCAGGAGATATGTGCTCATGTCTTATTTTTCTATCATACTACCCTGCAAGGCTTAGGCAGGTGTGCCACTTTTGGTGTTGCATGCCTAGCTTGCAGAAGGTAGTTCTAGTGAATTGAAGATTTATTATTTATTTGAAAATTGGTGACCATGAAAGGCACACTGAGTTGAGAAACTAGGTGCGACCTGGGGGAAGGGGAACAAGGAAGAACACAAATAGAGTAATTGGCATGGAAGCAACATGATACTACAGTCAGTCAAAAGTAATGACTGACGTTTACTACTTAGTAGTAGAGCAACAACCCAAACAGTCCAATAAGTTACAGCAAAGCATGACCTTCAAAAGAGTGGGTAGAAAAAATGAATAAAAATAAAGATAATCTAAAACAGGTGAGTGCAATAAATATGAAACTTACAAAGTGCACCTAACAATCTTGGAGAAGCATTGGAGGTGATGAAAGCAGAGGTGAGCCTGCCTGGATCAGGTGCCCAGGGGATGAGGACAAGAGCATGCAGAAGATAAATGGGACCTCTGTAGGGATTTAAGAGCAAGGTAGAAGGAAGCAAGCCTAAGGGAGGCATGGCTTGAGTTCCAGAGAGAAGACAGCCATACTGAGAAAGTAGACTGACCAACTGAGGTAGAACAGTGGGGGATATTTCAAGAACAAGTGTTAGAAGAATGGAGGGAGTAAGAGGAGGGAGTAGAGGGGAAAAGTTCTGGGAGGTAGAAGATAAGGGATACAAACCAGTACTTAGAGAGCAGAGAACAGCAGTGGGGTAGGTGCTGGAAACATGGGGAGGAAAGGGCAATGAGTTGATACAGGGAACAGTGGTAAGAGACAGAGAGACAAGCAAACAACAGAAGGAGTGAAATATAGGACCCAGTCTGGCTAGGACAGATTGGAGGGGCATTGCCATCGACCCCTTCTACATAGTCAAACAGCAGGAGAATCATTTTAAGAACTATCTCACACCAAACTAGGAGTGGAAAGCAGGATTTGTTCCTGTAATGGGTACATAGTTTGGGGCACAATTTCTTGAGAATGGCATCGATGAGGACAGAAAAGTTGAGATGACTATCAAGCCACACCGCAAGGTACTTGAAATAGGTGACTGACTGAAATAGAGTGCCATTAAGGGTAAAGAACACAGGGGTCCAGCCAAGCTTACTGAGTTGATGGTGTCAACTAAACAACATGCAAACAGTTTTTCTTTTGGCATTCAATGAGAGCTGGTTTGTGCAGAACCAGTGTAGGACATTATCAAAGTCATACTGTAGGGAACTGTTCCAACAGGAGGATGGAGGCTCTGAAGGCATAAAGAACTGTGTCACCAGCATACATATGTGCATAAGCTGAGGCTGAGGGGAGGTCATTCAGAAAAACAGAGATGAGGATAGTGCCCAGAACTGAGCCTTGGGGCACTCCAGAGGTTATGGGGAGGGAAGCCGACACATATTCACCAGACTGGCTATGACCAGAGAAGTAGGAATGGAACTAGTCCACTACTGATGTTGAGAACCCAGCAGACCCCAACTTATCAAGAAGGAGAGGATGATCGACAGACTCAAATGCCTTAGCCTCCTGACTCCCTCCAACACCCATCGCCCTTTCCACTCCTCCAAGGTGGGCCTCGTAGTGGTTCCCAGGGCACAGCTTAAATCATCTGGGGACTGAGCATTTAAAGTGGCAGGACCAGCCCTGTGGAACTCACTCCCAAGATACAGTATTTGAGGGAGGTCCCCTTGTTGGAGGCCTTCAGGAGGGGTCTGAAGGCACACCTGTGTAGGGAGGCCTTCCGAATGTAGGTAAGGACTGCTTACACCAGTTGCTGATTAGATTGGAAATCGATGTTGTAACTATATTATTTAATTTATCTATTCCATTTATTTTTAGAAAATTATGTAAGCGTTTTGTATTTGAAACTGTTTTATGTTGTACCATCCTGACTTTATACAGTACTCTGAGCCTCAGGGAATGGGCACTCAACAAATAAAGTTTTACTTATTTAGTAGCCAGATTAATAAATATGGCTGCTGATGCATGACCCTTATCCATCCCTTTCAGGATGAAGCCAGTGACATGCAGGAGGGAGGAGACTGTATAGTGGGTTTCCCAAAAGCCAGATTGGAAGGGAGAGAGGAAGGGGAAGGAGGAGGAGGAAGAGTCAAGAAAGTCAGAGAGCTGAGAGAAAACCAGCTTTTCCTGGTGTTTAGCCAGTGAGAGGTGAGAGAAATAGGGCAATAGTTCCCAGGGATACAGGTGTCACCCTCCCCCCCCCTTGTGGATGGGAAGAACTTTTGCAAGCTGGAACAGAGCAGTGCTGAAAGGAGAGATTTAGCAGGACAGAAAGGGGGGTAGCAAGGGCATGGGCAGAGAGGTAAAGAAGTTAAGGATCCAAACCATTGGCATAGAGGCCTGTTGAAGTATTAAGAGCAAGAAGAGCAGACAAGACATCAGAAACCAAAACTGGAAAATAAAAAAATAACAGGAGAGGGTGGCAGTAGGTAAGGAAGAAGGAGAGGGAGGAGCAGGGAGGGTATAGGAGGCAAAATAAGTGTTGAAAATGTTGCAAACCTCAGAGGGCTCAGAGATGACCAAGGAAGGGTTGCTGATCTTGAGTGTAGGTGTGGATATATGGAAAGGGGGTCAAACATGGAGTGAATGACCCTCCAGAATTTACTTGGGGAATTAATATTGTTCTGGAGATTTGAGGCAAAATAATTGAGTTTGGTCACTCTGAGAGACTTTGTGCAGGGATTGCTGAACTGACTGTACCTCAACCACTCCTCATGAAAACTAGAGGACTTATGGAGGGACCAAGCTGAATCACAGTCCCTAAGGGGAGAGATGAATTCAGAGCTGACCCAAAGCAGAGGAAACTCACGTATTTGAGATCTCCTCTGGGAGGTCGTGCTTATCCCAGGCAGATGTGAAGTGGGAGGACAAGAGAGAGTGAGACAGCAACATCTATGTCAGAGCAATGGTCAAGAGAAGCCCAGCTGGGGGACTGCTGGTCAACCAGGAGGTTGTCCAGGTTTAGAGACCTGAAAGACTGGTTCCAGATGTACATTTGGGGGCCTTCAGGGCATGAATTTTCAGACACAGTAGACTATGCAGTGATCACTGTTGGAGTCAATAAGGGTACCTGCAGCACAAGGTCTATGGCAAAGGGAGGAAACTATACAGTCAAGCAGTGAGTGATCAGAAGAGAGAGAGGGTTGTGACAGATAGGGTCACAGATGAGTTGTGAATGGTCAAGCAACACAACCTTTTGAGTGAGGGATTTGAGAGAAGGAGAGGACCAAATATTGTATCTGTGTATTACTAGAGCTAGTGGAAGAAGTAGGGGAGTTGGGCAGAGGAGGCAGAGAGAGAAGGGTAAGAAAGCAGCAAAGAGTCATCAAAAGGAGTTTTCACTGTTGAGTTGTTTTGTCCCTCTCCAATGTTAGCTCTGATATAGGGCATGAACAAGTCAACAATGCTTCCCCAGTTAGGATGTTGTTAATAAACACCTGCTTAATAAAAAAAATTAACTGCTATTAAAGACTGAAAGATTAAAAGATAAAAACTGCAATTTTAGGAGACTTTTTTATGCCTTCACGGGCTGACCTGGTCTGTATAATAGAGTACTGGTTGGACAATAATGCCACTTATGTATTGACAGAGCTGAGTACACCAGTTACTCTGAGATTCATCATCCTTGTTTGGGGCATGGTCATCATTTTCAAATGGGTTTTCAAATGTACCATCTTCCTCCATGAACGGGGCTGTGTCATTTGACAGTGTGGCATTCATGTGGTGGCAGTTTGGATTTCAGGATTCTTCTGTTGTATCACCCACTGGGTTGCTGTGGTGCTTTTGTGTAGGAATTCCCAAAGATGTATCTGATCAGGTGGTAGAGTAATCAAAGTTTATTGTCCTCAGCATCTTCAATGCCTTAGTGGATGCTGACTCAAATGAAAAAATTACTTAACATAGTAATCTTCTTTCTTCCTAGTGATGCTCAGATATTCATAACTTTGCGCAGTCAGCCTGGTGGGTTGGACTGCCCGGAGAGATGGAACACATGTAAATGATGGAATTCTTTGCATGTGAGCATCTTTCAAATACTGCCTCTACCAACTGTAGTGTTCTAACCCCTTTAGATTTGTAAGAAGCCTGGAAGACAGGCATTATAAAAAAATCCAACAGCTAATTAATTAATTTTTTTTTTTTAGGTTACCCTAATAAAGATAATTTACCCAAAAAAACTCTTAAGGAGGAACTACATCAAATAAACAATGGTGTTCACCAAACAGCATGAGAAAACTATTAAGAGAGACAGAAAAACTCTGTTTAAATCTATTTGGTATAGAGAAGTGTACCCAGAAGGGTATAGCTATGTGGCACTAGCATGCAGAGTGCAGAGGCTGAAGTTCTGGAAGGGGAGGATGGGAGGGAGTTATGAATATCTGAGCATCACTGAGAAGAAAGAAGATTACTATGGTAAGTAATTTTTTCTTCTAACCCCAGTAATGCTCAGGATATTCATATCTTTGTGCAGACTACCAAGCAGTACCCCTGGAGGTGGTCACAGAACTTATTTTGGAAACAGACTTCACAGAACTGCTGTGCCAAACCTGGCATCACTTCTGGGCAAAACATCCAAGTTGTAATGCTTTATAAAGGTGTGTACTGATTTCCAGGTAGCTGCTTTACAAATATCCAATAATGGAACCTCCCTTGCAGCTGTAAGACTGGCAGCTGTTCCTCTTGTTGAGTGTGCCCTCAGCCCAGCTGGGGACGCCCTACCTGCTCTAGTGTAGCAGAATTGAATACAATGGACAATCCATCGAGAAATGGATCTTTTTGAGGCTGGTTTGCCCATTCCGACATCCCCATATGTAAGGAAAAGTTGCTTTTTGTCTTGCCTATGGCCCTTAGTAGCTGTCATGTAATAGCTGAGAGCTCTTTTCACATCCAGACTGTGGAGTCTTCTTTCACCAGAGCTTGTATGGTCTGTGAAAAAGACAGGTAGAGTGATTGATTGGTTCAGATGAAAGTCTGAAATGACCTTGGGAAGGAATTGTCTGTTTGTTCTGAGGACTGCCTTATCTCTGTGAAAGGAGATGTAGTCCTGGTCAACACAGAGAGCCTGAAGCTCGCTGATTCTTCTTGCTGAGGTAATTGCTACCAGAAAAATTGTTTTCCAGGTAACATATTTTAAATGGGCTGCAGCCATGGGCTCAAAAGGAGCCCTCATTAATCTGGCTATACATATATTAAGATCCCAAGCGGGCACTGGTGCCCTGTGAGGAGGATGCAAATGTATCAGGCCTTTAAAAAATCTTTTGAAAATGGGATCTGATGCTTGTTACTGACACCTTTGTCCTAGCAGAAAGATATGCAGACACTGCTGCAAGATGAACCCTTAGAGAACTGGGTTGTAGACCTTGTGAATGTAAGTGAGTCAGATAATCCAACACTACTGAGACTCCTGCATCATTTGGGGAGAAATTCCTAACAGAGCACCCAAAAGAAAATCTCTTCCACTTAGCAGAATACGTTTTCTTAGTGGAGGGCTTCCTATAACCTTTCAAGATAGTTAATACAGCTTCAGAAAGGTTTAAGTCTGCATACTTTAATTCCTCAAGAGCCATGCCTTGAGGTGGAGGGACTTGAGATTTGGGTACAACAATGTTCCCCGATTGGAGGTCAGGAGATTGTGCCTGAGAGGCAAACTTATTGGTTTGCTCACTGACATGGAGAGCAGAAGAGAGTACCATGGCTGCCTGGGCCAATCTGGAGCTATCAAGATCAGAGAAGCTGAGAGGGATTTGAGCTTCAGTAGTACTCTGAAAACCAGAGGAAAAGGGGAAGGCATAAAGAAACTTGCCTGACCAGTCCAGTACCAGGGCATCCAGAGGGACTGTGCCCTGGGCCGGTGGTCTGCAGCAATACTGAGGCAACTGGTGGTTCTGGTGAGATGCGAACAAGTCTATCTCTGGAATGCCCCACCTTCTGAAAATTACCTGCACCACCTGCTTGTTCAGTGTCCATTTGTGATGGAACTGATTGATTCGACTCAGTGTGTCTACCAAGGTATTGTCCTTTCCTGGCAGATGGATTGCTTTCAGGGACACCTTTAAAGAATACGCCAGAGCCCAAATTTTCATGGCTTCTGTGCATAGGGGACCTGATCTAGTGCCTCCCTGCTTGTTTATGTAGTACATAGTGGTGGTATTGTCTGTTCTGACCTGTACCACCTCGCCCATCACCAGTGTAGAGAAAACTTTTAGTGACAGACACACTGCTCTGAGTTCCAGTAAGTGTATATGCTGAAGGGACTCTGCTTCTGTCCAGGTACCCTGAGTTGTGTGCTCCTCCAGATGGGCGCCTCAGCCCAGAAGGGATGCATCTGTCGTGAGGACTAGTGAAGGATCCTCCTTCTGAAAAGGGACTCCTTGCCTTAGGTTGGATTCCTTTTTCCACCACAAAAGGGCTTGTAACAGTGCCCTTGTCACTGGAATGAGTTTTGAAAAGGGATCTTTTTTTCTGACTCCAATGATTCCTGAGATGAAACTGGATGTCTCTCATGTGAAACCTGGAACCCTGCACTGTGCCTGTGGATGCAGCTGTATGACCCACAAGCTACAGGAATTGCCTGGCTGTTTTTTGCCTATGCAACTTGAAGGAATTTGCTATGGCCTGAAGGCTTTGCACCCTGTCCAGTGGCAAAAAGGCCCTGGCCTGTAGAGTACTGATCTCTGCCCCCATGAACTGTAAAGTCTGTGTAGGGGTTAAGACAGATTTTTTCTGGTTTATTATGAAACCCAAGGACTCCAAAAGATCCTACGCGAGCTTTAGAGAGGTTCTGACTTGTTCTGGTGATTTTCCCACCACCAGCCAGTCGTCCAGATATGGGAAAACAGTCACTCCCTGTCTTCGAAGAAATGCCACCACAGCTGCTAGGCATTTTGTAAACACCCTTGGTGCTGAGGAAAGGCCGAAGGGAAGGGTTGCAAACTGATAATGACCTGATGGGAGTCTGAATCTGAGATAGTTCCTGAAAGATTCTTTTATGGGGATGTGAAAATAGGCATTTTGTAAGTCCAGTGATGCCAGCCAGTCCCCTTTTTGGATTGTTGGCAGAATCTGAGCCAAAGTTACCATTTTGAACTTTGGCCTTTTCAGGTGCTTGTTTAAAGCTCTGAGATCCAAAATTGACTGCCACTCCCCATTTTTCTTTGTTGTTAGGAAGTATCTGGAGTAAAAACCTCTTCCTCTCAGGGTTGTAGGAACTGGTTCCACTGCTCCGAGCTGTAGCAGCTTTTGAACCTCTGCCTCTAGCAATGAAGTTTGTGCTAGGGGAGGACAGATGGAAACCCTGGAATTTTTTTGAGGAAGAAATGTGAAGTCCAGAGACAAACCTTTGCCCACTACCTCCAACACCCACTTGTCTGTGGTGATGGTTGACCAAAGGTGGAGGAAATGGGACAGTCTGCCTCCAACAGGTAGGGAGGAGGCAGCCTACATCTCAGGGGTTCTGTTTAGGCTTCGGCTGAGGTTGTGCCTGAGACCCTTGCCTAGAGCCCCTTCTACCCCTACTCCTAGAGTAGCCCTGTTGGGGGTACTGCTAGTATTGGGGCATGGCTACTGGCTGTAAAAAAGGTCTTGTCATGAAAGAGTGACCTCTGCCCCCCCTTCCATAGGGCCTGGTGGATGAAGAAGCTCTGTGTCTGGCAGAGTTACTTCTATAAGTAGCCTTATATTCATCCACCTTCTTCATATAGGCCACCGTGGATTCCCCAAAAAGAGAATTTCCTTCTAATGGAAAATCCAGGGCCTTCGATTGGGTATCCTGAGTGAGGTTTGTAGGCCTAGGCCAAGCAAACCTCCTCTGAGCCACTGTGTTAGCCATCCATCTGGCTGCAGTGTCATTCGAATCAGCAGCCATCTGGAACTGGTACTTAGCTGCCTCTAGCCCAAACCTGGCAGTTTCAGCCAGGTCATCTGACAAGGGTGAGGTGGCTTTCATGGACATTGCCAGTACCGACTGCCACAGGGATTTCTGATACTGGGCAGCATAAGCTTGGAAAGTAGCCTGTCTCATGGCCAGTGAGGCTGACAAATTGCCTTTTTTGGCCATACTGTCCAATTTTCTGGAGTCCTTGTCTGGTGGATGTGAGGACAGAGGGACTTTAGCTTTATCACAGGCTGCCTGTTGTATTATCCCTTGATGGTCAGGATGGGAGAAGAGGAAGTCAGCTCCCTCCCTATCCAACTGGTACTTTTTGTCTATTCTCCTGTCGATTGGAGGAATAGAATTAGGGGTCTGCAGGAGCTTCATAGCATCCTTCTTAAAAAATATATATGCTGGGAGGAGGAAGGCCTTTGTGGGTGTTAAACCCATCATACTAAGGTACTCAATTTCCTCTTCATCCTCCACTTGCTCTGTTGTGGCGATATCTAAGGCATCTGCCATTTTTCTTACAAAGGAAAAGTGGGAGGAAAAATCCTCAGACACGCTTGGATGCGAGCCAAAATCCTGC
Source organism: Neoceratodus forsteri (assembly GCA_016271365.2). NCBI lineage: Eukaryota > Metazoa > Chordata > Ceratodontiformes > Ceratodontidae > Neoceratodus > Neoceratodus forsteri. The sequence continues at coordinate 1,446,743,513 of CM028130.1, read as the reverse complement.
TCAGGGGACACCTCTGGAGGGATAGGTTCATCCTCCTCATAAGGCTCATCATCCTCTTCAAAATATAGTTGCTCTAGTGCAGAGGGCAACACAGTACTAGCAACTTGGGGACCCTGTGAGGGGGCAAGAGGCTGAGGGATGATGCTCTGCAGAGCCAGAATAAGTTTGAATGCCTGAGCTATCTCCTGAGCTGAAGGCATTGCAGACACCTGCGCAGAAGTCCCTGGGTTAACAGGAGATGGTTCTGCATGTTTAAGTTTCTTTGTTTTCTTTGAGGGAACTGGAGAGTCAGCCGGTTCTTTTCTTCTTTTTGCCCCTTTTTTGCCTGTATCAGGGCAGGGGTAGTAGCACTTGTGGGTTCAGCCACAACAGACTGCGGTGTTAGCTGGTCAGAGACTGAGGGACCCCTAGAAAACTTTTTATTGAGCTATTCAAGGTGCTTTTCCACAGTTTTATCTGGAAAAGTTTTACATATCTCACATTCCTGGTCCAGATGTTCAAAACCCAGACAAGCTACACATAAGGTGTGCTTCTCTGCCTTGGCAAACACATCTCCACACTTTAAACAGTTTTTAAACCCGGGGCTCCCCGGTTCTCTTCTTAGGTTTCTCTGCCATGGTGAAAAGCAAAGAGGAAAAACACCAACCGCTAAATAATAGATACTGTTGCGGTTATTTAACTCATTCACACCACAAGAGCTCTTTGAGACTTCCACCACTTGTGCCCTGTATACTCTTAGCACTGCATCCTGGGCCTTTCTAAGCAAAATCAAGCCATAATCAGCATGCCACAAACAAATGTGAATACCTCTTGAACCGTAAGTGCTACACACAAAGTATGAGTGGCAAAGTTGTTCAGCACAACGTTACCTTTCCAATGGTGCTATGCAATCAGTTGTAACCAATTTATTTTTTATTTTATGCTAGCTGAAATACAAAACAACTGATTTTTTTCTGATTTTTTTCAAGGTGCTTAGGTGACGCATGAGAGACCAATGTCAGCCATGCACACCATACCTTAAACAAATGCAAATAACTCCTAAAGTATGTGTGGTAGACACAAAGTATCAGTGGCAAAATTGTTCGGCACAAAATAATCTTTCTAATGGTGCTATGCAATCAATTGTAATCCATTTAGTTTTTATTTTATAGTAGCTGAAATACCAAACAACTGTTTTTTTTTTCAGATTTATTCAAGGTGCTTAGGTGAGGCTTGACAGACAAATGTTAGCCATGCACACCATACCTTAAACAAATATGAATAACTCCTAAAGTATACATGATAGACACAAAGTATCTGCAGCAAAATTGTTCAGAGCAAAATTACCTTTCTAACGAAGCTATGCATTCAATTCTAAGCAATTTGGTTTGTTTAATAGTTAGGTAAAAACTGCTGACTTCCTCAGATGTTTCTAGGCCTGAGTGAAAGTCAGTTGAGTACGTCTACAGGCGTCATTGTCCTGAGTGGCTATGCTTTCAGACACCGCCTACAGATGTCGCTAGGCCTGAGTGAG